>JADMNL010000025.1:309931779-311197612 GCA_016271365.2 Neoceratodus forsteri
GCAGCTGTTTCTGCTTTCTTGTCAGTAGGCAAGCAAGCCTTCCTCTCTATCATCCCATCCTGTATTTTGTAAGTTTTTCAAGGGATTGCTTCACACCAGTCCCTCCTTTAGGGATCCTGCTCCTGCTTGGGACCTTAATGTTTGCATTGCTCAGCTTATGCAGCCTCCCTTTGAGCCTTTGTCCTCAGCAGAGCTTAAGTACTTGACTTGGAAAACTGTGTTTTTGGTAGCCATTACTTCTGTCAGACATATCAGTGAATTGCAAGCCCTGTCAGTGGAATCTGATTTCATCTCTTTTCATAGAGATAAAGTGGTCCTTAGAACTAACAGAAATGTCTTACCTAAAGTGGTTTCAGATTTCCACCTCAACCAGTCTATATCTCTCCCTATTTTCTTCACTGACCATTCCTCCTCGGGAGAGAGGAGGCTACACAGCTTAGACGTTAAAAGAGCCCTTAGCTACTACATAGAGCGTACCAAGGGTCACAGGTTTGAATCCCTCCAGTTGTTCCTTTCGTATGGAGAGGTTGGTAAGGGCAAACCTGCCACTACGAGATCTGTTGCCAGGTGGATTGTTTCTTGTATACAATTCTGCTATGAAAACTGGTAGAACTCCACCCTCAGGCCTGAGGGCTTATTCCACTAGAGGTAAGCTGCTTCCTGGCTGCTGCCAGGATATTCCTCTCTTAGAAATTTGTCAAGCAGCCACCTGGAAAACAGTCCATACTTTCACCAAGCATTACTCTCTGGATATCCAGGCTAGGAGTGATGCTTGGTTTGCTAACAGACTAGTACTTCAGAGCCTGTTTCAAAGTAGGTTCTGCCCCTCCTCCATGGAGGTACTGCTTGGGAGTCTGCATATGTCAGAATACAGCAAGACTTCATGTTGTTTGAAGAAAAACTTACTCACCTGAGTAATGTTGTTTCTTCTAATGGAGTCTTGCTATATTCTGACCTCTCCCTACCGCCTCCCCTCTCAGAATCTAGGTTTTGGGATGTGGGTGGGCAGGAGCAGTGTTGGCACCCTAGGGGTGTCCTTTTTTCACCCTCTTTTTGGTTTGGGTGAGAGGTTGTGTTTTGGATGTGTTTTTGTTTTTGGGTTTCCTGACTTGAGTCTTCCTTTGAAACCAAAAAATTTTTATATAGCTATATTTGCCTGTTGACTAGTAAGAATTTTACAGTTTCCACACAGAACATCTAGTGAGTCATTGCTCGTAAAGATCTGACGGTTGCAGTTTGAACAACAGCAGACAGGGGCTTCAACTGAGCTTGTGGTGAACATTCCATGCTGGTCATGGAAAGTTTAACTCTTTGTTCTCTGGGGCAGTTGAAAGGCAGGACCTAGCTGATGACTTCATTTGACTTTACACAGGTAGTTACCACTGCAACCCATTGTCAGGGTCACTCCTTGGACCTGGTGTTCCTCCTGGGGATGGAGGCCGCTGACTTGGTGGTGGAACCAGTTGGATGATCAGACCATCACTCTATCAGGTTCAGTTTCACCGCTCCCCCTGTGAGACTGGCACCTTTGGAGATGGTCTGGTACTGTCCTTTGAGGGGTACTACCCCAGAGGGTCAGTTGGCGGTGCTGGACCTATCGAGTTGGCCATTGGAATGCTTGGATCCAGGTGATCTAGTAGTGCGCTATAATAGGGTGGTACTGGAGGCCCTGGATTCCATAGCACCTGTCAGAGTTCGCCCCCTTCCTCTTCGTCCTGAGTCCCCTTGGTTTGATGGAACTTTGAGGGAGTTGAGGAGAGTGGCGAAGGTTGGAACGTCGTTGGCGGAAATCCGGCCTGGAGGACGACAGACTTGGGTTGCTCGCCCGTTATTTGGACTGTCAATCAGAAATCTCCCATAAGAAGGCAGAGTTCTTGTCCAGGGAGATTACTGCAGCAAGAAATCGACCTGCTCAGCTCTTTCAGACTGTGCAATTAAGTTCGTCTTCGGGGCTGGAGAGCCTTTTCACAAGCTAAGTGTGAGGAGTTTGTTTTTGATTTATTTTTTTATTTTTATTTTTTTCCTTCAGATAAGGTGTCCTCCATCAGGTTGGAGATCTGTTCAACCCGTTCAAATGGTATGGCGGATTTCGATGCGAGGGCACAGACACCCGGTTTGTCTGGACAGTTTTTGACCGGCCAGCGAGCATGGATATCATGAAGATTGTTCAGGGCTTGCGACCGACTTACTGTAGTTTGGATCCTGGTCCAACGAGCCACCTGGTGGGGTCTATAGATGTCATCGGACCGATCCTCATGGAGATAGTCTGGTGTTCGCTGGATCAAAGGATGTTCCCTGGTCTGTTAAAGGAGGTGGTGGTGACTCCCTTTTTAAAGAAATCGTCCAGTGACCCAGACTGTCTTGCGAACTACAGACCTGTCTCTAACCTACCCTTTTTGGGTAAGGTTATTGAGAAGGTAGTCGCATTGCAGCTTGAGAACTTTCTTACCACCCATGAAGTCTATGATCCTCTCCAGTATGGTTTCAGGAAGAGGCACAGTACTGAGACAACATTAGTTTGGGTGGTGAATGATCTAATAGCGAGGGATCGAAGGACTCGTTCCATCTTGGTTCTCCTTGATCTCTCTCTCTGCGGCATTCGACACCATGGATCATGGGGTGGTGTTGGAATGCCTGCGGCTAATCTGTGGACTGTTAGGGACGGTCCTCAGATGGTTCCATTCTTTTCTCATGGGCAGGTCTCAGGGTGGTGTCTGGAATTTTTTCCTTGGCCTCCTTTGCCCTGCCTTGTGGAGTTCCATCCTGTCCCCCATGTTGTTCATGGTGTATATGCTGCCGTTGGGAGACATTATAAGGCAGTGTGGGCTGAGTTTTCACTGCTATGCAGATGATACTCTTCTCTACTTGTCCTTTGAACCCGAACAGAGTAGTGCTATCTCGGTATTTATCAACTGCCTCTCCGAGATTCAGGATTGGGTGAGTGCTAACTGGTTGAAACTTAATCCAGATAAGACTGAGGTGTTGGTGGTGGACCCAGGTCACCGGGTAGAGAAGTTGACTCCTGGGCAACTGTCCAGCCTGATGCTGGGGGGTGACCAGTTGAGACCTTCTGAGAAGATGCGGAATCTGGGGTTGTGCTTGACAACGAACAGACGCTTAAAGCACAGGTGTCAACAGTTGTCATGTCCTCGTTTTTCCATCCAAGGAACATCGCCCTGATAAAGCACCTTGTTCTGCCCAATGACCTTCCTGTGTTGGTTCACACCTTTGTGTCCTTTCGTCTTGACTGCTGCAATGCTCTATACCTAGGGTTACCGGGGGTGGATCTCCGTTGCCTGCAGCTGGTGCAGAATGCAGCGGCCAGGTTGTTGACAAGGCAGTCAAGATCTTGCCATGTCGCGTCTGTGCTGCGTGAATTGCACTGGCTGCCGATGCGGTGGAGGATCAACTTCAAGATCGCGTTGCTAACCTATAAGACCCTACACGGACAGGGACTGGGTTACTTGCAAGACCTCCTTCGACCTTACCGCCCCCTCTGCCGTCTCCACACTGCCGATGAGGGATTGTTAGAGGTTCCCAAGGTCCGTTTAGACATCAGGTGCTAGGGCTTTTGCTTTTGTAACCCCGACCCTGTGGAACTCTCTACCTTGTCGGATTAGAGATTGCCTGTCCACTGAGATGTTTAAATCTTCTTAAAAACATATTTATTTGGCCTAGCATTTGGGGAGGATATTTAGTCATATGTATGCTGTCTTTTAATTCTTTGTGTTTTAACTGTTTATTCGTTGTTTTAATTTGTATATGTGCTTTGATTTAAGAAAAGTGCTAAGTATGCATGCCTGCAGTTGCATGTCTGGTAATACAGAGGAGGAATCGGGGCAAGTGGATCTAGAGTTGGCTATAGCAGCGTGCCTGCCTGCAGTTACATGTCATTGGTAATACAGAGGCGGACTCTGGGCAAGTAGATTTAGAGTTGGCTGTAAGCTGTGCCTGGCTGCAGTTACATGTCTATGGTTATACAGAGGAAGAATCGGGGCAAGTAGATCTAGAGCTGGTTATGGCAGTGTGCCTGCCTGAAGTTATACATCTGTGGTAATACAGAGGTGGAATTAGGGGACATAGAGCTAGAGTTGGCTGTAGCAATGTGCCTGCCTGCAGTTACAGGTCCGTGGTAAAGTTACAGTAGATTCTTGGAGCGGTTATACACTACCGGTCAAAAGTTTTAGAACACCCCCATTTTCCAGTATTTATTGAAATTTAAGCAATTCAAGTCCAGTGAATAACCTGAAATGGTACAAAGGTAAGCGGTAAACTGCTAGAGGTTAAAAAAAAAAAAAAAGATTAGGTTAGCAAAAACTGCTTTAGAGAAATTGCAAAGAAAGCCAAGGTGTCAGTGAGTACAGTTTCCTACACCATCAAAGGCACTTGGAAACTGGAGAAACTCTGACAGGAAGAGGTCTGGCAGACCCAAAGCCACAACAGAATCAGAAGACAAGTTTCTGAGAGTCAACAGCTTGCGTGATAGCGGCTCACAGGACAACAGCACAGAGTGACTGGCACCCTGAACCAAAGGGCTACCACAGCATTTTGCAGCGCCATGCAATACCCTCTGGTCTCGCCTAGTTGGTCAGGGGTTCATCCTACAACAAGATAATGACCCAAAACATACCTCCAGGCTATGTAAGAACTACCTTGAGGAAAAGAACAAGACTGTAGGCTTCAAATCATGGAATGGCCAGCACAGTCTCAGACTTAAACCCCATCGAGCTGGTTTGGGATGAACTGGACAAAGGGTGAAAGCAAAGCAACCTACAAGTGCAGCACATTTGTGTGGAACTTCTGCAACAGTGTTGGGAAGAACTTCCCGAACAATATTTGATGTCCATTGTAGGAAGAATGCCACGAGTGTGTTCGGCGGTTACAGTATATCTGCAAAAGGTGGCTACTTTGATGAGTCAAACATTTAGATTAAATTTTGTTAAACAAAATGATTCTATGATTTCTTTTTTATCTCCAATTGTTTATTTGTTCTATGCTTTAATTTCAGAGTACATTGAGACATTAACCTGCGTAAATTTCAATAAAAACTGGAAAAATGGGGGTGTTCTAAAACTTCTGACCGGTAGTGTATAAGTGGACTGTTTTAAAGTTCACTGACTTAAAAGGTGGTCAGTACCTTGTTTTTAAACTATGACTACAAATTATATATAAAATGTTACATACAGCTTCATATTTGTGATCAGCAGGGGTTAGCAGACACCCTGAATGGAATGTTTGATCTAGTACAGCTATCTGGATGGTGGTGTTTTTTTTTTTTTTCTTTTTATTTTTCCCTCCTCCTTCTAGTGACCTAAAATTTGGCTGTCTTTCCTGAAAGAGCTAGTGTACTGTCTGGAATTGATAACTTGCAGAAGTAGTCGGATATCAATTTTTTTCTTTCTGTTTTGCTAATTAGAAGATGTTCTACCTGACAGTATTGGGTGTGGAACAGCACACTACCTGGACACTGACACAGTCCAGTCTGTTCTCCCTATACATCATCAGCATGGTGACCTCACTGACTGTGTCATCACTAGTAACCAAGAAGAGACCATCTCCTGCTACTTAATTGGTCACTGTGACATGTGTAACCTATCAGGCAGCAGAGCTTGTAATGTAACACGAGTGAGCTCACATGCTGGGAGGAATAGAACTGGACATGCCTGCTTCCATATAATGACCCCTTCACTTGCCTGATGCAGAGGGTCCTGGAGTATCTCCTGACTCTTTCACAGTCAGGATTGCAGTACTACTCGGTGAAGGCTCACCTGTTGAGCATTTTGGTCTTTCCTACCTCTTTTGGGGACAATTGAACATGGTCTGCAGGCTCTCAAAGGGCCTGTTGCATGTGGCCCCTCTGGTCTGCAAGCCTATTCCAATTTTGGACCTGAACTTTGTACTCTAATCAACTGACTGAAGCTCCTTTCGAGTCTGCATCTTTTGTGATTGGAAGTATTTGTTCTGGAGGGCCTCATTCCTTGTGGCTAACCTTGGCAAAACTGCAGGCCTTGGTTCTTGAACCCCATATTCTGGTACTTCATGGTGACTAGGTGGGGATAGTGGATGCATTTGAGAAACACTGGCCTACAGTAGTTGAACCCAGTTTCTATTCTTGCCATAACGATTTAAACTCATTTCTTCATGCATTTCAGAAATTATTTCAGTCATAAATAAAACTAGTGCATAGACACCATTCTGCACATGAGTAAGCTGCAGTTATACCGAGACACAAGCTAACAGAGTGGAAAAGTAACAACTGATATTCTTCAGCAATATTTCATCAGGTCACACCTATGGAACTACCACCGCAGACACCGGAATCACATAGAAGCTTTTTCTGTAGCAGTCTTCTAGGGGTCGCCCACTCCCAACGTCATATGACTACATTGACTCTACTGTATATACATGGGCGACCCTGCTCCCTTCTCAGTTCTTTCTTGCTGTTGACATAACGCGCATGGTCTCTGCTGAAGGTTCATCATTCAGTCAACTGCCAAAAGTTTACTTACCTTTTTTTTTCTTTTGCATTTGATATCACTTTACTTAAGTGATTCCCTTTCCTTTAGTATGTCGAAAACTACTGATCTTACTTCGAGTTGTAGCTCTTGCAGCAGGCTACACCATAAGGACTATGCCACCAGGCAGTAGGACCCCATGGAAAAATTTTAGCTAGCAGTATACAGCCCCTGATGTCGGTCCGCCTCTGACTTGTCGGCCAGTGGTATAAAGAGGGTGGTCCCCAGCCCCACCTCAGTTCTTTTCTCGCCGTTGACCCATGTACATCGGCTCCACGAACACCTCCTGCTACCAGTTGATTGCCATTTTCGTGTTTTCTTTTTTCTTTTTTGCCAGAATTGGTGAACTCTGCATGTCTTCTCCATCAGCTTCTTCAGAGCATTGGAAGTCTGAGTGCGCCTACGGTAAACAGATACCGGCTAAAGATGGCAATTCAGCCTGCTTGATTTGCTTAGGCCCCAACCACAACTCTGAGGCCTGCCCGCATTGCTGTAGTTTTAACAGCAGGACCCGGATCAGTCGCCTGAAGACCTTGAAGAGCCACTTGTTGGAGCAACAACTAGCTGCCATGCAGAAGACCCCATCCAGCCACGGTTCCTCTTCGTCGGTCCCAGGGACTTCCCCATCTTCCTCCCACAAAGACAAGGAGACCAGCGGGAAACACCACCACAAAGACAAGGAGAGAACCTGATCGGACTTGCGCTCCAGATCCCCACACAAAAAGGTGGCTTCCTCAAGTCCCCACTCACATGGGAGGTCGGACTCTGCCCCTCCGGCAGCCCTACCTCCTTCTGGGCTCCCTTTGATGAAGCCCCCCGCCCTAGTCCTGAAGTCTGGCAGGGGGTGTTCGAGGCAAGAGCATTCGGCCCCTCCCCTGAGTCTTAGGCCCTTTCAGCCTCCTTCCGGGCCTAAGCCAGAGGGTCCATCCGGCTCCTCTTCGGATGGCGGGCAGGTGCACGTTGTCCACCTGGCTGGAGTGTCTTCATCGTCTGACCGGATGCCAGGGTCTGGCAACAAAAAGAGATGCCAGGAGCAGAAGCTCCAGACTAGACTCCACTTTCCTAAGTACAAGACACTGGCCAGTACCTATGACAGCTAACGTCAGAACCAGACATCCTCAGTGTCTACATCCCTGGGGTCAAACCGTGCGACACCCCCTCTGCCAGCCTCTCCTAAGCTGCCGCCTGAGACACCGTGATCTGCTAACCCAGTGCCCCATATCCACCAGATAAACTGCTGACGACAACCTGATGCCACCCAATAAACAAGTACCGGAAGATCTGACGTTGGGTACCCTGCCGCCTGCAGGACCACAGCTCGATAAGCCCGAGTCCCCAGACCCGATGACAGGGTTGACCGCGCGGTGACTGGGCCGACGCCGGGTACTCCTGTCATCCCACCACTGGCACTGGACCCTCCAGGAGCTCTCCTTGTCTCACTGGCAGATGTGGTGGCCTTGTTCAACTCGTGGTGGAGCACCATTAAAGCGGACCTCCTGCCCAGGGAGCACCCGCCCCTTTACCGGATCTGACTCTGGGAGTCCTAAACCACCAACTCCACCACCATCCAGGAATCCTTCGCCTCCATCCAAGTGGGTCACCCCTCCTCCATATGTTTCAGATGAGGGGTCCCCATTAAGGTGCATCTTTCAGCAATTTCAGCCTATCATGCACCTGTGGAGGGCAAAGCACTTGCTCAATTGGCCCTGACCCACACCTTTTTGCATGGCATGTTGCATCTGAAACTGCCCATTAGGGACCCTATCCCTTCCTGGGATCTTTTGTTTGTGTTAGAGAAACTTACTTTGCCTCTCTTTGAGCCAGCTGTGGATTGTGAGCTTCACTTTCAGTTGTGGAAAGTGTTATTTTTAGTTGCCATTACTTCTACTCGGCGAATTTCCGAGCTCCGGGCTCTGATGTGTAAAGAGCCCTAGTTTAGTTTTCCACAGGGACAAGGGTGTCTTTGAGGGCCAAGCCTAAGTTTCTTCCGAAAGTGATGTCGGAGTTTATGCTCAATCAAGACATCCACTTGCCAGTGTATTACCCAGAGTGTTCCAGTTGTGGGGAGGCCTTTTTATACACTCTGGACATCCACAGGGTGCTCTGTTATTATGTACATCGCACCAGGTCTACCAGGAAATCTGACCAATTGTTTGATTCCTTTGCCTCAAAATCCATAGAGGCACCAGTGACCAAACAGACGCTATCGAAATGGCTAATGAATTGCACCACTTTCTCTTACAGTAAGTTTGGCAAACCTTTACCAGGCCTGGTTAAGGGTCACTCCATTGGGGGGGGGGGTTCGCCGCTTTAATTTCTCTGAGAAATGTTTCTGCAGCAGACATTTGTGCTGCTGCTACTTGGCGTTCAGTGCATACCTTTGTCAAGCACTACAGCCTGGACATTGTTTCTAGGCGGAGAGCGGGCTTTGGCCTAGCCGTCCTTCAGGGACTCCTTTCATGAACACCTCTGCTGTCTGTAATTTTCCTCCCCTCTTCCAACCTGGGTTCATTACTACTCAGTCCTTATGGTGTAGGCTGCTGCAAGAGCTCCAACTCGAAGTAAGATAGTACAGTTACGTAAGAACTTACTGTAACATTAGATCTTTGAGAAGAGCTCTTGCAGCAGGCATTGCTTTCCCTCCCTCCTTCCCACTGGTCTCTTTGCTTCCTGCATATGGGAATATTAGAACCTCCTCAATTCTCCGTTTTACTTCAGGCTGGGTCTCCAGTGAGAGAACTAAGGTGGGGATGGGGACCTGCCCCCTTTTTACCACTGGACGACGGAGGCGGTCCGCAGTCAGCGGGCGGACTCCACTGTATACTGCTAGCTAGAATTTTTCTGTGGGGTCTTAGTGCCTGGTGGCATAGTCCTTATGGTGTAGCCTGCTGCAAGAGCTGTTCTCGAAGATCTACTTTTACGGTACGTTGTTACGTAACTGTACTTTTCTTCTGCCCTCTTCCGTTACTGTCGCTGTGGAAAGATTGTTTCAACAGACAACCACGATCTTTGTCTGCTGCCTCGGGCCTAGCCATAACACCCTTGCTTGTGAGCTTTGCTTGAAATTCAACCTCACTACCCAGTGACAGTGAAAGAAAGCCCTGCAGACCTTCCTGATGAAGCAGCAGACTGTCAAATTGGATCAGAGATGACCGGGGGCTCCTGATCCCAGTCGCCGGCTTCTTTGGGCTCTCAGGCTTCCAAGGCCCGGGACAAGTCTTTGGGGAAACGCTCTCACTGGGACAAGGAACGCTCCAAGGATCATTCCACATCCCCTGCGGCGCTCCCAGTCCCCACTGACTTCCTCCTCTTTGTCCAGGTTAGTGCCATCGCTGGGTTCAGTGACCACCTCTCCTGCCACCCAGGTCTTGCCTTCCTCCAGGCCTTCCCCGGCAGCGAGTTTTTCAGGCCTGCAGTTTGCTGATGATGGCCCGTTGACCTCTGGGTCGTCGGTGCCTACCCTGCCGCAGCATCCTCCTGCTCTGGGCTCCTCCAGACTCTAGACTCCATGCCCCCGCTGTCGCAGCAGTGACTACTGTGATTCCTATGCGTCCTGTCGATATCAATGCAGTTCTTACCTCCATTACCATGTCCCTTATTCAGCAGGTTGTTCCATGGCCAGGGCCTTCATCTATACTGCCATAGAGTGCTGCCTCTGGGTTGACGCCAGTTCGACCCTCATTCTGCGCTCTCCCAGGTGTTGTGGGAGTCTTTGCCGTCAGTCTCCGTTCTAGAAAAGGTAGAAATGGAGGAGGAGTACCACCCTGACCTTATTCTTCCTGATGAGGAGGATAAAGAGCCTGATGTAGAGGCTCTTTCCTCAGATTGATCCACTTATTTCTTCAGGGAGCAAATGACTCTGTGAAACACACCCAGAGATCCCCTCTGGAGGACCACTTCTTCTTCAACATTATGAAACAGCTCCAGGCAACTGTCGTGTTCCAGACTGAAGAGGAGGACATCATCAGAAGGAACCTGGTGGATTATCTGGAGATTCCTGAATCTCCACGTAACATCATCCCTCCACTTTTGCCAGCCTTATAGGATGTTGCCACTGCTACCTGGCATAGGCCCAACATGATTCTGGCCATGCCAAGGAGGGCTGACAAGTTTTGTCAGGCCCCCCCCGGCACCACTTCTATGCTGCCTAACCAGACACTGACTCAGTGGTTATAAAGGCAGCTCATGACAGATCCAAGGTGCCCAAGCACCTTAGTTCCATCCCCCTGACAGGGAATCCAGGAGGATTGACATTTGGGGGTAAGAGGACCTTTGCTTTGGCCACTTTAGGCCCTAGAATTGCCAGCTACCTTCCCCACATAGTCAAGTACCATAATACCCTCTGGAAGAAGGATAAAGCCGTGGCACAGGCCCT
This sequence comes from Neoceratodus forsteri, assembly GCA_016271365.2. NCBI lineage: Eukaryota > Metazoa > Chordata > Ceratodontiformes > Ceratodontidae > Neoceratodus > Neoceratodus forsteri. Next base: position 309,942,670 of record JADMNL010000025.1, read on the forward strand.
TCCAGAGGGTCCCTAGAGGCAAAAGCTCCTCAAGTCTCTCCAGGCCGCAGAGGATGTCAGCAAACATCTTCTCAGAGCCAGTTATGATATAGCAGATACCACTGCCAGGGCAGCTGACACTGTTTGCGCCTTAGACAATACTCCTGGCTGAGAGTACGGGGCTTTACTGCTGATGTCCAGCAGAAAGTTCTAAATGCCCGTTTTGTGGACTCCAAGCTGTTGGCCCTGATATACAGGATATTATGAATGACCTGCAGGCCTCAGGTAGGGTCATTAGGTGTGTCCACTCACTGTATCACACTCTGCCCAGGAGTTGAACAAGACCCTCCATTCATAAGATCTCTCAAGTCTTGATCAGGGACCAGACCACAGGGCAAGCTCAGGGAGGTTTTCCCTCTACCTTCCAGGATGGGAGAGGATAACCACAGATTCTTGGGTGCTCCAGCTCATAGCAGAAGGACACTCCATAGAGTTTCTTCAGAAACCACCCCGCTCTGAAGTCGTCATATTCACGGGAACATCTTCTCTTGGTCCGGGAGGAAATTTCAGCTCTTTTGCTGAAACAAGCAATAGAGCCCGTCCCCCTTCATCTGCGAGGGACGGGTTACTATTCCCATTTCTTCCTGATCCCAAAGAAGACAGGAGATCTCAGACCAATTTTAGATCTCAGTTCCCTGAATCTTTACGTAGAATACAAAAGGTTCAGGATGCTCTCTTTGCAGAGCCTTCTGCCCCTCGTCCGGCCGGGTCAATGGCTTTGATGATCTGGATATGCAGGATGCTTATCTGCACATTCCCATTCGCCCATTTCATCACAGATACCTTCGTTTTGCATTCCAGGTGGACCACTGCCAGTGCAAGGAGCTCCCGTTTGGTCTATCCTCGGCCCCAGTGTTTACCAAATGCCTGGCAGTGGTGGTGGCCCACCAAGGCTCAGGAGTGCAGTTTCAGCATTTGGACGACTGGCTCCTGGCGGCCTCATCCAGGGAGGAGCTCCTGCGTTACCTCTCCCTTACCCAGCAGGTTTTTGCCTGCCTGGGTATTACCATCAACCATTCCAAGTCTCATCTGGACCCATCCCAGAGGCTACAGTTTATTGGGGCGATTCTCGATATGACCACGGGCAAGGCCTTTCTGCCTCCGGACAGGGCGTCCACCCTTCAGACCTAAATAAGTCTGTTGTCCGACCACAGGACGGTCTCTGCGAGGTCGGTCCTTTGCCTTCTTGGGCTCATGGCGGCTGCTATCCCGACGGTGCCTCATGCTTGACTCCACATGAGGATTTCTCAGTGGACTCTACGCTCTCAATGGGATCAGCTAGTGGACAACCTAGATCACCCAGTTCTGATCTCCTCGCCAATGATTCGAGACTTGCAATGGTGGATGGTTCGAGAGAACCTGTTTCGGGGAGTTCCTTTCTTTCATCCTTCCCCCTCCCAGACTCTAACCACAGACGCCTCAGGTGAAGGTTGGGGCGCCCATCTAGGCCCTCATCGGACCCAGGGCTCCTGGTCCAAGCTAGAACAAGCTCTCCACATCAGTATGCTCGAGCTTCGGGCAGTGTTGTACGCTCTCCAAGCCCTTCACCAGTACATCCTTCCCGGCCACCTAGCTGTCCAGATGGACAACATGTGCGTGGTGTGGTACATCAACAAACAGGGAGAGACTCGGTCCTACCCTCTATGCAGGGAGGCATTGAGGGTTTGGGATTGGGCAACACAACACGACCTTCACCTCACTGCAATTCACGTTCCGGGAGTCGACAACACCCTGGCAGACAAGCTAAGTCGTTCTTCTGCTCTGACTCACGAGTGGGAACTGGACCAGGGGGTCCTAGACAATAGCTTCCAACTTTGGGGAACACCACAGGTCGACCTGTTCGCATCCCCCCTAAATGCAAAACTTCCCATCTTCTGCTTGCTGGATTCCAGAAGCGAGGGTGCTTGAGCGGCAGCTCTGTCTCTAGACTGGAAGGACAGATTCGTCTATGCCTTTCCCCCAATTCCACTTATCCCACGAGTCTTGCAGAAACTAGCTTCAGAAGGAGCGTGAATGATTCTGATCGCTCCTTTCTGGCCCAGGCAAGTCTGGTTCTCTCTTCTACAACAATATTCAGAGGATCCTCCTCTTCCTCTTCCTCTATCTTGAGGATTGTTGACCTAGGATCAGGGGACTCTGGTCCATCCAGGCCTCAAATCCCTTCAACTGCATGCATGGCTCCTGCAGACTTAGCCCAATCCCGTTTTGGAGTGTCTCCCAAAGTGGCAGAGATTCTAGTGGAGGCCAAAAAAACCCTTCTCCAGATCCACTTATGCCATGAAGTGGAAAAGATTCACTATCTGGGCTGCTTCCAAGAACGTGGAACCTTTCTCCTGTTCAGCGGGGCTTCTGCTGGAGTATCTACGTCATCTGTTTGACCCGGGTCTCAGTCATTCCTCTCTGAAGGTACACATGGTGGCCATTTTGGCCTATCATGTTCCCTTCCATGACAAGGCTTTTGCTCAACTGGAGGTCTCCAAGACCTTTCTCAGAGGGGTCCTCCACCTGAGGCCCCCCATCCGTACTCCTGCTCCCCCTTGGGACTTGAATTTTGTTCTCGAGAAACTTACTCTCTCTCCCTTTGAACCTGCAGCTTCTGCAGATTTGAAGTTCCTTTCGTGGAAGACTCTCTTCTTGGTGGCTATTACTTCTGCTCGGAGAATCTCCGAGCTCCAGGCCCTGATGTGTAAAATCCCGTACTTGATTTTTCACAAGGAACGAGTTGCTTTTCGCACGAATCCTAAGTTTCTCCCTAAAGTAGTAGCTGAGTCTACTCTAAATCAGTCCATAGAGTTACCTGCCTTTTTTACGCAGTACTCTAATCAAGGGGAATATTTACTCCATACTATGGATGTTCACCGGATTCTGAGATACTACACCAATAGGGCGAAGGATCTCAGAAAGACTGATCAATTGTTCAGTCTCTTTTGCTCACAAAAGGGAAGGCAATGCTGTTTCCAAGCAATGCCTGTCTAAGTGGTTGGCTCATTGCATCACTTTCTGTTATGACAAATACAAGAAGACCCTCCCGGGTCAAGTCAGAGGCCACTCCACAAGAGGAGTAACTGCCTCAGCGGCTTGTTTCAAGAATGTGTCTGCGGCAGACATCTGCGCTGCCGCCACCTGGACTTCCGTCCATACCTTTAGGAAACACTACAGTTTGGATGTTGCCTTTCGCAGTAGAGCAGGCTTCGGGCTGGCTGTTTTGCAAGGCCTCCTATCTTGAGACTTGCACAGCCAGAACTACCTTTTGGGGTAGTTTTCCTCCTCCTGGTGCCTCTCTTTGTTCCAGACTGGCAGGATTCAGTCCTACATGTAATTACCTACATAAGAGCCCTCTCCGAGTAAGATAGTACAGTTACGTAAGAACTTACTGTAATAGTAGATCTTGAGAGAGGCTCTGCAGTAGGTCATACCTTCCTGCCTCCATCCCCCTAGGCTTTTTCAGCTCCTTTTCCATTGAGGAAATATCTGCTTCTCTCGTCCGGTCTCTTTGGCCTGTGGCGGAAAGAACTGGAAGGTGGGCATCTGGGACCGCCCCTTTATACCGACGTCGTATGACGCCGGTCACCTGACGTGGGGGCGGTCCCTCGCCAGGGACTACTAGCTAGAAATTTTTCCGTGGGGTCCTGCCACCTGCTGGTGTTAGTCCTATGTGTAATTACCTACTGCAAGAGCCTCTCTCGAAGATTTACTGTTACGGTAAGTTCTTATGTAATTGTACTTTCCCTTGCCCCTTTGCTGGGTCCTGTTGACACAGGCACAGGGAACCCTGGTCCATCTAGACCTCAAGTCCCTCCAGTTGCATGCATGGCTCCTGAAGACATAGCCATTGCCTGGTTTGGGGTCTCCCAGAAGGTAGCAGATGTTCTGGTGGCAGCTAGGAAACCTTCCGCCAGAGCCACTTACTTGATGAAATGGAGGAGATTTGCTATCTGGGCTACTCCACGTTAGCTGGACCCTTTGTCTTGTCTAGTTAAGCAGGTTCTGGAGCACCTCCTGCCCCTGTCGGAGGCAGTTCTCCAATACTCCTTTATTAAGGTGCACCTGTCTGCTATTTTGGTCTTCCATGAGCCCATTGAAGGGCGTACCTTGGCCCAGCTGGAGATGACCCATACTTTTTTGCGAGGCAATCTTCATCTGAAGCCTCCTATTTGAAACCTGGTCCCAGCTTGGGAGCTGAATTTTGTACTAGAGAAATTGACACAGTCTCCTTTTCAGTCGGCCGTGTCTTGCGAGCTACGTTTTCTGTCATGGAAAGTGTTATTTTTAGTTGCTATTACTTCTGCTCGAAGGGTTTCAGAGCTGCAGACCCTCCTGTGTGAGCAGCCTTAGTTAATTTTCCACAAAGACATGGTTTATTGGTGTACCACTCCTAAGTTTCTTCCTAAAATGGTATCTGAGTTTACTTTAAACCAATCTATCCACCTGCCTATTACCCAGAGTATGCCACTCCAGGAGAAGCATTGCTCCATACTTTAGACGTGCATAGAATTATTGGGTACTATACACTTCGTACGAAGGACTGTAGGAACTCCTCTGTTTGTTTCTTTCATCCCTGGGAAAGAGGGCGTTCCAGTTTCTAAACAGTGCCTGTCTAGATGGTTGGCCAGCTGTATTACTGTTACAGGAATTATGGTAAGGAACTTCCTGGAGTTGTTCATGTCCACTCAGCCAGAGGTATGGCCACATCTTACTTCGAGAGGGCTCTTGCAGTAGGTAATTACAAATAGGACTGAAGCCGGCAGGCGTCAGGACTCCACAGAAAAATTTCTAGCTCGCAGTCTCTGGCGGGGTACCACTCCCACGTCAGATGACCGACGTCAGTATAAAGGGGAGGTCCCCCACGCCCCCCCCCTTCCAGTTCTTTCCCGCCGTTAGCTCGTGAAGTGACTCGCGGTTAAGTTCACTGCTTCGCTGATCCAATTGTCTTTAGTTTTTACTGCTATTTTCTACTTTTTCGATAATTCGTAGTGCAGCAGGCTTGCGATGAGCTTGGGACAACGGATAGGCCCGAAGGTCCGGCGTCGGCTCTAACACCAAGCTGACGCCGGAGGAGCCGACATCCATCTTATCGACGGTATCCGGGCGGATATTGGAGGAGCCGGCATCTGACTTATCGGACCCAGCGCCCAAAGAAGGCCGTGAAGGAGGGGCAGCCTTGGCGGGTGCTTTGGAGGCCGTGCGCTGCCCCGGAGGATCGGGAGGGCGTCGGAGCAGACGTCAGACTTATCGAGGCTGCTCGAACCAGAGGACCGCACGGCGGTGACCTTACTGGAAACGGCTGCCTCCTTAGATCCGGAGGCTCCCGAGGGGCCCGAGCGCGAGCCCGACGGGAGGGTTGATGCCGTCTTGAAAGCCTCCAGGACGGCCGCCACGGAGCTACCTCCCGGGGGAGGGGTTACCTGCAGCACCGCAACCCCAGCTGAGGCCACGGCGACCGATGAGGAGTCCCGGTGCTGCTTCTGATGGTGGCCCTCCAGAGAAGTTGAAGCCCGCCAAAGTTTTTTCAGTTCCTTTTCCATGGAGGTCATGTTTTGTTTAAGAAAGTGGGCATCCAGGGTCTGCTGCCTCCGCTTTCGGGTGGCCGCGTTAAAACTGCTAGCAGAGCTGGCACTTCGAGGTGATCGGGGCCTAGACAAAAAAGGCACTGGGAATGTCCTTCCTTAGGCGGGAGCTGGGCGCCACAAGAATCGCACTTGTTTTTGTGCTCGGAGGGAGTCTGGGACGACATACACGTACAAGCCCAGGCCAAAGACTCCTCTGAGGTCCCCTACAGCGGATCCTTCCTTTAAGGAGTTGTGCAAAATCCAGGCAGTTCATCAGTGGCATTCCTTGGAGCCGGATCCACAGCGTAAGAAACTCGCTGCGCACCTGGATCTGCCCGAGACCGCTCCTAGCCTGGTGCCATCCTGGATTGAGCCTCATGCTGACCTTGTTTCCACCATTTGGAAGCAACCGTTGGCATTGGCCCCCCTTCCTAGAAAGTCTGACAGGTTTTATCAGGCTCTGGAGCGTCTTTACTCTTTAGTCACCCTCGGGCTGATTTGGTCGTGATTGGTAGCCACGCTCATGGCGGACTGACTAACCCCAAGCACTTGAGCTCATCACCACCCAACAAGGAATCCCGCCATCTGGACCAGTACGGGAAGGTCTACGCTTCTTCCACTCTGCGTATTAAGGCCCTGAACTACATTGGTCATATGGGGGATTACCAGAAGGTGATACTTTGCGAGGTGGAGGCTAAATTGGACTCCCTTCCTGAGTCTCAGACGAAGCAGGAAGTGGCAGATCTAGTCGGTCTGCGTGTTCAGCCAGTCGGCACATGCTTTGTGCCACGTACGAGCGAGTGGATGCTGCTGCTGGTTGAGCTTTGCGTCACGGGTTTGCGGCGTCATGCCTGGCTTCGGGTGTCAGGTTTGGTCCCAAAGGTGCAGTCTGCTATCCAGGACGCGCCCTTCAGGGGTTCAGTGCTGTTCGGTGGCGATGTCAGAGATACCATCACTGATATGCAGGAGAAGGGTACTGCACTTAACTCTGTTGACTCCATGTACAGACTCCCTCAGGCTCAGCATCGTCCCTTTTACAGACGTTCTTGGCAAAAGGCGCAACCTCAGGGAAAGTGGGCCAACAAACGTCTGGCCCCTCCGGCTGCCAAGCCCCCCAGGCCCAAGAAAGCAGCAGGGGCTTCAGCTACGACGCTGTCTCACATCACCTGACTCCTTTCCTACAGCCTCTGGGTCTTCCAGAGGAACTGGTAGGAAGAAGATTCTCCCTCCATCTACCAGGTTGGGAGAGGATCACTTCAGACACTTGAGTGCTCCAGCTGATCGCAGAAGGACACTCAGTAGAGTTTCTTAGGAAACCTCCTCGAACCCCCCCCTCCCCCCAAGGTCGTCTTACTCCCCAGGACATCATCTTCTGGTTCAGGAAGAAATATCCTCTCTTCTTCTGAAGGAGGCGATAGAGCCCGTTCCTCCCCATCTTTGGGGGACGGGTTACTACTCCCATTTCTTCCTGGTCCAGAAGTCAGGAGATGTGAGGCTAATTCTTGAACTCCGCTCCCTGAACTTGTTGTTGTAGTACAAAAGGTTCAGGATGCTCTCTCTTCAGAGTCTTCTGCCCCTTCTTTGGCGGGGACAGTGGCTGTGCGCTCTGGACATGCAGGATGCTTACCTGCATATCCCTATTCGCCCTTCCCACCGCAAATACCTGCGTTTTGTGTTCCAGGGGGACCACTACCAGTTCAAGGCCCTCCCATTTGGTCTTTCCTTGGCGCCCTGAATGTTCACCAAATGCCTTTCGGTGGTAGTGGCTCACCTGCTTACCCAGGGGCAGGTTTCCTCAGTATTTCTGAACGACTGGCTTCTGGCAGCCTCATCCAGGGAGGAACTCCTGCACTTCCTTTCCCTGCCTGGGGGTTACAGTCAACCAGGACAAGTCCCTTCTGATCCCGTCCCAGAGGCTCTAGTTTATCGAGGCGATCCTGGACATGACCTCCGGCATGGCATTCCTGCCACTGGACAGGGCGGCCTCACTTCAGGCTCGAGTCAGCCTGTTGTCCAGCTGCAGGCGGGTCAGCCCCAGGTCTGTCCTTCGCCTCTTTGGGCCCATGGCGGCAGCTATTCCGACAGGCCCTCGGGCTCGGCTCTACATGAGGATTTCTCAGTGGACGCTTCGGTCTCGGTGGGATCAGCTGGTGGATGACCTAGATCAGCTAGTTCTGGTCTTCAGTCCTATGGCTCGGGACTTACAATGGTGGATGGTTCAGGAGAACCTTTGCCAGGGAATTCCCTTTTGTCTTTCTCCCCCCTCCCAGACACTGATTACAGACGCCTTGGGTGAGGGTTGGGGAGCCCATCTCATGCCTAACAGGACCCAAGGCTCCTGGTCCAAGCTCGAAAAATCTCTCCACATCAGTGTGCAAGAGTTTCGGGCTGTGCTTTATGCTCTTCAAGCTCTGCATCTTTATCTGCTTCCTGGTCATCTGGCTGTACAGAGAGACAACATGTGCATAGTCTGGTACATCAACAAACTGGGAACTCGTTCCTACCCTCTCTGCAGGGAGGCGATGCGGGTTTGGGAATGGGCAGTGCAGCACAACCTCCACTTCAAACAACATGAAGTCTTGCTGTATTCTGACAATAGCAGTGATTCCCAACCTTTGAACTGCCCCGGAGAACAAAGAGTTAACTTTCTATGCAGGGCTTAGAATGCTGATCTCGAGCTCAGTTGAAGTCTCTGTGTGGAGTGTTTTGAACTTAAACCATCAGATTCTTTACTCTGCCTCACTGAACGGTCACTCTGGAGATTTCTCCTTCAGCTCAGTTCGAAAGTCGGTTAAAGTTTTCAGTTTTCATTGGTTTTCAAACCGAAAAATGTATCCGCATAGTCGGTTCAGTCTCTGTCTGTGGTGCCGTGAGTACTAGATAGGAATTGTTCTGTGTTTCTCTGTGGAACTTGTAAAAGTGCGGTCAGTTCGGCTGAACTGGCCATTTGATTGTGAATTTTGTTTGTTTACTTAGTGTGTGGTTACCGGTTCTTTTCGGTTCTAAAAAAAAAAAAAAAACGTGTTTTTAACCGTTTTTTCCAATACCCGTGACACGGTTAGGGACCAATAAAGGAGTCTTGCCTGGCGGTTGCCAAAAAAAGGGCAAGTTTGGTTAGGTTGACCATGTCTGAGAAACCCAAGAAAGAAAACGGGCCCACTGGGTTTCAACACTGCAGTGAGTGTGGGGAGGTCTTTGCTAAGACCGATCCCCACACCACCTGTGTTTATTGTCTGGGGTTTGAACACCTCAATTCAGACTGCCAAATATGTAAAAACTTTCCCAAATCTACCCTTGAGAAGAGATTAGGTAGACTGAGGGAAAAGGAGGCCGTGAAGTCCGCTGCCCCGGATGGCCAGCCTGGTTCGGTTTCGACCGAACCAGAAGGAGTGTCCTCTGATGAGGGCGATACTTCTTCAGGCAAAAGGAGAGCCGATTCCGAGGGATTCGTTCCGACAAAAAGAAAGCACAAAGATAAATAGACCGGTTCGGATCCAGAGGTTCATGTTCCAACCGTCGAAGAGATAGCCATGGCGATGCAGATTGTGGAATCGCTCCGTCCGGTTCTGACCGATCCGGCTTCTTTTGGCAGGGGTTCAGTTCGGTTGGTTCCGTCGGTTCAAGAGTATACCCTTGAAGATTTTTATGAACCGGAATTTGAAGAGGAAGGGGAATTTGAGGATGATGATGTAAGTGAAGGTCTGGATGTGCCTGTGGAACCGGACATCTCCCCAGACAGACCTTCAGGTGTTTCCCCTCCTAGGCTTTCCGAGTCCCCTTCTCACTTTATGTTTTACAGAAAGGTGGCTGAAACCCTCCAGCTTCCTATGGAGGAGGCTGTGGAAGATCAAGAGGAGCCTGATTATGTAGAGATGATGGACATCCCAGAGTTCAGGAGACTGTCTATTCCCCTCCATAAATCTTTTGGGAAACAGACACTAAAAATCTTAGTCTCCTAACACTATACCTCCTGTGGATAGAAGAATGGACAAGAGGTATGCATTTTCAGGCTCAGACACAGAGTTCTTATATCAGCAATGCAGCCACGTTGAGGTAGTGCAGGCTGCTGCCTGTGACAAGGCAAATATTCCCTTGGCTTCACACCCCCGACAAGGACTCAAGGAAGATTGATGCAATGGCAAAGAAGCAGTACATGACATCTTTAGGACTCAGGCAGGCAAATTACATGGCCTATACAGCCAGGTACCAGAAGTCCAGGTGGGACACTGTACTGGCACTGGCTAAACAGGCCTCCCCCCAGCTAGCCAAGGAGCTGGAGGCGGTGGCTGCAGATGGGATTGAGGCATCTAAAGTTCAGTTTCATGCTGCTGTGGGTGCTAATGATGTATCATCAAGAGTCATGGCTACATCTGTGGCTCTTCGGGGGATGGCTTGGCTCAGATGTACTAGCCTCTTGCAGGACACCTAGGCTAAGGTCATGGATTTTCCTGTAGTGGGTAATTCTCTGTTTGGGGAGCAGACAGAGAATTACATGAAGAAAATGGATGAGTACAGGACCACTTACAGGAGTGCTCAGGCCAAGGAAAGGCAGGCAACTCCTCAAAGGCAGCAGTCTAGGGGCAGGCCTTTTCAAAGGCCTTTTTACCAAGCACAGGCCTCTTCTTCCTTTTCTCAGAGGGGGGGTCTTCAGAGGGAGAGGCAGAGGGGGGATGAGCAGGGCTACATCCACTCCTCAGACTAAAGCCCCTGCCAAGCAGACACCCTGATGGGTCTGCCCGGGTCGACTCTCCTATTCCAGTAGGGGGCAGGCTGGCTAGCTTTGTCCAGGACTGGATGTCTATTACATCAGACAAGTGGGTCATGGAAGTAGTAAGCAGGGACTGGTTCTCAGCTTCAAAACATTTCCAAAGATGAGAGCCAGATCTTTTCCACCTGCAAATCTCTCGGAAACCCTTGCCCTAGAGGCAGAGGTTTCTTCTCTCCTAGCTTTAAGAGCTGTAGAGAGAGTACCCACCCTACACTGGGGCAAAGGACTGTACTCCAGGTACTTCCTGACTCCCAACAAAAAAGGGGAGTGGCGACCCATCCTGGACCTAAGATATCTAAACAAACATCTTTTAAAACGAAAGTTCAAGATAACTCTGGGAATAATCCTTCCCTCTTTAAGGCCAGGGGACTGGCTAGCCTCCATACACCTCAAAGATGCCTACTTTCACATTCCCATTAGGTGCTCCCACAGAAAGTACCTCAGGTTCGAGTTGTCCACAGGCCATTATCAGTTCAGAGCAGTGCTCTTTGGCCTAACCTCAGCCCCAAGGGTTTTCACAAAGTGCCTGGCAGTAGTAGTTGCCTTACTAAGAAGGCAAAAGATTTCCATTTTTCCATATCTGGATGATTGGCTAATAGTGGGTCAGTCTCCAGACCAAGTCAAGTCTCACCTGCAGGTGACCCAGCAAGTGCTCACTTTTCTAGGATTTCTTCTCAACCTTCTCAAGTCAGTTCTCGAACCAGTCCAGCTTATTACCTTTATAGGAGCAGAACTGGACACACTCAGAGCAAGAGCCTTTATTCCTCTAGAAAGGGCAAGGGTTCTTATGGAACTAGCTTCTTCCTTCAGCCTTCGGGTATCTCGACCAGCAAGGCATTTCCTCCAGCTGTTGGGCCACATGGCAGCTTCAACAGCAGTGGTCCAAGGGGCAAGATTCCAGATGAGGGATATTCAGTTCCACCCGAGAGCTTTCTGGTCTCAGAGAAAGGACTCCCTTACCAAACTGATCCCAGTGACTCTGACCTTGATCCAAGCCCTCCAGTGGTGGTAGGATCAGGACAATTTAAGGCAAGGTGTTCCCTTTGTTGCTCAGCCTTGTTCAGTGGTCCTTACCACGGATGCTTCTCTCCTGGGCTGGGGAGCCCACCTGGGGTCCCTTACTGCCCAGGGGCTGTGGTCCCCCCAAGAATCCCTTCTCCACATCAATCGTCTAGAGCTCAGGGCAGTTTTTTTGTCTCTAAAAGTGTTCTCACAGTCAGTACAGAACAAGGTGGTTCAGGTCAGAACAGACACCACCACCACCATGTGGTACATCAACAAGCAGGGAGGCACTCGGTCCACGGCCTTGTGCACAGAAGCCATGAAGTTGTGGTTCCTAGCTTATTCCCTGCAAACCTGTCTTGTAGCAGTTCACCTTCCGGGCAAGGACAATGTGCTAGTAGATGCACTGAGCAGGATTTCTCAGGGCCATCATGAATGGTCCCTGGACCCTCAGGTTTTGAAAGTGATGTTTTCAAGGTGGGGCACTCTAGAGATAGATCTTTTTGCAGCCCCAGACAATCACCAACTCCCTCTCTTTTGTTGCAGACCTCCAGTCCTGGGCTCAGTCCCTCTGGACGCCCTGATCCTGAATTGGGAGGGGAAGTTTCTGCATGCCCCCCCTCCACCCATTCCCACTCCTGTTCAAAGTTTTGGTAAAAATAAGATCTCAACCATGCAAGGTGATTCTGATTGCTCCAGATTGGGCCAGACAGCTCTGGTACCCCCTGTTGCTGTCCCTAGCAGTCCTTCTTCCCCTGTCTCTTCCCAGGAATTACAACCTGTTAACATCCTCTCAGGGAAGGATTTGGTACCCCAGTCTTCAGTCTTTCAATCTCAAAGCATGGCTCTTGAAGAGTTAGAGTTTGCAGATCTTAATCTTTCCCAAGGGGTTCTTGATACCGTCAAGGCTTCTTGAAAGCCCTCCACCAGAAAGACTTACAACTCCAAATGGAAAAGATTCAGCATTTGGTGTTCTAAGAAGCATATTTCTCCAGACACTGCTGAGTTGCCTACGGTTCTGGATTATATGGTCCATCTTAATGGCCTAGGCCTCAGATCAGCTACTCTCAAGGTACACTTGTCAGCTGTTTCTGCGTTTTTGTCTGTGGGGAAGCCTTCCTCACTACCTTCCCATCCTGTGTTCTGTAAATTTTTTTAAAGGATTGCTTCACACCAATCCTCCTTTTAGAGACCCTGCCCCTGCCTAGGATTTGAATGTTTGCATTGCTCAACTTATGCAACCCCCCTTTGAGCCTATGTCTTCAGCAGAGCTTAAGTACTTGACTTGGGAAACTGTGTTCCTGGTAGCCATTATCTCTGCCAGGCGTATTAGTGAATTGCAAGCCCTGTCAGTGGAACCTGATTTTATCTCCTTTCACAGGGATAAAGAGGTCCTTAGAGCCAATAGAAGGTTCAAACAACATGAAGTCTTGCTGTATTCTGACTATTGCAGTGATATCCAACCTTTGAACTGCCCCGGGGAGGAAAGAGTTAACTTTCCATGCAAGGCATGGAACGCTGACGGTTGAGACTCTGTCTGTTGTTGTTTGAACCTAAGCCGCCAGATTCTTTACTTCGCCTCACTGAAAAGTTGCTCCGGAGATTTCTCCTTCGCTCGGTTCAATTTAGTCGGTTAAAGTGTCGTTTTTTCCCTCGGTTCAACCGAATTCCTTCTATCTAACCTGTCGGTTCAGTCTCTGTCTGTGGTACCGTGAGTACTAGATAGGGTTATTATGATTAGTTTCTGTGTGGAACTTGTAAACATCGGATCGGTTCGGTTTGAACCGATCAGGTTTGTAAAATAAAGTTTGTTCTGCTTTTTAGAGTGTGGTAACCGGTCCTTATCGGTTCTAAAAAAAAAAAAAACGGATTTCATTACAGTTTTTTCCACGACCCGTAACACGGTCAGGAACCGATAGGGGTGTCTTGCCTGCCGGATTGCCGGAAAAAGGGTAAGTTTGGTTAGGACTAGCCATGTCTGAGAAACCCAAGAGAAAACCGGGCCCACTGGGTTTCAACACTGTAGTGTGTGTGGGAAGCCTTTGCTAGGCTGACCCCACCACCTGTGTTGTGTCTGGGGTTGACCACCTCGATTCAGACTGCCAGATTTGCAAAGTTTTCCCAGCTACCCTAGAAAGAGTAGGTAGGCTGAGGAAGGGAAGCCAAGTCCGCTGACCAGATGGCCGGCCGGTTCGGTTCCAACCAGACAGAAAGAGGTGCCCTCTGACCAGGCGAAACTGCTTTGGGCAAAGGAGAACTGACTCTGAGGTTGGTTCGGTTAAAAAAAAAAGAAGAGATAAGTCAGCGGTTCGGATCACAAGTTCTTTCTCCGACCGCTGATGAAATAGCCAGCGATAAAGGATTGTTCAATCGCTAACTTGAGTTCCGACCGAACCGGCACCATCGGTGGGGCTCGAGTTGGTCCGGTTCCCAGTTCGGATTATAATTTAGAGGATTTTATGAACCGGAGGAGGAGGAGGAGTATGAGGATAGTGATGGTGATTATGAAAGTCTGGGTGTGCTCATTGTCCCGGACATCTCCCAGACAGATCTTCAGGTGTTTCTCCTCCTAGGCTTTCTGAGTCCTTCCCACTTTGTTTACAAAAAGTGGTTGAAACTCTCCAGCTTCCTATGGAGGAAGCAGTAGAGGATCAGGAGGAGCCTGATTATGTTGAGATGATGGACATCCCAGAGTCAGGAGACTGTCTGTTCTCCTCCATAAGTCTTTTGGGAAACAGACATTTAAAATTTTAAAGACTCCTAATTACCTCCTGTGGACAGAAGAATGGACAAGAGGTATACTCTTTCAGGCTCAGAATCGGAGTTCCTTTCCCAGCAATGCAGCCATGTTGGGGTAGTGCAGGCTGCTGCCTGTGATAAGGCAATATACCCTTGGCCACACCCTCCAGATAAGGACTCCAGGAGGATTGATGCCATGGCAAAGAAACAGTACATGGCAGCATCTTTGGGACTCAGGCAGGCTAATTATATGGCCTACACAGCTAGATACCAGAAGTCTAGATGGGACACTGTGATGGCTCTAGCTAAACAGGTCCCTGACCAGCTTGCCAAGGAGCTGGAGCAGGTGGCTGCAGATGGTATTGAGGCATTCAAGGTGCAATTTCATGCTGCAGTGGACTCCAGTGATGTTTCATCTAGAGTCATGGCTACATCTGTGGCCCTTCGTAGGATGGCTTGGCTCAGATGTACTAGCCTGTCACAGTATACCCAGACTAAGGCCATGGATTTTCCTGTTATTGGTAATTCTCTATTTGGGAGCAGACAGATAACTACATGAAGAAAATGGATGAGTACAGGACCACCTGTGGAGTGCTCAGGCCAAGGAAGGCAAGCCACTCCCAGAGCTAAAGCATTCCAGGAGGGCAGGCCTTTCATAAGCCTTTCTACCAAGACCAGGCCTCCTCTTCCGCCTTTGCTCAGAGGGGTTCTTCAGAGGGAGAGGCAGATGGGGTATAAGCAGGCCTGCTACCACCCCTCAGCCTAAAGCCCCTGCCAAACAGGCACCCTGATGGGTTTGCCCGGGCCGATTCTCCACTACCCGTAGGGGGCAGGCTGGCTTACTTTGTCCAGGACTGGATGTCTTTAACACAGACAAATGGGTCCTGGAAGTAGTAAGCCAGGGACTGGTTCTCAGCTTCAAACAATTTCCCAAGATGAGAACCAGATCCTTTCCACCTGCAAATCCTTCAGAGACCCTTGCCCTAGAGGCAGAGGTCTGTTCCCTCTTGGCTCTCAGAGCCATAGAAAGGGTTCCACCCCTACACAGGGGAAAAGGATTGTACTCCAGGTACTTCCTAACCCCCAAAAAGACAGGAGAATGGCGGCCCATCCTGGATCTCAGATATTTAAACAAGCACCTTTTAAAGCCAAAGTTCAAAATGGTGACTCTGGGAATAATTCTACCCTCTGTAAGGCCAGGGGACTGGCTAGTCTCCTTGGACCTCAAGGACGCCTATTTCCACATTCTCATTAGATGCTCCCACAGAAAGTGCCTCAGGTTCGAGTTGCCCTCAGGCCACTATCAATTCAGAGCAATGCCCTTTGGCGTAACATCAGCTCCAAGGGTGTTCACAAAATGCCTGGCAGTAGTGGTTGTTTTCCTAAGGAGAAAAAAGATCTCCATCTTTCCATACCTGGACGACTGGCTCATAGTGGGTCAGTCTCCAGATCAAGTCAAGTCACACCTACAGATAACTCAGCAACTGCTCACTTCTCTAGGATTCCTCCTAAATCTTTCAAAGTAAGTTCTAGAGCCAGTGCAGCTCCTCACCTTCATAGGGGCGGAGCTGGATACAATAAGGGCAAGAGCCTTCCTTCCCCTGGACAGGGCAAGGACCCTTGTGACACTGGCCTCTTCATTCACCCTTCAGGTGTCTCGACCAGCAAGGCATTTTCTGCAGCTCCTGGGCCACATGGCTGCCTCTATGGCAGTGGTCCAAGGAGCAAGATTTCAGATGAGGGACATTCAGTTCCACTTAAGAGCCTTCTGGTCCCAGAGAAAGGATTCTCTGACCAAGCTAATCCCAGTGACTCGAACCCTGATCCAGGCTTTGCAATGGTGGCAGGATCAGGACAACCTAAGGCAAGGAGTTCCCTTTGTCACTCAGTCTCATTCTCTAATCCTTACCACAGATGCCTCCCTCTTGGGGGATCTGACCACCCAAGGGTTGTGGTCACCTCAAGAATCTCTGCTTCACATCAATCTCTTAGAACTCAGAGCAGTGTTTCTAGCACTTCAAGTTTTTTCCAAGTCTGTTCAGAACAAACTAGTTCAGATCAGGACAGACAATACCACCACAATGTGGCACATCAACAAGCAAGGGGGCACTCGGTCTACGACCTTGTGCACAGAAGCAATGAAGTTGTGGTCTCTGGCCTATTCCATTGAATACCTCTCTGATAGCAGTGCACCTCCCAGGGAAGGACAATGTCCTGACAGATGCTCTCAGTAGGATATCTCAGGGCCATCACGAATGGTCCCTGGATCCCCTAATTTTGAAGGTGATCTTCTCCAGATGGGGCACTCCACAAATAAATCTTTTTGCAGCCCCAGGCAATCACCAACTTCCTCTTTTTTGCTGCAGACCCCCAGTGTTGGGCTCAGTCCCCCTGGATGCTCTAGTTCTCAATTGGGAAGGGAAATTCCTGCATGCTTTTCCCCCCTTCCCTCTCCTGTTCAAGGTACTAGTCAAAATCAGGTCTCAACCCTGCAGAGTGATTCTGATTGCTCCAGACTGGGCCAGATAGCCCTGGTACCCTCTTTTGCTGTCCTTAGCAGTCCACCTTCCCCTGTCTCTTCCCAGGAATTGCAACCTGTTAACATGTTCTCAGGGGAGGGTTTTGTATCTGAATCTCAAATCTCTCAATCTCAAAGCCTGGCTCTTGAAGAGTTAGAGTTTGCTGATTTGCATCTCTCTCAAGGTGTTCTGGATATTCTAAAGGCTTCTTGAAAGCCTTTCACCAGAAAGACTTACAACTCCAAATGGAAAAGGTTTACTATTTGGTGCTCTGGTAAGCATATTTCTGCAGAGTCTGTTGGGTTGCCTACAGTCCTGGACTATATGGTTCATCTCAATAGCTTGGGACTCAGACCAGCTACACTTAGTGTGCATCTGGCAGCTGTCTCTGCCTTCTTGTCAGCAGGCAAGCCCTCTCCCCTTTCAGCTCATCCTGTATTCTTCAAGGGATTGCTGCATACCAATCCTCCCTTCAGGGACCCTGCCCCTGCTTGGGACCTTAATGTTTGCACTGCTCAGCTTATGCAACCCCCTTTTGAGCCTTTGTCCTCCGCAGAGCTTAAGTACTTGACTTGGAAAACTGTGTTCTTGGTAGCCATTACTTCTGCCAGACGCACAAGTGAGTTTCAGGCCCTGTCAGTGGAGCCTGATTTTATCTCTTTCCACAGAGATAAGGTGGTCCTCAGCACTAATAGGAAGTTTTTGCCTAAGGTGGTTTCAGATTTCCACCTTAACCAGTCTGTGTCTCTTCCTGTTTTCTTCACTGACCATTCCTCCTCTGGGGAGAGGAGGTTGCACAGCTTGGATGTGAAAAGGGCCCTTCGTTACTACATAGAGCACACCAAGGGTCACTGGTTTGACTCCCTCCAACTGTTCCTCACTTATGGTGAGGTTGGTAAGGGAAAACCTGCCACTAAGAGATCTATTGCCAGGTGGATTGTCTCTTGTATACAATTCTGCTATGAAAAATTAGGTAGGATCCCACCCTCAGGCCTGAGGGCTCACTCAACCAGAGGTACAGCTGCTTCCCTGGCTACTGCCAGGGATATTCCTATCTTAGAGATTTGTCAAGCAGCCACCTGGAAAACAGTACATACTTTCACCAAGCATTATTCTCTGGATATCCAGGCTAGGAGTGATGCTCGGTTCGGCACGGCAGTGCTCCAGAGCCTATTCCCAAAGTAGGTTCTGTCCCTCCTCCTTGGAGGTACTGCTTGGTAGTCTGCAATAGTCAGAAAACAGCAAGACTTCATGTTGTTTGAAGAAAAAATTACTCACCTTAGTAATGTTGTTTCTTCTAATGGAGTCTTGCTGTATTCTGACCTCCCCGCCTCCCCTCTCAGAACCTGGGTTTTGAGATGTGGGTGGGCAGGAACAGTGTTGGCACCCTAGAGGTGCCCCCTTTTTCTCACCCTCTTATTTTTGGGTGTGTGTTGTGTTTTGTTTTTTGGGTTTCCTGACTTGAGTCTTTGCCTTGGAACCAAAAACCTTTTATTAAATTTACTTGCCAGTTGGCTAGTGTGAGTTTACAGTTTCCACACAGGACGCCCAGTGAGAATAGCTCGAAAAGATCTGGCGGTTTGGGTTCAAACAACAGAGAGAGTCTCAACCGAGCTCGAGCTCAGCGTTCCATGCCTTGCATGGAAAGTTAACTCTTTCTTCTCCGGGGCAGTTCAAAGGTTGGATATCAGTGCAATAGTCAGAATACAGCAAGACTCCATTAGAAGAAACAACTAAATTACTAAGTTGAGTAATTTTTTCTTCTAGATGCCCTGCAGGGGGCATGCCTTAGACAGCTGGTTTTGGAACCCACTCAAGAGGGAGCAATCCTAGACCTGGTTCTCTCAAATGAAGATGGAGAGAGGATCTCAGATGTAGAAGTGGGTAGCCATCTGGGAACTAGCGACTGTCTAACAGTATGGTTCACAGTAAACACAGCAATAGAGTCAAGCCATACAAAGGCATAAGTACTGGACTTCAGGAGGGCCGACTTTGCCAAAATGGGTGAGTGCCTAAGGAATGCACTAGCCAATGGGCAGGAAGGAGGGGTGGAAGAACAATGGGGAATAATAAAAACTGCCATCACAGCGGTAACATGCCTTTGTGTGAAGCAAATAAACAAAACAAAACGATGTAAGAAACCACTATGGTTCTCAAAGGAGGTGGCAGTGAAGGTTCAAGAGAAAAAGAAAGCATTCAGAAAGTACAAGGAATCACAGAAGGAGCAGGACAGAGAATTGTATCAGTTAAAGCAAAAGGAAGCTGGGAAGGCAGTCAGAACAGGAAAAACGCGAACCGAGGAAAAGATAGCCAACTCAGTTAAGGGGGATAAAACCTGTTTTAGGTGCATCAGGGAGCGAAGGAAGACTAAGGAGGATAGTGAGGCTTAATAAAGGGAGGGGTGGTCAGATGGTGATGGTGAAAAGGCAGAGATACTAAACAAATATTTTTGCTCAGTATTTACAAATGAAGAGGGGGAGGTACCTAAAACAAACAGTAGAAACACTCTGGATACAGAAGTTGATACCAGCCCATTTACAGAAGAAAGGGTTCTGAAAGAACTCTTAAAACTGAAGGTGGACAAAGCAGTGGGGCCTGATGGGATTTATCCCAGAATTCTAAAAGAACTAAGGGTAGAACTAGTGACACCACTGACTACCCTCTTTAACAAATCATGGGAGGATGGGGTGGTACCTGAGGACTGGAGGAGGGCAGATGTGATTCTCCTTCAGAAAAGTGGATCAGGGCAGAAGCAGGAAACTACAGACCTGTTAGTTTAACCTCAGTGATAGGAAAATGATAGAATCACTCTGCAGGAAAGAATTGTCGCGCACTCAGAGGCCAGAGGGGCACAGGACCCAAGGCAGCATGGATTCACAGCGGAAGGTCATGCCAGACGAATCTAATAGATTTCTTTGACTGGGTGACCAAAGTAGTAGATCAGGGAGGGGCTGTGGACATGGCCTACCTAGACTTTAGCAAGGCATTTGACTCAGTCCCACACAAAAGATTAATATACAAGTTAGCCAGCCTGGGAGCGGGTCCCAAGATGATGGCCTGAGTAAAGAATTGGCTGGAGAATAGGACACAGAGGGCAGTAGTAAATGGAGTCCACTCTGAAGAAAGGGGGGTTACTAGTGGGGTACCGCAGGGTTCAGTATTAGGACCGGTCCTCTTCAATGTCTTAATAAGTGACATTGCAGAGGGACTGGAAGGAAAAGTATGTCTCTTTGCAGATGACACAAAGATCTGCAACAGAGTTGATGCACAAGGTGGAGTGGAAAGGATGAGAAGGGACTTGGCGAGGTTAGAGGAATGGTCAAATGTATGGCAGCTTAGATTCAGTGCTAAGAAGTGCAAGGTAATGCACCTGGGAAACAAAAACCCAGGGGAAGAGTACACAATGGGGGGTGAGATACTAACAACAACAAAAATGGAAAGAGACCTGGGGGTAGTCATATCAGATGACTTTAAAGGTGGGCAAGCAATGTGAGAGGGCAGTAAGGAGGGCTGGGGGGATACTGGGATGCACAGGGAGAGGCATCACCAGTAGAAAACAGGAAGTTGTTATCCCTCTGTACAGACAGCTGGTGAGACCCCATCTGGAGTACTGTGTGCAGTTCTGGAGACCCAATCTCTGCAAGGACATAGACAAGATGGAAGCTGTCCAGAGGAGGGCAACTAAAATGGTGCAGGGTCTGCACCAGAAGGCATATGAAGAGAGACTAAAGGAGCTTAATATGTATAGCCTCGAGGAAATGAGGTAGAGGGGGGACATGATAGAAACTTTCAAGTACCTCAAAGGAATCAACAAAGTCCAAGAGGGTAGCATCTTTCAAAAAAAGAGGTGTGCAAGATCAAGGGGGCATAAGTTGAAGTTGGGGGGCTCAGATGTATTGTAAGGAAGTATGTTTTCACAGAGAGGGTTGTGGATGCATGGAACGGCCTTTCGGAGGAGGTTGTGGAGTCAAAAACAGTGGTTGAATTCAAGCATGCATGGGATAGTCCTAAGGCAATTTTTGTGGGGGTGGGGGTAGAAAGAAGTAGGCTGCTGGTTAACTAGGATCTGCAGCTTATCCATTAGGTAGGCAAATGGGCAGACTGGGTGGGCCAAGCGGTCCTTATCTGCCGTCAAATTCTATGTTTCTATGCTCTGATCCCCCTGAGGTAGGGCCGCCCTTTCCTCACAGGGTGCTTATCTAGAATTTGGGCTGGGATGGGCTCGGCCCAGCTGTCGAGTGAGTCCAGCCATTGGAGTATGGCTGAGAGGGTGGTGTCGTCGCCTATCTCCAGGAATGGGGATTTTTTCCTTGGTTTGCACCCTCAACCCCCCCGCCCCTCCACCGAGAACTCGGACGTGCAGTGGCGTCAGGATGCCTGCCGCAGCTCTTGTCCCACTATGTAATGCCCCTTATTATATGCAGTACCACCATTCTCCACCGGGGGCCACTGCAATGCCGGGCATGCCTGAATCAGACTCCAGAGAGAGGAGAGCTGTCTTCTGGATGCTCAATCCTCTCTCTCTCTCTCTCTCTCCTGCTGACCCTCGGCAGCCGAGGCTCGTTCCTGAACTCTGGTCGACGGCGTGGCGTCCAGCGCCTCAACTCTCAGCGCCATCAGACTGGTAAATATAGCAGAGTTGATGTCGGCATATGATGTTTGAATGGGCAGCCCCTAGTAGACTGGTATAGAAAAAGCTTCCCTGTGATCTTGGCGCCTGTGGCAGTAGTTCATAGGTGTGACCTGATGAAAAAGATTCCCTTTAAGATCTACTGTTACGGTAAGTGCTTACGTAACTGTTCTTTTTATGTTTGTTTCAAATGGGAGCTTCTTTGATTGTTGCCTCTTCTGTTTCAGGTGTGATAAGTGGAGAGGACTATGAAGAAGTTGATAGGTTTAACAGGTATGGGCGACCGGGACGGGGAGGATCACGAGGAGGAGGAGGACAGAGCAAAAGGGGAAGCTGGCGATACAATAGGTAAATTAAACATGAAGCATCCTGCTGAACATTTGATGGTAATACCAGTCGATTTCCATTTTTGAACTCCAACTATCTGACTTGGTTACTTTAAATTGTGTGTATTACCTGGCACTAGGGCTGCCGTAATGAGCTTCTGGTGGTTGAGGTAACTTGCCTCAAAGCTTCATTTTTGAAGGGGGCAGTATAAACTGTATTAAGACCTAAAACTTACTAGAGGGTTGACATTTTGAGGGAGTTATGTGCTGGGTCTCCAGGTTCACAGCTATATGCTGTAAGCACTGTGCTACGCTGCCTCAGCACCCAAAATATTAGGGTTAGTTAAAGATAAATTGATGTTAAAGGACACCTAAAACTCCAAATGCCTATAGAGAATAGGGTTGTAGATAGGCAATTGCATACATTACTTTATATACCGGCAGAGTTTAAATACTGTTTTATCTGCGTGACTATTGTAAACCAACTGGTGTTTTTTGTAAACCGCTGGTGTGGAACAGCCCTTATCTGGCTGCAGATGTCACGTGTGCTGCCTTTAATGGTGTGAGAGCACTCCTGCTGTAATACTGCACCTCATGGCACAGTATGTGTTTATATTCTCATTGACAGTTCAGTCAGAAAGTTATACTTAAGACTGTCAAGGCATAGAAACACAGAAACATAGACATTGTCTGCAGAAGACCAGAGTCCAGCCTGTGTACCCAGGAAAAATGTCCTGCCTATCCCCTTGATCTGTTGTCTGGTATCGAGCCCTAATGCTTATGCCAGTTCCTCCCCTCCTTACGCAGAACAATCTCCCCTACCTACTTAACACCTCATTTTTATATCACAGTTTGCTATACTTGTTCCACCCTTTAAACTGTTTTATAGTCCCCCGCAAACCAAGTACAGATTTTTTATGATTGATTAGAGAAACAGGTCAGTGGGATATGCTGTACTGCGTTTTAGGCTCAAGCTCTCCTTTTAAATTGGAGACATCACAAAGCAGAGCACGTGGGTGGATTGGAGAGTCAGGAAGTGGGGAGGGATCGTGCGGCCAGCCACTCAAGTGCAAATTACGATCCCTTGCCTTCCTTTGGAGGCTGTATAAAAATAAAAAAAATAGCCTGGAGGAGCTTCTGATGAGGTTCTGATGAGGTAAGGGAGCTTCCTGTTTTTCTGCATTGAAAATGTGCTCTTTAAAGAAATTCTTGAGTATCCAAGAAAATATTTTCTCAATAGGCTATTCAGATACTGTATTGTTTATATCTAGTTTTCTCTGTTTATATCCCTTAAAGGGAAACGTCCCATGGAGTGACTGCCTAGTTTAAAAGCCTATGAAAAGCTCTTTTAAAGAGATATTGGGCTCACCTGTAGCTAGAAGTGTGCCAGAATGTCTGTTCAGTATGTTTTTCCATTTTAAACTTGTAAAAGAAATAAATAAATATAGATGGTTGAATCTGTTCAGTGTTAAAGAGCACCTTTTCGTGGTGTGAGTGCTCACAGCCATGAAGGAGCCTTACCTGGCTCCGAGTTCGACAGTATAAAAACCATTTTTACATGCTGCCATTTTCGAGAGTGGAGGGATTGTATTTTGGCTTAGAGGAGCCGTGCAGCCGGTTCCTTCCACTTCCCTGAGACATACCCCCAAGCTGTTCCGTATCATGACATCACCATGTGCTTGTGTGGGGTACACGCTCCAAACATGCCTATGGAGAGTACCCCCGTGCAAGCACACTATGATGTCAGAATATGGGACAGCGTGGGAGATCTCTCTTAACTGGGAAGTGGAAGGGACTGGCTGCTCGGAGCCAAAATACATTACCTCCACTCCTGGAAATGGCAGCATGTAAAAATGTTTTATTGTGTTTTTTTTTTTTTTTATATAAAGTCAAACTCTGAGCCAGGTTAACCTCTTTTGTGGCCTTTGGGAAGGGTATTCTGTAACAGAGCACGAAAGGTGGTCTTTAAAGAGCTAGTGTACTGCCTAAAAGTAATATTAAATTTGAAAAGTAGTCAACCATTGCCATTTATATCTGAGGTACTTTTTTTTTTCTTTAGTTAATTAGAAAATTGTGTACCTGATGTTAGGTGGGCTGTGTGAAACAGCACTCTGCCTGGCAGCTGGCATACCTAACTCTATCCTCCCCACTACATCATCAGCAGTGTGACCTCACTGACTGTGACATCACTGCTGCTTAGGAACAACTGCTCAGTAGCTGCCAGGTCAGTCACCTGTGATGTCACTGTCAATAAGATCACAGTGCTGATGATGTGGTGGGGGGAGGGCCTTGAGACAGATGTCTGCCAGGCTGAGAGTTATTCCACGCATCCAGCACAATATTATGACATAGAAAACTTTCTGATGAGCAGCGGGGAAAAAGGAAAATACTTCCGAAAGACAAAGTTACAGTGGATTACTACTTAACATTTGTATCATTTTTCTGTATGTTTTGGTTCCACTAATTTTAATAGTACATTGCAGCCCTTTGCAAAACATTGTGACATCATCGAGGAACAAGCTATGCTTGACTCGGTGTAGTTAAGCTCAGATTGTTCCTCCATGAAATTGCAGTGTTCTAGAAATGGCTGCAGTGTAGTATTATTAAGCAATAAAGCATGACCAAGGGTTATGTTAATGGTCTGTTAATCACCTTCTAGGGTGTGTGTGTAGCGAAATTATGGCAGTGCCATGCCAGAGGTGATTAACTGACCATTAACATAATCCCTGGGAGTGCCTTATTGCTGTTATAATAAATGTTTTTAAACCGTGTTAAACCTGGTTCAGCTTATGGCTAAGCTCTACATGTATGTTAATAAAAGATTAACATAAGGCTGTTAGAATGTTTGCAGCCAATCAGAAAGCTCAATTTCTCAGACCCTTTTTATAATGTTGAACAGACTTGGCTGTCTATTATCTCTGGAGTGCTTTCAAACTGTGATGGCCATTGGGCATGAATGTGTCCCTTTAATACTGAGAACATTTGTATGACAACAGCTGCTCCTCCTACTTTTCCCCTCTGCTGAGGTCATAATTCTCTGTGACATCACACTGTATTGCTGTGGGGATTATGATCTCATAAACAGAGCAATATGACTTTAGAAGAGGGAACAACAGTAGGATGATCTGAGGTCTGAAACACAAAATATACTGTATTGGTGCAGATATCCTTGGCAATAACAAATGAGGCGACAGAGAATATGTCGAATGGAAACTTTAATCGTGTCTAAATGTTAATGATCTTTAACAGAAACGTTTCCTCTGAGTCTAGAAAAGCTCTGTGAAATAAAGGATTGAAAACTATTGATAGTTACATTAGGACATTGATGGAGATGTATGTGGGATTAAATAAAGGTTTAAAACCTAGCAGTAGTTACATTACGACATTGAACGAGATCCACAAGGTTTCATTGAATTGCTTAAGTTTCTTCCAGAGCTTTGAACATTTTAATCTGTTGTTAAACCTGATATTCTGTTGCATGCTATCTTAGCTAGTGCATTGTGTTCTGTGACCCTGTGCTGACTCAGCTATGAGAAGCAGTTCTTGCAGTGTGTAGTTGACAAAACAGTGATTGCAAGCATAGCCTATTCCCCCGGGGTGGTGGTATACACAAATGGGCAAAGCCAGAAAAAAATAGTTTTTTTATTAATAAAAATGGCTAACACCATGACAAAGATGAACAACCACAAAATAATTATATTTGGGGGGGAAGGGGGTTAGTCTTTTCTGCATGGTGTTGTGCTAGCCACAGTAATGACCCAGCATGAACACTTGGGTTGCCTTCTTCAATTTCTACTAGTCCTAAAGATGCAGATAATTTCTGTAGCCAGTTGCTAAGGCTTGGTTGCTCTTGATCGACACAAGGGGTAAAATTAGCCTTTCCAGGGTCATTTGGTCATTTCAGTGGCAAGAAACCCTGAGTTAAGGTCTGTTGTTATCTGAGGCACTTCAGTCCCCGTTTCTGTGGCCAGGCTCTCAAACTTCTGTAGCAGAGTTTGTTCATTCCCGTGACGTTATTTATGCGCTTCAGCCATTGGTTAAGATAACATGATGGTGCGCATTAAAGATGGGCGTCAGGTTAAACGGAGTAGGAGAAACCCAGGCACTATGGAAAAACTGCAGTTAAAAATATATACCAGTATATATAAAAATCACCACAAATATTGCAGCACTGCATAACTTCTGTAGTGGAGTGCAGTGCTCATTCTGCAGTCATGGAATTGCAGAATTCCAAGGTCCCTGCCTCTGTTTAAAAACCATTGTGCACTAAAAAGGGTGTTGGTTGCCATCTCACTACTCTGCCTCAAAATGGAATTGTATATGACATGAGTCCGCAGTACCTTGCCTGTTCTTATCAGAAACCACCTTTTACCCTGATCCTTTCCTTAGAACCTGAAATGTTGAGGATGGATCAGGATTGTTGGGAGTTATCTGTCCGCTTGCATGGTTTGGGGGGGATAACTTGGTAGCCTTGAGAAGTTTGGTTTTATGTAATTTATTTTTATTTAGAGAAGAGGAAGACCGGGATGTTGCAGCAGCAGTGAGAGCATCAGTTGCCGCAAGGAGACAAAGAGAAGGGAATCGCTCCGAGGATAAAGACAATAGCAACTCAAGGAGACAAAGAGAAGGGAATCGATCTGAGGATAAAGACAATGGCAACCCAAGGAGACACAGAGAAGGGATTCGATCCGAGGATAAAGACAATGGCAACCCAAGGAGACAAAAAGAAGGGAATCGATCCGAGGATAAAGACAGTGGCAACCCAAGGAGACAAAGAGAAGGGAATCGCTCTGAGCAGGACAGTGGCAACATAAATGAAGAAGAAATTGTTGATTATTCAATAAAACATACAACTACAAAAAGGGAAGAAATGAGGGACGCTGAAGAAATTTGTAACTCCAAGAGTATGTCAAAGCCATCCAGCGACATTACAGGTTTATTTTTATTTAAAGCATTACTTTTTTAATAATTGAAAGCCCTTTTTTAATTTCTTATGGAAATATAGGCAATGATGGGAGGGAAAAAAGGCCCTGAAAAACAAAGGTTCATCTAGTCTGCTCAAGTTCCCTGTTTAACCCTGGGACTTGCTGTCCCTCCAGGGTCTTGGCCCTCCCTTCCCCCATTCTCCTCTCTGATTCTGATGCCCTGAGCAACCACTGTACTCATCATTCTGTCCTAGCCATGCTTGACAACTTGTTCCATGGCTCCACCGCCTTTCTGTAAAAGAGTACTTCTAGGATCATGTACATGTTCTAACCCCATGTATTCTTCTCATATTCCTAACACTCTGCAGTTAGCCTGCACAGTAGAACTGCCCGGAGAATGGAACTGTACGCTAATGATGGAATCATTGGCACGTGACAATTATTCAGACTGCTGCCCTCATCTGCTGCACATTCTATCGACGTCTCAGATTTCTTACTCCGCCTCACAAGTCTAGACGCCCAGGAGATCCCTCAGTTCGTCATTGGCTTATTGTGAAGTATAATTCTCTATATACATAATTTTTTTTCTGCTGCCTTCATTTATTGTTTAATGTTATTCTAATGTCTAATTTATTTTAGTGTAGTTAGATTTAGTGTTTATTTCTCAGTTCCTCACGGTCCGGTATAACCGTTGGGGAACAGAGTAGTTTTATATTAGTTGTGGATTTTTTCCGCTTTATTTTCTGTATTTTTGTTTTAAAAAATGTATTGTTTACAGTTATATTTGTCTTGTTGAAGCCGCTAACCCGGTTTCTTTTCTAACCACAAACTCAGTTACTGTGAACAGTTGTATTGGTTCTGAGAACCGCTGACCCAGTACCGATTTTAAAAATGTCATTGGTTCTTTTGGAGCCTAATCAGTTCCTGAACCGACCGCACAAAAACAAAAAAGGAAACATCTTTTGCGGTTGAGGTTTTTCTTCTGAAAATGGAGCATTCTGAAAAACCTAAGAAAAAGACTGGTCCCCCAGGGTTTGTAAACTGTGTCAAGTGTGGGGAAATGTTTGCCAGAGCAGACAAGCATGACAGCTGTGTGTTCTGCCTGGGAACCGAACATTTACATTCTGTGAAATTTGCAAATCATTTCCACAGAAAACTATGGAAAAAAGAATGGAGAGGGTGAATAAAAAGTTAGGAGGTGCTTCAGACTCTAACCAGCCAACACCTTCAAAATCAGTGGGTGAAACAGCAGTTTCTTCCTTTACCACCCCTGATAAGGGTTAATCGACCTCTTTAAAAAGACTGAGTGGTCCAGCTGACTCCCTGGTCTCCTCCAAAAAGGCAAAGACCTAAAAACATCGAACCCCAGGCAAAAACCTACAGGGGATTCTTCTGTGCCTCACAGTCTGCCTACTGCTGAGGAAATTGCCAAGTCTATAATAAAGTCATTGAGGCAATTCAGGGTTAATCCAACCCTTCCTCCTCCAAGGGATCAGGAGAGTGCTCCCTCCTCAGATCCCCAGTCTCAGGAAATAGATACTGGGGAGTATGACATACCAGAGGATGATGATGGTGAGCCCACTGAACCAGAAATCTCACCAGAGAAGGACTTTGGCTGTCCTCCTAGGCCTGAGGATTTTTCCTTTGTGAGGAAAATAGTAAATGTCCTCGACCCGGCTACCACCGAGGTCATAGAAGATGAGGAGGAGGCAGAATATGTGGAAATGATGGGGTTAATACCTACTAAAAAGATTTTTCTGACCATCAATAAATTCTTTAAGAATGATTTATTCACAGTCCTGCAGAACCCTAACTCTGTCACGCCTCTGGACAAGAAGGCTGACAAGAAGTACCAACTGGACAGGAAAGGGGCTGAATTCCTCTATTCTCACCCTAATCATCAGGGTATAGTCCAGCAGCAGCCTGTGAGAAGGAGAGGGTTCCTTTATCCTCATTGACCTGAGAAGGATTCAAGGAAAATGGACAGTATGTCGAAGAAAGGGTATTTAGCTGCCTTTCTGGGGGTCAGACAAGCTAACTACACGGCCTACACTGCACAGTATCAGAAGACACTGTGGCAGTCTGTTTTGGCCATGTCAGAGAAGGTTCCCTCTCCTATCTTTGACGACCTAGCAAAAACAGCCAAGTTTGGACTGGAAGCATCCAAATACCGGTTTCAGATGGCAACAGATGCCACTGATAACGCTGCTAGGATTATGGCTTTGACTGTAGCCCTGAGAAGGTTTACTTGGCTAAGGCCTGCAAATTTAACACAGGACACCCAGGCTAAGGCCATGGACTTTCCCTGTACAAGATCATTCCCTCTTTGGCAAACAGACCGAAGAATATATGAAAAAGGTGAATGAATACAAAACCACCTGTAAGAGTAATTTATCCAAAGACAGGCCTTCTACTTCTCATAGGCCTTATGGAAGGGGAGGTAGAGGAAGGACCTATGGTAGGCCCTTCTGTCAGCCTCAAGCTGTTTCACAGCTGCAGCCGTACCCACAGCAGACTGGGTATTATAGGGCCAGAGGTAGGAGGGGCTCCAGGAGGGGTTCCCAATCCGCCCAGGCTAAGGCCCCACTGAAACAAAATCCCAGACTCCTTTGCCAAGGCTGCCTCCCTAATACCAGTAGGGGGCAGACTGGCTCACTTCTTTCAGGTGTGGCAGGCCATAACCACAGATAAGTGGGTATTGGAATTAGTGAGCCAGGGAGACTCTCTGAGTTTCAGACCCTTCCCTCCTGTGAAGTCAAGGCTGTTCAAACCAGCCTCCCTTCTCGAAGAACAGCTCCTGGAAAAGGAGGTTCAAACCCTGCTCAGCATAAAAACAGTAGAGCAGGTACCAACCCTTCAGAGGGGCAGAGGGTTTTACTCCCGGTATTTTCTTACCAGAAAGAAAAAATGGGGAGTGGCGGCCTATTCTGGACCTAAGGCATCTGAACAAATACTTGGCAAAGCCAAAGTTCAGGATGGTGACCCCATCTATAATTTTACCTGTCATCCAGCAGGGAGACTGGCTGGCATCTTTAGATTTAAAAGATGCACATTTCCACATCCCCATAAGGGAGTCTCACAAAAAACATTTCTGGTTCAGATTCCCTTCAGGTCATTACCAGTTCTCAGCCCTGCCCTTCGGTCACACTTCAGCACTAAGGGTGTTCACAAAATGCCTGGCAGTGATAGTAGCATTCCTACGAAAACTAAGAATTAGTTTTTCCTTATCTCGACGACTGACTAATAGTGGGAAAGTCATCTCAGCAGGTGCAAACCCACCTGGAAATAACAAAAAAATCTGTTACATTCTCTGGGCTTCCTGCTAAACCAGGAAAATTCCATTCTCACACCAGTTCAGGTCCTGCATTTCATTGGAACAAAACTGAATACCTTAAAAGGAAGAGCTTTTCTTCCAGAGGACAGAGTTCAGTCTATACTGCAACTGATTGCCTCATTCGAGTTGGGAAAGCCATGTCCTGCAAGAAGATACTTGCAAATACTGGGACACATGGCTGCAGCAACAGGAGTGGTCTTGGGAGCAAGACTTCGAGTGAGAGGCACCCACTTTCATCTACAGACACACTGGTGTCAAAGAAAAGACCATAAGTCAAAATTGATTCCTGTAACAAAATTTGCAGTCCTGTCCCTACAGTGGTCGACAGATGCCCACAATCTAAGGACAGGAGTTCCATTTCAGAGGGAACATCCCTCAGTCATTATTACAACCGATGCTTCTCTGTTAGGATGGGGTGCTCATATAGGAGAGCACACTACCCATGACACTTGGTCAAGTGTGGAGTCTCTCCTCCACATAAATTTGCTAGAGCTCCGGAGTAGTATTTCTGGCTGTAAAAAGTTTTTCCCAGTTAATACAGGGCAAGGTGATGCAGGTCAGAATAGACAACACCACTACAGTGTTTTACATAAACAAGCAAGGGAGAACAAGGTTGGATCCCCTGTGCACAGAGGCCATGAAAATCTGGGAACAGACTTACTCTGTAAAAGCTTCCTTGCAAGCCATTCATGTACCAGGCAAGGACAGTACCCTGGCAGATGCGTTAAGCAGGATCAACCAACCAAGCACATCATGAATGGTCTATGAGCAGACAGGTACTGGACTCAGTGTTCAGACGATGGGGCATTCTAGAGGTAGATCTCTCTGCCTCTCACGAGAATCGCATGTTGCCCCTATTTTGTTGCAGATCACCAGTCAGGGGTACAATTCCCCTGGACGCCCTAGTCCTGGACTGATCAGGAAAGCATCTATATGCCTTCCCTCATCTTCAGGGTGCTACTCAAACTCTGGTCACAGCCTGCATCCATGATACTGATAACACCAGACTGGGCCAGATAGCTATGGTACCCCCCCTCTGCTGTCAATGTCAGTGTCCACACCAATCCTCCTTCCCAGGAGGCACAATCTTTTAACTTCCCACCAAGGGAAGATCCTGTACCCGAATCTCAAGCCTCTCCGGCTCAAGGCCTGGCTCTTGAGGACTTAGAGTTTGCAAACTTACAAGTTCTCAAGCTGTTCTGGATATCCTAAAAAATATAGAAAACCATCTGCTAAGAAAACCTATGCAAAATGGAAAAGTTTTTTTGTTTGGTGTTATGCTAAACATATTTCTCCCTTCCTGGCAGAAATCCCAGTGCTGTTAGAATATCTTATTGAGTTGCACTCACAAGGTTTGAAACGTACATCTCTGAAGGTGCATTTGGCATCAATTTCAGCTTTTATTTCTGCAGGGAAAACTGTTTCCCTTGCTTCTAATCCCATTTTCAAAAAAATCTTTAAAGGGCTATGTCACTTGTACCCTCCTATTAAGGAACCAGTTCCAGTATGGGATCTGAACATTTGCATTGCTCAACTCATGAAACCTCCATTCAAGCCAATGTCTTCTGCACACTTACAGTATATCACATGGAAAACTGTTTTTGGTAGCAATCACTTCTGCTAGGAGAATTAAATGAAATGCAAGCATTATGTGTGGAAAAGGATTATTTATCTTTCCATAATGATAAAGTAGTACTTCGAACTAATAGGAGGTTTCTTCCTAAGGTGGTTTCTGATTTCCACTTGAATCAGTCCATGACACTGCCAGTCTTCTTCACAGAACATGCCAGTTCAGGAGAGAGCAGACTCCATAATCTGGATGTAAAAAGTGCATTGAGATATTATCTGACCCACACCAAGGATCACAGAGGTGATAAACAATAACTTTTTCTCACTTATGGGGATGTGGGAAAGGGCACCCCAGACTCCAAGAGATCAATCTCTCGCTGGATGGTACAATGCATTCAGTTTTGTTACACAAATTATGGAAAGTAGACCCCAACAGGCCTCAGGGCCCACTCTACTAGGGGCACAGCTGCTTTTATAACAGCTTCTAGAGATATCCCTTTAGTGGAGATCTGTAAAGCAGTTACCTGGAGAACAGTACACACCTTTACTAAACATTATAGTTTGGACTTGCAGTCCAGGAGTGATGCCAGGTTTGGCACAGCAGTTCTGCAGAGCCTCTTTCCTAAATAGGCTCTCTGCCCACCTTCAAAGGTACTGCTTTGAAGTCTGCAGAGAATTATGAATATGAGAAGACTACATGGGGTTAGAAAAAAAAATGACTTCCCTTAATAATCTTGTTTCTTCCAATGTATTCTTCCATATCCATAACTCTCCCTCCCTACCTCTCCTTTCAGAACCAGAGCCTCCGAATGGTCTTCTTACCTGACAGTCCCAAACACAGGCACACTTACCTTTATCCTGTGGGGTTTTATTTTACCTTTCATTTTCCCAGGTGATTCTGGTCATTTTGAGGTAGGTCTGATACCATAATCATTAGTATCAGCTGTAGTGTGTAGGTATAGACTATAGTTGTTTGTATCAAGCAGTGTGTTAGCTTGAGTATTTTTAATAGGTTGCCTTGTGGGCTTCCTCGGAATCTGAGACATTGATATAATGCGCAGCAGATGAGGGCAGCAGTTTGAATAATTGTCATGTGCCAATGATTCCATCATTAGCATGTAGTTCCATTCTCCGTGCAGCTCTACTGAGCAAGTTAACTGCAGAGAGTTATGAATATGGAAGAATACATTGGATGAAACAAGATTACTAAGGTGAGTCATTTTTTCTTCTATCCACACTGTTTGGCATGTCCTTTCCCTTTAAGATTCTTGCCGGAAGGTCTAAAAGCTGGCTCCTCCCACCCGGGTGGTATATGCCTCTGCTCTGCCCCTTGACGCCAGATCTTCCTTTCTGCTGGAAGATTCGGGTTCCCTCTTTATCGCCCAGGCGTTACTGTAGGCTCTGGCCAATAAATCTCCAGATTTACCAAAACTAAAACTCATATGAGTTTCTTCTCATTGCTTTGAGATCTCTACCATGATGGAGGACAAGTCCTCACCCAGTTTCTGCCGCTACCTGTGCGGGCAAAAGATGTCTCACACCAACCGCATACGTCGTGTGTTTATTGCCTGGGTGTCAGACATGACACTGAAGCATCACGAAAATGTATCGTATTTTCATCAAGCGTTTTCCGGGCCGATCGTCTGACTAACTGCAACTGGACAGACCACAAAATGGAATCTGCTGGTTAAATCCACTGAAGACCGTTGGGTGGTCGCTGTGGCATCCGCTGAGCAGCTCGAACAGATGAAGACCTTAGAAGAGGAGGCGGTTCGGGCCGCGGATCAGTCCTCCACGTCCATCTTCGTCCTGCTCAATTTGGGCTCCACTTTCTCAGGCTCCTTTCGGGAGTTGTGCCAGTCCCTTCCCACCAAGGGGAAAGGGTTCTCGGGCACTCGCGTCTCTCGGTCCCGTAAAAAGGACAAGGAGCCTAAGGAAACTTCTTCTCGCCGATAACGTTTTTGGGATCATGAGAGGTATCTGTCCCAGGAATCTACTGTCTTGACTTTGATCGAAGTTGCGACCTCAGCCGCTGGCTTCATGGTACCCCAGTCAGGCCAGCCGGCTCAGATGCAGGCCGACGATCCAGTTGAGGTTGTTCTCGACCCCGTCGTCGCTCAGTGAGGCAGACAATTCCTTATTCAGGACCCCGGTCCTGCCTGCCACCGAGGAGGAGACCCAGCTTGCTGGGAATCCCCTCATGGTCCCAGTCCCTGACCAGTAAGAACCACGGTTCTCCCTGGCCCCTTTCTGAATGACCCCATCGGTCTCCCTCGAGGTCTCTGACCCCCTAGACCGACAGGCTGAAGAAGCACATAAGTGCTCTGAGAAGCGGCGCCGCCACTCTTCCTCGTCCTGCTCGAATGAGAATCTTCGATGGGTACTCCAACACTATGAGGATCTAATGTGGCAACAGCTACTTATGTCCGTCCAGAAGTCGACCCCAGCTTCTACCCTGACCATTACTTGGCTGTCACCTCCTAGGCTGACGCCTACTCCTCAGGAGTCTGTTTGCACCATCCCTCCACCTGCAGAGTCGGTCAAGACCATTCCGGCTCTGCCAAAAGTGGTCTCTCCACCAGTTGTGGTGGAGCCACCACTGAAACAGCCTCCTTCAGGTGCTTCTTCTAAGGAATCTCTGCCTGTTCCGGGCCTACCACACAGGCTGTCCATCACCCTCACGCCTGATAGTCCCAGGCGGGCTCAGGGCAACTCTGGTGGCCAGCTGATTTATCTGGACTCTTCGGCATCCGAGGACTCCGACCTACATTCTCGTCCCTTGGATGAGGAATCTGTCGGTAGTCTTTATATGGATGAAAGCCCTTTTTCCTTTGTGGGCATCCTCTACCTCATCTCCGAATCCACGGGGATGCCTTTAGAACCCGTTCAGAAATTGGCCGAATACCCCCTCACTGATATCCTCAGATGAGGGGATTCACTGACGGAGGCCTTCCTAGTGGTCGAAGCCATTGTTGGCCTGGCTTTGGAGCTGTGGCAGCACCCTGCCTCCTGCCCCATGCCTTCAGCCTGCATGGCCCGCAATTATGTGTTGCTCATTGAGTCCCTTTCGGGATTCACAGAACATCCCTCGGCCGAGGGACTGGTGACTGGGTCTGTGTTCAGGCGCTCGGGTAATACGGGAGACACCGATAGACCTCCGGACAAAGAATCCAAAAAATTGGACCACTCGGCCCGTAAAGTCTGTGCCGCCTCTTCGCTGGGCCTCTGCCAGGCAAGCTCTGATGTCATCATGGCGCATTTTTCTTATGCCCTACTGGGCCCTCTCTGAGGTTCTACCTCACCTCCCCGCAGACCTCCAGACCACGGTCAAGTAGGTTCATGATTAGGGTCAGGCGGTTGTGAAACAGCAATTCTGGACGGCCTTGGACCTAGGAGATTCTGCGCCCGCGGTTGCCATGCGCCGCAGGGCTTGGTTGCGGGTTTCCACCATCGTGGTGGACACCAAGCACAAACTGACAGATGTCCCTTTCCTGGGTACTAACCTGTTTGGCCCAGATGTGGATGGTCAACTCTTAACGCATCGAACAGTCCAGTGCCACCTTGGACTCTTATTACTTTTGCTCAGAAGGAATCCCGGGGTTCCAAAAAGCAGAAGAAGCCTTTTCGGTACCCTGTCCCTGCGGCCAAGCAACCCCAATTCTAGTCAGGGCA
Source organism: Neoceratodus forsteri (assembly GCA_016271365.2). NCBI lineage: Eukaryota > Metazoa > Chordata > Ceratodontiformes > Ceratodontidae > Neoceratodus > Neoceratodus forsteri. The sequence goes on from JADMNL010000025.1 coordinate 309,977,742, forward strand.
GCATCAGCAGCAGGCTCAACCTTGGTGCCCTCGGCACAATTTCGTGCCCCCCGGTGGCCCGTAAACCCAGAGGGTGGGGTTCAGGTGGTCCCCAAACTGGACCCTCCTCCTCCAAGTCTGCCCAGTGACAGGATGAGTGTGCCCACCCCCATACCTGTCACACCAGCTCTGGGTCATCCAGTGGGGGGCCGGCTCCACCACGTCCTTTCTGCCTGGTCCGCTGTTACAACAGACAGGTGGGTTTTAGAAGTGGTCGGCCAGGTACAGCCTCTGGAATTCAAGCAGTACCCACCAATCTGAGCCCGCGTCCTACGGGAGGAAATGGTATCCGTACATACTTGGTCAGCCCTCCGAGATGACATCTCCCAACTCTTCCACAAGGAGGTGGTGGCTAGAGTTGCAGACCCCCCTGTTAATCCAGGGTTCATTTCCAGGTACTTCCTGGTCCTGAAACGGACAGGGGGCTGGTGCCCCGTTCTGAATCTGCACGATCTGAACCAATTTCTCAGGCCCCACACTTTCAGGATGGTAACTCTGTCTCAGATCATACCATCTCTCGAGCAGAACATGTGGTTCTGCTCTCTGGATCTTCAGGACGTGTTCTTTCATGTCCTGGTCCATCTGTCTCACCAGAGCTTCCTCTGCTTTCAAGTGGAGGGAGCCCTCTTAGAGTTCCGAGCCATGCCATTCGGCCTGCCATGCATTGCAATGGTGGCAGCCAATCTTTGGTGTCGAGGGGTCAGAGTGTACCCTTATCTCGACGACTGGCTCTTAGTGGGTTCCTCCAGACAGGAGGTGGAGAGGTCCAGGGATCTGGCCCTCCAGACCTGCATCGATCTTGGTCTCCTGGTCAACGAGACAAAGTCGGAACTCATACCGTGGCAGATGATCTGCTTCACTGGGGCATAGTGCGACTCTTGCCGAGCCAGAGCCAGGCTCCCAGTGGACAGGGTGGAGGTTCTCTCCTCCTTTGCCCAATCATTTCTACTTGGGCACTTGTGCTTTGCCTGAGACTTCCTGCGACTTCTGGGGTACATTGTGGCCTGCACCGCCATGGTCCAGTGGGCCCGGTGGCATGTGTGCCCCCTTCAGTGGGAGCTGGCCAGCTAGTGGACTCAGCACCATGGTCATTTCGATCAGTTGGTCACGGTGACCCAGAGATGTGGGATGCTCTCCAGTGGTGGACCGTCCTAGCACACTTGTTGGAAGGGCTTCTGTTCATCCACCCCGAGCCGATGGTCGTCCTCACGACCGATGCCTCTCTCACGGGCTGGGGTTGCCACGTGGGGAATTGCAGAGTCCACAGGCTCTGGACCCCGAGGAATCCAGATGTCATATCAACATGCTGGAGCTCCGAGCAATCAGACTGGCATCCTTCGGGGTCAAGTGGTGCAAGTCCAGATGGACAATACCACGACCATGTACTATCTCAACAAGCAGGGTGGCACACGCTCCCAGCATCTGTGCAGGGAAGCACTCCACATCTGAACCCTCGTGAGACGACTAGAGGCAGATCTCCTAGTCATCCATGTGGCAGAAACCTCGAACCAACGGGTAGACTCTCTCAGCTGTGTGGGCAAGACATCCCACGAGTTGTCTCTCCATCCAGAGGTGGCACACAACCTGTTCTCCCACTGGGCCAAACCTCAGGTGGATCTGTTCGCCTCCAGGGAGAACACAAAGCTGAGGCTGTTTCATGCTCGCCCTCTCAGCAGGGCGATGGACCCCAGGCCTCTTCTGTGCCTTCCCTTGGTTCACAAGGTTCTCCTCAAGGTTAGGAGGGACAAGGCGAGGATGATCCTGGTAGCCCCAAACTGGCCCCGCCAGTTCTGGTATCCAGATCTCTTCAGCCTCAGCTCCAGCCCCCCGAGGTGACTTCCAGTATGCCTGGCCCTGATATCAGTCAGTCAGGGGAAGGGATTCCATCCGGACCTTCAATCCCTGCACCTGACAGCCTGGTTGCTGAGCGGCTAGAGTTCCAGGCTTTGGGTCTCTCTGAGGATGTACTCACAGTAGTGGAAGCATCCAGCAAGTAGTTGACCAGGAGGTGCTATGCCTTCAAGTAGAAAAGGTTTTCCATTTGGTGTCAGGGCGAGGGTTTGGATTGTTTGTTCTGTCCTGTGACTAGTATCCTCAACTACCTGTGGTCTGTGTCCAAAGGGAGTCTTCGGTCCACGACCCTTAAGGTGCAACTGGCAGCCATCTCTGCTTACCGGGTGCGGGCCAGTCAGCAGACGGTGGCACAGGAGAAGGTGGTGTGGCGCTTCTTTGAAGGTCTCTACCATATTTCACCCTCCGGTGCATGCACCACCACCACCACCATGGGATCTACTGCTGGTACTGGCAAAGCTCATGGGCAAGCCATTTGAACCGATGCACAGGTGTGAGATGTCACATCTGTCGTGGAAGACCGCCTTCTTGGTGGCTATCACATCAACCAGGATGACTGGGGAGTTACAGGCGCTCTCTGTTGAGTCTCCCTACCTGGTCTTCCACAGGGACAAGTTTGTCCTCCCCACCCGAAATTCCTTCCGAAGGTGGCGTCGGAGTTTCACCTTAACCAGGTGATTACTCTGCCGGTGTACTACTGCGGTTACAGCTCAGAGGCTAAGTCCAGGCTCCATACCCTGGACCTGAGATGAGCGAATGGTGGCTATTTGGGGAGAGGTTCGCCAGCTGTTTGTCACCTACGCTGAAGCTGCACCTTGCAGACCTGCAGCCAAGCGGACGATTGGCTGATGGATTACATCATGCATTAATCTCTGCTATAGGTTGGTGGGCAAGAAACCTCCCATAGGGATAAGAACTCACTCTACTTGCCATACTGCTGCATCGGTGGCTGTTTCCAGGGACGTCCCTATCCAGGAAATCTGCAGGGCTGCTACCTGGAAGTCAGCAAACACCTTCATTACCCATTACCACATCGACCTAGAGTCATGCTGGGATGCTGGTTTTGGGGCCTCAGTTCTCCAGTCTCTGATACCCAAGTAGGTATTTTTTTTGGGTGGGGGGTATGCACCTTGCCTCCCTCCTCCCAGAGAACTGCTAGGAGTCTGCCAAACCATGTGGCTAGAACAACATATCCACGATCCTAGAAGAACAGGTTACTCACCTGTAATAGTAGATCTTCTATGGACTGGTCTCTCGCAGTAAGTCATTACTTATGGGAGTATCCACCAGGTGGCGCTGTCACACGGCAGCTTCTTCTAGCAGTCTTTCATGGGGGCTGTCCACTCGGCATCACTTCCTGTGGATGTGTATGAGTGGGCGGCCTCCAGTACCCTCTGTTCATTTTCCTGCCGGCTTCAGCTCATACACTCAACTCTCCTAACCTTCTGGGTTGCAGTCTTTGACTCGAACTTGAACCGATTTTCTACCTTCGGGTCCGGGACCTGGGACTTGCTCTCAGCACCCCCAGACTTCCATATCAGGCCTGTGACCCACTCACAGTACCCCTGCTGATCCCAGGCCCAGGCACTCTTGCTGGGTCTGAGGATTCACTAGGGCTGATGCCTTGGTCCAGCCCGATCTTTCTTTTTTCTCCTAGGTCCGGACCTGTACTTTAAACAGTAACCCCGGACTTCATTTATACAACAGGCCTGGTGTTCCTTTTGTGCTCACGGTACACCTGCTGATCCCAGACCCAGGCACTCTTGCTGGGTCTTGGGTCTTCCTCATAACTGATCAACCAGCCAGGTCAGGCAGGCCCTGGGAAGTCTCCTTCAAGGCTCCCGGCCAGGTCTCATTCAGGCATAGGAGAGGGCAGGTTTACACTCTTAAACTCCCTTCAGCCTTGGTCCATCGATGGTGTCTTCTCCATCGTCGACAGTGCATTCCTTCGTCCACGGGGCTGCACCCCCGTCGACGGAGCCTGATTGGCTTGTTATGTCTTCGGGCCTCGTCCTGTCGCCGGAGCTTGTTTCTGAACATCTCCCGTTGACGGGCAGTGTTGCCCAGTCGATGAAGTGTTCCTTATCAACGGGGATGCTTCCCCCATCGACGACACATGTTCCTTGCTCTCCCTCGTTGATGAGAGCTCTTCTCTCATCGATAGGACATGATTCTATTGTTCTTTCGTCAACGGAGGCTTATTCTCCTTTGGAGCGCTCCTTTTCGACGGAGTAGCCTATCCTGTCAAGGGGACGGCATGCTTTGCTTCCCCCGTCGACGGAGAGGCTTCTTTCTGATCCCTCGTCGACTGGGATTATTCCACCATTGACGGCGGAGCCTCTCCTCCTTCCCTCGTCTACAGGGCTACTTCTCTCATCAACGATGGGGGCTTCCTATCCCGATGCTCCCCCTGCTCGGGGCTCTGTTTCCATGTCTTCCCCACGCTGTCCCATCACCGGCACCACGTTCTGGCATCTTTGCCCCCCTTGGTCGCGACTTTTCAGGCCTTTGGCCTCTGCATGAACCCCAACCTGGTTCCTTGCTCCTTTGCGGTCTTGGACCAAGGGGTCGGGTGCAGTCCCCTCAGGGTCTCGGTTCCTGGGCTGGCTCACCTCTTCCTAGCCCTTGGGCATTCTTCGGTCTTGGACCCCGGTCTCAAGTTCTGGGCATCACCGCATTGTGATGGAAGTCAGGTCAGGTCTGGCCCGTCCTGTTTCTCCTTCCCTTTGTCCGTGTGCTTGCGCCTGAATCGGTACTTCGCTTGGTCCCCCCTCCTCCTGTTTGTGAGGGATTCTGGGAGGGGAGGTCCTTTGAGGGATATTACAGGTGGGACCTTGGTTCCCTGCAGTCTGCGTCCATCATTTTGGAGGTCACCCCGCCTGAACCCCCTGATCCCTTCTCACTCCCAGATCCCTCCTTCGCGGAGCTCATGCTGCAGCTCCAGCATGCTTTTGGCTTCCCTGCTGCGGATCAGGACTCCGTTCGTCGGGACATGGCTGCTTACCTCTATGTTCCCGAGGAGCCTGCCATAGTGGTCCCACCTTTGATTCCTGCATATTTTGACGCACTCTCTCATATATGGTCTTGTCCTGCTTCTGCTCAGCCTGCCCCTCGTGGCCCTGATCAGCTCTACCGTGCCCCTTCTGACCACCCCTACTTGTCCACCACCCCTGTGGCGGACTCGGTTGTCAGGGCGGCGGCCCATGACTGGACTGCTCGGCCTCGCCATACCAGTTCCGTGCCGCCGGATGCTGATTCCCAGCGCATGGATTTCTTTGGTGTTCTGGTTTATACCTCCAGTACTTTGCTACATGGTATTCTTAATTATCTGGGTCGTCTGATCCGGTACCTTCGCACACTTAGTGCCTCGGCTTTGGACCTCCTGTCCGACCTGCATGCCTCCCCGAGTCAGTCAGGCTGGCCGAGCCGCTCTCTGCCATGTTCTCCCTTTCCCGTCACCTGCTCCGTGTGTGCTTTGATGTGGTTGATGCATTGGCCTGCCTCTCGGCTGCTGGTGTCGCCCTTCGGTGCTTCGCCTGGCTGCGGGTTTCGGGTTTGCCGCCCTACGTCCAGCTGTCAGTCGCCGATGTCCCCTCTTCTGGGAACCTGCTGTTTGGACCTGGTGCTCAGTCCATCCTGGATTCCCTTTTGCTTCGTTCATACTCTCTGGTCTGTTCAGGACCTCTATCCAGCATGGGTCCAACACCTCGCCCCAGCAGTGGGCCATCTCTATACCAGCCCCCCTACTAGGTTACCTCACGGGACCACGGTAGGGCCTCCAGGGAGGTGGCTCAGTCTGCCACTCCACGGTGTATCTGCCCCTCACACGGTGCTGGACCCGCTTCTGTGCCCTAAACCACTTTTCAGATTTCCCTTGCCTCCTCTTTTAGGCCTCGGAGGATCCTGGGGATCTCTTTCCTTTTGTTGGAGGCTTGCTCCTGGACTGGACGCTTCAATCCTCCATGTGGATCTGATTGGAACTCCTGCTACTTTCTCTATGGGATCCCTTCAGTTGTTCCTTTCTGCCCATCCAGTATGTTTTTTCCCCGGTGCTTCTTTTTCTACTATCTGATCCGCTCTGCTTATATATTTCCTGGATTTGACTTTATTCCAGAGCCTGTCGACCTCTGCCTTGTCAGGATGAACCACTGTGCCTGGCCACCTACAGTTCTTTCTACATCATGCATCCTGCATGCTTTCTCACCCACCTTTGAGCCTTTCTGCCTGAGCGGATGTGGTTTCAGTTAACATTTCTCCTAATTTCATGCCAAATGTCTTCGCCTAACCGTTGGCCTATCTGCCTGCACGGAAGAGGTTGAGTTGAACATTTCTGGTACATATCAAACATATTGTCCTCACCCCACCCCGGCTTAACTGCCTCTGGAGGTGCGGTTTGCAGTTGACATTTCTACTAACTATCATACCTGTTGTCCTCCCCACCTTTGGCCTATCTGCCAGAGCGGGTGCGGTTGCAGTTGACATGTTTACTGTGCAGTTTACTTCTTTTGCATTGTGGTCAGCTGGGTTTTGCATGGGCTCGACCGTCGGGCGTGCCTTCTGGCCCATCTTCCAGCCTTGCTTTTCCTCCCATTTGGAGTTTACTGCTTCGTAATCTCCCACAAGTAATGACTTACTGCAAGAGACCAGTCCGTAGAAGATAGTACAGTCATTTAAGAACTTACTGTAACAGATCTTCTGAGGACTGTCTCTTGCAGTAAGTCTCCCGGCCTCTGTCCCTCTGCCTTTTTGCCTTGAATCTGCAACTCAAGACATTGGATGGGTTTGCTGTTCTCTGTTCTCTTCTAGCCCTCGTTTACCTCGGTCCAGGCCGTGCTTGCTGAAGCCGACTGTGAACAGAGGGTACTGGGGGCTTCCCACTCTTATACGCATCCACAGGAAGTGACGTCGTGTGCATGGCCTCCATGGAAGATTGCTAGAAGAAGCTGCTGTGTGACATTGCCACCTGGTGGATACTCCCATAAATAACTTACTGCAAGAGACAGTCCTCGGAAAAGCTACTGTTAAAGTAAGTTCTTGCGTAACTGTACTTTCTAGGAGTGGTGTATGTTCATCCACATGAACCCACCCGACCTCCCCGGCTTCGATGCATAACCTAAGCTTCTAGCAGGCAAGATCTGGCGTCAAGGGGTGGGCAGAGGCATATATCACCGGGTGGGCGGGTGGGAGCAGCCAGCTTTGAACCTTCCGGGAAGAATCTTAGAGAAAGGATGTGCCAAACAGTGTGGATGAACAACATATACCAGTCCTAGAACTACTGTTACGGATGAGTAACTTGTTCTTCCTCATGTTCCTCCTGAACCTCCCTCCTATTAGTTTACAGTCATGACCATGTGACTGCAAGGTAGTATTCAAGTTAAATAGTTCTCTGCAGTTCACAGAGTTAATTCTTTTTAGGAATTTGAAGGTCTCTCTCATTTCTCCCCGCTGGTCTCCACTGAGTACATGTTCAGTGCCTTGAGGTGCTCCTCATAGGACCTGCCTGCTAGGCTTGAATCATTTTTGTAACCCTGCTCTGCACCGTCTCCAGTCTATCCCTATCCTTCCTGGGGTGAGGACTCCAAAACTGGGGGCAGTACTCCAGGTGTGGCCTCACCAAGGGATTTGTACAGGGGAAGTATTACTTCTCTTTTTCTGCTGTCAGTACCCCTCCCAATAATCCAGGTAACCTACTTGCTTGCTTTATAAGCCATGTTGCACTGACTTGCTTGCTTCACTGAGTCACTGATGGTAGCCCCAAGGTCTTGTTCCTCAGCTGTGGTACTAAGTCTCCCCCCTCCCATCCGGTACAGCGTCCTAGGTTTCTTGTTCCCTAGCTGCATTGCCTTCCACTTTTTGGTGTTGAATTTCAACTGCCAAGTCCTTGACCCACCCCTACAGCTTTTGCAAGTCTCTCTACATTTCCTGTCTTCCCCATCACTGTTCACCATCCCACAGAGCTTATAGTCATCTACGAAGAGACACAGCTTGCCCTAGATTCCCTGACCAGTGTCACTGATGAACATGTTGAACAGGACCAGAACCAGGACAGATCCCTGTGGAACCCCACTCGTGACCTCCCTCTCTTCTGATTTAACCCCACTGACCACTACCTTCTGCTGCCTCCCCTTTAGCAAGTTGTCTGCCTAGTTTACTATGACCTTAGGCACACCCAGATCCTCTATCTTCTTCAGCAAGTGTCTGTGAGGCAGTGAGTAGAAAGCTTTACTGAAGTCGAAGTAGAGCAAATCCACATTGTGGCCCCTGTCCACTTCTTTTCTCACCCAGTCAAAGAAAGCTATCAGGTTAATCTGAGAAGACATCCCTGCTACAGATACGTGCTGTTTACTATCCTGGAGAACGTTGGTCCCCAAGTAGTCCATAAGGTCCTCTTTGACCAGTGACCCCCCCCTTAGTTTTCCTACAATAGAGATAAGACTGACAGGTCTGTGGTTCACTGCTTGTTCCTTGTGTCCCCCACCCTTCAATCCTTTGGAACTATCCCTGTCCTTAAAGAGCTGTTGAATAGACCTACTTGGGGATTAGCAAGTTCTGCTGCCAGTTCCCTGAGTATCCTCCGATGCAAGCCATCTGGTCATGGGGCCTTAGCAATCTTTAGGACTGTCAGCCCTTTCAGCACCCTTTCTTGGATAAATGATGGCCACCTCATCTTTAAGACCCCTGTAGTGGCTACTTTGATATCACTCTTTCTGGTAAGTGCCCACCGTCCTCCCTGGTGTAAACTGAACAAAAGTAATCATTAAAGACGGCAACCTTTTGGCCGTCCACCTCAGTCATCCTATCCCCTTCGGTTAGCCTTAGAAGTTCCTCTCATTTCTTGTTTTTTCACTAATATACATGAAGAACTGTTTTTCTCTGTGCTTGACCCCCCTCTGTAATACACAGCTTTGTTTCTGTCTCCCTAACTACCCTTTTTACCTCCCTGTTTTCCAGCAAATATTCTCCCCATCTCCCCCCCTTTTCTTTCAATTTGTAGGCCTTTTTCTAGGGGTGTGGATATACTTATCAACCCTCTGGCAGTTCCACTGGAATGATGGTATTGACTGGACGCCTTTGAGCTAAGCTCCTACCACTACCTGGGTGGTATATCGCCGACTCCACCCTTTGGTGTCAGATCTTTCTTTCTGCTGGAAGAACGGATCATCTCCTTTGCAGCTTCTGCTTAGGTTATCTGCGTCATAGGCAAACTCTTTTCTTCGTCCAGTGGTTGACAGTGGAGCAGTGGAAGCCAGGTTTCAAATTTTGTGGTGTTGCCGGCAAAAAATGTCTGTCACTGATCTGCACAGCATGTGCGTTTCTTGCCTGGGCAGGTAACATGACATGGAAAATTGTGTTCCTTTTTAAAGCAATCTTCCTGAGTCTCTTGAGGACAGGAAGCTCTGGCTCGCTGGATCCGAAGGACCATCTTAATAGTTCCAAGAAGGCCTCCACTGTGGCTGGGTCAGCTGAACAGCTTGTGGATCTTGAGGCGGAAGCGACGGCAGCAGCAGCAGCTGTGGCAGGCAGCTTGGTCTCGTGCTGTTCCCTGGGGTCATTGTCGGAGGGTCTTTCACAGGAGAATTCCATGAAATGTGCACACCCTAGCCACATGAGTATAGTACAACAGGCAGCTGGTGAGTAAGCTGGGGTTTTCTTGTCCCCCTTACCTTTGGGCAAGGACTCCAAGAAAATTGACTTTACAGCAAAGAAAATGTATGCCACATCCTCCCTGCTTCTCAGACTTTCTTCATACATGCTGTTTACAGACAAATATCAGAAAGCCCTATGGTGATAAAAGCAAGTGCCACTGGCTTTGGTTATGGTACTGGGAGCAACCAAGGTCGTCCTTACCCCAGGAGTCCTTTAGCATCAGTAACTTTAGCAGTTAGTTGGCTAGGTGCAACTGCCCCAGAGGTATGCTTTTAAGAGAATCTTATTTAAATCAGCTTTGGTCAATAGCCAATCAAATACAGGAGGGGGAGGGAGGGAGTGAGCTGAGTGAGAGCAGCCTGAAGGCTTCAGAATTTTTTCTCCGCTAGACTGAACAACATTGCCCGTGAGGTGCCTCTCAAATTGCCTGTTGACAGCCTCCTAGTGCTTATCTGGGTAAAGTTTTCCTCATAAATCCTTTTCTGTGGTGTGCTGAGTGAAAGTTTTACAATTTTGTTAGCGCCACACTAATTTTCTGTTTTTAGTGCATCTGCACTATTTTGACTTTATTTTTACCATGGCTGTTCATTTCTTATGTTATTTTTACTGCAGGTGCTTAATTTCGACAGTTCCTCCCTTTTTTAACCTAATTCTTGTAGGAACCATCGAATTGGTGTCAGTTGCCTTGTCTTTTACCTCAGACCTTGTGGACTTTACCGCGAGGCGCTCATTTAGATTTCAGACTTTGACGGTTGCCTGGGGGTTCTCTGAGGATTGGCATTTACAGAGAAACCAATGTACAATTAAAAAACTGGACCTAAGTTGTCATCTGTCATAGGACTGGCCGGTGGCATTTCAGCAGAAACCTATGTGCAGTTGATCCAGCATTACTGGTCTTTCTGTTAAGATTGGCTCTGGTATAGATCCCAGTACTACCAAAAAAAAGGCACTTTAAAATAGACAGAGCTATTTAACTTTGGCAGGACTGGCCATTGGCATGTCACAGAAACCTGCACTCAGTTCGTGAGGACCAGATTTTGGGTTTGCTATTTTTAAATTGGCACATAGCAAAGACGCCTTTAATTTATTATGGCTGAGGATTAATCAGAGGCTTCCGATGAGGGGACATCTAAAAGTACTAACAAAAATGTGAGCAGTGGTGCTGGAGAACCCTCCAGATCCCAGCCAAAAAATAAAGCTTCCAAAGATGAAGTTCCTCACAAATTAAAAAACAATAGAAGGGATGAAAAAAGGAAGCTTGATCAAGCTGCTGATGAAGTGGTTAAAAAGAAACTCTGTCAAGAAAAAAATACTCTTGGGAAAACCAATAGTGAGACAACAGGCAGTTTAAAGCATAAAGAAAAAACAAAACGCATGCAACCAAAGTCTGAGCAGGATCTCCCATCAGTGCAAGACATGGTAAAAGCATGGCAACTGTTTTAGACCCTACAGAAGATGGGGCCTATATTTACTGGGGCTGGCAAGCACTCTTCCACAGTTCTGTCTTCTGTAGACTGTGAGGATGACACAGATGATTAACAACATTTTTATGATGCCCTTGACATGGATTTTAAGGGCCTTGAGCCCCATGAGTCCCTGGACCCTCTATTCGGGGACCACTGGGTGACCAGGAGGATTCCTCCTCCTCCTCTACGTTTACATTTTTACAAAATATGCTACACACCTTGGACCTCCCTACGCAGGAGCCCAACCAGGATGTCGATGAAGATGAAGATTATAGGGAGATGAGAGGTCTTTCAGCCCCCAAGACCCTGGTCGTCCCTGTCTGTAATGTGTTCAGAAGAAATACCATGAAAGTGCTTCAGACCCCCACTTCGGTGTCAGAGGTTGACAGTCGGATTGAGACAAAATACAGATTGTCTAAAACTGGTACCGAGTTCCTGTCTGCACACCCTAGCCACATGAGTATAGTACAACAGGCAGCTTGTGAGTAAGCTGGGGTTTCCTTGTCCTCCTTACCTTTGGGCAAGGACTCCAAGAAAATTGACTTTACAGCAAAGAAAATGTATGCCACAGCCTCCCTGTTTCTCAGACTTTCTTCATACATGCTGTTTACAGACAAATTTCAGAAAGCCCTATGAGTCTGTCCTGGCCATTTCCCACAGTGGGTCAGATTCTGTGGTGCAGGAGTTGGTGGACACGACAAAAACTGCCCTGGAAGCTACCAAATACCAATTCCACATGGCAGACGACAACAGTGATGCCGCCTCTTGGGCAGTGGCCCATGCCATCTCTCTCAGATGCTTCACCTGGCTTAGAACTACCAGTCTAACCACAGACATCCAGATCAAGGCCATGGATTTTCCGTGTGATCAAAACATGTTTGATTACAGAACCACTGACTACATGAAAAAGGCTGACTAGTACAGGGCCTCCTGACAGAGTCACTCATCTAAACCTAAGCCTACTGCCCTTCAGAGATCACGACCCGGGGCAGAATTTTTTTTCCCAGGCCTTACAGTCCTTATCCCCATTCTGACTTTGGTCAGTACAGGGGGTCTTTCAGAGGCAGGGCAGAAGTGGTCCAAAAAGGGCCACCTCTACCCAGCTGGCAGCCTCGCAGTCTAAGTCCTGATGAGAGTGTTCAGGTCGCCTCCCTGCTTCCAGTGGGAGGCTGACTCTCCCTCTATCTTAAGAACAGGTCACTCATTACGTCACACAAGTGGGTTCTGGAGATAGTAGAGAAAGGTCTGCCACTACAGTTCAAGCAGATACCAGACCTCAAGCTTACCCAGGTGTCAAAACCTCAGTCCCCAACACAAGTTCCTCTGTTAGAATTGGAGGTACAAAACCTTTTAGCTCTACGAGTAGTGGAGAGGGTTCCGGCCCATGAGAAGGGAAAGGGCCTCTATCCCAGGTACTTTCTGACACAAAAGAAAACTGTGGAGTGGTGACCTATCTTGGATCTCAGATATTTAAACAAACGTGGAAAAAAAAAAAAAAAAATTCAAAATGGTCACTCTTTTCAGTAGTCATACAGTCTTTACAGCAGGGAGACTGGCTAGCCTCCCTGGACTTGGAGGACACTTACTTCCATATATCCATAAGGAGGTCTCGCAGGACGTTTCTCAGGTTCAAGCTTCCTTCTGGCCACTATCAGTTTGCTGCAATGCCCTTTGGCTTGTCCTCAGCCCCAAGTGTCTTTTACCAAGTGCCTCGCAGTGGTAGCAGCACACCTCAGGATACTGGGTGTTGCTGTCTATCCCTATCTGGATGACTGGCTCATAGTAATAGTCTCCTTTGCCAAGTCAAGGAGTCCCTTCCCCTTACAGAATGCACTCTGGAGTCTCTGGGTTTCCTGGTAAATCTAAAGAAATCTCACCTGGAACTCACCCAGCTGCTCACCTTCATAGGGGCCCAGCTGGACATTCGGAAAGGATATGCCTTCCTCCCACAGGACAGAATTCAGAATTTCCTTTAAGTAGCAGATTCTTTCCCTGGGGACAACCAAGACCAGTCACATTTTCTCAAACTCCTGGGATGCATGGCTTTAATGACTGCAGTGGTCCCAGGAGTCAGGTACAGGATGCGACTCCTGCAAGCCTACCTCAGAGCTGGCTGGTCTCAGAGAAGCAGCAACTTTTCAAAGCTGATACCTGTGATGGAGCAGTTCCTCCAGAACCTGCTGTGGGGAAGACCCCTGCAAATCTGAAAGCAAGAGTACCCTTCCAGGCTCCGCTACCCACAAAGGTGATCACCACAGACGCCTCCCTTCTGGGGTGGGGAGTACATCTGGACAGTGCCTCAGTAGGCGACACTTGGACTCTCGAAGAATCACAGTTACACAAATCTCTTGGAACTCGGAGCAGTCTTTCTAGCTCTCAAAGCTTTCACTGCTAACTTAAAAGGGCAGGCATTTCAAATTCGGACTGACACCACCACTTGCAATGTTTTACATAAACAAGCAGGGTGGTACCAGATCAGGAATACTTTGTTCGGAAGCTCTGGTCTCTAACCTTCTCCCTGGGAGTCAGCCTCTCAGCTATTCCCCTCCCAGGCAAACACAATACCCTGGCAGATGCTCTGAGTCGCATCAAGTCAAGGCCAGAGCAGATGGACTCTGAACAAGCAAATACTAGCCACAGTGTTCAGGTGGTGGGGCACACCAGAAGTGAATCTGTTTGCCTCTCCCCTCAGTTTCCTCAGTACTGTTGCAGGCCCCCAGTCCCGGGAATGCTTCCTCTGGATGCCTTGATCCTGGACTTGTCAACGAGGTTCCTATACGCAGTCCCTCCTTTTTCCCCTGATACTTAGGGTATTGCTGAAACTCTGGCAACCACCTGCATCGATGATCCTGGTGGTTCCGGATTGGCCTAGGCAAGTCTGGTATCCTCTCCTTCTCTGTGTCCTGTAGCAGGCCCATTCACCTGCCTCTGTCTCACTCCCTACTGACCCTTCCTCAGACAGGAGTGCAGTACCCAGACATACACTCTCTTCACCTCAAGGCCTGGTTCTTGAGGAGTTAGTTTCCATCCTCGTAGTACTCTGAGCAGGTCCTTAAGATACTAAGGATGGCTAAAAAAATGAACACTAAGAAGACTTATGCAGCCAGATGGAAAAGGTTTTCCCTCTGGTACAAGAGCAAAAAAGGTCACCCCAACCTTTCAGCTTCAGACCCTCAGCTGCTGGATTATCTGGTACACTTGCAGGCATCAGGCTTGAAACTATCTTCCCTCAAGCTACACCTGGCAGCAATTTCGGCCTACTTTTGGTGGGAAAGAAAGTACATTTTTTCCCACGCCATATTTAAACAATTTTTCAAAGGCCTTTTACACCTTCAGCCTCCAGTCAGGGAGCCGCCAATTCCTCCTTGGAGCCTGAACCTCTGCACAGACAGGCTCATGAATCCACCCTTTGAGCTTATGTCCACTGCTCATAATCAAGTTCGTGACTTGGAAGACCAGTCTTCCTGGTGGCCATTACCTCTGTCAGGAGGATTTCAGAGCTATAGGCCCTGTGCACTGAGTAAAATTACATCATCCCTTACAATGATAAAGTTGAGCTCAGGACAAATAGGAAATTTCTGCCAAAGATGGTTTCAGAGTTCCACTTAAACCAGTCTGTTACTCTGCATGTCTTCTTTACTGAGAAATCCACTCCTGGTGAGCAAAAATTTCACAGCTTGGATGTCAAAAGAGCCATCTTTCACTACTTAGAGCATACTAGACAGTCCAGAGGCTCTTCTGCTCAGTTGTTTCTCACCTACGGGGATGTAGGCAGAGGAAGACCAGCTACCAAGAGAACTGTTTCCTGCTGGTTGGTCTCTTGTATCAGATTCTGTTATGAAAAAGCTGGTCACCAACCTCCAGTGGGGCTCAGGGCCCACTACAACAGGGGCACTACAGCTTTGCTGGCAGCAGCAAGGGACATCCCCCTTCTGGATGTCTGCAAAGCAGCTGCCTGGAAATCTGTGCACACCTTTGTGAAACACTACAGTTTGGATGTGCAGACCAGATCTGATGCCAAATTTGGCAGGGCGGTTCTGCAGAGCCTCTTTCCTAAGTAGATTCTCTGTCCACCTGCCACTGGGTACTGCTTAGAAGTCTGCTAAATTTACTGATGCTAAAGGACTCCTGGGGTAAGAAAAAAAAAAATTACTCACCGCAGTAATCTTCTTTCTTCCAAGGGCTCCTTTAGCATCAGTAAGCTCCCACCCTTCCTCCCCGGTTCACCTGTCAGGAGAAGGGCTCTGTTATCACATCTCTTGCCAAATTTGGACTTTTTATTGATGCGTTTCTAACTCATGATGTTACTTCGAGAGGGCTCTTGCATTTGGTATTCACTTATAGAACTGACACGCCAGGCATCTGGACCCCACAGAAAAATTTCTAGCTAGCGGTCTCCGGCGGAGGACCGCGCCCCCCACGTCAGGTGACCGGCGTCATATGACGTGAGTATAAAGGGTGGTCCCCCATGCCCGCCTTCCAGTTCTTTCCCGCCGTCTGCTTGTGAAAGTTCCTCGCGGTAGAACAACGCTTCGTTAGTCATTCATCAGTCCCTAAGTTTTCAAACTTTTCGACCTTTTTTCTCTGTCTTTAGATTTTATTTTACGATTCACTATGTATGTTGTCCCCGATGCCCTCTGAACCCCATAAGAATAAGTGTGACTTGTGTGGTTCCCAGCTTCCACACAAGGACGGCCACACCTTGTGCCTCTTCTGTCTGGGCCCAGACCACCCCGTGGAGAAGTGCCAGCACTTACAGAAGTTTAACTCCGCTATCCGCAAAAGAAGGCAGCAGTCCCTGGAAGCCCATACCCTAAAGAAGAAAATGGCCTCCATGAAAAAAAAGCTAAAGAAACTCAGGCAGGCGTCCTCTTCCTCCGAAGGTCACAAGAAGAAACGAGACAAGGAGAAGCACCAGGAGTGGGAAACTGCTTCCACAGTAGCCGCAACTCCAGCCGGAGTCGCAGCACTTAAGGTAACATCCACTCTGGGAGATTTCTCCACAGTGGCCGTCTTGGTGGTTACCAAGAAGGTGTCGCCCCTCCCATCTGACTCGCGCTAGGGGCCCTTTGGGATCCTCTGGGCAAAGGAGGGCTCCGCTCCCGTGAAGGCCGCTTCTTCCACGCGGCCTTCGGGTCAGAGCGGGTCCGGTAAGTCGGACGTCAGTCCCACCGATGCTTGCTTGGACAAGGCTTCTAAGCCGCTTACCCCTTCGGGGGAGTGCCCAGCCAAAACTCCGCCCGACAAGGCTGCATCTCCTGTGCGGCCTTCCTCAGGCAGGGAGTGCGATAAGTCTGTTGGCTCTTCTGATGCCCACTCAGATTCGGCCAATAAGTCGGACGCCGGTTCCACAGACACCAGCCCGACCAAGAAGCCTGTGCAGGACCCCACGGAACAGTCCAACGCCCCAGGCTCTCCGCAGTTTTCCAAATTGCCTTCTGAGGTCCCCGTGTCTCCTCAGCTGACCTCCGAGGATTATAATCCTCCTTCCCAGGTCGTCACCGAGGATACTGGGATGCTGCCATCAGGGAACCCTCCTTCGGGACCTGATTCCCCTGACACCGGACCCTCAGACGCTGGTCCCGACGCCATCTGGTGTCCCTTTACCTGGCAATAGGCCTATCCTTCCGTCAGGTCCTTCAGACTCTATCGAAAGTATACCCACGCCAGGCCCGATGCCTGTGGGGCCAGTGTTACCACCGCCTGGCCCACCAGCAGGGCCTCAGCCAGGTCCCTCTGCTCCATCAGAGCCCCTGGCACCCAGGTACCCGACACTGCAATATCCGGTGCCGCAATACCCGACTCCACAGTATCCGGTGCCCCAGTACCAGACGCCGCAATATCTGGCACCGCAGTACCAGACGCCCCAGTACCCGATGCTGGGCTGACTGCCGTCTGGTTACAGATACTCCTTCTGCGGATATCCTCAATATCCATATCCCCTCCTCCTCCACCTCTGCCGCCCACTCCTGTCGCCGGTGGATCTGAAGGAGACCTTGGCCTCCTGGTGGGCTGAGGCCAAGGCTCAGCTCACTCATGAGGTTGAGAGTCATCTACTGATGCCAGACCCTAAACAGGATCCCCTACGTCTGAGATGGGAGACTCCCTCCCCCTTCCCGACACCAGAGGAGAGCCCTCTGGTGCCTGAGGAGGGGAGGATACGCACCCCAAGGAACTCCCCAGAGGGGCCGTCCCACCCCTCTGAGGGAGGAGTCTTCCTGCTCTTCATCAAATACGTCTGATTCATACTCAGAGACGGGACGCTGTGATCCCGAAGATGAGCCACATACTCCGGAACGCCCTTGGCCGAGGACTCCTCCGAAGTCTCCTCCGGAGGACCCCTCCTTTCTGGAGTTATTGAGGAAAATCCAGGAGGTCCATTCAGTGGAGCCATACCCACAGCATAAGAAACTAGCTGCCCATCTGGATCTTCCACAGACCGCTGCTACTCTGATTGCACCCTGGATAGAGCCTCACGCGGATCTTGTTTCCACCATTTGGAAACAGCCTTCTGCGTTAGCCCCCCTTCCATGGAAGGCGGACAGGCTATATTCAGGCTCCAGAGGGTGTAGATTTCCTTAGCCTCCGCCCCAAGGCAGATTCGGTCGATCAGCGTCGCTCACGGCCGCTCCGCAAATCCCAAACAACTCAGCTCGTCTCTGCCTGATAAGGAATCCCGGCTTCTGGACCAGTATGGGCAGAAGATCTATTCCTCTTCAACCCTTGGTATTGGGGCCCTGAACTATGTGGCACATATAGGGGATTTTTAGAAGACCATCCTTAGTCAGGTGTATTCTAAATTGGACTCCCTTCCTGAGTCACAGACTACGCAGGAAGTGGTGGATCTTGTCCGCTCGGCCAGTCGGCACATGCTTCATGCCACTTACGATGCAGTGGACAGAACTGGAAGGAGCTAGGCCTTCGCCGATGCCCACGCCTGGCTCCGCGTGTCACGTTTGGCCCCCGAAGTGTAATGTGCTATCCAGGATGCTCCCTTCAGGGGTTTGGTGCTGTTTGGGAGCGTTGTCAGGGACATCATTCCCGAACTGCAAGAGAAGGGCACTGCACTTGAGTCTGTCAACTCTATGTACAGGCCCCCTCAAGGGCAGTGACGTCCTTTTCGTAGACAAAACCGACAGTGACAAAAACCACAGGGTAAATGGGCCAAACAAACGTCTGAGGCCCCCCAGCAACCAAGACTCCCCCCAGCAAAAAAGCTGCGGGAGCCTTGGCTGCTGCGCTGCCCCACATCTCCTGACTTCCTGCCTCTCCCACTGCCTCTGGAGGTTTCAGAGGAACCGGTAGGGGGGGAGATTCTCCTCCCATCTGCCGGGTTGGGAGAGGATAACGTCAGACACTTGGGTGTTCCAGTTGATATCAGCAGGACACTCAATAGAGTTTCTGCAAAAACCACCTCGAAGACGACCCCACCCCCCAGTCGTCCTACTCCCTGCAACATCTTCCTCTGGTTCTAGAGGAAATCATGTCCCTTCTCTCGAAGGCGGCGATAGAGCCTGTTCCCAACCGTCTTTGGGGGACAGGTTACTATTTCCATTTCTTCCTAGTTCCAAAGAAGACGTGAGATCTGAGGCCTATCCTAGACCTCATCTCTCTGAACATGTTCATGGAGTACAAACGCTTCAGAATGCTCTCTTTGCAGAGCCTTCTACCACTTCTTTGGCAGGGACAGTGGCTATGTGCTTTGGACATGCAGGATGCCTACCTGCATATCCTCTTATGCTCTTCCCACCGCAGATGTCTTCGTTTTTGCTTTCAGGGGGACCACTACCAATTCAAGGCCCCTCCCATTTTGTCTTTCCTCAGCCTCCCGAGTATTTACCAAATGCCTGTCTGTGGTAGCGGCCCACCTGCATACCCAGGGAGTTCAGGTATTCCTGTACCTGGACGATTGGCTCCTGGCCAAGGTCCAATATCCCATCCAGGGAGGAACTCATGCACTCCCTTTCTCTTACCCTGCAGGTTTTCACTAGCCTGGGTATCACCATCAACCAGGCCCAGTCCCATTTGGTCCCTTGCCAACGCCTCCAGTATATTGGGGCGATTCTGGACACAACCATCTGCAAAGCCTTTTTGGCTTCCGACAGGGTTGACATCCTTCAGTCTCAGGCCCATCTTCTGTCCAGTCGCAGGAGGGTCGGAGCCAGGTCAGTCCTCCGCCTCCTTGGGCTAATGGCATCTGCCATTCCGACAGGCCCACTCACTCGGCTCCATATGAGGATATTTCAGTAGATGCTTCAGTCACGATGGGACCAGACCATGGACATGAATGGGACCAGACCATGGACAATCTAGACCAAGAGGTACTAGTTTCCGATCCCATGATCAGGGACTTGCATTGGTGGATGGTTTAGGAGAACCTGTGCCTGAGAGTTCACTTCAGCATCAAACCCCCCCCTCCCAGACGTTGACGACAGATGCATCAGGAGAAGTCTGGGGTACCCATCTAGGTTCTCACAGGACTCGGGGCGCAGCTGGTCCAAGTTCGAACAAAATCTGCACATAAACATGCTTGAACTGAGAGCAGTCCTTTATGCTCTTCAGGCTCTACACTCCCTCATCTTCCCCGGTCATCTCCTCATATAATCAGACATGTGCATAGTCTGGTATCTCAACAAGCAGGGAGGAACACGTTCCTACCCTCTGTGCCGGGAAGCAATGAGAGTCTGGTATTGGGCAACCCAACATCACCTTCACTTGACTGTGGTTCACGTTCCGTGAACGGAAAACACACTGGCAGACCAACTCATTCGGTCCTCAGCCAGGTCCCACAAATGGGAGTTGGATCAAGAAGTCGTAAATGACATCTTTCAGTGATGGGGAACACCTCAGATAGACCTCTTTGCCTCTCCCCAAAACGCAAAACTTCCCACCTTCTGCTCGCTTGCTCCAGGGCAAGACATTTTTTGATGGGGTGCTCTGTCTCTCGCTTGGAGGGGCAGATTTGTTTATGCCTTCCCTCCCATTCCCTTAATTCGGAGGATCCTGAACAAACTCAGATTGGAGGGAGCCCGAATGATTCTCATCACTCCCTTCTGACCCAGGCAAGTTTGGTTCTCTTATCTGCAACAGTGTTCAGAGGAACCTCCACTTCCTCTTCCTCTGTCGCAACAATTGTTGACCCAGGATCAGGGGACCCTTGTTCATCCAGGTCTCAGATCCCTTCATTTGCATGTATGGCTCCTGCAGATGTAGCAAAAGCCTGCTTTGGAGTTTCTCCTCTTATAGCGGACATCTTGGTAGAGGCCAGAACCCTTCCCCCAGGTCCACCTACGCCATGAAGTGGAAACTATTTTCTATGTAGGCTAGCTCGAAAGACTTCAGACCTTTCTCATGCCCAGTCAGTAAAGTCCTGGACTACATGCGTCACCTCTTGGATCTGGGTCTCAGCAATTTCTCGTTAAAGGTCCACATGGCCACTATCTCAGCCTACCATATTCCCTTTGGAGACGGGACTTTTGCTCAGCTGGAAGTCTCCAGGACCTTTCTCAGAGGGGTTCTACATTTGAGACCCCTCATCCACATTCCTGCCCCTCCTTGGGACTTGAATTTTATTCTGGAGAAGCTCACCCTGCCTCCCTTCGAGACGGCAGCTACAGCCGACTTAAAGTTCCTGTCTTGGAAGACACACTTCCTAGTGGCCATTACTTCTGCTCAAGCGATTTCCATGCTTAAAGCCTTAATGTAAATCCGATACTTGATTTTCACAAGGGCGATGTCACGCACCAACCTAAGTTTCTCCCTAAGGTGGTGGCTGAATCTATGTCGAATCAATCCATTGAGCTACACGCTTTCTTAATGCAACACTCCAATCAAGGGGAATACCTCTTACGTACTTTGGATGTTCACAGAATGCTGAGACTACACCACTGAGACTAAAGATCTCAGGAAAATTGATCAGCTTCTTGTCTCTTTTGCTTACAGAAGGGAAGGCAACACTGTCTCTAAGCAATGCCTATCGAAATGGTTGGCTCATTGTATCACTTTCTGTTACGGCAAGTACAACAAGGCCCTGCCGGGTCAGGTCAGAAGTCACTCCACCAGAGGAGTAGCTACCTCTGCAGCTTGTTTCAAGAGTGTATTGGCGGCAGACATCTGTGCAGCCGCAGCTTGGACTTCTGTCCATCCCTTTATGAAACACTACAGTTTGGACATGGCCTCTTGCCATAGAGGAGGCTGCGGGTTGGCTGTTCTACAAGGTCTCCTTTCATGAGATCCGTTCAACCTGAGGTTCCATGCTATGGATGACAGCCCTCCTCCCGAGTACTTTTTCTTGTTCCAGACTGCTTGGGACTCTGTCCTGTATGTGAATACCTACTGCAAGAGCCCTCTTGAAGTAAGGTAGTACAGTTACGTAAGAACTTACTGCAACAGTAGATCTTTGAGAGAGGCTTTTACAGTAGGTATTGCCTTTCCACCCTCCGTCCCACTAAGCTTTTTTGGCTCCATTTCCATGTGGGGAAATATCCTCTTCTCTCTCTCGTCTTGCCTCTTTGGCGGGAAAGAACTGGAAGGTGGGTGTGGGGGACCTTTATACTGACGTCGCCTGACGCTGGTCACACCTGACATGGGGGCGGTCCCCTGCCAGAGACCGCTAGCTAGAAATTTTTCTGTGGGGTCCTGACACGTGGCGGGTCAGTCCTATATGTGAATACCTACTGCAAGAGCCTCTCTCGAAGATCCAGTGTTACGGTAAGTGCTTATGTAACTGTCCTTTGTTGTTTCTATTTCTACTTTTGTGGACATTTGCATGTTTTTTGAATCCTGTTGATTCATTTTCGGGGCATGTGCCCTCATTTTCCTTCGAAAAAATTCTGAAGCCTTCAGGCTACTCTCACTTGGCTCACTCCCTCTCCTGTTTTTGATTGGCTTTGCCCAAAGCTCATATAAATAAAATTCTCTTAAAGGCATACCTCCGGGGCAGTTACACCTAGCCAGCTAACTGCTAAAGTTACTGTTGTTAAAGGATGCCTAGGAAGAAAGATTACTGCGGTGAGTAATTTTTTCTTCTGGTTCCACGGGGCAGGGTGGGGGTGGGTCTAGAGCTGTTTGGTTACCCCGTCGTGCCAGTCGACCATTGAGATTTTCCTCGAGTCTGTTGACCAGCTGTTGGACGAGATCGAGGATTCCGTCTTGCAGCTTCCATTCTTCACCCAGGAGGATATGGTCCTGTCAGTGTCCCTGTCCGGCTCTCAACAGGAGCCGCCACCACTGGAGGTCTGGTCTTTTGCACCTGTGTTGCGGAACATGAGCAGGCACAAGGTTTACACCAACCCACCAGAAGGCCCTTCTTGCTGTGAGGTCGTGGTTAAGATCACATTGAGGCATTCCTGCTCTCGATCCTACATAGAAACATAGAGGTTGACGGCAGATAAGACCACAAGGCCCATCCAGTCTGCCCATTTCTTTTTATACCTTATAAATGTGCCATCGGCCTTTGCTCTGTCAGTGGCCTATCTATTCATACTCCTCTGTATTGCTCCCTTATGCCTATCCCATGCCTGTTTGAAGCCCTGCACTGTATTCATAGCCACCACTTCCTGAGGTAGGCCATTCCATGCATCTACCACTCTTTCTGTGAAAAAGAATTTCCTCACATTCCCCCTTAATCGGCCTCCCTCTAATCTCATGCTGTGTCCTCTTGTCCTACTATTTTTCTTATATTTAAACATGTTAGACTTTTTCACCTCCTTACTGCCCTTAAGGTGTTTGAATGTTTCGATCATATCACCTCTCTCTCCCTCCTTTGCTAAAGGGTATACATATTGAGCTCCGTTAATCTGTCCTTCTATGTCTTTTGATGCAGTCCCTGCACCATTTTGGTTGCCCTTCTCTGGACTGCCTCACTTTGGTTAATGTCCTTGTGAAGGTGTGGCCTCCAGTACTGCACGCAGTACTCCAGATGGGGCCTAACCAGTGTCTTGTAAAGAGGGATTATTACCTCCCTCTTACGACTTGTGTTACCCCTACTAATACACCCTAACATCCCCATAGCCTTACCTACTGCTTTAGAGGTCTGCTTGGATGATTTCAGGTCATGGGTAATGATGATGCCCAAGTCTCTTTCTTCCTTTGTGACTGCCAGCAACTCCTCTCCCCAGCCTATAGGTGGCTTCAGGGTTTCTCTTCCCTATGTGCATGATCTTGCACTTCTTCATTAAATCCCAGTTGCCAGTCTTCTGACCATTTTGCTAGTTTATCCAGATCTCTTCTCATTCTGCCCACCCCATCCGGATCATCTACTCTGTTGCAGATCTTGGTGTTGTCTGCAAACAGACAAGCCTTACCCTCTAGTCCATCTGCAATGTCACTGATGAAGATATTGAAGAGGACTGGCCCCAGGACTGATCCCTGAGGTACCCCACTTGTGACTTGCATCTCTTCTGACTGTATACCATTTACCACCACTCTGTTTTCTGCCCGTCAACCAGTTTGCCACCGAGTTGACCAACTTCTGACCCACCCCGAGCCTACCCAGCTTATCAGTCTTCTATGTGGAACAGTGTTGAAAGCTTTGCTGAAGTCAAGGTAGGCGACATCAACTGCTCCCCCTTGGTCCACAACTCTGGTTACCCAGTCAAAGAAATCTACGAGATTAGTTTGACAGGACCTTCCTTTTGTAAACCCATGCTGTCTTGGATCCTGTGCCCCTATGGATTCCAGGTCTTGCACTATTCTTAAGGAGTGCCTCCATAATCTTGCCCACTACTGAGGTAAAACTGACTGGTCTGTAGTTCCCTGCCTCCTCCCTGCTACCGTTCTTGCGGAGCGAGATCACACG
This sequence comes from Neoceratodus forsteri, assembly GCA_016271365.2. NCBI lineage: Eukaryota > Metazoa > Chordata > Ceratodontiformes > Ceratodontidae > Neoceratodus > Neoceratodus forsteri. Next base: position 310,001,544 of record JADMNL010000025.1, read on the forward strand.
AGCCTTTCTCAAGTCTTCTGGGACCTCTCCTGTGGTCAGAGACTCACTAAACAGTTCTGCTAATGGCTCTGCTAGTTCCACCCTTAGTTCCTTAAGTACCCTGGGATGTATGCCATCAGGTCCCATTGCCTTGTCCACCCTGAGCTTAGCGAGCTCTTGTAGGACCCTTTCTTTTGTGAAGGGAGTAGTGCTCACCTCCCTCCCCCTGTGTCCATGGTGCTGAGCTGTGGGCCCTACGCTACCTTCTTTTCAGTAAATACTGAGCAAAAGTATCTATTTAGGATAGATGCTTTTACAGGGTCCTCCTCCTCACATGCCCCCTTTTCTCCTTTGAGCTTAGCAATACCTCCCTCTGGACTTTCTCCTTTCACTAATGTATCTATGGAAAGTCTTGTCACCTTCTTTTACTGTTCGTGCTAGTGTTTCCTCAGTTTGGGCCTTTGCCTGCCTTATTGCCTTCCCTGCTTCCCTTAAGGCAGTTTGGTATGCCTCCCTATCTTCATCCCGCTGTGTTCCCCTATATTTCCTGAAGGCCAGCCTTTTGGCTCTGACCTTTTCTGCTACTGTGTTTGAGAACCAGAGTGGTTTCCTTCTTTTGCACTTCCTTTTCTAACACAGTGAGATGTTGCTTTAAGTATTGCATCCTTAATGCTTGCACACTTTGCCTGTACCCCTCACCTGTGTTTCTTTTTGCCAGGGCTAGCTTAACTCTGTTGGTAATCTTATCAAAGTCAGCTCCTCTGAAGTCCCATATTTTTGCCTTGGAATGGGATGATTTTTTTCTAGTGGCCAAATTGAACCATACCATGTGATGGTTCAATTTCCACACACCACCTGCTCGACTGGGAGGTGTTGTGTGGATGTTCTTTATCTTTCTCATCCTTGGATGAGGAGCAGGACCACTGCAAGATGTGCCGGTGGTGTGAGGAGCTTCTCTGGCAACAGTGGGCCATCGCAGGGTGGGGTAGGGCTCTACCCCATGGATCTTTGGTCTCCTGGCCATTGACAGTGGTTGCCCCCTCCCCCCCATCCACACCACACAGGTGCAACCCTCAGCTGCTTCTCCACCTCTTTGGGTGGAGTTGCCACTACCACAGCCGAAGGTTGGTGCTGCGACTAAGGAAGCCGGCCACTGGCTTGCCAGGCCACTTGTCGGTGAGGATCACTTTGGGAGAGGATTCCCGAGAGCAAGCAAGCAAGGTTTTATTTCTGAAGCTCCCTTTCCCTGAGGCTCCGGGTGTTGTGAGAGATCTGTGGTGAGATACAGCAGAGGGCCGTTATTTGAGGAGTCATTGAACGACTCAGAATATAAGTCCATGGCCTCCTCTGAGACCCTACTCTTCATCTGCAGTTTGGTTGGGGACCCTTTCATGGAGCATGGCCTGGTATCCTTCGTGGCTCTTCTCAGACTTACTTCAGAATCCATGTTGTTCCTGCTTGAGCCATCCAGAAGAGGATTGAGTACCCCCTTCACAGACATTTTGGGCTGGGACAAATCCCTTGGGATTGCCTTCCCTGTGGCTGAGGCCTTTTTGGGACCAGTACTGGAGCTGTGGCAACATCCAGCATCCTGCCCAGCACCCTCTTCCTGTATGGTCCACAAGTATCTGTCCCTACGGGTTGCCTTTTGGGGATTTTGGACCACCTCTCTGTGGAGGGACTGGTTACAGATTTGTTTTTCTGTAAATCCAGACACCGGGAAATGTAGACAAGCCTCTGGACAAGGAGACTCGTAAGGTTGACCACGCTGCTAAAAAGGCATACGCTGCAACATCTCTGGTCTCTGGCAGGCTAGCTGGGCCATGATGATGGCTAATTTTGGTCGTGGCCTGATGAGAGTTTTTGACATAGTCCTCTCTCACCTCCCTATTGAGCAAGAGTTGGCGTTGAAGCTCTTCAGAAACCAAGGTTAATTGCTGGCTAAAGAAAAGCTCCAGCCAGCCTTGGACATGGACGATTCTTGTGACCGTACCATGGCAGTGGCTTTTTCCATGCGTTGCATCTGTCCACCTTCAAGGCGGACACCCAGAGTAAACTGGCCAATGTCCCTTTCTTGAGCACTGACCTCTTTGGTCCTGGGGTGGAAGGACCAATTAGAGAGTACAGTGCCACCTTGGATTCTGTGACTTCGTCCCGGAAGGACCAGTAGAAGAAGCCTAAGACGCAGATTTTCCAGTGCTGGTCCTTTCAGTCACAGTGTCCTTGGCGGCAGCTCCAGCAGTGGCTGTCCCAAGCCTGATGCCTCAAGCAGAAGTCTGGAGCTCAGGGTCTAAGGGTGGGGGCAAGGGTAGTGGTGTCCTTCGGCAGCAGCTGCTGGTGCCCCTGCAAAAGCTGCCCAGTGATGGGTTGGTGGCGTCCTCACTCTTGTCCTGTCTGCTTTCCCTGTTGGAGACAGGCTTTGTCACTACTTTCCGCGTTGGATCACCTGTTACAACAGACAAGTGGGTGTTGGGCATAGTGGGCAGAAAGTTATCTCTGGACTTCAAGGCTTTCCCCACTGTACTGCCTCCATGTGCCTCATGATTCCAGGGTATCCCAGGACATGCGCGCCCCCCCCCCCCAAAAAAGGGTGGAAATTGCTTAGCTCCTTGCGACAGGAGCCATAGCTCTTGTCCGGATGCCCTGGCCAGTCAGGGTTTCGTGTCCAGGTACTTCCTGTTCCCAGAATGGATGGGGGGGGGGGCTGACTTCACATACTGGATTTGCATGATCTCAACCAGTTCACGTGGAAATGGAAGTTTCAGATGGTCAGTGCGAACCAGATTATTCCATCCTTGGAGCAGAACATGTGATTCTGTTCCCTAGTCCCCTAGAATGTGTTTTTCCACATTACCGTATGTTAGTCCCACTGCCAGTACCTCCAGTTCTGTGTGTAAGGGGTCCTGTACCAGTTCCAGGTCATGCCCTTTGGCCTATCCTCAGTACCCAAGGTCTTCACCAAATGCATGGCAGCAGTAGCAGCCGACCTGCAGCACATGGGGGTCAGAGTATACCTCTACCTGAATGACTGGCTGTTAGCTGGTCCCTCCAGAGAGGCTGTGGAGAGATCTACAGGTCTGGCTCTCCAGACATGAGCCTGCAGGTCAACATAAGACATGTCTGAACTGGTACCGAAGCAATGTCTGAACTGGTACCGAAGCAATTGATCAGGTTCGAGGCAGAACTAGACTCCCTGTAGGCCAGGGCCTACCTTCTTGCAGACTGGGTACTGGATCTTACTGAGTGTCCACACCTGGGCACTCGTGTGTGTGCACACAAGCTGCAGGCCAGGTAGGGTCAGATGGCCGCAAACAAGTGTAGGGCTTACGGGCAGACTAGATGGGCCTAGCGATTCTTATCTGCCTACAGCTTTTACGTTTATTTGCCCACTCATTTTAGGCTGGGCTCTCGCACCCTAACCAGGATTTCCTGAGGCTGCTGAGGTACATCGTGTCCTGCACCAGCGTAGTCCATTGGTCCCACTGAAGGATGCACATCTTCAGTGGGAATTGGGCTATCAGTGCTCCCAGCACCTAGGCCACTTGGACGAGCCAGTCAGTGTCCCAGCCGATGTGAGATGGCTTCCAGTGATGGCTGGTCCCAGAACACGTGGAGGAAGAAATCCCATTTTTCCATCCAGAACTGACCGTCACACTAATGACGGACACGTCTCTGGAGGGGTGGAGAGTGCACCTGGGAGACTACCGACTTCACGGTTCTGGTCACCCAGGGTGTCCCGTCACTATATAAACCAGGTGGAACTCCATTCAGTGTGTTTTGACTTTGGAATTCGTGCTGCTAGTCAGTGGTCAGATTGTGCAGGTCCGGGCAGACAACACCATAACCAAGTTTTTCCTGAACAGGCAGGGTGGAACTCACTCCCTTTTTCTGTGTCAGGAGGCACTCTCCACACCTGGACACTTCTGTGCAGCTTGGGTATAGATCCCCTGGCTGTCCATGCCATGGGAGAGAACAGTCCTCTGGTGGATGTTCTCAGCCAGGTAGGAGACATATCACACAAGTGGTCCTTGCATCAGGAGGTGGTGAACTACCTGTTTTCCCTATGGGGCACACCCTTGGTGGACCCGTTTGCCTTCTGGGAGAACACCAAACGGAGGCTGTTTTATACCTGCCCCAGCTACCCAGTCCAGGACACTGCTGGTGGATGCCTTCACGAGGCTTTGGACCCCAGGACTCCTGTATGCCTTTCCTCCTTTCTCTCTGATCCAAAATGTGGTGGTAAGTGCCTGGAAGGACAAGGTGTGGATGATCCTGATAGCTCCAGACTGGCCATGGGAATTCTGGTACCCTGATCTCCTCAACCCCAGTAGCAGGCCTCTCTGTAGACTGCCTTTCCACCCAGACCTGTTGACCAAACATTAGGGGATGATCCTGCACCTCACGGTCTAGTTCCCGAGTGGCTGTAGTTCCAGCCTTGGGTCTCTCTGAGGATGTTCTTCACGTTGTGGAGGTCTCTGGGAAAGAGTAGACTCGCAGATGCTGTGCTTTCATATGGAAGAGATTTTCCATTTGGTGTCAGGTCAGGGGGTTGAATCCCCTTGCTTAGAAACATAGAAACATAGAATTTGACGGCAGATAAGGACCGCTTGGCCCACCCAGTCTGCCCATTTGCCTACCTAATGGATAAGCTGCAGATCCTAGTTAACCAGCAGCCTACTTCTTTCTACCCCCACCCCCAAAAATTGCCTTAGGACTATCCCATGCATGCTTGAATTCAACCACTGTTTTTGACTCCACAACCTCCTCCAGAAGGCCGTTCAAGCCATCACAACCCTCTGTGAAAAAAATACTTCCTTACAATACCTCTGAGCCCCCAACTTCAACTTATGCCCCTTGATCTTGCACACCTCTTTTTGAAAGATGCTACCCTCTTGGACTTTGTTGATTCCCTTGAGGTACTTGAAAGTTTCTATCATGTCCCCCTCACCTCATTTCCTCGAGGCTATACATATTAAGCTCCTTTAGTCTCTCTTCTATATGTCTTCTGGTGCAGACCCTGCACCATTTTGATTCCCTCTCTGGACAGCTTCCATCTTGTCTATGTCCTTGCAGAGATTGGGTCTCCAGAACTGCACACAGTACTCAGATGGGGTCTCACCAGCTGTCTGTACAGAGGGATAACAACTTCCTGTTTTCTACTGGTGATGCCTCTCCCTATGCATCCCAGTATCCCCCCAGCCCTCCTTACTGCCCTCTCACATTGCTTGCCCACCTTTAAAGTCATCTGATATGACTACCCCCAGGTCTCTTTCCATTTTTGTTGTTGTTAGTATCTCACCCCCCATTGTGTACTCTTCCCCTGGGTTTTTGTTTCCCAGGTGCATTACCTTGCACTTCTTAGCATTGCATCTAAGCTGCCATACATTTGACCATTCCTCTAACTCTCGCAGTCCCTTCTCATCCTTTCCACTCCACCTTGTGCATCAACTCTGTTGCAGATCTTTGTGTCATCTGCAAAGGGACATACTTTTCTTCAGTCCCTCTGCAATGTCGCTTATTAAGACATTGAAGAGGACCGGTCCTAATACTGAACCCTGCGGTACCCCACTAGTAACCCCCCTTTCTTCAGAGTGGACTCCATTTACTATTACCCTCTGTGTCCTATTCTCCAGCCAATTCTTTACTCAGGCCATCATCTTGGGACCCGCTCCCAGGCTGGCTAACTTATATATTAATCTTTTGTGTGGGACTGAGTCAAATGCCTTGCTAAAGTCTAGGTAGGCCATGTCCACAGCCCCTCCTGATCTACTACTTTGGTCACCCAGTCAAAGAAATCTATTAGATTCGTCTGGCATGACCTTCCCGCTGTGAATCCATGCTGCCTTGGGTCCTGTGCCCCTCTGGCCTCTGAGTATTCGACAGTTCTTTCCTGCAGAAGTGATTCTATCATTTTCCCTATCACTGAGGTTAAACTAACAGGTCTGTAGTTTCCTGCTTCTGCCCTGATCCCACTTTTCTGAAGGAGAATCACATCTGCCCTCCTCCAGTCCTCAGGTACCACCCCATCCTTCCATGATTTGTTAAAGAGGGTAGTCAGTGGTGTCACTAGTTCTACCCTTAGTTCTTTTAGAATTCTGGGATAAATCCCATCAGGCCCCACTGCTTTGTCCACCTTCAGTTTTAAGAGTTCTTTCAGAACCCTTTCTTCTGTAAATGGGCTGGTATCAACTTCTGTATCCAGAGTGTTTCTGCTGTTTGTTTTAGGTACTTCCCCCTCTTCATTTGTAAATACTGAGCAAAAATATTTGTTTAGTATCTCTGCCTTTTCACCATCACCATCTGACCACCCCCCTTCCCTTTATTAAGCCTCACTATCCCTTCCTTAGTCTTCCTTCGCTCCCTGATGCACCTAAAACAGGTTTTATCCCCCTTAACTGAGTTGGCTATCTTTTCCTCGGTTCGGGTTTTTCGTGTTCTGACTGCCTTCCCAGCTTCCTTTTGCTTTAACTGATACAATTCTCTGTCCTGCTCCTTCTGTGATTCCTTGTACTTTCTGAATGCTTTCTTTTTCTCTTGAACCTTCACCGCCACCTCCTTTGAGAACCATAGTGGTTTCTCACATCGTTTTGTTTTGTTTATTTGCTTCACACAAAGGCATGTTACCGCTGTGATGGCAGTTTTTATTATTCCCCATTGTTCTTCCACCCCTCCTTCCTGCCCATTGGCTAGTGCATTCCTTAGGCACTCACCCATTTTGGCAAAGTCGGCCCTCCTGAAGTCCAATACATTTGCCTTTGTATGGCTTGACTCTATTGCTGTGTTTACTGTGAACCATACTGTTAGACGGTCGCTAGTTCCCAGATGGCTACCCACTTCTACATCTGAGATCCTCTCTCCATCTCCATTTGAGAGAACCAGGTCTAGGATTGCTCCCTCTCGAGTGGGTTCCAAAACCAGCTGTCTAAGGCATGCCCCCTGCAGAGCATCTAGAAGAAAAAATTACTCAACTTAGTAATTTAGTTGTTTCTTCTAATGGAGTCTTGCTGTATTCTGACTATTGCACTGATATCCAACCTTTGAACTGCCCCGGAGAAGAAAGAGTCAACCTTCCATGCAAGGCATGGAACGCTGAGCTCGAGCTCGGCCGAGACTCCGTCTGTTGTTTGAACCCAAACCTTGTCCTGTGGTTAGCATCCTGGACTACCTCTGGTCCCTTTCCCAGCTAGGACTGCTGGCAACAACCCTGATGGTGCTCCTGGTATCCATTTCTGCTTACTGAGAGCGGGCTGGTATGCCGACAGTGGCTCAGGAGAAGGTGGTCGGGTGGTTTTTCAGAGGCTCGGACCACTTGTCCCCTCCGGTGTGTGTTCCACCTTCGCCATGGGACTTACAGCTGGTATTAGGGGCTCGTGTGCAAGCCTTTCGAGGCAATGCACAGGTAAGATGTCATGCCTGTTGTGTAAGATGATCTTCCTGGTGGCCATTATGTCAGCTAGAAAGATTGTGGAGCTCTAGGTGTTCTCGGTGCAGTCCTGGTCTTCTGCAGAAACAAAGTTGTCCTTTGCCCCACACCAAAGTTCTTTCCAAAGGTTGTATCGGAGTTTCACCTTAACCAGATGATTAAATTACTGGTGTATTTCACCTGCCCATCTTTGGAGGCTGACTGCATGTTCCATACCCTTGACCTGTGGAGGGTGCTGTCCTGTGTGGAGTACACAGCAGGAGTTTAGGGACAGTCTCGCCACATGTTTGTTACGTACACTGAAGCTGCCCCTGGCAGACCGGCATCAAAATGGATGATTGCCAGATGGATAACATCCTGCATCAACTTCTGCTGTAGGTTGTCTGGTAGGCAGCCTCCCGTAGGGCTTAAAGAGCCACTGATGCCAAAAGTGCTACATTGCAGAATCCGAGTAAGCATACCTCCAGTAAATCTCATACCAAAAACTAGATTTCTGCGTTACTTCATGTTAAGGTTATTAGCCATTTTGTAACCCTGATTTCACTACCTGTTCAAAAAAAACCTGTTTCAGTGAAGAGCTGCTGCTGTCATCTAGGGGACTCAGTCTAGTATTGCCTGCCAGCAAGCTTATAGGACCTGTTTCTCCAAAGTTTTAAAGATCATGTGAAATAGTTGTCAAAAGTAAAACAGGCAGCACCACTCAAATAACATTGCTATAAAAACTGTGTGTTTCAGGTTTTGTAACAAAGTTGACAGATTTGTATTTTTCAATGTCTTTTTGGTGTGGTCCATTTCTCCAGTGTTGCTCGATGCTGAGTCGGCATGCCTCCAGGCTGCTGAAGCCATTTGGAGTGCTACTCTACTGTACCCGTTAGGAAGTTGTATTGCTGCTAGTATTGTAATGTTGGTAACTTCACTGCTGTTTGTCAGTGTCTGCTTTACAATGTGTTTTAATAGGGGCTTTATATGTGTTAATTCCTACTAGGGGTGAAAGTGTTAGCTGTGGTAAAATGATTTTAATTTAGAGTAGAACATAGAGGAGCCTGAATGTGTGTCAGAACAGCTTGATAGGGAGAAAACATTGTGCTTGCCATATTAGACACACCTAAGCCGTGTTTGCATGTCTGACTTCACTCCTTCTGTGGAGCGTTGAAGCAGTGCCCCAACCCAAGAAGACACTTGGCTTGTGTGTCTACACAGGCCCTCTCAGCGCCGATGCAAGTTGTGCTTGAGAGGGGCTGGGAGTCAAGGAGCGGTCGGCTAATAAAAGCCAAAAGATGCCCGCAGGGTCTGGTGCATGGGAGGGAGCGGTGCCGCTAATCCACACGGGTGCTTAAACTGCTCGCTTCGGAACGCATTCCCAGACATTCTGGGACTGCGGGAGTGGACTAAGGACCAGCTTACCGCGATCTGGTAAGTGTCCACACAGTGGCATTTGCATGGCAGCAACCAGAGTGCTCTGGTTGCTGCGGTGTAAATGCCGCCATGTAAACAGGGCTCTAGTAAGGTTTAAAAACAGCATTACCTCTCCCAACCCCATTTACAAGGAGATGGAATAATCGTTTTAAAGTGCCATTCTTAAAAATCACCTCAGTTGAATGATAGGTGTGAATGATCTCAGCCTTTTACCACATCAGAAACTTATTCAGTCTACAAGCCTCACAACAGTATGCTATGACCCAGCATCCAGTAACCCTGGAGAAAAGGACCACAACAAAAAAGGCCCCCCAAACAAAATATTGTCAGTTTTGTTACAAAACCTGAAACACACTGTTTTTAAAGCAATGTTTGCTGCCTGTTTTACTTGTGAAAACCATTGCACATGATCTTTACAACTTTGGAGAAATGGGTCTTGCTTGATAAAATCTGATATGACGGCTCTGATTGTTTATTGTTATTTTGTTCTATGCATGTCATGTTTTTGCTACATTGTTGTATTTAGCTAATTGTTATAATTTCTTTTGGACGTGGAACCTTTGTAAATGAGTCTCTGACTCAAAGGTGTGTCAAATTCCGAGACTCTAATAAATAAAATAAACTTGCTAACAGGGAATACTAGACTGAGAGTCCCCCAGATGACATCATCAGCAGCTCTTCACTGAAACAGGCTTTTTTGAACAGGTAATGAAATCAGGGTTACAGAACAGCTCACAACTTTAACATGAAGTAACGTAAAAATCTAGGTTTTTGTATGAGATTTATTGGGGTTATGCTTATTTTAATTCTGCAGTCCAGCACTTCTGGCCAGATGGTGTCAGTTGCTCTCCGCTGCCTCTGTGGTTGCCTCCGTGAACGTCCCTATCCAGGAGATCTGTAGGGCTGCTAACTGGAAATCAGCATGCTCCTTCATTTCCCACTACTGCATCAACCTGGAGTCATGACAGGATGCTGGTTTTGGGACCTCAGTTCTCCAGTGTTTGTTCACCAAGTAGGGGTGTGCGCCTTGATCCCTCCTCCCAGAAAACTGCTAAGAGTCTGTCAGAGTGTGGATAAGTCAGTTATATCCACGTCCCTAGAAGAATAGGTTACTCACCTATAACTGTAGTTCTAGGAGTGGGAGTGGTGTATGGTTCACGTCTACGCAACCCACCCGCCTCCCTGGCAAGTGGCTCATGGGTTTTCTTCCAGCTTGTAAGATCTTACATCATGGTGCAGTCTCGGGGATATACTGTCCAGGTGGTGGGAGGAGCTTAGCTTAAAGAAGTCTGGCCAGCAACATCGCTCCAGAGGAAATGCCAGTGTGTGGATGTGAACTGTATACCACTCCTAGAACTACAGTTACAAGAGAGTAATCTATTCTTCTTTGCTCTCACTGCTGCATTGATCCTTGCTGAGAACAGTAGTGGTTTCTTGTTTATTTATTGCAATGGTTTCACCAGGAAAGGCACACTGAGCAATAAGATACTGTCTCTCGGGGTTACACATGGATATGATAGCACGCAGGGTATCAAGTGAACAGTTAACAGAAGCAAATAAAAAGCAGCATAAGGATACACAATTGCATGAATATACAAGCAGCGCACATTGAATGCTTAGGATATTATAGTGTCAAATAATAATTTTTGTCACAAGAAGCAGCAGACAAGGTAAATTAGCACAGTAGTAACAGCTGTAAACAGAGGACGTGTATCACAGTTATGCACAGTACATAGGGCAAAATAGGCCCAGGACATAAGTGCAATGTTGTAGTTATATGCCAGCTTCTGTAGCAAGGCTAAGGCCGCTCGCTGGTCAGGCATTGGGGAGGGTATAATGGGGCATGGCAGGTTCAGGGACAGGACAGGACAGCAGTTTGTAGTAAGGAAGTTTGCTAGGGCGGTGGACAGAGAGTAGCAAGAGGAGGAGTGCCGAATTTGCGGTGGGAGGGCGTTCCAGAGCTTGTGTAGCCAGTGTGAGAAGGCAGCTTGACCGGCAGAGGTCTTCCGCCTAGGGCCTGAAAGTTTGTGGGATTCACTGGATCTAAGATGATGGGAGGTTGGTGGGACATCTGTGAGCACGGTGGCAAGGTAGGAGGGTATGGAACTGAGCCATAGGTTGGAGACAAATTTAGCACAGTGAGAGATGTGGTGGTTTTCAAGAAACGGTAGTGCCAAGGCTCGGTAGAGGTCGCAGTGGTGGGTGAGGGGAGAGGCATCGAGAGCAAAGTGGCAGAAGGCATAAAGTGTGTCCAGTTTAGATAGGGTGGACTTGGGGGCTGCACTGTATACAATGTCGCAGTAGTCGATGGAGGGCAGTATCATCTTCAGGACCAGTTCACGTCAGACTCTGGGAGGGAGGCTGCTGCGGTTCTTATATAGTACACTGAGCATGGGGCGTAATTTTTTGGAGATAGCATCGTTGTGGTCAGAGATAGAGAGATGGCTGTCAAGCCAGACCCCCAGGTAACGGAACGAGGAGACATCTTCAAGTTTTTAGCCATCCAGGGTGGCGAAATAGGGAAGGGAAGGGAGTCTGGCCAGGCATTTTTGTGTGCCGAAGGTCATAGTGACAGTTTTTTTTGCATTTAGGGAGAGCTGGTGTGAGCTAAACCATTGCTGTACCTTGTTGAAGTCCGCTTGGAGGATTGATTGCACCACATCAGGGGCGGAGCCCGAGTAGTAGAGTACAGTATCATCTGCATACATGTGGATTGAGGAAGTAGAGCAGGTGAGTGGCAGGTCGTTTAGGAATATAGAGAACAGAATGGGACCAAGAACAGACCCTTGTGGGACACCAGTAGTTAAGGGAAGGGGGGTGGAGATTGCATTTGAGACTGTAATGGACTGAGTTCTGTCGGAGAGGTATGATCTGAGCCAGTTTGTGGCTGCGACAGAGAGGCCTGATTCAGTGAGACTCGAGAGCAGTATGGGGTGGGAGACTGTGTCGAAGGCTTTTGCAAGGTCGACAGAAACGCTGAGGTGATCAGTCCACTGTCCATGCCTGTCAAGATAGTGTCTGTAAGCCTTATCAAGGAGGAGGTGGTGGAGTGTCCCTTCCTGAAGTCAGACTGGAATGGCGTGAAAAATTTGGAGTCAGTGAGGAAGGAGGTAAGTTGGGTGAATACAAGGTGCTCTTGTAGTTTCGATAGGGCTGGGAGGAGGGAGATAGGGCTGTAGTTAGAGGGGGAGGTAGGGACACCTCCTTTTGGCAGAGGGATGATAATGGCGTGCTTCCATGCATGGGGGACAGCAGCGGCAACAAAGGATTAGTTTAGGAGTTTTGCAAGCGGAGTTGCTATAGCGGGGCGGAGCGGTATAGAAGTTTGGGGTCTAATCCATCTGGGGATTTGCCTTTTGAAGGGTTGAGAGAAAGTAATGCATCTAGGGCCTCAGTTGCAGGGATGTCTTTGAAGGAAAAGGAGTGAGGCCTAGTCTGGGTCTTTGTCTGCAGGCGGTGTGAGAGGTGTAGTGTTGGGCAGGGAAGAGAGGAGGGTGGCAACACAAGTGGAGAAGTACACATTGAACTCAGTGGCGACTGCTGTAGGCTCTGATAGGAGAGAGTTATTAACATTTAGCATTGGAGTGGGATTGGCAGCTGGTGGGGTGAAAAGGAAGTGAATGACCTTCCAGAATTTTGAGGGTTTATTTAGGTTTGACTAGATGGAGCTGCTGAAGTACTCTGCTTTTGCAAGATGAGCGGCTCTGGTGCACTTGTTATGGAGCATGCAGTATGTGGAGAGGTGGGAGGCATGAGGATTTATGCGTTTTCCAGGCTTTGTCCCGTGCGATTTGACATGCAGTCAGTTCTTGGGTGATCCAAGGTAGGTGGTTTCCTTGTACTCTTGTACGATGCAGTGGGGCGTGTGTGTTCCAGATGCTGAGGAATGTGTTTTTAAAGTGTAGGAAGGCATCATCAGTGGAGATTGTAGGAGGGGCAGGGGCCCAGTTTGCTAGTGCAAGGTCATCTAATACAGGGGCTAGATTGAGGGACTTATAGGAGTGTTGGTCTACAAATTTAATGTACCTGTTCTATTTGGCTACTATTCTCATGCCTACCTTAAATCCTTTGAGAATGGCTGCCTTCATTGCCCCTCCCCATCTCTTTTCCACCCCATCTGTGTTGTCCACCCTACTAGCTTATCCCCAACCAGCTCCCGCAGCCTATTGAAGTGCACCTGTCTAAAATCAAGGACTTCAGCTCTCACTACCAGACCCAAGGGCCAGTTCGAACCAAATGGAGTTATGGTCACTGTTCCTTACTGGCTCTCCTACTCCCACAACTCCTACCACCTCTGAGTTGATAAGTACTACATTGAGAATTGATGTCTTCCTGGTGGTCTCCTTAGTTAGCTGTATCAGCAGATGGTCTTCAGATGCGTCCAGCAAGGCCTGACGTTTGGTGCTCCTGGCCACTGGAACATCCCAATCAATGTCCAGTAGGTTCAGATTACCCGCAACTACTACCCCCCCATTAGCTGTGCCTCTTTCCAGCTCTTCCCTTAGCTCTGTCCCTCTCCTCACCCTGATGCTCTGTAGATCATCCCCAAGTGTAGTTTCTTGCCTGAGCCTGCCACTGGTTGCACCCATAGTGACTGTCTCCCCATTACTACCCTTGATTCACCCATTCTGCCATCTCGATGCCCTCTTTGGAAAAAAAAAAAGGTAAATCTTCCCCCTCTACCTGTTCCTCTATCCCTCCTGACAATACAGTACCCAGGGACCGTCAGTTCCCAGTTATTTTCCAAAACTCACATTTCCATTATGGCCACAGGGTCCACTTCAGTGTCTGCCTATGGCGGCTGGAGCTAATAGATTTTGTCACCTAGACTCCTGGCATTGTCATACCCCCTTCCAGCTGACCCCTGATCCTACTTTACTACTACCCTTGTATTTCTTATACCATCTCATCCCCTTATTTGTGGGGGCATGTGTGATTTTGTATTTTCTTGAAACTTGGCTTCCCAGCCAAATGCCCTTTGGAGTAACCCTTGCCTCAGTGTTTATGCACAGAGGTTCTTTGTCTTTTAAATAGTTTTTTATTTTAATGGGTTCACCACAATATATCCCAGGCACACTGCCTCAGGGGTAGCTGGTCCATTCCACTGGGGTGTCAAACAGACGAGGCATACTGATGAGTCCTGGTAGGACGAAACACGTGTCTATGTCTTCTGTTAGCACCCTTTGCAAACTGTGTGAGAGGCCTTTCGGCACCATGCAATTCTGCTTAAAGTTGGACCAGCATAACATTCTGTGGTGATTTGCATATGCAGCCCATGGTGCTTTGCATTGTGGGGGCATGTGTGATTTTGTATTTTATTTTATCTTGCTGCATGCACCCTTTGCGCTCCCCCTCTCCAGAGTCCCTTCACCTATTCCAGTATGGGCCGTAGCTCTCTTTGTGACTGCTGTGCTGTTACAGGACCCCAGATTTGGGGGAGTACTAGATGGGATCCTCTTGCTCTCCCTCTGCCTTCAAGGTTCTCCTATATCCAGTCTCCCCTGCAGTCAGTTTAAACATCTGATACAGACGTCAAACTTCTGCCTCAGTGTGCTGTCCCAGAAGTCTCCCCAGTCCCCCACAGTGCTACCCCTTATCCTTACACCATCCCTTAAGCCATCTGTTAAATTCCTTCCTCCTTATCCTTGCCCCACACGGAGAGGACTTCGTAAAAGGCCATTGAAGCTAAGCGTCCTGCCAGTCTATCCCCTAGTCTACAGAAGTTCCACTTCACCATCTCCAACTGGTTTGTCAGATCACTGGGGTACCCAGGTGTACCAACTCACCCTGCTTCTTCTCCACTGTCATCCCCATTCTGTCGGAAGTCCCAGATAGATGCCTCAGGAAGGCACGGGGCTATCCCCCTCCCATCCAGCCGCATTCCACCACCCCCAAATTATTGGGTCCCTGCCCAGTAAGACTCTCCTGGTAAATGTGCACCCCTTGGGTGCTATCATATTATCCTTCCCTTTCCCACTATCTTGGAGACCCCCCCCCCCGCAGTCAGGTGCCTGAACATCTTCTAGGGGTACAAAGCTGTTTGCCGTCTGGATGGTGAGGGGGATGGACAACTTCCTTGTGGCTAACCCTGCTGCCCCTCGCCAACACTCTCCACTCACCCCTCCCAGACCAGTGGGTCTCTGAGGGGGAGTGGGGATGCATTGGGCTGAGCTGATGATACAGCTGAGAAATTTCTACCCTTGCTACCACCAGCTGAGCCTGCAGCTCTGCCAGGGTCCTGCAGATGGTCAGTGTCCCCTCCTCCTCCAAAGCATATTCTTAGAAAAGAGTGCACCACAGCTGACACAACTGTCTGTCTCACCTCTGAACCCCATCTCCATAAAGACGTGTACTAAGTAGACTACTGATTTAACTCTTAGTGCTTACCCAGATGGGTTGTAGTTGTAAGGCTCGGCTGTAACACACACAACGGGGATCAAAAGTACCTTGTGATGTTCACCTACATAGAGTGAAGCTGCTGGCTTAGTTATAGCACAGAAACAGGAGTTAAACTACTTTGAAATGTTCACCCAGATTGGGTGAAGCTGTAAGATTTTACTGTAACACAAAACACTGCAAATGAAAGGGTCACTTAGCTATAGCACCAAACAGTGTTATGGAAATAAACTTTACCTAAGCAATCGGTAACAATTTTTGCTGATGTAGGCTACTCCTTCATTACATTTTCGAATAGATTAGAGCTGGGACCACGCACAATATTCCCGTTAGCAATGCATTTAAATCTGCATATACAGTTTTACGTGGGATGGGACGGGCAGAGTTCCTGGCTGCTGTTTGCATCTCTGGCTAACCCCTGGCAGACTCCTATGATGTCCTTTGCTCTCGGTCCTTAGTGCGGAGGGCCGCTGGTGGAAAGGTGCTTAAATGTCGAGATTCACAGGCAGGGCTTCCATGTGCAGCCGCTTGTGATTGACTGCTGACGGCTGAAGTGGGTGCAGCTTCTCCCCGATTAGTGGCTGTGTTAGCCCTTTAGTTGTTGCCTAGGAACAGCTAAGGAAGCTCAGAAACCACTTTGGTGGCTCCCTCATTGGCTGTGCAGTCCGAGGGGGGGGCTCTGGAATCCAGAAAGCTGGCCCTCTGCTCCCTAAGAACAGTCTTCGGTAGACGTAAATGCAGCAGTGAACAGCAGCTCTTTAAAGCCTTCTGCCAGGAGTGACAAATAGGGCTAATGTATGCAGCCACTTGTGATTGGCTGCTGATGGCTGAAGTGGGTGCTGCTTCACCTCTGACTGGTGGCCACACTAGCCCTTTAAACACTGCCTGGGTGCAGCTAAGAAAGCACAGAAACTGCTTTGGTGACTCCCTCTTTGGCCGTGCGGTGCAGGGGGAGAGTCTGGAGTCTGGCAAGCTGGCCCTCTCCTCCCCAAGAACAGTCTTTGGTGGAATATATAAATATTATGGTGTTTGGCAGCAACATATTGTGGTGCCACCTGGAAGATGTGTGTGCGCACACCCAGTACCGAAATCCCTATCTGGGACCAGCTGGTGAAGGAGTGTTTCTGTATCGCTCCCATTTTGTCAGGTGAAATGCACGCTGAGCAATATGAACCCTGACTAAGGGAATCACTAGTACAGTTACAGTTTTTATTTCCCCTCATCAGATAATAGTTACTAGCTACTGCCCCAGTAGCTAGCAAGGAGAGTTGGCCTTCCCCGTTGGGACCCACAAGTGTGGTAGATGCATGTACTGTGGGTATGTGAAAGGCAAAAGTTATCCAAAATCCCACTAGTGGCAAGCTGATTTACTTGGGAGATGTTATCGCTTGCCGTGAGGTATACCTCTTGAACTGTAGCTGTGGATCGTTTTATGTGGGTCAAACTACTCAGCAGTTTAAAAATCGAATAGGGGAACATGTGAGCACGTTGTCCGGGGAGACGAAAGCTGTGCGATAGCCAAACATGCAAAAAGGTCACCCGTGTTGGAACATAGAATTGATTTTGTGGGTATCAAAAAGGTCACACTAGGACTGTGTGGGGAGCCCTAGAAAAACTCATTGGGCAGCATGAATGCTTTTAGATTGATGAACTGGGGGTCTGCAGTGGATTGGGACTGAATGATAATCATATTTATAAATACGTAAGTTTGGATGTCAGTTGTAATGTATATTTGCTGTTACTATTTATTCATTCTGTTGGGTGTTTTCTTGTATGTTGTCTTGTGTATCTTAAGTTTTGTGCCTGAGGACTCGTTTGCTGTTCACCAGTTGCCAAATAATATGAGTCTCTCTCCAGACTTTGGTAGCCCCTTTATCTTTTTTCCGGTGCGCATATTCTGGATTGACCTTCCTGATCTCGTGGTCGGCACCGTGAGATAGGTTTGATGATGCCCCCTGATGTAGCAACGTAAAATGTTGACTATACCTATTCAGCAGCACTTTTTTGTTTAAAAATTTGGCAGCACTCCTTTTTTTTTATTAGGTGCGCTCACTCTGGATTGATCTATTTTGACCTTGTCATCACAGTGAAATTGGTTGGTTGATGCTTCTTATTGCAGCAACATAAAATGTTGACTCTGCTTATTTTGTAGCACTTTCCTTGTTTAAAGGTGTACATAGCATTATTTGACCTTTCTGACCTCCCTATGTATTTTTCTTACAGGGATAGGGTTTAAGGAAAGTTTTACATTCTGTTGACATTGCTCTTAAAAACCCTTTTTATCTGGCAATTGCACAAGTTACACCGTTATTCTATGTGCCAGAATTAAAAGTTGGAATGACGTTTACAAAAATATGAATGTGTCAAAGGCAGGTTGTTCTGGCATGGATTTCTGGTGGATAGCATTTGAGCCCTCAAGTTTTAAAATTTATTTTAATATATATTAGACACACCTGTGTGTGGTGATGTATTTAAGGGACACACTAACACTCGTTGGATAACTCTGACGCTTGGGGGCTCCCAAACAAAACGTTAGTTCAGTTTGAGGCTTGGATGTGTATTTGAACTATGGCGGTTTTTCTACACACCTAGCCTGGTAAGCATGTTTTGCACTGCACTATGTCTGAAAATAAATGGGAATATTTTTTATTTCAGCCATTTCATGCATGAAGTGTTTATAGTGGGTGCTTGTTTATGTGCTGCTGTGTTGCGATGTTTTGAATATCCAGCACAACTGTTGTTCTCCTGCTGCTCTTTCGAGTGGGTTTGTTTCGTGACTTTAAAGATTACTAACATTTTTTGCCTGCTATTTTTTGCCGCTACTAGCTGTTTAAAATGTTTCTCCCACCTTAATGAGGTAAGTTTGTTTGCACAACAGAGAACAGAGAGTCAGCTTTTAAATTAAATCTGGGGGGGACCTGGTTGGCTTCTAGTGAATGGGGGTACCACATCTAATGATCTGAGTACCGTAGGTCAGTGTCATCTGTAAAGATGATACCACTTTGTATAGCACTCATAGGGTGGTTCAAATGCACTGTAAGGTAAGGTGAGTACTGGCCTATCTTTTTACTTACCAGATTTAAAGAAATAGTCTTAGAATTTTTTTTTTTTTTTAGTGAGTATCAATACTCGTCCCGACCTTTGCTATTGTTGTCTGAAGCACTAGGTTTAGGTAATCTTCAAGATTTGGAACATATATTGAAACTTGGGCCCTTGAAAATATGAAGAAAAGACCAAAAGTATGGCATTCTTAAAAGACCTGGGCTGCCCCAGCAGGAATGCCTGTTGGTCTGCAAAACATTAGTTAGACCAAGTATGGAGTATGTATGCTGAGTCTGGTACTCCGGGCTAACAAAAAAAATAACAGTCCCTTCAGAGGGGAGCAGCTAGGATGATCGAATTCTAGGATCATGGATATGTTGTTCTATCCACACTTGTTGGCAGGTACCTTGCCACTTTAAGATGTGCCGGAAAGTCTTCAAGCTGGCTCCTCCCACCCACCTGGATGGCATAACCCTTGGCTCCGCCCCATGATGTCAGATCTTCCTTTCCGCTGGAAGGTTCAGGTTCCTCCTTAGCGCTCCTGCGTGTAGTAGGCCCTGGCTTCTAAGTCTTTGGATTCGCTTCCAAAATGAATTCTTAAACTCTCTTGAGTTCATTCCTCTTTTGCTCCTGCAGTGGAAGATAAATCGGGCCACGGGTTTCGCCGGTGCTCCTACGGGCAGAAAATGTCTCGTACAGATCCTCACATTGTGTGTGTATTTCCTGGGATTGGACCATGATCCACAGGTCTGTGATCACTGTCTGTCCTTTTCCCCGAACGTGCTCTAAGATTGAGATGCCTGACTCTAGCTGGGGCGACTGGAGAAGTGTTACCTGCCGGTCAAATCGAAGGATGCTCGTTGGGTGGTCTCTGCAGTTGCGGGGTCCACCGAACAGCTGGAACAGCTTAAGTCCTTCGAGGAGGAGGCTCAGGCCACGGCAGGCTCTTCTTCGGCTTTTGGTGCTCCCGGTGTCGTCGGACTGGTCATCTCAGCCCGCTGGGCAGGACCCACCCACCAAGGAACCTGACCAGGAGGAGCTGCGGGTTTTCCCAACTCCTTCTGAGGTCCCCTGTTGGCCCCATTGAGGTCTTGGTCTCGTTCCTTGACTTCGGCGTTGGACAGGACTCGCCCTCACTAGCGATCCCATTCCCGATGCCATGGGAAGCGGTGGCGCTGCTCTTAGTCTTCATCCTCCTCGGGTGAGGAGAGGCTCTGGCGCAAGATACGTTGGCACTATTTAGACCTCATGTGGCAGCATTTGGTCCTGTTCGGGTCAAAGCCAATTCCGGTTTCCACTCCGGCCATTAAGTGGCTTTCGCCCAAGTGGCGAACGTCGGCCACCGTCACTGAGGTGCCGGTTAAGGCCCCGCCGGCTCAGCTAAAGCCGGCTACTCCACCGATCTAGGTGAAACTGCCGACCAGGCAACCGAAGTCAGGGGTTCCGACCAAGGATTCTCTGCCCAAGGCCTGCCCCATTGGTTGTTGGTCACTCTCACTCCTGAACGCCCAAGGCGGGTGGAGAGCGACACGGGTGGGCGCCTGCTTTACGAGGATTCTTCAGAGTCAGAGGACTCCTCCGTGGTCTCCTGTCCAGTGGACATTGAGTCCTTGGGGGGGGGGGGCTCTCTCCATCAATGAGGGCCCTACCTCGCTGATGGGAATTTGTCGGCTCATCTCCGAATCCATGGGCATGGAGCTAGAGCCTATGCAGAAACAGGCTAAATACCCCCTTAAAGAGATTCTGGATAAAGGGGATGCTCCTATGGAGGCCTTCCAGTGGCTGAGGCCATTTTGCGCCCAGCCTTGGAGCTGTGGCAGCGTCCAGGATCTTGTTCTGCGCCTTCTGCCTGCATGGTCCACAAATATGTGGTGTCCACGGGGTCCCTGTCGGGCTAATCGGAGCACCCTTCGGCAGTGGGGTTGGTGGCTGACTCCGTTTTTCGGCATTTAGGCAACAAGGGCGATGCGGACAGACCCCCGGATTGGGAATCCAAACAATTGGACCATTCCGGGAAGAAAGTGTACGCAGCCTCTTCACTTGGTCTCTGTCAGGCCAGCTCGGCCGTTATCATGGCACACTTTTCCCACGCCCTCTTGGGCTCCCTGGATGAGGTTATTCCTCATCTCCCAGCTGACCTCCAGACTATGGTCAAGCAGGTCCGGGACCAGGCTAGGGCAGTGGCAAAGCGGCAACTCCAGATGGCTCTGGACATTGGCGATTCCTGTGCCTGTTCGGTAGCAGCTGCGGTGGCTATGCGCTCCAGGACTTGGTTGTGCATCTTAAACTTTACGGCAGATACACAGCATAAGTTGGCAGATGACCCCTTCTTGGGCACCAACCTGTTTGGTCCTGGTGTAGAGGGCCACCTCCAGCGCATAGAGAAGTCCAGTGCCACCTTGGACTCCACCACATCTGCTCAAAAGCACCCCAAGCGTCACAACCGCAAGCCCTTTCGTTCATCAACTCCTGCAGCCAGACCGGCCCAGCAGCCTCAAACTTGGCATCCTAGGGCCAAGTCCGTGGTATCCTTGTTTAGAAAGCCCAGGGGGAAGGTTCCGGCGGCCCCACAGCCAGACCCTTCTCTAAGCCTGCCCAGTGATGGGTTGGCGGGTGCCTCCCTCAATCCCGTTACGCCTCCCATGGGAGGCCAGCTCAGCCACTTCATTTCCGCCTGGTCTGCTATCACCACAGACCGTTGGGTTCTAGAAGTGGTAGGTCAAGGCCTGCCTCTGGAATTTGAGCAGGCCCCTCCCTTTCGAGCCCGTGCCCCGAAGAGAGGATCTGGTGTCCGCAGCCTCGGTGGCTCTGGGACGACTAGCCCACCCCCCCACAAGGAGGTGGTGTGCCAAGTGGCGGACCCACCTTCAGACCCAGGTTTTGTCTCCAGGTTCTTCAAGGTGTCAAAGCAGACGAGGGGGCTGGCGCCCCATTCTAGATCTGCACTACCTGAACAAGTTCCTCAGGTCACGCACCTTTGGATGGTAACTGGCACAGATCATACCATCCCTGGAGCAAGGAATGTGGTTCTGCTCCCTAGACCTTCAGGACATAGACACATAGATACATAGACAGTGTCGGCAGATAAGGGCCTATGGCCCACCCAGTCTGCCCATTTGAGCTTGTAAGTTCAGTTTGTTTTCCTAGAAGTCTGTTGCCCCTTAACCCTGACCTCTAGAATTCCTTTATGTCTCTCCCATGCATTCTTAAATCCCGTGATTGTTTCAGCCACCACCCGTTCTGTGAAGAAATTCTTCCTCATGTTTCCTCTGAATCGTCCTCCCTCCAACTTCATCCCATGCCCTCTAGTCCTGGAACATCTTTTTTGCTAAAAAATAGTATATTCCTGCACCCTGTTCCTCCCTGTAAGATACTTGTATGTCTCTATCATATCCCCTCTCTCCCTCCTCTCCTCCAGGGAGTACATGTTCAGTTCCTTCAACCTGTCTTCATAGGACTTGTGATGCAATCCATGCACCATCTTTGTTGCCCTCCTCTGACCTTCTCTACCCTGTCTATGTCCTCACGTAGGTATGGTCTCCAGAACTGTACACTGTACTCCAGGTGGGGCCTCACTAGTGTCTTGTATAGCAGAATTATGATCTCCCTTTTCCTGCTGGTGATGCCCCTGCCTATACATCCCAGCATCCTATTTGCTTTACCTGCTGCCTTGTCACACTGTTTCCCTACCTTGAGGTCATCAGAGATGATAACCCCAAGATCCCTTTCCTGCTTGGTGCATGCTATATCATCACCTCCCCCCAACTGATGTATTGTGCCAGGGTTTTTGTGCCCCATATGCATTATCTTGCACTTCTTAGCATTGAATTTCAACTGCCAAACCCCTGACCATTCTTCAAGTTTCTGCAGGTCCCTTCTCATTCTGTCTACACCCTCTGGTGTGTGTACTCTGTTACAGAGCTTTGTGTCATCAGCTTAACAGTGAAATTCTGCCTTCTAGGTCCTGCGCAAGTGTCACTGATGAAGATGTTGAATAGGATCGGTCCCAGCACTGATCCCTGTGGTACCCCACTGGTCACTCTTCCTCTGTGGGTGACAGCCATTTACCACCACCCTCTGTGTCCTGCCACCCAGCCAGTTACCTACCCCCACACTACTGTCCTGCCCACACCCATATTCTCAGTTTGTGTAATAGTCTTCTATGTGGCACAGTGTCAAAGACCTTGCTGAAGTCCAGATAGGCCATGTCCACTGCCCTCCCGATCCACCTCCCTAGTCACCCAGTCAAAAAATTCAACGAGGTTGGTCTGACATGACCTCCCCTGGTGAAACCATGCTGCCTTGGGTCCTGTAGTCCATTGATAACCAGATGTTCCACCAGTCTCTCCTTCAGTAGTGCTTCCATGATCTTCCCCACTACCGAGGTGAGGCTGACTGGTCTGTAGTTCCCTGCTTTCTCTTTGTTCCCACTTTTGTATAAGGGGACATCTGCTGTCCTCCAGTCTTTGGGTACCTCCCCTGTTTCCAGTGATCGGCTAAACAGGATAGCCAGAGGTTCAGCCACCACCTCTTAGTTCTTTAAGGACCTGGGTGCACCCCATCTGGCCCATTGCTATCAACTCTTATTATTTCCAGTTCCTTCAGGACCCTTTCTCGTGTAAAGGGACTTGTGTCCATTTCTGCACCATTCTCACCCTTGTACTCCTTCAGACCCATTACCCTCCTCTTCCTCAGTAAAGACTGAGCAGAAATACCTGTTCAATACGTCAGCTTTACTGTTGTCATCCTCCACACGCCCCCATCCTCCCCTTCAGTCTCACTATCCTCCTTTGTCTTTTTTTTTCACTTATGTACCTGTAAAGGTTTTGTCCCTACTCACTGATTTTGCAGTGTGTTCTTCTGTCTGAGCTTTGGCTTCCCTTACTGACCTCCCTGCCTCCCTTTGTTTCTCCTGGTACTTCTCCCTATCCCTTCTGCCTGTGTCTTTTGTATTGCCTGAATGCAATCTTTTGGCTTTCACTTTCTTTGCTACCTCTTTGGAAACCATAATGGTCTCCTCTACCTTTTCCTCTTGCTAACCTGCTTAATGCATAATTCTGTTGTTCTTGTAATCCCCATTTTAAATACTGCCCACTGTTCCTCAACCCCTGATTCCTGTCCCATTCCCTTAATGCCTCTTTCAAGTATCTCCCCATTTTCTCAAAGTCTGCCCCTAAAATCCAGGATCTGTGTTTTGTGTGGTTTGGTTCTGCTCTTTCTGTGATTTCAAACCACAATGACTGGTGGTCACTGTTCCCCAGGTGCTCCCCACTGTTACCCCCATCACACTTCCCCGTCCCTGTTTGTGAGCACAAGGTCCAGTATTGCCTTCTGCCGAGTTGGTTCCATTACCAGTTGCTTGAGGAAGGCACCCTGAAGGGAGTCCAGGATAGATCTGCTCCTAGTTGATGCTGCTGGTGGGATGCTCCAGTCCACGTCTGGAATATTGAAGTCTCCAACCAGTACTACCTCCCCCTTGTCTGCCATCCTTTGGATGGCTAGCATCAGCTCTCTGTTTCTTCCTCCTGGGCTGGTGGTCTATAGACCACACCTGTGTGGATGACTGTCCCCATTTTCCTTTCCAGCTTAACCCACAGTATCTCTCCCCCATTTTGTTCCTCCTGGATCTCTGTGGCCCTTATATGTTTTTTCACATACAGTGCCCTCCTCCTCCCTTCCTGCCTGCTCTGTCTCTTCTGAATATGTTGTAGCCAGGTATGGCCATCTCCCAGTCGTGGTTATCATTACACCAGGTTTCAGTGATGGCCACAATGTCCAGGTCTGACTGCACCATGACAGCCTCCAGATCTTCCATCTTGTTGCTAAGGCTCCTGGCATTTGCACATGGCTTTCCATGATTTGACCTCCTAGACTGTTTGCTGTTCTACTCCAGCCCCTTCCTTGGTTGTCCTTTCCCTGGTTCTCCTTGCTGTCTGCCCTTCTGCTGAATTTTGCCCCTTTTCTGCCTATCCACCTCTTGGGCACTAATCTCCATCTTTTGCACACTGCTTTGCAGAGATAGCCACTCCTCTTGTTCACTGTATCCACTGCTAGCTGTGGGGGGTGAGCAAGTAGGTACCCTCCTTGCTGGCCTGCCACCCCCCCTTTGCTAGTTTAAATGCTTGTCAATGTAGCATTTAAAGTTATCATTGAGTGCTTGGATTCCCCTTCAGGATGGATGCAGGCAGTCGGGCTTGAACAAACCTCCATCCCTCCAGGTGGGTCCCCAGTCACCAATGAATCCAAACCCTTCCTCACAGCACCAGTTCTTCAGCCATGAGTTAAAGTTCCTGGTGCATGCACTCCTATCTCTCCTTGCCTCTGCAGGTAGTACTTCTGAGAAAGTGACAGAAGTAGCTACTTGCTAGACCCCTCCCCAATTTCCTAAACTCTTTCTGAACTTCCTTTGGCTCCCCATTTGCCAGGTCATTAGTACCTAGGTGGATGATGACATCCAGCTCACCCTCCCGTCTTGCCTTCCCAGTGATCCTCAGGATCTTCCTTTCCATCCCTCCATGCCGTGGCATCTGGTAGGCACCTCACCTCTCTGTCCTCCCCCTCCTGTGTTCCTAGCTGGATCCCTCCTATGATGGAGTCCCCACCAGGATTCGCTTCCTCCTCTTCTGGGGTCCACTGCTTTCCCGCTGAGGTCACCTCCTTGGCTAACCTCCACATCCTTTCCTTCCACTTCTCTGGGTACCTCTGTTTGGTTGTCCTCATTTGCCAGTGTGGCATATGAGTTCTTGAGTGGAATAGGATCTGGGATGTGCCTCTGCCTGACCGCTCTAACCCTCCCTGAGCCCACTGTCATCCAGGTGCTCCTCGTTCTCTGCATCCTTTGAGGCAGTTGCATTGGACTGGGTGGTCTCTGGGTAGGGGTGATGGTACTCCTGACCCAGTTTACTTCCGCTCTGAGTCTGGCTACCTCATCCTGCAGTCCAGAGAGATGCATGCAGATAGGGCAGCACCTCAGTGTCCAGAAGGTCTGCCTGAATATGGCTGCCCCACAGCCACTGCATTACACCACTCCCCACATTATACTGCTATTCCACTACTTGTCTGTTACTGAAGCTCTCCTAGTTCCCTTTTTATTAATTTACTGTCCTAAAAATCCTGCCACTGATCCTCAGATAATTTCCTTTAAAAAAAAAAAAAAGGAAAAGAAACCAATAAATAAATAAATGAGTCAAAACACTTGTCGTGCTGAGGGTGGGCTTCTTCCCCCTTATGCCCCTCCTACTTCACACCCCTTACTATACCCTGTGTTTAGCTCCTGTCAGTCAGATTTAACAGGGCATATAAATAAAATTTGCAGCAATTAAAGACAGCACAGAATTACACCACCACTACGTTTTAAATTTTCAACAGCCCAAAAACAATTCTAAGTAAAGACAACAAAGAAAGTACAGTGTCACTAAAAGCCCACAATCTAAGTTTAAAAGAAAAATAGCAATTACCAGTTACTCTAAAGCACTGAATTGAATATGTTTCCTTCCTTCCCCTTCTGGATTCTTCTGAGAAAATAAAACTCACTAGCTACCTCAACTCTGACTAAGCCCCACCTCCAGTTATCACGTAGCTGAGGTGAGGGGACATGTTCTTTCATGTCCCGATCCATCTGTCCCATTGATGGTTCCTCTGCTTCAGAGCCAAGGGAACCTTTTACGAGTTCCAAGCCATGCCCTTTGGCCTATCTTCACCCCCCAGGGTCTTCACCAAATGCATGGCAGTGGTGGCAGTGTACCTGAGGCGCGGAGGGGTCCAGGTGTACCCTTACCTGGACGACTGACTGATAGCAGGTCCTTCCAGGCTGGAGGTGGAGCGCTACAGGGATCTGGCCCTCCAGACTTGCCTAGAACTTGGCCTCCTGATCAATGAGGCCAAGTCGGAACTCGTGCCTGCGCAGGTGATCCAGTTCATCGGGGCAGAGCTTGACTCCTGCCGAGCCAGAACTCGACTCCTGGTGGACAGGGTGGAGGTTCTCTTCCCTCCTTTGCCCAATCATTTCCGGTTTGGCAGTTGTGCCCTGCCTGGGACTTCCTGCATCTTCTAGGCTACGTGGCGGCCTGCTCCGGAGCGCCAGCCTTCACCCCCCTCCAGGGCTTGTTCCCGCTCCAGGTCAGAGGACCACCGACGTCGCTCCGGGATTCTGGTGACGGCGTCGGTCTAGATCACGCTCAGGAGCCTTCGCACTAGGAGAGCGTTCCCGACGTCGGTCATTGCTCCGTCGCCAGTCCAGGGACCAGAGTCTGTCTTCGGACCGACGTCGATCTCCTAGCTACCGACGTCAACGAAGGCATGGTCGTAGGACGGGGTCAGAGTATTCCAAGTCGGATAGTTGATCCTCCTCTTCATCGTCGACCTCTTCATCCTCTCTCAGCCTCAAGCGCTCCCCAATAGAGAAGAACCAGCCTTGCTCGCCTCCAGATGATCCTACTTTTATGGACATCATGAGGCACATCCAGGCTTCCAACGAGTGGGACACGGAGGACCTGGATCCGGAACACCGGAGATTGGCCAAGTACCTGAGGCAAAAGGAGCCAAAGCCTCTGGTTATTCCTCCTTTGGTGGATGCTTTCCAGGATCTTACTAGGACCGCGTGGATGCATCCGCGCTTGATCCGGCAGTTCTAAAAGTCGGATAGGCTGTATAAGGCCCGAGGCGGAACCCTTCCTAGCGGAGACACCTCAGGCCGACTCACGGTGATCACGGCTGCCCATGACAAATCTCAGCAACCGAAACACCTCAGCTCACAGCCTCCCGACCCGGAGTCCCAATACCTGGACCAGGTGGGCAAAAAAGTTTATGTGGCCTCCACCTGTTCCATCCGCTCCCTTAATTTCCTAACGCATATGGTACAGTATCAGAATGCGCTATGGGAAAGGGGACTAGAGCTAACACAGGCCATGCCAGGCTCTGACAAAAAGACAGAGCTCCTGGCCCTTCTGCAGTCGGGCTCAGACGTAGGCTTCCATGTACTGAGAGCCTTGTATGACACTGCAGACACAGCAGCCAGTGCAGCCGCCTCTGGGGTATGCCTCCGGCGCCATGCCTGTTTGAGTCTTGGGCTTTCACCAGGATCTGCAGGCCGGTATCCGGGATTTGCCCTTCCAGGGTACCATGTTGTTTGGGCAGGAGACTGAGGCTTTGATCTCCCGCCTCCAGGAGTCGGGCAAGTCGATCTGGTCGGTCCAGCAGATGTACCGTGGCGACCCGCGATGTCAGCACCGTAGACAGCCCTTTCGTAAGCCCTCAGGCAGTCAAGGTTCAGCCCGTGGGAACCAACAGGGGCAGAGAGGTGGCTTCCGCAGGAGATCCGGGAACCAGCAGTCTGGTGGGCCTCCCGCCCGTGGGCCCAAGTCCTCCCAGACCTCTCTCCCAACTCCTGGCTCTACCCAATGACTCCCTTCCGCACCCCCCCTTTCGCCAGAAGTCCCAGGGAGCAGTTGGGGGAGCCGCATCTCCTTCATTTCGAGAAGGCGGAAGTCTGTTACCGCAGACCAGTGGGTCTTGGATATTGTACGGAGAGGACACACGCTAGAGTTCACAGAGTTTCCTCCGCATACTCTGCCAAAGTTCTCCCGCTATCCTCCTTTTCACATCCCACTAATAGAAGGAGAAATTCAGACTCTCCTGCAGAAGAGAGCAATAGAGAGGGTCCCCTTGGAGCAGCGGGGTTAGGGGTTCTACTCCCACTTTTTTCTGGTCCCAAAAAAGACTGGGGACCTTCGTCCTATTCTGGATCTCAGCCTTCTTAAACCTCTTTATCGAGTACAAAAGGTTCAGGATGGTGACTCTTCGAGGACTCCTCCCCTTGCTGCACCAAGGGGACTGGCTATGTTCTTTCGACATGCAGGATGCATACATGCATATCTGGGTCTGTCCTCCCCACAGGAAGTTTCTGAGGTTCCACTTCCAAGGGGAGCATTTTCAGATTCGAGTGCTTCCGTTCGGCCTCTCTTCCGCTCTGCGAATCTTCACAAAATGCCTAGCAGTGGTGGCTGCGGCTCTAAGGCGGATGGGACACTATGTGTTTCCCTACCTCGATGATTGGCTACTTACGGCCCGTCAAGGGCAGCCTCTTCTGCGAGCTCGAGAACACTTATACCCTGTTACACGAGCTGAGGATCACCCTGAACTTACAAAAATCATCCCCGGAGCCCAGCCAAAAGCTCTCCTTCATAGGAGCGATCCTGGATTCCGTCCAGGGCATGGCTTTTCTCCCACAAGACAGGGGAGTTCGCTTGCGAGAGTTGGCAGAACAGACCTCTATAGCGTCTCGAGTTCCAGCTCAGAACTTCCTCAGTTTACTGGGGCACATGGCGGCAGCCATTCCAGTGACTCCCTTGGCCCACCTCCACATGAGAGTCCCACAGTGGATGCTCAGGGTGCAGTGGGACCAAAGCTACGACGACCTAGACTCTCTGGTCAGGATCTGGAGCCAGTCAGGAGAACTTTGCTTTGGTGGATGGACCCCAACAATCTGGAGAAAGGGTCAGCTTTCGTCCGGAGCCACCAGGTCAGACTCTGACAACAGATGCATCGGACCTGGGTGGAGGCGCACCTGGGTGCACATCGAGCCTGGGGGGTTTGGTCACCCGAGGAGCAGTCCCTCCACATCAATGTACTGCAAATCGGCCGGGTCTCCCTACGCCCCTCAGGCTTTTCGAGAGGATCTGGTACCAGGCTGTCTTCTAATTCAGACAGACAACATGGCGGTCGGCTTTTACATCAACAAGCAAGGAGGCACTCATTTGTATCCTCTTTGCAGGGAGGTGATGAGAGTCTGGTACTGGGCACTGGAGCAGGGCATTCTACTGTCCGCAATGCACGTTCCAGGCGTCCTAAACGATCTGGCCTACAGCCTCAGCAGGTCGCGCGCCAGAGCGCACGAGTGGGAGCTGCTACAATCCGTGGCAGACCAGGTCTTCGACAGGTGGGGTCTTCCAGAGCAGGACCTCTTTGCGTCACCACGCAACGCCAAACTGCCAGTGTTTTGCTCGCGAGAGCACGCGCCTGGAGTTTTTTGGCCAGACGCGTTATCCCTTTGCTGGGCAGGGAGGTTTCTCTGTGCCTTTCCGCCCTTCCCTCTCATTCAGAGGGTACTGCTCAAGTTACAGGCAGAAGGGGCCCAGATGATCCTAGTGACCCCCAAATGGTCTCGGCAGATTTGGTTCCCACTACTGCAGCGGTTATCCATGGAATCTCCACTTCCGCTGCCCAGACGCTCGCAGTTACTGTCCCAGGACCAAGGGTCTCTGGTCCATCCGGATCTTTGATCCTTACACCTACATGCTTGGCTCCTTCAGACGCAGCTCAAAATAGATATGGGGTTTCCCCGGAAGTGGCGGCGGTCTTAGTGTCAGCAAGAAAGCCCTCTACTCACTCCACCTATGCTATGAAGTGGAAGCATTTCTGTCTTTGGGCATTGCTGCAACATTTGGATCCCGTCACCCGCCCTGTGAACTCAGCTTTACAGTATCTCCTCTCCTTGTACGAGAAGGGCTTAAGTTACTCCTCTATCAAGGTGCATATGTGGGGAATATCCGACTACCATGCTCTCGTGGGAGAGAGAGCATTAGCACAATTGGATGTGGCCCGCACCTTTCTTAGGGGAATTCTACACATGAGACCTCCCATTCGGGACCCTGTCCCACCCTGGGACCTCTTTTTGGTGTTGGAGAAACTCACCTCCTCCTTTGATCCAGCAGCGGATTGTGAGCTGCGTTACCTTTCTTGGAAGCTTTGCTTTTTGGTTGCTGTTACTTCAGCTCGAAGGGTTTCCGAGCTTCAGGCTCTGATGTGTAAAGAGCCCTATTTGGTTTTCCACAGGGAAAGGGTTTCCCTTAGAAGTAATCCTAAGTTTCTTCCGAAAGTGGCCTCAGAATTGACCCTCAACCAGTCGGTTGATCTTCCTGTTTATTTTCCTTCCCCTTTTAATAGAGGGGAGGCTCTCCTCCACACATTGGATGTCCACAGGACTCTGAGGTATTACCTCAAAGGACGAGTTCAGCACCGTAAATCAGAGCAGCTATTTGTGGCCTTTGGCGCACATTGAACTCGAGCAAGTGTCCAAGCAAACTATCTCTAAATGGATAGTTAGCTGTGTTTGCGTTTGCTACGAGCATCACAATAAACCTCTGCTGGGCCCAGTTAGGGTCACTCCACTAGAGGAGTGTTCTTCCTTTCCGCTCTTCTAAAATGTCGCTATACAGGACATTTGTGCTACACAAACCTGGAACTCTGTGCATACTTTTATCAAGCATTACAGCTTGATGTCGCCTCAGATGCCGGGCTGGCTTCGCCCAGCCTTTTACAAGGGCTTTTGTCCTAAGGCCTCTGGAGTCAGCATATTCCACCTCCCGGGTCAGCTACCTCCTTGCTGTGGTACTGCTGGGACTCCGTCCTGACTGCAGTAGTCTGCTGCAGAGCTCCCCACCGGTAAAAGATAGTACAGTGCTAGAACTTACCGTGACAGTTGATCTCGAGAGGAGCTCTTGCAGCAGGCGCTACTCCTCCTGGCTCCCCTCAAGGTGTGCAGATCCATTTTCTTTCTTCTCCAACTCTCTTCATGGTAGGCTTCGCCTCCTTCTCTTGTCAGGCCTTCTGCTGGGTCCTGCGGGAGTACTGAGTGGGAGCTGGGTCAGCCTTCTTGTACCCTGACCGGCGTCGGGCGGGGCGGTCGAGGCGGTCCCACTGGTGTTGCTGGCAGAAGTTTTCACGGAAGTTCCTAGTGCCTGCGGCATAGTCCTGACTGTAATAGCCTGCTGCAAGAGCTCCTCCTCAAGATCTATTGCTACGGAAGTTCTTACGAACTGTACTTTTCCCACTGGGAACACCCCTGTGGACCTGTTCGCCTAGGGAGAATGCGAAGCTGAGGCTGTTTTATGCCTGCCCCCCTCAGCAGGGTTTGCTGCAGGGGGATGCCTTCTTGAGGCCGTGGACCCCAGGCCTCTTCTACATCTTTCCTCCACTTCCCTTGATTCACAAGGTGCTCATCAAGTTCAGGAGGGACAAGGCGCAGGTGATCCTGTCAGCCTCAGACTGGTCATGCCAGTTCTGGTATCCAGATCTCCTCAGCCTCAGCTCCAGGCTCCCGAGACGGCTTCCAGCATGCCCAGACCTGCTCTCAGTCAACCAGGGGAAGGTATGCCACCTGAACCTTCAATCCCTGCACCTGACGGCCTGGTTCCTGAGCAGCTAGAGTTGCAGGCCTTGGGTCTCTCCGACAACAGATTCTCCATCTGGTGTCGGGGCAAAAGTTTGGACCCCTCGTCCTGCCCAGTGGCTAGCATTTTAGACTATCTTTGGTCCCTCTCCCAGCAGGGGTATGGTAGACAACCCTAAAGGTGCACCTGGCAGCCATCTCTGCTTACCAGGTGTGGGCAGGCAGCAGTCGGTGACACAGGAGAAGATGATCTGGCGCTTCTTCAAAGGCCTAGATCACTTATCCCATTTGGTGTGTGAACCTGCACCTCTGTAGGATCTACTGCTGGCTTTGGCAAAGCTCATGGACAAGCCATTCGAACCTGTGCACAAGTGTGACATGTCACACTTGTCGTGGAAGACTGCCTTCGTGGTGGCTGTGACATCAGCCAGAAGGCCTGGGGAGTTACAGGCACTCTCCATTGAGTCTCCTTACCTGGTCTTCCACAGGGACAAGGTTGTCCTGCATCCCCAACCGAAATTCCTTCCGAAGGTGGTGGTGGAGTTTCATCTTAACCAGGTGATTACTCTGCTGGTGTTCTACTTCAGTCACACCTCGGAGGCCAAGTGCAGGCTCCATACTTTGGACCTGAGACGAATGCTCTCCTATTACAAAGAGCGAATGTCGGAAGTTCGAAGAGAGGTTCGCCAGTTGTTTGTCACCTACGCTGAAGCCGCACCTGGCAGACCTGCAGCCAAGTGGACAGTAGCTAGATGGGTTACATCTTGCATTGACCTCTGCTGTAGGTGGGCGGGTAGGGAGCCGCTGCGTCTCTGGCTGCTTCTATGGACGTCCCTATCCAGGAAATCTGCAGGGTTGCTACGTGGAAGTCAGCACACACCTTAATTTCCCATTACCACATCGACCTTGAGTCATGCCGGGATGCTGGTTTTGGAACCTCAGTTCTCCAGTCCCTCTTCCCTAAGTACGGGGTGTGCGTCTTGCCTCCCCCTCCTGGAGAACTGCTAGGAGTCTGCCAACAAGTGTGGATAGAACAACATATCCACGATCCTAGAAAAACAGGTTACGCACCTGTGACAGTAGATCTTCCACGGAATGGTCTCTTGCAGTAAGTCGTTGGTTCTGGGAGTTCCCAATAGGTGGCGCTCCAGCATGGAAGTTTCTTCCAGCAGTCTCCACACCAGGGACCACCCACGTGACCTCGCTTCCTGGGCTGTACCTATAAAAGTGGGTGGTCCCTGGTAATCTCCATTCATTTTCCCACCGGCTTCAGCTCTGGCAGCATCTCTTCTACAGCAGTATATGATGTGGATTGAATTCATAGCCTGAGGTGCCTGGGCTTCATACACGGCACCCGATTCCTGTACTCTAAAGAGTACTACACTGGATGTTTCCCTGTCATACATACAGGGTACCTCAATCACAGGGCTCAAAAAACTGAGTCCTCTGCAAGAAATAAAACAGGGAAGGAAACCCCCTTCACCTAAAGTCCTTCCTGACTGCCTTTCAGTGGTCATCCTTCCGGAACATGGATCATCAAGAAGACTTTCATTGTCAACGGTCGATCCTCCCCCGTCTACGGCAGGCACTACTTCATCAAAAGATCATTCCTCATCGACAGGCATTCACCCCTATCACCAGCTGCTTGTTCTTCATCAAACGAAAGGATCAATCTTACTTCGAGAAACCGCTCTTGCAGCAGGTTACACCATTAGAACTGAAGCCGTCAGGCTCCAGGACCCCACGGAAATTTTCTATCTAGCAGTATTCAGCAGGGACCGCCTCTGACGTCGGTCCCGCCCCCGACGTCAGGCATAGTACATAAGGAGGCGGTCCCTCAGAAACCCCAGTTCTTTTCCTGCCGTCGACTCCCCAGCATCGGCCTCTCTATCTTTATCTAGCGCACGACGACTTAGAACTTCAAGAGTTTCTTCAAACCTAATGTCCTGTCCAACTCCTTCACTTGAGGGACACCTTTCAAAGTGTGCCTGTGGAAAACGGATCCTTTTCAAAGGATCCTCATTCTTCCTGTGTGCGTTGCTTAGGTCCAGACCACGACACCAAGGCCTGCACCTTTTGCCAAGGGTTCAACAGCCGCACCAGGATCTGCCGTCAGAAGGCACTTCAGACTTTTCTGCTGGAGGAAAAACTTAGCAGGATGGACAAAGAACCTTCCTCCAGGGGTGATTCTTCTTCTTCCAAGGCCCATAAACACCGGGAGAAAGCAAGGTCCAGATCCCCGAACTGGGCCTCGGACTCCTGTAGCTCAGGCTCCACCAGATCTGACCGCTCTCCCTCCAGGGCTCATTCTCAGCCCTCTCCAGTCAAAGTCCGGGCTTCAGGCAGTTCATCGACTCTTCAGCCTATCAAGACTTCTAGGCCCTCGGCTTCCTTCACTCCCTCTCAGGCCTATTTCAAGTCTTCCGAATGCCACAAGTCTTCCTCATCGACCCAACGTCGGGACCCTGACTCCAGATCGGTCTCCCAGCCTCCCAGAGGTCCGGACCCACCACCCAGAAAGACGAAAGACCTGACGTCCCTGAAGCGGACAATGGACCCGGTGTCTGACAAGCACCTGAAGTCGGCCAGGCGTTTTGCTGGAGCCGCGGACACCAGCCAGGCACCAGACACCGGCCAGGCGTTCGCCGGACCCGAGGGTGTCGGCCTCGCATTCACCAGAGCCGAAGACCACCCCCCCAGTCACTGGTGGGTACCGGTCACAGGGATTCCATGGAGGAGGACACGACACTGCCCGAAGACAGGCGGGTGACACAGAGGGTGCGGGGCTTCCGAGGGAACCTTCGCCCACCCCGGAGACACCCGCGGACCCGATGCCCGACCCCGGCGACAGACCACCGGCACCAGGCCCGTCGTCTGGCATGAATTTACAAGAGGTAAAGGATCTCTTTACTTTCTGGTGGGACACCATCCGAAAGGATGTGGTCTCTGTGAAACCTCTTCCTCCTCCTCCTTCACCTCCTACACCAAAGGGGCCAGCAGGATGATGACCAACCCCTAAGGAGCAGACTCCACCTCCTAGGGGTAGATCCAAGGACCGGAGAAGGCCTCCCTCAAGATCTCCATCAGGGTCTCCCAGCCCCAAGCGACCCAGACGTCGTCGGTACACTTCATCAGGGGAGGACTCCAGATCGGATACCTCGGAATATTCCAGATCTCCTTCTCCACTCAGCATTCCATCTTTCTTCCCCTTCTTAATGCCTTGTACCAGCCTGAGTTCCGTAGATGCCTTGGCTCCCCTTACTGCTCTTGTTACCTCCTTTGATTCCAACAAGTACTCCTCCCTGTCCTCCCCTCTCCCTGTTTTCTTGTACTTCCTAAAGGCAGCTGTTTTCCGCCTTACCTTTTCCATGACCTCCTTGCTCAACCAGCTCGGTTTCTTAACCCTAACCTTCTTGCTCTGTGCCTTGCAGGAGGTTTTGGTTGCCTCCACTATCCCCAGCTTTATGAGCTGCCACCTCTGGTTAGTGTCCATACTAGATTGAATTCTGGCAGGTACCCTTTTACCACTTCCCCCATCCTCCCAAAGTCTGCCCTCCTGCAGTCCAGCACTCTTGTGCCAGATTCCACTCCTTCCTTGCCCATATCCAGTGTGAGCCATACTGAGTGGTGGGCACTCCCTGACAGCGGTTCCTCCACTGTAAGTTCTCTCACAAAGTCCCCATTTGCCATAATATATGCAAGGCGCAAATGGGGCCATTGGCATGTCATTATGGCCCTATTTGCATGCCTTGTGCAGGGCAGACCAGCGCCTGGCGCCCTGCACAGCATGACGTGAGCTGTGGGGACCACCGGGCATCCCCCGCCCCATAGCTGTGATCGCGTGGTAAATGTATACAAAGATATCCCTGGTAATCTAGTGGCCCTCCCCAGTTCCCGATACCCAGATTAATACACATAACCATCCGTGGTGGTCGTCTAGTGGACCCCCCGTTGCCATCACGGTAAATGTAAATGACATCAATCCCTGGTAGTCTAGTGGACCCCCTCCCGAATCCCCAATCGCGGTGCAATGCCCACATGAATGTCCCTGGTGATCCAGTGGCACCCCCACCCACACAGGACCCCTTGCCCACCCCACTCCCCAATCATCGCGGGCGGCTGCATCCTGTCTTTGTGGACCAATGGGCTTGCAGGGCATACTGTACTAGACATATGCAAGAAAAGATATACAATCAAAGCAGATGTCCCTGCACTGACAGAAAGCATCCCTATTGCATAAATGAAACATACAATGGCGAGCTGTCAGATAAATGATTTATCTACACTTGTGCTGTTTGACCTTGGACACTTCACTCTTGGCATATGCCACGAGTGAGGTTACCAGAGGCCAAACAGCACTTGTGTAGATGAATCATTTATCTGACAGCTCGCCATTGTATATCCCTTATTTATGTTTGCCATTTGTGAGGTGCTACAGTCTTCCACTGGGTTCTCGTCTTTTGAATTGTTGTACAGGTGACCACCTTGAGGGATGCTGGATCTTGTGAAAGAGATGAGAAGAACAGGCACATTGTCTGCCTAACGTGTTCCAGTACGTACTACAGATGAGAGAAAGACTGGACACGGTTGTCAGATATGCTGAAGAAAATTTTAATATAAGCACAGCAAACCAAGCAGGGCATTGTGACCAAGGGGCCAGGCTACGCATGATCAAGTCTGTTGATAGAGTACTCTTGATGCCTAGCTCTGAGAGTAAACTCCTAGCTAAATGGAAGGGACCATATGAGGTTCTCAGAAAGGCGGGGTCTGTTGATTATGAAATCTTACAACCAGAGAGAAAAAAGGAAAAACAAATTTATCATTTTAATTTGTTGACACCCTGGAAAGATATGGAGGTGTATTGCTCATTGACTCAGAAGAGATCGAGGTGCAAAAAAGGGGTGGGGTGGCCCTTTATGTCAAAATAATCAAAGCTACAGAAATTTAGAATACACATAAGGAGCCAGAAGAACTGTGAGCCACCCTGGAAACAGGATATGGGACAGCCATACGAACTGGGGTTGTGTACAGGCCTTCAGACCAGGGGGAGGACATAAACACATTACTGTTAGAAGATATTCAAAACATGACAGCTAAAGGGGAGGTTCTGATAATGGGAGACTTCAACATGCCAGATACAGATTGGTCAGTACCAGCAGGGACATCTGCCAGAACTAGACACATGGTGGATTCCCTGCAGGAGGATGGCCTCAAACAACTGGTACAACAACCCACAAGAGACAGAGCTATCCTAGATCTAGTACTGACTTACAGGGAAAGGATCACAAATCTCCGGGTAGGTCACCTGGGGGCCAGTGACCATCACATGGTATGGTTCAATTTGGCCACTAGAAAACAATCATCCCATTCCAAGGCAAAAATATGGGACTTCAGAGGGGCTGACTTTGATAAGATGGCCAACAGAGTTAAGCTAGCCCTGGCAAAAAGAAATGCAGGTGAGGGGGTACAGGCAAAGTGGGCAAGCATTAAAGATGCAATACTTGAAGCAGCATCCCATTGTGTTAGTGAGAAAAAGTGCAAAAGAAGAAGGAAGCCACTTTGGTTCTCAAACACAGTAGCAGAAAAGGTCAGAGCTAAAAGACTGGCCTTAAGGAAATAGAAGGGAACGCAGCAGGATGAAGATAGGGAGGCATACCAAACTTCCCTAAGGGAAGCAGGGAAGGCAGTAAGGCAGGCAAAGGTCCAAATCGAGGAAACACTAGCACAAACAGTAAAAGAAGGTGACAACACTTTCTATAGATACATTAGTGAAAGGAGAAAATCCAGAGGGGGTATTGCTAAGATCAAAAGGGATAACGGTGTGTGTGAGGAGGAGGACCATGTAAAAACATCTATCTTAAATAGATACTTCTGCTCAGTATTTACTGAAGAGAAGGTATGGCAGGGCCCACAGCTCAGCACCATGGACGCAAGGGGAGGGAGGTGTGCACTAGTCCCTTCACAAAAGAAAGGGTCCTAGAAGAGCTCGAAGCTCAGGGTGGACAAGGCAATGGGACCTGATGGCATACATCCCAGGGTACTAAAGGAGCTAAGGGTGGAACTAGGAGAGCCATTATCAGAACTGTTTAGTGAGTCTCTGAGCACAGGAGAGGTCCCAGAAGACTGGAGAAGGGCTTATGTGATCCCACTCCACAAGAGTGGTAGCAGGAGGAGGCAGGGAACTACAGACCAGTCAGTCTTACCTCAGTAGTGGGCAAAATTATGGAGACACTCCTTAAGGAAAGGATAGTGCAACACCTGGAATCCATAGGAGCACAGGATCCAAGACAGCATGGGTTTACAAAAGGAATGTCCTGTCAAACTAATCTCATATATTTCTTTAACTGGGTAACCAGAGTGATGGACCAAGGGGGAGCAGTTGATGTTGCCTACCTTGACTCCAGCAAAGCTTTCGATACGGTTCTACATAGAAGATTGATTAATAAGTTTGGTATGCTCGGGGTGGGTCAGACGTTGGTCAACTGGGTGGCAAACTGGTTGACAGGTAGAAAACAGAGTGGTGGTGGTAAACAGTATACAGTCAGAAGAGATGCAAGTCACAAGTGGGGTACCTTAGGGATCCGTCCTGGGGCCAGTCCTCTTCAATATCTTCATCAGTGACATTGCAGATGGACTGGAGGGTAAGGTTTGTATGTTTGCAGATGACGCCAAGATCTGCAGCAGAGTAGATGATCCAGATGGGGTGGGCAGAATGAGAAGAGATCGGGAAAAACTAGCAAAATGGTCGGAAGAGTGGCAACTGAGGTTTAATGCAAAGAAGTGCAAGATCATGCACATAGGGAAGAGAAACCCTGAAGCCGCCTATAGGCTGGGAGGGGAGTTGCTGGCAGTCACAAGGGAAGAAAGAGACTTGGACGTTATCATCACCGATGACCTGAAATCATCCAAGCAGACCACTAAAACAGTAGGTAAGGCTAGAGGGATGTTGGGGTGTATTAGGGGTATCACAAGTCGGAAGAGGGAGGTAATAATGCCTCTTTACAAGACACTGGTTAGGCCCCATCTGGAGTTCTGCGTGCAGTACTGGAGGCCACATCTTCACAGGGACATTAACCAAATTGAGGCAGTCCAGAGAAGGGCAACCAAAATGGTGCAGGGACTGCATCAGAAAACATGAGGACAGATTAACTGAACTCAGTATGTATACCCTAGAGCAAAGGAGGGAGAGAGGTGATATGATTGAAACATTCAAACACCTAAAGGGCATTAACAAGGTGAAAGAGTCTAACATGTTTCAGTATAAGAAAAATAGCAAGACAAGAGGACACAGCATGAGATTAGAGGGTGGCTGATTAAGGTGTGATGTGAGGAAGTTCTTTTTCACAGAAAGGATGGTGAATGCATGGAACGGCCTACCTCAGGAAGTGGTGGATATGAATACAGTGCAGAGCTTCAAACAGGCATGGGATAGGCATAAGGGAGCAATACAGATGAGTATGAATAGATAGGCCATTGACAGAGCAAAGGCCAGTGGCACATTCATAAGGTAGAAAAAGAAATGGGCAGACTAGATGGGCCTTGCGGTCCTTATCTGCCGTCAACTTGTGTGTTTCTATAAAGGGGCCCCAGGTTCAATGACAGTCAAGGACACTGACAACAGAACCCTGGACTTTGGATCTAATCTTGTAAAGGAACAGAGTGCCGTCTCAGTGGACGGCTGGCTCAACCAGACCCAAAAGCAAGAAGCCCAGATGCTGGTAGAGAATTTGGGGGATGTATTCTTCCCAAAGCCAGGATGAACTCATGTGATCCAGTACCACACAGACACAGACTCTGATGTCTGGAACCGCCAGCAACCATACAGACTACCGGAAAGGATCGGCGAGATGGTACAGGAGGAATTCCAGCCAATGTTGGAGTTGGGAGTCACTGAGGAATCCCAGAGTGAATGATCTAGCCTTATTGTGCTAGTTCCAAAGCCAGACAGGATCACCTGATCTTACTTCGAAAGGGTTCCTGCAGTAGGTCTTCACATATAGGACTGCGCCCCTTGGTGTCCGGTTCCAACAGCAAACTTGTAGATAAGTCAGCGGGGACTGCCCCCGATGTCAGGTGATGCAACGTCAGCCTGACTATAAAAGGGGCGGTCCCACGCCCACCCTTCAGTTCTTTCCCGCCGTCGCCTCATGAGTTAGAACAGCTATCTAATGCCCGCGCATCAGTCAAAGTTTTTCTTCATATTGTAACTTTTTTCCTCACTAATTCGACCGATTGTATGTCGACTCGTCCAAATTACTGCCCTAAGTGTGGAGCTCAAATCCCACATGAGAATGACCATTACCGCTGCCTCTTGTGTCTAGGCCAAGCACAACTCCGACGAGTGTGCTATGTGCCAGGCCTTTAATCATGCCACTAGAACCAGGTGCAGGCGAACCCTCGAAGCCCGCCTCCTTACCAGAAGGCTGGCGTCGATGGAAAAGGAGCTCCAGGAGTTGAGGGAAAGGTCATCGTCGCCGGCCCAGAGAAGAAAGGAGGAGAAGTGCCGGGACAGGAGTCCGTCGCCACACTGGAGGCCTGCTTCAAAAAACGTGAGTACTACTTCAGGTACCCCATCTGCCTCTTTAGGCCAGCACCTTCTCCCCCTCATGCCGAGGTGAGCGGACAGCTGAGGGTATCCTCTATCGAGGTCTCTGTTGTGTCTCCACTCAGCACTGCCGATAAGTCACCCCTTGATTCTGTCGACGGGTGCGCGGCTTTAACTGATAAGTGTAGTGGGGGCCTTCCTGCTTCCTCTAGCCCAGTTAGGTCTGATAAGTCTGACGGCAGATTCTCCGCCCTCCCGGACCCTTCCACTCGCCTATCGGGCTCCCGTGTGGCCCCCCGACGCCGGATGGAGTCTGCTGCAGACAGACTCTTCATCCTTTCGGGTCCTTCACCCCAGGGATTCGCCACCCGATCCTGCCTTGTCTCTGCCATCAGGATTGCTTTTTGACCTTTCGTTGGGTTCCCTCCTGGAATTACCCCATTCGCCAGGTCTTTTGCCGCCTCTGGACAGGAGTCCGTCGCCCGCCCAGGATCCCGCTATGGAGCCTCCTCCCTCGAGACCGTCGGGGGCCCTCCTGGATCCCACGCCACCTTGTGGCCCTTTGGCACCACCCCCGTTAGGTCCATTTGAACCTCTAGGTGGTCTTCCGGGCCCAGATCCCCACGCACTGCTGCCAGGTGGCCCGCCATCGGCACCTCAGTACCCGGCACCAGGCCATGTGCCTCCATCGCCGGGATACCCTGGGTACACACCTTTTTATAATCCAGGATTGCAATACCCTTCTTGGCAATACCCGCAGTACCCAGGCTACCCAGGCTTCCAGCCTCTTTTTCCTCCTCCAGTGCTCGTTTGTGAGTCGATACCCCCGTAGTGGCAGGGTGCCAGGACCCAGCTCATCACGGAGCTATGGCAGTCTGTGGGGGACATCCCCCTACCTAGGGCCCCTCCCTCTCTGACACCCTCCGGATGTGCAGCGGGTGCTCTACCAGTAGGCCCCTCTGGGGTAGACCCTACTATCCCAAGCGGGTCGGAGCCTTCCGACACAGACTCTGACTCTGACCCTTTGAACCCTCGGTCCCCTGTCGAGGTACCACCCAAAGAGTCACCAAAATCTTCTCCAGAGGACCCCTCCTTTGGGAACCTTTTGCTCACTGTTCAGGCAGCAGGAGGCTGTCCTTCCAGAGAAGTGGATCCCCAGCGTAAGAGACTGGCGGAACATTTAGATCTTGCCACCACAGATCCCCTACCCATCCCCCCAGATGGGTCCTCACGAGGATCTGATGACTACTATCTGGCAGCAGCCGTCATCCGTTCCTGCTGTTTCCAGAAAGGCAGATCGTACCTACTATCCCCCAGAAGGGATTCCACATCTTACTGCTCATCCTAAAGCTGACTCTGGTGATTACTGCCGCCTACGACTGGTCAGCTCAACTGAAGCACTTGAGTTCCTCGCCTCCCGACAAGGACTCTTAAGCAGCTGGATCAGTTTGGTTGGAAGGTTTATTCCTCCTCCTTCTGCGCCATCCAGTCCCTCAACTGTGTCTCACACATGGTGGCTTTCCAGAAGGCCTCTCTCTTTCCGAACTGGAGAGGGACCTTCAGGAGGTCCTGGATGAGTCACTCCGAAACAAGTTACTGGACAAAGTCAGAATGGGCAAGTCTACTTGTCATGCTTTTGCAGCAACGTATGACTCTGTAGATTCAGTGGCTAGGGCAGCAGCCACAAGTATCTGCATCCATCTCCTTTCTTGGCTTAGGATTGCAGGTTTGGCACAAGATGTCCAGTCCTCCCTCCTGGATGCCCCTTTTAGGGGTTCCATCCTTTTTGGCGGCGCCGCCAAATATATAATTACCGGGCTGCAAGAGAGCGGACGCTCCCTTCGAGATGTACGCTCCATGTACAGGATGGGGCAGAAGAAGCAGCCTTTTCATCATCAAAGGAGATGGAATAAAACCAGGAGTAAGCGTCAGGGCAAGCGGCGAGCCCTGGTTCAGGAGCCAAACCCCCACGCCACATTCCCTAAGCGGCCTTTGGGGACAGCTCCCTCCTTCAGTGTCATGACTCCTTTCCCTCCTCCCTTCCTCCAGCAGTCGAGAAGGAACCAATAGGAGGGAGTTTCGGCCTCCACCTGAAGGGGTGGAGGTTCATCACCACAGAGGCATGGGTGTTGCAACTCATCCAGCGAGGTCACTTGAGTTTACAGGGATTCCTGCCCCTCATCCTCTGGGACGGTCTTTTTATCCAAAGGGTTAGATTCCCATAGTCTTCCAGGAGATCCAGGCCCTCCTGTTTAAAGTGGCCATAGAACCCGTCCCTCAAAACCAGCTAGGAAGGGGATTTTACTCCCACTTCTTCCTAGTTCCAAAGAAGATGGGCGATCTGAGAACGATTCTGGACCTCAGCATGCTCAACCTCTTCGTCGAGTACAAGTGGTTTCGCATGCTGACCCTTCAGGGGCTCCTTCCCCTGCTCCAAACAAATTCTTGGCTGTGCTCCCTGGACATGCAGGATGCTTACCTGCATATTCCTATCCTCCCAGCCCAACTCCGCTTCCTCAGTTTTACTTTTCAGGAGAACCATTTTCAATTCCGAGCACTCCCCTTTGGCGTTTCCTTGGCTCCCCGAGTGTTCACCAAGTGTTTAGTGGTGGTTGCAGCTTTTCTTCGCCGCCAGGGCATTTACGTGTTCCCATACCTGGACGAATGGCTCCTCGCGGCGCCCTCTCCGAGTAGCCTGAAAGAATCTCTCTCTCTCTCTCTCTCTTTTAATCTGAGCTTGTTTGCTTTTCTGGGTATCACGGTCAATTTGCCCAAGTCCCAGCTAGTACCATCACAACGGCTCCAATTCATTGGAGCAGTACTAGACACAGTCCAGAACAAGGCTATTCTGCCATCAGATCGAGCAGAGACCTTAGTTTCTCAAGCCACTCTTGCGGCCCAGGCTCGGTGGATTCCAGCACACGCCATGCTTCATCTCTTGGGACTGATGGCAGCAGCCATTTCGACGGTCCCCCTTGCCAGACTTCACATGAGGGTCACCCAGTGGACTCTTCGAGT
The DNA here is from genome assembly GCA_016271365.2 of Neoceratodus forsteri. NCBI lineage: Eukaryota > Metazoa > Chordata > Ceratodontiformes > Ceratodontidae > Neoceratodus > Neoceratodus forsteri. The sequence continues at coordinate 310,044,531 of JADMNL010000025.1, forward strand.
CCAGTGGGATCAGAGGACGGACAACATGAACCAGAAGGTCATGATCTCCAACAGCCTACAGAGAGATCTTCACTGGTGGCAAGATCTTTTCGGCCTTTTCATTCCTCTGTCCCCACCCAGATCCTTACCATGGACACCTCAGACTTGGGCTGGGAAAGCCCATCTGGGGGTTCACAAGACACAAGGGTCTTGGTCTGACCAGGAGCTTCTACTCCATATCAACGTTCTGGAGACCAGAGCAGTTCTGTATGCCCTCTAGGCGTTCCAGTCCCTCCTGTTACTGGGATCACTTTTTATCCAGACAGACAACATGTCCACAGTCTGGTACATCAAAAAACAGAGAGGAACTCGCTCATACCCTCTCTGCATAGAAACAGTGAGGGTCTGGTACTGAGCGATTCAGCACAGCCTTTTCTTGACAGCGGTTCATATTCCAGGCATAAGCAACATCCTGGTGGATAGTCTGTCGATCAGTAGCCAGGGCTAACGAGTGGGAGTTAAAGCTAGAGGTGGTCAAAGATCTTTTTCTTCGATGGGATCTGCCAGAGATGGATCTGTTCACCTCCCCATTCAACGCAAAACTACCCAGCTTTTGCTTGCTTGTTCCCAGGCATGGTGCTTTTTGGCGAGACTCACGGTCTCTCTCTTGGACAGGGAGGTTTCTTTATGCTTTTCCTCCCTTTCCTATCATTCAGAAGGTTCTGGTGAAACTTCAGGAGGAAGGAGCACATTTGATTCTGATCGCTCCTCTCCGGGCTCACCAGATTTGGTTCCCTCTCTTGCAGCATCTGGTGCTAGAACCTCCGGTTCCCCTGCCGTTAACCCATGACCTTCTGACTCAGGAGCAGGGCACCCTGGTGCATCCAAGCCTTTAATCTTGCCACCTTCATGCGTGACACCTGTGTACATAGCAGCCTCTCGCTATGGTGTTTCTTCACAGGTTGCTCATATCTTGGTAGAAGCCAGAAAACCTTCTACCAGATCCACCTACGCCATGAAGTGGAAAAGATTCTCTATCTGATCCCTAGCAAGGAGCTGGGATCCCTTTTCGTGTTCGGCTGCTCAGGTGTTAAGAGTACCTCACACATTTATCAGAGACGAGCCTTAGTTATTCCTCCATCAAGGTCCATCTCTCTGCAGTGTCGGCCTACCACCTCCCGGTGGAGGACAAAACTTTTGCTTAACTGGAGGTCACCCAAAAGTTTTCTGAAAAGCATCCTTCACTTGAAACCTCTGGTCTTGAATCCCTGTCCCCCGGGACCTGAATTTTAAGTTAGAAAAGCTGACCTTGCCCCCTTTTGAACCAGCCTCTAGCTGTGACATGTTCTTCCTTTCTTGGAAGACTTTGTTTTTAGTTACAGTCACCTCTGCCCGAAGGGTTTCAGAACTTCTGGCATTTGTCTGTAAGGAACCCTGTTTGATTTTCCATAGGGACAGAGTAGTCTTTCAGACTAACCCTTCATTTCTTCCCAAGGTAGTTTCACAAACCACTCTTAACCAGAGTGTCGAACTGCCGGTCTATTATCCGCAGCATTCTAACGGGGGGAGCCGGGAATACCTCCTGCACACTCTTGATGTGCACAGGATTCTGAGGTATTACACTAACCGGACTAAAGAGGTCTGTAAGACAAATGAGCTCTTTGTGGCCTTTACTCCCCAGTGCCAGGGCAAGGCCATTTCCAGACTATTTCTAAGTGGTTGGCTAACTGCATCCACTTCACCTACCGAAAGCATGGGGAATCCCTTTCGGGGGCGGTTAAGGGTCGCTCAGCTAGGATTGTTGCTACTTCTACCGCCTTTTTCAGGAATGTGTCCACTGCAGAGATCTGTGCAGTGGCCATGTGGTAGTCTGTCCACACCTTCACTAAGCATTACAGTCTGGACATTGCCTTTAGGCGCAGAACTGGCTTTGGTCTTGCGGTTCTGCAAGGCCTCCTGTAGTAACTAGCAGTTGACGATTTCTCCTCCTCCCCCATGTACCTCTGTATTATTTCTTTGGGACTGCTTGGTATTCAGTCCTATATGTGAAGACCTACTGCAGGAACCCTCTCGAAGTAAGATATTGCAGTTACATAAGAACTTACCGTAACAATAGATCTTCGAGAGAGGTTCCTGCAGTAGATCTAGTTTCCCACCCACCTTCCCCCTACTCCTGGATCGTTTCCTTCATTTTCATCCTGCCTAGCCCTTGGGTCTAGAGAGGAAGATAGTCCTGGAGTCTTCACTCCTGTCTTTTCTACTTACCTTTCTCTAGGTCTCCAGTGGAAAGAACTGGAGGAGAGCGCTGGACACGCCCTTTCATAGTCGGGCTGACGTCGTGTCACCTGACGGGGGCGGTCCCCGCTGATGATTGCTATCTACAAGTTTGCCGTTGGAACCTGATGCTGGGGCGCAGTCCTATATGTGAAGACCTACTGTAGGAACCTCTCTCGAAGATCTACTGTTGAGGTAAGTTCTTATTGTAACTGCAATTTTTACATAGACTTCTGGAAAGTTAATTCTGTTTCCAGGTTCGACATCTACCCTGTGCCAAGGGTAGATCAACTTTTGGACCGACTGGGAAAGGCTTGTTACAGTACTACCCTGGACCTGATCAACGGGTATTGGCAAATCCTGCTAACTCCTGACACCCATGAAAAAAACTGCTTTTGCCACCCTATTTGGCCTATTCCAATCTGCTGTGGTTTCCTTCAGATGGCATGGAGCCCCAGTCATATTCCAGGGAATGATGGACTGCATCCTCCGTCTCCACGAGCTGTATGCAACAGCGTACCTGGAAGATGTTATCTTTAACCCTGATTAGGACAGCCATCTCTAGAATACGACTGCTGTACTTCAGTCGCTTAGGGAGGCAGGTCTCACTGCCAATGTTGGCAAATGTGCCCACAAGTAGTAGACCACAAAATACTTGGTATGTGGTTGGGAACGGCCTTTGTACACCTGGTTATCGACAGTGTAAACACCCTAGCTGACTGCCCCATCCCAACTACTAAGATACAGGTTGAGTCCTTTCTTGGACTTGCAGAGTAAGTATTACTACCAGTTCACTTACGGGATTCTCCACCCTTGCTAACCCACTGACTGGCCTGACCAAGAAACTGTTGGTCATCTGCTTGTTAGACTGCATTTCAGGCCATCAGAAATGTGCTGTGTGAGGGGCCAGTCGTACAAAGTGCAGATTTCAGCTGTCCCTTCATTTTGTGCAGATGCTTCTGATGTGCGGCTGGGGGCAGTGTTATCACAGGACTTTGAGGATGGGATTCATCCCATACTATATCTCTCTCTCTCAACTCCCACCGGGAAGAGCACTGTGCCAGGCTGGGAAAAGTGTCTGGGAGTAAAATGGGCAGTGGTCACCCCACCCTACTGTCTGTTGGGATGGACGGTCATCCTTGTCTCTGACCATACCCCCCCCCCCAGCAGTTACATTCTATGGGGATACCAATGCCCATGTCACCAGATGGTATTTAGTGCTACAGCCTTTGTCGTGTGATGTGTGCCATCAAGCAGGTACCTAGCATGGCAGTGTGGATTTTTTCCTCTGGGGAGGGTGGGTCTCTGATGGACAGTATCGAGCATGCCACGGGCACAACTCTGAGGTGGAGGGTATGTGACAGAGTGAATGTTCGTCACATTCCTTTCACCCGTAAACTGCTTCACAACCCTGTAACACAGGCAATGCAGGTTTTGACAGGATTTGTACCAAACCCTTTTTGTTTTATAGTTGGTCCTTTAAGCCGTGGTTAAAGGGCGTATCGGTGTATTTTACACCTATTTTTGTTAATTATATGCCCTGTTCAGAGTTCTGTCATTTCATGATGACCAGGTGTTTCTCGAAGTGGGCGCATGCCCAGTTGTGCATGTTATGTTAAAGGACTCTGGTAAATTCACCCCGTTTGCTACAAAAAAATTGGAGCCAAAACCCAGAAGTGACATGCTGTATGCAAGCGCATCATAAGGAACCTGGATGAGGTTCGACAAAGGGGATAAGGGGTGGGGTGGTAGTAAATGCCAGGAGCTTGGAAAACAAGTTGCCAGAGTTCCAGGCCATGCTGTTCGGGGGGGTGGGGTGGATGTGGCGGCGGTCACGGAAATGTGGGAAAACAAAAACCATCACTTGGACCTAAACATGCGGTGGTACACTGTGCCTAGGAAGGATAGAAAGGAGGGCAGAAGGAGTGGAGTGGCTATGTTCATTAGAGATGACGTAGAAATTGCTAGGGTAGAAGAGGCAGAGGGAAACGTGGAGGCCGTATGGGTCACCTTACTTACCCCAGCAGGAGGTAAGGTCAAGCTGGGTGTAGTATATAGGCCCCCCCGGGATGGGTGATGTTCTGGAGGATGGTTTGCTGGACAACATCATTGCCCAGTGTGGACCAAAAGGGGAAGCAGTGGTGTTGATGGGGGACCTTAATATGCCAGGTACAAACTGGGGAACCGTATCCTCTAAGATGGCCAAGGAGCAGAGGCTGCTGGATGGCTTCCAGGATGTGTTCTTAACACAGCATGTGATGGAGCCCACAAGGGAGGTGCATGTCCTGGACGTGGTTCTGGCAGATGGGGACCTGGTAGGGGACCTGGTTGTACAGTATCCCCTGACTGGAAGTGACCACAATACTGTCTGGTTTCAAATAAGCATGGGGGGGGGGATCTAGGACACTGACAGTGGACTTCAGGGTGGCAGACTTTGTGGGCATGGGAAATATTCTCAAGGATCACTTGAAGGGGATTACATCAATGACAAATTTGGAAAAGAGATGGGAGGTCATAAAATGGGGACTTCATGAGGCAGTCAGGACCTGCGTTAAGGTGAAACATAAGGGAGCAAGGTCACACAAACCATGCTGGTGGTCTAATGAGGTTCAGGTAGCAGTCAGAGAAAAGAAGGCAGTCTACAAAAAATATATAACAACAAGAGGGGATAGGGAAAAGGAAATGTACTATCTTGCATCTAGAAAAGTCACCAGGATGGTGAGGGGGGGCAAAGTCCAGTAAAGAGCAGCGGCTGGCACAAGGGATACATGGAGGGAAAAAGGGGATCTTACTTAGAGAAACAGCTGTTGCAGCAGGTTACACCATTAGGACTGAAGCCGGCAGGCGCCAGGACCCCACAGAAATTTTCTAGCTAGCAGTATTCAGTGGGGACCACCTCCGACGTTGGTCCCGCCCCCGACGTCAGGGATAGTACATAAGGAGGCGGTCCCCCAGAATCCCCAGTTCTTTTCCCGCTGTCTAGTCGCCAGCATCGGCCTCTCGGTCTCTATCTAACACACGACGACTTAGAACTTCAAGAGTTTCTTCAAACCTAACGTTCTCTCCAACTCCTTCACTTGAGGGACACCTTTCAAAGTGTGCCTGCGGAAAACAGATCCCTTTCAAGGATCCTCATTCCTCCTGTGTGCGTTGCCTAGGCCCCGGACCATGACACCAAGGCCTGCACCTTTTGCCAAGGGTTCAACAGCCGCACCAGGATCTGCCGTCAGAAGGCATTTCAGGCTTTTCTGCTGGAAGAAAAACTTAGCAGGATGGACAAAGAACCTTCCTCCAGGGGTCATTCTTCTTTTTCTTCCAAGGCCCATAAACACCGGGACAAGCACTGGGAGAAAGCAAGGTCCAGATCCCCGAACCGGGCCTCGGACTCCCGTAGGTCAGGCTCCACCAGATCTGACTACTCTCCCTCTAGGGCTCATTCTCAGCCCCCACTGGTCAAAGTCTGGGCTTCAGGCGGTTCTTCGACTCTTCAGCCTGTCAAGACTTCTAGGCCTTTGGCTTCCTCCACTCCCTCTCAGGCCTCTTCCAAGTCTTCTGAATGCCACAAGTCTTCCTTAGCAACCCAATGTCAGGACCCCGACTCCAGATCAGTCTCTCAGCCTCCCAGAGATCTGGACCCACAACCCAGGAAGACGAAAGACCTGACGTCCCTGAAGCAGACGACAGACCAGACGTCGGCCAAGCACCCGAAGTCGGGCCAGGCGTTCACTGGAGCCGCGTGACACCCAGCCAGGCACCAGATGCCGCTGGCGCGCTTGCTGACCAAGATGGCGTGCCAAGCAACCAACGTCGACCTCGCATTCACCGGAGCCGAAAACCGCCCCTAGTTACCGGTGGACACCGGTCACAGGATTCCACGGAGGAGGACATGACACTTCCCGAAGACCAGGCGAGCCACACAGAGGATGCCGGGCTTCCGAGGGAACCTTCGCCCACCCCAGAGACACCCGCGGACCCGACGCCCGACCCCGGCGATAGACCACTGGCGCCAGGCCCATCGTCGGGCATGAATTTACAAGAGGTAAAGGATCTCTTTACTTTCTGGTGGGACACCATCCGAAAGGATGTGGTCCCTGTGAAACCTCTTCCTCCTACTCCTTCACCTCCTACGTTCCCTCCTCCACCAAAGGGGCCACCAGAACGACCACCAACCCCTAAGGAGCAGACTTCACCTAATAGGGGTAGATCCAAGGACTGGAGAAGGCCTCCCTCAAGATCTCCATCAGGGTCTCCCAGCCCCAAGTGACCCAGACGTCGTCGGTACACTCAGTCAGGGGTATTCCAGATCTCCTTCTCCACTCAGCATTCCATCACCTGACCCACATGACCTACCCAGGTCTCCTCTGGCGCTGTGCCCGTTATCTTCGGCAGAAAGACCCAAAGCCTGTGGTAGTGCCTCCCTTGGTGGACACCTTCGCGGACGTCACCAAGGCTGTGTGGAAGTGTCCGCACTCCACTCCTGCTGTGCCGAAGAAAGCTGACCGTCTGTACAAGGCCCGGTAAGAGGACCAGTACTTGACTCAACAACCCCTGACAGACTCCCTGGTCATTACGGCCTCGCATGACCGGTCCAAAAGACCGCAGCACATGAGCACACAGCCACCGGACCAGGAATCCAAACAGTTGGATGCCCTGGGGAGGCGCTTGTATGTGGCTGCTACATGCTCCATCAGGTCCCTGAAGTACCTATCTCACATGGTACAGTTTCAGAACGCCCTTTGGGAACAGGGCCAGGACCTGGTTGATAAACTTCTGGATGGCGAGCAGAAGGCGGAGCTCCTAAACCTTCTCCGCACAGGGTCTGATGAGGGTACCCAAGTGCTACGAGCCGCATACGATTCTGCGGACTCGTCCGTCACTGCTGCAGCTTCAGGCATCTGTCTCCAGAGACGCTCTTGGCTCTGTGTCTCCGGTTTTACGCCAGACGTACAGAAGAACATTCTTGACGTCCCCTACAACGGCAAAGTACTTTTTGGTGAACCCTCGAAGAAGGTTATCACCAAACTCCAGGACGCTGGTAAGGCAGTCAGGTCTGTACAGGCCATGTATAGATCCAGGCCTGGTTCCTTTTGTAGGAACCAGAGCCGTTTTCGCGGCTGGCAACAAAGGCAGCAGCCACGTTCCAGCCAGCAACAAAGGGGCACTTTTCAACGTAAAGCCCAGACTAAGTCGTCCCCAGGCAGAGGCCAGTGCTACACTAAACCAGCTCAGCCTGCAGGGACCAGTGCTGCCACAGCATGACTTCTTCCCGGACCCTCCTCTGGTTCAGTGGGCACAAAAGGTCGGAGGTCACATCGCTCGCCACTTTTTAGGGTGGCAGTCGATTACTGTCGACAGGTGGGTTCTCCAGTTGGTCAAGAAAGGCCACTTTATAGAATTCCTCGACCACCCACCGGCAAGACCTCCCCTGCTTTCCCGTTACTCGGGTCAGCACGCCCTGCTCATACAGCAGGAGGTGCTTGCGCTTCTTGGAAAAGAAGCTATAGAACACGTACCACGGAACCAGAGAGGTGCAGGTTATTATTCTCACTTTTTTCTGGTTCCCAAGAAAACAGGGGACCTCCGTCCGATACTGGACCTCAGCGACCTCAACGAGTCGGTCCTGTACAAACGCTTCCGCATGGTGACCCTCCCAGGTCTGATCCCCATTCTCAAGCAGGGCACTTTTCTAGTGTCCTTGGACATGCAGGATGCTTGCCTGCATATACCCATCGCTCAAGCGCACAGGAAGTTTTTGCGCTTCGAGTTTCAGGGTTTCCATTATCAGTTCAGAGCCCTTCTTTCGGACTGTCATCAGCACCTCGCGTATTCACGAAGTGCACGACGGTCGTAGCGGCGACTCTTGAGGAGACAAGGCCACTACATGTTCCCCTACCTGGACGACTGGCTTCTCATGGTGCCCTCTCTGGAGGCCCTGTTGTCTGCCATTCATTGTACTCAGTATCTGTTTGAGACGTTGGGCATCATTATCAATCAAGAGAAGTCACACCTGGTTCCGTCTCAGATTCTGCAGTTCATATTCGTAGTTCTGGACACCATCCAGGGGAAAGCTTTTCTGCCCCAGGACAGAGCGGAACACATCAGATCCCTTATCAGGGACATTTTGGCGAAGACTGTTCCTGCCAGACTGGTCCTTTGCCTGCTCAGACACATGGCTGCAGCCATTGCAACAGTCCCGCCAGCTCATCTCCACAAGCAGGTGACCCAGTGGACAGGTCCAGTGGTGGAATCAAAAGCAAGACCATCTGCAGCTCCCGATCCGGATCACGAAGGCCGTAATCGGGGATTGGCAATGGTGGCTAGATTTGAAGAATCTATCGGCAGGAGTCCCCTTCATTGCGCTGTCTCTGATTGTGACACTCTCCACAGGGCTTGGATGGGGAGCACACCTCGAAGGTGGCCGGTCTCAGGGCCTGTGGACGGCCCAAGAGACTGATGTCCACATAAATATCCTGGAAATGAGAGCAGTTCTTTACGCCTTGCAGGCCTTCCAGTCGGAGATTCTACTGGGTACTCTTCTGTTACAGACAATTCTGCGGTGATGTATTACCTCAACAAACAAGGAAGCACCCATTCCTACCCGCTTTGCAGGGAGGCCATGGGATTGGGTTTTACAGCACGGCGCAAACCTCATTGCTGTTCATGTCCCAGGAGTGGACAGCGTCATTGCAGACAGCCTGAGCCGCTCTCAGGACAGAGTCCACGAGTGGGAACTACTTCAGGAGATAGTAGAGGATCTGTTTCGCAGATGGGGTACGCCAGAGTTAGACCTTCAAACAACAAGCAGTCTTGCTGTATTCTGACTATTGCAGTTAGCCCCAGCCTTTAAACTGCCCCGGAGAACAAAGGGTTAATTTTCTATGCAGAGCATAGAATGCTGAGCTCTAGCTCAGTTGAGGTCTCTGTCTAGAGTCCTTTTGAAATCCAACCATAAGATTCTTTACTCCGCCTCACTGAACAGTCGCTCGGGAGATTTCTCCTTCAGCTTGGTTCGAAAGTTGGTTAAAGTCTTGGTTAAGTTGTCGGTTTTTACCAAATTTATTTCCGCATAGTCTGTTCAGTCTCTGTCTGTGGTACCGTGAGTACTAGATAGGTTTTTTTCGGATTTCTGTGTGGAAATTGTAGTGTGTTAGATTAGTTTGGCTGAACCGATCATTTGTATTGAATCCTTGTGTTTTACTTTAGAGTGTGGTTACCGGTCCTTATCGGTTCTAAAAAAAAAAAAAAAACATGTTTTGAACATTTTTTTTTCCAACACGTGTGACACAGTTAGGAACCGATAAGGGAGTCTTGCCTGGCGGTTGCCACAAAAAGGGTAAGTTTGGTTAGGTTGGCCATGTCTGAGAAACTGCAGTGAGTGTGGGGAGGTATTTGCTAAGGCCGACCCCCACACCACCTGTGTTTATTGTCTGGGGTTTGAACACCTCGATACAGACTGCCAAATTTGTAAAAATTTTCCTAAATTTACCCTTGAAAAGAGATTAGGTAGACTGAGGGAAAAGGAGGCCGAGAAGTCCGCTGACCTGGATGGCCAGCCTGGTTCGGTTTCGACCAAACCAGAAGGAGTGCCCTCTGATCAAGGCGATACTTCTTCGGGCAAGAGGAGAGACGATCCTGAGGGGTCGGTTCCTGCAAAAAGGAAACGCAAAGAAAAATCGACCGGTTCGGATCCAGAGGTTCATGTGCCGAACGCTGAGGAAATAGCCAGAGCTATTCAAATTGTGGAATCGCTTCGCCCAGTTCAGACTGATCCGACACCTTTTCGCAGGGGTTTGGTTCGGTCCGTTCCCCCGGTTCAAGATTACATCCCAGAGTCCAGGAGACTGTCTATTCCCCTTCACAAATCCTTTGGGAAATGGACACAAAAAATCCTGAAGTCTCCCAATTCTGTACCCCCTGTTGACAGAAGGATGGACAAGAGGTACACACTATCAGGCTCGGATATGGAGTTTTTATACCAGCAATGCAGCCATGTTGGGGTAGTGCAGGCTGCTGTCTGTAATAAAGCAAACATTCCCTTGGCTTCGCACCTCCCAGACAAAGACTCCAGGAAGATTGATGCCTTGGCAAAAAAACAGTACATGGCATCTTCCTTGGGACTCAGGCAGGCGAATTATATGGCCTATACAGCCAGGCACCAGAAGTCCAGGTGGGACACTGTACTGGCACTGGCTAAACAGGCCTCCCCCAGCTAGCCAAGGAGGTGGCTGCAGATAGGATTGAGGCATCAAAAGTACAGTTTCATGCTGCTGTGGACTCCAGTGATGTGTCATCAAGAGTCATGGCTACATCTGTGGCTCTTCGGAGAATGGCTTGGCTCAGATGTACTAGCCTCTTACAGGACACCCAGGCTAAGGCCATGGATTTTCCTGTAGTGGGTAATTCTCTGTTTGGGGAGCAGACAGAGAATTACATGAAGAAAATGGACGAGTACAGGACCACTTATAGGAGTGCTCAGGCCAAGGAAAGGCAAGGGCAGGCCTTTTCAAAGGCCTTTTTACCAAGCACAGGCCTCTTCTCCCTTTTCACAGAGGGGGGTTCTTCAGAGGGAGAAGCAGAAGGGGGATGAGCAGGGCTGCATCCACTCCTCAGCCTAAGGCCCCTGCCAAGCACACATCCTGATGGGTCTGCCCAGGTCGACTCTTCTATTCCAGTAGGGGGCAGGCTGGCTTACTTTGTCCAGGACTGGATGTCTGTTACATCAGACAAGTGGGTCCTGGAAGTAGTAAGCCAGGGACTGGTTCTTGGCTTCAAGAAATTTCCGAAGTTGAGAGCCAGATCTTTTCCACCTGCAGGTCTCTCAGAAACCCTTGCCCTAGAGGCAGAGGTTTCATCTCTTCTGGCCTTAAGAGCCATAGAGAGAGTTCCTGCCTTACACAGGGGGAAAAGTCTGTACTCCAGGTACTTCCTTACCCCAAAAAAGACAGGGGAGTGGTGACCCATCCTAGACCTAAGATACTTGAACAAACATCTTTTAATACCAAAGTTCAAGATGGTAACTCTGGGAATACACACACACACACACACACACACACAAAAAAAGTAGACAAACATGTGGGGAGTAGTGCAATGTAATGGCTGTGGGGCAGCAGTCTTCCGGGAGTCTTTCTGGAGGCTGAGATGCTGCCCTATTTGCAGACAACTCTCTGCCCTGAGGGAGGAAGTTGCCTGTCTTCAGGCCACACTGGACAGTAGTAGGAACCTTCCCCAGGCCACACTGGACAGTAGGAAGGGAACCTCCCCATCCAGGGAGCACCAGAGCCACCACCACTACCTCAGAGGTTGCATGAAGCACAGCAGTTGGACCACAGTGGGCTCAGGGAGGGTGAGGATGGTGGAACAGAGGCACACCCAGTCAGTTGTTCCACCCACAATCCATACGCCATTCTGTTGAGCATAGCTCCCTGTGGATGCACCCGCAGAGGAGACTAAGGAGGCTGAGGACAACTGTCACAAGGGAGGCCCACAGGAAGGAGGCAGAGGACACCACAGGGAAAGGAAGCAGCTCCTGGTGGGGGGTAGAACTAGGGGGAGCAGGGAAAACTGAAGTAAGGTGCCTGCCTGGTGCCATGGCTTGGAGGGACAGGAAGCGCATCCTCAGGATCACGAGAACAGCTGCACGGGAGTCTTGAGCTGGATGTCATTGTCCACCTAGGGACAAATGACTTGGCTCATCATGAGATTAGAGCAGTGCAGGAGGACTTTGTAGAGTTGGGGAGGGGCCTAAGACAAGTAGCACACACAGTATCCTTCTCAGAGGTGCTGCCTGTCAATGGCATGGGTGAGGCGATTGTACTTTGCACCATGCAGTTTAATGAATGGTTGAAAAAATGGTGTGGAGCACAGGGGTTTGGCTTCATTTGGGACTGGGGTTCCACCTGGAGGGACACCAGCCTGTACTGGCAGGATGGTCTACATCTGTCCAGGAAGGGAATAAGTCTTTTGAGCAGTCGGTTTAAATGCTTCATTGGCAAGCTTTTAAATTAGTCAAGGGGGGAGGCACTGATAAGCAGCAGGAAAATCCCAGCCTCTCCCTACATAACAGGGTACTAAATGAGAAAAAGACCGAGGTAGAAAGGTCAGTGGGGGATGCTGCAACAGAAGGTAAAGCTATCAAAAAATGGAGAGCAATGAGTACCAATGCCCGTAGTCTGGGTAACAAGCTTCCTGAATTAGTGGCCTTGATGGAAGAGGAACATCTGGATATCGTGGCAGTCACAGAAACATGGTACACACAAAACCATGACTGGGACGAAACATACCAGGATACACTATTTACAGGAGGGACAGGAGGGAAAAGAGGAGGAGGAGTAGCTCTTTACATAAGGGAAGGAATCAAAGCAACAGAACAAAAGGGTAAACAGGAGGAGAAGAAGCACTTTGGGTAAATTTGGAGACAGGCAATGGCACCACAATCCGCACAGGGGTTGTATACAGACCCCTTTCTCAGGGGGAGGAAATGGACAAGGAAATGATGGAAAGTATACTTAGAATTGCAGAAAAAGGGGAGATATTGCTGATGGGTGATCTGAATATGCCAGATGTTAGCTGGAGTGCAGTTGCAGCAGCCACTTCCAAGAGTGGGGTTATTCTAGATGCCCTACAGGGGGCATGCCTTAGACAACTAGTATTGGAGCCCACTCGAGAGGGAGCAGTCTTAGACCTGGTTCTCTCAAATGGAGATGGAGAGAGGATCACAGATGTAGAAGTGAGTAGCCATCTGGGAACTAGCGACCATTGAACAGTATGGTTCATAATAAACACAGCAATAGAGTCAAGCCATACAAAGGCAAAAGTACTGGAGTTTAGGAGGGCTGACTTTGCCAAAATGGGTGAGTGCCTAAAGAAATGCACTAGCAAATGGGCAGGAAGGAGGGGTGGAAGAACAATGGGGAATAATAAAAACTGCCATCACAGAGGTAACAAGCCTTTGTGTGAAGCAAATAAAACAAAACGATGTAAGAAACCACTATGGTTCTCAAAGGAAGTGTCAGTGAAGGTTCAAGAAAAAGAAAGTATTCAGGAAGTACAAGGAGTCACAGAAGGAGCAGGACAGAGAACTGTATCAGTTAAAGCAAAGGAATCTGGGAAGGCAGTCAGAACAGCAAAGGCCCAAACCGAGGAAAAGATAGCCAACTCAGTTAAGAAGGGGATAAAACCTTTATAGGTACATCAGGAGTGAAGGAAGACCAAGGGAGGTATAGTGAGGCTTAATAAAGGGAGGGAGGGTCAGGAGGGTGACTGTGAAAAGGCAGAGATACTAAACAAATATTTTGCTCAGTATTTACAAATGAAGAGGGGAGGTACGTAAACAAACAGTAGAAACACTCTGGATACAGAAGTTGATACCAGCCCATTTACAGAAGAAAGGGTTCTGAAAGAACTCTTAAAACTGAAGGTGGACAAAGCAATGGGGCCTGATGGGATTCATCCCAGAATTCTAAAAGAACTAAGGGTAGAACTAGTGACACCACTGACTACCCTGTTTAACAAATCATTGGACGATGGGGTGGTACCCGAGGACTGGAGGAGGGCAGATGTGATTCCCCTTCACAAAAGTGGGAGCAAGGCAGAAGCAGGAAACTACAGACCTGTTAGTTTAACCTCAGTGATAGGGAAAATGATGGAATCACTTCTAAAGGAAAGAATTGTCAAGTATCTAGAGGCCAGAGGGGCACAGGACCCAAGGCAGCATGGATTCACAGCGGGAAGGTCATGCCAGACGAATCTGATGGATTTCTTTGACTGGGTGACCAAAGTAGTAGATCAGGGAGGTGCTGTGGACATTGCCTACCTAGATTTCAGCAAGGCATTTGACATAGTCCCACACAAAAGATTAATATACAAGTTAGCCAGCCTGGGAGTGGGTCCCAAGATGACAGCCTGGGTAAAGAATTGGCTGGAGAATAGGACACAGAGGTAATAGTAAATGGAGTCCACTCTGAAGAAGGGGGTTACTGATGGGGTACCAGGGGTTCAGTATTAGGACCGGTCCTCTTCAGTGTCTTTATAAGCGACATTGCAGAGGAACTGGAAGTAAAGTATGTCTCTTTGCAGATGACACAAAGATCTGCAACAGAGTTGATGCACAAGGTGGAGTGGAAAGGATGAGAAGGGACTTGGCAAGTTAGAGGAATGGTCAGATGTATGGCAGCTTAGATTCAGTGCTAAGAAGTGTAAGGTAATGCACCTGGGAAACAAAACCCAGGGAAGAGTACAATGGGGGTGAGATACTAACAACAAAAAATGGAAAGGGACCTGGGGTAGTCATATCAGATGACCTAAAGGTGGGCAAGCAATGTGAGAGGGCAGCAAGGAGGGTTGGGGGGATACTGGGATGCATAGGAGAGGCATCACCAGTAGAAAACAGGAAGTTATTATCCTCTGTACAGACAGCTGGTGAGACCCCATCTGAGTACTGGCAGTTCTGGAGACCCAGTCTCAAAGACATAGACAGGATGGAAGCTGTCCAGAGGAGGGCACAAAATGGTGCAGGGTCTGCACCAGAAGACATATGAAGAGAGACTTAAGAAGCTTAATATGTATAGCCTCGAGGAAAGGAGGAGAGGGGGACATGATAGAAACTTTCAAGTACCTCAAGGGAATCAACAAAGTCCAAGAGGGTAGCATCTTTCCAAAAAAGAGGTGTGCAAGAACAAGGGGGCACAATTTGAAGATGGGGGGGCTCTGAGGTAATTTAAGGAAGTATTTTTTCACAGAGAGGGTTGTGGATGCATGGAATGGCCTTCCGGAGGAGGTTGTGGAGTCAAAAACAGTGGTGGAATTCAAGCATGCATGGGACAGTCATAACGTAATTCTAGGGGGTGGGGGTAGGAAGAAGTAGGCTGCTGGTTAACTAGGATCTGCAGCTTATCCATTAGGTAGGGAAATGGGCAGACTGGGTGGGCCAAGCGGTCCTTATCTGCCGACAAATTCTGTGTTTCTATGTTTCCCTCTCTAAGGCCAGGGGACTGGTTAGCCTCCCTGGACCTAAAGGATGCCTGTTTTCACATTCCCTTCAGGTGCTCCCACAGAAAGTACCTCAGGTTCGAGTTGCCCTCAGGCCACTATCAGTTCAAAGCAATGCCCTTTGGTCTAACATTAGCCCCAAGGGTTTTCACAAAGTGCCTGGCAGTAGTCGTTGCCTTTCTAAGAAGGCAAAAGATTTCCATTTGTCCATATCTGGATGACTGGCTCATAGTGGGCCAGTCCCCAGACCAAGTCAAGTCAAACCTGCAAGTGACCCAGCAAGTGCTCACTTCTCTAGGATTTCTTCTCAATCTTCCCAAGTCAGTTCTCGAGCCAGTGCAGCTCCTTACCTTTACGGGGCAGAGCTGGATACTGTCAAAGCAAGAGCCTCCCTTCCCCTTGAAAGGGCAAGAGTTCTTATAGAACTGGCTTCTTCCTTCAGTCTTCAGGTGTCTCGATCAGCAAGGCATTTCCTCCAGCTCTTGGGCCACATGGCAGCTTCTACAGCAGTGGTCCAAGGGGCAAGATTCCAGATGAGGGACATTCAGTTCCATCTGAGGGCCTTTGGTCCCAAAGGAAGGATTCCCTTACCAAACTGATTCCAGTGACTCTGACCCTGATCCAAACCCTTCAGTGGTGGCAGGATCAGGACAATTTAAGGGAAGGCGTCCCATTTGTCACTTAGCCACATTCAGTGGTCCTTACCACGGATGCTTCCCTCCTGGGCTGGGGAGCCCATCTGGGGGCCCTCACTGCCCAGGGGCTGTGGTCCCCTCAGGAATCCCTACTATTTCAATCTCCTGGAACGCGGGGCAGTTTTTCTGACCCTCTAGCTTTCTCTCAGTCAGTGCAGAACAAGGTGGTTCAAGTCAAATACCTCTCACCACCATGTGGTACATCAACAAGCGGGGAGGCACGCGGTCTATGACCTTGCTCACAGAAGCCATGAAGTTGTGGTCCTTGGCTTATTCCTTGCAAACCACTCTGATAGTAGTCCACCTTCCAGGGAAGGACAATGTGCTAGCAGATGCACTGAGCAGGATCTCTCAGGGCCATCACGAATGGTCCCTGGACCCTCTAGTCTTGAAGGTGATTTTTTTTCAAGGTGGGGCACTCCAGAGATGGATCTCTTTGCAGCCCCAGACAGTCGCCAACTTCCTCTCTTTTGTTGCAGACCGCCAGTCTTGGGCTCAGTCGCTCTGGATGCTCTGATTCTGAACTAGGAAGGGACATTTCTGTATGCCTTCCCTCCCTTTCCTGTACTGTTCAAAGTTTTAGTCAAGATAAGGTCACAACCTTGCAAAGTGATTCTGATTGCTCCAGATTGGGCCAGACAGCCTTGGTACTCCCTGTTGCTGTCCCTAGCAGTCCATCTTCCCCTGTCTCTTCCCAGGAATTACAACCTGGTAACCTCCTCTCAGGGGAGGATTTGGTACGCCAATGTTCAGTCTCTCAATCTCAAGGCATGGCTCTTGAAGAGTTCGAGTATGCAGATTTGCATCTGTCTCAGGGGGTTCTGGATATCCTCAAGCAGATGTATCAGTGAACTGCAAGCCCTGTCAGTGGAACCTGATTTTATCTCCTTTCATAGGGATAAAGTGGTCTTTAGAACCAATAGAAGGTTCTTGCCCAAAGTGGTTTCAGATTTCCACCTGAATCAGTCTCTCTTCCTGTTTTCTTCACTGATCATTCCTCTTCAGGAGAGGGGAGGCTACACAGTTTAGATGTTAAAAGGGCCCTTAGGTACTATATAGAGCGTACCAAGGGTCACATGTTTGATTTCCTCCAGTTGTTCCTCACTTATGGAGAAGTGGGAAAGGGCAAACCTGCCACCAAGAGAACTGTTGCCAGGTGGATTGTGTCTTGTATACAATTCTGCTATGAGAAACTGGGAAAAATTCCACCCTTAGGCCTGAGGGCTCACTCCACCAGAGGTACAGCTGCTTCCCTGGCTGCTGCCACGGATATTCCTCTGTTAGAAATTTGTCAAGCAGCCACGTGGAAAAGAGTCCATACCTTTACCAAGCATTACTCTTTGGATATCCAGGCTAGGAGTGATGCTCGGTTCGGCACAGCAGTACTTCAGAGCCTTTTCCCAAAGTAGGTTCTGTCTTTCCTCCATGGACGTACTGCTTGGTAGTCTGCAATAGTCAGAATATAGCGAGACTTCCATGTTGTTTGAAGAAAAAATTACTCACCTTAGTAATTGTTTCTTCTAATGGAGTCTTGCTGTATTCTGACCTCCCTTCCTGCCTCCCCTCTCAGAACCTGTTTTTGGGAAGTGGGTGGGCAGGTGCAGTGTTGCATCTCAGGGGTTCTCCTTTTACACCCTCTTCTTTTTGTTTGGGTGTTTGTTTTATTATTACTCTTTTTTGGATTGGTTTTTGGTTTTGAGTTTCCTGACTTGAGTCTTCCTTTGGGAATCCAAGACTTTTTGTTGCCAGTTGGCTAGTAAAAATGTTACAATTTCCGCATAGGATAGTTAGTGAGTTTTTGCTCGTAAGAATCTGAAGGTTGGATTTCAGAGGACTCCAGACAGAGACCTCAACCGAGCTCAAGCTCAGCATTCTATGCTCTGCATAGAAATTTAACCCTTTGTTCTCCGGGGCAGTTTAAAGGCAGGGGTTAACTGCCATAGTCAGAATACAGCAAGACTCCATTAGAAGAAACATAATTACTAAGGTGAGTAATTTTTTCCTTTTGCGTCCCCATCCAACGCAAAACTGCCCAATTTTTGCTTGCTAGATCCAGGGCCTGGTGTTTTCTGGCGAGACGTGTTGTCCCTCTCCTTGGCGGGCAGATTCCTCTGTGCCATCCCCCCTTTTCGTTGATCCGGAGGGTCCTTCTGAAACTTCGCAGAGAGCAAGCGACGCTGATAATTATCGCACCATTTTGGCCCAGGCAGATCTGGTTCTCTCTACTGCATCAGCTGTCTCGGGAACCTCCAGTGCCTCTGCCAGTCAGCTCCCACTTGCTGTCTCAGGAGGTGGGTTCCTTGGTCCATCTGGACTTTCGTTCACTGAACCTGCACGCTTGACTGCTAGAGACATAGCCATGATGCGATACGGGGTCTCGCAAAAGGTAGCAGATATTCTTGCAGCTGCTAGGAAACCGGCTACCCATGCTACTTACGCCATGAAATGGCGCAGATTTTGTCTATGGGTTCAAGTACGTGGTTTTTCGTCAATGGATTGTCCAGAAAGGTTGGTCTTGGACTACCTCCTGTCCCTTTTTCATACAGGCTTGGCCTACTCCTCAATTAAAGTACACCTCTGTGCAGTCTCAGCCTATCACACTCCTATAGGCCAACACACCATATCTCAGTTGGACATGGCACAAGCCTTCCTGAGAGGTGATCTTCCCTTGTCAATCTTCACCATTCATTACTTCCTGGGTGTAAGCCGGAGGCGCGCACCCGTCACGGGAGCTTTTTTTTTTAAAAGTTTGCCTAATGGCACCGCCCTCGAGAGTGACGTCATGCGCGAGGGGCGGCCGTTAGTAGCGACCGACTCTTCCTCCAACTCAGTTCTGTTTCTCCCGCCGTCGAGGCAGCACCTGTCCGCGCGAAGCGATTCAGTGTTTTTCCTGTACTCGCGAGTGTACCGATCCGCTTTTCTGTCGCACCGGACACCGACAGTAAGACTGTTCTTTTTCTATCTTTCGGCGCCGGGTGTGTTTCCTCTGTGTTTTAGTCGTTGGTTTCGCGTTATGTCCGGTTCTGGAGCTAAGCACCTTTCGAGGCAGGCGGCGCCTATCGTCGGTGCTCCTGTGGCGGCATTTCTCCGTCTGACCCGGCATAGCGTTTGCCTCGTTGCCTGGGACCCAACCATGATATGGATTAAATGCGACGCCTGTTCTCGATGGACCGTCACGGCCTCAAGTCCGCTGCCTGCGCTCGCGCAAGGCCCCGCCACTGGGGGCGCGTCATGGGAATCTCGGCGAGATCTTTAGGCCCTTCCCGGTCCCCTCCGGCCTATACAGTCCGAGGAGGAGGGTCTCCTCGTCCTATCTTGCCGAGGAGGAGGCCCTTCTGCGGTGTTGGGGAGCGTCGAGAGCCCTCCCGGGCCGCCACGCTGACACCCGCCTTGGCAGTCACCTCTTTGAGGTGCAGGCCCCCGCGGCCAGGCCCTTGGCTTTTGGGCCCGGCTCGGGTGGACTTCAACCGCTACCAGCGGCGTTTCGGATCCGGCGCCGTTGGCGGTGCAGTGTCGAGCGGGCGCCGTGGCAGCGCGATGATCAAAGCGGCGTGGCGGTGCCGCTTGAGCCTGGTGCCGTTGGCGGCACCGGTGGACATGGCGGCGTGGCGGTGCCGCCGCTCCCGCGCGCGCCGTGGCGCCTCTCTTCCCTCCGGGCGGTGCCAGGCCTGAGGCCGCTGGGGGGTATGGAGTTAGGCCTAACTGCTACCGGCGTGGGGCGAGCGGGCGTCTCCTTGGTACCGGGCCGTTCCGTGGCCTCGGGACCCCTGGGTGGCCAGCATTGAGGTCCTGCTGGTCTCGTCCTCCTCGGAGGCGATGACTCAGATGTGGACCATCCTGGCACCCCATTCTTCGGAATCTGGGTCCTCGGTGGCTAGGGGTACCAGGCGGCGCAGCGGGCCCCTCCCTCTGTCCCCCCACCGTCGTCTCCTGAGGGTTCCTCGGCTGGGGGTGGCCGAGAGTCCCGGGGGCAGAGTGGGGGGTGATGGAGGGAGGCTCCCCTCTGAGGCCTGGTGACAGCTACCCCGGGTGCTGTTGCCCCTCTAGGGACGGGGGTGCGCGTCGAGGAGGAGGGCCTTCCGGAGTCCGAGGGTTGAGGCGCAGGCGGCCTGCTGCTCGCCTTCTTGGCCACCCCAGGGGTGGCCAGGAGCCGAGTGCAGAGCCCCTCCTCCCTCAGGTTCTAGGTTGTCTCGGCGGCGTAGCGGACTGCCCTTCTGGATCCATGCAGTCCCCAAGGCCACAGGGTAGTTTCTCCCCAGGGCTCTTCCAGGCTCCGCTTCCCAGAGTTCCGCTCATGGCCTGGTCTGATATCCGGGATCCCTCCTACTAGGGCTCCTTTCCCTGGATTCCAGAGTCCTCGCAGAGAGCAGTTGCCTCCTCGGAGGTGCCCATCTCTCTGCCTTCACCACCCCCACTCCCGGGCCATGTCGGTCCTACGGGTCCGTTATCCTGGGAGCAGTTCAGAGGTTCTGAGGCGGCCTTCCCCTCATATGTTAGATACATGCATGAGCGGGTCTTTTGACTTTCCCCACCGCCGCAGGAATCCTCTGGACATTCCAGCTCCCCATCATCCTCGCCTCCTCCTCTGAGGGAGAGGAACCCCCTGCTCATCTGTCCTCCGATGCTGATTTCACTGAATATCAGCGTTCCTCTCGAGGATGGTGAGGGATCTTGGATTTCCTATGTTCGGAGAGAATCGCGAGCGGAGGCGTGAATTCCTTGGTGAATTCAGTGCCCAGCATTTGGTGGTACCTTCCTGGCCTATCCCCTTCCAGGAGGCGTCTATCCGGTCCTGGCAGTCCCCTGCCGCTTCTTCTCCAGCCCCAGCCGACTGCCAGCGTAGGTATTGTGCCCCCTCTGAGTCTCTAGGTTCCCTTCCCAACCCGACCTCTGATTTGGTTTACCTGGATACTCCTTCTGGGTGCCGTTGCCTGGCGCACGACCGCCCACCGGATCTGGACTCTCTCCAGTTCGACCGTTGGGGGTGAAGAGTGTTCTCTTCTTCTCGTGCGAGTGCCTCTATTGCATCACATCAGGCTCACCACGCCTGCCTACAACCGCATTTGTGGTCGATGATGTCCCAGCTGCTGGCATCAATGCCTGACATGGAGCAAACCAGACAAGCCGCTGCCTCTCTCCGCTGTAGGCCTGGAGCTGGCAAGACACCAAGCAGGGCATCTTATGACGCCAGTGAGGTGGCTTCCAGGCTTGCGGGACAGCGATCTGCATCAGGCGGACGGCATGGCTCAGTCTTTCTAGGTTGTCACCCTGGCCCGGGTAGGGTGATTCGCTCCGCCTTGGGACCCGTCTTTTCTCTTCTAGAGCTAGGAGACTTTTACAGTGGCTCCTCCTGTCCTCGGAGGCACCTCCTAGCTCTTCTCCCACTTAGCTTTCTGAATAAGCCAGGTCTTCCTTCTGTTTCTCACCAGCAGAAGGCTGGGGTCTTGTTCCCTCAGGGTATGGCCTCTTCCTTCCGGGGTAGAGGAGCTAGTACTCACATTAGTAATGAATGGTGAAGATTGACAAGGGAAGATATGAAAATTACGCACCTACCTGAATTCTTGATCTTCTCTTGTATCTTCACCATTCATTACTACACCCGCCCACCATCCCCTCAGTGGCCTCTTCCTGTGGCTTTCCACCTCCCGCCTCCTTCCTCTCTCTGCAAAAAAAAACTTAAAATGTAGGAAAAATTGCTTAATTTTCCAAAAAAATCTTCTGGGGGTTCTAATTTTCCAGAAAAATTACTTACTCTAAGATTCATGGCCATCTCGTGGATTGCTTTGGCGATCAGACTGCACAACTATCTCTTGCCATCCTTCTGGCGAGATACCTCTGGTTTTGATCCTGCAATCCCGTGTTCCAGATATTGCCCTGAAATCAAAATCCCCATTCTTGCCTTGCAGAGCAGAGGAACGGGCATGTCTGTTCCTTTTTTTTTTTTTGCAAAAAAAAAAAAATGCTGAGGGAACTTTCTCCGACTGCTATAGGCATCTTGGTATTGGGGTCATGCACTAGCCTGCAAAATTTTTATTTGTAAAAAAAAAGGAAAACAAACAAGAGGGTAGATGAGAGGGTGGGCTACCCTTCCTGCTAGATTTTGATATGTTGGTTTTCCTTTAGTGTCCTCCTGGACAATTTTACAGAAGAGCGGTGCTGACCATACAATCCCAGCCAGCCTAAGCCTTTGGCCTGCCTTGGCCAGTCTGTCTGAGTCCCATTTCTATGCTTAAACACCTGAAAGGCTTACATTTTCCTTTTCTAAGTCCCAGAGCAGCACTCTCCTGCTGCCTGGGGTTCATTCTCCCTCCTCGGTGTCCTCAAATTCTAGGCCTCAAGGCCAGGAACCCGAGGGGGTATCAACAACAATGGCATGTTGAGGATAAGGACTATGCCCTCCTGAGTCTGTCTAGCGGGTTTGGTGAACCTTCTCTTCAGCTTTATCTCCGGGATTCTTGCTTCCTGTTAATCGAGCCTTCGGCTGTAAGCTAACTATGCTCGTTGGGCATCCTGGTCCCTTCAACATCCCATCTCTCTCTTCTCTTCTTCTTCTTCTTCTATTTTCTCATTTCCTTCCTTATCTCTCCTCCTAGAGTCGCCCAGGTAAGGAGGCCCTGCAGTCCCTAGGCTAGGGATACTCTTATCTCCTCTGTCCTTCCTCCATCGGCTTATTCCTTTTTCAGTTCATTCTTCCTTGCTTTGCTATCCCTCGGCTATCTTGCCTCGCTATCTATATTTTCTGCTTTCGCTTTTGCCTCTCCGGCTCACAGAACTGAGTTGGAGGAGAAGTCGGTCGCTACTAACGGCTGCCCCTCGCGCATGACGTCACTCTCGAGGGCGGTGCCGTTAGGCAAACTTTAAAAAAAAAAAAAAGCTCCCGTGATGGGTGCGCGCCTCCGGCTTACACCCAGGAAGTAATGAATGGTGAAGATACAAAAGAAGATCAAGAATTACGGTAGGTACGTAATCTTCATTTCTCCATCTTAGACCTCCAATCAAGGATCCGATTCCACCATGGGATTTACCCTTTGTCCTGGAGCAGCTTACGCTGCCACCCTTTGAGCCAGCCGCGGATTGCGAGCTACGTCTCCTTACAAGGAAAACGTTGTTTTTAGTTGCCGTTACCTCGGCCAGAAGAATTTCTGAACTTCGTGCACTTATGTGCAAAGACCCTTATTTGGTTTTTCACCAAGACAGGGTGTCCCTATGAACTAATCCTAAGTTTCTGCCTAAGGTGGTCTCCGCTCTCACGCTTAATCAGGACATCGATCTACCAGTGTACTTCCCCAAGTATTCTAATCGAGGAGAGGCCCTGTTGCACACTTTAGATGTGCATAGGTGCCTTTGATACTACCTGACCAGAACCAAAGACCACCGAAAAGTGGACCAGCTTTTTGTCTCCTTTGCCCACAGGATGATGGGCACTCCTGTTTCCAAACAGTCGCTGTCCAGGTGGCTCATTCAATGTATAATGTTCTGTTACCAGAAGTGCAACAAACCCTTACCGGGCACGGTTAAGGGTCATTCCACAATGGGCGTGGATACCTCCTTTGCGGCCCTAAAGAATGTATCCATCTTGGCCATCTGTGCTGCAGCTGCTTGGAGTACCATGCACACTTTCATCAGGCATTATAGCCTGGATGTTGCATCGAGGCGAAGAGCAGGTTTTGGTCTAGCAGTCCTTCAAGGACTTCTTTCCTAGGTTTAGGTTCTATTAAGGATTTCTACCTTCCCTCCTCCCAATGGTGTTGGATTTCCATGATTGCTTGGGAATCAGTCCTAATGGTGTAACCTGCTGCAAGAGCTGTTTCTCAAAGTAAGATAATACAGTTACGTAAGAACTTAACGTAACAGTAGATCTTCGAGAACAGCTCTTGCAGCAGGTACTTTCCCTCCCACCATCCCCGCTGGAGGTAGATTCCAGTTCAGATATCCTTCTCCTAGGATCGGGAATTTTCAGCATCACTATGATTGCCATTTGATGGCGGATCCTCGGTCTCCTCTTTTGATGCCATCCAGCGGCCCGGAGTCTCCGGCGGGAGAACTTGGGATTCTGGGGGACCGCCTTCTTATGTACTATGCCTGACGGGGGCGGGACAGACGTCTGAGGCGGTCCCCACGGAATACTGGTAGCTAGAAAATTTCTATTGGTTCCTGGCACCTGCTGGCTTCAGTCCTAATGGTGTAACCTGCTGCAAGAGTTGTTCTCGAGATCTACTGTTACGGTAAGTTCTTACGTAACTGTACTTTCTCCTGGTACATTGGGGAGCGGAGAAAAACTAAGGGCCATCTCGGCAGATTGAGATCAGAAGGAAGGAGGGTGGAAGAGGCGAGGGACCAGGCAGAGGTGTTAGAGTACTTCGCCTCTGTGTTCACTAGGGAGGGGGATAGGATATCTACAAAGCAAGGAACGATGGTGGTAGAAGCGGTAGTGAGTGGGATCAGGGAAGCAACAGAAATGGAGCAAGAGGGAGGGAGCGGTATCCCAGGGGTGTCACATCAGGATAAGGATAAAAAGGCCAGTAAGGTGGAGCGGATGGATGGTGCCATCTCCACCGAAAGGGTGTGGTTAGCCCTCAAGGTCCTAAAGAAAGATAAATGTCCTGGGCCAGATGGCATTCATCTGAGAGTACTATGGGAATTGGCGGACATACTGGCTGTACCCCTGGCAGAGCTCGTCAATAGGTCGCTTGAGACAGGGAGGGTACCTAAGGATTGACGAGAGGCACATGTGGTGCCAATCCATAAAGGGGGGTCGAGAGAAGTACCAGGTAACTATAGACCCATCAGTTTGACCTTGGTGGTGGGAAAATTAATGGAGAGTATACTAAAGTAATGATCGGGGGTGTACTTGGAGGAGGTGGGAGGTCTGGATAGTCGGCAACATGGGTTTTTGCTGGGTAGATCATGTCAAACCAATCTTGTGGAGTTCTACGAGTGGACAACATCAGAACTGGACATGGGAAAGCCTGTGGATGTATTATTCTTGGACTTCAGCAAGGCGTTTGACTCTGTCCCCCACAATGGTCTGGTGGAGAAACTGACAGGGTTGGGAGTAGGCCCTGTGTTGGTCAGATGGATTGAAAACTGGCTAGCTTGACGCACCCAAAGAGTAGTGGTTGGTAGGGAGCTCCTGAACCCTAGAGAGGTCGGTAGTGGGGTACCAGAGACTAGGTCCGGCGATCCCTCTGTTTAATGCATAATGATCAGACATCAGGAGAGTATAGGGTGTGAAATGAGTCTCTTTGCTGATAACTCCAAGATGGGAGCAGCAGTTGAGGGGGAAGAGGGGAGGTTGGCCCTGCAAGGGGACCTGGACACCCTGGAAAGCTGGGCTTGCACACGGAAATTAAATTTCAATATCACCAAGTGCAAAGTGTTACATCTTGGGCGAGGAAACCCTAAACACAGGTACACCCTGGGAGGGGAGGCGCTGGAGGCCTCAACAGGGGAAAAAGACCTAGGGGTCATGGTGGATGCATGTATGAATAACTCTTGAGCAGTGCAGGAGAGCGGCTAGCAAGGCAAACAAGATGTTGGGATGCATCATAAGGGGGATCACCTCTAGGAGCAGGGAAGTGATTCTGCCACTGTGCAATGGACTGGTTAGACCACACCTTGAGTACTGTGTACAGTACTGGAGACCACACTTGAAGAGGGATATACAACTCTTGGAGAGGGTACAGAGGAGGGCAACTAAGATGATATGAGGACTAGGGGATTTGACGTATGAGGACAGACTTAAGGAGCTCTGCCTGTTTACATTGGAGGAGAGGAGAGACTGGGGGGACATGATTGATGTCTTCAAGTACCTCAAGGAAATAAACAGCGTAAACATGGAGGGGATCTTTAGACTAAAGCAGGAACGTATCACCAGAGGGCATGCTTTGAAGGTGGAAGGGTGAGGGGGAAAGAGGAGGAGGTTTTTCACTGAGATGGTGGTGGACCCTTGGAATGCGCTGCCTGGCAAGCTGGGTTCAGAGATCTACAGTGGAGGGCTTCAAGAGAGGGTGGGACAGACACAGAAAGCGGATGTATCAGATGATGGCCTGGCCCAGGGGGGTGGGGATGGATGATAGGGGTTTCTGGAACACGGGGGTCTCTGCACCAACTAGGGATCTGAGGTTCTAACAGACTCGATAGACCGTAAGGCCTATTCTGCTGGCAATTACTGTGTTAGTATTCACACAGCAGCACAGTGTTGCATCTGACTCTGATGGTCCTGATCGCTGCATCTGGCAAGAAGGGGATTTTTCCCTGGTGTTACTATTTGTGTGTTGCCAGTAGCCCAGCTCGGTGCAAGAACACGGGGCGGCTTAGGCTGTTGTATGTAGCCGCATACTACGACTACAGTGCCACTGGTATGAGTGGGCTGTCAGAATGCTTTGTGATTGGAGGATCAGGAGAGCGCGTCACTTCCAGTTCAGTGACCAGCACAGAATGGTGGTAAATAGCGTGCCTGGGTGAAGAAAATGGATTATTTGTCTACAAAACTGTGCTTTCCCATCCCAGAGCATAGACATCTGCAAAGTAGGATTTAAACTGTGATGCTTCATTCAGGGCTCCAGATAAGGTGTGTACCGGCCTATTTTACTCACCTCTGTTTAGGAAATACTCTTCAGAAATTTTTTTAATGAGTACCAGACAGTACTCGCCCAACATTTGTACATACTCCACACGCCAAAGAATAGTGCTTCATAACATAACTGGTGATTCAAAAGGAACAGTTTTTTGTCAGATTTACAGCACTTAAATGCATCCCACTTTTGTTTTACTCACTATGTTTTAAAACTGGTGAGTTAATTCCTATCTGTCAGCATTATTTGGAGCATTGTTGGCACCTGAAATTCTTATCTAGAAAAAAAGCTAGATTTTTTTAATAAATGTACTCCTCAGTCCACTCTAGCAAGACATTTGTACACATCTTAATTTCATTTTACTCAACTCACTTTCAAAATGAGTAGTACAGGTACTCATCCCAGAAAATCTTATCTAGAGCCCTGACATCATTACCATTGGAGTCTACAGCACAAGGTGATTTAGGAACAACAATTCAGTTGGCTGGCACTGTTTCTGGGCTTATTTCAAATTGTGCCAAACATGTTAGTCTGCATGATGAGGGGGAAGAGAAGGGGAAGGGACATGAACTGTGCAGGCTGCAGCACAAGAATGTAACAGTGTGGTAAGTGTTGTGGGTTATTGTCTGCAGAAAGTGCTACAGGTCAGAGCAGGTGTTCAGTGGTCAGCGACCGTGTCGGAGGGTCTGATGGAAAGTGTTGAGGGCTCAAGGAAAAGTGAGTGGTCACTGGAAAGTGCTAGTGCCAGGAGGAATAAGGAAAGTGTCTGACTTCAGAGATAAGTGTTGTGTCTGAGGAAGGTGTTATGGGTCAGAGGTAGATGTGTTGAGTGGTCAGCAGACAGTGTTGGAGGGTCTAAACTTAGGAAAGTGTTGAGGGGTCAAGGAAGAGTGTGGGTCACTGGAAAGTGTAGGAGCCAGGAGGATCAGAGGAAAGTGTCTGAGGTCAGGGATAAGTCCGGTGTTGTGGGTCACAGGAAAGTAAGAAGGTCATACTGGCAATTGACGAGGGTCCGACGCCAGGGATTGTGAGGGGACAGTGGAAAGCATAAAGCACAAAGGAAAGTGTTGAGGGTCAGAGAGAGGCAAATGGGTGGTGAGTGAAAGTGTATTCAGCTCACAGAAAAGTGTTGAGGGGGGCAGAGGAAAACTATCCAATGGAGGTGTGAGAGTTTGTGAAACTGGAAAGTCTGGAGGTGGTCAGTGGAAAGACTTGAAGCTAGGGTCAAGAACAGTGTCGAAGGCAGCAGTTCAGAGCACACTGTTGAGACAGCAGCAACGTCAAGTAGTTAGGGCTGTTGTGTGGCATCTGTGTCAGATCATAAATCTATTAAGGGAGTGTCTTGTCTGTGGGGCTATACAGTCTGGTAGAGGTCTGTGGTCACCTGTAGAGGAAAGTGTTGAGAGCCAACAGAAGAGTTGGGTGAGAGAGGATAGTGCAGCTTTTGCTAGTAGTGATGGCCAAACAGGAAACTCATACTTCCACTAGAACAGTGACCACGTCACAGAAAACTGCCTGTCATACTACCACCTTGGAAAACATGGAAGTTTTTACTTCTTGGCCTAAAATCTTTTTGGGAGCCCTGCCTTTAAGGCCTCACTGCACTGGATGTTAAACTGTTGGCTATTTCTCAGGGGGAGGGGGAGTATTAACAAGCAACACCTGAGCCCAGTAAAGGGAGGAGGGTGGACAAGCACAAGGAGGTTGCTGTTTCTGTGAGGTGCAAGTGGGGACAGGAAGAGACTTAACGGCAGGAAGTTTCTGTTAAGCTAAATAAAAGCTGTTGTTTTTTCTCCTGTTAATGACAGTAAAGTAGATTTCATTTAATTTAGATTGGTGTTTGGAGTATTCTCTTTGAGAGTGTTCCCCAGAAGCTGCCTGGTTTGCTACCCTGTCACAATCCCTCAGTGGAGAGCAGTCCTTAGTGGTAGGGCAGGCAGCACCTACTGATGGAGACTGCCTTCCTCTGGGACTCTTCTCAGGTCACCTTGACTTAGGATGCACGCAGCCTTGGGTGACATGCCTACCTCGGTTCATTGCAGATTCTGGGGATCTGGTCCCAGGTGGAACACAGTCTCCATATTGACTAACTTTAGATGGTGATGATCCCACATGTCCTGCAGATGCTGGCCCCTCAGGGTCAGGGGAAGATCTTGCTGGTACAGGCAACCAGTGTGCCTCGTACTACTTGAAATGCACCTATACAGTGGATCGAGAAAAGCTTCACAAACAAATGGGAAGCTCCCTTAACTGTATAGGAGGTAGTCCAGTGCTGTTTTACATAGAAACATAGACTTTGACAGCAGATAAGGACTGCTTGGCTCACCTAGTCTGCTTATTTCCCTACGTGTTGGATAAGCTGCAGATCCTAGTTAACCAACAACCTACTTCCTCCTACCCCCTACTAGAATTGCCTTATGTCTGTCCCGTGCATTCTTGAATTACCCCACTGTTTTTGACCCCCACAACCTCCTCAGGAAGGCCGTTCCATTCGTTCACCACCCTCTCCGTGAATAAATATTTCCTCACGTTGCCCCTGAGCCGTCCCCCTCTATCTTCAAAATGTGCCCCCTAGTTCTTGCACATCTCTTTTTCTGAAAGATGCTAACCTCTTGGCCTTTGCTTATTCCCTTAAGGTACTTGAAAGTTTCTATCATGTCCCCCAACCCCCACCCTCCTTTCCTCGAGGGTATACATATTAAGTTCCTCTAGTCTCTCTTCGTATGGCTTCGAACCCCAGGAATCACTCCTGTGATTAAACTGATGCAGTCAACCTCCTGTGTTGAACTGCCCGGAGAGATGGAATACTATGCAAATGATGGAACTCTCAATTGGCTCGTGCCAATTTCAAACTACTGCCCTAGTAACTGCTTCAGACTCTTCACTCTGCCTGCCTAGTGAAGACGTCCTGGAGAGCTCTCCTTCATCTTTCTTTAAATTCGTTCTCTTGGTCGATAAGTAATGTTTTAAGTTTAATTTTAAATTGCTGCCCTTAGAATTAGTTAATTTTGTAGTTTGTATAAATTTTTTTAAGTTGTTTGCGGTTCCCTCACAGTTCCTTGGAATGAAGGGTTTCGCGGTTTTAGGTGAGGTTTTTACCTTATTCTTTAAGATATTAAGTGATGATGTGGTCTGTTCCTTTGATCGCTTTATAGTATTTATATTTATTTTCGGTCCCTTTTCTCTCGGGAACCGAGTAGCGCTCGGTTCCAGGAACCATTAGCGGTTGTTTATATTTGAAATCTCCAGTTACAAGGAACCGATAAAAATTCTTTAATTTGACTTTACTGCTTTTTGCTCAATGTCAGAGGTCCCTGTTGACAAACCTAAAAAATGCTCAGGACCCACCGGTTTTAAGTATTGTAAGCAGATTATAGCAAAGCCAGACATACATTTTCTCTGTTTTTTGTCTGGGTACTAGCCATATTTTTGCCAATTGTAATATTTGTAAAACTTTTTGTCCTAAAACTTTGAGAAAAGGGGCCAATAAGTTAGAAGAAATTGCCTCTGCTACTACTGGGGAAAGTAGTTCCTCTACCTCAGCCACTAAGAAGTGTGGAGGTAAAGCTAAAGACCCTGACAAGGGAACAGACAAGACTGAGCAAGGGAAGTCAAAAAGGGCTGTGGAGACAGGAGCTGAAACTGTCCCACTTAAGAAAAAATGCAAGGAAAAGCATGTCGCTGCACCTCCGGCTGAGAAGGCTAAGGAGCTCCCAGCAGACAAACACAATTTTCCCTCAGCTGAGGACGTTGTTAAGGCTCTACAGGTCTTTCAAACACTGCAGGCTGCAGTCCCGGTTCCCACACTGGCTGCCTCGGTTCCTGGGCCAGTATCAGCTCCTCAGGAACCGCAGGCTATTTATGGTGAGGAGGATGAGGAGGATTTTGAAGAGGAACCGATAGGCTCAGAGGTTTCCCCAGAACAAGAGTTTGGATCTCCTCCTAGGGGACCAGAGGATTATAACTCCCACAGTTGCTTTGTAAAAAGCATGGTAGAGACCCTCAACCTTCTTCTGTAGGAGACAGAGGAGGATATGAAGGAAGCAGAGTTCCTTGACATGATGGGGCTAGCCAAAGCTCATTTTACTACCTATGCATAAGTCCTTAAAAAAAGGCAGCATTGCAAATATTTCAGGCTCCAACTTAAATACCTGGAGTAGACAAAAAGTTGATTAGAAATAAAGCCGGATAGAACCACAGCGGATTTCCTGTTCAGCCATCCTGACCCTGAAGGGGTGGTTCAAGCTGCTGCCTGCGACAAGGCCAGGATACCTTTGGCTACCCATCCTCCTGAAAAAGATTCTCGGAAAATGGATGCCATGAGAAAGAAGGGGTACATGGCTGCCTCTCTGATAGTCAGGCAAGCCAATTACATGGCTTATGCAGTGCAATACCAGAAGACACTCTGGAATACAGTTCTAGCCCTGGCTGACAGGGTGCCAGGTGAAGTGGCAGTCGACTTGCAGGATACAGCAAGAGCTGCACTGGATGCCACCAAATACCAGTTCCACATGGCGGTGGATGGATGCAAATGACTCTGCAGCCAGGCTAATGGCTTTAGCTGTCTCACTTAGGAGATTTTGCATGGCTCAGAGTAACCAACCTGACCTTGGATACTCAGGCCAAGGCAATGGATTTGCCATTTGAGAAAAATGTTATTGTTCGGTGACAAAACAGAGGCCTACATGAAAACGGTAGAGGAATACAAGGCTACCTATAGCAGTAACTCTAAGGGTAGGCCTTCCACCTCCTATAGGGCCCAAACTAGGGGAAGCAGGGGTAGGGGATCCTATCCCAGACTTTTTTTTCCATGTACAGGCCTCTCAGCCGCATCAGCAGCCTTGAGGCTATTTTAGAGGAAGGGGGAGAAGAGCTATGAGAAGAGCTTCTCCCTTCCCACAGACTCTGGCACAGCCCACACAGAACCCCTGCAGGGGGGGGCTGGTACAGGTCGCGTCTCCTATCGTAGAACCACCAGTAGGTAGCAGGTTGGCTCACAGCTCACTACCTCCAGGCTTGGCATACCATCACCACAGACAAGTGGGTCCTGGAGGTAGTGAGCCAGGGGCTGTCACTCTGCTTCAGGTCATTCCCCAAGCTGAGAACAAGAAGCTTTGCACCAGTTACATCTGCAGACAGAATCTTACTGGAAGCAGAGGTAAAACACCTTCTGGCAATCAAAGCAGTGGATCCAGTGCCTCTAAATCAGAGGGGCAAAGGCTTCTACTCCAGATACTTCCTCACCAGGAAGAAAAATGGGGATTGGTGACCTATCCTGGATCTAAGACTTCTGAAAAAACACATTCTGAAGCCAAAACTCAAAGTGGTCACTTTCTCAATAATCA
This sequence comes from Neoceratodus forsteri, assembly GCA_016271365.2. Taxonomy (NCBI): domain Eukaryota; kingdom Metazoa; phylum Chordata; order Ceratodontiformes; family Ceratodontidae; genus Neoceratodus; species Neoceratodus forsteri. Next base: position 310,076,388 of record JADMNL010000025.1, read on the forward strand.
TTCTCACATTACAGAAGGGAGACTGACTAGCTTTAGACATAAGGGATGCTTACTTCCACATCCCTATCAGACCATCCCATAGAAAGTACGTGAGATTCAGGCTAGCCTCAGGTCATTATCAGTTCACAGCACTCCCATGTGGCCTAACTTCTGCAACAAGGGCCTTCACAAAGTGCCTGGCCATAGTGGTAGAGTTTCTGAGAAAACAGGGTGACACTTTCCCTACCTGGACAACTGGCTAGTAGTGGGTCAGTCTCTGCAACATGCAGAGCAATCCCCAGTGCTAAAAGAATCTATTCTGGAGTCTTTAGGTTTCCTCATAACGAACAGAAGTCACAATAAATACCAGTACAGATAGTGGAGTTCATTGGAGCAGAACTGGACACCAGCCTAGGCAGAGCTTTTCTGCCCCAGGACAGGGTAGACCACATTCTACAGATTGCAAAGTCATTCATACCAGGAAAACCCAGACCAGCAAGAGAATTCCTCAAGCTGCTGGGTCACATGGCAGCTGCTGCCACAGTGGTGTTAGGCTCCAGATTCCAAATGAGACATCTAGTTTCACCTGAGGTAGTACTGGTCACAAAGGACAGACCCACTGTCCAGACTGGTTCCAGTCACCCACAGCCTATTACAGGCACTACAGTGGTGGCTAGATGAGCACAACCTTCGGGAAGGCGTACCTTTTCTAAGAGAACAGCCTCCCCTAGTTCTCACAACAGATGCCTCCCTTCTAGGTTGGGGAGCACACATGCTGGACCACACAAGCAAGTGGCACATGGTCTCCCCAAGAGTCCCTGTTGCACATAAATCTACTGGAGCTCAGGGCAGTGTACCTGGCTCTACAGGCATTTGCCCTACATCTTCAAAACAAGGTAGTGCAGGTCAGAACAGATAACACCACAACTATGTACTACATCAACAAACAGGGAGGAACCAGGTCAGCCCCAGTGTGCATAGAGGCTGTGGTCCCTGGCATACTCCATGAAAGTATCCCTATCAGCCATACACCTTCCAGGGAAGGACAATGTACTGGCAGATTCCCTCAGCAGGATATGTCAGGACCACCGCGAGTGGTGTCTGAATCCCCAGATAAGCAGTACAATTTTCAGGAGGTGGGGTACTCCAGAGCTGGATCTTTTTGCCTTTGTAGAAAATCACCAGTTACCAATGTACTGTTGCAGGCCTCCCCTCAGGGGTACACTTCCCCTAGATGCGATGGCCCTGGACTGGTCAGGGAAGTTTCTGTATGCCTTCCCTCCTTTTCCAATGATATTCAGGACCCTGCTGAAATTGAGGTCTCAACCAGCAAAAGTGATACTGGTAGCACCCGATTGGGTGAGGCAACACTGGTACTCGCTACTGCTGACCGTATCAGTGCGCGCCCCCCAAATTCACTTGCCCAGGAGGCACAACCTGCTGACCTCCTCTCAGAGCAGGATCCTGTATCCCAGCCTCATATCACTGAGACTCAAGGTCTGGCTCTTGAGGACTTAGAATTTGCTAACCTTAAACTGTCAGAAAAGGTGTTGATGGTGCTTAGGGGTTCCAGGAAACCTTCCACAAGAAAAACATATTCTTCTAGGAGAGGTTTGCCATATGGTGTTCAGGTGAGGGTACTGACCCCTCCAGGGCTAACTTGGCTATTCTCCTGTATTACCTGACACATCTACACTCATTAGGCCTGAAGCCCTCGACCCTCAAGGTCTACCTGCCTTCAGTCTCAGCTTACCTGTCAGCTGGTAAAGAGAGGTCCATTGCTTCTCACCCAGTGTTCAGGAAATACTTTAAAAGCCTCAACCTCCTGCACCTCCCTGAGGGAACCGGAACTGGCCTGAAATCTGAATATCTGCATTGCCAAGCCAGTGGATGCACCATTCGAACCCATGGCAACTGCAGATCTGAAGTATATCACTTGGAAAACTGTGATCTTCCTGGACACAGTCTCCACCACTCATTCACACTAATGGGACTACACCAGAGGCCATGGTAGAGCTGCGAGGAAGCGGCACCATAAGCCAGGCTCACGCCGCATAGACTACCTCGGCGTCGACCCTCCAACCACCTCCGTTCCTTTTTTCCTGCCATCGAGTGCGCTTCAGTGACGACATTGCTCACCCGCCAGGAGTCAAAACTTTACGTCTATATGACTGTTGCTTCAGTTTTATTAGTAGTATTATTTTCTAGAAAACAGCAAGTACCGATTAAAGTATTAATTTTATTATTTGTCAGAAGAAGTTTTCAGCCCTCCACTGACTGAGTCAACCATGAGTGGGGCAGGTGACGGTAGGGAGACCGCATGAAAGCTGTTCTGTCAGCAGGACTGGGTCTGGTTGTTTAACCAAGTGAGACACCCTAAGCTGAAAGCTTGTTTACAGGTGCAACCTAGGAGCACAAGGAAGTTAAGTGACTTGCTCAGGGTCACACAGTGTGCAAGTGGGGGCTGCAGGATTCAAACCTAGGTCTACAGATTTGCAGCTCAAGAGCCTTAAACCACTGCGCCTACGGAGGGGGCGCGACTACAGATGGTCTGGTGCTCGGGGGATGGGGATGGGCAGTCTCCCGAAACCACAAAAGTGGTCCCATTCTTGGCACCGCTGACCTCAAGCTCTTCAGCCCCGGTCAAAGAAAAGCAGCACAGTTCAAGGCGCCCTCTGGTACGTCTGTGTGTAGATAGTCAGTTGCTGGGGGCAGGGACCAGTCTCTGCCTCTTCCGGTCTCTGTCCCTGATGGACCTGCATCCTCGACTCCGGAGCCCCTCCCCGCCTGTTGGGGTCCTCTGGTGAGCAGTTTCACCATTGGACCGCTCTTATGGATCAGTGGGTGCGGCGGTTGTCTCGATTACCTGAGCCGTTTAGTCCGTCGCCAGGGCCCTCCGGTCTCTTGGTTTCGGACCTGTAGTCCGGGCAGTTGAGACTTCAGAGTCACGTGACACCCTCTCCGGTGCCGTTGACTCCATGCCCTGGTGTGTATCCCCCTCACATGGCTGCGGTGCAGGGGTCCACACCGGTGCCTTTATCTCCAGCTCAATTTCTTCTTTTTTCTACCTCAAATCAGGGTTTTCAGACTTCAGTATGTGTTCAGTGCCATGTGTTCTGTTGACGCCGCGCTTGGTGTTTCAGTCATTGCTGGCGCTGCACTCGGTGCCACTTCCTATGCTGGTACCATCTGTGTTCTCGGCGCCACTTCCTGGGCGGTGCTGGGGGCTCTAGTGGTGGCACATGAGTATCAGAGGTTTTCTACAGTGATTCTTTCCGCTCCTCTTCCTTCTTCTTTTCATCCTTTTCCTGTCTATGCAGTCCCGTCTAGACTGACGGGGTTGACATTGAACCTAATCCTGATCTTCGATTGGGAGATGACTTTGATGGTGACTCAACCTTAGGGGCGGGGAACAAACCTGCTGCAGAGCCTTTGGTCGAGGACCTTTCCTTTAAGTCTCTGCTCAGGAATTTAAATTCCACTCTCTCTCACCAGACCTCTGATTTTGATCCTGGGAAGTTGCTGCGTTTGCAGTATCTGCACGTTCCGGATATCCCTACGGGTTTTACTTCCCTGGTGCAGCCATCTTTCGAGACCCTATCCCATCAAAGGGGCGGAAACTGGCGTCAGGTTCATAACCGTCAGTCCTTTCGTGGTAGGGGCAGAGCTTTTAACAGAAACCAAACTCCTCAGCCACAGAAGAAAGCGCACCAGTAGGCACAGGACCTCAAAGCACCCAGTGCCACCCTCTGAGATTCCGGCCCAGGTTCCACCTCAGCTGTCTGAGGGGGACTCTTTCTTAGCAATAGGAGGGCATCTGACTCAGTTTTACAACAGGTGGAAGTCGATAACATCAGACAGATGGGTCCTTAGGTTAATCCGAGAGGGGTACTTTCTCAATCTGTTGGAAACCACTCCGGATCATCCACCCAAGTGACAGCCCGGGCTGTCTGCCTCTCAGTCAGACCTTCTTGCATCCGAGATTCAAGGCCTTCTGAACAACAGGGCAGTAGAGGTAGTTCCACTGGACCAGCGGAACACAGGTTTCTACTAACATTACTTTCTAGTTCCAAAGAAGACAGGTGATATGCACCCTATTCTCGACCTCAGAAAGTTAAACAAGTTTCCTTTCAAGGAAAAATTCAAGATGATACCACTCGGTCCCCTTCTACATCTGATTCATCAACAAGATTGGCTAGCCTCCCTGGACATGCAGGATGCCTACCAACACATTCTCATACGCCCAAAGCACCTCAGGTATCTAAGGTTCGTGGCATTGGGTCAGCACTACCAATTCAGAGTCCTGCCCTTTGGGCTATCCTTGGTGCCTCAAGTTTTTACAAAGTGCTGTGCAGTTCTCGCGGTGCATCAGAGGAAAACCGGAATCCAAGTGTTCCCATATCTGGACAACTGGCTCCTCGCAAGCCCTTCCAGACAAGAGATTCTAGAGGCTGTGGATACGGCCTCAAACTTCCTCACGTCTATGGGAGTTCCGCTAAACTTGAAAAAGTCGCAGTTACAGCCCTGCCAGAGGCGCCTCTTCATTGGAGCCCTTCTGGACACATCCTGCACGAAAGCCTTCCTTCCGGAGGACAGAAGGAGCGATATTCTCCAGATGGGCTGCTTCATCAGGGAACGCAACTCAGTCTGAGCTCTCTCAATGCAGCGGATGCTGGGTCTCATGGCATCCTCAGTGTTCACTGTACCTCTGGCTCATTTTCACTTGAGAGCTTCTCCGTGGATGCTCAGCACTCAGTGGTCGCCAACCACAGATCCTCAGTCCTTTCACATCAAGGTGACAGAACAGCTGAGGCAGTCAGTCACCTGGTGGTCTCAGGAGGACAACCTTCTGGAGGGTTATCCCTTCGCCCCTCTGGACCCTCAGGTCTCCATCACCATGGATGCGTCCCTGCTGTGATGGGGAGCTAACTGCCAGGATCTCCACACCCAGGGCAGATGGAGTCAGAACGAGTCCCAACTTCACATAAATGTTCTAGAAATGAGAGCCGTCCTTCATGCGGTCCGGACCTTAAAGGACATACTCTGTCACAAGACCATTCTCCTTCAAATGGACAACAAGGTGGTGATGTACTACATCAACAAGCAGGGCAGAGCACACTCTTACCCCTTATGCAGGGAAGCGATGAGTGTGGGAATGGTGTCTGGAGCACAAAGCTCTATTTCAGGCAGTTTACCTGCCAGGAGTACAGAACGATCCGGCAGACCCTCTCAACAGAACAGAAGCAGATCCTCACGAGTGGTCTCTCAACACAACCGTCGTGCAGTCACTCTTTGAAGAAGGGGGAACTCCAGTTCTGGACCTTTTTGCGTCCCCCACTCAGCGCAAAACTGCCTCTCTTCTGCTCCAGAAATCCAGGACCTGGCATTTTTTGTCAGGATGCATTCAGACTGCAGTGGACAAAACGCTTTTGTACGCATTTCCTCCTCTTCCCTTAGTTCAGAGAGTGCTGCTCAAACTGGAGGCACGGGGGCAGAATGATTCTCATCACCCCATTCTGGCCTCGACAGACATGGTTTCCATTGATCAACGGATCATCAGAAACCTCCCCGAAACTGCTTCCACTTCAGAAAAACTTACTGACCCAGGGCCCTGTAGTCTGTCCCAACCTGAGGTTCCTTCACCTCCACGCTTGGCTCCTGAAGAGATAGAGGTGAACAGATTTAATGTCTCGCGTAGATTTTCAGATATTCTTCTAGCTGCACGCAAGCCAGCTACTCGAAAGACTTGCATGGCTAAGTGGAAGCATTTTTCTATCTGGTGTGCAAAATCCTCCTGGAACCCATTTTCCTGCCCACCAAGCAAAGTCCTAGAGTATCTTCTGGACTTCTCTAACACAGGTCTACAATACTCCACTGTCAAAGTTCATCTTTGAGCAATCTCTGCATAACATGAGCCTGTACTCTCCATGTTTTTGGCTCAGCTACCCATGGTTAAGAGGTTTCTTAAGGGCATTCTGCACACCAGACCAGCGGTTAGACATCCAGTAGCAGCCTGGGACATTAACATCGTGCTAGACATGCTCATCCGTAAACCTTTTGAGACTCTAGCTACTTGTGACTTGAAATTTCTGACTTGGAAGATGGCCTTCCTGGTTGCTATCACTTTGTCCACAGAGTATTGGAAATGCATGCTGTGGTCACAGACCCTCCGTATACTCCATTTCACAAAGACAGGGTAGTTGGAGACCTGTTCAGCACACTCTGTGGGAGTTGCTGCTGATTGATGCTTGGCCACTATCCCTCCTTTTTGCTGGAGTTCCTTCGACCAGCCGGAAATCGTGGATGTTATGTGGATTGTCCAGGGTATGCACCCTACATGCTGTAGTTTAGATCCGGGCCAGACAGCCATGATTATAGGCTATTGGGATGTTATCGGCCCGGTTCTGGCGCAGATAATCTGGTGCACCCTTAACTCTGGTGATTACCCCTGCTCCCTGAAGGAGGCACTGGTGATACCTTTGTTGAAGAAAGCTTCATTGGACCCAGACTCTCTCGCAAATTACAGACCAATCTCTAACCTTCCCTTTGTCGGGAAGGCGATTGAGAAAGTAGTGGCTGTACAGCTGGAGAACCATTTCATCTTCCAAAGCATCTATGAACCTCTCTAGTCTGGTTTCCGAAAGAGGCACAGTACTGAGACTGCGCTGGTTCGGGTGCTCAATGATCTCTAGATGGCGAGAGATCAGAAAAAAATGGTCCATTCTAGGGACATGGATATGTTGTTCAATCCACACTTCATGGCAGGTTCCTTGCCTCTTTAAATCTTGCTGGAAGGTCTTCAAGCTGGCTCCTCCCACCCACCCGGGTGGTAAAACTCTCGGCTCTGCCCCATGACGCCAGATCTTCCTTACTGCTTGGAAGATCAGGTTCCCTCCTTAGCGCTCTGCGTTTTAGGCCTGGATCCAAAATAGTAGGTTAAACAAATGTATTCTTAAATTTTCTAGACTTCAGTCTGTTTCTTCCTTCGCGGCTGCTCCTGGATTTCGGCGGTGCCCATGCGGGCAGAAAATGTCTCTGACCTATCCGCACTCCACATGCGTTTATTGCCTTGGACCTCGATCACGATCCTAGGCTCATGACTGTGCAAGCCCTTCTCGGTCAACGTCCTCTAAGACCGTGCTGCCAGACTCCAACTTGGGTGCCCCGAGAGACGTGTTCCTCCGGTGAAGTCAAAGGAGGCCCGTTGGGCTGTGTCCAGTGGTGGGCTCAGCTGAGCAACTTGAGCAGATGATTGCCCTCGGTCGCGGCATTTATCCTGCTCTCCTTGGGCTCTTCCTACACGGCTTCTTTTAAGGAGCTTTGTCAGTCCCTCTCTACAAAAGGTGCGGGTCCATCCGGACATTCCTCTTGGTCCAAGAAGAAGGACTCAAAGGGTAAATCCCACCGTTGGCATTCGTGGGAGCGGAAGAGGTCCCCTTCCCCGGACAGTCGATGCTCAACTTCGGTCAAGGTTGCGGCTCAGGCCGCGGGCTTCCTGGTGTCCCGTTAGGTCAGCCGGCCAAGACTACCATCGACGCAGTTGAGATTTGTCTCGACCCGTCGGACGGGCTGTCGACTGGAAAAGCCGACAACCCTTCTTCACTGGTTCCCCGGTGGAAACCTAGGACTGCCTGCACCTCCTGTGCCGGAGTACCCGGTTAAGGTTCCCAAGCCAAGGGAGGAACGGGTTCCCCCACTCCCTCCCAGACCCACCCTCGGAAACACCAACGGTCTCGGTCTCTGACCTCTTCTCGATCCAGCTGATCCCGCCGACACTGGCGGTCTCGGTCTCTGCACCAAGGAAAGCAGTGGTGCCGCTCATCCTCGTTGTCTTCCTCCTCGGAGGAAAGGCTTCAGCAAATTGCGTCGACACTACGAGACTTGATGTGGCAGCAGCTCCTTCTGACGGGGAACAAGCTGACCTCGGCCGCCTTCCTGGCCATTATGGCTGTCACCTGAGCGCCGAACAACCCCCAAGTCGGGCGCCGCTTTGTTGGTCGAAACCAACTGCACCACCATTGTGGTGGAACCCCTGCCTCCACAACCAAAAATGGGTTCTCGACCAAGGATTCTCGGTTGGGTCATGTTGCCCCATCGGTTGTCAGTCACCCTCACTCCCGATCGCCTCGGCAGCTGTTTGCAGACTCTTCGGAGTCTGACGATGACTCTTCCCTGTTCTCCAGGCCTCTCGACCTGGAGTTCTCTGGGGGACAGTCAGTGGATGAGAGCCCATCCTCGTTCATGGGATTACTTCCGCTCATCTCGGAATCTACTGGGATGAAGCTCGAACCCGTGTCAAAGGGCCAAGTATCCCCTCACAGAAATACTGGACCGAGGGGATTCTCCTATGGAGGCCTTTCCTGTGGCCAAAGCCAGTGTTGGCACAGCCCTGGAGCTATGGCAGCGGCCGGCTTCTTGTCCAGCTCCCTTGGCCAGGATGGCCAGAAGTATGCTGTTCCCAACGGCTCACACTCTGGATTCTTGGAGCACCCCTCTGCGGAGGGGTTGGTGACTGACAGTGTTTTCCAGGCTCAAGCTCGGGGACGGACAAGCCACCAGATAAAGAGTCCAAGAAACTGGACTACTCCGGGCGTAAGGTTTATGCTGCGTCCTCCTTAGGCCTTCGTCAGGCCAGTTCGGCCTTACTGGTGGCACACTTTTCCCACGCCCTTTTGGGCTCCCTGGATGAGGTGATTCCTCATCTCCCGGCTGACCTCCAGACTACGGTCAAGCAGGTGCGGGATCAGGGAAGGGCAGTGGCAAAGCAACAGCTCCAAACTGCTTTCGACATTGGAGACTCTTGTGCCCGGTCAGTAGCCGCCACAGTGGCCATGCGCCGCAGAGCTTGGCTGCGGATCTCCACCTCCACGGCGGATACCCAGCACAAGCTGGCAGATGTTCCCTTCCAGGGTACCGACTTGTTCGGTCCCGGGGTGGAGGGTCACTTGCAGAGGATCGAGAAGTCCAGTGCCACCTTGGACTCTGTCACGTCTGCCCAGAAGGACAAAGGCCGCCAGCAGCAGCGTAAGCCCTTTCTGCCTTCTGCCCCTGCGGCACGTCTGGCCCAGCAACACCAGCATCAGGGCCAGCAGGCATGCACTTGGCACCCCAAAGCCAAGCCTGCAGCTTCCTCTAGCAGGAAGCCAGGAGGAAAAGGCCGAGGAGATCCCTTTGCCGGTTCTTCCTCCAAGCCTGCCCAGTGATGGGTTGAGGGGTGTCACCCCCAGCCTCGTCACTCCCCCCGTGGGGGGACGGCTCCACCACTTCTTTTCCGCCTGGTCCGCTATTACCGCGAACTGCTGGGTGTTGGAAGTGGTAAGGAAAGGTCTGCCTCTGGAATTTGAGCAGGCCCCACGGGGGGGCTGTGGGGTCCGCAGCCTCTCTGTCGGCTCATCGAGCCGACATTGCTCTTCTCCTCCAGAAGGAGGTGATCGGGGAAGTAGCGGATCCCCCACCAGACCCAGGGTTTGTGTCACAGTATTTCCTGGTCCCAAAACGGAGAGGGGGTTGGCGCCCCATTCTAGACCTACACGACCTAAACAAGTTCCTAAGGTCTCGAACCTTCAGGATGGTCACTCTGGCACAGATCATTCCATCCTTGGAGTGAGGCGTGTGGTTCTGTTCTCTGGACCTCCAGGACGTGTTCTTTCACGTCCCAATCCGTCTGTCCCACCAGAGATTGCTTCGCTTCAGAGCGGAGGGGTCCCTTTACGAGTTCCGGGCCATGACCTTCGGCCTCTCTCCAGCTCTCAGGTTCTTCACCAAATGCATGGCAGTGGTGACAGCATTCCTGCGGCGCCGAAGGGTCCGGGTGTACCCTTACCTGGATGACTGGCTGATTGCAGCCCCCTCCAGGCTGGAGGTGGAGCGGTCCAGGGATCTGGCCCTCCAGGTCTGCTCTCAGATTGGCCTCCTCATCAGTGAGGCCAAATTGAAACTCGTGCCAATGCAGGTGATTCAATTCATCGGGGCAGAGCTTGACTCTGTTCGAGCCAGAGCACGACTCCTGCCGGACAGAGCCTAGGTTCTCTCTTCCTTTGCCCAGTCATATCTGGTTGGGCAATTGCACCCTGCCTGGGACTTCCTGGGCCACATGGCGGCCTGCGCCAGTGTGGTCCATTGGGCCTGCTGGCACATGCGTCCCCTTCAATGGGGGCTGGCCCGCCAGTGGTCACAGTGCTCCGGTCCTCTGACCAGCCAGTGGCGGTGACCCAGGAGATGTGGAACGCTCTCCAGCGGTGGATCATTCCAGCTCATCTGCAGGAGGGCATCCAGTTTGTCCTCCCCGAGCCAATGGTCATTCTAACGACCAATGCCTCTCTGATGGGTTGGGGTGCCCATCTTGGGGAGCACAGAGCGCATGGCCTCTGGTCCCCTCAGGAGTCTCGATGCCACATCAACCTGCTGGAGCTTCGAGCGGTCCGACTAGCCCTCACCGCCTTCGCTCCGTTTGTACAGGGTCAAGTGGTCCAGGTCCAGACAGACAATACCACAACCATGTACTACCTAAACCACCAGGGCGGGACGCACTCCTTGCCCCTTTATAAGGAAGCTCTCCGCACTTGGTCCCTCGTGAGCAGACTAGAGGCGGATCTCCTAGCCATCCATTTGGCAGGAGCCTCCAACACTCTGGCCAATGCCCTAAGCCAGATGGGTGCTGCATCTCACGAGTGGTCTCTCCTGCCGGAGGTAGTACACGATCTACTCTCCCACTGGGGCACACCTCAGGTGGACCTGTTTGCCTCCAGGGAGAATGCGAAGCTGAGGCTGTTTCATGCCCACCCCCCTCGGTAGGGCTCGCTGCAGGGGGATGCCTTCTCGAGGCCGTGGACCCCAGGCCTCTTCTACGCCTTTCCCCCATTTCCCTTGATCCACAAGGTGCTTCTCAAGGCGAGGAGGGACAAGGCGCAGGTGATTCTGGTAGCCCCAGACTGGCCCCGCCAGTTCTGGTATACAGATCTCCTCAGCCTCAGCTCCAGGCTCCCGAGGCGGCTTCCAGCCCGCCCGGACCTGATCTCAGTCAACCAAGGGAAGGTACTCCACCCGGACCTTTGATCCCTGCACCTGACGGCCTGGTTCCTGAGCGGCTAGAGTTCCAGGCCTTGGGTCTTTCTGAAGAGGTCCTGAACGTTGTTGAGGCATCCCGTAAGGAGTCGACCAGAAAATGTTATGTCTTCAAATGGAAGAGATTCTCCATTTGGTGTCAGGATAAGGGGTTGGACCCTTCCTCCTGCTCCTTGGCCAGCATTCTGGACTACCTGTGGTCCCTTTCTCAGCAATGGCTTCAGTCAGTGACCCTTAAGGTGCACCTGGCAGCCATCTCTGCTTACCGGGCGCGGGCTGGAAAGCAGTCGGTGGTGCAGGAGAAGGTGGTTGGGTGCTTTTTCAAAGGCCTTGATCACATATCCCCTCCGGTATGAGAACCTCCACCTCCGTGGGATCTACTGCTGGTATTGGCTAAGCTCATGGGCAAGCCATTCGAACTGATGCATAGGTGTGACATCTCTCACTTGTCGTGGAAGACAGCCTTCTTGGTGGCTGTCACATCAGCCAGCAGGATGGGAGAACTCCAAGCGCTTTCCATTGAATCTCCTTATCTGGTCTTCCACAGGGACAGGGTTGTCCTGCGCCCCCACCCGAAATTCCTTCCGAAGGTGGTGTCGGAGTTTCACCTTAACCAGGTGTTGACTTTGCCAGTGTTCTACCCCAGTCACACCTCGGAGGCCGAATATAGGCTCCATACTTTGGACCCTAGAAGAGTGCTCTTATTTCAAGGAGGACGGTTGAAGTTTGGGGAGAGGTTCGCCAGCTGTTTGTCACCTCACGCTGAAGCCGCACCTGACAGACTTTGCAGCCGAACGATAGGCAGCTGGGTCACTCCTGCATAGATCTCTGCTATAGGTTGGCGGGCATGGAGCCTCCCAAGGATAAGAGCTCATTCTACCCCGCCATACCGCTGCTTTGGTGGTTGCTTCCAGGGACGTCCCTATCCAGGAAATCTGCAGGGCTGCTACCTGGAAGTCAGCACACACTCTCATTACAACATCGACCTTGAGTCACGCTGGGATGCTGGTTTTGGGACCTCGGTTCTCCAGTCTTTGTTCCCAAAATAGGGGGTGTGCGCCTTGCCTCCCTCCTCCCAGAGAACTGCTAGGAGTCTGTCATGAAGTGTGGATTGAACAACATATCCATGTCCCTAGAAATATGGGTTACTCACCTGTAACAGGAGTTCTAGAAATGGTATATGTTGTTCATCCACACAACCCACCCGACCTCCCCGGCTTCCACGCACAACCTGGCTTCCAGCGGGCTAGATCTGGCGTCATGGGGCGGAGCGAGAGTTTTACCACCCGGTGGGTGGGGTGGGAGGAGCCAGCTTGAAGACCTTCTGGCAAGATTTAAAGCAGCAAGAAACCTGCCATGAAGTATGGATGAACAAACATATGCTATTCCTAGAACTCCTGTTACAGGTGAGTAACCTGTATTTCTGGTACTTCTTGATCTGTCATCAGCTTTTGACACCGTGGACCATGGGTACTGCTCGACCGCCTGAGAGTCATTTGTGGGCTTTCTGGTTTGGTCCACAGATGGTTTACATCATCCCTCACTGGTAGAACTCAGAGGGTGGTGTTGGGAGTCTTTTCCTCCTAACCTGTCTCTCTGCCGTGGGGTTCCCCAGGCCTCGGTGCTGTCCCTCATGTTGTTTGTAGTGTACATGCTGCCCCTCGGAGACATTGTAAGACTGTATGGGCTGAGGTTTCACTGCTGTGCTGATGATACCCAGCTCTACCTGTCTCTTGCACCCGACCAGGATGGAGCACTCTCGGTATTTAACAACTGCCTTGCTGAAATCCAAGATTGGATGAAGTCCAGCTGGCTGAAGTTGAACCCTGGGAAGACTGAGGTGATGGTTGTGGATCCAGGTCGCTGGATGGGGTTGGTTGCAGGTCAACCCTCGGGAATATTCCTGACACCTTGTTCCATCCAGTGACTTTCTGACACTGATCCACGCCTTTGTGACCTCGTGTCTGGATTATTGCAACTCCCTTTAGTTAGGCTACCGAGGGTTGATATCCGCTGCTTGCAGCTGGTGCAGAATTCTGCAGCTCGGTTGTTGATGGGGACTTCCTGGTCCTCCCATGTCACACCAGTGCTGCGGGAGCTGCACTGGCTGCCAGTTCAGTGGCGGATCACCTTCAGAGTCTGATTACTAACATATAAAGCTCTACATGGACTGGGCTCTGACTACCTAAAATAGCTTTTGGTTCCTTACCAGCCTGTGCATTCACTCTGCTCGGCCGATGAGGGGTTGCTGGAGATTCTGAGGGTTTCTTTAAAATCTTCGGGGGCACGGGCATTTATGTTCGTGGACCCAACCCTCTGGAATTCTCTGCCCCGTCTGATAAGGGAGTGCATGACCGTGGGGGGATTTAAACAGGCATTAAAGACGTATATATGGAGCATGGCACATGGTAATGTGGAAAATAGTTTTTAAATTGTATAATACTATGTATTTATTATTGTGGTGTAGCATTGTTTTAAACTGTTTTAACTTGACCTGCACCTTGAAACTTGAAAGGCGCATTAAAAATAAAGGTTATTATTATTATTATTCTGGGGACTCACCCCAAGTTTCTTCCTAAGATTGTATCAGAATTCCTTCTGAACTAGCCCTTAGTCCTTCTTACCTACCTCGCAAACTTCCAGAATGAGGGAGAGCGTACCCTTCATTCCCTGGATGTGAAGAGAGCCTTGCGGTTCTGCTTGGACAGGACAAAGGAAATCCGCAAGTCTAAACAACTATTTGTCTCCTTCAGCACGGCCCGGCTGGGTCAACCTGTTGCTGTCAAGTGTATTTCAGCGTGGCTAGTAGCGTGCCTCCGCCACTGCTACTTCATGGCACAGGTCAAACTGGAAGGCAGAGTATACGCTCATTCTACCAGAGCAGTTGCGGCATCTCTGGCTGAAATCTTGTGGATATCTGCAGTGCGGCCACTTGGAGCTCCGTGCATACTTTTGTGAAGCACTAAACCTTGGATGTCCATGCCAGACAACATCAGTCCATTGACAGGACATTCCTTAATGGACTCTTGTCCTAGGTGAGCTCCTCTCATCTCCTGCCACCCGTCTCGGGGGGATTATTTTAGCTCGGTACTCTCCCATCAGTGTGAATGAGTGGTGGAGACTTTATGTCCAGGAAGATATGGAAATTATGTACCTACCATAATTCTTGATCGTCTTGGATGAAGTCTCCACCACTCATTCACACTCCCACCCACCATTCCCAAGATCACTTTTCTGTGGTCCTCACTCCCTCAGTGGCTGGGATGTGAAGACTGTTTTGTTGACCCTTCTTACATGGGTCATTCGGACTGTCTTATGTATGATATTAGGTTAGTCTTTCACTAGGTTAGTTACGCTGCACCTTCTCGGTGGGGATGGTACTGAGGCTGTTGGGAGGATCGACGCCGAGGCTGTCTATACGGCGCGAGCCTGGCTTGCAGTGCTGCTTCCTCGCAGCCCTACCTTGGCGCCGGCCCTCCTGAAAAATTTTGGCTCCCGCTGGGTCCTAGCGCCTCCGGCATAGTTCCATTAGTGTGAATGAGTGGTGGAGACTTCGTCCAAGAAGATCAAGAATTATGGTAGGTAAGCAATTTCCATTTTTTGGCTGCTGTTACTTTGGCCAGAAGGATCAGTGATTTACAAACCCTGTACACAGATGTAAACTATATGTCATTTCACAGGGACAAGAGAGTCCGCAGGACCAATAGAAAATTCCTTCCAAAAGTGGTATCTGCTTTTCATTTAAATCAAATCACTCTACCTGTTTTCTTTACAAAGAATTCCAGTTCTCCAGAAGGGAAACTTCACTCCCTTGGTGTCAAAAGGGCACTTAGCCACTATATTGACAGAACCAAGTCTTTACATATCAAGTCAAACACAGCTGTTCATCACCTGTGGTGGAGTGGGGAAGGGCAGAGCTGCCATAAAATGTACAGTTGCTCGCTGGATAGTGGCATGTATACAGTTTTGTTACACTAAAATGGGTAAACAGGTGCCCCTAGGCCTAAGAGCATACTCCACCGGGGCACAGCTGCTTCAGTGGCAGCTTCAAGAGAGATTCCACTACTAGAAATCCGCAAAGCAGCTACAAGGAAAACAATGCACACTTTCACAAAGCATACAGCCTGGACCGTCAATCCAGAAGTGATGCCAGGTTTGGTACAGCAGTTCTGCGGAACCGGTTTCCCAAATGGGTTCTTTGCCCAACCTCCAAAGATAGTTCTTGGTAGTCTGCATCAGTTTAATCATGAGTGATTCCTGGGGTAAGAAGAAAAAATTACTCACCATAGTAATCTTGTTTCTTCAAAGGGATCACTCATTATGATTAAAGCACCCACCCTGCCTCCCCTATCAGAACTTTAAAACAAAAAAAAAAGGGGGGGGTTGTATAAAGGAGGGAAAGTTGTTCTGCATCCTTGCTTTTGGGTTTTTGGTATATGAGCCAGGTTAGAGACTCGCCCTTTAACCAGTTGGTTTCCTTGTGGTCTCGAGTTTTAGGCTCGTCTCTTAGGGATGTTTTTTAACCTGAGAGAACAAAAATTATTTTGGTAATATGTTATGTTAAGCTAGTGGGTCCTATACCCAGTTAGGCTACGTAAGAATCTGAAGCACTCCGAGTGCAGCAGTTACTAGGACAACAGTTTGAAATTGGCACGGGCCAACTGAGAGTTCACTCATTTGCATAGCATTCCATCTTTCCGGGCAGTTCAGCACAGGAGGCTGACTGCATCAGTTTAATCGTCATGAGTGATCCCTTTGAAGAAACAAGATTACTGTGGTGAGTCATTTTTTTTTTTCTTCTGGTGCAGACCCTGCATCATTTTAGTTGCTCTCCTCTGGACTTCCTCTAGCCTGTCTATGTCCTTGTGCAGATGAGGTCTCCGGAACTGCATGCAGTACTCCAGATTGGGCCTCACCAACTGTCTGTACAGAGGAATAACAACTTCCTGTTTTCTACTGGTGGTGCCTCTTCCTATACATCCCAGTATCCCCACAGCCCTCCTTACTGCCTTCTCATATTGATTACCTACGTTTAGGTCATCTGATATGACTATCCCCGGGTCCCTTTCCATTTTTGTTGTTGTTGGCACCTCCCCTCCCATTGTGTACTCTTCCCCTAAGTTTTTGTTTCCTAGGTGCATTACTTTACACTTTGCATTGAATCTAAGCTGCCATACTTTTGACCATTCCTCCAACCTTGCCAAGTCCCTTCTCCTCCTTTCCACCCCCCTTGTGCATCAGCCCTGTTGCAGGTCTTTGTGTCTTCTGCAAAGAGGCATACGCTTCCTTCCAGTCCCTCCGCAAATGTCACCTATAAAGACATTAAAGAGGACTGATCCCAGTATCGAACGCCGCGGCACTCCCCGCTAGTTAACCCCTTTCTTTGGAGTGGACTCCGTATACTATTACCCTCTGTGTCCTGTAGTCCAGCCAGTTTTTTACCCAGGCTACCACCCTGGGACTCACTCCCAGACCGGCTAACTTGTTTGTTAATCTTTTGTATGGTACTGTGTCAGATGCCATGCTAAAGTCTAGGTAGGCCATGTCCACAACCCCTCCCTGGCCTACTACTTTGGTCACCCAGTCAAAGACATTTTAATTATTTTTTTTACTATTGCCATTTAGGAAGGGATTTGATCCTAATGTACCCCGAGCACAATTCCTTCTTCTTCCTGTTAGCCAGTTCTACCCCATGCTCAGCTGTTTGTGATGCCTGTATGGGGGAGCGTAGAAGCACACTCCATACAAGTCTGTGGAACATCTTTATCTATCCTGTTTTGTACATTTTGATAAAAATCAAAAACAAGAGTAGAAGAAAATAAGAAAATCTGGTGTATTCATTTCATTTATTTGTTTTACCAGGAAAAGCTACATTAAGCAAAGGTAATTTGCAATGAGGTCCTGCTTAGGGCAGTACAGGAGAATCGACAGTGGTATTGTGCAGAGTGTAGAAGTAGCAGGGTTCCTGGTAGCCTGCAGATACAGGGCAGTGGTTGTGGTGATCGGGCCCAAAGGTGTATTATTCCTTGAGCCTCCTGTTTACACTATGCATAGATACATAGATACATAGACAGTGTCGGCAGATAAGGGCCTATGGCCCACCCAGTCTGCCCATTTGAGCTTGTAAGTTCAGTTTGTTTTCCAAGAAGTCTGTTGCCCCTTACCCCTGACCTCCAGAATTCCTTTGTCTATCCCATGTATTCTTAAATCCCGTGATTGTTTCAGCCCCCACCACTTCCTCTGGCAGGGTGTTCCACTTGTCCACCACCCATACCATGTACATAAGTAGTTTTCAGAAAGGTTTCAGGCACTGGTATCAAAACAAGGGTAATAGTGCAATAAAGGATGGCGGTAAAAGGCAATTTTGGAGGATTTTATAAAAACATATTAGGCTGATGGCTATAAATATAGGATGGCAGTGTATAAAAAAAATAAAATAAATAATACAGGGCGGTGGTAAAAAATAAAAAAAAGGGGTGGGGGCCTGCCGCGCTAAAATAATGAATGGGGAACACAGAGTACCACAGATCAGACAAGCATATATTAACTTGGGTTGTGATA
Organism: Neoceratodus forsteri; assembly: GCA_016271365.2. Taxonomy (NCBI): domain Eukaryota; kingdom Metazoa; phylum Chordata; order Ceratodontiformes; family Ceratodontidae; genus Neoceratodus; species Neoceratodus forsteri. Next base: position 310,093,992 of record JADMNL010000025.1, read on the forward strand.
AATATACAGTTACAGAAAATAGAGAATTGATCTAAGAATTGGGCTGGCAGTATAGACTAGAGGTTAGAGTAATGCGCTCTAAATGAGCTTGGTACATCCAGCAGATAGACCTGGGTTTGAGTCCTTTAACCTCCACTTGCATACTGTGTGACTCTGAGCAAGTCACTTGACCTCCCCAGTGCTCCTGGGTCGACCATGAAAACAGGCACTTGGACTTAGTGGGCCTTATCCAGTTACCAGAAGAAAGAGTCCTGAAAGAACTCCTAAAACTCAAGGTGGACAAAGCAATGGGGCCTGACGGGATTCACCCTAGAATCCTAAAAGAGCTAAGGGAGGACCTAGTGACACCAATAACCACACTTTTTAACAAATCATGGGAAGATGGGGTGGTACTTGAGGACTGGAGGAGGGCAAATGTGATTCCCCTTCACAAAAGTGGGAGCAAGGCAGAAGCAGGAAACTACAGACCTGTTAGTTTGACCTCAGTGGTGGGGAAAATGATGGAATCACTTCTGAAAGAAAGAAAGAATTGTTCAGTACCTAGAGGCCAGGGGGGCACAGAACCCAAAGCAGCATGGATTCACAGCAGGAAGGTAATGTCAGACGAATCTAATAGATTTCTTTGACTGGGTGACCAAAGTAATAGACCAGGGAGGGGCTGTGGATATGGCCTACCTAGACTTTAGCAAGGCATTTGATACAGTCCCGCACAAAAGATTAATAATCAAGTTAACCAGCCTGGGAGTGGGTCCTATGGTGGTAGCCTGGGTAGCAAACTAGCTGCACAGGACACAGAAGGTAATAGTGAATGGAACACATTCTAAAGAAAGGGGTTACTAGTGGAGTACCTCAGGGCTCAGTACTGAGTCCAGTCCCTCTAACATCTTTATAGGTGACATTGCAGAGGGTCTGAAGGAAAGGTATGCCTCTTTGCAGATGACACAAAGATCTGTAACAGAGTTGATACACAAGGTGGGGGTAGAAAGGATGAGAAGGGACTTGGCAAGGTTGGAGGAATGGTCAGACATATGGCAACTTAGATTCAGTGCAAAGAAGTGCAAAGTAATGCACCTGGGAAATAAAAATCCAGGAGAAGAGTACACAATAGCTGGGGAGGTACTAACAACAACAATAATAATGGAAAGGGATCTGGGTGTAGTCATAGCAGATGACCTAAAGGTGGGTAAGCAATGTGAGAAGTCAGTAAGGAGAGCCAGGGGGATACTGGGATGCATAGGGAGGGGCATCACAAGCAGAACAAGCATTTGTCAATGCCGAATGTTGTCGCACTGGCATTAGCAGTGTGAGTGGCATAGCTAGAGACGCATAGTGCTGTGATTTTGTTAATGTATCTCAAAAGGTGATTTTGCACAGCGAGCACGCCATTGTGCGCCACAGCTGCGGAAACACGTTTTGGGCAGGCTGTGAAAAATGGCAGCTGGACTGTTAAGGAGACGTGCACAAATGCCAGTGGTGAAAATGTGGCATGAAAAATATTGGCAGATTGACGGTTACAAGGTGCGGAAACTGCGCAATGCACGCTTGCAACACAGTCATTGTATGGAGTGTTCAGCACCAAATGTTCAACATAGGCATTTTAGGATCTCTGCTCATGAATAGTGTCACGCTTATTTCTCAAACTGCCCCTAAAGCTGATTTAGACAGCGGCCGGCAATTCTGTGCCGGACGTGCAAAACACATTTCAGGCAGTTGAGTGTTCATAAGGAGGTATGGAAAATGCCAATGATGAACAGCTGGAGTGAAAAGTACAAGTTCAGAAGTCATGAACGTGCGGAAACTGTGCAATGCACGCCATAAAACACTCATTTTATTGACTTCGTCCCCAAATTTTCAACATAGGCATTTTAGGGCATCTGCTAATGAACAGTGTCACTGTCATTTTCATCATGTGTGTCGTAACACAGACTTTCCACAGCAACCACGCTTATTCTGTGCCGGACTGCGAAAACAGATTTTGGTCAGGATGTGAAAAATGACAGCTGTACTGTTCATTAGGAGGTGCAGAACAATGGCGCTGTAGAAAATCTGGAGTGAGAATATTAGAAGTTTGCGAATGTACGAGCGTGCATGCAAACTGCACAACGCACGCTCGTAACACAGTCATTTTATGGAGCATTGTCACCAGATTTTCAACACAGACATTTTAGGACCTCTGCTCATAAACAGTGTCACTGTCATTTTCGTAATGTGTCCCGAACACTGATTTCGCACAGTGAACATGCTATTGGGCGCCGAAAGTGCGAAAACACATTTCGGCAAGGATGTGAAAAATGACAGCTGCACAGTTCACAAGAAGATGTAGTAAAATACAAAATTTGAGAATCTGGCTTGAAAATATTGCGAGTGCGCTAAGTTACGAGCGTGCGTTGTGCAGTTGCCATGCACCTCGTAAAACAGTCATTTTATGGAGGATTGTCACCAGATTTTCAACACAGGCATTTTAGAACCTCTGCTCATGAACAGTATCACTGTCATTTTTGTAATGTGTCCCGAACACTGATTTCGCACAGCGACCACGCTATTCTGTGCCGGAAGTGCGAAAACACATTTCGGCAAGGATGTGAAAAATGACAGCTGTATGGTTCACAAGAAGGTGTGGTAAAATGCCAGTGTTGAGAATGTGGCATGAAAATATTGCAAATACGCTAACTTACAAGTGTGTGTTGCGCAGTTGCTACGCACGCTCGTAAAACAGGCATTTTATGGAGTATTGTCACCAAATTTTCAACACAGGCATTTTAGGACCTCTGCTTAGGAACAGTGTCACTGTCATTTTCATAATGTGTCCTGAACACTGATTTCGCACAGCGACCGCAATTCTGCACCGGAAGTGCGAAAACAAATTTCGGGCAGGATGTGAAAAATGACAGCTGTACGGCTCACAAGAAGATGTGGTAAAATGCCAGTGTTGAGAATCTGGCATGAAAATAGTGCACACACTAACTTCACGAGCGTGTGTTGTGCAGTTGTCACTACGTCAGAAACAGTAATTTTTGATTTTCCTAACTAAACTTGCAACATAGGCATTTTGAGAGCCCTTCTCATGAACGGTTGTATGTCATTTCGTTACTCGGTCCTGAAAGGTATTTCCATGCAGTGCCTGCTAAAGCACCTTTTGGGACCAAATAACGCCATGACAGTGCAAGAATTCATGAGAAGGGGTCCCAAAAACCCCATGTTGAAAATTTGAGGCCAAAAGTCCCAAAAATGCCCGAGATATGCATTAAAGTTGAAAACCCTATTTATTCCATTGTACAGCTTACGGCATTTCCTCAGTTCATGGGTCGGGTTTGAAGAGTGCAGACGTGTTCCCGTCCACAGAAGACCTCGCGCTTGGACTCGGAGGTGGGTGCATGGGGTGGGGGGTGAGGGGAGGCAGGGTGCAGTGGGTGGGTGGGTTGGGGAGGGATCGAGACTACGAGGGACCGCTTCACTTTACAGGGGGAAAACGGAAAAATTATCGCGACAGTTTTCTTTTTAGATATTTGGCACGCAGGAGTGGGCTCCCAGCGTGCCACCTAACTGGTTTTGGGGTGCTGTAGCCGACGGGGATTGGGCACCCGCCGGCACTCAACACGGTGGGTGGGGGGGGAAGTAATGCCGACGGGATTGGGTACCACGGCACAGAAAGAAAGGAAGCGGAGCCGAGGGGATTGGGCACTCTAATATTCAACAATTGGGTTTATGCCGACGGGAGTGACTCCCATCGGCACACAAAGATTGGGGGCGAAGCTGAGGGGATTGGACACCCTCGGCATTCAACAATTTGGGGGTTAACTGACACCAAAATCGGGCAGATGTTAGCGGTTACCACCATGCACATAATGGCGAAGACGACAAGAAAAGGACCATCATATCGACGAGCTTTGCTCGGATTGCAGCGGACCTTTTCAGATGCTTGCCCCATTATGTATGCATGGTGGCGCCAGCATGCAGGCTGATTGGGCAGTGCTGGGACGACCTACTGGTGTGTGCCCTGCATTCGCCGAACAGCGACCACGCCTCCAACTCCCCACACTTTCGGAAGATGTTGGCTGCGCAAGCGTGACAACATAAAAAGGGAAGTGGTGATCCCTCTGTACAGACAGTTGGTGAGACCCCATCTGGAGTACTGCGTGCAGTTTTGGAGACCTCATCTACGCAAGGACATAGACAGGATGGAAGCAGCCCAGAGGAGGGCAACTAAAATGGTGCATGGTCTACATCAGGAACCATATGAAGAGAGACTGAGAGAGCTTAATATGTATACCCTTGATGAAAGGAGGGACAGGGGGGACATGATAGAAACTTTTAAGTACCTCCAGGGAATCAACAAAGTCCAGGAGGGTAGCATCTTTCAGAAAAAGAGATGTGTTAGAACAAGGGGACACAATTTAAAGTTAGAGGGGGGAAGGCTCAGGGGTAATGTGAGGAAATTATTTTTCATGGAGAGAGTGGTGGACGCATGGAACCGCCTTCCTGGAGAGGTTGTGGGGTCTAAAACAGTGGAGAAATTCAAACATGCAAGGGACAGACATAAGGCAATTATAGTGGGGGGTTGCAGGAAGTAGGCTGTTGGTTAACTAGAATCTGCAGCTTATCTGTTAGGTAGGGAAGTAACAAAAAGAATAAAATTTAAATAAAAAAAAATGCCCCGTGATACAGGATGTCACGAGCCCAGCCCTGTGGGCATGGCAGGACGTCCTTTTTGCAGGGATGCCCCCCTTTTTATGGAATTCATGAGCAGTTGTAGGGTTCAGGAAGCATCACCAACCTTCCTCTCCTGACTCTAATACTACATTCTCAGGCTAGAATCCCCCTCCCAGCTGGTAGCCTCTGTGCTAATATTGTTTGTAGGATAGCCGAGTGGTTTTCTATCTTAATTAGCAAGGTGTACAGTCTTTACAAAACCCTCCTGTTAAAAATGTTACCACTCAATCAGACCCCAGGCAGAGTTGATGAGGAATTATACAAAGATTACTTAAAGAAAAAAAAAAACACAGTAGATTCTACAATGTGGAAGATTTGAAAGGCAGACAATACAAAAATAACCAGTGGATGGTTATACAGAAAACACTATATGCTGTTATTTCTAAAACTATACCTTGAATTGGTGCTTGGAGTCCAGAAAGATGCAGATGTCCTTTTTGAGAAGAAAATTATCTCTGTAGGTGAAGTTCTTAAGATGAACAAGATTGTTGGAAAGAAAACTCGAGTCTCTGAGTTTCCTTTTGTGCAAAACTCAGGGTTGTCTTGGTGCAAAAGTCTTTGTTCTCAAATTCTGACTTAAAAATCAGAATTTCTGTTCAGAATGTGAAAAGTCTGCTTTCACAAAACCCAGGTCTATTCGGGGGGTTCCCAGTCCCACATATACTTTCAAAAAGTATATAACAGCTTGTTTGGTAAGTCCTGGCGCTGAAATTTCCAAGGAATACCCTTCTTTCTCCTGCTTTAACTTACAAGCTAATGCACCGATTTCATAATGTGTGTGTAAGTTAAAGTCTGTGTGATGTCATTTTCAGGCCACACCCATCTCCTTTTAGAGGGGTGTGACAGTCCACTTTGTCCTGCAGGTGTCACTATGGTTCCATGTTTAAAAACCCCAGTAACACGCCTTATGCCCATGTATGGTTCGTCTTTGCTGTAGGAGGCTGACCTCCCACTGGGCGCTTTGCTGCTGACCTCTCACTGGGGCCTTTGCTTTGGAATGGCTGTGCCCTTTGATGTACGGGATATAACCCTTGGAAAACACATACCCAGTCTGCTCATTCCTAGACAGATGCCAGACCTTAAATGTTAAGTACCTTTTTTTTTTTTCTTTCAAATCTCCTTTTGCCTTTAAAAGGACAGTGTTTTAACTCTGGAGCACATCACAACACATTAAATATGAACGTAAACAAAATGGTATAGGCCTGTCTTGCGACATGGGGTGTTGAGTTTTGCAAGTTGTACAGCGGCAGCATGTGAAAACGAGCAGTTTTGCTCGCATGCCTTTCCAGTATAAAAAAATAAAACCAAACCAAAAAATTTAAAAAAATTCATAGCAAGCAACAGCAGTAGTAAGTACTAGCAAATATTGGGTGCAAATGCACTTGTCAGTACAGTTGGCGTCATTCATAGGTTTAAAGGTGCCAAAGCTTACAATAGAGTTTTGTTTCAAACAGTCCTGCAGTTTGTTCCAGTGAATTGGACATCGCCTGAAGGCAGTTTTCCCATAGTTTGTTGTAAATCTTGGCATTTCAAGCAAAATATGATTGCCTGTTCTCAGATTATATAGATTGGAGGCTCTACGTTAATAGCTCAGTGGTATATCCTCTCGGTTCGCCCCTGAAAACAGGCAGTTGTGCCTAGTGGGCCTTACCCGGTTAACAAAATAAATATTGTGGGTACTTCACACCTAATAGATTTATAGGTCCATACATAAAGATTTTTGAGGCACCTAGCAGTGAGGGACAGCCAGCCAACAGATGTATTGAGGGTTCAGTGATGAATCCAGGTAAAACACAGCAACTCAGATAACAGTGCTCACACACAAGAAGAAATTAAAAGTGCTGAAGCCAGTTGATTTTTTTCCAAATCCTTTAGTGAGTAAATTGGCTTCAAGCGTACAGGTGTATACAACCTTGCAAGACTTCAAACTTGGTGCTGTTCCCTAGTGCCTAGACTCTCGCGAGTCTTTATTGGTGGTGAGGCTAGTGGAGGAGGATGCAACATTTATACTCCGCTCATTACATAACTAATGCATGACATCGTATATCCATTGTTTACATATAATTCTTTATGGAGCTTAAGTAAAGTGCATCTCAAACAGTCAGCTTCAAAGTTAGATCTTATAGGTGAGCTAAGTACAAAAAAGAAAGATTAATTACAAAAATATGTGTGTTAATGTTTTTATACTGCATTTTGAAAAGAAAATTAATTTTATGTAAAAATATGTGGATAAAGACTAATGTACAATCACTGCTCCATGTTTCTTTTCTCCGGGTAGGATGGAGTGGTCCCAGGTATGGTGCCATATCCAAACATAACATTTCTAGAAGAAAACCGAAAGAGCAAACTTGAATTCACATAACATCAGATTACATGGCTAATATGGTATATAGCAAAGTGCAGTACAGAGTTACACATATAGTGTTTATTCTCTTTTTTTCTCATTACTTCTTCAAAAAAGGCTTTATATCCCATTTGTCATTCAGACCATTTGGCTTGACGCTAATCACTTTGAAAATCCACATACTTTCTTTCTCAAATAGCAGGTTTGGTCTGCCGCCCCCTAGTTTGAGTGGTGGTATCTACTCAACCCCCATGAATTTTAAATCATCTGGTTTTGAATCATGGTACTGGGCATAGCGTGTACCTACAGGAGTGTCTTTTCTATTGTTTATGACGGACCTAACATGTTCTTGGATGCGTTATTTTAGGGGTCTGACGGTTTTGCCACATAGACTAATCCATAGTTACACCAAAGGGCATATACAACATAACTTGTGTCACAAGTTAGTAGTTCTCTGATAGTGATCTTTTTGTCAGGGGTTTTAGGATGAATTAACTCTGAGCTGGCTAAAGCATATTTGCAAATATTACACCTTTTGCACTTGTGAAAGCCTGTGGGCCTTTTGGGTAGCCACGTTTGGCGGTCACTACAAGTGGATTTCGGTATTCTACTGTGGACTAGTTTGTCCCTCTAGGTTATTTGCCCTGCTAAAAGGTACTCTGGGAGAAACGCCTACTGCACTCCCTGCCTGATCGTCACTGAGCAGGATCGGCCCCTTTTTTCTATATTATATTCCATATCTGGCCAGCAGTGGTGGTATACTCCGTTATGAAAGTACAAGGGACTCTGTCATTTGGAACAGGTTCATTCCCCTTTGAGTTCATCTCTATCTAGAGCTTCCAATTTTCTCTGATTGCACCAAGAGACCACTGTCGTAACCTCTAACTTTAAATCTTTCAGTGAGTTCATTCACCTGTACTTCGAAATCGTGTGTGTTACAGTTTCTCTTAAGCCGCAGTATTTGGCTGTATGGCATTGATCTTTTAAGACTGGGGGGTGGGCACTATTCAAGTGTAAAACTGAATTTGTTGCTGTATGCTTCCTAAAGGTTTTGGTGTATGTTAATTCTGGACTCGTTGTTTCCCCGCATTTTTTATAGATAAGCTTAAGTCAAGGAAATAGTGTTACTGCATCACTTTTGTAGTTGAATTTAAGGTTCAGCATGTTAACACTAAGCCACTTCATGAATTCTGGTATTACTTTCCTGCCCCCCTTCCAGATGCATATAATGTCATCTATAAAGTGGAACCAGTATTTTATGTGCGCATGGGTTAATGCTTTGATGGTGTCCTCCCAATATGCTCAGAAGCGGTTGGCATAACATGGTGCCATGGCTGCCCCCATTGCCGTTCGATTATGAGAAGGGAGATAACTTATCTTGGGGTAAACCCAGATCAAGCAGGGGCAGACCCAGGTCAAGGGTCAGGTTTGCCAAAGACAAAGAAAACAAACAGTACTCGAATGAAAAACACTTAAAGAACCTGCTAGAAAAACAGCACAGGCACCTAACAAGGAGAAGGATTTTCAGAAGCGACAGCCCCCAGACGCAAAAGAAAAAAATAGGCAGAGGCAAATGAGGAGGACGCAGCACAAACAGGAACAGAGAGACAATTGAGAGAGAGAGAGAGAGAGGGAAAGAAAGAAAGGCCTTGTCTACAGATACTGAATCTGTCTTCCCTGACACTGGACCCTGAACAAGAATTTGTTTTGAAGAAAGGCCTTAGCTTTATCCCTACCTCTGTAATCAACTAATTTCAAGTATTTGTAGACCTTAATAAATTTTTCAGGAAATTACATTTGAGACTTTTTTCCTACAAAGACCAAGGGATGGAAATGGGTTTCAACAATATTGATGTGGACTATACCCTAGAGAATGGTACAGTTCAGCTTGAAGATTTGGATTTAATACTTAAAGAAATTGAACCTTTGTGAGCAGATTGAGATCTACAATCCTCGAGGTGAAGAACCTGGATCTGTAGGTTGTAGCCCCACCACAGCCCCTGAAATGATGGATACTACCTTATAAGCATTGCAGGGCTTATGGTTTGAGAATGAGCATGACATATCAGCCCACCAGGTAAGAAGTGGAAATGGACAATTAATAGTGAGTAAACACTTTAAAAAAAATTAAGAGAATCATTATTTAAACCAAACTTGACATTTTGTCCCAAAACTTACAACAATGTTAATGATTTTAAACTGAAACAGAATTTGTCTAGATATGAAAGGTTGACATTGGAGAAATTAATGAAAAATGAATCAGTGGTTATTAAACATGCAGATAAGGGCGGAAATACAGTCATCCTAGATGAGACCCTGTACAGAGAAATAGCCATGCCATTGCTAAACGACACAGAGAGCTACAGTAGACTACCATCAGACCCCACACCACAATACAGTAAAGAACTATATACATTACTGAACACAGCTGTAGAGAAGGGAGATATAACAGAAAGAGTTTGAGTTCTTGTGGAAAGAATACCCGATATACCGGGATTTTATATTCTACCAAAAGTTCACAAAAATCCGGACATACCGCCCAGGAGACCTATAGTCTCTGGGATGGGCTTTTTAAGCCAGAATTTAGGAAAATATGTTAATTTATTTCTACAACCATTAGTCACCAGTCTAAAATCTACATAAGACACTACAGATCTTTTGGGAAAGCTTAAAAACATTAAATGGGAGGAAGACTTCAGCTGGCTTGGAATAAAAATCACTGTACACATCTATTAATCATGAACAGCGGTTAGCAGCCAACAGGTTCTTTATGGACCAATACCAGGAGAATGATGCAATACCCACAGAATTCATTTTGAACTCACTCAAGTTCATTCTGACCCACAGCTTTTTTTTAATTTGAAGGGAACTTTTATAAACAAAAAAGAGGAACAGCAATGGGGGCAGCCATGGCACCATGTTATGCCAACCTCTTCCTAGGGTATTGGGAGAACACCATCAAAGCATTAACCCATATCATGAGCACATAAAATACTGGTTCCGCTTTATAGATGACGACATATGCATCTGGAAGGGGGTCAGGAATTTGATACCAGAATTCACTAAGTGGCTTAGTGTTAATATGCTGAACCTTAAATTCAACTACAAAAGTGATACAGTAACACTGGATTTCCTTGACTTAAGCTTATCTATAGAAAATGCGGGGAAACAACGAATCTAGTATTGACACCAAAACCTTTACGAAGCATACAGCAACCAGTTCAGTTTTATACTTTAATAGTGCCCCCAAAGTCTTAAAAGATCAGTACCATACAGCCAAATGCTGCGCTTAAGAGAAACTAACACACATGAAGATTTTGAAGTACAGGTGAATGAACTCATTCAAAGATTTAAAGTTGGAGGTTACGACAGTGGTCTCTTGGAGCAATCAAAGAGAAAATTGGAAGCTCTAGATAGAGATGAACTCTTAAAGGAGAAGGAACCTATTCCAAATGACAGAGTCCCTTGTACTTTAGTAACAGAGTACAACATAATTGCTGGCCAGATATGGAATATAATATAGAAAAACTGGCCAATCCTGCTCAGTGACTATCAGGTAGGGAATGCAGTAGGCGTTTCTCCCAGAGTATCTTTTAGCAGGGCAAATAACCTAAGGGACAAACTAGTCCACAGTAGAATACCGAAATCCACTTGTAGTGACAGCCAAACATGGCTACTCAAAAGGCCCGCAGGCTTTCATAAGTGCAAAAGGTGTACTATTTGCAAATATGCTTTAACCACAAATGACAAATGGAATATAAAGCCCTTTTTGAAGAAATAACGAGAAAAAAGAGAATAAACACTATATATGTGTAACACTGTACTGCACTTTGCTATATACCATATTAGCCATGTAATTTGATGTTATGTGAATTCAAGTTTGCTTGTTCTGTTTTCTTTTAGAAATGTTATGTTTGGGTATGGCACCATACCTGAGACCACTCCATCCTACCTGGAGAAAAGAAGCATGGTGCAGTGATTGTTTCTGCCTTGGTAAACAATCACCCCAAGGTGGTTGTACATTAGCCTTTATCCACATATTTTTACATAAAATTAATTTTCTTTTCAAAATGCAGTATAAAAACATAAAAATAGATTTTTTTGTAATTAATCTTTCTTTTGTGTACTTAGCTCACTTATAAGATCTAACTTTGAAGTTGACTGTTATGAGATGCACTTTACTTAAGCTTCATAATGAATTACATGTAAACAATGGATATACGATGTCATGCATTAGTTATGTAATGAGCGGAGTATAAATGCTGCATCCTTCTCCACTAGCCTCACCCCCCAGTGAAGACTTGCGAGAGTCAAGGCATTAGGGGACAGCACCAAGTTTGAAGTCTTGCAAGGTTGTATACACCTGTACACTTGAAGCCAATTATTTACTCACTAAAGGATTTGGAAAAATCAACTGGCTTCAGCACTTTTCGTTTCTTCTTGTGTGTGTGAGCACTGTTATCTGAGTTGTGTTTTGTGTGGAGGTTAGCCGCCTTCTAACATACAGTGCTGCACCGAGCCAAACTTGCTGCATCACAGTGGTATCTGTGGAACTGGATGAATCCAAGTACCCTGTGATACAGGACGTAGAGTTTTGCAAGTTGTACAGCGGCAGCACCTCTGTATATAAAGTTCCAATAGTCAAGCAGAGGTAGGAACGTAACTCTGACTAAGGTTCTGCTGGCTTCTAGGGGTCAGCTGAATTAATTTCTGTAGTAAAAATCTTCCTTTGGCCTCAGTTTCTTACATAGATTGTCAATATGGCTGTTCAGAAAGAGAGTTTATCATCTAGTCATATTCCTAGATAGTTTGAAAGTTTCTACTGTTTCTAGCCTATCACCTAGTAGTGTAAGAATGCCAGGGGTGGATGGGTCAATTATCTTTTTATTGTTGGGGTAAAAATCATATATTTTGTTTTTTCAGCATTAAGGATGACTTTGGAGGTGCATAGTTTAAGTTGGAGAACATTTAAGGTGGGCTGTAGGCCATATATGGCTTCCTTCAAGTTGGCTTTGGTTGCATATACTACTGTATCAGCATGACAGTGCAATTTTATATCTCCAATATCACCCAGACTGTTAGTGTAAATGGTAAATAAGAATAGTTCAAGGACAGATCCTTGTGGGACGCCTTTGGATATTTGAGAGCAGGAGGGCAGCATGCCTTCAGACTTCAGTTGCTGTTGTCTACCCATAAGGCAGGCTTTTAAATGACTCGCATTGCATTTTGCAAGGCAAACCGGACGGTTGTGTGAGTCAAAACTGATCCATTTTTCCATGTTTTTTTCACTGTTCCCACATACTCAGAGGGACGATTTTGCCTGCAGTAATGTCAATTAGCCCCAAATGGGTGTCACTGTGTCCTTAGCTCTGCCCACCTCTGAAAGTAATTGGCTGCCTGATTCCGCGCCCTCGATGAAAGAAGTGGAAGAGAGAGGCTGCTAAACGTGACACTAGTGCAGTGAGTTACTGATCAGCTGAACTCCAACACCAAGGAGAACTCAACTTCACCATTGTAAAAGGGTTGGTAACTGTTGATCAGCTTATTTTGCTGGGTGAGAAAAGGCAGCTTGCTGTGTACTTAGTTGTAGGTGGCTTTGATGGTGGCGCTATGGGAAATCTGTGTAAGTGGGTCAGGGCAACAAGTCAGGTTCGAATTTGGCACAATAGCCAAGGTGGTGAAGGCGCTGCAGGGAACAGTAACTCGTATCTTTGTGACAGTAAAAGTTGGGGTGCTGAAGTCATAGTGGCTGTGTGGTTTCAGGTGGTCCTAGTTGTGTCTTTGCCCGCTTGTAGCAGCCTGAGCAGTTCCAGCCCTAGTGTTCTGCAAAGAGACAGATCCTCTAGCCCGCCGTGTGATGTTCTATCCCCCCATGGCCTCAGCTGCTGTGCATCATGTCCGGGATCTGAGGGACTCTGACTTTGGACCAACACTGTGGACTGGGAGCGCTGGTTGAGTTTACTGAAAGAGATTTAGCACTGGCCATAGTCCTTGGCCCAGATGATGCCCACCCGGCCTCAGCTCTCCCTTGTCAGTCCACTCGGCCTCAGAGTCCTCTGTTCAGTGCAGCCTATGGCGATCTGTTACATCAGGTTGTGTTGTGCAGTTTTCCAAATTTTTTGTTCTCCCTCCCCCCCGCTGTTGTGCTGAGCAGCTGTCCGAGGGGATCGAGGGACTGACCGTCACTGCAGGCCCCACCGACGATTCAAATGATGTCCTGTTATCCCCTGGTTTGCCTGGCTGCAGCTGTGACTCATTTGTTTGGCGAAATCGTGATTCCCCCCAACCCCCCGGTTGTTTTTCTTACCGGTGTTCTTGTATAGCACGAGTTGGAGGGTGCTTCAGAGGTTGGAGCAGGTGGCATCTGTGCAAGTCGGAACAGTTTGCTGCTGAGACCTGCAGATTTGTGTCCAAGGCATTGGGGGGGAGGGGAGGGGGATGAACTGCATAGAAAAAGAACAAGTGCTCCAGTTTGCGACATGGGGTGGGTGGGAGGTTGAGAGGCAAAGTCTGTGCCTGCTGATCAGAGTAACTATGGGCCCTCACCTTGGAGGGGGGGCAGGGATACCCACTCAAGTCCAGTCAGAATAAGTCGACCACCAGGGGCAAGTTAGTATGGGCACACTCAGTCAGCTTAATCCAGTGTGCCTGGGCTAGGCTAAGTTGTGGAGAATTTGGCTGAATCGTTACGTGCACACCTGCCATGGACTCACTGGAAGTTCTCTGGTCCTGGCCTGCATACCACATTTGGGAGGTGGGGGTTTCTTTTATGAGGCAGCCTGTCTCTGTGCCCGCTGGTAAAATCTGTGTTGTTGTTAATCTTCCTGAGTCCAGACATTCCAGCCACATTTTTTTTTTGGGTTGCACTGGCTGTTGACAGAGAAAATCAAGTGCAACTTCAGGCACTGCCCATGTGTGCTCAATGCCAGTGTAGGAAAAAGCCACTGCTAGGCAGTTTCATCGTCACTGTCACAGGGGGCTGTCCTCCGCGAAAGCCATTGTTAAGTGGGTCACCTCACCTGGGAGTCCTGTTGGCCCTCCAGTCCCACCAGAGTTGTGCACAAAGCCCACTATGGGATGTTGTTTTTCAAGGGCGCAAGTCGTGCAGCCTGGGCATAATCGTGTCTTGTAAATAAGACAACTTTTTCATTTTGCTAATCAGTTTGATGCCCATGCTACACATTAGCAACATTAAATAGCAATTTTCCGCACAAAAGTGTTAATCGGTTGAAAATCCTTATTTAAAACCCTGCAAGGTAAATTTTGAACCAGGATAAGACATACTGTCCCATACCAATGTGAGACAATTTATTTAGTAATATTTTTATTTATTTAGTTTTTATTGACCGGGTAAGCACACTAGACAGTCTGTGTATTTTCAGGCATGATCCCGCTAGTCTCTGCCACTCTTAGTGGGAAGAGCAAAAATGTTGGGGCGCGCCTATGACCAGGCCCACACCCACGCAAAGGGGTTACCAGTACCTAAGCCATTGCCACTCTTAAGAAACTTTTACCTCCTCCTCCTGTGCTCAGGAAATGTGGAGCTCAATCCGGGGCCACCAGCTGCAATCACATGGCCCTCTGACCTTGCCACACTGAAAGGCATGAATTTCCTCCACAGTATGCAGTCTGTTAAAAAAGTTCTTCACGATCAGGCCTGGGTCCTCCATACTATAGCAGACATCCTAGTGGTTTCAGAAACCTGGCTTAGACTGGCCACCTCCGACAAGGAAGTCAATATCTCTAACTATTTACTATTTAGAGCAGACCGACACATCCAGGGATGGAGGGGTTGCCATCTATGTCAAGGATAGGTATACGGCATCCTGTCTGAGTGCTTTATCTGTTGCTGATGCTTATGAATGTCTGTCTCTCCAAGTCACCGTCTTGCACACTTCAGCATTTAAACATTTCAACTTTAGGAGGCAGTATAGCGCAGTGGTCTAAGGCTCTGAGCTGCAAATCTGGTGACATCCAGCAGACCAGACCTGGGGTTGAATCCCACAGCTTCCACCTGCATACTGTGTGACCCTGAGCAAGTCACTTAACCTCCTTGTGCTCCCAGGTCGCTCCTGTAAAAAAGCTTTCAGCTTAGTGTGCTATACCTGGATAAACAACTAAATAAATAAAAAAAATAAAAATAAACATTGTGTATCATAGGGTGCTATAGACCTCCTTCTGCCGATGTACAATTGTTACTTCATCTGAGTAATGTCATCGAACACCAATCCTCAGAAATAATTATTCCTGGGGATCTTAATTTAGACTGGCTATCTAAAATCACCGCTCCTCTCGTAGCTTTCTGTGACACCCATGGATTATCGCAACTCATTGTTGAACCAACACAAGTAAATAAAAAGAACGTGGATAACAGCTCCCTGCTAGATGTTATCCTAGTGAATAAACCACATCTCTTCTCCTTTGCCGGCAGCTTCTTCAGTGAGATCAGTGATCACTCATTTTTTGCTTGCATAAGATCAAGCAACAAACCTACTACTTCGCCGAAGTTTGCTGCCAAGAGATCTAGACAGAACTTTGATCTCACTGCCTACATAAACGAACTGAAACGCTCCTTGTATTGGCAAGAATTCTATTTGGCAAAAAACATGCAATCAGCATTTGACATATTCAGCAAAATTATCCTAGATGCCCTAAATAAATATGCCCCTATAGTTAAGGTGCGAATAGCAAAAAATGCATGTAGATGGTTCACACCATTATTAAAATCTGCATTGGCTGAAAGAGATAACCTATGGAAAAAAGCACGCAAAACCCAGTCTGCTGCGGACTGATGCAAGTTCAGAAGGGCATGAAACTCGTACTAGAATGGTTAGAGATGCAAAAGCTGCATACTATCATTCTGAATTTCTCTCTGCCTCCAAAAATCCTGCAAAATTTTGAAACCGCAAGGACGGTCCGTCACACGTCCGTGGCTCACTACCTGATGAAATCTCCTAAACAATAACCCCATTAGTGACAGACTGAAGTTCTAGATGCCTTCAGTAATCACTTTGCAACTGCAGGCTTAGCCTTCACAATTCCCCTCTGAATTTGATATGCTCTCGGTGGATAATCAAGGTGCAGATCCGCACCGATTGTCTTCTTGCGCCCCATTACCTGAAAGAAGTTGAAGACCTATTGCTTAAACTGGATGTAAAAAAAAAAGTGCTGGTGCGGATACCCTCGACCCATATTTTTTGAATGTGGCCATCCATGTGTTAGCCGTGACCATAACCTATTTATTTAACCTATCATTAACTCAAGGATCCATTCCTTCAATATGGAAAACAGCGCACATCATACCCCTGTTCAAGTCCAGAAATCCCTGTAATCTAAATAATTACAGACCAATTTCGATTCTATCGGTCTTGTCAAAATTACTGGAAAAAGTCATTAAGTAACCAGCTGAGGCAGTATCTAGAAGCTAATAACCTGCTTAATCCAGTCCAATCAGGGTTTAGAGCTAAACATAGCACCATCACAGCACTTGCCAAAGTGACTAATGACTGGCAAAGAGAGCTAGACAGCAGGAATTACACATGCGCTGTATTCTTGGACCTGAGCAAGGCCTTCGACACTGTCAGCCATTCTCTGCTAGTCTATTCCCTGACCTCACTAGGTGCTGACTCGTTATCTTTACAGTGGTTCAACAACTAACTCTCTGATCGTTTCCAGCAGATGAAAGCGGAAGGAGATCTTTCAACTGTCAAACCTCTCCTAAGAGGTGTTTCCCAGGGTTCTATCTTAGGACCGATCTAATTTGCAATATACATCAACAATAATGATGAAAGCATAACTAAGGCCAACATTCATCTGTTTGCAGATGACACAGTTCTTTACGTAAGCCGCCCGTCATTACAGTCTGCATGTAATGACCTTCAATCTGAGTTCAACCTGCTGCAACACCAACTCCTAAACAAAAAAACTATTACTTAACAGCAAGAAAACAAAAGCAATGCTCTTTTCTCCCTCTGCCCAAATGATAAATTCAGCCCTATCAGATCCTGTGCCACAGATTACTACAATTCTTGGCGAGAAGTTGGAATTTGTCCCTAAATTCAAATACCTGGGAGTATGGCTGGACCATAGGCTCTCCTTTATAGAGCATGTTGAAGAATTACTCAAAAAATTACGACAGAGACTTGGCCTGTTCTTTAGGCTAGCCCGCTTTTTAACTAGAGATGCCAAACTACAGCTGGTACAATCAACCTTTCTATCCTTGATAGATTATGCTGACATCCTCTACAGTCACTGTCCCATTTCCTACCTCACCAAACTTGACACATTATATCATAGAGCTTTGAGGTTCATCACAGGCCTGCCTTATTCCACTCACCACTGCTTCCTGTATCAGTCAGTGTGGTGGAGTTCTCTTCAATTCAGGCGTGATAAAAATGCAGCCTTATGGACCCTGAGAACCATCTCCAAAAAACTGGCCCAATACATTACAGACTGTCTTCCTATAAAACCAGTAGGCAATTATGCCCTGAGAAGTTGCAAATCTCTCCTACTGATGGTTTCCAAAGTTAACTCTCACTTTAGCAGGGCTGCTGTAAGCTTTACACTGTCCTCCTTGTGGAATAAATTGCAAAAAAAAAAAAAAAACTGAAACTGAGGTCACCCATCGGCATCTCATCTTTTAAGCTCTTATATTCAGGTCTCAGAAATGATCAGTCATCATGCTAACCTGTACCATTTAACCATGAACGAATTACTTCTAGTGCTTGTCTCCTCCTTGGCCCTGGTCTGTCATCATGCTTTCATGCAGCACCTTGATGCCTCTGTCCTCCCTTTGATACTGGTCTATCTTCCCGCTTTCTCCAGCTTTTTTTTCATAACTCTATACTGCACTCATCCACAGTCTACACGCAATCATACTATAACAGTCCTAACTCCTCTTTCCCTCTCCCCGTAGGCCCCCACCGCTGCATCAGTTCAACCGGCCTATCCTTGGGACTTCACTTCTCACAATGTTTATCCTTCGCTTGCATATTACATACCCCTCCTGGTACCCCATCTGCCATTAGTTGGTGGTTCTCCAAGCCATCTTCATGGCTAGTACTAGTGACTGCCCCTGGTAAATGAACTAAGTGGTACTTCTATACAGAGAACATGGTTTATATACAGTTGCATGGTTCAATGGTGGACCTGCCCCCTTGTATTTGAATCCCCCTCTGTTATGGCTTGCCTTGTCTTCCTTTTATCATTTGACTCCTCTATTACTGCACCATTGTGTTTGTGTTTATATACTTATTTACATGTATTTATATGTTTTTATGATGGATGTTAACTGACCCTGTTCTAACCAGGTCCATCTTGTAAAAGAGCTCTGCTCAGTGATGTTCACCTGGATAAATAAAATATTTTGATTGATTGATTGCCCCGGGGGAGGAGGCTACAGATGAATGCCAACTGACCTTGAACCAGGTTAAGCTGTTGGTGGTATTTTTAGTGAATGAGGGGAAATTTCATTAGGGCACAGGGGAAATTCCCCTACTCTTTTCGAGAAGTGCCGTGGGATCTTTAACATCCACCAGAACAGGCAGATGGGACCTTGGTTTAACGTCTCATGGATGGTTCACTGGATGAAAAGCCTTGCTGAGATCTTGGAAAATGGCAGCTTTTACAAGATTTTGATCAAGGGAAGTGAGCCAGTGATCGATCACTTTGGTAAGTGCAGTAGCAGTGTTGTGTAGGAGCCTGAAACCAGGTTGGGAAGGTGTGAGTAAATTATGGCTGGACAGGTAATCACAAATCTGTATAGTGACTATTTTTTCTAGGGCCTTAGCAAGGACAGGCAGTATTGATATAGGCCTATAATTACTAGCTTTGTACGTATCTCCATGTTTGTGGCACGGGATGAGATGAGCTGTTTTCCATAATGTATTGATTTCCTAACTGGTGTGGGTAGACTGAATGGGTGTGTTATGGGTGCTGCTAACGTTGAGGCCCCTGCACTCAGAAAAACAGTTCCAAGTTGTTTGCTGCAGGACCCTTTTTGGTGTCAAGTGTAAGTCACATATTCTCCACCTGCTTGAAGGTGATAGTCTGAAAATAGAAGGGTGGCTGAGTGTCAGAATTTGGTGGGGTTGCTATAGGCTTGTTAGTGGTATCGCAGCAGCAGGTGATAGATAAAAAGACCCCCCAGCAGTCACAACGTGAGCATTTAAGTTCTTCCAGTATTGGTTGCTTAGTAGTAATGATTTTTCCTCCGCCTCTGTCTTACCTGGTAGCGTGAGGATGCTGCTTCTTCCTCAAGGGACTAGATTGTCTGCTAGAATTTAGGATTATTTTTATTAGAGTCTAGGAGGCTCAGGTAATAGTTTGACTTGACAGGACAGATTAATTTGATGCAGTAGTTACAATTATGTCTGAACTCCATCCAGTCCTGGGTTAATTTTGTTTTTCTGGCTGTAGCCCATAATATATCCCTGTCTTTCAGTGGCGTTTTAATTCCTTAGTGAATCAGGGGCAGATCTTTTTCTTAACTGTGTGTATGGGAGCTTGCCAATTTATTGCAGTTAGGATTTGTTGGTTAAATATATCTACCACTTTATGTACAGAAGGGGCAAGGTAAAAATATTGCCAGATGTTCTTTGTCAGATCCTGGCGATAGCTAGCCACATTGAAATGTATTTATTTAGCTTTTGTTAATCAGGTAAGCACACTAGATAAAAACAGATGCAATTTTCAGGTGCGACCTGGGAGGTTACAAGGAAATAAGGAAGCAGATTACAAAACAGATTGTGCAGCGCTCAGGTAGATAAATATACAGACATTTCAAAGATGAGGCAGGAGAGGCAGTTCAAAGTAGCATACAGTAACATACACAGGCGCAGGTAAATAATATACAGACATTTCAAACTGTGACAGAGAGGAGATTTCAAATACCATAGAGTACATATACAAGGTACACTATGGGCAGGTAATGCTAGGACGACAACCAAACGCAGAGCTCAGGTAGGTGCCCCTCAAAGAGGACCAAGGTATCCAGTGTGACTTTTGTTTAGGAGGGCCACTGGCATCTTAAGTGCAACTGCAGGCCAAGGAGAGCAGCAAGTGATCCCAGAGGGAATTACAGAAACAGGTATGGGAGGGTGTAGTACGAACATAGATAGGAAGGTAATTCCATAATCTTTGAGCACACGAAGCAAATGCTTTGTCACCCATTTGGGTGCGGGTATTGGGAACCTGGAATATCGCAGAACCATGCGACCTTAGGAAGTAAGAGGAGACCGCAGGTTTGAGGAGCTCTGCCAGAACAGGAGGAGTGGCCATTCTTACCACCTTGTCAGTGAAACAACCTAGAACAAAGCTTTGATGCTGGTGTGGTGGAAACCAAGTAAGCTTATTGTAAAGGTCACAGTGGTGGGTGAGATGACAGGTTGCAAGAGCAAAGCAGCATATATTATTGTAGGCCACATCCCACTTTGAGAGGTGAGTTTTAGCAGCGTGAGCAAATATGAGTCCATAGCAGAGCGTGGGGAGAAACACCCCTCTCGCCAGGGCAATATGCACGGTGGGGGTAAGACTGTTTTTTACTCTGTAAGCCAGGCCCAACTTACTATTTACAGATCTGCATACGAGATGAATATGCTGAGAGAGGTCGAGCTGAGGATCCAGGGTAACTCCCAAGTATTTGACCGAAAGATGAACAATTAATATTAAGGAAACCATCAGCGCCGGTAATATGCAAGGGGCACAGGGGACGTTTTTAACTTAGCTTGGGAACCAAAGAGCATTTCCTGAGATTGAGGACGACTCTGCTCTCTCTTAACCAGGATTGTATATTGCTAAAGCCAACGTTAAGGTGCCGGTTGATGACACTAATGTCACGGGAGTGGGTAAGGATGACCAGGTCATCTGCGTATAAGGTGGCACTGCAGTGGGATGGTACAGTGGGGAGATTGTTTACAAATAGGAGGAAAAGGAATGGGCCCAAGGACAGACCCCCTGAGGAAAGTACAGTTACGTAAGAACTTACCGTAACAGTAGATCTTCGAGAGGAGCTCTTGCAGCAGGCTATAACAGTTAGGACTATGCCGCAGGCACTAGGACCCTCCAGAAAACTTTTCAGCCAACGTTAGCCCTGGTACAAAAGGGGGCGGACCCAGCTTCATCTCGGTTCCCCCGCGAACAAACTCTGACAAGAGAAGGAAACGAAGCACTCGATGAAGATGTAGATAAAGATCTGCACAACCTCGAGGGGAAGGCGGTGAGGATCACTTGGGCTGCAAGAGTTCCTCTTGAAGATCTACTGTTACGCTAAGTTCTTACGTAACTGTACTATCTTACCGAGTGAGCTCTTGGCAGCAGGCTGCAACAGTTAGGGACTGAATACCAAGCAGTCCCACGCCAAAGAGGTAGTCGACCCCGGGAGGTGGAATATACTGACTCCAGAGGCCTAGGACAAAAGTCAGTGCAAAACATCCAGACCAAAACCGGCACGGCGTCTGGAGACGATATCCAAGCTGTAATGCTTGACAAAGGTATGCACCGAATTCTAGGTAGCGGCCGCACATATGTCCCTTATGGAGACATTTCTCAGGGCGGCCAAAGAAGCAGACACTCCCCTGGTGGAGTGACCCCTGACTGGACCCGGTAGGGGTTTATTGTGCTTTTCATAGCAGAAGGATACACAGTGGATGATCCACTTCCAAATCGTCTGCTTGGTCACCGGTTTGCCCAAGCATTGTGGTGCAAAGGCCACAAAGAGTTGCTCCGACTGACGGTGTGTAGCCGTCCTTTTGAGGTAATACCTCAAAGTCCTGTGGATGTCCAATGTGTAAAGGAGAGCTTCCCCGCTATTAGATGAGGAATGAAAATAGACTGGAAGGTCAACCGACTGATTGAGGGTCAATTCCGAGACCACTTTCGGAAGAAACTTAGGATTTGTTCTAAGGAAAACCCTTTCCCTGTGGAAAACCAAATACGGCTCTTTACACATCAGAGCTTGAAGCTCAAACTCTTTGAGCTGAGGTAATAGCAACCAAAAAACAAACCTTCCAGGAAAGATAACGCAGCTCACAATCCGCTGCCGGCTCGAAGGGAGGGAGGGTGAACTTCTCCAACACAAAAAGGAGATCCCAGGGTGGGATAGGATCCCTAATGGGAGGTCTCATATGCAAAATTCCTCTCAGAAGGGTGCGGGCTACATCCAACTGTGCTAACGCCTTGTCTTCAATCAGAGCATGATAGCCGGAGACAGCCCACATGTGCACCTTAATAGAGGAATCATTGTGGCCATGTTGGTACAAGGAGAGGAGGTACTGTAACACTGAGTTCACTGGACAGGTGACGGGGTCCAAATGCTGTGACGAGGCCCATAAACAAAACTGCTTCCATTTCATAGCATAGGCGGAGCGGATGGAGGGCTTTCTCGCAGACACTAGGACTGCCACCACCTCCGGGGAAACCCCGTATCTCTGAGCTACATCTGAAGGAGCCAAGCATGCAGATGTAAGGAATGGAGATCCGGATGGACCAGCGACCCCTGTTCATGGGATAGCAACTGCGAGCATCTGGGCAGTGGAGTTGGAGGTTCCGTGGATAACCGCCGCAGGAGTGGGAACCAAATCTGCCGAGGCCGTTGGGGGGCTACTAAAATCATTTGAGCCCCGTCTGCTTGTAACTTCAGTAGGACTCTGTGAATGAGAGGGAAGGGCGGGAAGGCATAGAGAAACCTCCCTGCTCAGCAAAGGGATAACGCATCTGGCCAGAAAACTCCAGGCGCGTGCGCATGCGAGCAAAAAATTGGCAGTTTGGCATTGCGTGGTGATGCAAAGAGGTCCAGCTCTGGATAACCCCACTTGTCGAAGAACTGATCTGCTACAGACTGTTAACAGCTCCCACTCGTGCGCTCTGGAACGAGACCTGCTTGTTGTCGCCGATTTCAGGACACCTGGAACGCGGCACTGCGGATAGTAGAATGTGCCGCTTCCATCGCTTTCCCGCAAAGGGGATACGAATGAGTACCCCTCGTTTGTTGATGTAGAAGACGCACCGCCATATTGTCTGTTTGAATTAGAAGAGAGCCCAGCACCAGGTCCTCTTGAAAAGCCTGTAAGGCATAGAGAACCGCCGCATCTCCAATACATTGATATGGAGAGATCGCTCCTCAGGTGTCCAAACCCCTTGCGTTTGATGAGCACCCAGGTGCGCTCCCCGTCCTAGCTCCGATGCATCTGTCTTAAGAGTCTGACCTGGTGGCTCCGGACAAAACCTGATCCCTTTCTCCAAATTCCAGGGGTCCATCCACGGAAGCAAAGTTCTCCTGACTGGCTCGGTGATCCTGACCAGAAAGTCTAGATCGTCGTAGCCCTGGTCCCACTGTACCCTGAGCATCCACTGTGGGACCCACATGTGGAGGCGGGCCAGAGGAGTGACTGGAATGGCCACTGCCATGTGCCTCAGTAGCCTGAGGAAGTTCTGTGCTGGAACTTGAGGAGTTACTGAGATCCATTTGGCAATCTCTAGCAGGCGATCGCCCCTGTCCGGGGGTAGGAAAGCCATGCCCTGGATAGAATCCAGGACCGCTCCAATGACGACGAGTCTTTGACTGGGCTCGGGGGACGATTTCTGAAGGTTCAGGGTGATCCCCAGCTCTCGGAACAGAGTATAGGTGTCTCCAAGGGCATGAAGTAGGCTTGACCTGGACGGTGTCGACAAGGTAAGGGAAAACATAGTGTCCCATGCGCCTTAGAGCCGCAGCCACCACTGCCAAGCATTTTGTAAAGACTCGCGAAGCGTAGGAGAGGCCGAACAGAATTGGTAGTGCTCCCCTTGGAAGTGGAACCTCAGAAACTTCTGGTGGGGAGGGAAGACCCCGATATGCATATATGCATCTTGCATGTCTAGGGAGCAGAGCCAGTCTCCTTGGTGCAGCAGGGGAGTAGCTCTGAAGGGTCACCATTCTGAACCTTTGTACTCTATAAAGAGATTGAGAGAGCTGAGGTCCAGAATGGGACGAAGATCCTGTGTCTTTTGGGACCAGGAAGAAGTGGGAATAAAACCCTTCCCTGCTGATGCAAGGACTAGCTCTATTGCCTTTTTTTTGCAAGAGGATCCGAATTTCTCCTATCAGTGGGATGTGAGAAGGAGGATATCGGGAGTACTTTGGTGGAGTATTTGGAGGGAACTCCGTGAACTCTAGCTTGTGCCCACTCCAGATAATGTTCAGGACCCATTGGTCCGCAGTTATCGACCTCCACCCTTCGAGATGAAGGGAGAAGCGGCCCCCGACCGTCTCCCTGGAGTCTTCCTTTGGGGGAGGGGCCGGAAGGGAGTCATTGGGCTGAGCCGGGCGTAGGCAGAGAGGCCTGGGAGGACTTGGGCCCACGATTAGTAGCGCCTCCAGGTTGCTGGTTACTGGCTCTCCTACGAAAGCTGCCTCTCTGACCCTGCTGATTACCATGGGCTTGTCCACCTTGACCACTTGAGGGCTTGCGAAATGGCAGTTTCCGTTGCCGTCGCTGGTCGCCGCGGTACATTTGACGGACCGACTAGATGGACTTGCCCGACTCTTGGAGACGAGAAATCAAAGCTTCCGCCTCTTGCCCAGATAACACGGTACCCTGGAATGGCAAATCCCTGATACCGGACTGCAGATCCTGGTGAAAACTCAAAACTCTTAACCAGCGTGGCGTCGAAGGCACACCCTGGAAGCGGCTGCCCTGGCTGCCGTATCTGCAGTGTCGTACGAGGCTCTCAGGACATGAGAACCTACGTCGGAGCCCAATTTAACAATGTCCAGAAGTTCCGTCTTCTGCTCGGAGTCTGGCATGGCTCTCAGTAGCTCTTGTCCCTTCTCCCACAGAGCATTCTGGCACTGGACCATATGCGTCAGGAAGATGGAGCAGGTGGAGGCAGAGTATACCTTCTTGCCCACCTGGTCCAAATACCGAGACTCCGGATCAGGAGGCTGTGAGCTAAGGTGTTTCAGCTGCCTGGACTTGTCACAGACAGTCATGATGACCAAAGAGTCCGCCTGAGGGTTCTCTGCTAAAAAAGCTTCTGCCCTCTGGGCCTTATATAGCCTGTCCGATTTTTGGGGGGAACAGCCGGGATGGAAGCTGGAAGCTTCCAGGTAGTCAGAGTCATGTCCTGGAAAGTGTCCACTAAAGGAGGGACCACCAGTGGTTTTGGCTCCTTTTGCCTCAGATATTTTGGCCAACCTTCGGCGTTCCGGATCCAGGTCCTCCGTTTCCCACTCATTGGAGGCCTGGATATGCCTCATGATGTCCATAAAGGTTGGATCGTCTGGAGACGAGTGAGGCTGGTCCTTCTTTCCTGGGGACCGCCCCACATCGAGAGAGGAAGATGATGTCGACGAAGAAGAGGGAGATTGACTACTAGGTCTGGAATAGTCAGATCTCTCCCCTCATGACCAGACTCCCTGTGTCGTCGGTAGCTGGGGGACCGACGTCGGTCCGAAGACCGGCGACGGAGCAAAGATTGACGTCTGTCAGAGGACCGACGTCGGGAGTGCTCTCGTCTAGGAGAACGAGAAGGGCTGCGAGTGTGAGACCTGGACTGGCGATGGTCTCCAGAGTCTTTGGAGCGTCGGTGGTGGTCTTTAGACTGGGCGCGAGAACGAGCCCTGGATGAAGGTGTAGGCGGCCGCTCTGGGGACTTCCTTGGCGAAGGCTCACCTCCAGGCTATGGTTTGCCTGCCGAATCTGATACCTGTGTCTGGGCCGGCGATGGGGGAGGGGGTCCGCTTCTGGACCTGTTCCCACCAAAAGGAGAAGAACTCCTGCAGCTCGTCCTTTGAGAAAATCTCAGCAGCTTGGCCCGGAAAGGGAGTATCCGGGATGTCGGCCTGCAACGGAGAGCCCTCTTGGGAGCCCAGGGGGGAGGAGGACTTGGGCAATGGGGACGTTGGCTCTTCTGTGGCACCTTCGCCCCTTCAACCGGCGTCGGTGGTGGGACCGACGATGGGGTGCCGCTGGGGGGGGGGGCGGAGAGTCCTTTGGCTCTGGAGGCGCGCCTTTATCAGGCAGTGCCAGTGCCTTGAGAGGTGGGGCTGAAGCTTTTACCTCCAAGGGCTTGGTGTTAACCCTTAGCGGGGTTACCTTAGGCTTGGCCGGTTCTCCCCGATGGGCTGGCCTTGGCAGATTTCAGATGCTCGCCTGAGCCTGGGGAAACACGGGCCTTCTTAGGAGAGGGCCGTGAGCGAGAACGGGACTGGTGTCGGGACAGACTACAGTCTTTCCCGTGGTGCTTGGTCTTCTCCTTGCGCTTCCCCTCTGAGGAGTGCAGATCCATCTTTTTTTCTAAAAGGAACACCTTCAGGACCTTGAGACGTCGGATCCGGGTCCGGCTGGTGAATGCCTGGCAGGCTGAGCAGGCCGCGGTGTCGTGTTCTGGCCCGAGGCAAAAGACGCAGCGCTTGTGCCCATCCTTAGCAGGTATCTGCCTCCTGCAGTCGCACTTGTTCTGGTGTGGCTTTGGAGAGACCGACCACAGCGAAGACATCCATCGAAAATACAGAAAAACCGTCAAACAGTACAAAAACGGGTTGAAAAATAGTTATTTAGCTGTTTCTGGCAAGCTGGAAATGAAGGCTTCTTCTCACGTGCACGGGACTTGGCGGGAAAAGAACTGAAGTGGAGCTGGGTCCTCCCCCTTTTGTACCAGGGCTGACATCAGGGCGGGTCAAACGTCCGGGGGCGGTCCCAGCTGTATACTGCTGGCTGAAAAGTTTTCCGGAGGGACCTAGTGCCTGTGGCATAGTCCTAACTGTTATAGCCTGCTGCAAGAGCTCCCACTCAAAGTAAGATCTCCAGATTTAACTGGGGTGAGCTCGGAGATGGCCTTGTTAAATTTTGTGAGTTGCTGACGTCCTTGGAGGTAGTTGGAAAACCACCCAAGGACGTGGACAGACAAGCCAAGGGAACTGGAGTTGCGAGCACAGAAGTACATAATCAACCAGGTCAAAGGCCTTGGAAAGGTCAATGAAGATGACACCAGTGAGTTTGCCTTGATCCATGGCAACCCTGACCTCAGAGGTAACCTTAGCAAGGGTAGAGAAGGTGCTGTAACCCTTACAGAAGCCATGTTGAGGTGGGGTCAGCAACTCGTGACTGGATACATTCGGAAAGTGAAATGGGAGAGCCTTCTTTTATAATGTGTGGAGGATTCTACAGGTGGTTTGCAGTTTCCTCTGACACAACTTACCGTGTTATGGTCATTACAGTCATTATCAAAAACAGCTGTGGTTATGATTTTAATTTGTGGTCTTTTGGTAATTACCAGGTCCAGTAGTGAGGAGTGGCAAGGATTCATCAAATTGGGCTCCAGCGAGTTCAGTAACCACTTGCATGCAGTCATCACATAACAATTTAAGGTCATTGGACTTTGATGTAAGCCAAGCTAAGTTAGTCTCCTAGTAGTATGGTCTCATTGGTGTGAGTGCTTAGGAAGTTTGTCAGGTGATTAGTTTCAAGGCGTGGGGGGTATGGGGCGCTGTAGCAACCGATAATATTGATGGCCTCATTTTGAAATAAAGCTAGTGAGACCTCCAGGAACTCAAATTCATGTGGCTGCGACAGGGAGCTGATAATAGCTGAGGAGAACTTCTCTTTTACATATATAATTATGCCACCACCTCTAGTGGTTCTATCCTGCCGATATTGGTTGTAGCCAATGATCTTCGTAATACTGTGGCCTGTTGAGCTATTGAGCCAGGTTTCAGTGATCAGCGGGATATCTCGGCTGATTAGGTTTATCCATACTTTCACACTATCAAGCTTGTTTATTAACCTACGGACATTGATAGTTACAAAGTTTAATCCAGGTAGTTTAGCAAAAGTGGAGGGGGTAAGTATCAGAGGCTGAATACCCCCAAAAAAACACATTTAGCATTCCATTCATTCAGAGTCATGCAGTTGGGGCACAGAAGCCTAAGGGAGGAGTACATGATGGAGGGAGTGGTACTGACAACCACCCAACAGGAAAGGGACCTGGGGGTAATCGTATCTGATATAAAGATGGCCAAACAGTGTGACAAGGCAGTGGGGAGAGCCAGTGGTATGCTAGGGTGCATAGGCAGGGGTATCCCCACAGCAAGAGGAAGGTGGTGATACCGCTGTATAAATCATTGGTGAGACCTCATCTAGAGTACTGTGTCCAGTTCTGGAGACCACATCTCTGGAAGGAAATAGAGTAGAGGTAGTCCAAAGGAGGGCAACCAAAATAATGTAGGGTCTGCACCAAAAGCCCTATGAGGAGAGATTAAAGGACCTCAATATGTACACCCTGGAGGAAAGGAGGGATATGATGACCTTCAGATACCTCAGAGGTAGAAATAAGGTACAAGTGGGAAGCATTTTTTCAGAAAAAAAAAAAGATGTTCGGGAACAAGGGGCCATGCTATGAAGCTAGAGGGGGATAGACTCGGTGGGGGGGGGGGATGTGAGAAAGTACTTCACAGAAAGGGTGGTGAAAGCATGGAACAGCCTCTCAACAGTGGTGGTGGTGGGAAAAAAACTGTTACGGGTTTCAAGTATGCATGGATAGACATAAGGGAACCTTAGTGGTTAGGAAAGGGAGGGTAAAGCCAGAGATCAAGTAGGGTCTGAGGTATTACAGTTGGTAGGCAGGGAAAATGGGTAGACTAGGTGGGCCACGCGGTCTGTAACTGCAGTCAAATTCTGTGTTTCTATGTTTTGTTTCAGGCTGGTATTCCGTCTGTCTAAAATAGGGTGCTGTATATAAAACTGTAGAGAGGAGACTGAATACCAGCATGACGAAAAACATATTCTACCTTAAGCTAGTATACAAAATAGGACGAAATACCATACATTTCTAGCCCTAGAATAGAAAGAAGTATGACTGTAATAGATACTACCTTAGTTAACTCTAAAAGGGTTTTGTAATCATCTATTCTATGGGCGTGGATATAGTTTACTATCCACAATCTGGCAGTTGCCCAGGAAATGCAGATTCCTTGGACGTCTTGAAGCTAAGCTCCTCCTGCCGCTCAGGTGGTATATCCCAGATTTCCTCCCTGTGACATCGGATCTTTCTTTCCGCTGGAAAAACAGGTACCTCCTTCGTGCTTTTGCTTAAGGACCTTAGTATGCCATAGATGTACTTGTTACTTCAAAGTTTTCAAACTCTATTGCGGGACTAGCAATCACGTTGACTCCATGGCGAGTGGTGAAGATGGAGCATTGGAAGCCAGTGTTCAAATTTTGTGTCCATTGCTGGCAGAAAATGTTGACCACCGATCCACATGGGCGGGCCTCTGTTTGCCGATGTTAACGAAACCTCTAGAAGATAGGAGACTTGCTCTCACTCTTGGACAACCTTTGGAGAGGGATCCTAAAGACCATTCTGAGGGCTGCAGGAAAGCCTCAGCGGCTGCTGGGTCAGATCTACAACTTGGTGGCTCTCGAGGAGCAAAGCAGTGGCCGCTACGGCGAGCATCTCCTTGGTCCTGGTGCTGCTTCCAGCTGGAGCCAGCATCGGAAAGTCGCTAATGGAGGGAGTCCTCGATGTGTTTGGCCCTCCAGATCTTGAGGGAGAGCTCTGTCCATCATGACAGAAAGCACAAGTTCCGCTAAGGTAGGTCATGGGACTGGGAGAGACTGAGGTCCTCCCAATCCCTCGACTCCCCTAACTGCTTGACTGTGGTCAAGACCCATTTGGTTGATGGGAAGATCGAGAGCTCCTTGGTACCTCTGTTGGACTTATCAACCTTGACTCCATTGGAGCAGGTCATGAGGTCATCTTCCTCAAGCCCATCAACTGGCTGTTGGACGAGAGCGAAGAGTTGATCTTGCAGATCCTGGTGCTTCTGGTCCTCACCTAAGAGGACATGGATCGTCAATGTCCCCGACCAGTTCACCTTGGGAGTGGCATCCACCAGTGGTCGAGCCTTCCAGGCCTGTCTTTAACATCACCAGCCATATTGCATAACATAACCAGCCATAAAACTCTCTTAGATGTCGATCCTCAGGTCGACAATCGAGGTCATTGTTGAGGTCTCGATCAAGGCGCTCGCGTTCTCGATCCTACTTGACCAGGAGGCTTCACTGTCGACGTTGCTTGTCTTCTGGTAAGAAGAGGCACCATTGCAAGATGCACTAGTGCTATGAGGAGATCCCCTGGCAACAGTGGACCATTGCAGGGGTGGGGTAGGGCTCTACCAATGGGACCTTCGGTTACCTGGCAGCCACCACTGATGCCTTCACTTGTCCATGCAACGCAGGTGCTCCCTGCAACTGCTTCTTCAGCCCTTTAGGTGGAGCTGCCAATACCTTAGCTGAAGGTGGGCATCCAAACGAAGGAGGCCTATTCTGTCACTTGCTTGCCAGCCCAGTTGTCTGTGCAGATCACCCAAACAGAGGACACTCTGGTGCTCCATGGTGAGAAACGGTCGAAGACCATTTTTTGAGGCATCCTAACGAACATACAAACATACGAAATTGCCAGCAGATACAGGCCATTCTGTCTATCTTATCTGCTAGAATGTGCAGCACTTCAGTCCATTAGACTGCAGCTGCCCCACAATCTCGCACCCCCTCCCGGTTTGACTATTCGGATCTCTAGTCCATGGCTTTCTCTGGGACTCTCCTCCTCAACCAGGGTTTGATTGAGGAACTTGCCACCGAGCATGGCCCAGTGTCGTTCGTGGTGCTCATCTGTTTGATTTCAGAGTTCATGTCGGTCCCATTGGAGTCAGTCCAGAAGAGAGTTAAGTATCCCTTTATGGACATTTTGGACAGGGACAATTCCCTGGGGGTTGCCTTTCCCATGGCTGAGGCCATATTGGTGCCAGCTCTGGAGCTTTGGCAGCATCCTGCCCAGCACCCTTTAGCCATATGTTGTGCAAGTATGAAATCCCCACGGGGTCCCTATTTGGGTTTTCAGACTACTCCTCCACTGAGGTTCTGGTGTCTAATTCAGCCTTCCACAAAAACATGGGACAATGGGACATGGACAGACCTATGGACAAGGAGTCCAGTAAGATTGACCATGCCACTAAAAAGGTCTGCGCTGCTGCTCCCTTGGGTCTCACTCAGGTGAGCTGTGCCATGATGATGGCCAATGTTGGTCACTCCCTAATGGGAATTCTTGATGCCCTCCTCCATCACCTTCATGCTGACCAGTAGTTGACACTGAAGATCATCAGAGACCAAGGTCAGTCACTGGCTAATCACCAGCTCCAGACGGCCTTGGACATGTGCGACTGTTGTGCCCTTGCTGTGGTGGCAGCTGTCTTGATGCATCATAGGGCCTGGTTGCACCAATCAGCCTTCACGGTGGACACCCAGCATAAGCTGGCTGATGCCCCTTTCCTGGGTACCGACCTCTTTGGCCCTGGGGTGAAAGGACATCTTCCTCGTGTCGAAATCCAGCATCACCCTTGACTCTGTGGTGTAATTCCAGAAACAGGCTTTTTGGTGTCTGTCTTTTCGGCTGCATCCTCCCTGATAGATGGCCCATCAGGGGCAATATCCAGACCTGGCGTCCCAAGCCCAAGTTCGGGAGCCCAGGGCCCTAAGGACAGTAGGGGCAGGGGTGATGGTGCTCCTCCAGCAGCAGCGGCCACTGCACCCACAAAAGCTGCACAGTGACAGGTTTGGGGGTGACATCCCTCCTCATGTCCTGTCCTTGCCTGTGCTCCTAGTTGGAGTTAGCGAAGTCTGTCCTTGCCACGTTGGTTCGCTATCACAACGGTCAAGTGAGTGCTAGAAGCGGTAGGCAGAGGACTGCTTCTAGGCTTCCAGGCTCTCCTGCCTTATTTTCTCCATGCTCCTCGAGAGTGCAAGATGCCGCATGACATGCTGTCCACCCTTTGGGAGGACACCACTCAACTCTTTGCAGAAACATAGAAACATAGACTTTGAGGGCAGATAAGGACCGCTTGGCCCACCTAGTCTGCCCATTTCCCTACCTGTTGGATAAGCTGCAGATCCTAGTTAACCAACAGCCTACTTCTTCCTACCCCCCACCAGAATTGCCTTATGTCTGTCTCATGCATTCTTGAATTCCCTCACTGTTTTTATTTATTTTATTTATATATTAACATACTTAAAGCCAGCAGAATAGGCCTAATGGTCTGTCTGCTCGGTAGCCAGCCACCTAGTGGATGCTTGCTTTATTTATTTATTTAGTGATTCGGAAAAGACCTTTGAGCACAAGCTCTTTTACAAAGGTTCCACGTCATAAATTGCAAAACAAAGTACAGTAGGAGAAAGCAAAGGTACATTACAATGAATGATGCAGCTTGGATTCAGAACTTACAGAATAACTCAAAACATAGGTACAAATTAAATAACAAGAAAAACACTTTATGAAGGTGGGGGGGGATAAGCAGCCACAAAGTGCCTTGTCAGTAGTTCAGAGGGACGGGGATAGCTGGTAGTGGGGTGAAGAAACGAGGTACGAGAGAGAGAGAGGTATGTACTGCGGTGGAGATGAAGGGTAGGGGAAGAAGGGTGATAAGGTATAGGGAGAAATCGTAGGGTGAAGGGAGGCTGAGCAGAGAGGACATGCTAGAGTAAAATGGTGAGGTGTGAGGGGGCATGGTCAGGCAGTCTGTATTAGTAGTGACTGTTGGGGAAACTCACGGGACTGTGAGTTGGGGGACGGGGGGTGGCAGGTGCCAAAAGAGCATGACGTAAACTGATTGCTGAGGCAAGTCATGAGAATGGACAGAGGGAGAGGGGGTACCTGAGGCCTGCCTAGTGCTAACTGGGGCGCAGAGAGAGCAGGTGTGGCTGGACTAGGGCAGGTGCACTTAGAGAGTGTTATTAGGTGCTGTTTGAG
Organism: Neoceratodus forsteri; assembly: GCA_016271365.2. Lineage (NCBI taxonomy): Eukaryota > Metazoa > Chordata > Ceratodontiformes > Ceratodontidae > Neoceratodus > Neoceratodus forsteri. Next base: position 310,126,825 of record JADMNL010000025.1, read on the forward strand.
GTCAGTTTTGAATTGCACCAGACAATTGGTGGCCAGGAGGTGCCCAGGGAGTTCATTCATTCATAGGGGGGCCTGGCAGGCAAATGTACATTGGCCAAGTGAGGTGCGATGGAAGGGGATAGCCAAGGCCCCTCTAGTCCTCCCTCTGGTGACCTGTAACAAGTTGGCTGCCTTGATCAAATTTCCTACACAAGGTGGTGTTTTACCCAAAAGAGCCTTCTTCCCTAGGATGCAAGTCTGGAATTTGACCCGGTTTCTTAATTACACCCAATTTGCATGTTTGTACGGAGTACAAGTGTGAGTGCCACGCTCAGCATCCAGGGTGTGTCTGCAGGCTTTGTTGAGCGTAGTCTAAACTCTCTTGAGTGCTTTATCTGTTGCCGCCCCAGACCACTAGTCCATAGTCAATAGTAGATATAATTGAACTGTGGACTGAGAGGTGGAGAGTCCCCAGAGAGAGGGTATTGCCTGTGCCTGTGCAGGACACCAGTCTTGGTACTGACTGTCTTGACCAGAGAGTCAATATGGTGCGCAAATGTGAAGGTATCATCTATTATGACCCCCAGATACTTGAACAAGTGAACTTGTTCCAGTGTCTCATTGCATGAGTTGGAGAAGATGAGGGGGTGGTGCTATTTTTGCTGTGCTGGCTTGATATAAGCATGGCCTTGGTGGTCTTGTAGTTTAGTAGCAACTTAAGACTACAGAACCTGTCCTCGAGTTTGGGGGAGGAGTTCTGCAGCTCAGATTGTAGGGCAGCCTGAGACATGCTGCTGCTCAGGAGCACAGCATCATCTGCATATAATGAGTTCGGTGTCGCAGGCTGTGGGAAGGTCATTTAAGAAGAGGCTGAAGAGTAGGGGCCCCAGTACATCCCCGGGGTACCCCTGCACGATATCTCTCTTGCACTGGATACTGTTTGCCCAGTTTTGACACATTGATTTCTCCGTATCAGGTAGTCTTGGAACCAGCAAAGGGCATTGGGCGCCACACCCATGTTTCGCAGTTGGGTCAGTAACTGGGTGGTTGACTGTATCGAAGGCTTTGGTGAGGTCAATAAAGACAGACCCCACCAGTTTGCCTTCATCCAGGGCCTTATGTATATAGTTTGTGTAGTCCAGCAGGGCAGTGGTGGTACTGTGGTTTTTGACTCCATGATCACCTCAGTAAGGGCCGTACCATGCGTCTACCACCCTCTCTCTGAGAAAAACACTTCCTCACATTGCCCCTAAGCTGTCCCCCCTCTATCTACAAATTGTGTCCCCTTGTTCTTGCACATCTCTTTTTCGGAAAGATGATACTGTCTTGAACTTTGGAACCATAGTCCATGTCCCAGACACCCTTTCCAGTCAGGGTGAGTGTCCAGGTACTTCCACCCTAGCGCTCCACATTGGATCTGCACAATCTGAATCGGTTCAGGTGGAAGCACAATACAAGATCTTACTTCGGGAAGGCGTTTGTCGTAGGTAATAACCATTAGGACTAGAGACCCCAGGAGCTGGGACCACACGGAAAACTTTAGCTAGCAGTGTATGGTGGAGGACCGCTCACCCGACATGTTTTGGATGTCAGCATGATGCTGTATAGTGGGCGGTCTCCATGTCCGCCCTCCAGTTCTTTCCTGCCGTCAACCTGCGGACATTGGACCTCATGGAGAACGCTGGTCTAGTCAACCACCATTTTCGGATGAGTATTTCATTGTTTTTTCTTTAATTTTTCTAGAAATACAGAAAATAATCTTTTTCATGCATGTCTTCACCGATGCCTTCAGAGTCGCATAAGAACAAGTGCGATTCCTGTGGCACACAGCTCCCTCATAAGGATGGCCATTCTCTGTCTTTTCTGCCTGAGACCCGAGCACAAGACTGAGGACTGAGACCTGCCAGAATTTCAACCAGGCCACATGGAAACGCCGCCAACAGGCCCTGGAAGCCCACGTTCTTAAACTGAAGGTGGCGTCCTTGGAGAAGTAGCTGCGAAAACTGTGGGGATAGTCTTTCTCACAGGGGTATTCTTCCGACTCGCACAAGAAGGAGGACAAAGAGAAGCACCGGGACCTCGATCAGTCTCCTTCCTACCTGCGGCCTCCTTTGGGAGCTGCGGATGCTGAGCACACCAACCCCCCCCCTTCCCGAGCTGGTTGCAGTTCAGATGGGTGTCTCTGGAGTTCCAGAGAACTCCTCTAGTCTTGCACTCCTAAGTCTAGTGGCGCGGCTGATAAGTTGGTCGTCTGCTCCTCTGACGACCGCCCAGCCCAGGCTGATAAGCTGCACGCCAGCCCCTCTGGCATCCGCCCAGCCACTGCAATTTCCACGGGACCTGATAGGCCTCATGTCGATCCGCCAGATCAGTGCCTGCTGCCACTTCGGCCGCAGCCTTCCCCAGAGGGTTCTTCCTCTCAGGATCCTTCTTGCCTGCCTCCTTTAGTGGAAACTTCTGGCTCGCTGATCTTCCTGAACCAGAGTTGGAGGAGTGTCTACCCGACACCACCCAGGTGCCAGAACTGGAACGCCCAGTGCTGGACCGCCCTCAGGAATCGAAAACTTCTGGGCCCGTTGCCCCACCTCAAACCCCAGTGGCTCCCTCCGCCCCTTCAGGGCCGACGCTGTAACTTCCTCCAGCGGGTCCGGCACCAGACCTGAGGTTATCAGGCCCTCCCTACCCTTCGTCAGGGCCCCGGGTCAGGTCCCTCGGCTCCTCCATCAGTGGCTTCGCCTGGTTAGCTGCCGTCAAGGTCCGGGCCTTCACCCGGCCTTCTGACGCCAAGTTTCCCTGCGCCTTACTACCCCCTTTCCAGGGTATCTGCTGCCAGGTTACCAGACGCCAGGATACCCCACACCGGTATATCTGATGCCAGGCTATCCTACACCTAGCTGGGGTATTCCAGGCTATCATTACCTGATGCTGGGTTATCATTTTCCAGGCTACCCTCCCACATACCAGCCTCCTCCGCCTCAGGTGGACTTTAGGGCGGCGCTTCAGTCTTGGTGGAGCGAGACCAAGACCCAGCTGGTTTCTGAATTGGACCGTCAGCCGGTCGTGGCCTCCTCGCCCTTAACGACTGGAACCTACGCTCAGGTCCCTTATCCAGTGGAATCTCGTCCTTCTACCTTGGGCCAGGCCTTGCACCCACCCCCGGTAGCAGGCAATGATAGGGGCCTTGCGGTCTCCTCTAAGGAGATCCCTCTTCCACGGGCTCTGTCCCCGGGAAGAAGCCTTTCATCGGACTCTTTCTGCCTTCTCCGCTTCGGGCTTTGAGACCCCTGTCCCGGGGGATCCCAAGGACTCTTCCCAAGTCCCCCTGGAGGATCCCTCTTTCACAGAGATCCTTCGGAAAATTCAAGAGGCGAGTGAGTGGAAGACTGAGGACTGAGACCCTCAACGTAAGAGACTGGCGGAGCTTTTAGATACAACATAACTGTTACCACTTCTCATTCCTCCATGGTTAGGCCCACATGAGGATATGGCCTCCACGGTTTGGCAGCAGCCTTCGTCTGCCACGGTTGCCAAGAAGGCTGACAGATTTCGGGCCCCTGTGGGAAAAGAACACCTCAGTTCTCATCCTAAAGCAGACTCTGTGATCATTAATTCGGCCCATGATTGTACAGCTAAGCCAAAGCTTATGAGCACCTCCCCTTCTGACAAGAAGTTGAGGCAAATAGACCATTTTGTACGTAAAGTTTATTTGTCCTCCAGATTGGCCCTCAGAGTCCAGAATTATCTGGCACACTTGATCATGTGCCAGAAATCTTTCCTAGGTCAGCTTAAGTCAGAGTTTGAGGCCTTGCCAGACTCCGAGGCTAAAACTAAGATTGCCCAAACAGTCAGGACAGCAGAAATCTACTGCTGTCATTCCCTAAGGGCTACATATGATGCCATAGATGCTTCTGCCTGGAGCATCGCTACTGCTGTCAGCATGCGTCGGTACTCCTGGCTGCGCGGGTATCTGAATTGGCCCTAGATATCTAAGTGACCATTCAGGATGCCCCTTTCTGAGGTCCAGTTCTTTTTGGGGGTGACGTCAAAGACAACATAATTGAGCTACAGGACAGTGGCAAGGCCTTGCACTCGGTCCAGTTCATGTATCGTTCCGACTCCAAGCCCAAGCAGCCTTTTCGTCTACAGCAAAGGTGTCAAAATAGGCAACAGCATGCCCGACATCAGACCAAATGTCGGGCTCCTTTGACAGCGGCCACCCTTCCATCCAGATCACAGTGGAATTCCAGGGTGACGCTTCCCTACTCCCACCCCCATCTGCTAACTTGCAGCAGGCCCCCCAGCCTCCGCTGTCGGCTCCAGAGGAACCGGTAGGGGGCATATTTGCCAAACATCTAACCGGATGGGAGGCGATCACCACAGACTTGTGGGCCCTTCAGCTAGTTGCACAAGGCCACACCATAAAATTCACGGAAAGACCTCCTGCAAATCTTCCCGTTCTCTCTCACTACCCAAGAGGGTCACATTCCTCTCATCAGAGAGGAAATACAGACTCTTCTGCAAACATCCGCCATAGAGCGTCCACGGAACCAGGTGGGAAGGGGATATTCCTCCCACTTCTTCCTTCCCCAAAAAGACAGGGGACCTCTGTCTGATCCTGGATCTCAGCACACTGTCTGTACGCAGAGTACAAAAGATTTTGTGTGCTGACCCTGCCGGGTCTGTTGCTACTACTTCACCAGGGACATTGGCTCTGTGCCCTGGATATGCAGGATGCTTACCAGCATATTCCAATCTTTCCCTCTCACTGCTGCTTCCTTCGGTTTACTTTCCAGGGGGAACATTTTCAGTTCAAGGCGCCTCCCTTTGGCCTTTCCTCGGCTCCCAGGGTTCACCAAGTGCCTAGCAGTGATGGCAGCGATGTTACTCTGCCAGGGCCTGTATGTGTTCCCGTACCTCGCCGACTGGCTTCTGTTGGTGACATTGAGGGACAGTGTGGTAGCCTTTCTGTCCATCCTGGACCTTTTTCGGCAGGTGGGAATCACGGTGAACTATTTCAAGTCCCACCTTGTTCCTTAACAGCGCCTCCAATTTATTGGGGCGGTGCTGGATACAGTTAAGGGTCAGATATTCCTCTCCTTGGACAGGGCGTAGACTTTACGACAACAGGTCAACCAAGTGGCAACCAGCCGATGGACCACAGCCCGGTCCATCTAACGCCTACTGGATCTTATGGCCATGGCTATTCCCACTGTTCTCTAGCCAGGCTCCACATGCGAGTTGCACAGTGGACACAGAGTACAGTGGAACCGGAGATCAGATAACATAGATCACAGTATCCTGGTATCCAGCCCCATGCATCGAGACCTCCTATGGTGGCAGGATCTGAGCAATCGCTATCAAGGGGCTCCTTTCCAGTCTCCTTCCCCTCCCCAGATTCTGACAACGGATGCTTCTGTCTAGGACTGGGGCGCTCACCTGGGGGATCACAGGACTCTGGGATCCTGGTCTCAGCAGGAGCTCTCTCTGCACATCAGTGTGTTAGAGATGTGCACGGTGATGTACGCCCTTCAGGCCCCTCCTCTGCTCAGGCACACTCCTTGTCCATATGGACAATAGGAGTGTGGTGTGGTACCTGAACAAACAGGGAGGCATACGATTATACCCCCTTTGCAGGGAAGGAACGCAAGTGTGGTATTGGGCCGTTCAGCACAGCATCCAGCTGACAGCAGTGCATGTCCCAGGAGTTCACAACATCTTGGCGGACAGTCTCAGCTGCACTCAAGCAAGGGCACACAAGTGGGAACTGAGATAATTGGTAATCGAGGATCTAGTCGATCTTTGGGGTCATCCAGAACTAGATCTGTTCGCTTCCCCATCCAGCGCAAAACTACCCAGTTTCTGCTTGCTCATTCCTGAGCTTGGGGTTTTTTGACGAGATGCGCTCTGTCTCTGCTGGACAGAGAGATTCTTCTACGCCTTTCCTCCCTTCCTGCTTCTGCAGTGGGTACTTCTGAAGCTGCAGGCGGAAGGGGCTCGCATGATTTTGATCGCCGCTGATGGGCCTCGCCAAATTTGGTTCCCTCTACTACAGCAGTTGGTGGAGCTTCCAGTACCACTACCCCTCTGCCAGAACCTGCTGACCCAGGATCACTGAAAGCTACTACATCAAGGCAAGTCCCTTCACGCATGGTACCTGCTGACATAACTGTTGCACGCTTTGTGGTCTCTTCCAGAGTTGCACAGGTCCTTGTGGAGGCTCAAAAGCCATCCACAGGAGCCACATATGCTATAGAATGGAAGAGGTTCTCCATTTGGGCAACATCCAAGGTTGACCCATTCTCTTGCCCGGTCTCACAAGTCATGGAGTACCTGCTACACTTCTCTGACCTTGGTTACTCTTCTCTGAAGGTGCATTTTGTCTGACGTTTCTGCCTACCATGCTCTGGTGAATGGCAAAACCCTGGCTCAGTTGGAGGTTTCCAAAACCTTTCTGAAAGGAATTCTCCATCTGAAACCCCTGGTCAGGAACCCTGTTCCTCTGTGGGATCTGAATTTTATTCTCGAAAAGCTCACTTTTCCTCCCTTTGAACTGGCTGCGAGCTGTGACCTGCGCTATCTTTCTTGGAAAGCGCTATTTTTAGTTGCTATTACTCCTGCTCGAAGGATTTACGAGCTTCAGGCCATCGTGTGTAAAGAGCTTTATCTGATTTTCCACCGAGACCGGGTGCCTCTGCGTACAAATCCTAAGTTCCTACCAAAGGTAGTTTCTGAGTTTACTTTGAATCAGACGATTCACTTACCAGTGTACTATCCTGAGCACCTTAACCAAGGGGAGACCATTCTGCACACTCTCGATGTGCACAGAACTTTGCATTACTGTATGAACCGGACCAAACCAGTCCGCAGAACAGATCAGCTTTTCGTTTCCTTTGCGCCCAAGAGAGAGGGCACTGCAGTTTCCAAACATTGTTTGTCCAAATGGTTGGCAGACTGCATTTTGTTTTATCAGACGTATAACAAGCCATTCCTATGGGAAGTTAAAGGGCACTCAACCAGAGGCATGGCTGCATCTACTGCTTATTTCAGAAATGTTTCTGCTGCGGACATATGTGGGGCAGCCACTTGGAGCTCTGTCCACACCTTCACTAAGTATTACAGTCTGGACTTTGCTTCAAGGTACAGGGCAGCTATCCTTCAGGGCCTCCTGTCTTAATTCTGTACCTGCTGCAGACCTTTCCTGTCTCCCATGTTTCTCAATCTTTATCTGACTTCCACTGCTTGGGACTCAATCAGTCCTAATGGTTGTTACCTACTGCAAGACCCCTCTTGAACTAAGATAGTACAGTTACGTAAGAACTTAACCTAACAGTAGATCTTCAAGAGAGGCTCTTGCAGTAGGTGCTCTTCCTCCAGCTTCCCCCTGCTTCTGCGGCTACTTCTTTCTAGCCTTTCCTTTGACTCCAGGAGCCCACGCCTTTCTCCTAGCGCACCTTCCTAGGTCCGGCGGGAGAACTGGAAATCGGGCGTGGGGACTGCCCACTGTATAGCGTCATGCTAACGTCTCTTGCATGACGTCGGGTGAGCAGTCCCCTGCCAGACACCGCTTGCTAAAGTTTTCCGTGTGGTCCTAGCGCCTGGTGGCTCTAGTCCTAATGGTTATTACCTACTGCAAGAGCCTCTCTCAAAGGTCTACTGTTACGGTAAGTTCTTACGTAACTGTACTTTCTGGATGGTCTCTCTCTGAATCCTGTCATTCCGTCTCTGGAGCAGAAGATGTGGATCTTTATCGGGCGTATCTCAGTTATCAGGTCACACATATGGAACTTCCGTCTGTAAAGCAGGGTCCACACGAAGATTTTCAGCAGTATCACTGGGGGCCGCCCACGCCAGTGTTGTCTGCAGATGTCACCAACCCTATAAAGATATGAGTGACCCCGCTCCCGCCTCAGTTTTCTTTCCTGCCGTCGGCTATGTCCGCATGGGTCTCCACGGAAGCTCCGATACAGTTTTGCACCATTTTCGCCTACAACTTTATTTTACCTCGTTTTTCAGAACCTCTTTTTTTTTTTTTTTTTTTTTTAAATGAGATTCCTTTTCCTTGTTTGTTGAGAGTTGATCCTTCCACTTCTCTTTTCCGTTGCTGCCACTGCGGAAAGAAGATTGCCTCTTCAGACGAACATACTCTGTGTCTACTTTCTTGGGCCTGACCATAATGTCTTGGAATGTGAGCTCTGCCACAAATTTAATCAAACCACCCTCAGACAATGAAAAAAAGCTCTCACAATATTCCTGATGGAACAACAGGTAGCCAGTTCTGGGCAGGGGGGGGCCTCCTTCCCAGTCCAGCAGGTTCGTCAAGCTTCCAGGCCGCGAAGGTCTGAGGTGAGTCCTCAGGGGGAAAAGTCACAAAAGAGATTGAGATCCAGATCGCTCCCTCCGGCAGTGTTCCTGCTCCCCGACAGCTGCTTCTTCCTCCGACGTAATCTGTTGACTGTGACTGCGCCGATGCCTGTAGCTGTCCAAGTCTCTGTTCTTACCAGACTCATAATGACAGCGCTGCCACCCACCTCTCAGGGTGGCCAGTCGTCGTCCCTGGGGTTGTTGGCCCCAGCTCATTGATACCTGGTTCATCAATGACCGCCCTTCTGTCAAGGCCTGATGCTTCTCCAGGCCCTCGGTCATCGGGGAGGTGGTGGAGGAACAGTGGGAGAGAATAAAAGGAGTCATTCTGGAGGTAACTAACCAGTACATTAGGGTAGTGGCCAAAGGGAAAAGAAAGAAACCACTATAGTTTTCTAAAGAGGTGGCAGACAAAGTAAGGGGTAAAAGAGCAATTTTCAGGAAGTATAAGGGAACCCAAGGGAGGAGGACAGGGAGGTGTACCTTGAATGTCTCACAGAGGCAGGGAAAGCTGTTAGGAAAGCCAAGGCACAGACAGAGGAGGATTTAGTGCTGTCTGTGAAAAGGGGCCAAAACATTCTGTAGGTACATCAGTGATAGAAGAAACCCGGGGGTTGTGAGGCTCAAAGGGGAGGAGGGATCTAGACAAGGCAGAAATACTGAAAAAGTGCTTCTGTTCAGTATTCACTGAGGAGGGAGAGGTCAGGGACCACAATTGGGGAGCAGAGGCCATCGGGGGGAGGGACACCAGTCCTTTCACAGTGGAGAAAGTTCTGGAAGAACTCACAAAGCTGAAGGTGGATAAAGTCAAGGTGCCAGAAGACATACACCCGAGGATATTAAGGGAGCTGCGGGGGGAACTAGCAGCACCTCTGGCCACCCTGTTCACACTCACTCAACACAGGCATGGTTCCAGAGGACTGGAGGAGGGCGCATGTAGTCTCAGTGCACAAAAGTGGCAGTAGAGTGGAAGCTGGGAACTACAGGCCATTCAGCCTCACCTCAGTGGTGGGGAAGATCATGGAGACACTACTGAAAGAAAGGATAGTGGCACACCGGGAATCCATTGGTGTCCAGGATCTGAGGCAGCACAGATTCACGTCAGGAAGGTCTTGTCAAACGAATCTGATAGATTTTTTTTTTTTGATTTAGTGTCTAGGGAAGTGAATCAGGGAAGGGCCGTAGATATCGCCTTCTTGGATTTCAGCAAAGCCTTCGATACCGTCGCACACAGAAGGCTGGTTAATAAAGTGAGTAGTTTGAGCATGGGACATAAGGTGATACAGTGGGTTAGAAACTGACTGACAGAAGGCAGAGGGTGGTGGTAAATGGGATCCATTCTGGGGAGAGAGGGGTGACCAGCGGAAGTGCCACAAGGATCAGTACTGGGACCAGTCCTGTTCAATGTGTTCATTAGTGACATTGCAGAGGGGCTGGAAGGAAAGATCTTACTTAGAGAGGGCTCTTGCAGTAGGTAATTACATATAGGACTGACGCCGGCAGGTGGCAGGACCCCACGGAAAAATCTCTAGCTAGCAGTCCTGGTGAGTGACCCGATCCCCACATCAGGTGACCCGGCGTCCAGGCGATGTCGGTATAAAGGCGGGTCCTCACGCATCCATTTCTGTGTCTTTCCGCTGTTAGGCTCATGCCAGCACCTCGCGGAAAAGTTCTTCGCTTGTCAGACTCCCTTCGTTGGTGTTTTACCAAGTATTTTTCGCTTTTCTTGCTAAATCGTCAGTCATCCGTCGGTATATGTCGTCCCCTACACCCTCAGGGCACAAAAACAAGTGCAACTCATGCGGCGCCCAACTCCCGCACAAGGACGGCCATTCTCTGTGCCTTTTTTGTCTAGGCCCCGATCATCCGGTAGAGAAGTGCCAGCACTGCTTGAGTTTTAACGCGGCCACCCGGAGAAGGCGGCAGCAGTCCCTGGAAGCCCACATTCTCAAGAAAAAGATGAGCTCCATGGAGAAGGAACTTAAAAAAAACTGCGGCAGGCGTCCACTTCCTCCGAAGGCCATTGGAAGAAAAAAGACAGAGAAGCACTGGGACAAGGGCTCCTCCACCATGACTCCCTCGGGAGTCACCGTGTTGCAGTAAGCGTCCTCCGGGGACCGCTCGGCGGCCGCCTAGAGGCTTCTGAATGCGGCGTTCACCGTCTGCTCGCTCCGGGCTCTTCGGGCGCCTCCGGCTATTGGAGGCCCGCCCCTGGTATGTCCGCCGCAGCTTCGCAGCCTACTGGTCCGGACGGCTCTGTTAAGCCGGACGTCGGCTCCTCTGATGCCCACACGGAGAAGGCCGGTAAGTCGCACGACCCTTCGGGCAGAGCGCAGCCCCTCTTCCATCGGACCAGGCCGCTCCTCCATCGCGGTCCGCCAAGTCAGACGCCAGCCCCTCCGGCGCCCACCCGGATCGCGCTGATAAACCGCACATCGGTTCGCCCGACGTCCGTACAGCGGAAGAGCAGACGCCGCAGGGATCGACAAATCCCATAGCCCGACGTCCTGGGCTACAAGAAATTACATTTGGACAAGCAGATTTTCATTTGCTGCTTGTCCACCGGACAACTAACACAGAAAGAAATTTCAGACATTGCTGCTTGCCTGCTGTGTGTTTTCGATGTCCCACCACTAGGTGCCGCCGGTGCTGCCCGTCAAGCTGGGTCTGTGACTGTGTCACATGGGCGCTGAGACTGCACTCCATAGTTGCATTAAGTCAGCGAGATTTGGAACAGGATTGAGAGCGCTTGTTGTGGCGGGCAGTAGCAAGCAAGGACCTCCGATTTCTCTCTTCACCCATCACAGCAGCGGAACAGCTTGAGTGATCCAGGACTGACAGGTGAGTCATCAAATTATATGGGGGAGTACCTGTCAGTCCTTGGAATTGGTGGTGCTGGCGGGGGCAGGAGGGTCCCGGAGACGGAGCAGGAGACTGTGGCTCTGAGCGCCATATTGTTGCCTGTTCTTGTAACACAAGGTCAACAAAAACTAAATAAATAAATAAAAATAAGATGGGACGGGAGTAATTTTCTAAGTGCAGTGTGCCTAGTTGACTACGACTAATGAACTATATATAGGGGGTTTAAATATTTCTATTTCTTTTCGGAGCAAACAAGGGACATTAAAACATGAGGCTGTGAGATGAGTTAGTTTTGTGAGGAGGTGGGTTAGCGACTTGTGGTCGGACAAACCGACAAACTCAAGGAGACTCGAGAGACTGCATTGCAGTTGGTCAGCGGGGTGCATTAATTACCAAACCAATACAAAAAAGAAATTAAAACAAGGATTTCTGTTTCTCTGCCTTTTGGCATTTTGAAGAGGTGGTTCTGTCCGTGGACTAGACTGAGTGTACAGTCAGTTGGGTGCTAAAATTTGGAAATAAAGTAAATCGGGGGTAGGGTGATTTTCTTGTCCTAACTAATGTGTACTGAAGTTGGACAACATTGAGGAGAGAGGGACAAGCATTGATTTGAGAGAAAAATGTATCTCACCGACTTAATCCACTGAAACAGGGCAAAGCACAGCAGTTTGAATTGAACAGTATTTTTTTCAGGGCAGCCTGCTTGGAGTGGCTGGAGACTGGAGATCTAATTTGGGGATTGTGTGTGTATGTGCCATAACTGAATTGCCACTGCAGTGCAGCCATCTAAGCAGTAATAAGAAGGTGGAAGTAACTGAATACAGAAATAAAATAAGAACAGGTTAAGAGGCAGCTGAAAGAGGAGAAGTAAAGAGACTACAGGGGTGTTGTGTGGGGAACTAGGAGTAGGGTGATTGTGACAGTGACCTGATCTGCCCCTGCCCGTGCGTGCCCACCCAGTGTCCTGTAGCCGGCTGGCTTCAATGTTAAAGACAAACCGTAAAATAAATAAAATAAAAAAAAGAGGAGCCTAGAGGAGCATATATCAGCCTAACAGAACAGTAGTGTTTGTGGCCTGGGCAGTATTGGGAGGGAGAGAGGAGTGTCCCGCCACCCAGTGTGTCCTGTTTTAAATATACAAAAATATTGTTTTTCCTGATTCATGAGATTCTTCTACAGCTACATTCTTCCATCTTATTAAATAATAGTACCACACAAGCCCTGGCACACCATAATTTATTTTTAGTTATTTGGTTGAAAATGTCCATTGAAATGCATTGGACTACCACTCGGAACTGTGGGACTGCCATTTTGTTCAAGGCCAGTTGTCCTGGACTAGCATGCCATTCTGAAATTTGTCGATCCCTGAGACGCCGGCCCCTCCCACGTCCGTCGTCCCCAGCTCCCCGCAGCCTTCGCCAAGGCTCAGCTCACCAGAGAGGTGGAGAGTCTACTAACAACGGTGCCGGTTCCGGTTCGCGTACGTCCACGACGACACACTCCTTCACCACCTCCGGACACCAAGGCTAATCCCTCTGGGTCCAGAGAGGGGCTGGACACACTTCCCCGAGGGCTTCCCAAGGGGTCCGTTCCTCCCTCTGGCTAGGAAAGGGAGTCTCTTTCTTCTTCTTCTTCCTTCCCTCGGGTCTCTTCTGACGGCTGCTCCAAAAGGGACGACGAGCCACGTTCTCCGTCAAAACCCAGGCCAAGGACTCCTCCGAGGTTGCCTCCGGAAGATCCTTCCTTTACGGAGCTGCTATGCAAAATCCAGGAGGTATATAAGTGGCAATCATTGGAATCAGACCCACAGTGGGTGAAACTTGCCGAGCATCTGGATCTGCCCGTGACAGCTCCCACCTTGGTGCCACCCTGGATCGAGCCTCATGCCGACCTTGTTACCACCATTTGGAAACAGCCGTCGGCTGTAGTCCCACTTCCTCGGAAGTCGAACAGGCTATACTAGGCTCCCGAGGGTGTTGACTTTTTAGATTCTCACCCTCGTGCTGACTTGGTAGTGATTAGCGCCGCTCACGGCCGGTCGGCTAACCCAAAACACCTTAGCTTGTCGCCACCTGATAAAGAATCTCGCCTACTGGACCAGTATGGTAAGAAGATTTTTGCTTCTTCCACGCTGGTGATCCGGACCCGGAACTATGTCGGTCATATGGGGGATTACCAGAAGGCAATTCTTGCTCGGGTGGAAGCCAAATTGGACTCCCTGCCGGACTCTCAAGTCAAGCAGGAGTTGGCTGACCTTGTCCGCTCTGCACGTTCAGCCAGTCGACACATGCTTCGTGCGACCTACAATGCAGTGGACACTGCTGGACTGAGCTCAGCTTTCGCCGTAGGCTTACGTCGTCACGCTTGGCTCCGTGTGTCAGGGTTGGTCCCGGAAGTGCAGTCCGCTGTACAGGAAGTGCCCTTCCGGGTATCTATGCTCTCCGGTGGCGATGTCAAGGACATCATCACCGATTTGCAGGAGAAGGGAACAGCACTAAAGTCCGTCGAGACTATGTACCGTCCCCTCCATTCGCAGCACCGTCCCTTTCGCAGACGGAATCGGCCAAAGGCGAAACCTCTGGAAAAGCGGGCCACTAAACGCAGAGCCCCCACAGCTGCTAAGCCCCCCCCCCGGCCAAAAAAGTGGCGGGTGCTTCAGCTGCGGTGCTGCCCCACACCTCCTGACTTCTTTCCTCTCCCACAGCCTCCGGACTCCCCGGAGGAACCGGTAGGAGGGAGGTTTTCCCTCCACCTTCCAGGCTGGGAGAGGATAACATCCGATTTTTGGGTGCTCCAGTTGATCGCAGAAGGACACTCAATAGAGTTTCTACAGAAACCACCTCGCCACCCCCAAAAAAAAGTCGTCTTATTCTCAGGAACATCTTCTCTTGGTCCAGGAAGAGATTTCAGCACTGTTGCTGAAAGAGGTGATAGAACCCGTCCCTCTTCATCTTCAGTGGATGGGTTACTATTCCCACTTCTTCCTGGTCCCGAAGAAGACAGGAGATGTAAGACCCATTCTAGATCTCAGTTCCCTGAATCTTTTTGTGGAGTACAAAAGGTTCAGAATGCTCTCCTTGCAGAGCCTTCTGCCCCTCCTCCGCTCGGGCCAATGGCTGTGCGCTCTGGATATGCAGGATGCTTACCTGCACATTTCCATTCGCCCATCTCACCGCAGATATCTCCTGCTTATGCTCCAGGGGACCAGTACCAGTTCAAGGCACTTCCCTTTGGCCTATCCTCGGCTCCATAGTATTTCACAAATGCCTTGTGGTGGTGGCGCCTACCTGCGTACCGTGGGGATGCAAGTTTTCCCGTACCTGGACGATTGGCTCCTTGCAGCCTCATCCAGGGAGGAACTCCTGCACTGCCTCGCGCTTACCCAGTAGGTTTTTGCCTGCCTGGGTATTACCATCAACCATTCTAAGTCTCACTTGATCCCATCTCAGAGACTAGAGTTTATCGAGGCGATTTTAGACACGACCAGTGGCAGGGCCTTCCTGCCACCGGACATGGCATCCACTCTCCAGACTCAAGTAAGTCTGTTGTCTGGCCGCAGGCGGGTCAATGCAAGATCGGTCCTTCGCCTCCTCTGGATCATGGTGGCTGCTTTCCCGACAGTCCCTCATACTCAGCTCCACATGAGGGTTTCCCAGTGGACGCTTCGCTCTCAATGGGATCAGTTGGTGGACGACATGGATCTCTTGGTTCTAGTCTCCTCACCGATGCTTCGAGACTTGCAGTGGCGGATAGTTCGAGAGAATCTGCTTCGGGGAGTTCCTTTCTTCCTTCTTCCCCCCCTCCCAGACTCTAACCACAGGTTCCTCGGGCGAAGGTTGGGGAGCCCATCTCGGTCCCCATCGGACCCAGGGCTCTTGGTCCAAGCTCGAACAAACACTCCACATCAGTGTGCTCGAGCTTCGGGCAGTTCTTTACGCTCTCCAAGCTCTTCACCTGTCCATTCTTCCCGGCCAGCTAGCCGTTCAGATGAATAATATGTGCGTGGTTTGGTATATCAATAAACGGGGGGAACCTGGTCCTACCCTCTTTGCAGGGAAGCAATGAGGGTTTGGGATTGAGCAGCACAACATGACCTTCACCTCACGGCAGTTCATGTTCCGGGAGTCGACAACACCTTGGTAGACAAGCTGAGTCACTCGTCTGCTCTGGCTCACGAGTGAAAACTGGATCAAGGGGTTCTAGACGATATCTTCCGACACTGGGGAACACCACAGGTCAACCTGTTTGCTTCCCCTCTAAATGCAAAACTTCCCAACTTCTGCTCGCTCATTCAAGAGCGAGGCGTTTTCCGGAGAGACGCTTTGTCTCTAAATTGGAAGGACAGATTCATCTATGCCTTTCCCCAATTCCTCTGATCCCACGAGTCTTGCAGAAACTAGGTTCAGAAGGAGCACGAATGATTCTGATCGCTCCTTTCTGGCCCAGGCAAGTTTGGTTCTCTCTTCTACAACAATACTCGGAGGATCCTCCTCTTCCTCTAGCTTGAGGTTTGCTGACCCAGGATCAGGGGACTCTGGTCCATCCAGATCTCAAGTCCCTTCAGCTTCATGCAGGGCTCCTGCAGACTTAGCTCAAAGTCACTTCGGGGTTTCTCCCCAAGTGGCGGAGATTTTGGTGGAGGCTAGAAAACCCTCCACTAGATCTACATATGCCATGAAGTGGAAAAGGTTCACAATCTGGGCTGCTTCGAAAGACGTGGAACCTTTTTCATGCTCGGCTGGGCTACTGCTAGAGTATCTGCACCATCTTTTTGACCTAGGTTTTTAGTCGCTCTTCTCTGAAGGTTCACATGGCAGCCATCTCGGCCTATCATGTTCCCTTTGCAGACAGAACATTCGCTCAGCTGGAGGTCTCAAGACTTTCCTCAGAGGGGTTCTTCATCTGAGACCTATCCGTATTCCCGCCCCTCCTTGGGATCTGAACTTCGTTCTTGGGAAACTTACCCTGCCTCCTTTTGAACCGGCAGCTTCCACAGACTTGAAGTTCCTTTCATGGAAAACTCTTTCTTGTGGCCATTACTTCCGTTCGGAGAATTTCCAAGCTCCAGTCCCTGATGTGTAAAATTCCATACTTGATTTTTCACAAGGAACGTGCCGCTCTGCGCCCTAACCCTAAGTTTCTTCCTGAAGTGGTAGCGGAGTCTACTCTGAACCAGTCCATAGAGTTACCCACCTTTTTTATGCAGTACTCCAATCACGGGGAGTATTTACTGCATACTATGGACATTCACCGGATTCTGAGATACTACACTAACAGGACAATGGATCTCAAGAAGACTGATCAACTCTTTGTCTCTTTTGCATCCAAAAGAGAAGGCAATGCTGTTTCTAAGCAATGCCTATCTAAATGGTTGGCTCATTGTATCACTTTGTGTTATGACAAGTACAACAAGACCCTCCTGGGTCAAGTAAGAGGCCACTCCACCAGGGAAGTCACTGCCTCAGCGGCCTGTGCTGCCGCCACTTGGACCTCCGTCCATACCTTTACAAAACATTACAGTTTGGATATTGCCTCTCGTCGTAGAGCAGGTTTCGAGCTTGCTGTTCTGCAGGTCTCCTCTCTTAAGGCTTGCACATTGAGAGGTTCTTCTTGGAGTAGCTTTCCTCCTCCCGTGTGCTTCTTATTGTTCCAGACTACTTGGGACTTAGTCCTATATGTAATTACCTACTGCAAGAGCCCTCTCGAAATAAGATAATACAGTTACGTAAGAACTTACCGCAACAGTAGATCTTCGAGAGAGGCTCTTGCAGTAAGTAATACCTTCCCGCCCTCCATCCCCCTAAGCTTTTTCAGCTCCTTTTCCATTGAGGGAAATATCCGCTCCTCTCTCGTCCGGCCTCCTTTGGCCCGTGGCGGGGAAGAACTGGAAGGCGAGCGTGAGGGACCACCCCTTTATACCGACGTCTCCTGATGCCGGTCACCTGACATGGAGGCGGTCCCTCGTCAGGGACTGCTAGCTAGAGATTTTCCGTGGGGTCCTGCCACCTGCCAGCATCAGTCCTATATGTAATTACCTACTGCAAGAGCCTCTCTCGAAGATCTACTGTTATGGTAAGTTCTTACGTAAGTGTACTTTCTGCCTATGTGCAGATGACACTAAGATCTGCAACAGTGTGGATACTCCAGAAGGGGTGAAGATAATGAAGAGGGACCTGGAGAAGCTTCAAAGATGGTCAGAGGTGTGGCAACTGAGGTCAGTGCAAAAAAGTGCAAGATAATGCACTTGGATAGGGGAAACCCTGGGGAGAGCTACAGGTTGGGGGGGGGGGTGCTGACTAACACTAAAGAGGAGAGGGACCTAGGGGTTATCATATCTGATGACCTGAAGGTATCAAAGCATTGTGCAAAGGCTGCAGGCAGGGCCAGTGACATGCTGGGGTGCATAGGCAGAGGTATTACTAGTAGGAGGCAGAAGTGGTGATACCATTGTATAAAACAATAGTAAGACCTCACCTGGAGTACTGTGTGCAGTACTGGAGACCATAGATACGTGAGGACATAAACATGGTGGAGGCTGTCCAGAGAAGGGCGACAATGATGGTGCATGGTTTGCACCACAAAAAATATGAGGAAAGACTGAGACCTCAGTATGTACTCACTGGAGGAGAGGAGAGAAAGGGACCTTCATTTCCCATTACAGCATCGACCTTTAGTCTGGTCGGGCTGCTGCTTTTTGGGACCTTTTTTCTCCTGTCTCTGTTAGCCAAAAAGGGGTATGTGCCTTGACCCCTCCTCCCGGAGAACTGCTAGGAGTCTGCCATCATGTGGCTAGTGAACTATATCCATGCCCCTATAAAAATAGGTTACTTGCCTGTAACGGTAGGTCTTCTTCGGGGGTAACTGTCATCAGGTTACACCATAGGAACCTTCACTGTCAGAAACAGGGAATGCACACTGAGGATTTTCAGCAGTACAACTGGGGCCGCCCATGCCGTCAATGTCGGCAACCCTATATAGGCATGGGCGACCCCACTCCCTCCTCAGTTCTTTCCCACCGTCGACTTGCAAGCACAGTCTCTGCGAAAGATTTGTTGCAGTGTATCGCGCCTTTCTAGGATCGTGGATATGTTGATCTTACTTCGAGAGGGCTGTTGCTGTAGGTATTCACATATAGGACTAAGCCGCCAGGTGTCAAGACCCCACGGAACAATTTCTTGCTAGCAGTCTCTGGCGGGGGACCGCCCCACATCAGGTGACCACCATCATGCGACATTGGTATAAAGGGGCAGTCCCTCATGCCCGCCTTCCAGTTCTTCAAACAACATGAAGTCTTGCTATATTATGACATATGCAGTTTGTCCCAGCCTTAGAACTGCTCCGGAGGTGAAAGAGTTAACTTTCCATGCCAGGCATGGAATCTTGAGCGCGAGCTCAGTTGAAAACTCTGTCTGTTGTTCTTCAAACTCAAACTGTCAGATTCTTTACTCCGCCTCACTGAACAGTTGCTCCGGAGATTTCTCCTACTGCTCGGTTCATTTTGTCGGTTAAAAAGTGTAATTCTTGGTTTTTAAACCGCATTTTGTTTTTATTTTAACCGCAACCGGTCGGTTCAAGCTCTGTCTGTGGTATCGTAAGTAATAGATAGGTTTTACATTATTTCTGTGTGGAACTTGCAAACGATATTATCGGTTCGGTTTGAAACGATCAGGTTGTGTTTAAACTTTGTTAAATTGCATTTAGAGTGCGGTTCCCGGTTCTTATCGGTTCTAAAAAAAACGGATTTCATTACGGTTTTTTCCACGACCCTTGACACGGTTGGGAACCGATAAGGGTGTCTTGCTTGGCGAATTGCCGTAAACGGGCAAGTTTTTGGTTAGGCTGGCACTATGTCTGAGAAACCCAAAAGAAAAACTGGGCCCACTGGGTTTCAGCACTGTAGTGTCTGTGGGGAAGCCTTTGCCAAGGCTGACCTACACACCACATGTGTTTATTGTCTGGGGTTTGACCACCTCAATGCAGACTGCCAGATTTGCAAGAATTTCCTGCAGCTACCCTGGATAAGAGAGTTGGTAGGTTCAGGAGCGAGAGCCAAGAGTCCGCTGACCCGGATGGCCAGCCCGGTTCGGTGCCAACCGACCGGAGGGAGTGCCCTCTGACCAGGGTGAGACTTCTCGGGCAACGGAGCTGACTCGAGGAGTCAGTCCTGCAAAAGGACTAGAAAATCAGCAGGTGGAGCCAAATTTCCTTCTCCAACCGCTGCAGAGATAGCCAAAGCGATCAAAATTGTCCAGTCGCTTTCCGTTTCCACCAAACCGCACCATCAGGTAAGCGGTCGGTTCGGTCGGTTCCACCAGTTCAGGAATATGATATAGAGGATTTTTATGAACCGGAGGAGGGGGAGGAAGATTATGAAGAGAGTGAATGTGATTTTGAAAGTCTGGATGTGCCCATTGAACCGGACATCTCCCCAGACAGACATTCAAGAGTGTCTCCCCCTAGGCTTTCTGAGTCCCCTTCTCATTTTATGTTTTATAAAAAAGTGGCTGAAACCCTCCAGCTCCCTTTGGAAGAAGCTGTGAATGAACAGGAGGAGCCTGACTATGTAGAAATGATGGATATCCCAGAGTCTAGGAGACTGTCTATTCCTTTACATAAATCTTTTAGGAAACAGACAATAAAAATTTTAAAAGCTCCTCACACTATACCTCCTGTGGATAAAAAAATGGACAAGAGGTACACATTGTCAGGCTCTGATACGGAGTTCCTTTCACAGCAATGCAGCCATGTTGGGGTAGTGCAGGCTGCAGCATGTGATAAGGCAAATATTCCCTTGGCTTCACACCCCCCTGACAAGGACTCCAGGAGGATAGATGCCATGGCTAAGAAACAGTACATGGCAGCATCCTTGGGACTCGGACAGGCAAATTATATGGCCTATGTTGCAAGATACCAGAAATCCAGATGGGATACTGTTATGGCTCTTAGCGAAACAGGTCCCTGACCAGCTTGCCAAGGAGCTGGAGCAGGTGGCTGCTGATGGTATTGAGGCATCCAAGGTGCAGTTCCATGCTGCAGTGGACTCTAATGATGTATCTTCAGGAGTCGTGGCTACATCTGTGGCTTTTCGCAGAATGGCTTGGCTCAGGTGTACTAGCCTGTCACAGGATACCCAGGCTAAGGCCATGGATTTTCCTGTTGTGGGTAACACTCTGTTTGGGGAGCAGACAGAGAATTACATGAAGAAAATGGATGAGTATAGGACCACTTATAGGAGTGCACAGGCCAAGGAAAGGCAAGCCACTCCTCAGAGGCAGCTTTCCAGGGGCAGGGGCAGGCCTTTTCACAGGCCTTTTTACCAAGCCCAGGCCTCCTCTTCAGCCTATGCCCAGAGGGGGTTCTTCAGAGGGAGAGGCAGACTGGGTACGAGCAGGCCTGCTCCCACCCCTCAGCCTAAAGCTCCTGCCAAACAGGCACCCTGATGGGATGGCCAGGGCCGATTCTCCATTACCTGTAGGGGGCAGGCTGGCTTACTTCTTCCAGGACTGGGATTCTTTAACATCAGACAAGTGGGTCCTGGAAGTAGTAAGCCAGGGACTGGTTCTCAGCTTCAAACAATTTCCAAAGATGAGAACCAGATCCTTTCCACCTGCAAATCCATCAGAGGCTCTCGCTTTGGAAACAGAAGTCTCAACCTCCTGACTCTCAGAGCTGTAGAAAGGGTTCCTCCCCTACACCAGGGCAAAGGACTGTACTCCAGGTACTTCCTTACCCCAAAAAAGACAGGAGAATGGCGGCCCATCCTGGATCTCAGATACCTAAACAAGCACCTTTTAAAACCAAAATTCAAAATGGTGACTGTGGGAATTATTTTACCCTCTCTAAGGCCAGGGGACTGGTTAGCGTCCCTGGACCTCAAGGATGCCTACTTCCATGTTCTCATCAGAAGTCCCACTGAAAGTACCTCAGATTCGAACTGCCCTCAGGCCATTACCAGTTCAGAGCAATGCCCTTCGGCCTCACCTCTGCCCCGAGGGTATTCACAAAATGCCTGGCAGTAGCAGTTGCTCACTTAAGAAGGCAAAAGATTGCCATCTTTCCTTACCTGGACGACTGGCTCATAGTGGGTCAGTCTCCAGACCAAGTCAAATTACACCTTCAGGTTACCCAGCAGCTGCTTACATCTCTAGGTTTTCTTCGCAATCTTCCAAAGTCAGTTCTAGAGCCTGTTCAGCTACTCACCTTCGTAGGCGCAGAACTGGACACAAAGCAGGCCAGAGCTTTCCTTCCTCTAGAAAGAGCAAAGACCCTGGAGGCTCTGGCCTCCTCCTTCACTCTGCAGGTCTCTCGACCAGCAAGGCACTTTCTGCAGCTCCTAGGGCACATGGCTGCCTCCACAGCTGTAGTGCAAGGAGAAAGATTTCAGATGAGGGACATCCAGTTCCATTTGAGAGCCTTCTGGTCTCAAAGGAGAGATCTAACCAAATTGATCCCAGTAACTCGAACCCTGATCCAGGCCCTACAGTGGTGGCAGGATCAGAGCAATCTGAGACAGGGTGTTCCTTTCATCCCTCAATCTCACTCCTTGACCCTTACTACAGATCGTCCTCTTGGGATGGGGAGCTCACATGGGCAACCTCACCACCCAGGGATTGTGGTCCCCTCAGGAATCTCTGCTCCACATCAATCTGTTGGAACTCAGAGCTGTTTTTTTAGCACTTCAGGTTTTTTCTGCATCTGTTCAGAACAAAGTGCTACAGGCCAGAACAGACAACACCACTACAATGTGGTACATCAACAAGCAAGGGGGCACTCTGTCTTCAGCCTTGTGCACCGAGGCAATGAAGTTGTGGTCTCTGGCTTATTCCCTGAACACCTCCCTTGTGGCAGTTCACCTCCCAGGCAAGGACAACGTCCTGGCAGATGCTGTCAGCAGGATTTCCCAGGGCCATCACGAATGGTCACTGGATCCCCTAGTACTGGAGGTAGTATTTGCCAGGTGGGGCACCCCTCAGATAGATCTTTTTGCAGCCCCAGACAATCACCAACTTCCGCTTTTTTGCTGCAGGCCCCCAGTGTTGGGCTCAGTCCCTCTGGATGCCTTCCTTCTCGACTGGGAAGGAAAGTTCCTCTATGCCTTTCCCCCCTTCCCTCTCTTGTTCAAGGTGCTAGTCAAAATCAGATCTCAACCTTGCAAGATGATTCTGATTGCTCCAGATTGGGCCAGACAGCCCTGGTATCCATTCCTTCTGTCCTCAGCAGTCCACCTTCCCGTGTCTTCCCAGGAATCACAATCCGTTAACCTGTGCCCAGGGGAGAGCTTGGTATCCGAATCTCAAATCCCTCAACCTCAAGGCCTGGCTCTTGAAGAGTTAGAGTTTGCTGACCTACACCTTTCTCAAGGTGTACTCGATATCTTGAAGGCTTCTAGGAAGCCCTCCACCAGGGCTACTTATAATTCCAAATGGAAAAGGTTTTCCATATGGTGCTCTGGAAAGCATATTTCCCCAGAATCTGCTGATTTGCCCTCAGTCCTGGATTATATGGTCCATCTAAATACTTTGGGGCTGAGGCCAGCTACCCTGAAAGTGCATTTGGCAGCTGTCTCTGCTTTTATTTCAGCAGGAAAGCCCTCTTCTCTTTCTGCTCACCCTATTTTCTCCAAGTTTTTCAAGGGATTGCTTCACACCAACCCTCCATTCAGGGACCCTGCTCCTGCCTGGGATCTTAATGTTTGCATTGCTCAGCTTATGCAACCCCTCTTTGAGCCTTTGTCTTCAGCAGGCTTAAGTACTTGACTTGGAAAACTGTGTTTTAGTAGCCATCACTTCTGCCAGGCGACATAAGTGAATTACAAGCTTTGTCAGTGGAGCCTGATTTTATCTCCTTTCACAGAGATAAGGTGGTCCTCAGGACTAACAGGAAGTTCTTGCCTAAGGTGGTTTCAGATTTCCACCTTAATCAATCTATATCTCTTCCAGTGTATTCACTGACCATTCCTCCTCTGGCGAGAGGAGGCTGCACAGTTTAGATGTAAAGAGAGCCCTTAGTTACTACATAGAGCGTACCAAGGGTCACAGGTTTGACTCCCTCCAACTGTTCCTCACTTATGGTGAGGTTGGTAAAGGGAAACCTGCCACTAAAAGATCCATTGCCAGGTGGATTGTCTCTTTTATCCAATTCTGTTATCAAAAACTGGGTAAGGTTCCCACTTCAGGCCTGAGGGCTCACTCTACCAGAGGTACAGCTGCGTCCCTAGCTGCGGCCAGGGACATCCCTATCTTAGAGATATGTCAAGCAGCTACCTGGAAAACAGTTCACACTTTCACCAAGCATTACTCCCTGGACATCCAGGCTAGGGTGATGCTTGGTTTTACACAACTGTGCTTCAGACCCTATTTCCTAAGTAGGTTCTGTCCCTCCTCCATGGAGGTACTGCTGTGTATTCTGCATATGTCATAATATATAAGGCTTCATGTTGTTTGAAGAAAAATTACTCACCTTAGTAATGTTGTTTCTTCTATTGAGTCTTGCTATGTTAAACCTCCCCTGCCTGCCCCTCTCAGACCTCTGCTCTTGGGATGTGGGTGGGCAGTGCAGTGTTGGCACTTAATAGATGCCCACCTTGTGTTTTCACCCTCTCTTTTGTGGGTGTTTGGGTGTTGTATTTTATTTTTGGATCCCCTGACTTGAGTCTTTGTTTTGGGACCAAAAATGTGTTATATTTTAGTAGCCAGTTGGCTAGTGTAGGTTTACAGCTTCCACACAGAATCTTAGTGAGTTTTGCTCGTAAAGATCTGACAGTTTGAGTTTGAAGAACAGACAGAGTTTTCAACCGAGCTCGCGCTAAAGATTCCATGCCTGGCATGGAAAGTTAACTCTTTCACCTCCGGAGCAGTTCTAAGGCTGGGACAAACTGCATATGTCATAATATAGCAAGACTCCATTAGAAGAAACAACATTACTAAGGTGAGTAATTTTTTCTTTCCCGCCGTCGGCTTGTGAAAGTTCCTTGCGGTAGAACAGCGCTCGTCAGATCACTCGTCGGTCCTAAAGTTTATAACTTTTCGACATTTTTTCTCTATTTTTCAAAATTTTCAACATCTGCTGTGTATGTTGTCCCCTATGCCCTCCAAATCGCATAAAAACAAGTGCGACTCGTGTGGTTACCAGCTTCCACACAAGGACGGTCACTCCTTGTGCCTCTTTTACCTATGCCCCGACCACCCCGTGGAGAAGTGCCAGCACTGCCAGAAGTTCAACTCGGCTACCTGAAAGAGAAGGCAGCAGTCCTTGGAAACCCATCTCCTCAAGAAGAAAATGGCCTCCTTGGACAAAGAGTTAAAGAAGCTTAGGCAGGCATCCACTTCCCTGAAGGCCAGAAAAAGAAGCGTGACAAGGAGAAGCACCAGGAGCAGGAGTAGTCTTCCACAGCAGCCGTAACTTCAGCTGGAGTTGCAGCCCTAAAGGTAACATCCCTTCCTTGGGATCACTCCTCGACGGCCATCTTGGTAGCTACCAAGAAGGCAGTGGCCCGCCTGTCGGGCTCACACTCGGGCCCTTCGGGAGCCTCTGGGGCAAAGGAGGTCTCCGCTCCTGTTAAGGTCTCTCTTCCTTCACGGCCATCCGGTCAGAGTGGGTCCGATAAGCCGGACGTCTGTCCCACCGATGCCCGCCTGGACAAGGCTGCTAAGCCTCTCATCTCCTCGGGTGATCGCCCAGCCAAACCCCCTTTCAACAAGGCCGCCACTTTCATGGCCTTCCTCGGACAGGGAGTCCAATAAGTCGGATGCCGGCTCCTGCCGATAAGATGGCCGCCGGCTCCAGTGATGACCGCCCAGTCAGTAAGCCAGTGCCAGACCCTGTCGTTATGTCTGACGCCCCAGGCTCTCCACAACGGATAACCCCATTGCCCACTGAGGTCCCTGCGTCCCCTCGGTTTACACCCAGGGATTTCAACCCTCCTTCCCCGGTTGAAACTGACAAACCATGGGATGCTGCGTCAGGGGTCTCTCCCCCATGCCGGACCCTCTGACGCCGCCGACCCAACACCACCCTCCGGCATCCCTTTGCCCGACGGAAAACCTGTTCCTACATCAGGACCGTCTGACCTGCTTGACGGTATACTTACGTCGGGGCTGACTCTCCCTCAGTCTCTCCCACCAGCAGGGCCTTTGTCGGGTCCTTCTGCTCCGTCGGAGCCCCTGGCGCCAGAGTACCTAACACTGCAGTACCCGGCCCCTCAGTATCCGACACCGCAGTTACCGATGCCAGGCTTCCCGCTGTCGGGCTACAGAGACTCCTTTTACTGGTACTCCCACTACCCGTATCCCACTACACAGCTGTCGGCAGATCTGAGGGAGACCTAGGCCTCCTGGTGGGATGAAGACAGGGCTCAGCTCACCGAGGAGGTCGAGTGTCCTCTCCCGACGTTGGTTCCTACACTGGGCCCCATATGTCTGAGACTGGAGACTCCCTCCCCTTTACCCAACACCAGAGGAGAACCTTTTGGCGCCCGAGGTGGGGAGGACACTCACCTCTGGCAACTCCCCAAAGGGGTTGTCCCTCCCCCTCCCAGGGCGGAGTCTTCTTCCTCTTCCTCAGAGACATCTGACTCAGACTCTGAGTCCGACCGCTCTGACCATGGAGACGAGCCCCATACTCCAGAACGCCCAAGGCTGAGGGATCCTCCTAAGTCCTCTCTGGAGCTATTGGGGAAGATCCAGGAAACATGCCAGTGGCAGTCAGTGGAGCCAGACCCACAGTGTAAAAAAACTCACTGCTCATTTGGATCTGCCAGAGACCACTCCTACACTGATTCCACCCTGGATAGAGCCTCACGGCGATCTTGTTTCCACCATCTGGAAACAACCATCCGCGCTAGCCCCCCTTCTGAGGAAGGCTGACAGGCTGTACCAGGCTCCGGAGGATGTAGACTTTTTCAGCCTTCACCCCAAGGCAGATTCTGTTGTCATCAGCACCACCCATGGCCGCTCAGCCAACCCTGAACATCTGAGCTCGTCCCCGCCTGACAAGGAATCCCGGCTTCTGGATCAGTACGGGAAGGAGATCTTTTCCTCATCTACCCTAGGCATCAGGGCCCTCAGTTACATCGGCCATATGGGGGATTTCCAGAAGTCCTTCCTTAGCCAGGTGGAATCCAAGTTGGACTTCCTTCCTGATTCGCAAACTAAGCAGGAACTTGGAGACCTAGTCCATTCCGCTCGTTCGGCCTGTAGGCATATGCTTCGTGCCACCTACGATGTGATGGACAACTCTGGAAGGAGCTTGGCCTGCGGTGTCGTGCCTGGCTCCGTGTGTCAGGATCGGTCCCTGAAGTACAGTCTGCTATATAGGATGCTCCCTTCAGGGGTTCGGTACTGTTCGGGGGTGATGTCAAGGACATCATAACCGAACTTGCTTGGCAGAAGACACCAGGAGAAAGGACTGCTGTGTGACTGGACTTCTCTGCTGGGACTAAAGAAGTAGAACTCTTGTACTTGGACCTTTAATTTAGGGTAAAAAAAACTAACAAACAAAACAAAAGTGTGTGTTTGTCTGAGTTAACTGAACTGAATGGTTATCTGAACAGTTACCTAGGTGTAAATCTCAGGTGATTGAAAGGACTTGATAGCTGTGAGGTTTAAATTACTTGTAGAAAGATCTAGTAAGTAGGGGGAGTGGCTTAGCTAGAAGGAAGCTACATTTAAAGACTGCCTTAGAAAGATTCTGCTAGTAGCTTGGCAGAAGACACCAGGAGAAGGGACTGCTGTGTGACTGGACTTCTCTGCTGGGACTATATTGCCCTCCTTCCCTCCCCTCCAGCTTCCCACTCAGAGCTAGTTCTACTTTTATAGGCACAGGATTTGACTGACAACAGGAACTTCCTGTTTGGGAGCAGGAAGTGAGTGATCACAGAGCCACCAAAGACCCACCATCCTAGAAGGGCAGGAGTAGCTCTCCGGCCCCCTCTAGCTGCTGGAGGTCTGCCTCTGAGCAAGTAAGGGGTCTACTGAGAAATCTTGTCTCAGAACAGGACAATCAGGAGCTTAAAGGGCACACAGGCAGAAAGTAAGGAGAAAGAGAAGAAAAAAAACAGAGGAAAGAGTAGGATTGCAAACAGTTAAGGGGCCAGAAATAAGACATGATGGGAGTGGTGCAGTGCAGTGGCTGTAGAGCAGCAGTCTTCCGGGAGACGTTCTGGAGGATGCGGTGTTGTCCCATCTGCAGGCACCTCTCTGGGCTGAGGGAGGAGGTTGCTCATCTCCAGGCTGAGTTGGCCAGGATTTGTGGGACCTCCTCTTCCATCCAGGGACCACCAGTGCCACTGCGTTGCCTCAGAGGTTGCCAAGAAAGAGGAGCGGTTGGACCACAGTGGGCTCAGGGAGGGTGAGGCTGGTGGAACAGAGGCGCATCCCTCCAGTTATACCTCTCCACAATTCCTATGCCGTTCTGGCAAAGTGTGGCTCCTCTATGGAGGCACCCGCAGTGGAGACCAAGGAGGATGCTGGGAACCTCCACAAAGGAGACCCACAGGAGGGTGGCAGGGGACCCTGCAGGGAAGGAAACTACCTGATGGGGACTCCATTGTTAGGTAGGTTGAACTGGGGGAGGAAGGAGAGGGAGGTAAGGTGCCTGCCTGGCGCCATGGCTTGGAGGGACAGGGAGCGAATCCTCAGGATTGCCGGAGCAGCTGCACAGGGGAGGGAGCTGGATGTCATTGTCCACCTAGGGACAAATGACCTGGCTAAGAAAGGGATTAGAGAAGTGCAGGAAGAGTTTGTGGAATTGGGGAGGTGCCTTAGACAAGTAGCATGCACGGTAACCTTCTTGGAGGTGCTGCCCATCTATGGTGTAGGAGAGGCTAGGGTGTTCTGCACCATGGGATTCAATCAGTGGTTGAAAAACTTGTGTGGAGCTTAGGGATTTGGCTTCATTGGGGACTGGGGGTCCACCTGGAGTGATGCAAGCCTATACTGGCATGATAGGCTGCATCTGTCCAGGAGGGGAAACAGGATCCTAGGTGATAGGTTTAATTGCTTCATTGGCAAGCATTTAACCTAGCCAAGGGGGGAAGCACTGGAAAGGAGCAGGGAAATCCTAGCCCCCCCCAAAAAATCACTTTAGTAGTAAGTGCGGTAAACACCAACACAGAGGTGTCAATAGGGAGAAGGGCAGGGGTAAATGGAGAAAGTGACAAAGGCAAGAAGGACAGGGATGGGGCAAAAAGGAGTAAGGCCATCAGGAAATGGAGGGTAGTGAGTACCAATGCCCGTAGTCCGGGCAACAAGCTCCCTGAGTTGGTGGCCTTGATGGAAGAGGGATGCCTGGATATCGTAGCAGTCACAGAAACATGGTACACAGAGAACCATGACTGGGATGTTAACATACCAGGGTACATAACCGACAGGCAGGGGAGAAGAGGTGGAGAAGTAGCTCTCTATGTAAAGGAAGGGATAAAAGCAACTGAACAAAAGAGTAAACAGGGAGGAGAGGAGGCACTGTGGGTCACCTTGGAGACTGGAAAGGGCACCACAATCCGCACTGGGGTTGTGTACAGACCCCCATGTCAGGGGGAAGGAATGGACAAGGATGTGATAGAGGGCATTCTTAGAATGGCAGAGAAAGGGGAGATACTGTTGATGGGAGACCTGAATATGCCAGATGTTAACTGGAGCACATTTGCTGCAGCCACATCCAAGAGCAGGGCCATTATTGGTGCCCTACAGGTGGCAGGCCTCAGACAGCTAGTTTTGGAACCCACTCGTGAGGGAGCAATCTTAGACCTCATACTTTCAAACGGGGGCAGTGAGAGGATCTCAGATCTAGAAGTGGGTTGTCATCTGGGAACAAGTGACCATCAAACAGTGTGGTTCTCATTAAACTCAGCTACAGAGTCAAGCCATACAAAAGTTAGGGTATTGGACTTTAGGAGGGCAGACTTTGGCAAGGTGGGAGAGTGCCTCAGAAAAGCACTAGCAAACAGGCTAGAAGGAGGTGTGGAGCAACAATGGGGAATCATCAAAACTGCCATCACAGAGGCAACAAGCCTTTGTGTGAAGCAAATAAACAAATCAAAATGAAAGGAAAAGCCACTATGGTTCTCAAAAGAGGTGGGTGTGAAAGTCGGGAAGAAAAATATAGCATTCCGGAAGTATAAGGAAACCGAGAAGGAGCTGGACAGAGAGCTGTACCAGTTAAGGCAGAAGGAAGCAGGGAGGGAAGTCAGAATAGCAAAGGCCCAAACTGAGGAAAAGATAGCCAACTCGGTTAAGAAGGGGGATAAAACCATTTATAGGTACATCAGCGAGCGTAGAAGGACAAAGGGAGGGATAGTGAGGCTGAATAGAATGAACGGTGAGTGGGCAGGGGGGACAGTGAAAAGCAAGCGATCCTGAACGAATGTTTCTGCTCAGTATTCACAAAAGAGGAGGGGAAGTGCTAATCCAATTAACAGAAGCACTCTTGATAGGGGGTCGATCCCAGTCCTTTCACAGAAGAAAGGGTTCTGCAAGAACTCCTAAAACTGAAGGTGGACAAAGCAATGGGGCCTGATGGAATTCACCCCAGAATTCTAAACGAATTATGGGGAACTAGTGAAACCACTGGCTACTTTCTAATAAATCATGGGAGGATGGTGTGGTACCCAAGGACTGGAAGAAGGCGGATGTGATTCCCTTCACAAAAGTGGGATCAGGACAGAGGCAGGAAACTACAGACCTGTCAGTCTGATCTCTGTGGTAGGGAAAGTGATGGAGTCACTTCTGAAGGAAAGAATAGTTGAGTACCTTGAGGCCAGTGGGGCACAGGACCCAAGGCAGCATGGGTTCACAGCGGGAAGGTCATGTCAGGCGAATCTAATAGATTTCTTTGACTGGGTGACCAAAGTAGTAGACTAGGGAGGGGCTGTGGTCATGGCCTACCTAGACTTTAGCAAGGCATTTGACACAGTCCCACGCAAAAGATTAATAGTCAAACTAATGAGCCTGGGAGTGGGTCCCAGGGTGATAGCCTGGGTAAAACATTGGCTGGACAACAGGACACAGAAGGTAATTGTAAATGGAGTCCACTCTGAAGAAAGAGGGGTTACTAGTGGGGTACCGCAGGGTTCAGTATTGGGTCCAGTCCTTTTTAATGTCTTCATAAGTGACATTGCAGAGGGACTGGAAGGAAAAGTATGCCTCTTTGCAGATGACACAAAGATCTGCAACAGGGTTGATACACAAGGAGGTATGGAAAGGGTGAGAAGGGACTTGGCAAGGTTGGAGGAATGGTCAGAAGTATGCAACTAGGATTCAATGCAAAGAAGTGCAAAATAATGCACCTAGGAAACAAGAACCCAAGGGAAGAATACACAATGGCGGGGAGGTAGTAGCAACAACAAAAAAGGAAAGGGACCTGGGGGTAATCATATCAGATGACCTTAAGGTTAGCAAGCAATGTGAGAAGGCAGTAGGGAGGGCTGGGGGTATACTGGGATGCATAGAGAGAGGCATCAGCAGCAGAAAACAAGAAGTTGTTACCCCTCTGTACAGACAGGTGGTGAGACCCCATCTGGAGTACTGCGTCCAGTTCTGGAGACCCCATCTCCTGCAAGGACATAGACAGGATAGAGGCAGTCCAGAGGAGGGCAACTAAATGGTGCAGGGTCTGCAAGAGAAGTCATGAGGAGAGACTAAAGGAGTTTATTATGTATACCCTGAGGAAAGAAGGAGGGGGACATGATGAAACTTCTAAGTACCTCAGTGGAATCAACAAAGTCCAAGAGGGTAGCATCTTTCAGAAAAAGAGACGTGCAAGAACAAGGGGACACAATTTAAAGATGGAGGCGGTTCAGGGGCAATGTGAGGATGTATTATTTCACAGAGAGGGTAGTGGATGCATGGAACAGCCTTCCTGAGGCAGTTGTGGGGTCTAAAACTGTGGGAGAATTCAAGAATGCATGGGACAGACATAAGGCAGTTCTTGTGGGAGGTAGGAAGAAATAGGCTGTTGGTTAAC
This sequence comes from Neoceratodus forsteri, assembly GCA_016271365.2. Lineage (NCBI taxonomy): Eukaryota > Metazoa > Chordata > Ceratodontiformes > Ceratodontidae > Neoceratodus > Neoceratodus forsteri. Next base: position 310,157,986 of record JADMNL010000025.1, read on the forward strand.
TAGGATCTGCGGCCTATCCTGTAGGTAGGGAAAAGGGCAGACTATATGGGCCAAGCGGTCCTTATCTGCCGTCAAAGTCTGTGTTTCTGTGTCCTGCAAGAGAAGGGCACTGCACTAAAGTCTGTCCAGACTTTGTACAAACCCCTTCGGGGCAGAGATGTCCTTTTTGTTGCCAAACCCAACAAAAACAAAAGCCTCATGGAAAGCGCACCAACAAACGTCGGGACCCTCCAGCAACAAGTCTGTGGGAGCCTCGGCTGCTGTGCTGCCCTACACCTCCTGACTCCCTGCCTCTCCCTCTGCCTCTGGATATTCCAGAGGAACCAGTAGGGGGAGATTCTCCTCCCATCTGCTGGGTTGGGAGAGATAACAACAGATGCATTGGTGTTCCAGCTAATATCGGCAGGACATTCCAATAGAGTTTCAGTAGAAACCGCTCGGCCCCCGAACCAGTCGTCCTCACTCCCGCAACATCTTCCTCTGGTCCTAGAGGAAATCATCTTCCTTCTGAAGAAGGCGGTGATAGGGCCAGTCCCCACTCATCTTTGGGGGACAGGTTACTATTCCCAGTTCTAAAGAAAACAGGAGACTTGAGGCCGATTCTAGACTTTGGCTCCCTGAACATGTTCGTGGAGTACAAACGCTTCAGAATGCTCTCCTACAGAGCCTTCTGCCGTTACTCTGGCTGGGACAGTGGCTTTGTGCTGTGGACATGCAGGATGCGTACCTGCATATCCCTATATGCCCTTCGCATCGCAAATACCTCAGTTTTTGTTTTCAGGGGGACCATTACCAGTTCAAGGCCCTTCCATTTGGTCTTTTCTCAGCCCCCAGTATTTACCAAATGCCTGTTGGTGGTAGCGGCCCACCTGCGTACCCAGGGCGTGCAGGTGTTCTTTGCCTGGAAGATTGGCTCCTGGCGGCCCCATCCAGGGAAGAACTCCTGCACTCCTTTTCCCTTACCCTGCAGGTTTTTACCAGCCTGGGTATCACCATCAACCAGGCCAAGTCCCACTTGGTCCCTTGCCAACGCTCCCAACTTATAGGGTCGATCTTGGACACAACCACAGGCAAAGTCTTTCTGCCTCCGGACAGGGTCGAGACCCTTCAGAATCAGGCTCATCTTCTCTCTGTTCGCAGGAGGGTTGGAGCCAGGTCAGTCCTCCGCCTCCTTGGGCTAATGGCGGTTGTCATTATGACAGTCCCGTTCCTTGGCTCCATATGAGGATATGTCAGTTCACGCTTCGGTCACAGTGGGACCAAACCACGGACAATCTAGACCAAGAGGTGCTAGTGTCAGATCCCATGATCAGGGACTTGCACTGGTGGATGGTTCAGGAGAACTTGTGTCTGGGAGTTCCTTTCTGCATCGCTCCTCCTTCCTAGACATTGACAACAAATGCGTCAGGGGGAGGGCTGGGGTGCCCACCTAGGGTCTCGGAGGACTCGGGGCAGCTGGTCCAGGTTCAAGCAAAATCTGCACATAAATGTGCTTGAACTGAGGGCAGTCCTTTGTGCCCTCCAGGCTCTTCTTCCCTTCATTCTTCCCGGTCATCTCCTCATCCAGTCAGACAACATGTGCGTAGTCTGGTTCCTTAGCAAACAGGGAGGAACATGTTCATATCCCCTATGCCAGGAGGCGATGAGCGTCTGCTATTGGGCAGCCCAACATCAACTTCACCTGACCGCAGTTCACGTTCCGGGAGTGGAAAATGCACTGGCAGACTAACTCTGTCAGTCCTCAGCCAGGTCCCACCAATGGAAGTTAGATCAGCAGGTCGTAAACGACATCTTTCGGCGGTGGGGGACACTTCGGGTAGATCTCTTCGCCTCTCCCCAAAATGCAAAACTTCCTGACTTTTGCTTGCTCGCTCCATGGCGAGATGCTTTCTGACAGGGATACTCTGTCTCTCTGTTGGAGGGACAGATTTGTTTATGCCTTCCCTTCCATTCCTTTAATTCCAAGGGTCCTGAACAAATTCAGATCGGAAGGGGCTCGAATGATTCTCATGGCCCCCTTCTGGTCCAGGCAAATTTGGTTCTCTCGTTTGCAACAGTTTCCAGAGAACCACCTCTTCCTCTGTCGCAACAATTGTTGACCCAGGATCAGGGGACCCTTGTTAATCCAGATCTCAAATCCGTTCATCTCCATGTGTGGCTCCTGCAGACGTAGCTAAAGCTTACTTTGGAGTTTCTCTTTTAGTAGCAGACATTTTGGTAGAGGCGAGGAAGCCTTCCAACAGGTCCACCTACGCTGTGAAGTGGAAATGGTTTCCCATTTGGGCAAACTCAAGACTTGGAGCCTTTCTGACCCCAGTAATGCTCAGAATATTCATAACTTTATGCAGTAAGCCTGGAGGGTTGGACTGCCCGTAGAGATGGAACACATGTAAATGAGTAGAATTTTGTCTAGTGCACTTACCCGGTCGACAAAAACTAAATAAATTCTTTGCATATGAGCATCTTTCATATACTGCCTCTACCAACTGTAGTGTTCTAACCTCTTCAGATTTTTCTCTCTGCCTGAAAGTCTGTTCGCTTGGAGTACCTGTTGTCCTCTTTCGCGTGAAGAAAGATAACAAAAAAAAAAAGTACATTTCATTTCTTTTACTGCTTCTACTTGTTGTCAGTCTAGATCTTGTTTATTATTTAAAATTAGTTATTTTCTCGGTTCCTCGCGGTTCAGGATAACCATGTGAGAACAGAGCTAGTTTTAAGTTCGGGGTTCTCAGACTAAAGAACCTTTGTTCTGGATACATGGATATGTTGTTCATCCACACTGTCTGGCAGGTTCCTTGCCGCTTTAAATCATGCCGGAAGGTCTTCAGGCTGGCTCCTCCCACCCACCCGGGTGGTAAAACTCTCAGCTCCGCCCCATGACGTCAGATCTTCCTTACCGCTTGGAAGCTCAGCTTCCCTCCTTAACACTCTGCGTGATAGACTGGATCCTAATTCTTCGGTTCACCCGAAACTCATTTTAAAATTTTCAAGACTTCGGTCATCTTTCTCCCTTGCGGCTGCGATGGACAAATCGACTCCCAGATTTTGGAGGTGCCTTTGTGGGCAGAAGATGTCCAGGACGGACCCACACTCCATGTCGTCTGCCTCAGCCTAGAACACGACCCATGAGCCTACGAGTCATGCCGTTAGATTTTCGGCCAGCGTCCTGGAGGACCCGCGCTGCCAGTTACAGCTTAGGCGCCGAAGCACTACCGCCCGGTTAAGTCGAGGAGGCCTGTTGGGCGGTTACACGCGCTGGCTCGGCTGAGCAACTTGAGCAGATGGTAACCTCGAGGAGGAAGTGGCCCAGGCGCATCATCCTCTTCCTCGGTCGTGGCATTTATCCCGCTCTCTCTGGGTACCTGAATTCAGCTTCGTTCAAGAGCTTTGCCAATCCCCTTTCCACGAAGGAGAGGGCCATCGGGACATTCCTCTCGGACCAAAAAGAAGGACTCTAAGGGTAAGTCCCACCGTCGGGCGTTCGTGGGAGGCGGGAGGTCTCGTCCGGACAGCCGACTGTCGATTCGGTCGAGGTTGCGGCTAAGGCCGCTGGCTTCACGGCGTCCCCATCAGGCCAGCCGTCCGAGACACCCGTCGACGCGGTTGAGATGTTTCTCGACCCGTCGGACGGGCTGTTGACTGGTGAGGCCGACAACCCTTCTTCACCAGTTCCCCCGGTGGAGACAGAGGATCTGCCTGCGCCCCCGGTGCAGCAGCCCCTGATTAAGGCGTCCAAGCCGAGGGAAGAGCGGGAGTCCCCCGCTCCTTCCCAGACCCATCTTCGGAAACACCGAGGGTCTCGGTCTCGGACTTCTTCTCGGTCCAGCCGATCCCGCTGACATCGGCGGTCTCGGTCTCAGCACTGAGGTAAGCGGCGCCGCCGCTCGTCCTCGTCTTCCTCCTCGGAAGAGGAGAGGCTTCGATGCAAATTGCGTCGATGCTACGAGGACCTGATGTGGCAGCAGTTACTTCTGTCTGGGAAGAAGTCGACGCTGTCGCCTTCCCCGGCCATCAAGTGGCTGTCACCCGAGCGGCCGAAACAACCCCTCGCCGTAGTCAAGATGCCCAAGCCTGGGCCGGTTGTTCGGCCGAAACCTGCTGCCCCACTGATTGTGGTGGAACCACTGCCTCCACAACCGAAATCGGGGGCACCGACAAAGGACTCTCGGTCGGGTCAGGGCCTGCCCCACAGGTTGTCGGTCACCCTCACTCCTGACCATCCTCGGCAGGTGGAGGGTGGCTCAGGCCCCAGGCAGCTCTTCGCTGACGACTCCCCCCTGTTCTCCAGGCCGGTTGACCTGGAGTCCTCCGGGGGGCCAGTCGTTGGACAGAAGCCCATCGTCCTTCATGGGTTTGCTTCGGCTCATCTCGGAGTCCACCGGGATGCAGCTCGAGCCCGTATCCAAACGGGCCAAGTATCCCGACGGAGATACTGGACCGAGGGGATTCCCCACGGAGGCCTTTCCGGTGGCTGAGGCCATTGTTGGCCCAGCCTTGGAGCTTTGGCAGTGGCCTGCTTCCTGCCCTGCGCCTTCGGCCAGGATGGCCAGGAAGTATGCGGTCCCTATCGGCCTTTTGCCCAGGTTTTCGGAACACCCCTCTGCCGAGGGTTTGGTCACCAACAGCATTTTCCGGCGTTCCGGGAACGCTAGGGACGTGGACAAGCCCCCCCCCCCGACAAGGAGTCCAAAAAGCTGGACTAGGCCGGGCGCAAGGTGTTCGCTGTGTCCTCCCTTGGCCTCCGCCAGGTCAGCTCGGCCATGCTGATGGCACACTTCTCCCACGCCCTCATGGGCTCCCTGGATTAGTTGATCCCTCATCTCCCGGCCGACCTGCAGACCACGGTCTGGCAGGTACGGGACCAGGGTAAGGCAGTGGCTAAGCAGCAGCTCCAAACGGCTCTGGAATAGGAGACTCCTGTGCCAGATCGGTTGTGGCCGCGGTGGCCATGTGCCGCAGAGCATGGCAGAGGATATCCACCTTCACGGTGGATACCCAGCACAAATTGGCGGATGTCCTTTTCTTGGGGACCGATCTCTTCGGCCCTGGAGTGGAAGGTCACCTCCAGCGGATTGAGAAGTCCAATGCCACGCTGGACTCTGACACCTCCGCCCAGAAGGACAAAGGCCGCCGACAGCAGCAGCATAAGTCCTTTCACCCTTCTGCACCTGGGGCACATCCGGCCCAACAGCACCAGCACCGGGGCCAGCAGGCTCGTGCTTGGCATCCCAAACCCAAGCCCATGGCTTCCTCCAATAGGAAGCATGGAGGTAAAGGCCCAGGAGGTTCCTTGGCCAGTCCCTCCTCCAAGCCTGCCCAGTGACGGGTTGAGGGGTGTTGCCCGCAGCCTCGTCACTCCCCCCTGGGTTCCCCCCGTGGGGGGATGGCTCCACCACTTCCTTTCCGCCTGGTACGCTGTCACCACCGACTGCTGGGCGTTGGAGGTGGTAGGAAAGGGCCTGCCTCTGGAGTTCGAGCAGGCCCCGCCCTTCCGAGCCGTCGCCCCTCAGGGGCCACGGGTCTGCAGCCTCTGTCAGCCCGCCAGCCGACATGCCCTGCACCTCGAAAAGAGGTGATCAGGGAAGGTGGCGATCCTCCTCCAGACTCAGGGTTTGTGTCCAGGTATTTCCTGGTCCCAAAACAGACGGGGGGCTGGCGCCCCATTCTCGACCTGCACGACCTGAACAGGTTCCTAAGGTCTTGGACCTTCAGGATGGTCATTCTGGCTCAGATAATCCCATCCTTGGAACAAGGCGTGTGGCTCTGTTCCCTGGACCTTCAGGACGCGTTCTTTCGCATCTCAATCCGTCCATCCCATCAGAGATTCCTCTGCTTCAGAGCAGAGGGATCCCTTTACGAGTTCCAGGCCATGCCCTTCGGCCTCTCCCTAGCTCCCAGGGTCTTTACCAAATGCATGGCAACGGTGACAGCATTCATGCGGCGCAGAAGGGTCCGGGTGTACCCCTACCTGGATGACTGGCTGATTGCAGCCCCCTCCAGAGCGGAGGTGGAGCGGTCCAGAGATCTGGCCCTCCAGGTTTGCTCTCAGGTTGGCCTCCTCATCAATGAGGCCAAGTCGGAACTCGTGCCAAAGCAGGTGATACATTTCAGCGGGGCAGAGCTCGACTCTCTTCGAGCCAGAGCACGGCTCCCGGCGGACAGGGCTGAGGTTCTTTCCTCCTTTGCCCAATCATTTCAGGTTGGGTAATTGTGCCCTGCCCGGGACTTCCTGGGCCTCATGGCGGCCTGCACCAGCGTGGTCCGTTGGGCCCGCTGGTACATGCTTCCCCTTCAATGGGGACTGGCCAGCCAATGGTCACAGGACTTCGATCCGCTGGATCAGCTAGTGACAGTGACCCAGGGGATGTGGAACGCTCTCCAGTGGTGGACCGTTCCAGCACATCTGCAGGAGGGCATCCCATTTGTCCACCCCGAGCCGACGGTCTCTCTATCGACCAGTGCCTTTCTGATGGGTTGGGGTGCCCATCTGGGGGAACACAGAGTGCACGGCCTCTGGTCCCCTCGGGAGTCCCGATGCCATATCAATCTGCTGGAGCTTTGAGCGGTTCGTCTAGCCCTCACCGCCTTCGCTCCGTTTCTACGGGGTCAAGTGGTTCAGATCCAGACGGACAATACCACGACCATGTACTACCTAAACCGCCAGGGCGGGACACGCTCTATGCCTCTGTGCAGAGAAGCTCTCCGCATTTGGTCACTCATGCGCAGCCTGGAGGCGGATCTCCTCGCCATTCACGTGGCCGGAGCCTCCAACACCCTGGCCGATGCCCTAAGCCGGATAGGGGCTGCGTCTCACGAGTGGTCTCTCCTGCCGGAGGTAGTACAAGATCTCTTGTCCCTCTGGGGCACGCCTTAGGTGGACCTGTTTGCCTCCAGGGAGAATGCGAAGCTGAGACTTTTTCTTGCCTGCCCCCCCAGGCTGCCGGGGGATGCCTTCTCGAGGCTGTGGACCCCGGGCTTCTTCTACGCCTTTCCCCCATTTCCCTTGATCCACAAGGTGCTTCTCAAGGTGAGGAGGGACAAGGCGCAGGTCATTCTGGTAGCCCCAGACTGGTCCCGCCAGTTCTGGTATCCAGATCTCCTCAGTCTCGACTCCAGGCTCCCGAGGCAGCTTCCAGCTCGCCCGGACCTGAGCTCAGTCAGTCAGGGGAAGGTATTCCATCCGGACCTTCAATCCCTGCACCTGACAGCCTGGTTCCTGAGCAGCTAGAGTTCCAGGTCTTGGGTCTTTCCGATGAGGTCCTCAACGTCGTTGAGACGTCCCGTAAGGAGTCGACCAGAAAATGCTACACCTTCAAATGGAAGAGATTCTCCATTTGGTGTCAGGGCAAGGGCCTGGACCCTTCCTCCTGTTCCTTGGCAAGCATTCTGGACTACCTGTGGTCCCTTTCTCAGCAAGGGCTTTGGTAGACGACCCTTAAGGTGCACCTGGCAGCCATCTCTGCTTACCGGGCGCAGCCCGGAAGCAGTCGGTGGCACAGGAGAAGGTGGTCAGGCGCTTTTTCAAAGGCCCTGATCACATATCCCCTCCGGTGCAAGAACCTCCACCTCCGTGGGATCTACTGCTGGTACTGGCTAAGCTCATGGGCAAGCCATTCGAACCGATGCACAGGTGTGACATCTCTCACCTGTCGTGGAAGACCACCTTCTTGGTGGCTATCACATCAGCCAGAAGGATGGGAGAGCTCCAGGCGCTTCCATTGAGTCTCCTTATCTGGTCTTCCACAGGGACAAGAGTTGTCCTGCGCCCCACCTGAAATTCCTTCCAAGGTGGTGTCAAGCCACCTTAACCAGGTGTTGACTCTGCCGGTGTTCTACCCTAATCACACCTTGAAGGCCGAATATAGGCTCCATACTTTGGACCCTAGAAGAGCGCTCGTTTATTATAAGGAGCAGACGGCTGAAGTTCGGGGAGAGGTTCGCCAGCCGCACCTGGCAGACCTGCAGCCAAGTGGACGATAGGCAGGTGGGCTACCTCCTACATAGATCTCTACTGTCGGTTGGCAGGCATGGAGCCTACCAGAGGGATAAGAGCTCATTCTACCTGCCATACTGCTGCATCGGTGGCTGCTTCCAGGGATGTCCCTATCCAGGAAATCTGCAGGGCTGCTACCTGGAAGTCAGCACACACCTTCATCACCCACTACCACATCGACCTTTGGAGTCATGCCGGATGCTGATTTTGGGGCCTCTGCCTCTGTAGTCTTATTTCAAGTAGGGGTGTGTGCTTTGCCTCCCTCCTCCCAGAGAACTGCTAGAGTCTCACAGACAGTGGATGAACAACATATCCATGTCCCTAGAAATACAGGTTACTCACTCTGTAACAGGAGTTCTAGGAATGGATATGTTGTTCATCCAAACGACCTACCCGACCTCCCCTCATGCCATGCACAACCTGGCTTCCAGCGGGCTAGCTCTGGCGTCATGGGGCGGAGCCGAGAGTTTTACCACCCGGGTGGGTGGGAGGAGCCAGCTTGAAGACCTTCCGGCAAGATTTAAAGCGTTAAGGAACCTGCCAAACAGTGTGGATGAACAAGATATACCATTCCTAGAACTTCTGTTACAGGTGAGTAACCTGTATTTTTTTTGTATATATTTTACTGTTTTTCAATTTATAGTCGTAATCGCTTTTTCTCGGTTACATTACCACTGAACCGGCTCGTTTCACATTTCCTGGGTTCCGTTCCTCTGGTTCCTATCGGTTCTGGAACCGACCGCAAAAAAAAAAAAAGTATTTAGTAAAAAGAACCACAACAGTCTTTGTTATTTAGCGGTTGGTGTTTTTTCTACTTGGGCTTCACCATGGTAGAGAAATCTAAAAGGAGAACCGGAGAGCCCAGTTTTAAAAATTGTCTGAAGTGTGGAGATGTGTTTGATAAGGCAGACAAGCGCACCTTTTGTGTAGCTTGTCTGGATTTTTGAACATCTTGACCAAGAATGCGACATATGTAAAACTTTCCCGGATAAAACCGTGGAAAAACGTCTTGAAAGGCTAAATAAAAAGTTTCCTAGGGGTCCCTCAGGTGCTGACCAGCCGACACCCCAGTCTGTTGTGGCTGAACCCACAGGTGTACTTACCCCCTGCCCCTGATATGGGCAAAAAGAGGCAAAGAACCGGTTGACTCTCCGGTTCCCTCAAAAATGGCTAGGAAGCTTAAGCATGCAGAACCTTCTCCTGCTAAACCAGGGACTTCTGCGCAGGTGCCTGCAGTGCCTTCCGCTCAGGAGATAGCCCAGGCATTCAGAATTATTCGAGCCCTTCAAAACATCATCCCTCAGCCTCCTGCCCCTTCTTCAGGGTCCCCAGGCTGGCAGTGGTGTGTTCCCTTCTTTACCAGAGCAGCAGTATTTTGATGAGGTTGATGAGCCATACGAGGAGGACGAGCCTATCTTCCCCCGAGGTGTTCCCTGAGCAGGACTTTGGTTCACCTCCCAGGGTGTCTGAAGACTTCTCCTCACATTTTTCTTTTGTGAGGAAAATGGCAGATGCTCTGGATATTGCCACAACAGAGCAAGTGGAGGATGAGGAGGAGCTTGAATATTTTAATATGATAGGGTTAACACCCAGAAAAGCCCTCCTCCTGTCAGTCTACAAATTTTTTAAGAAGGATGCCTTAAAGCTTCTGCAGACCCCTAACTTTATTCCTCCTATTGACAGGAGGATAGACAAGAAACACCATCTGGATAGGGAGGGAGCTGATTTCCTCTTCTCCTATCCACACCATCAAGAGGTAATAGAACAGGCAGCCTGTGATAAGGCCAAAGTCCCTCTGTCCTCACACCCTCCGGACAAGGACTCCAGAAAACTGGACAGTATGGCCAAGAAAGGCTATTTGTCAGCCTCCTTGGCCATGAGACAGGCTACCTTCCAGGCTTATGCTGCCCAGTATCAAAAATCACTGTGACATTTTGTACTGGTGATGTCTGTGAAAGCCCCCTCACCCTTTTCAGATGACCTGGCTGAAACTGCCAGGTTTGGGCTGGAGGTGGCTAAGTACCAATTCCAAATGGCTGCTGATTCAAATGACACTGCAGCCAGATGGATGGCTAACACAGTGGGACAGAGGAGGTTTGCTTGGCTTAGGGCCACAAACCTCACTCAGGATACTTAATCTAAAGCCTTGGATTTTTCCATTGTAAGGAAATTCCCTTTTTGGAGAATCCGCCGTTGCTTATATGAAGAAGATGAATGAATATAAGGTTTGTTATAGAAGCAACTCTGCTAAGAGAGAGCTTCTTCATCCACTAGGCCCTATTGGGGTGCGGAGGTCCGTCGGTCCTTGTGATCAGACCTTTTTCCAGCCAGTACCTGTGCCCCAGTGCCAGCAGTATCCTCAGCAGGGATGCTCTAGGCGAGGGTCTCAGGCACAACCTCAGCCCTAGCCTAAGCAAAACCCCTGAGAATCAGGCCACCTCCTCCCTCCCTCCCTGTTGGAGGCAGACTGTCCCACTTCCTCCACATTTGGCTAGCCATCACCACAGACAAGTGGGTGTTGGAGGTAGTGGGCAAGGGTCTGTCTCTGGACTTCAAACCTCTTCCTTCCCAGAAGTCCAGGGTTTTCCTCTCTCCCTCCCTCCCTAGCAGAAACAGCACTGCTAGAGGCGGAGGTTCAAAAGCTGCTACAGCTCAGAGCAGTGGAACCAATTCCTATCACCCTGAGAGGAAGAGGTTTTTACTCCAGGCACTTCCTAACAACAAAGAAAAGTGGGGAGTGGCAGCCAGTATTGGATCTCAGAGCTGTAAATAAGCACTTGAAAAAAACAGAGTTCAAAATGGTAACTCTGGTTCAGATTGTGCCAATAATCCAAAAAGAGGGCTGGCTGGCATTACTGAATTTGAAAGACTCTTATTTCCACATCCCCATAAAGTAATCTTTCAGAAAATATCTCAGATTCAGGCTCCACCAGTTTTCAGTCCTACCCTTCGGCCTTTCCTCAGCACCAAGGGTATTTACAAAATGCCTAGCACCTGTGGTGGCATTTCTTCGAAGGTAGGGAGTGACTGTTTTTCCATATCTAGACGACTGGCTGGTGGTGGGCAAATCACCAGACCAAGTCAGAAATTCACTAAAGCTCACCCAAGATATTTTGAAATCCCTGGGTTTCATAATAAACCAGAAAAAAAATCTGTCATTACCCCAGCACAGATTTTACAGTTCATAGGGGCAGTGATCAGCATTCTTCAGGGCAGAGCCTTCTTGTCCCTGGATAGGGTGCAAAGCCTTAAATCAGTAGCAAATTCTTTCACTCTGCACAAGCCAAAAATTGCCAGGAAGATTCTGCAGCTCCTGTGCCATATGGTTGCATCCACAGGCACAGTACAGGGTTCCAGGTTTCACATGAGAGACATCCAGTTTCATCTCAGGACTCGTTGGAGTCAGAAAAAATACCCCTTTTCAAAGCTTATTCCGGTAACAAGGGCACTGTTACAGGCCCTCCTGTGGTGGAAAAAGGAGTCCAACCTAAGGCAAGGAATTTCTTTTCAGAAAGAGAATCCCTCACTGGTTCTCACAACAGATGCATCCCTTCTGGGCTGGGGTGCCCATCTATGGAAGCACACAACCCAGGGTACCTGGTCAGAAGCGGAGTATCTTCAGCATATCAACTTGCTGGAACTCGGAGCAGTGTGGGTAGCCCTAAAAGGTTTCTCTTGTTTGGCGACGGGCAAGGTGGTATAGATCAGAACACAGTACCACCACAATGTATTACATAAACAAGCAGGGAGGTACCAGATCAGGCCTCCACTTCACAGGAGCCATGAACATCTGTACTCTGGCATATTCCCTAAAGGTATCCTTGCAAGCAGTCTATCTGCCAGGAAAGGACAATACCTTTGGAGATGCACTGGGTCGAGTCAACCAGGCCCATCATGAATGGACACTGAATGAGCAAGTGGTGCAAGTAATTTTCAGGAGGTGGGGCACTCCAGAGGTGGACTTGTTCGCATCCCACCAGATCCACCAGTTGCCTCAGTATTGCTGCAGACCACCAGCCCAGGGCACAATCCCTCTGGATGCTCTGATGCTAGACTGGTCCAGCAGATTCCTCTATGCCTTCCCCTCATTGCACATGCGCCCCTTCAGTGGGACTGGCCAGCCAGTGGTCACAACGCTGCGATCCTTTGACCAGCTTAGTGATAGTGACCCAGAGATGTGGGAACGCTCCAGTGGTGGACTGCTCCATTCCATTTTGAGGAGGGCATCCCGCTTGTCTGCCCCGAGCCGATCGGTCTCTATCGACCGATGCTCTCTGATGGGTTGGGGTGCCCATCTGGGGAACACTGAGGCACGGCCTCTGGTCCTCAAGCGAGTCCCGATGCCACATCAACCTGTTGGAGCTCCAGCGTCCGCCCAGCTCACCGCCTTTGCCCGCTTTCTCCGGGTCAAGTGGTCCGAGTCCAGACGGACAATACCACGACTATGTACTACCTGAACTGCTGGGCTGGACGCGCTGCATGCTTCTATGCAAGGAAGCTCCGCATTTGGTCACTGTAAGCAGCCTGGAGGCGGATCTCCCAGCTATTCATGTGCAGGAGCCTCCAACACCCTGGCCGTGCCCTGAGCCGGATAGGGGCTGCATCTCACTAATGTCTCTCCTGCCGGAGGTAGGTACAAGATCTGTTCTCCCACTGGGGCACACCTCAGGTGGACCTGTTTGCCTCAGGGAGAACGTGAAGCTGAGGTTGCTTATGCCCGCCCCCCTCAGCAGGGCTCGCTGCAGGATGCCTCGAGGCTGTGGATCCCGGTTCTTCTACGCCTTTCCCCATTTCCTTGATCTGCAAGGTGCTTCTCAAAGCAAGGAGGGACAAGCAGGTGATCCTGATAGCCCCAGACTGGCCCCGCCAGTTCTGGTACCCAGATCTCCTCAGCCTCAGCTCCAGGCTCCCGAGGCAGCTTCCAGCTCGCCCGGACCTGCTTTCAGTCAATCAGGGAAGGTGTTCCATCCGGACCTTTCAATCCCTGCACCTGATGGCCTGGTTCCTGAGTGGCTAGAGTTCCAGGCCTTGGGTCCTCCGGACGGGTCCTCAGTGTTGTTGAGGCGTCTGTCATGAGTCCACTCAGAAAATGCTACACCTTCAAATGGAAGAGATTCTCCATTTGGTGTCAGGGCAAAGGCTTGACCCTTCCTCCTGTTCTGTGGCAAGCATTTTGGACTATTTATGGTCCCTTTCTAGTCAAGGGCTTAGGCTCCACTCACCCTAGAGGTGCACCTGGCAGCCATCTCTGCCACCGGGCGCTGGCCGGGAAGCAGTCGGTGGCGCGGAAGGTGGTCGCGTGGTCAGCGCCAAAGGCCTTGATCACATTTCTTCCGGTAGAACCTCCACCTGCGGTGATTTACTGCTGGTACTGGCAAAGCTCATGGGTAAGCATTCGAACCAATGCACAGGTGTGATCTCTCACCTGTCGTGGAAGACCGCCTTGGTGGCTATCACGCTGAGCCAGAAGGATGGAGAGCTCCAGGTGCTTTCAACGAGTCTCCTTACCTGGTCTTCTACAAGGACAGGCTGTCCCGCGCCTCACCCAAATTCCTTCCAAGGTGGTGTTGAGTTTTACCTTAACCAGGTGCTGACTGCCGGTGTTCCTACCCCAATCACATCTGGAGGCCGAATATAGACTCCATACTTGGGGCCCTAGAAGGGCGCTTTTTTATTATAAGGAGCGTACGGCTGAAATTCGGGAGAGGTTCGCCAGCTGTTTGTCACCTTCCACGCTGAAGTCAGCACTCTAGCAGACCTGCAGCCTTGAGCGGACGATAGGGCAGGTGGGTCACCCTGCATAGATCGCTGCTTATAAGTTGGCGGGCATGGAGCCCTCCCAGAGGGATAAGAGCTCATTCTACCCCACATACTGCTGCATCAGTGGTTACTTCCAGGGACGTCCCTATCCGGAAATCTGCAGGGCTGCTACCTGAAGTCAGCACACAACCCTTATTACCCATTACCACGCCGACTTGGAGTCACGCCTGGGATGTTGGTTAAATGGTTCCTCCAGTCTTTATTTCCCAAGTAAGTATTGGGGTGTGCTCCTTGCCTCCCTCCTCCCGGAGAACTGCTAGGAGTCTGCCAATAAGTGTGGATGAACAACATATCCATGTCCCTAGAAATACAGGATCTTACTTCGAGACACAGCTCTTGCAGCAGGTTACACCATTAGGACTGAAGCCGCCAGGCGCCAGGACCCCACGGAAAAATTCTAGCTAGCTAACTACAGCGGGGACCGCCCCCGACGTCGGTCCCGCCCCCGACGTCAGGTGTGCAGGATAAAAGGGGCGGTCCCTACCAGATCCCTCAGTTCTTTTTTCCTTCCGACTTAGCTACCTGACCCCTTCCGGGTTACCAGTCTAGCGCGACGCGAATAGTTCTTTTTCGGTAAAATCTTTCAAAATCTTCACCTCTTCAAGCAAGATCTTGATGTCATCACCAACCGGGCCATCCTTCGTGCGCGCTTGTGGAAAGCAGATCCTGCCTGGGACCCCCACACGGCCCTGCTTCCGGTGCCTAGGCCCAGACTACCTATACCCGGCCTGTCCTTCTTAGCCAAGGGTTCAATAGCCATACTCCGGATCCAAGGCCAGAGGGTTTTTGCAGCCGCTTCTCTGGAGGAACAACTGAAGACCATGTCCTCCAAGGGAAAGCTCCAGGTCCATACAAGCACGCTGAGAAGAGAAGGGAGAAGGCCCTTCCAGGTCCCCTTCTAGGGGTTCGAGTCCCGTAGTTCGGTTCAAAAATCTCCGGCTGCAATCAAGAAACCTTCTTCAGGAGAAATCCGCCAGGCCTTCCTCCTTCCAGGGCCTTGGCGAAGTCCGGGAACGACACCATCATCACCGCAAGTCGGGTTCCCCGCCTCGGACCACGCCAGGTCTTCGCCGGTGCCTCCACGCAAGACGTTTGAGCTCACGCCTTAAAAGGCTCAGCCCAGACGCCGGCTCGACAGCCGCCAGCCGTGGCGCCTCTTCTTCCCTGGAGTCGCTTGCCGGCCCCGACGACCGACGCCGCCATTACATCCCAGCGGACGCCGTAGGGGGACCGACGCCCGCCCCTCCTGAAAAGAAGAAGGTCTGTTGCCTCCCACCGACATCGGGTCAGGAGTTTCTATCGGAGGAGGACCCAGAGCAGCCCGAGACCTGACGGGCGCACTCCCGGTCCCGAGGGTACTCCCAGGGATCCTGCCATTACCAGAGCCCCTGTGGAGCCGACGCTGACCCGACGATCGCCCACCGCACCCGGCCGTCGCCGGGCTCTCTTGTGGAGGTGAAAGATCTGTTCACCTACTGGTGGATACCATTAAAAGACATGGTTCCCCCTTCTCCTCCTACTCCTCCCATCTCCGGTCCCTGCCCCTCGCCATCGGGTCGGCAGGCTGTGTGTTCCTCCTCCCCGGGAGCCTAGAACTTCTCCAGGGGAGACCTGATAAACGGAGACCTCGCTCAAATCCTCTGCTGGATCACCCAGCCCCAAGAGATCCAGGAGACGCCGACGTCGCTTCAACGGAGGACACGGGATCAGACTACTCCACCTCAGATCCCCATCTCCACTCTCCATCCCTTCTCAGGACCCACGTGAGATGCCTAGATCTCCTCCGATGATCCTTGTTCCTTGATATTATGAGACATATACAAGAGAACATGGGATGGGATGCTGAAGACTTAGACTCAAAGAGTGCGACTCAGCCAGTGTCTCTTCGGCAAAGGACCCTCAAGCCCTGTGGTGGTACCACCTGGTTGACACTTTCGTGATCGCCACCAAGGCCAGCGTGAGCGCCCACACTCGCCTCCCGGGCGTAGACTCAAGAGCTGATCACAGGCAAGGCTCCTAAGGATACCAGTACTTGACGCAGCATCCTCAGGTCGATTCTCTGGTCACTTCAGCCTCACATGACCGGTCACAGAGGCCACAATATTTGAGCACCTGCCACCGGACCTAGAGTCCAAGCAACTGGACGAGATTAGGCGCACGCATGCTTCCGCTACCTGCGCCATCAGATCCCTGAACTATTTAACCCACATGGTTCAGTTCCAGAACGCTTTTGGGAACAGGGTCTGGAAGCTGAAAAGATGCCGAAGGTGAGCAGAAGGAGGAGATGCTTCAGCTCTCCGCTCGGGGTTCAGACGTGGGGACCCAAGTGCTAAGGCACGATGACTCCACGGACTCATCGGCCCGAGCAGCAGCTTGAGAGCTGGCTCCGGAGACACTCTTGGTTGGCGGCTCAAGTTTACTCGGACGCCCAAAGAACATCTGGACGCCTTTGAGGGGGAGAAGTATTGTTTGGTAATCCTACAGAAAAGATCCTTACCAAACTCAAGAGGCCGGAGAAAGCGGTAAAAGGTCGGTTCAGGCCATGTACCGATTCTAAGCTTGGTTCCTTTCGTAGGAACCAAAGCTGCATGGCGCGGACGAGAGGCAACAGACCCACCGCTTGCACCTCAGAGGGCTCTTGGCTCGAGAGCCCAGGCAAACACCCAGCCAGCCGAGGTCAGCGCTCTCCTAGGCAGGCCCAGCCAGCGGGTCCATCTGCCGCCACAGCCTGACTCCTTGCCGCCCCCGCCCTCAGGATCAACGGGAGTTTATAGTCGGGGTCTGATTATAACTTCCTGCCGGATGGCAGGCCATTACCACCGACAGGTGGGTTCTTCAGTTGGTCTGTCTAGGCCACTTTATAGAATTCGCAGAGAAAGCCACCCCGAGGCCTCCTTTGCTCTCCCGGTATCAGGGTCAGCACAAAGCCTGATCTGGCAACAGGGTACTGGCTTACCACGAAAGGGAGCGAGTAGAGTACGTCCCAGAGAACCAAGAGAGGACTAGGATACTATTCCACTTCTTCCTGGTTCCCAAGAAAACAGGGACCTCCGTCCAATTTGGACCTCAGCGACCTCAATGTGTCGGTCATTACTAAGAGATTCTCATGGTGATCCTTCCAGGTCTTATCCTATGCTCAAACAGGACGCTTTTTAGTTTCTAGACATGCAGGATGCCTACCTGCACATCCCTATGGCTCAGGCGCACAGGAGGTTCCCGCGCTCGAAGCTTCGACCACCACCTTCAGTTCCCAGCCCTTCCTTCGGACTGTCTTCCGCACCGGGGTCTTACCAAGTGCATGGCAGTCGGCAGCTGCCTCTGAGGAGACAGGGCCATCACGTGTTCCCGCACCTGGACGACTGGCTTCTCATGGCCACCTCAGAGACGCTGTTTGCTATCAAGAGCACCCAGGATCTGTTCCGATCCTGGGCATCCTCATAAATTAGTGCAGTCTCTCCTGGTACCGTCGCAGAAACTGCAGTTCATAGGAGCAGTTCTGACACTGTTCGGGAAGAGCCTTTCTTCCGCCGACAGAGCGGAGCGCATCAGATCCCTCATAAGGGACCCATCACTACAAGGTTGTACCTGCCAGGTCAGGTCCTTGCTTGCTCGGACACATGGCTGCGGCTATTCCTACTGTCCCTTTCAAGACTCCACATGCGCATTACTCAGTGGATGCTCAGTGCAATGGGACCAAAGGCAAGACCACTTGCAGCATCCGGTCAGACTCACGAATTCAGTGATTCAAGACTGGCAGTGGTGGCTAGCCCCAGGGTCGCTCTCATCAGGCGCCCTGCTCATTGCGCCGTCTCGAGGTCACTCACCACAGACGCTTCCGGTCTGGGTGGGGCACACTGGACGGGGAAAGTCCCAGGCACGTGACCCAGATGGAAGCTCACCTTCACATCAACGTGCTGGAAATGAGAGCGGTCCTCTATGCCCTGCAGGCCTTTCAAGTCAGTTATCCCACCGAGTACTCTTCTACTTCAGACAGACAACACGGTGGTGATGTATTACCTCAACAAACAGGAGGCGCGACACTCTTACTTTTTGCAGGAGGCCATGAGAGTGTGGGATTGGGTAATCAGACACGGCGGCGAATCTGATCACTGTGCACGCCTTCCCCGAGTGGACAACACGGTTGCAGACGGCCTGAGTCGCTCTCAGGCCAGAGTCCACGAATGGGAACTCCTTTCAAGAGGTAGCAGAGGATCTGTTTCTTCGATGGGGAACTCCAGATCTAGACTTGTTCGCTTCCCCATCCAACGTAAACTGCCCAATTTTGCTCGCTAGATCCAGGGCCTGGTGTTTTCTGGCGGACGCTGTTATCCCTCTCCTGGGCCAACAGATTCCTACGCTTTCCCTCCTTTCCCGCTGATCCAGAGAGTTCTTCTCAAACTGCGCAGGAGCACTAATATTGATCCTAGTGGCCCCATTATGGCCTAGACAGATTTGGTTCCTTTGTTGATTCAACTATCTCGAACCCCGCCCGCTGCCGCCTCAGCTCCCCACTTACTGTCTCAGGAGAAGGGTTCACTTGTCCACCGGACCACGTTCCTTGAACCTGCATGCTTGGCTCCTAGAGACATAGCCATTTTAGCGTCACGGGTCTCGCAAGAGGCTGCAGAAGTCCTTTCTGCAGCCAGAAAGCTCGACAACGATGCGGCGTGACGCCATGAAATGGCGCCTGTTTTTTGTTATGGTCACGAAGCACGCGACCTTTCCCATTAGGTTGTCCTGTGGGAGTAATATTAGAATATTTGCTCTCCCTCTTTCATTCGGGTCTAGCCTACTCCTCTATTAAAGTGCACCTCTGTACCATTTGACTTACCACCTCCGGTGAGAAAGTATACAGTAGCTCAGGTGGGCGCCTCTCGAATTTCTTAGGGGTGTTGCAACTTAGGCTCCTATTAGAGACCCCAGCCTCCATGGGATTTGCTTTTTGTCCTTGAACAGCTCACGCTTCCCCTTTGAACCTGCCGTCATGATTGCGAGCTCACGTTTTCTGTCGTGGAAAGCGTTGTTTTTAGTTGCTGTTACCTCGGCAAGAAGAATTTCTGAACTTCACGTCCTCATGTGCAAAGAGCCTTATTTAGTTTTCCACGGGACAGAGTATCCCTGAGGACGAACCCTAAATTCTTGCCTAAGGTGGTTTCTTCACTCCTCTGAACCAGGATATCGACCTTCCGGTCTACTTCGAACTACTCTAATAGAGGAGAGGCTCTGCTCCATACCCTGGATGTTCACGCAGCCTGAGGTTTACCTCAACAGAACTCAGTCCTTTCGTAGTTCTGAGCAGCTTTTCATTTCCTTCTCTGAGAGAATGATGGGCCAATCAGTATCCAAACAGTCCCTTTCTCGCTGGCTTGTCCAGTGTATTCTCACTGTTATGGTATCAAACAAAAGCCCTCCCGGTTCAGTCCGAGTCATTCCACTAGAGGGTGGCTACTTCCTTTGCAGCGCTCAAAATGTTTCCACTTTGCTATATGCATGCAGCTCTTGGAGTTCTGTGCATACCTTTATCAGGCATTATAGCCTGGATATGCCTCTGTTGAAGGGCTGGTTTTGGTTTGGCCGTGCTTCAGGGTCTCCTGTCCTAGGTTCAGGACCTGGTTTTTATCCTTTAATTTCCTCCTCCGGATTTTCTGACAGCGTTACTGCTTGGGAATCAGTCCTAATGGTGTAACCTGCTGCAGGAGCTGTGTCTCGAGTAAGATAGTACAGTGCGTAAGAACTTACGTAACAGTAGATCTTCGAGAACAGCTCTTGCAGCAGGTACCTTCCCCGCCCACCTTCCCCTTGGAGGAAGCATGGCTCAGTCTTTCTGAGCAGGAATTATCTTTCTGTCTTCTGACTGCAATCCTAGGTCTCCCATTTTGATGTCAGCTCATGCAAGAAGTCTCCAAGGGAGAACTGGGGAATCTGAGGGACCGCCTCTTGTACCACGCTTGACGTCTGATAGGACCGGCACGTGAAGGTCCTCGCTGTAATAGAAAGCTAGAATTTTTCCGTAGGTCCTGGCGCCTGGCGGCTTCAGTCCTAATGGTGTAACCTGCTGCAAGAGCTGTTCTCGAAGATCTACTGTTACGGTAAGTTCTTACGTAACTGTACTTTACTCACCTGTAACAGGAGTTCTAGGAATGGTATATGTTGTTCATCCACACGACCCACCCGACCTCCCCGGCTTCGACGCACAACCTGAGCTTCCAGCGGGCCAGATCTGCGCCATGGGGCGAGCCGAGAGTTTACCACCCGGTGGGTGGAGGAGCCAGCTTGAAGACCTTCCGCAAGATTTAAAGCGGCAAGGAACCTGCCAATAAGTGTGGATGAACAACGATACCATTCCTAGAACTCCTGTTACAGGTGAGTAACCTGTATTTTTGGTTGCTGTCATGTCAGCAAGGAGAATTTCTGAGCTACACGCGCTTATGTGTAAGGAACCTTATTTAATTTTCCACCAGGACAGAGTGTCTCTGAGGACGAATCCTAAATTCTTGCCTAAGGTGGTCTCAGCCCCTACCCTTAATCAGGACATCGATCTGCCGGTGTACTTCCCTAGGTACACCAATAGAGGAGAGGCATTGCTTCACACCCTAGATGTTCACCGCTTCTTAAGATACTACTTGACCAGGACCAAACAGCATCGGAACTCCGAGCAGCTGTTTATTTCCTTCGCTGAGAGGAATGTTGGGCCAACCAGTCTCAGAACAGGCCCTTTCCCGCTGGCTTGTCCAGTGCATTTCGTTTTGCTACAACAACTAACAGAAGTCCCTTCCGGGCACAGTCCGGGGCCACTCGACTAGGGGGGTGGCTACTTCCTTCGCAGCACTGCGGAACGTCTCCACCTCGGCCATTTGTGCCGCAGCTACATGGAGCTCAGTGCACACCTTCATCAGGCATTACAGCCTGGACATCGCCTCATGGCGGAGAGCAGGTTTCGGCCTCGCAGTTCTACAGGGTCTCCTGTCCTAGAGTCAGGATTTTTAAGATCTCTCCATTATGCCTCCTCCCAGAGTGTCTAGAGGCGCTATTGCTTGGGAATCAGTCCTAATGGTGTAACCTGCTGCAAGAGCTGTATCTCAAAGTAAGATAGTACAGTTACGTAAGAACTTACCGTAACAGTAGATCTTCGAGAACAGCTCTTGCAGCAGGTACCTTCCCTCCCACCATTCCCCCTTGGAGGAGGTAAGGCCTAACCAGACCTCGGCAGGAGCTTACGCTCTTTTCTTCTTCTGATGGCGGATCCTTGGTCTCCACTTCTGATGTTATCCAGCGGCCGGAAGTCTCCGGCAGGAAAACTGGGGATTCTGGCGGGACCGCCTCCTTATGTACTACGTCTGACGTTGGGGGCGGGACCGATGTCTGAGGCGGTCCCCGCTGAAGACTGCTAGCTAGAAGATTTACTTGGGGTCCTGACACCTGCCGGCTTCAGTCCTAATGGTGTAACCTGCTGCAAGAGCTGTTCTCGAAGATCTACTGTTACGGTAAGTTCTTACGTAACTCTACTTTCTTCTAAATGGAAGAGATTTTTCTCTGCGGTGCACTGGTAGAAATTTCGTCCCAAATAATACAGGAGTATCAGTTGTATTAGACTATCTCACTCATTTGCATTCACAGGGTTTACAACCCAGTTCTTTAAAGGTTCATTTTGCAGCAGTGTCTGCCAACCTTTCTGCTAGGGCAAAGGTGTCAGTAGCATCAGATCCTATTTTCAAAAGGTTCTTTAAAGGTCTGATGTATTTGTATCCCCCTCACAGGGCACCAGTTCCTGCCTGGGATCTTAATGTGTATGTATAGCTAAGCTCATGGGAGCTGCTTTCGAGCCCATGGCTACAGCCCGTCTGAAGTATGTTACTTGGAAAACAGTTTTTCTAGTAGCTATTATCTCTGCAAGACAAATCAGCGAGCTCCAGGCTCTCTGTATCGACCAGGACTATATTTCATTCCACAGAGATAAGGTAGTCCTCAGAACAAATAGACATTTTCTTCCTAAAGTGGTTTCAGACTTCCATCTGAACCAATCACTCTGCCTGTCTTTTTTTTTTTTTTTTTTTTTTACAGACCATGCTAGTTCTGGTAAAAGAAGACTCCATAGTATGGATGTGAAAAGAGCTCTCAATTATTACATGACCGCTACTAAAAGCCATAGGCAAGATAGAAAACAACTTTTTCTTACATATGGGGATGTATGAAAGGGCAAAGCAGCCTCAAGAAGATCAGTTTCTCGATGGATTGTCCAGTGTATTCAATTCTGCTACACTAAAGCAGGTAGGGAGCCCCCAGCTGGGTGGAGGGTACACTCTACAAGAGGAACAGCTGCTAGCCTTGCAGCTGCCAGGGAGAGTCCCTTAGTGGATATTTGTAAAGCAACTACCCTGGAAATCAGTACACACCTTTATAAAGTATTACAACCTGGATATTTTGTCCAGAAGTGGTGCCAGGTTTGGCACAGCAGTCCTGCAAAGTCTGTTTCCAAAGTAAGTTCTGTGCCCATCTCCAGTGGTACTGCTTGGTAGTCTGCATAAAGTTATGAATCTCCTGATTATTACTGGGGTCAGAAGAAAAAATTACTTACCATAGTAATCTTCTTTCTTCCCAGTGATGCTCAGATATTCATAACTTCCCTCCCTCCCTTCCAGAACTTCAGCCTCTGCACTCTGCATGCTGGTGCCACCTAGCTATATCCTACTGTGGTTCATTTTATCTATGCTTAGTTAATTTTAAGCAGAGTTTTCTGTTTTCTCTTTACAGTTTCTCTGATGCTGTTTGGTAAACACCATTGTTATTTGTATTATTGTTCCTCCCTTTGGAGGTTTTTGTTAATTCTATGCTTATTAGGGGTAACCCCAAATGTATAACTGTTAGGTTTTTTTCCTAATGCCTGGCTTCCAGGCTTCTTACAAATCTGAAGAGGTTAGAACACTACAGTTGGTAGAGGCAGTATTTGAAAGATGCTGACGTGCAAATAATTCTAGTCATTTGCATGTGTTCCATCTCTCCGAGCAGTCCAACCCTCCAGGCTTACTGCATAAAGTTATGAATATCTGAGCATCACTGGGAAGAAAGAAGATTATTGTGTTAAGTAATTTTTCCTTCTCGTGCTCTGCCAACAAAGTCTTGGATAACATGCGTCACCTCTTTGACCTGGGTCTCAGCCATTCCTCGTTAAAGGTCCATATGGCAGCTATTTCAGCCTGCCATATTCCCTTTGGAGACAGGACTTTAGCTCAGCTGGAAGTCTAAGACTTTTCTCTGAGGGGGTTCTCAATTTGAGACCCCCCATTCGCATTCCTGCCCTTCCATGTGACTTGAATTTCATCGTGGAGAAGCTTACAACTGCCTCCCTTCGAGCCCGCAGCAGAATCTGATTTAAGGTTCCTTTCTTGGAAGACTCTCTTCCTAATGGTCATTCTAGGGACATGGATATGTTGTTCATCCACACTTATTGGCAGGTCCCTTGCCGCTTTAAGTCTTGCCGGAAGGTCTTCAAGCTGGCTCCTCCCACCCACCCGGGTGGTAAAACTCTCGGCTCCGCCCCATGACGCTAGATCTTCCTTACCGCTTGGAAGCTCAGGTTCCCTCCTTAGCGCTCTGCGTTTTCGACTGGTTCCTGAAAAGTTCGGTCTTCGAATTTATTGAAGTGTCCTTTGAATCTTCGATCTTTTCTTCTTCGCTACGGCGATGGCTTTTTCCGGCCCCGAGAGGCGTACGGTTAGTTCCTCCAGGAGGGACTTGCACTCCACGTGCTTTTTGCCTGGACTTGGATCACGATCCTCAGGCTTGCAACTTTTGTTCTGCCCTTTCGGTCAGCTCTCTGGAGGACCGCGCGGCCCGTTCGGGGCTCGGACATCCGGTAGTTTCTCGCTCCGGAGATTCCATCGGACCGGCGGGTGTCCGCTTCGACTGTTTCTCTGCAGTCTGATCCTGCGGGGAAGGTGGTCCCCTCGTTGCGGAGCTATCCCGCCTCCTTGGATTCTTCTCCATACAGCTTCGTTCAGGAGCTTCGTCATTTCCTCTCCTCCAAGGGAGAGGGAACCTGAGCCCTGTCGCCTGCCTATGGCTATAATGGGCCAGCAGGCGGGTCTCTTCGTCGCGGGAGCCGGATCTCTCCCTCCTCATCGGCCGACGCCGACTCGGCCGTAGGATCTGCCGCCATTGGCCCTCACGGCATCCCCATCAGGTCAGCCGGCCAGGTTCCCCGTCGACGCTTGTCGAGTCTCGACCCGCCTTTCGGGGTCGGTAGCTGAGGCTCTGTCCCTCCCCTTCCGGGTCGACAGCCCTCGGTCCTTTCTTCCGAGCCGAGGGAGGAGCGGGTGTGCCCCGCTTCTTCCCAGGCCCGCCCTTGGTCCCCCCGAGGATTTGGGTCTCAGTCTCGGTCAACCTCTCGGTCTAGCCGCTCACACCGATCTCGGCGTTCTCGGTCGAGGCACCGGGTTTAGTGGCTTTGCCGTTCTTCCTCGTCCCCCTCCTCGGATGAGGAGCGGTTTCGATGCCTTTGGCGTCAGTGTTACGAGGAACTTATATGGCGACAGCAGTTGTTGTCTGGGTTTCAGTCGACCCCGATTCATTCTCCGGATAGCAAGCAGCCGCCGCTTGGTCGGCAGCCGTTCGAATCGGTCGAGGAACCTTCCCCAGGGCCAGTTGCTCGTCCGACCTTCGCTGCCCTTCGCCTTTGGCGGAGTTCAGGCCAGGCCATGGCCTGTCCTTCGGTCACTCGGTCCCACTCACTCCTGCCGCCGCGGACGAAGATCATCAGGCTCTGCGGCAGCTTTTGCAGATCCTTGCCGGGCCTGAAGCAGGCTCTCACACATGTCTTCTAACAGGGAAGACCCGGGTCTTCCCGAACATCCAGTAGACGAACAGCCCATCGCCTTCAAAGGGTCTACTTCAGGTCATTTCAGAATTTACTGGAATGCAGCTCGAGCCCGTCTCCGATCGGGCACCTAACCCCCTTATGGAGATTCTGGATCGAGGGGGTTCTTCCTCGGAGGCCTTCCCAGTGGCTGAGACTGTCGTGGGCCCAGCCTTGGAGCTATGGCGGCGGCCTACTTCCTGCCCTGCGCCTTCGGCCAGGGTGGCTCGGAGGTACCCTATCCCTGTCGGTTCTCTGCCCGGTTTCTCGGAGCACCCCTCGGCTGAAGGGGTAATCACCGACGACGTTTTCCAATGTTTTTTAAACACTGGGGATGTGGACAGACCCCCCGACAAGGAGTCCAGAAGGATGGACTATGTCGGGCGTAAGGTTTACGCTGCGTCCTCCCTAGGCCTCCGTCAGGCCAGCTCGGTTGCACTGATGGCACATTTCTCCCACACCCTTTTGGGCTCCCGGGACGAGGTTCTCCCTCATCTCCCAGGTGACCTGCAGACCACGGTTCGGCAGTTGCGGGACCAGGGTAGGGCGGTGACGAAGCAGCAGCTCCAGATGGCTCTGGATCTACACGACTCCTGTGCCAGATCGGTGGCGGCCGCAGTGGCCATGCGCTGCAGGGCGTGGCTGAGGTTATCCTCCTTCTCTTTGGAAACCCAGCACGAGTTGGCGGACATCCCCTTCTTGGGGACTGACCTTTTCAGCCCTGGAGTGGAGGGATACATCCATGGGCCCGAGAAGTCCGATGCCACTCCGGACTCTGTCACTCTCGCCCGGAGGGTCAAGGGCAGCCGTCAGCCTTTGCATAAGCCCCTTTGCCCCCTGAGCCCTTGGCCCCCCCTTGGCCCAGCATAAGGGCCAGCAGGCGTGCGCTGGGCGGCCTGTTGCCAGACCAGCGTCTTCCTCCAAAAGGAGGCAGGGAGGCAGGAAACCGAGGGGCTCCTCGGCTCCTTCCCCCTCTAAGCCTGCTCAGTGACGGGCCAAGGGGCATTGCCCCGGCCCCGTTGTCCCAGCCCGGGTTTCCCCATGGGGGGACGGCTCCGCACCTCGTTCTGGAGGTATTTAAGGTGGATCCTGTCGCAGGTTGCGAGCGGTTCCCCTTTTGAGCCGTTGCCCCATGGGGATCTTGAGTTCACTGCCCCTGTGTCGGTCGTCCGACATGCCTGGCTCTCTAGTTAGAGGTGATCAGGAAAGCTGTGGATCCCCCCAAATTCAACCCTGGGTTCGCGTCCAGGTATTCCTGGTCTCATACGGACGGGGGCTTGCGCCCATTCTCCCGCACACCTGGATGGTCTCTCTTCTTCAGACATCCCATCCTCAGAACGTGGCGTGTAGCTGTTTCCTGGTCTCCAGGATGTACCTACCCCTTGTTCCGTCCATTTCTGGGGAGGCTCCACCCCTTCTTGCAGGGGAGCTCCTTACGAGTTCCTACCACTTCTTTGCTCAGCAGTCTCTGCGGCATTGAAGGTTCCGGATGTCACCCCACCCGGAAGGCAGACTGGTCTCCCGTTTTCGGGAGCCAAGTGAGAACTCGTATCTTAGCGGTGAAGCTTCTTCGGGACTAAGCTCGACTTTTGAGTCCGAGCTCGGCTCCGGGCGAACAGGGCTGAGGTTCTTCCTCCTTGCCCGGTCGGGTTGGCGGAGATTTATGTCCTGCCAGGACCTCCTGGGCCTCCGCCTGGCCTTCCCCTAGTGGGAGGGGCCAGCCAGAGGTCACAGCGCCAGCCCTTTGGACCAGTTCGTGACTTACAGCCCAGGAGTTAAGAGAACGCCTCCCTGGACCGTCTCCAACTTCGGCAGGAGAACATCCTGCTTTGTTCGCCCTGAGTTGGCAGTCTTCCCACCGATGCTTCTCGGATGGGTGGGGTGCCCATCTTGGGAATACAGAGTTCGCTGTGGTCCTCTATGAGTCCTGATGTCCTTCCTGCTCGCTGGAGACAGACGGTCCGCTTAGCTTGCACCGCTGGCCTCCGCTTGTACGGGGTCTACAGGTCTAAGTCCAAGTAGGACTATACCAAGACCATGTGCTACCTACTCCGCCAGGTTCGGTCGATCCCCCTGTCTCGGTGCAAGGAGGTTCTCTGCATTGGGTTGTTGTGCAGTCGAGGGTTCCCAGCCATTTGATGGCAGGAGCCCGATTCCCTGGCTGCTGCCCTGAGCCGGGCATAGGCTGCGCCTCATGAGTGGTCTCCCCTGCCGGAGGTAGCACAGGATCTTCTCCCTCTTCCCTCCGGGGAGAATACCAGGCCGAGACTGTTTTTTGCCCGCCCCCTCAGCAAGGCCTGCTGCAGGGGATGCCATCGGGGCCACGGACCCCGGGCCCCTCCGTGCCTCTCCCCATTTCCCTTGACCCACGGGCAAGGCGAGGAGGACTTGGCGAGGTGATGCTGGTAGCCCCAGACCGGATTGCCAGTTCTGGTATCCAGCTCTCCTCAGTCTCAGCCCCAGGCTCCCGAGGCGGCCTCTAGTCCGCCCGGTCCTGTCTTCCTTTTCAGGGGAAGGTTATCCATCTGGACCTTCAATCCCTGTACCTGTAGGCCGACCCCTGTGCGGCTAGGGGCCAGGCCTAGGGTCTTTCGGCAAGGTCCTCGACCTTCGAGGCGTCCTGCTAAGAAGTCGGCCAAGATGCTCGTCCTCTGGGAGAAGTTCTCCTTTTGATGATGGGATAGGGCCATGCCCTCCCCCGTCCCTGGGCGAGCATTCCGGACCATCTGCGGTCCATCCTTAAACCAGGGCTTCGGCCGACGACCCTCTAGGTGCTTCTGCGGGTCACCCCTGTCTTCCGGGCGCGGGCCGGGAGGCAGCTGGTGGTGTGGAGAAGGTGGTCTGGCACTTCTAGGCCTCGGATCACGCCTCCCCTTTTGAGGAGAGTATCCCCGTTTCTGTGGGATCCTTGCTGGTATGGGCTTAGCTCATGAGCAAGCCATCCGACCCTTTGCACAGGTGCCAGTTTCCCCCACCTGTTGTGGAAGAACACCTTCTTGGGGCCACTCCGCCATCCAGAAGGCAGGGTGAGTTCCAGGCGCCCCTTTAACCTCCCTATCCGGTCTTCCACAGGTTAGGTTGTCCTGCGCCCCACCCGAAGTCCCTCCGAAGGCGGTGGCGGAGTCTTCCCTTCGGGGGTATTGCCACTGCCAGTGGCAAATTTGCAGCCCAGTGGAAGACAAGCGGGTGGGTAACCCCTGCAAAGGTCTCCACTATAGGCGGGTGGGCATGGAGCCTCCCTGAGGGATAAGTGCTCATTTTTACCCATCCTTCCGCTACATCGGTGGCTGCTTCCGAGGATACTCCGGTCCAGGATATCCACAGGGCTTCTGCCCGGAAGCAGGCTTTACCGTTCTTCCACACATCGACTCTGGGTCGACTGGGTGCTGGTCGGGCCTCTGTTCCTCCAGTCTTTCACCTAAGTAGGGGTGTGTGCGCTTTGCCCCTCCTCCCGGAGAACTGCTAGGAGTCTGCTAATAAGTGTGGATGAACAACATATCCATGTCCTTAGAATACAGGTTACTCACTTGTAACAGGAGTTCTAGGAATGGTATATGTTGTTCATCCATACCACCCACCCGCCTCCCCGGCTCCGACACACAACCTGGCTTCCAGCGGGCTAGATCTGGCATCATGGGGCGGAGCCGAGAGTTTTACCACCCGGGTGGGTGTGAGGAGCCAGCTTGAAGACCTTCCGGCAAGATTTAAAGCGGCAAGGGACCTGCCAATAAGTGTGGATGAACAACATATACCATTCCTAGAACTCCTGTTACAGGTGAGTAACCTGTATTTACTTCTGCTCAGCGCATTTCCGAGCTTTAGGCCTTGAGCAGCCTTAAAACCCATTTGTATCACATGGCTTTTTTATAGTATTGTGTGATCTGTTTATAAAATTGTGGTTTTATGAGTGTACTATATTGTATTATAATGATGATTGTATTGGATTTTATTTTTTGTTATGATTGTACAGCGCTTTGAAATTTGAAAGGCGCTTTAGAAATAACATTTATTATTATTATTATTATGTGTAAAATCCCGTATTTGATTGTCCACAAGGAACGTGTGGCTCTACACACCAACCCTAAGTTTCTCCCTAAGGTGGTGTCTGAATCTACACTTAAATCAATCTATTGAGCTACCCGCTTTCTTTACGCAACACTCCAATCAAGGGGAGTACCTCTTGCATACTTTGGATGTTCACAGAATCCTGCGATACTACACCAAGGCTCTCAGGAAGACTGATCAGCTCTTTGTCTCTTTCGCTCACAAAAGAGAAGATGGTGCTGTTTCTAAGCAATGCCTCTCAAAATGGTTGGCGAATTTTATCACTTTCTGTTACAACAAGTATAGTAAGACCCTTCCGGGTCAAGTCAGAAGTCACTCCACCAGAGGGTAGCTGCCTCTGTGGCTTGTTTCAAGAATGTGTCAGCGGCAGACATCTATGCAGCCACAACTTGGACTTCTGTCCATACCTTCATGAAACACTACAGTTTGGACATTGCCTCTTGCTGTAGAGCAGGCTTTGGGTTGGCTGTCCTACAAGGTTTCCTCTCATGAGACGTGTTCAGCCCTGAGGTTTTATGTTATGGATGACAATCCTCCTTCTAAGTGTTTTTCCTTGTTCCAGACTGCTTGGAACTCAGTCCTATAGGTGAATACCTACGGCCTCTTGCCGTAGAGGAGGCTGCGGGTTGGCTGTTCTACAAGGTCTCCTTTCATGAGATCCGTTCAATGTGAGGTTCCATGCTATGGATGACAGCCCTTTTCCCGAGTACTTTTTCTTGTTCCAGACTGCTTGGGACTCTGTCCTGTATGTGATTACCTACTGCAAGAGCCCTCTTGAAGTAAGATAGTACAGTTACACAAGAACTTACCGTAACAGTAGATCTTCGAAAGAGGCTCTTGCGACTCAACTCTCCAGCCTCCGTCTCCCTAAGTTTCTTTGCTTCATTTGCATTGGGGGAAATATCCTCTTCTCTCTCTCCTTGCCTCTTTTGGCCCTTGGTGGAAAGAACTGGAAGGCGGTGTGGGGGACCTGCCTTTATACCGACGTCCGCATGATGCCGGTCACCTGATGTGGGCGGTCCCAGAGGCTTACTAGCTAGAAATTTTCTCGGTGTCCTGATGCCTGGGTGCTTAGTCCATGTGAATACCTACTGCAAGAGCCTCTCTCGAAGATCTACTGTTATAGTAAGTTCTTACATAACTGTACATTCTATCCACACTTCTTGGAAGGTACCTTGCCGCTTTAAGATGTGCCGGAAAGTCCTCAAGCTGGCTCCTCCCACCCACCCAGGTGGTATAACCTTCGGCTCCGCCTCACGATGCCAGATCTTTCTTTCCGCTGGAAGGTTCAGGTTCCCTTCTTAACGGTCCTGCGTGTAGTAGGCCTTGGCTCTAGAATCTTAGGATTCGCTTCTAAAACTTATTTTAAAACTCTCTCGAGTTTCGTCTTCGCATTCTTCTCTCGCTACTGCGAAGAAGACATATTGGTTCCTGGGTTTCGCTGATGCCCCTGCAGGCAGAAGGTGTCTCTCACCGATCCACATGCCACGTGCGTCTACTGCCTGGAACACGACCACGATCTGTGGGCTTGTGATCTCTCTCTCTCGGTCCTTTTCACCTTAGTTTCTGGAACACCGTGCTGCGCAGCTTCAAGTAAGGTGACCAGAAAAGCGTTACCCGCTGGTTAAATCCAAGGATGCCCGTTGGGTGGTCTCCACTGCTGCGGGGTCCGCCGAGCAGCTGGAACAGCTTAAGGCCTTCGAGGAGGAGATGGCTCCAGCCACGGCGGGCTCTTCTTTGGCTTCGGCCTTCATTCCACTACAACTGGGATCCTCCTATTCGGCTTCCTTCAAGGAGTTGTGCCAGTCTCTCTTTACAAAGGGAGAGGGCCCTTCGGGGTCGCATGTTTCACGCTGTCAGACAAAGGACAAGTCGCAACGTCAATGCTCTTGGGATCGGGACCAGTCCCACTCACAGGAAACTGCTGTTTCGACTTTGGTCGAAGTCACAGTCGAGGCTGCTGGTTTCACGGTAACCCTGTCAGACCAGTCGGCTGAGATGTCTGTTGACATAGCCGAGATTTTTCTCGAGCCAATCAGCAGACTGTCACCCGATCCGGCCGACGACTCTTTATTTCGGGCGCCGGTGCCCTTAGACAGGTCATCTCAGCCCGCTGGGTAGGACCCGTCTCCCAAGGAACCTGACCAGGAGGAGCCGTGGGTTTCCCAGACTCCTCCTGAGGTTCCCCCGACTGCCCGCCGACAGTCGAGATCTCGTTCCTCGACTTTGATGTCGGACAAGACTTGCCTCATCGGTGATTTCGCTCCCAGTGCCATGGGAAGTGGCGGCACTGCTCCTCGTCTTCATCCTCCTTGGGTGAGGAGAAGTTCCGGCGCAAGTTGCGTCAGTGCTACGAAGACCTGATGTGGCGGCAGTTGTTCCTGTCCGGGTCAAAACAGATTCCGGTTTCTACCCCAGCCATTAAGTGGCTCTTGCCCAAGCGACCGGCCACCATCACCGAGGTGCCAGTTAAGGCACCCGCTGGCTCAGCCGAAGCTGGCTACTCTACCGATCCAGGTGGAACTGCCACCCGAGCAACCGAAGTCCGGGGCTCTGACCAAGGAATCTCGGTCAGCCCAAGGCCTGCCCCATCGGTTGTCGGTCACTCTTACTCCTGACTGCCCAAGGCGGGTTGAGAGTAACACGGGTGGTCGCCCGCTTTACGAGGACTCCTCTGAGTCTGAAGATTCTCCATGGTGTCCCGTCCTGTCGGCGCCCGGTATTTTGGCTGGGGGTGTCTCTTGGGGCTCCCACTGATGGGCATTTGTCGGCTCATTTCTGAGTCCACGGGAATGGAGCTCAAGCCTGTCTGTGCAGAAACTGGCCAAATATCCCCTCACAGAGATTCTGGACAAAGGGGGATACTCCAATGGAGGCCTTTCCGGTGGCTGAGGCCATTGTGGGCCCAGCCTTGGAGCTGTGGCAGCATCCTGCATCTCGCCCTGCACCTTCTGCCTGCATGGCTTGCAGGTATGCGGTTCCTATGGGGTCCCTTCCGGGATTTTCGGAGCACCCCTCTGCGGTGGGGTTGGTGGCCAATTCCTGTCTTTCGGCGTTCAGGCCACAAAGGGGATGTGGACAGACCCCCGGACAAGGAATCCAAACAACTGGACCATTCCAGGAAGATGGTCTATGCAGCCTCCTCCCTTGGCCTTTGTCAGGCCACTTCCCCCATTATCATGGTACATTTCTCCCATGCCATCTTGGGCTCCCTGGATGAGATGATCCCTCATCTCTCGGCAGTTCTCCAGACCACGGTCAAGCAGGTCCGGGTCCAGGGTAGGGCAGTGGCGAAGCAACAACTCCAGACGGCTGTTGACATTGGTGACTCCTGGGCACATTCGGTAGCAGCCGCAGTGGCCATGCGCTGCAGGGCTTGGCTGCGCATCTCGACCTTTACGGTTGATGTGCAACACAAACTGGTAGATGTCCCCTTCTTGGGCACCGACCTGTTTGGGCCCAGTGTGGAGGGCCACCTCCAACATATAGAGAAGTCCAGTGCCACCTTGGACTCCACCACATCTGCCCAGAAGGACATGGGTCCCAAGCGTCAGAATCGCTAGCCCTTTCGTTCGTCCACTCCTGTGGCCAGACCGGCCCAGCAGCAGCAGGGCCAGCAGGCTCAATCTTGGCGTCCCCGGGCCAAGTCCATGGTCTCCTCATTCAGGAAGCCCGGGAGGAAAGGTCCTGGCAGCTTCTCCGCCAGACTTGTCTCCAAGCCTGCCCAATGATGGGTTGCAGGGTGCCTCCCTCAATCCCATCACACCTCTCGTGGGGGGCCAGCTCAGCCACTTCTTTTCCGCCTGGTCTGCTGTCATCACGGACCATTGGGTTTTGGAAGTGGTCTGTCGAGGCCTGCCTCTGGAATTCGAGCAGGCCCCCCCCAATATCAAGCCCGCGCCCCACTGTGGGATCTGGTGCCCACAGCCTCTCAGTTGGCTCTCCGAGATGACTTTGCTCTGCTCCTCTTCAAGGAGGTGGTGCATCGTTTCCATGTACTTCCTGGTACTGAAGCAGACGGGGGCTGGCGCCCCATTCTAGATCTGCACGACCTGAACAAGTTCCTCAGGTCCCACACCTTCCGGATGGTAACTCTGGCTCAGATCATACAATCCCTGGAGCAAGGAATGTGGTTCTGCTCCTTAGATCTTCAGGACGCGTTCTTTCACATCCCGATCTGTCCGTCCCATCGACAGTTCCTCCGCTTCTGAGCCGAGGGAACTCTTTACGAGTTTCAAGCCATGCCCTTCGGCCTGTCTTCAGACCCCAGGGTCTTCACCAAATGCATGGCAATGGTGGCGGATTACCTGAGGCGCCTAGGGGTCTGAGTGTACCTTTACTTGGATGACTGGCTGATAGCAGGTCCCTCCAGGCAGGAGATGGAGTGGTCCAGGGATCTGGCCCTCCAGACTTGCCTCGACCTTGGCCTCCTGATTAGTGAGGCCAAGTCGGAACTTGTACCTTTGCAGGTGATTCAGTTCATCAGGCCAGAGCTCGGCTCCCGGTGGACAGAGCGGAGGTTCTCTCCTCTTTTGCCCAGTCATTTCTGGTTGGGCAATCATACCCTACCCGGGACTTCCTGCGTCTTCTGGGCTACATGGCAGCCTGCACCAGTGTGGTCCGATGGCCCCGCTGCCATATGCATTCCCAGCCAGTAGTCTCAGTGTTCAGGTCATCTCGACCAGCTGGTTTCTGTGACCCAGAGGATGTGGGACGGCCTCCAGTGGTGGCTCGTCCCGTCCCACCGGCAGGAAGGAATCCTGTTTGTCCTCCCCGAGCCGACATTGTCATCCTGATGACCTTTGCCTCTCGGGGTTCCATCTGGGGAGCACAGATCCCATGGGCTCTGGCCCTTCCCCCAAGAGTCCCAATACCACATCAACCTGCTGGAGCTTCGAGTGGTTCAGCTAGCCCTGACGACACTCACTTCGTTTGTTTGGGGCGGGGCATCTCACGAGTGGTCTCTCCACCAGGAGATAGTACAAGATCTGTTCTCCCACTGGGGCACCACTCAGGCTGACATGTTCGCCTCCAGGGAGAACATGAAGCTGAGGCTGTATCGTGCCTGCCCCCCTCAGCAAGGTTTGCTGCAGGGGATGCCTTCTCGAGACCATGGACCCCAGGCCTCTTCTACGCCTTCCCTCCTCTTCCCTTGATTCACAAAGTGCTCATCAAGGTCAGGAGGGACAGGGCGCTGGTGATTCTGGTAGCCCCAGACTGGCCACGCCAGTTCTGACATCCAGATCTCCTCACCCTCAGCTCCAGGCTCCCGAGGCGGCTTCCAGCACTCCCGAACCTGCTCTCCTTCAGGTCAGTGGAAGGTACTCCACCTGGACCTTCAATTCCTGCACCTGACGGCCTGGTTCCTGAGTGGCTAGAGTTCCAGGCCTTGGGTCTGTCCGACGACGTCCTCAGTGTTGTTGAGGCTTCCCGTAAGGACTCAACCAGAAAATGCTACGCCTTTCAATGGAAGAGATTCTCCATCTGGTGTCAGGGCAAAGGGTTGGACCCATCGTCCTGTCCAGTGGCTAGCATTTTGGACTATCTTTGGTCCCTCTGCCAGCAGTGACTTAAGTCGATGACCCTAAAAGTGCACCTGGCAGCCATCTCTGCTTACTGGGCGTGGGCCAGTCAGCAGTCTGTGGTGCAGGAGAAGGTGGTCTGGCGCGCTTCCTCAAAGTCCTAGATCACATATCCCCTCCAGCGTTGAACCTCCTTAGCTGTGGGATTTACTGCTGGTTTTGGCAAAGCTCATGAGCAAGCTATTAGAACCGATGCACAAATGTGACATATCACATCTGTCATGGAAGACCCCCTTCTTGGTGTCTATCACGTCAGCCAGAAGGACTGGGGAGTTGTAGGCGCTCTCTATCGAGTCTCCTGGTATTCCAGAGGGACAAGGTTATCCTGCGCCCCCACTCGAAATTCCTTCCGAAGGTGGTGTCAGAGTTTCATCTTAACCAGGTTATTACTCTGCCGGTGTTCTATGCCAGTCGCACCTCGGAGGCAGAGTACAGGCTCCATACTTTGGACCTGAGACAAACACTCGCCTACTACAAAGAGTGAACGACGGAAGTTCGGGGAGAGGTTCGTCAGCTGTTTGTCACCTATGCTGAAGCCGCACCTGGCAGACCTGCAGCCAAGCAGATAATGGCTCGATGGATTACATCTTGCATTGACCTCTGCTATAGATTGGTGGGTAGGGAGCCTCCCATAGGGCTTAAGGCTCATTCCACCTGCTATACCGCTGCGTTGGTGGCTGCATCTAGGGACGTCCCTATCCAGGAAATCTGTAGGGCTGCTACCTGGAAGTCAGCATACACCTTCATTTCCCATTACCACATTGACCTCGAGTCACGCTGGGTTGCTGGTCTCGGAGCCTCAGTTCTCCAGTCCCTCTTTCCTAAGTAGGAGGTGCGTGTCTCACCTCCCTCCTCCCAGAGAACTGCTAGGAGTCTGCCAAGAAGTGTGGATAGAACAACATATCCACTATCCTAGAAAAACAGGTTACTCTCCTGTAACAGTAGTTCTAGAAGTGGTATGTGTTGTTCATCCACACTGACCCACTCGACCTCCCTGGCTTCGACACACAAACCTGACTTCCAGCAGGCCAAGATCTGGCGTCATGGGGTGGAGCCGAGGGTTATACCACCCTGGTGGGTGGGAAGAGCCAGCCTGAAGACTTTCCAGCACATCTTAAAGCAGCAAGGTGCTTGCCAAGAAGTGTGGATGAACAACATACACCACTCCTAGAACTACTGTTACAGCAGTGTTACATGCGGTCCCCACACCCTAATTAGTCTCCCACTGTGAACCTTAGACAAACATAGAAACATAGAATTTGACGGCAGATAAGGACCGCTTGGCTCACCTAGTCTGCTCATTTTCCTACCTAACAGATAAGCTGCAGATCGTAGTTAACCAACAGGTTACTTCCTTTTACTCTCCACTAGGACTGCCTTGTGTCTGTTCCATGCATTCTTGAATTCCCCCACTGTTCTTGACTCCACGACCACCTCAGGGAGGCTGTTCCATGCATCCATAACCCTCTCCTTGAAAAAACACTTCCTCACATTACCTCTGAGCCGTCCCCCCATTATCTTCAAATTGTGCCCCCTTGTTCTTGCACATATCTTTTTCTGAAAGATGCTAGCCTCTTGGACTTTGTTGAGTCCCTTGAGGTACTTAAAAGTTTCTATCATGTCGCCTTTCTCCCCTCTTTCCTCAAGGGTATACATATTAAGCTCCTTTAGTCTTTCTTTGTATGTCTTCTGGTGCAGACCCTGCACCATTTTGGTTGCCTTCCTCTGGGCAGCCTCCACTCTGTCTTTGCGGAGATGGGGTCTCCAGAACTGCAGACAGTACTCCAGATGGGGTCTCACTGTCTGTATGGAGGGATAACAACTTCCTGTTTTCCACTATTGATGCCTCTCCCTATGCATCCCAGTATCCCCCCAGCCTTCCTTACTGCCTTCTCACATTGCTTGTCCACCTTTAGGTCATCTGGTATAATTACCCCCAGGTCCCTTTCCATTTTTACTGTTGTCACTATCTCACCCCCTGTACTCTTCCTCTGGTTTTGTTTCCATGTGCATTACCTTGCACTCTTTGCATTGAATTTGAGCTGCCATACATTTGACCATTCCTCCAACCTTGTCAAGTCCCTGCTCATCCTTTCCACTCCATCTTGTGTATCAACCCTGTTGCAGATCTTTGTGTCGTCTGCAAAGAGTCATACTTTTCCTTCCAGTTCCTCTGCAATGTCACTTATAAAGACATTAAAAAGGACTGGTCCCGGTACTGAACCCTGTGTTACCCCGCTAGTTACCCTCCTTTCTTCACTGTGGACTTTGTTTACTACTACCCTTTACGTCCTGTTGTCTAGCCAATTTTTTATCCAGTCTGCCACCTTGGGACCCACTCCAAGGCTGGCTAACTTGTGCATTAATCTTTTGTGTGGGACTGTATCAAACCTTATGTTATATATATTATGACAAATCACTACTAGTAGGACATTTATTTATTTTAGTTTTGGTTGACCGGGTAAGTGCACTAGACAAATCCTTCCTATTTTCAGGCATGACCCAGGGGAAGGGGATACAGATGAATGCCAACTGACCTTGAACCAGATTAAGCTGTTGGTGGTATTTTTTGTGAATGAGGGAAATTTGGCCAGGACACCGGGGAAATTCCCCTACTCTTTTCGATAAGTGCCATGGGATCTTTAACATCCACCTGAACTACCACCAGTCCAGGCAGATGGGACCTCGGTTTAACGTCTCATCCGAAAGATGGCACCTCAGAAGTGCAGCACCCCTCTCGTGCTGCACTACAGTGTCAGTACTGGGATATTAACCCAAGTGCCAGATGTGGGGACTGAACCCACAGCCCTCTGATTTCCTGGCCTCAGAGGTGAGTGTGCTACCTACTGAGCCACTGACACTGGTGACACATTGGCACCTACCGTACAAGTGTATGTAGCCAGGGAAACATTATGATTACATTTTATTCTGCTTAGTAACAGCATGTAGTAAGCCAAAACATTTCTTTGCCATATTCTGATATCTTGGCCAGAACTGCCATCTTTTGGATCTGTACAGTACTGCACTTATTATGTAATATTGCACGTTTCTTTGTACTGTGTATAAGCTCTTTGTTCATTTTCAGCTGACATTGCACTTTCTGTATAATGTTATGTATAACTGTGGAGCTGCCTCACTTTTGCCCGATAGGGCCTACCAGTAACTCTAACAGTAATTATAATATACGTATGAACTGGCTGTTAACCATAGTCACAATCTTACTATAAAAACTGTTGTATTATGTATTCTCACTGAGACCGTCATGGGGGGATTGATATATTCCGGCTCCCAGTATCAACTTGGCTGAAGATACTGTTTAGGGGTGTAAGGCCCATACTGATGGTTTCGCCGCCCGATTCTCTGGGTGCCTGGCTGTCAGCCACCGGGTTGTCTGCCTCTCCTCCATCGATGACTGCATCATCATCGACAGCTGCTCCGTCAAAACCTTCCCCTTCCTCTCAGAGGGCTATAGGCTAGTTGGGGTCTTAGGATGGAGGGTCATCAGCTTCTGTGCCATCGACCCCCCCCGTCGACGACGTCCATGGATCTGAACTAAGTACTTGTTAAGTTCACCAACATACTAGTTCAACAGTTCAGTGCCTTCAATAGTCCTTCATTGCTGGCGGCTCTGTCATCGACTCTTGTTCATCAACCACGGGAGGTTCCCTGTGGGCCACCGATGACCACTCAGACGCCAGACCCAGATGAGGAGGTAGACGACAAAAAGGAGTACCATCCTTAGCTCATCCTCCCAGATGATACAGAGGATGAGGAAGAAATCGTCATCTTTGACCAGTCCACTGCCGCTTCAGT
Source organism: Neoceratodus forsteri (assembly GCA_016271365.2). NCBI lineage: Eukaryota > Metazoa > Chordata > Ceratodontiformes > Ceratodontidae > Neoceratodus > Neoceratodus forsteri. The sequence goes on from JADMNL010000025.1 coordinate 310,196,111, forward strand.
GAGTGAGGACTCAGTCAAACATACTCCAGGGTCTCCTCCTGAGGATGCTACCCTTTTCAGTGTCATGAAGCAAATGTCTGCCACTATATGGTTCCAGACTGAGGAGGAGGCAGTTGTCACCAGAAAATACCTGGTGGATTTCCTGGAGGTTCCTCAATTTCCCCTAAAACTATCCCTCCTATGCTGCCAGCCCTAAAGAATGCTGCTACGGCAGCCTGGCACAGAGCAGACGTGGTGCTGGCTATGCCACGCAGGGCAGACAAAGCTATACAGTGCCCCTCAGGGCTGCTCTTATTTTGCTGCCCTGGCTGAAACTGACCCGGTGGTCATCAAGGCAGCCTATGACAGATCTAAGACGCCTAAGCAGCTTAGTTCCCTTCCCCCAGACAAGGAATCCCATAGGATTGACCTGGGGTAAAAGGGTTTACTTCTCCTCTACTTTGGGCCTAAGGATTGTAAACTGTCACATATGGTTACATTCCAGAATGCTAACTGGAGAAAAGGCAAAACTGCTGCTCAAGCCCTTACAGATGGTTCCCAGAAGCAGGAATTGCTCCAGTGTTTCCAGGCTTCGGAAGTGTGTCCACCCCTCCGAAAAGCCACTGGGTCCACAACCTGAACCTCAAAGGATGCCCAGGAAGAGGAGTGATTGGGTCATGGTAGGCTCGGGTAGAGTGAGGGGAGGGCTCTGAAGCACATCCCCAATGGGTCCAGCTTAGTAACTCCTATGCCGTACTGGAGGAGCAGAAAAGCCCCACACCGGCACCTGCAGCTGGGACCAAGGTAGATGGATGGGTCCTCCAAGATGAGCCGCAGGGAAGTGGAGCAGAGGACCCCGGAGGAGGGGGAAGCTACTCCTGGTGGGGGACTCCGTTGTCCGGGGAATGAATATAGGGATATCTGGCAGGGAGGAGAGGGAGGTCAAGTGCCTCCGAAGAAGCACTGTATGGAGGGATGGGAACCGGATTCATAGGATCGCTAGGGCGATAGGAGGGAGGACCTGGGTGTCATTGTCCATCTGGGGATCAATGACCCGGCGGGGAGAAGGGTGGAGTTAGCCAGAGTACTGGAGGACTTCAGGAAGCTGGGAGGGAGCCTGAAGCAGATAGCACATTCCGTCTCATTCTCCTAGGTACTACCTGTCCAAGGTGTGGGGGAGGCTAGGTCACTCTGCATATGAAAATTCAACTCCTGGTTGTAGGATTGATGTGGAAAGGAGGGTTTTGGCTTCATGGGCGACTGGGGCCCGACCTGAGCGGATGCGAGTTTGTATAAGGAAGACTGCTTGCATCTGTCCAAGAAGGGGACCTCAGTCCCTAGTGAGAAGTTTGAATGCTTCAGCAGCAAGTATTTAAATTGGCCAGTGGGGAGAGTCAAGATGGACAGGAGGCTTCGTATCACCCCCTGTGGGCACATGCAGGGAAATGAGGTGACACCAGGGACAACTGATGCAGGCAGAGAGGGACAATCAGAGGAAGCAGGTAGAAAGGGGGTAGTAGAGGAGTCAGGATCACAAAAGAAAGAAAAATGGGGGAGGGGAAGAGGCGAGAGAGCAAGAACAAGAGCAGAGGGAGGATAGGCTGCAAAACATGGAAAGCCATGGTAACAAATAAAATCCCAGACCTGGAGTCCTTGTTAGCGGACGCAGACCTTGGTATAGCAGTGATAACAGACATGGTACACTGCTAATCATGGGTGGGACATCAATGTACTGGGTTATTCTCTGTCCAAAAGGGATAGGGAGGGTTAGAAAAAGGTATGGGTGTGTGTGGCCCTGTACATCAGAGATCGTATAAATGCTACAGAAGTGCAGGGAAGACATGGGGAGGCCAAAGCACTGTGGGTCGACCTTGAACCAGGCAGTGGCACAGCAATACGCACAGGGGCGATCAACAGACCTCCGGCACAGGGGAGGAAGTGGACAGGGAACTACTGGATGAAATACACGACATGGCATCAAAAGGTGATGTCCTACTGCTGGGGGATTTCAATATGCCAGATATGGATTGGACCACCCAGGTAGCTGCTTCAGCCAGAAGCAGAGCCATCCTAGATTCCCTACAAGGGGGTAGGTCTCAGTCTGCTGGTACTTGATCCCACCAGGGACAAGGCGATTTTGGACCTGATTATTGACCAATAGGGACAGTGTCATAGATGTCCGGGTACAAGGACAGCTGGAGTCCAGCGACCACCACATAGTGTGGTTTAGCATGGAGACAGGGACTCAAATCAAGTCACATAAAGGTATTAGAGTTCAGAAGGGCAGACTTCACTGAAATGGGTAGATGTATCTGAGTAGTCCTGGGGAAGGGGAGGTGGGGGGGTTGAGGAGCAGTGAGGGAAACTGAAAGGTCCCAAAGTGGATGTGACAAACCAATGCATCAGGTTGGTGTCCAAAGGGAAGAGAAGAAAAAATTACTCACCTTAGTAATTATGTTTCTTCTAATGGAGTCTTGCTGTATTCTGACAATTGCAGTGATTCCCAACCTTTGAACTGCCTTGGAGAACAAAGAGTTAACTTTCTATGCAGGGCATAGAATGCTGAGCTCGAGCTCGGTTGAAGTCTCTGTCTGGAGTGATTCAAACCTAAACTGTCAGAGTCTTACGAGCCCAACTAAACTAAAAATTCTATGTGGAAATTGTAAAAATACCTACTAGCCAACTGGCTGAAAAAGTTTTGGATTCCCAAGGAAAACTCAAGTCAGGAAACCGAAAAACCAATCTACTACAAATAACAATAATAAATCAGCACCCAAACAAAAAGGAGAAGGGTGCAAGCAGAAAACACCCCTGGGTGCAACACTGCACCTGACCACCCACTTCCCAAAACGGGTTCTGAGAGGGGAGGCAGGCAGGGAGGGAGGGAGGTCAGAATACAGCAAGACTCCATTAGAAGAAACATAATTACTAAGGTGAGTAATTTTTTCTTCAAACATGAAGTTTTGCTGTATTCTGACAGTTGCAGACTACCAAGCAGTACCTCCAAGGGGGAGGGACAGAACCTACTTTGGGAATAGGCTCTGAAGTACTGCTGTGCCAAACCGAGCATCATTCCTAGCCTGGATATCCAGAGAGTAATGCTTGGTAAAGGTATGGACTGTTTTCCAGGTGGCTGCTTGACAAATTTCTGAGAGGGATATCACTGGCAGCAGCCAGGAAGCAGCTGTACCTCTTAGGGAATGAGCCCTCAGGCCTGAGGGTGAGTTTTTCCCAGTTTTTCATAGCATAATTGTATACAAGGCACAATCCACCTGGCAATAGATCTTTTGGTGGCAGGTTTGCCCTTTCCCACTTCTCCATAAGTGAGGAACAACTGGAGGGAGTCAAACCTGTGGCCCTTGGTACGCCTATGTAGTTAGGGGCTGGTGGAGGCAGAGACAGTGGAGGGGTTCAAGAGGGGTGGGACAGGTACAGGGAAGGGTTCAGGAAGCAAAATCCAATGCAGCAAGAATATCCGGAACTGGGAAGGGAGAAGCCAGAGAAGGCGAGGGGGACAGCAAGGTCAGCACCCAGGGTGGGGGCTGACCAAACGAGCAGACACGAAAGACCGTTAGGCCTATTCTGCTGGCATTTTAGTATGTTAGTATGTAACTAAGGGCTCTTTTGACATCTAAACTGTGTAGCCTCCTCTCTCCTGAGGAAGAATGATCAGTGAAGAAAACAGGAAGAGACATAGACTGGTTTAAATGGAAGTCTGAAACCACTTTGAGCAAGAACCTTCTCTTGGTTCTAAGGACCACTTTATCCCTGTGAAATGAGATAAAATCAGGTTCAACTGACAGGGCTTGCACTTCACTGATACGCCTGGCAGAGGTAATGGCTACCAGAAACACAGTTTTCCAAGTCAGGTACTTAAGCTCTGCTGAAGACATAGGCTCATAGGGGGTTGCATAAGTTGAGCAATGCAAACATTCAAATCCCAGGCAGGGGCAGGGTCTCTAAAAGGAGGAATGGTGTGAAGCAATCCTTTAAAAAATTTACAGAACACAGGATGGGAAGATAGTGAGGAAGACTTCCCCACAGACAGAAACAGCTGACAAGTGTACTTTGAGAGTAGCTGATCTGAGGCCTAGGCCATTAAGATGGACCATATAATCCAGAACTGTAGGCAATTCAGCAGTGTCTGGAGAAATATGCTTCTTAGAACACCAAATGCTGAATCTTTTCCATTTGGAGTTGTAAGTCTTTCTGGTGGAGGGCTTCCGAGAAGCCTTGAGGATATCCAGAACCCTTGGGAAAGATGCAGATCTGCAAACTCTAACTCTTCAAGAGCCATGCCTTGAGATTGAGAGACTGAAGATTGGGGTACCAAATCCTTCCCTGAGAGGATGTTAACAGGTTGTAATTCCTGGGAAGAGACAGGGGAAGATGGACTGCTAGGAACAGCAACAAGGGGTACCAGAGCTGTCTGGTCCAATCTGAATCACCTTGCAAGGTTGTGACCTTATTTTTACCAGAACTTTGAACAGGAGTGGGAAGGGGTGAAAGGCATACAGAAACTTCCCTTCCCAGTTCAGTATCAGGGCATCCAGAGGGACTGAGCCCAAGACTGGAGGTCTGCAACAATAGAGAGGGAGTTGGTGATTGTCTGGGGCTGCAGAGAGCTCTATCTCTGGAGTGCCCCACCTTGAAAAAAATCACTTTCAACACCTGAGGGTCCAGGGACCATTCATGATGGCCCTGAGAGATCCTGCTCAGTGCATCTGCTAGCACATTGTCCTTGCCTGGAAGGTGAACTGCTATAAGAGAGGTTTTCAGGGAATAAGCCAGGGACCACAACTTCATGGCTTCTGTGCACAAGGCCATGGACCGAGTGCCTCCATGCTTGTTGATGTACAACATGGTGGTGGTGTTGTCTGTTCTGACTGAGAGAAAGCTTTTAGGGCCAGAAGAACTGCCTTGAGCTCTAGGAGATTGATGTGGAGAAGGGATTCTTGGGGGTACCGCAGCCCCTGGGCAGTGAGGGACCCCAGATGGGCTCCCCAGCCCAGGAGAGAAGCATCCGTGGTAAGGACCACTGAACAAGGCTGAGTAACAAAAGGAACACCTTGTCTTAAAATGTTCTGATCCTGCCACCATTGGAGGGCTTGGATCAAGGTCAGAGTCACTGGGATCAGTTTGGTAAGGGAATCCTTCCTCTGAGACCAAAAAGCTCTCGGGTGAACTGAATATCCCTCATCTGGAATCTTGCCCCTTAGACCACTGCTGTTTTTTTTTTTGTTTTTTTATTTTTTATTGTAAGATCAGTTTTACAACCTTTGAGTCAAAGACTCGTTTACAAAGGTACCTCGTCAAGAAAGGTGGGGGAGACGACAAATAGAGTGGTGTTAGGACAGGGATGACAGACAGGTTAGATACATAAAATATACATTTGGAGAGTGCAGACAGCGAGGCTGTACTGGAGCAAACTCGTGTAAGGTGCTAACATTGGTAAAACAACAGGAGATACGTTATTCAATTAACAACATGTCACAACTAATATGTAAAGTTAAAAGGACCGGACGTAGCAGGGGCTTGAAAAGTATAGAAAGGACTCGCACAGGGCAGTTACAAACATTTACAGCATCGGGTTGTCAATAATATGCTGGTGGAGGGTAATTTTGAAGCGGCCAATGCCTGGGATCTTGGAGATGGTTTCAGGAAGGAGCAAACCAGGACGGGCTAGGTGATGGAAAGATCTTTGGCAACGGAGGTCCTTGCTCTGGGAACGTTGAAGGTGGCTGTGCGCGCATCGGTTGGCAGGGATCTAGCAGCCCGCTGCAAAGGTCCAGAGACCCCAGGAGGGCAGAGACCTGACATGGATTTTTGGCCAGTAGGCAGGTTTGATATTTCAGTCTTTCCTCAAGAGTGAGTATTTTGTGGTGGAGTATAGCAGACAGGTGTGGGTTCTGCTGTGGCACCGGTAAGGAGCCTACAGGCTTTGTTGATGGAGGTCTGGACTTTGATAAGGCAGAGGCATCAGCAGCTGCGTAAACCGGAGTCCGTAGTCAGCCAGTGATAATACCGAGGAGGTGATGGCAAGTTTTAAGGCGGTTCGGGAGACAGTCTTTGTGATGTAGAGAAGACCGATCCTGGAGTTCATTGCAGATGCCAAAGCTTTAAGGTGGGCGTGGAAAGTAAGGCCGGAGTCAAAGGTGATGCCCAGGTACTTGTAGGACGAGACCTGCTCCAGAGGGAGGGGCATGCTGGTGGTGATGTGGAGGGAAAGTCCCTGGCATTGTTTTGCCGATGAGAGAATAGCATGGACTTAGTTTTCTTTAGGTTCAGGACTAAGCGGTGATTATTGAACCACTTTTCGGTTTGGAGGAAGGCGCTTTGCAGCATGACTTGGAGTGGAGTGGTCAGGGTGTGATGCAAGGATAACAGCATCATCAGCATAGAGTAAAATTTTACTGGAACAGGAGCTGGGGAGGGTGTTCAGGAATAGGCTGAAAAGGGTCGGCCAAGGATGGAGCCTTGGGGACCCAGTGTACAGGAAGGTAGGAGAGGGTCCCATTTAGCTTGACTCTTTGGGACCTGTTGTGTAGGTAGCTTGTGAACCACTTCAGGGGGCCGGCTGCAGACCCAGTACGCTAAGGGAGTTTAGTAGCAGGGGTGGCACACCGTGTCGAAGGCCTGGACAGGTCTATAAAGACCGCCTCTCAGAGATGACCTTTGTCAAGTGCTGAGTGAATGTGGTGGGAGAATTCCAGAAGGGCAGTGGATGTGCTATGGCCAGGGCGGAAACCATGTTGCTCTGGACAAAGAAGGTTGTAGTTAGTAAGATATTCCGAGAGCTGTGTGTTCACTATTTTTTCTAAGGCTTTGGATGGGGGAAGGATGGAGATGGGCCTGTAGTTATTAGGCAGAGTGCGGTCCCCAGACTTGTGGATGGGGGTTACTTCAGCTTGCTTCCAGGCCTTAGGGAATTGGCTGAGGCATAGGGATTTGTTAATGATAAGCGTCAGCGGGGTAAGCATGACATCCAGCACGAGGCGAAGTATCCTGGAGTCAAGAGGGTCATTGATAGGGTTCTGAGAGGCAGGGATTTTATTAAGAAAGGTTTGGCATCGTGGGGTGAGATCATATGGAAGTGGAATTGTGGCCTGGAAATGGGAGCGTGGGTGGGTTTTGCAACCGGGTCTGAAAAGTGGGCCGGGAGGACGGCACTTAAGTCAGTGAAGGTTTTGTTAAGGCAGTCAGCGATACAGGTGGGGTCAGTCGAGACAGTCCCATTTATGACAATCTGGGATGGAGGGGGGGAGCGGGTCTTACCATTTAAATCTTTAATGTTGTCCCAGAAGGCTCTGGACGAGCCCCAGGAGGATGTCAACGCAGCCTGGTAGAATTTAGCTTTAGCCTGCTTGATTGACCAGGTGCATTGATTGGCGGCTGTCCTGTAGGCTAGTCTGTCAGCAAGCCTACCGGAGTCATTAGCTAGTGCCAGAGGTTATCTCTTTTTAGTTGTTGGATCAGTGCAGGAGTTATCCATGCAGCAGTCCGCTTTTATCCTAGGAGAGTTGAGGGTGCATACAGGTCACAGGCGTGGTTGAAGGCCGTGGAGAGGTAGTTTAGGCAGAGTTAACGTCAGGGCGCTGGCCAATGGGGACCAGTCGATATGGGCGGAGGTGACGCTTGAGGTTGACGAGACCTCCGGGAGAAAACGGGCGGCGAGGGTCCTGCTGTACCCAGGGCAGAGGGTGGGGAGGACCAGAAGCAGATGACAGGGAGTGGTCACTGAGTGAGTCCGCATGACTTCAACGAGACTATTTTATGAGGCCGGTTAGAGAGGATGACATCCAGGAGGGAGCTAGTTCCTGTGACTTTAAGTCTAGTGGGCTGAGTGACCATTTGGGACAGGTCAAGGGCTGCAAGCTCATTCTTCAAATTATCACTGACGGCTGAGCCAATTGGAATTTAAGTCACCCATAATTAACTGTTCGGCTTTGGGGTAAGGTAGCCAGGTAGTCAAGGAGAGAGGTGGCCGCAGAGTCTTTGTGAGACCCCGGGGGTAGAGCCGCAGTTAGATAGAGCGGACCACGTCCAGGGTAGGGTGTGACTTTTAAGGTGATAGCTTGTGCCCCATGGTTTAGCTCAGGATTGGGGAGTGCGAGCCCGAGGACCGAGTTGCGCAAGTAGATAGCACACCCCCCACCACGCCTGCCCATCCTATCGGCCCTGAAAATGGTAAAGCCAGGAAGGGAGATGGCAGAGTCAGGCGTGCGGGAGGAGAGCCAGGTTTCAGCAAGCAGGAGAATATCCGGGGAGTGTTGGGTGACCCAACATAGAAGGGATGTTCTTAGGAGACTGCATATATTAATGAAGGCGATTCAAGGCCTTTGCCATCTGTGGGCAGAGGCATGGCTGGGACGACCGCCCGGGTTTGGGTTCACGCCAGAGAGCAGGAGCAGCAGGAGAATTAGGTGCCTCGTATGATGTTTGTAGCTGGTGGGGTGCATATGTGGCCGACGGGACCTCGCTGGGAGGAGCAGGGATAGGAAGGAGAGAATAACTGAGGGCGCGAAGCGCTGGGAGGATCCACTTGTGAAAGGAAACACAATACTGAGAGTACCACATAAGTGGTTGGTGGGTGGGGTGGCATGGTAGTCCAGGGTACGGAGGGATTTGGGGATGAATAGAGGGTAGATGTGGGTAATCCATGGTGAAGCAGGGATTGCGAGTGGGGCAGTGTGCCTTGGGTGGGGGCTGGTTTATGGGGGATAGAGGGGCAGAGAGAGAGCATAGGTGCTGTAGCAGGAGGAGGGCCAGCATGGCAAGGACTATGCTTGGTGAGACATTTCCCAATATAGAGCAAGAAGTGAGGGCAGGTCCCTCTAGTGCTGGAACGATATAACCAGCAAATGGGAAAGTAGGCTGATTGGTTTTTGCGCCTCATGTGACAGAGAAAAAATACACTAGATAAGGGAGAGCCGAGCAAGGGTGGTGGTGGGGCCGGTGGGGTTTGTTGAAGCTGCCATGTGGCCCAAGAGATGAAGAAAATGCCTTGCTGGTCGAGATACCTGACGGCTGAAAGAAGAAGCTAGTTCCATAAGAACCCTTGCCATTTCTAGAGGAAGTAAGGCTCTTGCTCTGAGTGTGTCCAGCTCTGCCCCTATAAAGGTAAGAAGCTGGACTGGTTCGAGAACGGACTTGGGAATGTTGAGAAGAATTCCTAGAGAAGTGAGCACTTGCTGAGTCACTTGCTGGGTGAGACTTGACTTGTTCTGGAGACTGACCCACTGTTAGCCAATCGTCCAGATATGGAAAAATTGAATTTTTTTGCCTTCTTAGAAAGGCAACTACTACTGCCAGGCACTTTGTGAAAACCCTTGGGGCTGAGGTTAGGCCAAAGGGCATTGCTCTGAACTGATAATGGCCTGAGGGCAACTCAAACCTGAGGTACTTTCTGTGGGAGCACCTGATGGGAATGTGAAAGTAGGCATCTTTGAGGTCCAGGGAGGCTAGCCAGTCCCCTGGCCTTAGAGAGGGAAGGATTATTCCCAGAGTTACCATCTTGAACTTTGGTTTTAAGAGATGTTTGTTCAGATATCTTAGGTCTAGGATGGGTCACCACTCCCCTGTCTTTTTGGGGGTCAGGAAGTACCTGGAGTGCAGTCCTTTGCCCCAGTGTAGGGTAGGTACTCTATGGCTCTTAAAACTAAGAGAGAAGAAACCTCTGCCTCTAGGGCAAGGGTTTCAAAGAGATTTGCAGGTGGAAAAGATCTGGCTCTCATCTTTGGAAATTTTTTGAAGCTGAGAACCAGTCCCTGGCTTACTACTTCCAGGACCCACTTGTCTGATGTACTAGACATCCAGTCCTGGACAAAGTAAGCCAGCCTGCCCCCTACTGGAATAGGAGAGTCGACCCGGGCAGGCCCATCAGGGTGTCTGCTTGGCAGGGGCTTTAGGCTGAGGAGTGGATGCAGCGCTGCTCATCCCCCTTCTGCCTCTCCCTCTGAAGAACCCTCTCTGAGAAAAGGTAGAAGAGGCCTGTGCTTGGTAAAAAGGCCTTTGAAAAGGCCTGCCTCTGCCCCTAAACTGCTGCCTTTGAGGAGTTGCCTGCCTTTCCTTGGCCTGAGCACTCCTGTAAGTGGTCCTGTACTCATCCATTTTCTTCATGTAATTCTCTGTCTGCTCCCCAAACAGAGAATTACCCACTACAGGAAAATCCATGGCCTTAGCCTGGGTGTCCTGTGAGAGGCTAGTACATCTGAGCCAAGCCATCCTCCAAAGAGCCACAGATGTAGCCATGACTCTTGATGACACATCATTAGAGTCCACAGCAGCATGAAACTGAACCTTAGATGCCTCAATCCCATCTGCAGCCACCGCCTCCAGCTCCTTGGCTAGCTGGGGGGGGAGGCCTGTTTAGCCAGTGCCAGTACAGTGTCCCACCTGGACTTCTGGTACCTGGCTGTATAGGCCATGTAATTCACCTGCCTGAGTCCCAAAGAAGATGCCATGTACTGCTTCTTTGCCATGGCATCAGTCTTCCTGGAGTCCTTGTCTGGGGGGTGTGAAGCCAAGGAAATAGTTGCCTTGTCACAGGCAGCAGCCTGCACTACCCCAGCATGGCTGCATTGCTGGTATAAGAACTTCCTGTCTGAGCCTGAAAGTGTATACCACTTGTCCATTCTTCTATCCACAGGAGGTACAGTGTTAGGAGACTTTAGAATTTTTTGTCTGTTTCCCAAAAGATTTGTGGAGGGGGAATAGACAGTCTCCTGTTCTCTGGGATGTCCATCATCTGTACATAAACAGGCTCCTCTTGATCTTCCACAGCCTCCTCCATAGGAAGCTGGAGGATTTCAGCCACCTTTCAGTAAAACATAAAGTGAGAAGGGGACTCAGAAAACCTAGGAGGGGAAACACCTGATGGTTTGTCTGGGGCCTTTCTCTTCAAATTCTGGTTCATAAAAATCTTCAAGGGTATAATCCTGAACCAGGGGAACCAACTGAACCGAACCCCTGCCTGAAGGAGCCGGATCGGTCGGAACTGGATGGAGCGATTCCACAATCTGAATCGCTCTGGCTATCTCTTCGGCAGTCGGAATGTGAACCTCTGGATCTGAACTGATTGTTTTCTTTTTGTCGGAACGGATCCCACGGAATCTGCTTTCCTTTTGCTCGAAAAAGTATCGCCCTGTTCAGAGGGCACTCCTTCTGGTTCAGTCGAAACCGAACCGGGCTGGCCATCCGGGTCAGCGGACTTCCCGGCCTCCTTTTCCTTCAGTCTACCTAATCTCTTCTCAAGGGTAGATTTGGGAACGTTTTTACATATTTGTCAGTCTGAATCGAGGTGGTCAAACCCCAGACAATAAACACAGGTGGTGTGTGTGGATCGGCCTTAGCAAAGACCTCCCCACACTCACTGCAGTGTTGAAACCCAGTGAGCCATGTTTTTTTCCTTGAGTTTCTCAGACATGGCTATCCTAACCAGTTTACCCTTTTTATGGCAACCGCCAGGCAAGACTCCCTTATTGGTTCCTAACCGTGTCACGGGTATTGGAAAAAAGCGCACTAAAACACGTTTTTTAAGAACCGGTAACCACACACTAAGTAAAACACACAAAATTTCACTATCAAATGGCCGGTTCAGCTGAACCGAGCCGCACTTTTACAAGTTCCACACAGAAAAAAACAGAACAATTCCTATCTAGTACGGCACCACAGACAGAGGCTGAACCGACTATGCGGATACCTTTTCGTTTAAAAAACGACGAAAACTGAAACTTTAACCGACTTTCAAACCGAGCTGGAGGAGAAATCTCCGGAGCGACTGTTCAGTGAGGCGGAGTTAAAGAATCTGACGGTTCAGGTTTGAATCACTCCAGACAGAGACTTCAACCGAGCTCGAGTGCAGCATTCTATGCCCTGCATAGAAAGTTAACTCTTTGTTCTCCAGGGCAGTTCAAAGGTTGGGAATCGCTGCAATTGTCAGAATACAGCAAGACTTCATGTTGTTTGAAGAAGAAAGCTACTATGGTTCTCTAAAGAGGTGGAAGACAAAGTAAGGGCTAAAAGGGTGAGTTTCAGGAAGCTGAAGAGGACCCAAAGGGAGGAAGACAGGGAGGTGTACCTTGAGTGTCTAAGGGAAGTGGGGAAAGCTGTTAGGAGCACAAAGGCGCAGACAGAGGAGGGATTAGTGCAAACAGTAAAAATGAGGAACAAGACATTCTACTTTCTTCTCTGCCTTACCTACAGACCCTTCTCTTACACCCCCTGCTGCCGTTGTCCTCTTCAGACGTCCCAGTGCCAAAACACAGCCCCCCCAAGTTAGCTCCTCTTCTAGCTCTAAATAATTGCCCTACATTTACCACCTCTTTAACTCATGCTTTGTTCTACCCCATTGCCTGCCACCCACTGAGCTTGCTATTGTACTCTAGCTGTATTTAATCCTCTGTTTCCCTCCTTGTTCGACAGACAGCCCATCTGCGGGCTTCCTAAGCTGCTCCTGTGGCCCTGGCTCTCTCCGAGCAGGCCACAGCTAACAGACCACCCGACTGACCCCCGGACAGATTCAGGTACGCCCCGGACCTCCGAAACTTGTGGTTTTGAATGCTGCTGTTTTGACTGGACGCCCAGTGGAGGAGCGAGGCACTGATTGGCAGCTTTGCTCCTTGGCTGATTTTCCAACGCCTGGTGCTTCCTGATCTCAGGGACATCTCTTTCTGTGCTGTGTTCTGGACTGAATTTTTTTGCCCACCACCCCTCCCCCACCTTCTCACAGTATTAAATAGACCCTTACTCTGCCCCTTTCCTCAGCCTAGCAGCTGATTGGTCACTCCATTGCTGCACATTTTCATGCTATTGGCCTCCCTGTCTTCAATACCTGACTTGACCCACTTTCTCACAGCCCCTTTTTAAAGCAGTCCCACCCACAGGATCACACACTTGCTCTCAACTTTTTCTCCAGCCACTCCATCTAACTCCTCTCAATTACTGCTCTACCTGCCCTATTGTTAGGGACCTCACCCAAATTCGACTATATACCCTTTCAACTATAAACCAGCTAGCAGTTAAGCAGGCCAGCAACACCAGACAAACTACCATGGGGTGCAACCACCCTACTACTACTCCTCACTACCTCTTTTGGCATTGCTGGTACCATATACGAATTTGGACCTCTACCTTCCCACTCTGAATCCTCACTGGGTGCAAGCTGGAAGAAAAGCTTACACATAGCCACTACCACTTCCGGTAACGATAGGCTCTTTATCCTCCCGCACCTCCCATACACAGTTATCGCCAAGCCAACCTTCCAAACCGTAACCTTAACAGTTAGCTTTCCCTCTAATTTAACACAGGCGTATAGACACCTCCCCCACCTGAAGCGCAGGCGACGGAAGACACGAGGGAAGATAAACATCACCCTGTCTGCCAGAAAGGTCATCTTTCTGCTACTGCTACTCTCTGGCAATGTTCACCTAAACCCTGGACCAACAACCCTGAGGAGCAGGGGGGTCCATACAGTGAACGGCCTAAAGATAGCATCGCTAAACATCTGCAGCCTACCTGCCAAATTCGATCAACTCCAGGCTTGGATGACCATCCATGCCCCAGACATGCTCTGCCTAATGTAAACCTGGCTGTTGTGTAGGATCAAAGATGGTGAGGTGGCCATCGAAGGATTCCAAGCATTTCGACTTGATAGAATAGGCAGGAAAGGTGGCGGCTGCTTCCTACATGCCAGAAACTGAGTTACTCGGTCCTCCCCATCTCCAAAGTTGTGGAGAATTATGAGCTACTAGTGGTAAAAATACAAGTCGGCCTAAAAGGCAAGACCCTTACCATCGCCACAACCTACCTGCCCCCCAAGAAAGCGAAGGAAGGCCTTCCTCTTGTTATGGAAGAATTTAGCGCACTCAGAAAGGGCTCAGAACTCATCTTGACTGGTGACTTTAATATTAACTGGTTATGTAAGGAGGCAACACCCTCCAGAGACTTAATCACCTCACGCAACTAGTAACTCTCCCCACCAGGCAGAACTACAAGGCTGGTGCCAGCACCCTCATTGACTGGGTCTTAGCTAGCTCACCGACTCGATTCTCCGAACTCAGGGTTCTCACGGACGTGCTAAGTGACCACTCCCCAGTCTCCTTTATATGGACTACTAAACTTGCCAAAAGCCCACCCCGCCTCATTGACAGCAGGGTTCTGCGCAAAGGCAAACTTGGATCCATCAAATTGGCCCTGTCTGCCTACAACTGGTCCCCCATCAACAAGACACCTACGCTGGACCAGGCCCTTAGTTTTTTCACTGAGGGCTTCAATTCCATCTGTGATGTCTATGCACCATGCACAAAACGGAAAATTCGGGGGGAGGTTAACGGCTGGACTGATGGCAAGCTCCTCTCCCTCCTAAAGGAGAGGGACTGCCTCTGGGAAAAGGCCTTTAACTCAGGCAGCAAGCATAACCTACAGTGCTACAAAACGGCTAGAAATCGGTGCACCAAACTTATCAGGCTCGCAAAAGCCAATTTCCGTAAGACCCAGCTTAACAACACATGGGGAGATGGAAAGAGGTTTTGGGACAACACCAAGAACATCCTTGGTAAAGATCAAAAGCAGCACCCTAAGATGCTCAGCATTAATAACTCGTCCTCCTCAGATCTGCTAGCCATTGCTGATGCCTTTAACCAGGGCTTTACAGACCTGTCCTCAGTGCTGCCTCCAGACTACTTTCTGCCTTATGGAGGACCAAAGTTGCTCCAACCTGCTCATAACTAACCACCCAGCCTTCTACTTTAAGAAGGTAACGGTGAAGGAGGCCCTAACGATGGTTAGGAAAGTCCTAGGCAAAACCAGATTGGGGAGTGACTGGCTAGACATGAAGTTACTGTCTCTCATCCTTGATGTTCTTATCATGCCCATAACAATGCTATTTAATAAGTCCTTTGCCCTAGCTCAATTTCCAGAGGTATGGAAGCAAGCCCTGGTAACTCCAGTGCATAAGAATGGTGACAAGGTGCTGGTGTCAAACTACAGGCCAATATCTATCCTCTCCCCACTATCCAAAGCTTTGGAAAAAATAGCGGCAAGTCAACTCACAGAATACCTCAATAAGTACAATCTGCTCTGCCCAAACCAACATGGCTTCAGGCAAAAACACAGTACCACCACGGCACTGATGGAATAAACTGACTATGCGCACAAGGCGCTGGATGAAGGCAAATTGGTGGGGTCCATCTGCATAGACCGCAACAAAGCCTTCGACACCATCAACCACCTTCTACTAGTACCCCAGCTCCAAAGATTGGGTGTGGCACCAAATGCCGTGAATTGGTTCAATGACTACCTAACACACAGGAGCCAGCGAGTCAAAATCGGGCAGACGTTATCCAGCTCCAGAGATGTACTCCTAGGAGTCCCTCAAGGATCAATTCTAGGGCCCGTTTTTCAGCCTCTTTGTAAATGACCTACCCACAGCCTGTGACACCAAACTTATTCTGTATGCGGACGATGCCATGCTGCTGAGCAGCAGCACCTCTCAGGTTGCCCTACAAGCAGAACTACAGAACTCTTTCAGTAAACTCAAGGATTGGTTCAGTAGGCAAAAGCTGCTACTAAATTGCAAGAAAACCAAGGCCATGCTACAATCCAGCCCCTACACCAAACACAAGCATGCTCCCCTCGTAGTCACCAACAAGGCTGGTGAGCAGATTGAGCAGGTACACTTGTTCAGGTACCTTGGAGTCACCATTGATGACTCTCTCACTTATACGCACTACGTAGACTCCCTTGTCAAAGTGGTAAATGCAAAGATCAGGGTCCTCTATAGGCATAAGAAATCCCTCACCCCAGAAGCACTCCGAATCTCAGTCTCCAGCTCCATGCTCTCCACGATAGACTACTTGCTGGTGGTCTGTGGAGCTGCTACTGATACAGTGCTCAAAAGGGTCCAAATTGCACTCAGTAAGGCATGCCACCTTACCCTGTGTGCAGATCACTACACTCATACTTGCACCCTGTATGAGCGTACAGACTGGCTTAACCTAAAAGACAGGATCAAATACCAAACTTGCCTCCTGGGAAAGAAGGCACTCCTCGGAAAAACCCCACCCTGTATAGGAAACCTGCTCGAGGCTTCTCTCTCAACACATCACCAGACGGAGGAAGAATGGAGCACTGTCCATACCATTCCGCCGAACCTCACTACGGCAGCGTGCTTTCTCCTATCTGGCCCCCCTCTGGATAAATGAACTCCCGATGAAATTACAAACAGCCTGTCTCAATTCAAAGTAGGCCTCAAACAGCACCTAAAATCCAACTCAAAATGCACCTGCTTCTCAGGCCCCAATTGATAGACAGGCCTACCCCCAAGGTAACACCCAGCAGGGCTACCTAGAGAACCCTGCCTCCATTTCTGCCTAGCCAAGGGCTTAGGTAAGCCATCAGTCCTCTTTAAATGCACTTGGTACTGCTCCTCACACCCCCCGACACACACACACACACACCATACTCGACAAAGCCCTCTGAGCTGCTCCCCATCACAGCCCCCTGCTTCACTATTCCCTGCCGCCGCCTCTGCGGTTGGTTTCAAACCCAGTCCCCCTTGTTTCACTGTTACCCAGCCTCTCGCCATCTGGGATAGTGTTAAACCCTTTGCAGTTACTCTGCCATAGTCTATCAACGGATTTGGAGGTTTCAAGGGGTGTGCTACCTAGGGCAACAAATTAGAAATAGTTTAGTATTCAATTACAACTGCTCAGTTTTTTCTCCTATTTGTCATGTAATCACTCTTTAATGCCTAATGATCAGGCTTCTGTAACCACTGAATATGTGTATTGTCTTATTGTCCACCCTGACGTGGAACCTTTGTAAAAGAGCTCACGCTCAAAGGTTTTTCCGAAATACTAAACAAACAATTATAGGTACATCAACGAAAGAAGAAAAATCAGGGGAGGGATTGTAAGACTCAAAGGGAAGGAAGGAGAGTGTAAGGAGGGAGACCTAGATAAGGAAGAAGTACTGAAGAATTACTTCTGTTCAGTATTCACTGAGGAGGAGGAGGAGGATCAGGGACCACAGCTGGGTAGCGGGTGCAAAGGGTGGAAGAGAGGTGGACACCAGTCCATTCACAGTGGAGAAAGTTCTGGAAGAGTTCACAAAACTGAAAGTGGACAAGGCTATGAGACCAGATGGCATACGCCCAAGAATATTATGAGAGCTATGAAGGGAACTAGCAGCGCCTCTGGCAGTCATGTTCACCGAGTCACTCAACAGACGGTCAGCCTCATCTCAGTGGTGGGGAAGATCGTGGAGGTACTGCTGAAAGAAAGGATAGTGGTACACCTGGAATCCAGTGGTGCCCAGGATCTGAGACAACATGGATTCACAGCAGAAAGGGCATGTCAAATGAATCTTATAGATTTTTTTGATTGGGTGACAAAAGGAAGTAAATCTGGGAGGAGCAGTGGACGTAGTCTACCTCGATTTAAGCAAAGCCTTCGATACCGTCCCACATAGAAGGCTGGGTAACAAGATGGGGTAGTCCTGACATGGGACACAAGGTAATAAACTGAGTTAATAACTGACTGACAGGAGGCAGAGGGTGGTGGTAGATGGGATCCAAACAGGGGAGAGGGGTGTGACCAGTGGGGTGCCTCAGGGAGCAGTCCTGTTCAATGTCTTCATTAGTGGCATTGTGGAAGGGCTGGAAGGAAAGGTCTGCCTGTTTGCAGATGACACCAAGATCTGCAACAGGGTGGATACTCCAGAAGGGGTGGAGAAAATGAGGAGGGACCTGGGGATGCTTGAAAAATGGTCTGATCTGTGGAAACTCAGGTTCAGTGCAGACTAATGCACCTGGGAAGAGGGAACCCTGGGGAGAGCTATAGGATTGGGGGGAGGTGCTGACTATCACCAAAGAGGAAAGGGACCTAGGGGTTGTCATTTCTGATGACCTAAAAGTATCAAAGCAGAGCACAAAGGCTGTAGGGAGGGCCAGTGGCATGCTGGGGTGTATAGGCAGAGGTATCACTAGCAGAAGGCGGGAGGTGGTGATGCCATTGTATAACACACTAGTGAGGCCTCACCTAGAGTACTGTGTGCAGTTCTGGAGGCCACACCTGCGCAAGGACATTGACAGAGTGGAGGCGATCCAGAGAAGGGTGACAAAGGTGGCACATGGCTTGCACCACAAAACATATGAGGAGAGATTAAAGGACCTCAATATGTACTCACCGGAGGAAAGAAGGGAGCAGGGGGACATGATAGAAACTTTCAAGTACCTCAAGGACATAAACAACATATAGCGTGGTGACATCTTCCAATGTAGGAGTACAAGAACTAGGGGGCATGATCTGAAATTAGAGGGGGGTAGATTAAGAGGAAATTTTTCTTCACAGAGAGGGTGATGGACACATGGAATAGTCTGCCGCAAGAGAAGGTGGTGGGAATGAGCCCGGTGGAGGGTTTTAAACATGCCTGTGTTGGGCACCAGGGAACCTTGAGGTGGGAGGGAGTGATGAAAAACCACTGACCAGATAGTGTCAGACGCCGCATACAAGTTTAGGGCTTACGGGCGGACTGGGTAGGCCTATCGGTCCTTATCTGCTGCCCTGGATGACATGGCTGACACAGTGGCCAGAGCAGCTGTCACAGGCATATGCCTTTGCAGGCACTCATGGCTTAGGGTCTCTGGAATTGCAGCCGATGTGCAAAACAAGGTGCTTAATGCCTCTTTCAGTGGCACCAAGCTCTTCGGCCCTAATGTCCAGGACCTCAGTAATGATCTGCAGGCCTCTGGCACAGCCATCAGATTAGTGCATTCTCTCTCCCACACACAGTCACATGGTAGAGGGTGGCCTTCTGTTCACGGACAGACCAGTAGGCCATTCTCAAGGGGCTCCCCCCGCACCCAGGGTAAGCGCAGCACCCAGGCCTCCTTGCCCACCCCCTCCAATGCTGGAGCAGTGGCCAAGCGCCACAGCAATGATTGGCCAGTCTCCACAGCTGGTCCTTCCTCAGCTTGACTCCTTGCCAGACCCCCCTACTCTGGCCCAGACTCAGGAGGTGGTGGCCAGAGGTTGATTCTCCCTCCATCTGAATTATTGGAGAACTGTAACTTCAGATGTTTGGATCCTGCAGATCATAAAGACTGGTCATACCCTGGAGTTCATCCAGTAGCCTCCAGATACCCCTCCTCCACCCTCCAACTATCCCCAGCTCACTTGTCTGTTCTCCGGGAGGAAGTAAGTCTCTTCTGCGCAAGCAGGCAATTGAACTGATGCCAAGAAGGTAGAGGAACCAGGGGTTTTATTCCAGGTTCTTCCTGGTCCCTAAAAAGACCGGAGAGCTGAGACCCATTTTAGATCTGAAGGACCTCAATCTCTTTGTCCAGTACCAAAAATTTCAGATGGTAACTTTGCCAGGCCTCATGCCCCTCCTCAAAACTGGGGACTGGCTGTGTTCACTGGACATGCAGGATGCTAACCTGCACATTTCAGTCTTTCCTCCTCAGAGGAGGTTTCTCCACTTTGCTTTCCAGTGCGAGCACTACCAGTTCATAGTACTGCCCTTTGGCTAATCCTCTGAGCCGAGTGATTTTACCAAATGCTTAACAGCGCTCGCAGAAGTTCTCAGAAGAGAGGGACTGTACGTCTTCCCTTACCTGGATGATTGGCTTCTCAAGGCCCCGTCCAGGGAACAGCTCTTACTGACTCTGGAGCGCAGTCTCCAGCTCTTCCACTCTCTGGGCATAACAGCCAACCTGCCCAAGTCTGTTCTAGTACTGTCCCAAAGACTGCAGTACATCGGGGTGGTTCTGGACTCCGAGCAGAGAAAGGCCGCCTTGCCCCAAAACAGGGTGGAATGCCTTATGGCCCAGACTCAAGACGTTGCCAAGAGCTGGTACATTCCTGCCAGGCTGTACCTCAGGCTGTTGGGTCTAATGGCTGCAGCCATTTCCACCATTCCATTGGCCAGACTTCACATGTATACCCTCCAGTGGACCCTCGGAGTGCAATGAGACCAGTGTACGGATGAGTTAGACCAACAAGTCCTGGTCTCCTCCCAAGTTCTCAAGGAGCTGCAGTGGTGGATGGACCTCTCATACTTTCTTTAAGGGGTTTCCTTTCAGACCTCCTCCCAGCATCAGATTCTAACCATGGATGCTTCGGGGTTAGGTTGAGGAGCTCACCTGGGTCTCTTACAAACCCAGGGCTCCTGGTCCCAGTGGGAAGCCGCACTGCGTATCAATGTCCTGGAGATGAGTGGTGCTATATGCCTTGCAGGCATTTCAGGGGCATCTGGCTCCAGGCCAGCTGCTGGTGCAGTCTGACAACCTGAGTGTTGCCTACTACATCAACAAGCAGGGTGGGACTTACTTGTACCCTCTTTGCAGGGAGACCATGAGAGTGTGGTATTGGGCACTGGAGCACAGTCTGACTCTCTCAGTGATCCACGTGCCAGGCATCCTATACACCATGGCGGACATTCTCAGCAGGACCCAGTCTAGCATGCACAAATGGGAGCTTCTCTCATCTGTAGCAGATGATCTGTTCGACAGTTGGGGTCATCCAAAGTTGGACCATTTTGAGTCCCCACTCCACGCAAAACTGCCCAATTTCTGCTCGCTAGATCCAGGGCCTGGAGTTTTCTGGTGAGATGCTGTTGTCCCTCTCTTGAAGCAGGAGATTTCTGTATGCATGCCCTCCGTTCCCTCTAATGTAGAGGGTACTGATCAAGCTGCAAATGGAGGGGGCCAGCATGATTCTGGTAGCTCCATTCTGACCTTGCCATGTATGGTTACCTCTGCATCAGCAGCTGGCAGAGGAACCTGTGATACCTCTGCCCCTTTGCAGGAATCAGCTGACCCACGATCGGGGGGGACCCTGGTCCATCGCAGCCTCAGATCCCTTCATCTGCATGCATGGCTACTGAGGATGTAGCCATCGCCAGGTTCGGGATCTCTAACAGGGTGGTGGACATCCTGGTGGCCACCCGTGCCACTTATGCCATGAAGTGGAAGCAGTTTGCCATCTTTCAAACAACATGGAAGTCTTGCTGTATTCTGACAATTGCAGTGATTCCCAACCTTTGAGCTGCCCCAGAGAACAAAGAGTTAACTTTCTATGCAGGGCATAGAATGCTGAGCTCGAGCTCTGTTGAAGTCTTTGTCTGGAGTGTTTCAAACCTAAACTGTCAGATTCTTTACTCCGCCTCACTGAACGGTCGCTCCAGAGATTTCTCCTTCAGCACAGTTCGAAAGTCGGTTAAAGTTTCAGTTTTCGTCGGTTTATAAACCGAAAAAGTATCTGCATAGTCGGTTCAGTCTCTGTCTGTGGTGCCGTGAGTACTAGATAGGAATTGTTCTATTTTTTTCTGTGTGGAACTTGTAAAAGTGCAGCTCGGTTCGGCTGAACCGGACATTTGGTAGTGAAATATTGTGTTTTGTGTGTGGTTACCGGTTCTTATCGGTTCTAAAAAAAAAAAAAAAAAGCGTGTTTTAGTGTGTTTTTTTAAAATACCCGTGACACGGTTAGGAACCGATAAGGGAGTCTTGCCTGGCGGTTGCCATAAAAAGGGTAAGTTGGATAGGTTGGCTGTGTCTGAGAAACCCAAGAAAAAAACCGGGCCCACTGGGTTTCAACAGTGCAGTGAGTGTGGGGAGGTCTTTGCTAAGGCTGATCCCCACACTACCTGTGTTTATTGTCTGGGGTTTGACCACCTCGATTCAGACTGCCAAATATGTAAACATTTTTCCAAATCTACCCTTGAGAAGAGATTAGGTAGACTGAGGGAAAAGGAGACCGAGAAGTCCGCTGACCTGGATGGCCAGCCCGGTTCGGTTTCGACCGAACCAGAAGGAGTGCCCTCTGACCAGAGGCGATGCCGGGCAAAGGAAGCCGATTCGAGGATCGGTTCCGACAAAAAACGCAAAGACAAATAGACTGGTTCGGATCTAGAGGTTCATGTTCCGACTGCCGAAGAGATAGCCAGAGTGAGTCAGATTGTGGAATCGCTCCGTCCGGTTCCTACCAATCCGGCTCCTTCTGGCAGGGGTTTGGTTCGGTTGGTTCCCCCGGTTCAGGATTATACCCTTGAAGATTTTTATGAACTGGAATTTGAGGAGGAAGGGGAATTTGAGGATGATGATGTAAGTGAAGCTCTGGATGTGGTTGTGGAACCGGACATCTCCCCAGACAGACCTTCAGGTGTTTCTCCTCCTAGGCTTTCTGAGTCCCCTTCTCACTTTACGTTCTACAGAAAGGTGGCTGAAACCGTCCAGCTTCCTATGGAGGAGGCTGTGGAAGATCAAGAGGAGCCTGATTAGGTAGAGATGATGGACATCCCAGAGTCCAAGAGACTGTCTGTTCCCCTCCACAAATCTTTTGGGAAATGGACACAAAAAATCCTAAAGCCTCCTAACACTGTACCTCCTGTGGATAGAAGAATGGACAAGAGGTATACACTTTCAGGCTCAGACAGAGAGTTCTTACATCAGCAATGCAGCCATGTTGGGGTAGTGCAGGCTGCTGCCTGTGACAAGGCAAATATTCCCTTGGCTTCACAATCCCCAGACAAGGACTCTGGGAAGATTGATGCCATGGCAAAGAAGCAGTACATGGCATCTTCTTTGGGACTCAGGCAGGCGAATTACATGGCCTATACAGCCAGGTACCAGAAGTCCAGGTGGGACACTTTACTGGCACTGGCTAAACAGGCCTCCCCTCAGCTAGCCAAGGAGCTGGAGGCGGTGGCTGCAGATGGGATTGAGGCATCTAAGGTTCAGTTTTATGCAGCTGTGGACTCTAATGATGTGTCAAGAGTCATGGCTACATCTGTGGCTCTTTAGAGGATGGCTTGGCTCAGATGTACTAGCCTCTCGCAAGACACCCAGGCTAAGGCCATGGATTTTCCTGTAGTGGATAATTCTCTGTTTGGGGAGCAGACAGAGAATGACATGAAGAAAATGGATGAGTACAGGACCACTTACAGGAGTGCACAGGCCAAGGAGAGGCAAGCAACTCCTCAAAGGCAGCAGTTTAGGGGCAGGGGCAGGCCTTTTCAAAGGCCTTTTTACCAAGCACAGGCCTCTTCTTCCTTTTCTCAGAGAAGGTTCGTCAGAGGGAGAGGCAGAAGGGGGATGAGCAGCGCTGCATCCACTCCTCAGCCTAAAGCCCCTGCCAAGCAGACACCCTGATGGTCCTGCCTGGGTCGACTCTCCTATTCCAGTAGGGGGCAGGCTGGCTTACTTTGTCCAGGACTGGATGTCTGTTACATCAGACAAGTGGGTCCTGGAAGTACTAAGCCAGGGACTGGTTCTCAGCTTCAAAAAATTTCCAAAGATGAGAGCCAGATCTTTTCCACCTGCAGATCTCTCTTAAACCCTTGCCCTAGAGGCAGAGATTTGTTCTCTCCTAGCTTTAAGAGCCATAGAGAGTACCTACCCTACACTGGGGTAAAGGACTGTACTCCAGGTACTTCCCGACCCCCAAAAAGACAGGGAGTGGTGACCCATCCTAGACCTAAGATATCTAAACAAACATCTCTTAAAACCAAAGTTCAAGATGGTAACTCTGGGAATAATCCTTCCCTCTCTGAAGGCCAGGAGACTTGCTAGCCTCCCTGGACCTCAAAGATGCCTACTTTCATATTCCCATGAGGTGCTCCCACAGAAAGTACATCAGGTTCGAGTTGCCTTCAGGCCATTATCAGTTCAGAGCAATGCCCTTTGGCCTAACCTCAGCCCCAAGGGTTTTCACAAAGTGCCTGGCAGTAGTAGTTGCCTTTCTAAGAAGGCAAAAGCTTTCGATTTTTCCATATCTGGATGATTGGCTAATAGTGGGTCAGTCTCCAGACCAAGTCAAGTCTCACCTGCAAGTGACCCAGCAAGTGCTCACTTCTCTAGGATTTCTTCTCAACCTTCCCAAGTCCGTTCTCGAACCAGTCCAGCTTCTTACCTTTATAGGGGCAAAACTGGACACACTCAGAGCAAGAGCCTTTCTTCATCAAGAAAGGGAAAGGGTTTTTATGGAACTAGCTTCTTCTTTCAGCCTTCAGGTATCTCAACCAGCAAGGCATTTCCTCCAGCTCTTGGGCCACATGGCAGCTTCAGCAGCAGTGGTCCAAGGGGCAAGATTCCAGATGAGGGATATTCAGTTTCACCTGAGAGCTTTTTGGTCTCAGAGGAAGGATTCCCTTACCAAACTGATCCCAGTGACTCTGACCTTGATCCAAGCCCTCCAATGGTGGCAGGATCAGGACAATTTAAGACAAGATGTTCCTTTTGTTACTCAGCCTTGTTCAGTGGTCTTTACCACGGATGCTTCTCGTCTTGGCTGGGGAGCCCATCTGGGGTCCCTCACTGCCCAGGGGCTGTGGTCCCCCCAAGAATCCCTTCTCCACAGCAGTCTCCTAGAGCTCAGGGCAGCTCTTCTGGCCCTAAAAGCTTTCTTTGTCAGTACAGAACAAGGTGGTTCAAGTCAGAACAGACAACACCGCCACCATGTGGTACATCAACAAGCAGGGAGGCACTCTGTCCACGGCCTTGTGCACAGAAGCCATGAGGTTGTGGTCCCTGGCTTATTCCCTGCAAACTTCTCTTGTAGCAGTTCACCTTCCAGGCAAGGACAATGTGCAAGCAGATGCACTGAGCAGGATCTCTCAGGGCCATCACAAATGGTCCCTGGACACTCAGGTGTTGAAAGTGATTTTTTCAAGGTGAGGCACTCCAGAGATGGATCTCTTTGCAGCCCCAGACAATCACCAACTCCCTCTCTTTTTTTGCAGACCTCCAGTCTTGGGCTCAGTCCCTCTGGATGCCCTGATCCTGAATGGGGAAGGGACGTTTCTGTATGCCTTTCCCCCCTTCTCACTCCTGTTCAAAGTTTTGGTCAAAATAAGGTCTCAACCTTGCAAGGTGATTCTGATTGCTCCAGATTGGGCCAGGCACCCCTGGTAAACCCCTGTTGCTGTCCCTAGCAGTCCATCTTCCCCTGTCTCTTCCCAGGAATTACAACCTGTTAACATCCTCTCAGGGAAGGATTTGGTACCCCAATCTTCAGTCTCTTAATCTCAAGGCTTGGCTCTTGAAGAGTTAGTTTGCAGATCTGCATCTTTCCCAAGGGGTTCTGGATATCCTCAAGGCTTCTCGAAAGCCCTCCACCAGAAAGACTTACAACTCCAAATGGAAAAGATTCAGCATTTGATGTTCTAAGAAGCATATTTCTCCAGACACTGCTGGATTGCCTACGGTTCTGGATTATATGGTCCATCTTAATGGCCTAGGCCTCAGACCAGCTACTGTCAAGGTACACTTGTCAGCTGTTTCTGCATTTTTGTCTGTGTGGAAGTCTTCCTCACTATCTTCCCATCCTGTGTCCTGTAAATTTTTTAAAGGATTGCTTCACACCAATTCTCCTTTTAGAGACCCTGCCCCTGCCTTGGATTTGAATGTTTGCATTGCTTAACTTATGCAACCCCACCTTGGAGCCTGTGTCTTCAGCAGAGCTTAAGTACTTGTCTTGGAAAACTGTGTTCGTGGTAGCCATTACCTCTGCCAGGCATATCAGTGAATTGCAGGCCATGTCAGTGGAACCTGATTTTATCTCCTTTCACAGGGATAAAGTAGTCCTTAGAGCCAATAGAAGGTTCTTGCCCAAAGTGGTTTCAGACTTCCTTTTAAGTCTGTGTCTCTTCCTGTTTTCTTCACTGATCATTCTTCCTCAGGAGAGAGGAGGCTACACAGTTTAGATGTCAAAAGAGCCCTTAGTTACTACATAGAGTGTACCAAGGGTCACAGGTTTGACTCCCTCCAGTTGTTCCTCACTTATGGAGAAGTGGGAAAGGGCAAACTTGCCACCAAAATATCTATTGCCGGGTGGATTGTGTCTTGTATACAATTCTGCTATGAAAAACTGGGAAAAACTGTACCCTCATGCCTGAGGGCTCATTCCAAAAGAGGTACAGCTGCTTCCCTGGCTGCTGCCAGGGATATCCCTCTCTTCGAAATTTGTCAAGCAGCCACCTGGAAAACAGTCCATACCTTTACCAAGCACTACTCTCTGGATATCCAGGCTAGGAGTGATGCTCGGTTTGGCAGTACTTCAGAGTCTATTCCCAAAGTAGGTTCTGTCCCTCCTCCTTGAAGGTACTGCTTGGTAGTCTGCAGTTGTCAAAATACAGCAAGACTTCATGTTGTTTGAAGAAAAAATTACTCATCTTAGTAATTATGTTTCTTCTAATGGATTCTTGCTGTATTCTGACCTCCCTCCCTGCCACCCCTGTCAGAACCTGTTTTTGGGAAGTGGGTGGGCAGGTGCAGTGTTGCACCCCAGGGGTGTTTTTTGCTTGCACCCTCCTCCTTTTGCTTGGGTGCTGATCTATTATTGTTGTTTGTAGTAGATTGCTTTTTGGGTTTCCTAACTTGAGTCTTCCTTGGGAATCCAAAACTTTTTTTCACCTAGTTGGCTAGTAGGAATTTTTACAATTTCCACATAGAATTTTTAGTTAATTGGGCTCGTAAGAATCTGACTGTTTAGGTTTGAAACCCTCCAGACAGAGACTTCAACCGAGCTCAAGCTCAGCGTTCTGTGCCCTACATAGAAAGTTAACTCTTTGTTCTCCATGGCAGTTCAAAGGTTGGGAATCACTGCAATTGTCAGAATACAGAAAGACTCCATTTGAAGAAACATAATTACTAAGGTGAGTAATTTTTTTTGTGCTGCCAAGCATTCCCTAGACACTCTCACCTGTCCTGTGAAGCATGTCCTGGACTACCTGATCTCTCTGTCTGATTCAGGCCTTCAGTATTCCTCCCTCAAGGTCCACCTTTCGGCAATTTCTGCCTTTCACGTGGCCATGGGTGACTGCACATTTGCTCAGCTGGATGTCTCCCGTACCTTCCCTAGTGGGATCCTGCATCTGAAACCCCAAGTACGTTCCCCTATCCCGGCTTGGGACTTAAATTTTGTTTTGGAAAAGTTGAGTCTTGTCTCCTTTTGAACCAACTGCAGCTTCCGCTTTCTCTCTTGGAAGTGCTCATTTTAGTTGCACTTACTTCTGTTCGAAGAATTTCAGAGCTTCAGGCCCTCTGGTGCGAGAAGCCTTATTTGATTTTTCACAAAGACAGGGTATCTTTATGCACAAATTCTAAGTTTTTGCCTAAAGTGGTTTTCTGAGTTCACACTAAATCAGTCTATACACCTTCCTTTTTATTTTCCTGAGCATGCCAGTCCAGAGGAAGCACTGCTCAATACTTTGCATGTGCGCAAAACTTTGAAGTATTATCTACTTTGGACCAAAGAGTCCAGAATGTCTAAGCAGTTGTTTGTTTCTTTTGCCTCAGGTAGAGAGTACGCTTCAGTTTCTAAGCAACGTTTATCCAAATGGTTGGCATATTGCATTGTGTTCTGTTACAGGAAGTAATGGCAAAGAGTTGCCTGGTGCTGTCAAGGCTCATTCCACCAGAGGCGTGGCTACTTTGGTGGCTTGTTTCATAGGGGTCTCAGTCGCTAATATTTGTGCGGGCCGCCACCTGGAGTACAATCCACACTTATACTAAGCATCACAGTCAGGACATTGCCTCAAAAGCCTGCACAGGTTTTGACAGGGCTGTGCTACAAGGACTCCTGTTTTAAGTTTATGGAGTTCTGGCCTCCCAGACTGTCTGTTTCTCTTGTCACTGCTTGGTACTCGTTCCTATGAAGTAACCTGATGACTGAGATACCCCAAAGAAGATAGAACAGTTAGGTAAGAACTTACCGTAACAATAGATCTTACTTCGAGAGGGCTCTTGCAGTAGGTAATTACAAATAGGACTGGCGTCACATGTTGGCAGGATCCTGAAAATTTCTAGTTAGCAGTCCCTGGCAGGACCGCCCCGTCGGGTGACGGCGTCATCGGCTGTCCGGTGTAAAGGCGGTCCCGGATGCCCACCTTCCAGTTCTTTCCGCCGTTGCGGCTCGTGCAGCGTTTCGCGAAAAGCTTGTGCTCGTCAGCCCCTGCCTTCGTCGGTTTTTACCGAAAATTGTTATTTTTACAATCGTCAGGGTATATCGTCGGTGTGCGTCGCCCCACACCCTCCCGAGCACAAAAACAGTGCAACTGGTGCGCGCCCAACTGCCACTGGCCAAGGACCGCCATTCCCCAGCTCTTCTGCCCAGGTCCTGATCACCTGGTCGATAAGCGCCAGCATTGCCTCAACTTCAACGCGCTACCCGTAAACCATGCCCAACAAAAGAGTTGAAAAGTTCAGGCAGGCGTCCACTTCCCGAGGGACATCGAAAAGAAGGACAAGGAGGCACGGGAGAAGTTCTCCTCTACCGTGTCTCCCGGAGAGGCGGCCCAGATCACGTCCCCGGATACCGTTCGGCAACCTCAAGGGTTTGGAGGAGCCATCGGCCTGCCCGTCTGGCTTGTGCTTTCGGGCCTTGCCGGGCTCCTCCCGAGGCCGAATGGAGCCTCTGCCCCAGTTCAGCCGCGGGCGCCCTGCGGCCCTACTGGCGTGGGCGACTCCTCTAAGTCTGTTGTCTGCTCCTCTGGCGTCCACAAGGAGAGGTTGATAAGACGCCCGACCCTTGGCGGCGCGCGACCACTTCCCCATCGGACCGTCTGTCCCCCCTCGGCCCGATTCTGGTGAGGGCTCCGTAAGCGGATGCCAGCTCCTCGGCGCCCATCGAGGCTTCGCCCCCTAAGCCGCATGTCGGCCCCTCCGCCCGGGCGGCGGAACCTCGGCCGGACCCCTCACGTCCGTGGTACCCTTTCCCTGCATGCTCGCTGCCGTCTGGGAGCCTGAGTCACCCCAGTCTGACCCGGGAGTTTCTCTCCTCCATCCCGGGCGATGCGAGGATCTTCCTCCTCCGTCAGACCCTCCTCCGCGGAACCGGATCTGGCAGTCCCGGCCCCGGACGCCCGGCCTCGCCCGGTACCACCGGCGCGGCAGGGGATATCCCCTTCCGTCGCGCCCTCCACCCTCCGGGCCCCTATGTGAACCGCCAGTGAGCTGCCGACCGGGCCGTCTGCTCGGCAGCTCCCCGGCTCCAGTACCCGCCGTCTTATCCGATGCCGTCATACCGGGACCGCGGTATCCACCGCCGCAGTACCCGGCGCGGGTGTCCGCCAGCGGGTTTTGGATGCCTCGCCTTCTGTAGGTACAACCCGTACACACTTTCCTTCTCCTCCCTCCACCGCCCCCACGGCCGCCGGTGGATCTGCAGGAGACTCTAGCCTCTTGGTGGGCCGAGGCCAAGGCTCAACTCACCAAGGAGGTAGAGAGCTGCCTTACGACGACGGTGCTGCCACCGGCTCCCGTACGTCCAAGGCGGCACACTCCCTCACCGCGTCCAGACTCCAGGGCCCTTCCCTCTGGATCCCGAGAGGGGCAGGACACGCATTCGGGTACCACCAAGGAACCCGTTCCTCCCCAGTCGTGTAAGGAGTCTTTTCTTCTTCTGCTTCTTCTTCCCTCTCGGATTCCTCGGACTCTTCCGAGGATGCTCGAGAGGGCAGACCCGCTCTCCATCTAAGCCCCAGCCGAGGACCGCTCCGAAGTCTTCTCCGGAGGATCCATCTTTCACGGAGTTGCTTAGAAAAATCCAGGAAGTTCACCAGTGGCGCTCTTTGGAACCAGATCCTCAGCGGCTTAAGCTTGCCGAACATCTGGACCTGCCCGTGACAGCTCCAACTTTAGTGCCGCCCTGGATCGAGCCTCACGCCCACCTTGTTACCACAATTTGGAAACAACTGTTGGCGTTAGCCCCACTTCCCAGGAAGTCTAACAGGCTATACCAGGCTCCTGAGGGCATAGACTGTCTTGACTCTCACCCTCATGCCGACTCAGTCGTGATTAGCGCCGCTCACGGCAGGTCAGCACATCCAAAGCATCTAAGAGAGTCTCCTCCGGATAAGGAATCTCGCCTTCTGGACCAGTATGGAAGAAAGATTTACGCCTCCTCCACACTGGGAATTCGGGCCCTGAATTACGTCACCCACATGGGGGATTACCAAAAGGCTATCCTTACCCAAGTGGAATCCAAGCTGGACTCCTTGCCTGACTCCCAGGTCAAACAGGAGTTAGCCGACCTCATCCGTTCTGCTCGTTCGGCCAGTCGCCACATTTTGCGGACGACATACGATGCAGTGGACACTGCCGGACGGAGCTCCGCTTTCGCCATGGGTCTACGGCGTCATGCCTGGCTCTGCGTGTCAGGTTTGGTCCCAGAGGTGCAATCCGCTATTCAGGAAGCACCTTCCGGGGTCAGTGCTTTTTGGGGGTGATGTCAAGGACGTCATCACCGATTTGCAGGAGAAGGGGACGGCTCTGAAATCTGTGGATTCCATGTACCATCCCCATCAACAGCAGCGTCGTCCCTTTCGCAGACGGATTCGGCCAAAAGCGAAACCACAGGGAAGGCGGGCCACCAAACGTCGGGCCCCAGCAGCTGCCAAGCCCCCCCCGCCCAGAAAAGCAGCAGGTGCTTCAGCTGCGGCGCTGCCCCACACCACCTGACTCCTTTCCTCTCCCACTACCTCTGGATCTTCCAGAGGAACCGGTAGAAGGGAGGTTTTCCCCTCCACCTTCCGGGATGGGAGAGGATAACCACGGATTCTTGGGTGCTCCAGCTTACAGCGGAAGGGCACTCCATAGAGTTTCTTCAGAAACCACCCCGCCACCCACCTCTGAAGTCGGCCTATTCAAGAGAACACCTTCCTTTGGTCCGGGAAGAAATTTTGGCTCTTCTTTTGAAGCAAGCAATAGAACCCCTTCCCCTGCATCTTCAGGGAACAGGTTACTATTCCCATTTCTTCCTGGTCCCGAAGAAGACTGGAGATCTCAGACCAATTCTCGATCTCAGTTCCTTGAATCTTTATGTAGAATACAAAAGGTTCAGGATGCTCTCGCTGCAGAGCCTTCTGCCCCTCCTTCGGCTGGGTCAATGGCTCTGTGCCCTGGATATGCAGGATGCCTATCTGCACATTCCCATTCGCCTTTCTCACCGCAAGTATCTTCGCTTTGCATTTCAGGGGGACCACTACCAATTCAAGGCACTCCCCTTTGGTCTATCCTCGGCCCCCCGAGTATTTACCAAATGCCTGTCTGTGGTAGCGGCCCACCTGCGTACAATGGGAGTTCAGGTGTTCCCTTACCTGGATGACTGGCTCCTGGCGGCCTCATCCAGGGAGGAACTCCTGCATTTTCTCTCCCTCACCCAGCAGGTTTTCACCTGCCTGGGTATTACCATCAACCATTCCAAGTCCCATCTGGATCCTTCCCAGAGACTACAGTTCATCGGGGCCATCCTCGATACAACTGTCAGCAAGGCCTTCCTGCCTCCGGACAGGGCGGCCTCTCTTCAATCCCAGATTTCCCTGCTATCAGAACGCAGGAGGGTCTCGGCGAGATCGGTCCTCCGTCTTCTGGGGCTCATGGCGGCCGCCATTCCGACGATCCCCTGAGCTCGACTACACATGAAGATCTCTCAGTGGACTCTTCGCTCTCAGTGGGATCAACTTGTGGACGACCTAGATCAATTAGTTCTGATCTCATCGTTGATGGTGCAAGACTTGCAATGGTGGATGGTTCGAGAGAACCTGTTTCGGGGTGGTCCCCTTCTTTCATCCTCTCCCCCCCCCCAGACTCTGACTACAGACGCGTCAGGCGAAGGTTGGGGAGCCCATCTAGGACCTCATCGGACCCAGGGCTCCTGGTCCAAGCTGGAACAAGTTCTCCACATCAGTGTGCTAGAGCTTTGGGCTGTGTTGTACGCTCTCCAAGCCCTTCTCCAATACATTCTTCCCGGCCACCTAGCCGTTCAGACGGACAACATGTGCGTAGTGTGGTACATCAACAAACAGGGAGGAACTTGATCCTACCCTCTATGCAGGGAGGCAGTGAGGGTTTGGGATTGGGCAACACAACACGACCTTCACCTAACGGCGATTCATGTTCCAGGAGTCAACAACACTCTGGCAGACAAGCTAAGCCGCTCCTCTGCCCTGGCTCACGAATGGGAACTGGATCCAAGGGTACTAGACGACATCTTTCAGCTTTGGGGGCTCCGCAGGTGGACCTGTTCGCCTCCCCCCAAAACGCAAAACTTCCCACCTTTTGCTCGCTCGTTCCAGAGCGAGACGCTTTCTGGAGCGACGCTGTGTCTCTAGACTGGAAGGACAGATTCGTCTATGCTTTTCCCCCAATTCCTCTGATCCCACGAGTACTATAGAAACTAGTCACAGAAGGAGCGAGAATGATTCTGATCGCTCCTTTCTGGCCCAGGCAAATCTGGTTCTCTCTTCTACAACAATATTCAGAGGATCCTCCTCTTCCTCTTCCTCTATCTCGAGGTTTGCTGACCCAGGACCAGGGGACCCTGGTGCATCCAGGACTCAAATCCCTTCAACTCCATGCATGGCTCCTGCAGACCTAGCCCAATCTCGTTTTGGAGTCTCTCCAAAAGTGGCGGAGATTTTAGTGGAGGCTAGAAAGCCATCCACTAGGTCCACTTATGCCATGAAATGGAAGAGATTCTCTATTTGGGCAGCCTCCGAGAACGTGGAGCCTTTCTCCTGTTCGGTGGCCTTTCTGCTGGAGTACTTGCGTCATCTGTTCGATCTGGGTCTCAGCCATTCCTCCTTGAAGGTTCACATGGCGGCTATCTCAGCCTACCATGTTCCCTTCGCAGATAAAGCTTTCGCTCAACCCGAGGTCTCCAAGACCTTTCTCAGAGGGGTCCTCCATCTGAGGGTCCCCCCATCCGTACTCCTGCACCCCCTTGGGACTTGAATTTTGTCCTGGAGAAACTCACTCTTCCTCCCTTCGAACCTGCAGCTTCTGCAGATTTGAAATTCCTTTCATGGAAGATGCTCTTCTTGGTGGCCATTACTTCGGCTCAAAGAATCTCCGAGCTTCAGGCCCTGATGTGCAAAATCCCCTACTTGATTTTTCACAAAGAACGAGTTGCTCTTCGCACGAATCCTAAGTTTCTCCCTAAAGTAGTAGCAGAGTCTACCTTAAATCAGTCCATAGAGCTACCTGCCTTTTTTATGCAGTACTCTAACCACGGGGAATATTTACTCCATACTATGGGTGTTCACCGGATTCTGAGATACTACACCAACAGGACGAAGGATCTCAGTAAGACTGATCAGTTGTTCGTCTCCTTTGCTCACAAAAAGGAAGGCAATGCTGTTTCCAAGCAATGCCTGTCAAAGTGGTTGGCTCATTGCATCACTTTCTGTTATGACAAGTACAACAAGACTATCCCGGGTCAAGTCAGAGGCCACTCCACAAGAGGTGTTGCTGCCTCTGCGGCTTGTTTCAAGAATGTGTCTGCAGCAGACATTTGTGCTGCTGCCACCTGGACTTCCATCCATACCTTTACGAAACACTACAGTTTGGACATTGCCTCTCGCCGTAGAGCAGGCTTCGGGCTGGCTGTTTTGCAAGGCCTCCTGTCTTGAGGCTTGCACAGCTAGAGCTACTTCTTGGAGTAGTTTCCTCCTCCCGGTGCTTTTTCTTTGTTCCAGACTGCTTGGAATTCAGTCCTATATGTAATTACCTACTGCAAGAGCCCTCTCAAAGTAAGATAGTACAGTTACGTAAGAACTTACCGTAACAGTAGATCTTCGAGAGAGGCTCTTGCAGTAGGTAATACCTTCCCGTCCTCCATCCCCCTAGGCTTTTTCAGCTCCTTTTCCAGGTATGTAATCATCCGCTTCTCTCTCGTCTGGGCCTTCCTGGCCTGTGGTGGGAAAGAACTGGAAGGCGGGCGTCCGGGACCGCCCCTTTATACCGACGTCGTATGACGCCAGTCACCTGACGTGGGGGCGGTCCCTCGCCAGGGACTGCTAGCTAGAAATTTTTCCGTGGGGTGCTGCGGCCGGCCGGAGTCAGTCCTATATGTAATTACCTACTGCAAGAGCCCCTCTCGAAGATCTATTGTTACGGTAAGTTCTTGCGTAACTGTACTATCTTTGAGGGGATCTCCGTCATCGGGTCCGATTACTCTCCCACCATCCTCCTCCTTAGGGCTCCCATTCAGGACCTGGCTATCTGCTGATCTCACTTCAAGGGGTAGCTCTTGCAGCAGGTAATACCATTAGGACTAAGGCCACCAGGCGTTAGACCCCATGGAAAAATGTTCTAGCTAGCGGTCTGTGGCGGGGGACCGCCCCTGACGTCGACTCAGCCCCGACATCAGACATGGTATAAAGGGGCTGTCCCCCGGCACCACCTCAGTTCTTTTGCTGACGTCGACCTGCAAACATTGGATAAATGGACGCCATAGTTGCAGTCAACTGCCTTTTTCTCGCACTTCACGCAGTTTTTTTCTATAAAATAACTTTTCCTCAACAGTTTTTTCGTCAGGTTAATGTTTTTGACACAGCAGCGAAAATCAAAGTGTGCATGCAGAAAGCAGATCCCGGCGAAGGATGGAGACACTGCCTGCCTGATCTGCCTAGGCCCAGACCACCGGCTGTACGATTGCACGCACTGCCTAAAGTTCAACAATAAAACTAGGATTCGCTGTGCCAACACCTTGAAGGCCTATCTACTCGAGCAGTAAGTGGCCACCATGCAGAACGCTGCATCAGGACATAGCTCATCCTCTTCAGCCAGGGAGTCTCCCCACAAGGAGAAGAGTTCAAAAGGGAAACACCACCACCAGAAGGAGAGGGCCAGATCGGAGTCCTGCCCCAAGTCCCCTCACTTGGGCGTCTACTACTTCCACCTCTGGCGGGAGATCAGAATCTGTCCCTCCAGGTACCAAAGCAGCTTCCAGGGACAGCCACAAGAAGTCGACCGCCTCTACACATACAAAAGGTAGGGAGTCTTTTTCCCAGGGACAGCCGTCCACCCAGGTCCCCTTGGCCCACCAACCCCACAAACATGGGTCGACCCATGAGGGACAGGCATTGGCTTCAGGCAGATCCACAGAGTCCGATGCCCTCAAGCATTCTGTGTCATCCGAGAAGCATAAGAAGCCAGATGAACCCACAAAATGCCAGGAAGTCGTTGGGTACCGGACGCCTCCCCCACCCGAGCAATGGGTGTCTGCCTCCCAGACGACCAGACAGTCCGACTCTGCGTCGGAAAAGGAGCATGTGCCACCGGCTAAAGAAAGGCTGTCTGCCTCGAAGGATCGCCCGTTGGCCCCAATGACCGATTCCCCGGACACGGAGGTACCGGACGTCTAACAGCCTCCTTCGAAAGAACCGGACGCTAGACCACCAGGCACTGCAGATCTGACACCCGACATACCCATTGGGAAAGTGCCTGAGGACCGGACACCACTACCTCCGGATCAGATGCCTGGACCCTCCGGCACTCGAACCAGACGTCCCCACCGCCAGTCATTCCACTAGCGGAGGTGGGAGCACTCTTTAATGCATGGTGGAATACCATCAATGGGGATTTTCTTCCTAGACCTAGGGATCCTTCCCTAGTACGTCCTGTACCTAGAGACCTCACTCCTGAGCGGCCTTTACCGCCAAAGGAACTCCAGCTGCCAGAAAAAGAAGACAGGTGGACGCCTGGGTCGGGCGGCCATAAAAGACACCCGTTGTCCATCCCATCCTCCAGCGGATGCCCGCCATCGTCTTCAGGGGACGATGCAAGGGACTCATCTTCAGACTGTTCCTTAGAGGACAAGCTACCCAGTCCATCTCCAAATCCGAGGGATTCACAGAGTTCACCCCCGGATGACCCGTCCTTTCTGGATATTATGTGCCATATTCAAGCGCTGTACCAATGGGACATGGAGGAATTGGACCCAGAAAGGTGCAGACTGGCCAGATATTGGGGGGCCATAGACCCTAAGCCACTGGTCACCCCCCCGGCGGAACATTTTCAAGATGTTACCAGGTCCACATGGAGGCATCCGGCCACTATGACCGCAGTACCTCGCAAGGCTGATAGACTTTACAAAACACCAAAAGGAGAGCCTTTTCTGGGCGAACACCCAAAGGCAGACGACAGCTGCCCATGGCAGGGCACAGCAACCATACCATATGAATGCCCAATCAATCAATCAAAGTCTTTATTTATACAGGCGATCACCGTTGGGCAGAACTCATTTACAAGGAGAAAGTGTTTTCACATGTATACATTGTTTTTACATTCAACACAGGTCGGTACATTATACAGATAGGGCACTGCCCCCAGATAAAGTTATTCATAGATAATAAATTGAATAGACACACAGTTAACCTCATATGAGGGGTAACATAAAATAAGGACCGCTGACCCCATATGTATGTAGTGTCGTAACTATAAGACAGGAGAGAAATACGGCAGTACATAGGGTTAGGGAGAGGTAAGAAAGGAGTGGTGAGTATGATGCTGATATAATGGTTGGTAAGCTACTCTCTAGGCAAGATACACAAAGCTTTGCCCGTACTTTGGAGGCGGTTGCGGACAGGATTCAAACGGGAGTGAGCTACGAACGAGTTTGGAGTTGGAGTGGGTGGGGCAAAACAGTTGCAGACTTCGGTGACTGCACGCACGTATAATGCCTTGAAAATGTCTAGGGAGACAATGGCGCTTAGTTTGAGTGTCCATTGAAGATTATTCCACAGGGAGGGTAGCGTGAAACTAATTGCTGCTTTACCGAATTGGGAGTTAACTCGAGGTACTATAAGGGAGATAGAGGAGTAGCTTCTAAGCGCGTACTTTCCTGCAACGCTAAGAGGTAGGCAGCCAGATATATATGAGGGTAGTTTGTTTGTAAGGGCACGGTAGATCCAGTGAGCAGCGTTTTTGTGGCATCTGAGTTTAAGGGATGTCCACCCCCCAGCCGCATACAGGACACAGTGGTGAGTAGAATTAGGGAGACCCGTGATAAACCTTATTGCACGGTGATGCAGTGTGTCCAATTTAGCTAATTGGGAGATGGGGCCATGGCTATACAAGAAGTCCGCGTAGTCCACCAGGGATAGGAAGGTGGATTGGACCAATCTTTCCTTAGCGTCAGTTGTCAGGAATTGTCCTACTCTAAAGAATGGTCCAAGCTTTTGTCGTAGTTTTTTCAATAGATCCTCAATGTGCTCGGTGAAGGAGAGTCTGCTATCGATCCATACTCCCAGGTATTTGAGTTTGATTACGAATTCCAGCTCTTCTCCTAGTATTGTACTAATTTTGGGAATAGATCCACAGGCTGCTGGATTGGGTGTGTGGGCAAGCGGAGAGAAGAGCATAGCTTTTGTTATTTTAGCGTTCAAACGTAATTTTTTGGGAATTAACTGGCTTTGCAGGAGGTTGAATTAAGTTTGGAGGTCATTACAGGCGGCCTCTGATGTGGGCCGGCTAATGTATAGGACGGTGTCGTCTGCAGACAAGTGGATATTGGCGTTTTTTATATGATAGTCAATGCTATTTATGTATATTGCGAATAAGAGCAGGCCAAGGATAGATCCCTGGGGTACTCCCCGTAAGAGGGGGTTGAGAGGGGACAACTCACCTTCTGCTTTAACTTGCTGGAGTCGTCCTGTGAGGTAGTCAGAGAACCAGGGCAGTGAGGAGGAGTCCACTCCAATGGTTTGTAACGAGATGAGAAAAAGGGTATGGTCGACAGTGTCAAAAGCTTTACTTGGGTCTAAAAAGACTGCACATGTAAAGTTCCTTGTGTCAAGGGCTCTCTGCCAGTCGTCCGTGACTTTGGCCAGTGCTGAAATAGTACTATGTTGTGCTCTGAATCCAGATTACATAGGGTTCAGTGTATTTGTGGATTCGAGGAAGGACCTTAGCTGTACATTCACGATTTTTTCCAATAATTTGGAAACCACTGGGAGGAGAGATATGGGCCTATAATTGTTGAGGTCACTTGGGTCGCCTGATTTGAGGAGCGGGATGACATGAGCAGTCTTCCAAATGGACGGCAGGGTGCCCTGGGAGAGGGGCAAGTTAAAAAGGTGAGTGATAGGGATGACGAGGACGTGGTATGCGATTTTGAGGAAGCAGGGGTCCAGTGAATCCGTGCCTGCACTTTTTCTGGTATCCAGATGTAACAGGAGGTCTTCGACTTCTTTTAGTGAAGCAGGTTGAAGTGTAAATAGGGTGGAAGTATCAGTGGGTATTAGAGATGAGTAATCTTTCAAGGAGCATATCTTACAAGCTGGGGAGTTATCAAATGCTAGACCAGTGGGAGCGAAGTGGTTATTGAAGGAATCTAGGATCTCTGTCCTTTCGTTAAGCGTGGTATTGCCATAGATAATTTTGTTTTTGGGGGGGGGATTGCTTGCGGAGTGTCCTATCAGATCCTTTATAGTGCTCCAGAACTTACAGGGGTTCTTAGAGGCATCATTGAGTTCTGAGCGGTAGAAGGAAGCCTTTGCTTCTTTAATCGCTTTGGTGCATAGGTTACATGCCTTTGTAAATAGGTTCCAGTCACTGGGTGTGTTTAGTTTATGAGCCCTTTTCCAGAGCTTCTCTCTCTCAAAAAGCAGAGATCTGATTTCAAGGGAGAACCATTTGCTGGTTTCATTCTTCATGCGGACTCTGGTTAGGGGGGCGTGTTTGTTTAGCGCCCCTGATATAATGTCATGAAAGATGTCATAGGAGGCAGTAATTGTTTTAGCTAGGTAAAACTCCTGCCAGCACAGGGAGAATTTAAGATCATTGATATATGCAGCTATGTTGAAATTC
This sequence comes from Neoceratodus forsteri, assembly GCA_016271365.2. Classification (NCBI taxonomy): domain Eukaryota; kingdom Metazoa; phylum Chordata; order Ceratodontiformes; family Ceratodontidae; genus Neoceratodus; species Neoceratodus forsteri. The sequence goes on from JADMNL010000025.1 coordinate 310,234,680, forward strand.
CATCTTGATCTTTTCAGGGAAAATTGAGATGTAGTGTGGGGTTTACTGGTTGACCTTATTCCTCTGATAAAACAGTGGTCACTGATGTCAGAGAAAAAGGTGCCAGCGTAGGAGAAGAGGTGTGGTTTGCTTACTAGAAGAACATTCAGAGTAGAACTTTTATCAGGGTTTTTGGTATTAGGGCGGATTGGATCATTGATGAGCTGGGTCAAACCATGGGCATCACAGAAGGTGACGAATGGAGCAGCTGTTTGGATAGCCAGTCAAGCTTGATGTCGCCAAGGATGACGGTTTTGAGCGATCCTTGTTCCAGAATATCGCTTAGATGGGATAGAAGCTTTAGGCCGGCAGAGGGGGGCCTATAGCAGCCTATTAGTTGGAAGACACACTTCTGGGAAATTTCTACTTTAAGGGTAAGACATTCGTATTCGTTAGCAACAGAGGATACAGTAATACAGGAGGCTGAGAGTTTATCTTTTACATATATAGCCACACCACCTCCTCTAGTAAGCCTGTCTGCTCTGAATAAGGCATAGTTGGGGATGTTTACTTCCACATCAGTAGTTGACAGTTTGAGCCATGATTCAGAAATAAATAGTATGTCAGGAGAAATGTGGGATACCCAAGCTTGGATAAGGGTGAATTTTTTTAGTAGGCTGCATACACTGATGTGCACAAAACTCAAACCTTTTAACAAGGGCAGGTCTGAGGGTGAAGAGATTGGTGCTGGTGGGCCAGGATTTAAAACTATATTGCCTGAGCATATAAGGAGGAAAAAAATGATTTTTCTGAATGCAGCAGCGGACAGTTTAGGAAGCTTGGTCTTGTCCCAGATTTCTTGCTTGTTGCTTGTGGCCCAGCCACCGGACCCTGAATTCAAAAAGTTAGACCAGATGGGGACACAAGGTGTACTCCTTGGCAACTTGCACCGTTGGGTCATTGAACTTCCTGGGCCACATGGTTACGTACCAGAAGTCCTTGTGGGCAAAGGCAGTGGACCTGGCCAAGGCAAAGCCAGATTCAGAGGGTAAGGCGGAACTCGTTGCTGTCATTCAGTCTGGCATGGACGTGGACAAACATGTCCTCAGTAGTTCTTATGGCTCTTCGGATACAGCAGCAAGAGCAGTGGCCACCGGCATTTGCATGTGGAGGCATGCTTGGCTCAGAGTTTCTGGCTTCCGACAGGATCTTCAGGATGCTATCCTGGATGCTCCTTTTCAAGGACCAGTCCTGTTCAGTCAGGACACTGAGAAACTGATTACTGGACTTGTTAGCAAAGCAGTATCTGAAGTCCACAGGATATACAGGTCGGAGCCACAATCCACGCATCACCATCCCTTTCGGAAAAATCAGGGACAGCAAGGAAAACGCCAGACACAACACAAGGGAGGCTTTAAGAGAAAAGGCCACCCTGTCTCTTCAGGTGCCCAGGGCCCCAAAAATCCCAAGGCACCCAGACCTTCCCTGCCTACACCCTCCAACACAGCATCACTCCCAACCGACCCCCACCACCACCACAGCTAGTGCAGTGGGGAGGCGGTAGGAGGGATAGTCTCCCTCTACCTATCTGGATGGTCCAGTATAACATTGGACCAATGGGTTCTCCAGATAGTAGAAAGTGAATACTCCCTAGAGTTCACCCAGTTTCCACTGGACAACCCACCAGTCCCCTCCCACTGCTCCCACTCCCATGCACTCCTCCTGAGGGCAGAGATACAGGCCATACTGAGCAAAAGAGCCATACAGGAGGTTCCTTTTGCTCAGCGGGGCAAGGAATTCTATTCCCATTTCTTCCTTGTCCCAAAAAAGACGGGAGACCTCCGTCCCATTCTGGATCTGAGTCATCTGGACACCTTTATCGAATACAAATGGTTCAGAATGGTGACTCTGCTGAGCCTATTACCAATGCTCCACCAAGGAGACTGGCTTTGCTCTCTGGACTTGCAGGATGCCTGCATGCACATAAAGATCCCGCCATCCCACAGGAAGTACCTACGCTTCACCTTCCAAGGAGGACACTACCAGTTCAGGGTGCTGCTGTTCGGCCTATCTGCACCAGGGTTTTTTACCAGGTCCTTAGCAGTAGTAGTGGCGGCCCTCAGGAGAAGAGGTCACATTGTGTACCCCTTCCTGGACGATTGGCTTCTTACTGCTCCAACAGACGGCCAGTTGAACAGAGCCTTGGAGGAGGTATTCAGCCTATTCAGACTCTGGGCAGTACCCTAAACCTGCCCAAGTTGCAACCATGGCCAGCTCAAAGGCTGCAATACATAGGAGCAGTCCTGGACACAGTCCAAAGGAAAGTCTTTCTGCCCACAGACAAGGCATTAAGGCTAAGAGAAGTCACTCGCAGGGTACAGGACTCTGACTTGGTTCTAGCAAGAGTGGTTCTACAACTGTTAGGTCACATGGTAGCAGCCACTGTCACGGTTCCACTCTCGCGTCTGAACGCGAGGATCCTGCAGTGGCACCTTAGGATTCAGTGGGATCAAGGTATGGATGAGCTAGAGGAGCACATTCAGATCTCCAGTGCAGTCCAGCAATCCATGACCTGGTGGCTCCTACCAACCCATTTAAACATAAGGGTTCCCTTCCAGCAACCCAGCCCACAGCGGATTCTGACTACCGATGCATCGGGACTGGGATGGGGAGCACATCTTGCTTCTCATCAGACAAGGGGTTCCTGGAACTCAATGGAATAAGCTCTTCACATAAACATTTTGGAGATGAGAGCTGTTCTGTATGCCCTTCAAGCCTTCCAAGGGGTGCTCCTTTCTGGGCCTCTGCTGGGTCAGTCAGACAATACCCCAGTAGTCTTCCATCTCAACAAGCAAGGGGGTACACATTCATATCCTCTATGCAGAGAGGCGATGAGAGTTTGGTCATGGGCAGTGGATCACAAACTGGACATTACGGAAATCCATGTTCCAGGCATTCTCAACGTCCTCTCAGACAGTCTAAGTTGCTCTTGGTCTCAGAACCACGAATAGAAACTACAGCAGGAAGTTGTAGACTACCTCTTTGAAAGGTGGGGTCAGCCAGAACTGGACCTCTTTGTGTCCCCATACGATGACAAACTGCCCAAGTTCTGCTTGCTAGATCTAGGGCCTGGTGTTTTTTGATGAGTCATTGTCCCTCTCTTGGACAGGGAGGTTTCTGTATGCTTTCCCTCCCTTCCCTCTTCAGAGGGTCCTGCTCAATCTGCAGGCAGAAGAAGCCGGAATGATACTGGTAGCACCATTCTGGCCTCAACAGATTTGGTTCCTGCTGTTGCAACAGCTGGCATTGGAACTGCCAGTTCTGTTGCCCCTCTCCACTCACTTGCTGTCCCAAGAGCAAGGGATGTTGTTTCCTCCGGTTCCTGCATCTGCATGCTTGGCTCCTGCGGACTTAGCTAGGGATAGATTTGGGTATCCCTCAGAGTGGCAGAGGTGCTTCTGGCAGCGAGAAAACCCTCTACCAGGGTGACATACGCCATGAAATGGAAGTGCTTCTGCTTGTGGGCAATTCCCCATTCTCTGGATCCCCTGGGTTGTCGGGTGGAATCTGTGCTGGACTATCTTCTCCACCTGTCAGACTTGGATGTCATTTACTCGTCCATAAAGGTGCATCTCTGTGCTCTGTCAGCTTACCATGCACCAATAAATGGGAACACTCTGGCACAGCTGGACATCTGCAAGACCTTTTTAAGAGGTATCTTGCATATTAAACCCCCAGGAGAGACCCAGTGCTATCCTGGGATCTTCTGTTCGTTATAGAAAAGCTTGCCTTGCCACCCTTTGATTCAGCCACAAGTTGCAAGATCCACCTTCTGTCTTGGAAGGCATTATTTTCAGTTGCCATTACCTCAGCTCGGAGGATTTCTGAGCTACAAGCTCCAATGTGTAGAGAGTCTTATCTTATGTTTCACCGGGACAGGGTAGCCCTGCGTACAAACCCTAAGTTCCTATCAAAAGTAGTGTGTGAGTTCACGCTGAACCAGGATATTCAACTACCAGTTTACTACCCAGAGTACTCCAATAAAGGGGAGGCATTGTTGCATATTCTGGATGTACATAGAATTTTGCGTTCTAGGGACATGGATATGTTGTTCATCCACACTGTCTGGCAGGTATCCTTGCCGCTTTAATTCTTGCCGGAAGGTCTTCAAGCTGGCTCCTCCCACCCACCCAGGTGGTAAAACTCTCGGCTCCGCCCCATGACGCCAGATCTTCCTTACCGCTTGGAAGCTCAGGTTCCCTCCTTAGCGCTCTGCGTTTGAGACTGGATCCTAATTCTTCGGTTCGCCCGAAATTGATTTTGAAGTTTTCCAAACTTCGGTCTTCTTTTTCCATCGCGGCTGCGATGGCTTTCAGAGGTGCCCCTCCGGGCAGAAAATGTCCAGGACGGATCCGCACTCCACGTGCGTCTACTGCTTAGGGCTAGATCACGACCCGCAGGCTTGCGGGTTGTGCCGTTCCTTTTCGGCCAATGTTCTGGACGATCGCGCTGCCCGTTTGAAGCTCGGGCGCCCCGAGAAACGTTTTCCGCCGGTGAAATCCAAAGAGGCTCGTTGGGCGGTGTCCGCGGTGGCTGGCTCGGCTGAGCAGCCCGAGCAGTTGATTGCCCTCGAGGAGGAAGCGGCCCAGGCCACATCTTCTTCTTCCTCGGCCGCGGCATTTATCCCGCTTTCTCTGAGTTCCTCGTATACAGCTTCGTTCAAGGAGCTTTGCCAGTCCCTTTCCACGAAGGGAGGGGGGCCTTCGGGACATTCTTCTCGGCCCAAGAAAAGGGAGTCGAAAGGTAAGTCCCACCGTTGGCGTTCCTGGGAGCGGGAGAGGTCCCCCTCCCCGGGCAGCTGACCGTCGACTTCGGTCGAGGTTGCACCTGAGGCCGCTGGCTTCACAGTGCCCCCGTCAGGCCAGCCTGCCGAGACTCCCGTCAACGAAGTCGAGATTTTTCTCGATCCGTTAGACGGGCTGTCGACTGGAGAAGCCGACAACCCTACTTCACCGTTCCCCGGTGGATACCGAGGATCTGCCTGCTCCTTCGGGACCACAGTCCCTGGTTAAAGTTCCTGAGCGGAGGGAAGAGCGGGTATCCCCGGCCCCTTCCCAGACCCACTCTCGGTCTCTGACCTCTTCTCGGTCCAGCCATTCCCGCCGTCATCGGCGGTCTCGGTCTCATTACCGAAGTAAGCGGCGACGCCGCTGTTCCTCGTCCTCCTCGGGTGAGTAGAGGCTTCGACGCAAGTTGCGCCGGTGCTACGAGGCTTTGATGTGGCAGCAGTTGCTGTTATCCGGGCCTAAGCCGACCCCGGCTAAGACCCCAGCCATCAAGTGGCTGTCGCCGGAACGGCCGAAGCAACCACTCGTTACAGTCGAGTTGCCCGCCCCAGGGCCGGTTGCTAAGCCAAAACCAGCTGGTCCACCGATTGTGGTGGAACCTCCGCCTCCACAACCTAAGTTGGGGGCCCCGACCAAGAGTTCTCGGTCGGGTCATGGCCTGCCCCACAGGTTGTCGGTCACCCTCACTCCCGACCGTCCTCGGCAGGTGGAGGGTGGCTCAGGGCCGAGGCAGCTCTTCGCAGACTCTTCAGAATCCGACGACGATTCCTCCCTGTTCTCCAGGCAGTGCGATCTGGAGTCCTCCGGGGGCCAGTCAGTGGACGATAGCCCATCGTCCTTCTTGGGTCTGCCTCGACCCATCTTGGAGTCCACCGGGATGCAGCTCGAGCCCGTGTCCAAACGGGCCAAGTATCCCCTGACGGAGATTCTGGACCAAGGGGATTCTCCTACGGAGGCCTTTCCGGCGGCTGAGGCCTTTGTCGGCCCAGCCTTGGAGTTTGGCAGCGGCCTGCTTCCTGTCCAGCGCCTTCAGCCAGGATGGCCAGGAAGTATGCGGTCCCTACCAGCCCTTTGCCCGGTTTCTCGGAACACCCCTGGGGTTAGTCACCGACAGCGTTTTCTGGCGTTCTGGTAATGCTCGGGATGTGGACAAGCCCCCCGACAAGGAGTCCAAAAAGTTGGACTTTGCCGGGCGCAAGGTGTACACTGCTTCCTCCCTTGGCCTCCGACAGGCCAGCTCGGCCGTGCTGATGGCACACTTCTCCCATACCCTCATGGGCTCCCTGGATGAGGTCGTTCCTCATCTCCCGCCTGACCTGCAGACCACGGTCCGCCAGGTGCAGGACCAGGGCAGTGCGGTGGTGAAGCAGCAGCTCCAGACTGCTCTGGACATAGGTGATTCCTATGCCAGGTCAGTAGCAGCCGCGCGATGCAGGGCGTGGCTGAGGATATTCACTTTCACGGCGGATACCCAGCACAAGTTTGCGGACGTCCCCTTCTTGGGGACTGACCTCTTCTGCCCTGGAGTAGAGGGACACCTTCAGTGGATTGAAAAGTCCAGTGCCACTCTGGACTCTGTCACCTCCGCCCAGAGGGACAAAGGCTGCCATCAGCAGCAGAAGTCCTTTTGTCCTTCGGTCCCTGCTCCTCGACCGGCCCAGCAGCACCAGCAACAGGGCCAGCAGGCTCGCGCTTGGTGTCCCAAACCCAAGCCGATGGCTTCCTCCAGCAGGAAGCAAGGAGGTAAAGGCCCAGGAGGTCCCTCGGCCGGTTCTTCCTCCAAGCCTGCCCAGTGACGGGTTGAGGTGCTGCCCCCAACTCTCACCCCCTCCGGGTTCCCCCCGTGGGGGGACGGCTCTGCCACTTCCTTTCCGCCTAGTCCGCTATCACCACGGACCGCTGGGTGTTGGAGGAGGTAGGAAAAGGCCTGCCTCTGGAGTTCGAGCAGGTTCCGCCTTTTTAAGCTGTCGCCCCTCGGGGGGCCATGGGGTCCGCAGCCTCGCTGTTGGCCCGCCGGGCCTACATTGCCCTGCTCCTCGAAAAAGAGGTAATCAGGAAGGTGCCAGATCCTCCTTCAGACCCGGGGTGTGTGTCCAAGTACTTCCTGGTCCCAAAACAGACGGGGGGCTGGCACCCCATTCTCGACCTGCACGACCTGAACAAGTTCCTAAGGTCTCGGAACTTCAGGATGGTCACTCTAGCTCAGATAATCCCATCTTTGGAACGAGGCATGTGGTTCTGCTCCCTGGACCTCCAGGACGCATTCTTTCACGTCCCAATCTGTCCGTCCCATCAGAGATTCCTCCGCTTCAGAGCGGAGGGATCCTTTACGAGTTCCGAGCCATGCCCTTCGGCCTCTCCCTAGCTCCCAGGGTCTTCACCAAATGCATGGCAGTGGTGACAGCATTCCTGCGGCACCGAGGGGTCCGGGTGTACCCTTACCTGGACAATTGGCTGATAGCAGCCCCCTCCAGACAGGAGGTGGAGCGGTCCAGAGATCTGGCCCTCCAGGTTTGCTCTCAGGTTGTCCTCCTCATCAACGAGGCCAAGTCGGAACTCATGCCAAAGCAGGTGATTCTGTTCATCGGGGCAGAGCTCGACTCTCTGCGAGCCAGAGCACGGCTCCCGGCGGACAGGGCCGAGGTTCTTTCCTCCTTTGCCCAATCATTTCTGGTTGGGCACTTGCGCACTGCCCGGGACTTCCTGGGCCTCATGGCGGCCTGCACCAGCGTGGTCCGTTGGGCCCGTTGGTACATGCATCCCCTTCAGTGGGGACTGGCCAGCCAGTGGTCACAACGCCGCGATCCGTTGGACCGGCCTGTGACAGTAACCCAGGAGATGTGGAACACTCTCCAGTGGTGGATCGTTCCAGCTCATCTGCAGGAGGGTATCCCGTTCGTCCGCCCCGAGCCGACGGTCTCCCTCTCTCTCGACGCATCTCTGATGGGTTTGGGTGCCCATCTGGGGGAACACCGAGCGCACGGCCTCTGGTCCCCTCGGGAGTCCCGATGCCACATCAACCTGCTGGAGCTCCGAGCGGTCCGTCTAGCTCTCACCGCCTTCGCTCCGTTTCTACGGGTTCAAGTGGTTCAGGTCCAGATGGACAACACCACGACCATGTATTATCTGAACTCCCAGGGCGGGACGCGCTCCTTGCTGTTATGGAAGGAAGCTCTCCGCATTTGGTCTCTAGTGCGCAGCCTGGAGGCGGCTCTCCTAGCCATTCACGTGGCAGGAGCCTCCAACACCCTGGCCGATGCCCTAAGCCGGATAGGGGCTGCGTCTCACGAGTGGTCTCTCCTGCCGGAGGTAGTACAAGATCTCTTCTCCCACTGGGGCATGCCCTCAGGTGGACCTGTTTGCCTCAAGGGAGAATGCGAAGCTGAGTCTGTTCCATGCCCCCCACAGCAGGGCTCGCTGCAGGGGGATGCCTTCTCGAGGCCGTGGACCCCGGGCCTCTTCTACGCCTTTCGCCCATTTCCCTTGATCCACAAGGTGCTTCTCAAGGCGAGGAGGGACAAGGCGCAGGTGATTCTGGTAGCCCCAGACTGGCCCCACCAGTTCTGGTATCCAGATCTCCTCAGCCTCAGCTCCAGGCTCCCGAGGCGGCTTCCAGCACGCCTGGACCTGATCTCAGTCAATCAGGGGAAGGTATTCCATCCGGACCTTCAATCCCTGCACCTGACGGCCTGGTTCCTGAGTGGCTAGAGTTCCAGGCCTTGGGTCTTTCCGACGAGGTCCTCAACGTCGTTGAGGCGTCCCGTAAGGAGTCGACCAGAAAATGCTATGCCTTCAAATGGAAGAAGTTTTCCATTTGGTGTTGGGGAAGGGCTTGGACCCTTCCAGCTGCCCCTTGGCAAGCATTCTGGACTACCTGTGGTCCCTTTCTCAGCAAGGGCTTCGGTTGACGACCCTTAAGGTGCACCTGGCAGCCATCTCTGCTTACCGGGCGCAGGCTGGCAAGCAGTCGGTGGCACAGGAGAAGGTGGTCGGGCGCTTTTTCAAAGGCCTTGACCACATTTCCCCTCCGGTGCGAGAACCTCCACCTCCGTGGGATCTACTGCTGGTATTGGCCAAGCTCATGGCAAGCCATTTGAACCAATGCACAGGTGTGATCTTTCACACCTGTCATGGAAGACCACCTTCTTGGTGGCTGTCACGTCAGCCAGAAGGATGGGAGAGCTCTAGGCGCTTTCCATTGAGCCTCCCTACCTGGTCTTCCACAGGGACAAGGTTGTCCTGCGCCCCCACCCGAAGTTCCTCCGAAGGTGGTGTCGGAGTTTCACCTTAACCAGGTGTTGACTCTGCCGGTGTTCTACCCCAATCACACCTCAGGGCGAGTATAGGCTCCATACTTTGGACCCTAGACGAGCGCTCGCTTATTATAAGGAGCGGACGGCTGAAGTTCGGGGAGAGGTTCGCCAGCTGTTTGTCACCTACGCTGAAGCCGCACCTGGCAGACCTGCAGCAAAGCGGACGATAGGCAGGTGAATCACCTCCTGCATAGAGCTCTGCTACAGGTTGGCAGGCATGGAGCCTCCCAGAGGGATAAGAGCTCATTCTACCCGCCATACCGCTGCATCGGTAGCTGCTTCCAGGGACGTCCCCTATCCAGTATATCTGCAGGGCTGCTACCTGGAAGTCGGCACATACCTTCATTACTCACTACCACATGGGCCTCGAGTCACGCGGGATGCTGGTTTGGGGCCTCAGTTCTCCAATCTCTTCTCCCAAGTAAGTATTGGGGTGTGTGCTTGCCTCTCCTCCTCGGAGAACTGCTAGAGTCTGCCACAGTGTGGATGAACAACATATCCATGTCCTAGAAGTACAGGTTACTCACCTGTAACGGGAGTTCTAGAATGGTATATGTTGTTCATCACAACTCTCCAACCCGGACGCGACAACCCTGAGCTTCCAGCGGCCGAGATCTGGGCGCCATGGGGCGGAGCCGAGAGTTTTACCACCCGGGTGGGTGGGAGGAGCCAGCTTGAAGACCTTCCGGCAAGAATTAAAGCGGCAAGGATACCTGCCAGACAGTGTGGATGAACAACATATACCATTCCTAGAACTCCTGTTACAGGTGAGTAACCTGTATTTACTGCCTGGCTAGGACCAGTTCCACCAGAAAGACAGACCAGTTGTTTGTCTCTTTTGCACACAGGAAACTTGGGGCACCAGTCGCAAAACAAACCCTAACTAAGTGACTAGTGCTGTGCATCACTGTCTGTTACCAGCACCACCATAATGAACCCCTAACAGGACCGGTTAGGGGTCACTCCACCAGAGGGATAGCACATCCTTCACTTCCCTTCGAAATGTGTCATCAGCGGACCTCTGTGCGGCCGCTACTTGAAGTTCAGTGCACACTTTTGTGAGGCACTACAGTCTAGACATTGCTTCCAGGAGGAGAACAGGTTTTGGCCTAGCAGTCCTTCAGGGACTTCTCTTCCAATTTCCCACAACTTTTTTGTCCCTCACCCTTCTGATCTGGGTCTCTTCTTGGGCATTGCTTTGGACTCAGTCCTAATGGTATTACCTACTGCAAGAGCTGCCCATTGAAGTGAGATAGTACAGTGACGTAAGAACTTACTGGAACAGTAGATCTTTGAGAGGAGCTCTTTCAGCAGGTGGCTTCCCACCCACCTGCCCCTGGGGACAAATATTACATCTTCTCTTTAGGGATAGGAGATCCTCCTTGGTTCTCTATCTGTTTTTTCAGCCAGGTATCCGGCAGGAGAACTGAGGTGGCACCGGGGGACCTCCCACTTTATACCATGTCTGACGGGGCGGAGCCGACATCGGGAGTGGTCCCCCACCACAGACTGCTAGCTAGAAAATGTTTCTGTGGGGTCCTAACACCTGGCAGCCTTTGGTATTACCTGCTGCAAGAGCTCCTCTCGAAGATTTACTATTACAGTAAGTTCTTATGTAACTGTATTTATTCCATCATTTCTATCTAGTGCCCGGGTCCCTTGGTCTCTCTTCGGTTCCCCAGGGTGTCAGCCTTGCTCCCTTTATCTCTGGAGGGAAAGAACTGAGGAGAGAGTGGGACCACTCACGCCTATATACGGTTGCTGACGTTGGGCGTCGAAGGCATGGGCGGCCCCAGTTTTACTTCTGAAAATCTTCCATATGGATTCCCTGTCTCCGACAGTGAAAGTTCCTACGGTGTAACCTGATGACTGAGATTCCCTCGAAGATCTACTGTTATGGTAAGTTCTTATGCAACTGTTCATTCTAGGAGTGGTACATAATTCACATCCACATAACCCACCCTGCCTTCCCTGGCAAGTGACACACAGATCCCTGCTTCTAACATGTAAGGATCTGTCATCAGGGGTGGAGTCGGGGGATCTACCACCTGGGTAGTGGAGGAACTTGGCTTCAAGACTCCCCGACAAAACAGCATTTCCAGTGGAACTGCCAGAGTGTGGATGTGAACTATATACCACTCTTAGAACTACAGATCTTACTTCGAGAGGAAGCTCTTGCAGCAGGTAAAACAAATAGGACTGACGCTGGCTGGTGGCAGGACCCTACGGCAAACGTCTTTCTAGCAGTACCTAGCGGGGTCCGCCCCTCGCTGATGTTGGATCCACCTCTGACATCCCGCCCAGTACATAAGTGGCGGTCCCAGCGTGCGCCAGTTCTTTTCCCGCCATCACATGCAATTGTTGGCTCTTCTGTCGCCAGTACCTACTGCTATTAATGTTTTTCTCTCTAATTACTTGCCCAATTTCCTGCTTGTCTACTACACCTTTGGGGCACACAAACAAGTGCGCCTGCGGACGTCAGATTTCCTCGTCGGACGGCCACGTGGCCTGTTTATTTTGCCTGGGCCAGGACCACGACACCGCCGCCTGCTCCCATTGTCGGGCCTTAAACAGCAGGACCCGAATTCGGTGCTAGAAGTCTCTCCAGGCCTTCCTTGCCCAGAAACAGCTTGCCGCCATGCAGAGTGAATCGTCCTCGGTAGAACCTCCCGATCGATCTTCTTCCAAGAAGTACCATTCCTCCAAATCGAAGAAGCAGAGAGAGAGAGAGAGAGACACACACAGAGAAAGGGAGAGATACCACTCCAGGTCCCAGTTCTCTGGATCTCGCATGGCTTCCAGGTTGGATTTCTCCAGTCATGACTCATGCCTCACAGCCCTGAAGCCTGCCCCGGACTCTGGTGGGGCGGCCTCTCTTCAGAAGACCTCTGGCAATCTCCTGCCCTCCAGCCGCTAAAGATTAGGCCTCCTCCCTCTGCCTGAGGGAGATCCTCGGATCTTACTTCGAGAAACAGCTCTTGCAGCAGGTTACACCATTAGGACTGAAGTCAGCAGGCGCCCAGGACCACGGAAATTTTCCCAGCTAGCAGAGTATTCAGCAGGGACCGCCCCCGGCCCGGGGCACAATACATAAAGGGGCGGTCCCCCATAATCCCCAGTTCTTTTCCCGCCGTCGACTCGCCAGCATCGGTCTCTACCTAGCGCACGACGACTTATAACTTCCAGATTTTCTATACGACTAATGTCCTGTTCAACTCCTTCTTTTGAGGGTCACCTTTCAATGTGTGCCTGCGAAAAACAGATCCCTTTCAAGGATCCTCATTCCTCCTGCGTGCATTGCTTAGGCCCGGACCACGATACTAAGGCCTGCACCCTTTGCCAGGGGTTCAACAGTCGCACCAGGATCCACAGTCAGAAGGCACTTCAGGCTTACCTGCTAGAGGAAAAACTTAACACGATGGACAAGGAACCTTCCTCCAGGGGCGATTCTTCCTCCAAGGTCCACAAACACCGGGACAAGCACCGGGAGAAGGCAAGGTCCAGATCCCCGAACCGGGCCTCGGACTTGCGGAGCTCAGGCTCCACCCGATCAGACTGCTCTCCTTCCAGGGCTAGGTCTCGGCCCCCTCTGGTCAAGATCCGGGCCTCCGGCGGCTCTTTGACTCTTCAGCCTATTAAGACCTCTAGGCTTCCTCTACTCCCTCTTGGACCTCTTCAAAGTCCTCGGAACGCCCCAAGTCTTCCTCTTCCACCCGACGTCGGGACCCCAACTCCAGGTCGGTCTCCCAGCCCCCTTGGGGCCCGGACCCTCCACCCAGGAAGATGAAGGACCTGACGTCCCTCAGGCAGGCGACGGACCCAACATCGGCCAAACACCCAACATCCGCCAGGTGTTCGCCGGAGCCGAGAACATCGGCCAAGCACCAGACGCTGACCGGGCGTTCACCGGACCCGATGTCGTCCGTCAAGCGACCGACTTCAGCCTCACTAGAGCCGAAGACCGCTTCCCAGTCACCAGTTGACACTGGTCACAGGGACTCCACGGAGGAGGACACCGTGTTGCCCGAAGACCAGGCGGGTGACACAGAGGATGCCGGGCTTCCAAGGGTACCTTCACCCACCCCGGAGACACCCGAGGATCTGACGCCTGACCCCGGTGATGGCCCACCGGCGCCAGGCCCGTCGTCTGGCATGAAAATTCAAGAAGCAAAGGAACTCTTTACTTTCTGGTGGGACTCCATCTGCAAAGATGTGGTCCCAGTGAAACCTCCTCCTCCCACTCCTCCTACTCCTTTGCCTCCTACGCCCCCTCCTTCACCACAGGGGCCAGCAGGACGACCACCAACCCCCAAGGAGCAGACTCCACCTTCTAGGGGTAGATCCCAGGATTGGAGAAGGCCTCCCTCAAGATCCCCATCAGGGTCTCCCAGCCCCAAGCGACCCAGACGTCTACGGTATACCCCGTCGGGGGAGGACTCCAGATCGGATACCTCGGATTACTCCAGATCTCCTTCTCCACTCAGCATTTCATCACCTAACCCACATGACCTTCCCAGGTCTCCTCTGGATGACCCCTCTTTCTCTGAGATCATGAGGCACATCCAGGACAACATGGGATGGGATACTGAAGAACTCTATCCCGAAAGACCATGCCTTGCCTGTTATCTTTGGCAGAAAGATCCAAAGCCTGTGGTAGTGCCACCCTTGGTAGACACCTTCACGGACGTCACCAAGGCTGCATGGAAACGTCCGCACTCCACTCCTGCGGTGCCGAAGAAAGCTGACTGCCTGTACAAGGCCCCGAGAGAGGACCAGTACTTGGCTCAACAACCTTTGGCAGACTCCCTGGTCATTACGGCCTCACATGACCGGTCCCAAAGACTGCAGCACATGAGCACACAGCCACCGGACCAGGAATCCAAACAATTGGATGCCCTGGGGAGACGCATGTATGTGGCCGCTACATGCTCCATCAGGTCCCTGAACTACCTAACTCACATGGTGCAGTTTCAGAACACCCTATGGGAACAGGGCCAGGACCTGATCGATAAACTTCCAGATGGCGAGCAGAAGGCGGAGCTCCTAAACCACCTCCTCACAGGGTCTGATGTAGAGACCCAGGTACTACAAGCCACATATGATTCTGCGGACTCGTCTGCCGGAGCGGCAGCTTCAGGCGTCTGTCTCCGGCTTCACCCCGGATGTACAGAAGAACATTCTTGATGTCCCATGCAACGGCAAAGTACTCTTTGGTGAACCGTCGGAGAGGGTGATCACCAAACTTCAGGATGCTGGGAAGGCAGTCAGGTCTGTACAGGCCATGAACAGACCCAGGCCAGGTTCCTTTCGTAGGAACCAAAGCTGTTTTCGTAGCCGGCAACAAAGACAACAGCCACGTTCCGGCCAGCAACAAAGGGGCTCCTTTCAGCGAAAAGCCCTGGCTAAGTCATCCCCAGGCAGAGCCCAACGTTACACTAAACCAGCCCAGCCTGCAGGGACCAAAGCTGCCACAGCATGACTCCTTCCCAGCCCCCGCCCCTCCTCTGGATCAACGGGCGCAAAAGGTCGGGGGTCGCATCGCTCGCCACTTTTTAGGGTGGCAGTCGATCACCACCGACCAGTGGGTTCTCCAGTTGGTCAAGAAGGGCCATTTCATAGAATTTCTCGACCACCCACCGGCAAGACCTCCCCTGTTTTCCCGTTACTCAGGTCAGCATGCCCTGCTTATATGGCAGGAGGTGCTCACGCTCCTGGAATAAGAAGCGATAGAGCACGTTCCAAGGGACCAGAGGGACGCAGGATATTATTCTCACTTCTTTCTGGTCCCTAAGAAAATAGGGGATCTCTGTCCGATCCTGGACCTCCATGACCTCAACGAGTCGCTCCTGTACAAACGCTTCCGCATGGTGACTCTTCCAGGTCTGATTCCCATGCTCAAGCAGGCCGCCTTTCTAGCATCTTTGGACATGCAGGACGCCTCCCTGCACATATCCATCGCTCGAGCGCACAGGAAGTTTCTGCGCTTCGAGTTCCAGGGCCACCATTATCAGTTCTGTGCCCTCCCTTTCGGACTGTTATCAGCACCTTGGGTATTCACGAAGTGTATGGCGGTCGTAGCGGCGACTCTGAGGAGGCAAGGCCACAACTTGTTCCTCTACCTGGACGACTAGCTTCTCATGGCGCCCTCTCGGGAGGCATTGATGTCCGCCATTCACTATACTCCGTCTCTGTTCGAGACGCTAGGCATCGTGATCAATCAAGAGAAGTCTTGTCTAGTTCCGTCTCAGACCCTGCAGTTCATAGGCGCAGTTCTGGACACCGTCCAAGGGAATGCTTTTCTTCCCCAGGACAGAGCGGAACACATCAGATCCCTCATCTGGGACATTTCAGCAAAGACCGTTCCTGCCAGATTGGTCCTTTGCCTGCTCAGACACATGTCTGCAGCCATTGCAACAGTCCTGCTTGCTCGTCTCCACATGTGGGTCACCCAGTGGATGTTACGGGCCCAATGGGATTAAAAGCAAGACCATCTGCAGCTTCCAGTGTGGATCACGAAGACTGTAATACGGGATTGGCAATGGTGGCTAGATCCGAAGAATCCATCGGCAGGGGTCCCCTTCATTGCGCCATCTCCGATTGTTACACTCTCCACAGATGCCTCAGGGCGCGGATGGGGAGCACACCTCGACAGTGTCCAGTCTCAGGGCTTGTGGACAGCCCAAGAGAGTCTCATCTCCACATAAACATCCTAGAAATGAGAGCAGTTCTTTATGCCCTGCAGGCCTTCCAGTCGGAGATTCCACCGGGTACTCTTCTGTTACAGACAATTCCACGGTGATGTATTACCTCAACAAACAAGTAGGCACCCATTCCTATCCGCTTTGCAGGGAGGCCATGAGGGTGTGGGATTGGGCTTGCAGCACGGCGCAAACCTCATTGCTGTTCATGACCCAGGAGTGGACAACGTCATTGCAGACGGCCTGAGCCACTCTCAGGCTAGAGTCCACGAGTGGGAACTACTCCCAGGAGGTAGTAGAGGATCTGTTTCACAGATGGGGTACACCAGAGTTGGACCTTTTCACGTCCCCACCCATCGCAAAACTGCCCAATTTTTGCTCGCTAGATCCAGGGCCTGGTGTTTTCTGGCGAGACGCGTTGTCCCTCTCCTGGGCGGGCAGATTCCTCTATGCCTTTCACCCCTTTCCATTGATCCAGAGGGTTCTTCTGAAACTTCACAGAGAGCAGGCGACGCTGATACTCATCGCGCCATTCTAGCCCAGGCAGATCTGGTTCCCTCTGCTACATCAGCTATCTCTGGAACCTCCGGTGCCTCTGCCAATCAGCTCTCACTTGCTGTCTCAGGAAGAGGGCTCCTTGGTCCATCTGGACTTTCGTTCACTGAGCCTGCACGCTTGGCTCCTAGAGACATAGCCATTTTGCAACACGGGGTCTCACATGAAGTAGCTGAGGTTCTGGTGGCCGCAAGAAAATCGGCCAGTCATGCTGCTTACGCCAGGAAATGGTGCCGTTTTTGCCTATGGGTTCAAGCGCGGGGGGTTTCGCCTCTAGACTGTCCAGAAAAATAGGTCTTGGACTACCTCCTGTCTCTTTTTCAGACAGGCTTGACCTACTCCTCGATCAAGGTACACCTCTGTGCCATATCAGCCTATCATTGTCCGATAGGCCAACGCACCATATCCCAGTTGGACATGGCACGAGCCTTCCTGAGAGGTATTCTTCACCTTAGACCTCTGATTAAGGATCCAATTCCGCCATGGGATCTACCCTTTGTCCTGGAGCAGCTCACGCTGCCACCCTTTGAGCCAGCCGCAGATTGCGAGCTACGTCTTTTCACTTGGAAGACAAAGTTTTTAGTTGCCGTTACATCGGCCAGAAGATTTTCTGAACTCCATGCACTCGTGTGCAAAGAGCCTTATTTGGTTTTTCACAAAGACAGGGTATCCCTACGAACTAATCCCAAATTTCTGCCTAAGGTGGTTTCAGCTCTCACCCTTAATCAGGATATCGATCTACCAGTGTACTTTCCCAACTGTTCGAACGAGGAGAGCCCCTGTTGCACACCCTAGATGTGCATAGGTGTCTCCGATACTACCTGACCAGAACCAACCACCACCGAAACTCAGACCAGCTTTTTGTTTCCTTTGCCCACAGGATGATGGGAGCTCCTGTTTCCAAACAGTCGCTGTCCAGGTGGCTCATTCAGTGTATCACGTTCTGTTACCAGAAGCACAACAAACCCATACCGGGCTCAGTTAAGGGTCATTCCACAAGGGGGGTGGCTACTTCCTTTGCTGCCCTTAAGAATGTGTCCACCTCGGCCATCTGTGCTGCAGCTACTTGGAGCTCCGTGCACACTTTCATCAGGCATTATAGCCTGGATAGTGTGTCGAGGCGAAGAGCAGGTTTTGGTCTAGCAGTCCTTCAATGTCTTCTGTCTTAGGCTTCGGTTTCATTAAAGATTTCTACCTTCCCTCCTCCCAAGGGTGTGGGATTTCCATGATTGCTTTGGAATCAGTCCTAATGGTGTAACCTGCTGCAAGAGCTATTTCTCGAAGATAGTACAGTTCGTAAGAACTTAGCGTAACAGTAGATCTTCGAGAACAGCTATTGCAGCAGGTACTTTCCCTCCCACCATCCCCGCTGGAGGTAGATTCAAGTTCCAACATCCTTCTCCTGGGATCAGGTGTTTCAGCATCTTTCTGACTGCCATTTGATGGTGGATCCTCAGTCTCCTCTTCTGATGTCATACAGCATCCGGGACTCTCCGGCGGGAGAACTGGGGATTATGGGGAACCGCCTCCTTATGTACTGTGTCTGACGTTGGGGGTGGTCCCCGCTAAATATTGCTAGCTAGAAAATTTCCGTGAGTTCCTGGTGCCTGCCGGCTTCAGTCCTAATGGTGTAACCTGCTGCAAGAGCTGTTCTCGAAGATCTGCTGTTACGATAAGTTCTTACGTAACTGTACTATCCAGGTAAGGCCCATTCTTCCTCCCGGTCAGCCTCTGTCTCCAATGTGGACTCCCGGGAGAAATCTAAATCTTCAAGCCTGTTGGTGGGCAGGGCCTCTTCTCTCCTGCCTAAACAGTCTAAGTCTTATGAAAAAGACACAGTCAGACGCCTGCGTCTGACTGACGCCCGACAGAGAAGGTCCAAAAGCTTCTGTTGGACCGTCGTAAGTCCTCCAACGGCACTTTCACTTCTGGTGCAGTGGTGCCGCCTCCGGCTTGGACTCCGCCACCATCAGCCAGACCCAGTGACATGTCAGACGACTTACTGTCATCGGTGGACCAAACTCCGGCCCGTAGGCCGCCTTCTGAGCCTGACGGCGGCCTCCAGGCCCAGGACACTCCATCGCCCGTATGACCCCTCTGACGCTGGTACCGGTGCCAGCGGCCATCCACTGACTCCAGGTTCACCGAGGCTCAATATGAGTTAGGTGAAAGATCTCTTCTCCCATTGGTGGGAGACAATAAAACCTGGCCTGTTGCCTGCCAAATCTACTCCAGCTGCTCCTCAGCCCAAGCCTACCCCTAATCCAGATGAAGGGGCTGAACCTCCGCCCTCAGGGGATGAGATCCCACCTCCTCTTCTGATGAAGGTAGGGACAGGTGCCGTTCACCTCCCAGAAAGAAGCTGGACAAAAGGAGGCTTCACAGGTCTTGCAGCTCTAGCCCCTCCAGCTCTCCGGACAGGCACCGATGCAGAAAGAAGAGACATCGCTTTACCTCTCCTTCATCAGACTCCTGTATCCCGACAGATTTCTCTTCTTCCTCCTTGGTGGAGGATCCTCCTGTGGGAAAACCTAAAGACCAGCCAAAATCACCTCCTGACGATCCCTCATTTATGGAGGTCGTGCGGCACATCCAGTCAAACATGGGTTGAGACACTAAGGCCCTTGACCTGGAGCACTCGAGGCTTGCCAGGTATCTCCAGCAAAAGGATCCTAAGCCCATGGTTATCCTGCCTTTGGTGGACACCTTTGCAGACGTGATTCAAGCTGCTTGGTGGCACCCCCATTCTTCCTCATCGTTCCCCAAAAAGGCTGATCGCTTATACTGGGTTCCTAAGAAACATCCCTTTCTTGCTGAACAACCCGCTGCGGATTCGGTGGTCATCTCAGTGACTCATAATCGTTCACGGAGGCCCAAACACCTAAGCACCCAGCCTCCGGACAGGGAGTCCAAGCAGCTGGATTCAGTGGGCAGAAAGATGCACATGTCTGCCACTTGCAGCGTCAGGAGTTTAAACTTCCTGACTCACATGGTCCAGTTTCAGAATGCCCTTTGGAAACAGAGACTGGACATACTGCAAGCTGTGCCCGACTGTCCTGAGAAGGCAGAACTTGCTAAATTACACCAGACCAGATCAGACATTGGCACGCACGTGCTACACTCTGCATATGACTCTGCGGACACATCAGCAAGGGTGACTGCTACGGGCGTTTGTCTCCAGCGCCACTCCTGGCTCTGGATCTCAGAGTACACACCAGATGTGCAGTCCAACATTCTGGACGTGCTCTTGAAAGGCTCCATTCTCTTCAGTGAAGAGACGGAGAAGACCATCTCTAAGCTTCAAGACTCTGGTTAGGCTGTCCGTACCGTGCAGTCGATGTACCGTCCGAAGCAGGAACAATTTCATATGTCCCATTTTCATGGCCGAGGGGGTCATCAGCCTCAGTAACCCCACTTCCAGAACCAGCCTCAGCAGGGAGGCATTGGTCGTCGAGGCGGAGCCAGGGGTTCATTGGCCTCTACCTCCTGACAGGCTAAACCAGCCCAAGCTGCCTTCCCTCCCCTTCCAAATGCCTGATTATCCAAGCAACCCACCTCTCCACGACGGCACGTCAGGAGAGGAGGTGGGATGTCACTTCTCTCTATATCCAGAAGCCTAGAGACAAGTGACCTCTGACCAATGGGTTCTCGAACCCCTAGATCATGGGCACTCTATCGAGTAATTGGATCTTCCTCCGGACAGACCTCCCCAATCCAGTCATCCAGGGGGACACAGAGACTTTGTTCTCCAGGAGATTTAAGCTCTTCTCTCCAAAAGGGCAATAGAACCAGTCCCTCCCGCTGAGAGTGGCTCTGGGTTCTATTCTCACTTCTTTCTGGTCCCGAAGTCGTCCAGAGATTTAAGGCCAATTCTCGACCTCATCGACTGAAACCTCTGGGTCGCCTACAGATGCTTCAAGATGGTTACCTTTCAAAACCTTCTCCCCATGGTCAGCCTGGGAGACTGGTTAGCGTCCCTGGATATGCAGGACGCTTATCTCCACATTCGGATCACCAAGCGTCACCGGAGATACCTGGGGTTCACTTTTCAGGGAGAACATTTTCAGTTCAGAGTTCTTCTCTTTGGCCTCTCCTCCGCCCCGTGGGTCTTCATGAAATGCCTGGCAGTGGTAGTGCAGCACTTCACAGGAGGGGTCATTTTGTGTTCCCTTACCTGGATGACTGGCTCCTTCTGTCTCCCTCCAGGAATCATTTCCAGGATACCATCCAGGACACCTGCACCCTTTGCAGGCGCCTGGGGGTGACGATCAGTCCTTCAAAGTCGTCTCTTGTTCCCACACAGACTTTGCAATTCATAGGGGCGCTGCTGGACACTGTCCAGGGAAGAGCCTTCTTGCCTCAGGACTGGGCAGAGTGCATACAGGCTCTAGCCAGACAACTCTATTCAGCAGCCTCACCGCCCGCAAGGCTCCTGCTGCGCCTGTTGGCCATGATAGCTGCCATTGTCTCTGTTCCATTCACTAGGCTGAAAATGCGGACCATTCATTGGACCCTCCGGGTTCAGTGGAACCAAAGTCTGGACAACTTGGATGCGCCCGTCGCCATTACGGGATCGGTTCGCTGGGAACTCCTTTGATGGATGTCATCTCCGACTTCACTGGAGGGCACTCCCTTCCGCACAGACATTCCCGGCCAGATTCTATCCACAGATACTTCCAACATGGTATGGAGAGCACATTTAGGAAGTCACAGGACTCTAGGATCTTGGTCTCTGGTAGAGCAGTCCCTGCACATCAATGTCCTGGAAGCAGTCCTGTATGTGCTACAAGTTCTGGACTTGCTGATCTTACCAGGTCACCTTCTCATCCAGACGGACAACACAGCACTGGTTTTCTACCTTGATAAACAAGGGGGCACTCACTCTTACCCTCTATGCCGAAAGGCCATGAGAGTGTGGGAATGGGCCACAGCCCATCAGGTGACCATCTCAGCAGTTCACGTTTCAGGGGTCCAGAACGATCTCGCAGATACGCTCAGCAGATCAAGGTCACAGGCTCACGAATGGTCCCTCCTTCAGTCCGTGGTAGACGACCTGTTTGCCAGGTGGGGACACGGGCCGGCCCTTTTACATCCCAATCCAATGCAAAACTGCCCAGTTTCTACTAGCTAGATCCCAAGCCTGAGTGCTTTTTGGCAAGGCCAGCGTTGTCCCTCCTCTTGGAGGGAGGTTTCTGTATCCTTCCCCCACCCTTTCCATTGATCCGGAGAGTCCTGCTCAAGGCACAGTCCGATGGGACCACACTGATCCTGGTTGCTCCACTGTGGCCACGAAAAATCTGACTTCCATTGCTTCAGCAGCTAGCGCTGGTGCCACCCATATCGCTGCCACTTTGAACCCACATGCTCTCTCAGGACAAATGGGTGTCTTGTTCATCCGAATCTGCATTCCCTGCACCTTCATGCCTGGCTCCTCAAGACCTAGTTAAGCTCAGGTTTGGCGTCTCAGACAAGGTGGCTGAAGTACTGGTGGAGGCTAGAAAGCCCTCCACGAGAGCATCTTATGCAATGAAGTGGAAACGGTTCTGTCTGTGGGCCGGAGCGAGACAACTGGATTCACTGGTCTGTCTGGTCAACACATTGCTAGAATACCTGCTCTCTATCAGAGGCAGGCCTCAGTTACTCCTCCATCAAAGTACACCTGGCTGCCCTTTCTGCCTATCATGTCCCTGTCCTGGGCAGATCGGTAGCTCAGTTGGAGGTGTCTAAATCCTTTCTTGGGGCATTCTTCATATGAGACCCCCCCTTTCAGGATCCTGTTCCCCCTTGGGACCTTTTGTTTGAGTTGGAAAAGCTTACCCTCCACCCTTTTGAACCCACCACGGATTGTGAGATGTGTTTTCTGTCTAGGAAAACATTTTTAGTTGCTGTAACTTCAGCCAGGAGGCTTTCTGAGCTTCAGACCCTCGTGTGCAAGGAGCCTTATTTGGTTTTTCACAAAGACAGGGTGTCTTTGCGTACTAATCCTAAGATTCTGCCTAAGGTAGTGTCAGAAATGACACTAAACCAGGGAAGCTCATCTCCCTGTTTATTACCCCAGTTATGTTAACAAAGGGGAGGTGCTGCTCCTTGGATGTTCATTGCATCTTGTGCTTTTATCTGTCCAGGACCGTGGGGTTCATGAAGTCTGACCAGTTTGTTTCCTTTCCAGCATGTTCCTTAGGATGCCCAATTTCCAAGCAAACCCTTTCGCAGTGGTTGATGCACTGCATCACATTCTATCAGAAACATGGCAGACCCCTTTCTGGCCCGATCAAGGGGCACTCTACTAGGGCTGTTGCTGCGTCCTTTGCCGCTCTCAAGAGGGTTTCCGCCTCAAACATCTGTGCAGTGGCCCACATGGCATTCTGCCCGTTCCTTTGTTAAGCACTGCAGCCTGGATATTGCCTCTCTGTGCAGAGTGGGCTTTGGCCTTGCAGTCCTTCAGGGCCTGATCTCCTGATGGGTCTCTTTCTGTCTCATTCTTTGTCCTCTCCTACCTCCCCAGGTTACTGTATTTAGTTTATACTGCTTGGGACTCAGTCCTATGTGTTTTACCTGCTGCAAGAGCTTCTTCTCCAAGTAAAATAGTACAGTTACATAAGAGCTTACCGTAACACTAGATCTTTGAGAGAAGCTCTTGCAACAGGTATGTTTCCCACGCCTCCCCCTGAAGGTCCATTTCCCTTTGTATGAGACAGTACTCTAGGTTGCCTGCTGGATGAGGAAGCGCCCTTTTTCATCCGCATCTTTACATGCTAACTGCCAGTGTTTTCCGTCGGTACAAGAACTGGAGCACGCTGAAACCACCTCCTCTTATGTGCTGAGCGGGACGGCAGGGGTGGAGCCATTAGCGAGGGGCAGTCCCGCTAGGTACTGCTAGAAAGAAGTTTGCCGTGGGGTCCTGCCGCTGGCTGGCATCAGTCCTGTGTGTTTTACCTGCTGCAAGAGCTTCTCTCAAAGATCTACTGTTATAAGTTCTTACGTAATTGCACTTTACAGATGAGTAACCTGTTTTCTAGGGACGTGGATATGGTGTTCTATCCGCACTTCAGGCAGTGTTCCTTTCCTCGTTAAGGCTTGCTGGAACGTCTTCAAGCTGGTTCCTCCCTCCCATCCAGGTGGTAACTCCCTCAGCACCGCCCTGTGACACCAGATCTTCCTTTTCGCTGGAAGAAGGATCCCTCCTTACCACTCTCGCACTGAGAAAGGCCCTTTGCTTATTAAACTTCAGAATTTCCAAAAACATTGTCTTCAGGCTGCTCCTTCTAGTCTGCAGTATAGACGATGGGAAGTCTGTGCCTGGATTCCAAAAATGTGCTTGCAGGCAGAAGATGCCTCAGACAGACCTGCACACCATCTGCATCTGCTGCCTGGACCACGAACACGATCCCCAGGCATGCGGCCTGTGCCGCACGTTTCATCTGTCCACTTTGGAGGATTGCCATGCCCGCCTGCTCCTGGGTCATCTGGATGATCAGGATCCGCCCATCAAATCGAAAGATGCCTGTCGAGTGGTCTCTGCAGCTGCGGGGTCCGCCGAACAGCTTGCAGCATTTAAGGAAGCCACAGCACAGGATGCTGCTCACGCTTCCTCAGCTACGGCCTTTTTGCTGCTCTCCTTGGGTGCCTCCTTCACAGGGACATTCAAAGAATTGTGCCAGTCCCTTGAGACATCCAGTGCCACCTTGGACTTGGTGACATCCGCTCAGAGAGACCCCAAAGGCTCTAAGCAACAGAAGCCCTTTTGGACCCTCTCTGCCCCCACGGCCAAACCAGCCCAGCCTTAAGCTGGTAAGAAAACTCGGGCCTGGCAACCTCGAGTGAAGTCTGTGGCCACGGTCATCCATAGGTCGGGAGGCCGAGGCCCCGACTGCCCCTCAGCCAGTCACTACACCACCTCCAGACCTGGCCAGTGACGGGATGAGGGACGCCTCCCTCATGTCCATCCTGTCTCCCCTGGATCCTCCTGTGGGGGGCCAGCTCCACCACTTCCTTTCTGCCCGGTCCACTGTCACCATGGACAAGTGGGTCCTTGAAGTGGTCGGCCAGGGTCTGCCTCTGGAATTCGAGGAGTACCCGCCTTGCTAAGCTCATGCCCACAGGAGGGCATCATGTCCGTGGACATCCTTTCGGCCCTTTGAGATGACATTGCCCAGCTCCTCCGCAAGGCTTCAGTCACGGACCCTCTGAAACACCCAGGGCTTGTCTCCTGGTACTTGGTACTTCCTGGTCTCAAAACAGACGGGGAGGGGCTGGCACCCCATCTTAGATCTGCATGACCGGAACAAGTTTCTCGGGTCGGGCACCTTCAGGGTGGCCACTCTGTCTCAGATCATACCATCTCTCGTGCAAAACATGGTTCTAGAATCGTGGATATGTTCTATCCACACTTGTTGGCATGTCCCTTTTCCTTTAAATCTTGCCGGATGGTCTGAAAGCTGACTCCTCCCACCTACTCTGGTGGTATAAGCTTCGGCTCTGCTCCATGATGCCAGATCTTCCTTTCCACTTGGAAGATTCAGGTTCCCTCCTTACCGCTCTGCGTTGAGTAGGTCCTGGCACTTAATACTTCGGCTGGTTTACTGAAAATAAAACTTGTTCGGGTTTCTCCACGTAAATTCGTGATTGCGACCGCGTTGGAGGACTCGTCCTCACCTGGGTTTCGCCATTGTCCTTGCGGGCAGAAAATGTCCCGTACTGGCCCACATTCCACATGCGTCTACTGCCTGGGCCATGCACATGACCCCTTGCCTGCAATTTTTGTCACGCCTTTCATCCGCAAGTTTTGGATGATTGCCTTGCATGCTTACAGCTTGGATGACCAGAAAAATGGCACCCACCGGTCAAATCTAAAGATGCTCGTTGTGTGGTCTCTGCGGCTGCAGGATCCGCCGACCAACTGGAGTAGATGAAAGCCTTCGAGGAGGAGGAGGCGGCTCGTGCCGCTGATCAATCCTCTTCAGTATCGGTTTTTGTTCTACTTAAACTGGGCACTTCCTTCTCCGGATCCTTCAAGGAGATGTGCCATTCTTTCCCTCCAAAAGGAGAGGACCCATCCGGTTCACACTTCTCCCGGTCCCACAAGAAGGACAAAGGATCGAGAGAAGAATCTTCACAATGTCGATGCTCTTGGGACAGAAAGAGATCTTGGTCCCAGGAGTCTCCTATTTCGACTTAGGTTGAAATTGCAACCTCAGCCACTGGCTTCATGGTACCCCTATCAGGCCAGACGGCTCAGATGTGGGACAACGACCAGGTTGAAATAATAGTCTACCTGTCGACCTGTTGTTGACTGATGAGGCCGACAATTCTTTATTTAGGACTGCGGTCCTGCCGACCGAGGAGGAGTCCCAGCCAGCTGGGACTCCACCTTTGGTCACTGTTCCCAATCTGGAGGAGCCATGGTTCTCCCTGGCCCCTTGTGAAAAGCTCCGTCGTTCCCAGTTTCTGGCGGCAGTCAAGAAGTAGCGGCCGCCATTCGTCCTTGTCCTCCTCGGATGAGGAGGAGGCAGTCGCAAGCTGCATTGTCGCTCGAGGACCTCAGCAGCGGCAGCTCATGCTGTCTGGTCAAGTCGGCCCCAGCTTCCACTCTTGCCATCACGTGGCTGTCGCCCTCCAGGCTGGCACAGACTCCTCCGGAGCCGGTCAACACCGTTTCTCTGCCTGTGGAGTCGGTGAAGACCCTCTTGCTCGGCCAAAGCTGGCCTCTCCACCCATCTTGGTGGAGCCACCACCTAAGCAGCCTCCGTCAGGGGCTCCTGCCAAGTAGTCTCGGCCTGTTCAGGGTCTCCTGCACAGGCTGTCAGTCACCCTTACTCCCAACTGCCTGCGGCGGGTTGAGAGTGACTCTGGTGGTCAGCTGCTTTACCCAGACTCTGGGTCTGAGGATTCAGACCTGCACTCGTGCCCATGTGACGACGATTCCATGAGTCTGTCAACGGAGGAAGGTCCCACGTCCTTCCTGGGCATCCTCCGTCTTATCTCCAAATCATCGGGGATGCCTTTGGAGCCTGTTGAAAAACGGGCCGAATATCCCGTGACTGATATCATCAGAAAAGGGGATTCTCTGTCTGAGGCCTTCCCAGTGGCCGAGGCCATAGTTGGTCTGGCCTTGGAGCTTTTTCAGCACCCAGCCTCCTGCCCTGTGCCTTTCGCTCTTATGGCCTGCAAGTATGCGGTTTCCATCAGCTCCCCTTCGGGGTTTACACAGCATCCCTCGGCTGAGGGATTGTGACCGAGTCTGTGTTCCAGCGCTCGGGCAACTCGGGAGATACGGATAGACCTCCGGACAAAGAGTCCATAAAGTTCAACCATGCAGCCAGAAAGGTCTATGCTGCCTCTTCACTCGGTCGCAGACAGACGAGCTCGGCTGTCTTTATGGCACACTTCTCCCGCACCCTTTTGGGCTGTCTGGATGAGGTGCTTCCTATCTCCCCATGGACCTTCAGACCATGGTCAAGCAGGTCCGTGACCCAGGGCCATGCTGTTGCTAAACAGCAACTCCAGATGGCCCTGGACATCTGGGATTCTTGTTCAGTAGCAGCTGCAGTTGCCATGTGCCGCAGGGCCTGGCTGAGGGTCTCGACCATTAGGGTAGACACCCAGCACAAACTGGCGGACGTTCCCTTCCTGTGCACCGACTTGTTTGTACCAGGAGTCGATGGTCACCTACAGTGTACCAAGAAGTCCAGTGCCACCTTGGACTCCCGTTACTTCTGCCCAGAAAGAACCCCAGGGTTCTAAGAGACAACAGAAGAAGAAGCCTTTTCGGCCTTCTGCCCCACGGCCAAGCAGCCCCAGTATCAAACTGTGCAGCAGCAGCAGGCTAAAGTCTTGGCACCCTCGGCCCAAGTCCAGGGCTTCAAAGAACCGTATGCCCGGAGGGAGAGGTCCCAGCAGCCCCATTGCCGGCTCTTCATCCTTCAAGCCTGCGCCGTGAAAGGATGGGGGCAGCCACCCCCCATGTCCATCATGACCACTCTGGGTCCTCCCGTGGGGGGCCAGCTCTACCACTTACTTTCCACCTGGTCTGCTGTCAAAGTGGACAGGTGGGTCTTGGAAGTAGTCGGCCAGGGTCTGCCTCTGGAATTCGAGCAGTAGCCTCCAAGCCGAGCCCACGCCCCACGGGAGGAAAACGTATCCACCCATACTGGGTCGACTCTGAGACGCCACTGCCCAACTCCTCCGCAAGGAGGTAGTGGTCAGAGTCACTGATCCCTCTGTCAACCCAGGGTTCGTTTCCAGGTACTTCCTGGTCATGGAATGGACGGGGAGCTGGTGCCCCATTTTAGATCTGCATGACCTAAATCCGTTTCTCAGGTCGTGCACCTTTTGGATGGTAACTCTGTCCCAGATCATACCATCCCTCGAGCAGAACATACGGCTCTGCTCACTGGATCTACAAGATGCATTCTTCCATGTCCTGATCCGTCTGTCTCACTGAAGGTTCCTCTTTTTCAGGGTGGAAGGAACACTCAACAAATTCCAAGCCATGCCATTCGGCCTATCATCCGCCTCCAGGGTCTTCACCAAATGCATAGCAGTGGTGGCAGCTCATCTTCGGCGTTGAGGGGTCAGAGTGTACCCCTGTCTCGATAATTGGCTAATAGTGGGTCCCTCCAGACTGGAGGAGGAAAGGTCCTGGGATCTGGCCCTCCTCACCTGCCTCAGCCTTGGCCTCCTTGTCAACGAGGCCAAGTCGGAAATCATGCCCTTACAGGTGATTTGCTTCATCGGGGCAGAGCTTGACTCTTGCCGAGCCAGAGCCAGGCTCCCGGCGGACAGGGCAGAGGTTCTCTCCTCCTTTGTCTGATCATTTCTGGTTAGGCAGTTGCACCCTGCCTGGGACTTACTGCGACTTCTGGGTTACATGGCGGCCTGCACCACCATGGTCCAATGCTCACGGTGGCATATGCGCCCTCTTCAATGGGAGCTGGCCAGCCAGTGGTCTCAGTGACACGGTCATTTCGACCAGCTGGGCACTGCGACCGAGAAGATGTCAGACGCCCTCCAGTGGTGTACAGTCCTGGAACATCTGCAGGGAGGGATCCTGTTTGTCTGCCCCAAACCGATGGTAGTCTTCACGACCGATACCTCTGTCACGGACTGGGGTGCCCACATGGGGAATCGGAGTCCACGGTCTCTGGACCCCCGAGGAATCCCAGTGCCACATCAGTTTGCTGGAGCTCTGAGCAGTTCAGCTGGCACTGGCTGCACTCGCTCCATTCCTTTGGGGTCAAGTGGTCAAAGTCCAGACAGACAACACCATAACCATGTAGTACCTCAACAGACAGGGCGGCACGCACTGAGGGCCTCTGTGCAGGGAAGCGCTCTATATCTGGACCCTTGTGAGCCGACTGGAGGCAGATCTCCTAGCCATTCATGTGGCAGGAACCTCAAATCAGTTGGCAGACACCCTCAGCTGTGTGGGCGAGGTGTTCCACAAATGGTCTCTCCATCCGGAAGTAGTTCACAACCTGTTCTCCCAGTGGGGCAACCCTCAGGTGGATCTCTTTGGCTCCAGGGAGAACATAAGGCTGAGACTGTTTCATGCCCGCCCACCTTAGCAGGGCTTGCTACAGGGGGATGCCTTCTCAAGGCCGTGGACCCCAGGCCTCTCTTCTGCCTTTCCTCCCCTTGGTCCAGAAGGTACTCCTTAAGGTCAGGAGGGACAAGGCACAAGTAATCCTGGTAGCCCCAGACTGGCCCCGCCAGGTCTGGTATCCAGATCTCCTCAGCCTCGGCGTCAGGCTCCTGAGGCATCTTCCAGCACGATCAGACCTGCTCTCCATCAGTCAGGGAAAGGTATTCCATCCAGACCATCAATCCCTGCACCTGACAGCCAGGTTCCTGAGCGGCTAGATTTCTAGGCTTTGGCTCTCTCTGGCGATGTATTCAGTGTAGTTGAGGCCTCTAGGAAGGAGTCAACCAGGAGGTGTGATGCCTTCAAATGGAAGAGTCTCCCCATTTTGTGTTAGGACAAGCTCCTGGACCCTTCATCCTGTCCAGTGGCCAGCATCCTTGACTACCTTTGGTCTCTCTCTCTCTTTCCAGAGGAGGTCTTCGGTCTGCAACTCTTAAGGTGCACTTGGCAGCCATCTCTGCTTACCAGGCACAGGCCGGTAAGCAGATGGTGGCACAGGAAAAGGTGCTCTGGCATTTCTTTAAAGGCCTTGACCACATTTCCCCTCCGGTGCATGAACCTCCACCTCCGTGGAATCTACTGCTGGTTTTGGCAAAGCACATGGGCAAACCATTCGAACCGATGCACACGTGTAAGATGTCACATCTGTCATGGAAGACCGCCTTCTTGGTGGCTATCACGTCTGCCAGAAGGACTGGGGAGGCTCCATACTTTGGACCTGAGACAAGTCCTGTCTTATTATATGGCGCGAACGGCTGAAGTTTGGGGAGAGGTTCGTCAGCTATTTGTCACCTACTCTGAAGCCGCGCCTGGCAGACCCGCAGCAAAGCGGACGATTGGCAGATTGATAACATCCTTCATTGATCTTTGCTACCGGTTAGCTGGCAAGGAGCTTCCCATAGGGATAAGAGCTCATACTGCTGCGTTGGTGGCTGCTTTTAGGGATGTTCCTATCCAGGATATCTGCAGGGCTTCTACCTGGAAGTCAGCAAACACCTTCATTACCCATTACTACATCGACCTAGAATCTCGCCAGGATGCTGGTTTTGGGGCCTCAAGTCTCCAATCTCTGTTCCCTAAGTAGGGGGTGTGCACCTTGCCTTCCTCCTCCCAGAGAACTGCTAGGAGCCTGCCAACAAGTGTGGATGAACAACATATCCACAATCCTAGAAAAACGGGTTACTCACCTGTAACAGTAGTTCTGGAAGTGGTATATGTTGTT
The DNA here is from genome assembly GCA_016271365.2 of Neoceratodus forsteri. Taxonomy (NCBI): domain Eukaryota; kingdom Metazoa; phylum Chordata; order Ceratodontiformes; family Ceratodontidae; genus Neoceratodus; species Neoceratodus forsteri. The sequence goes on from JADMNL010000025.1 coordinate 310,264,937, forward strand.
CATCCACACGAACCCACCTGACCTGCCCGGCTTAGACACACAACCTCTGCTTCCACCGGGCAAGATGTGGCATCATGGGGTGGAGCCGAGGCTTATACCGCCCAGGTGGGTGGGAGGAGCCAGCTTTCAGACCATCTGGCAAGATTTAAAGACAAAAGGACATGCCAACAAGTGTGGGTGAAGAACATATCTTACTTCGAGGAGAAGCTCTTGCAGCAGGTTACACATTGAGGACTGGCGCCACCTGGCGGCAGTTCCGGCAACTTTTTTTCTAGTAGTACCAATGTGGGAATACCCTCCACCAACGGCTCCACCCCCGACGTTGCCCTATGTAAGGGGGGAGTTCCCCATGTGCTCCAGTTCTTTCCTGCCTCACGGTCTGGGTTAGTTAGTTCGTTTTGGCCTAGTACCGATCGCTCTTCTCCACCGCTAGAATTCGGTTATCCATCGTTCTGTTTCGAATCTATCATCGCATGTGAAATAAGTGTGCTTGTGGGTGACAGATTCCCACCAAGGATGGGCATTCGGCATGTTTCTACTGCCTTGAGCCTGACCACCGTGCCGACGCCTGCCCTCATTGCCAGGCCTTCAACTCGCGGACGCGAATTCGGCGCCCAAAGTCTTTTGCTGCCTTCCTCGCCAAGACAAAACTAGCCGCAATGGAACGGGCCTCTTCCTCGGGAGATTCTGACCCTCAGCCCGCCCACAAGCACAAAGAACACCGGGAGCAAGACAGAGGGAGATCTCACTTGAAACACAAGTATTCAGGATTAGGGATCAAAGTCCAGGTTGTCGAGGCATGATTCCCGCCTCATGGCCCTTAAATGTTCTTCTGTGGGCTTCAAGACTGCTTCTTTTCAGCCGATTAAAGTTTCTCAGGACTCTTGAGAAATCCAAGGGCTCAAGTAAGACCTCCTCCTGCTCGGCCTCTTCTTCCAAAGTCGACTCCTGGGAGTTTAGCAAGGCCTCCGGGCCTTCTTAGCGGCAGGGCCTCCTCCTTGCTGCCAAAACATAAGGACTTCGACATACTCCAGCCTCCGGCTTCTGACCGGCGTTCGGCCGAGAAGTCCTCGAGCCACAAGACCGACCGTTGTAAGTCTCATGACAAGGAACAATGACCCTCGGTCCATAAGGAGGAGTGGACGCCGGACTCTTGTCTGCCCACTACTCCCTCGGCCCCAGCGACGGTTCTTCCGCCGCCGGTCGTGGTTTGCCTAACGCCAGTCCTTTCTCCAACGCCCGATATTGGCTTGGACACTCCTTCTCCTCGGTCGCTGGTCCGTCTGATGCCGGACCCTGGCAATAATGGTACTGACACCATCCTGACGTCCCCACTTAGGCCGACGCTGGTCGACAAGGGTTCGGACCTGACGCTAGACCCCGGATGGTGGGGCCGACGCTGGATTGGGCTCGGGCGCTCCTCTGCCTGCACCTGATTCTCCCAAAATACATCTTTCACAGGTAAAGGAGCTTTTTACCCACTGGTGGGAGACTGTTAAAAAAAAAAAAAGACCTGCCAGCGGGTGCGCCTCCACCCACTCCGGAGCTGGTTCCAGATCCTGTTGAACCGGATTGGGGGGAGGGGAGGGAGACGAGGTGCCTACCCCAAAGAAGCACAAGAAAAAGTCTAACAGGGACCGGTCCAGTAGTCCCTCTCGCTCTCCCTCTCCTCCTCCGGACAAGAGGCACAAAGGGAAGAGGCGTAGCCCCTCACCCTCTTCGACCTCCTATGTAGACTCTGATTCCTCCTCCTCCATCTACTCAGAGCCAGACCTAGGGGACACAGAGGGCTTTCCTAAATCCCCTCCAGATGACCCCAGCTTCATGGAGGTTATGAGGCACATCCAGGCCAACATGGGTTGGGACACCGAGGCACTGGACCCCGAGTGACTGCGGCTGGCTAAATACCTCCGCCAAGAAGACCCAAAGCCAGTGGTCATCCCTCCCATAGAAACACAGAATGTGACGGCAGAAAAGGACCGCTTGGCCCACCTAGTCTGCCCATTTTCCTACCTAACAGATAAGCTGCAGATCCTAGTTAACCAACAGCTTACTTCCTCCTACCCCCCACTAGGACTGCCTTATGACTGTCCCATGCATTCTTGAATTCCCCCACTGTTCTTGACTCCACAACCTCCTCAGGGAGGCTGTTCCATGCATCCACAACCCTCTCCGTGAAAAAATACTTCCTCACATTACCTCTGAGCCATCCCCCCTCTATCTTCAAATTGTGCCCCCTTGTTCTTGCACATCTCTTTTTCTGAAAGATGCTACCCTCTTGGACTTTGTTGATTCCCTTGAGGTACTTGAAAGTTTCTATCATGTCCCCTCTCTCCCTTCTTTCCTCAAGGGTATACATATTAAGTTTCTTTAGTCTTTCTTCGTATGTCTTCTGGTGCAGACCCTGCACCATTTTGGTTGCCCTCCTCTGGACAGCCTCCACTCTGTCTGTGTCTTTGTGGAGATGGGGTCTCCAGAACTGCACACAGTACTCCAGATGGGGTCTCACCAGCTGTCTGTACAGAGGGATAACAACTTCCTGTTTTCTACTATTGATGCCTCTCCCTGTGCATCCCAGTATCCCCCCAGCCTTCCTTACTGCCTTCTCACATTGCTTGCCCACCTTTAGGTCATCTGATATAATTACCCCCAGGTCCCTTCCATTTTTACTGTTGTCAGTATCTTACCTCCCATTGTGTACTCTTCCACTGGGTTTTTGTTTCCCAGGTGCATTACCTTGCACTTCTTTGCATTGAATCTGAGCTGCCATACATCTGACCATTTCTCCAACCTTGCCAAGTCCCTTCTCATCCTTTCCACTCCATCTTGTATATCAACCCTGTTGCAGATCTTTGTGTCGTCTGCAAAGAGTCATACTTTTCCTTCCAGTTCCTCTGCAATATCACTTATAAAGATGTTAAAAAGGACCTGCCCTAGTACTGAACCCTGCGGTACCCCACTAGTAACCCTCCTTTCTTCACTGTGGACTCCATTTACTACTACCCTTTGTGTCCTGTTGTCTAGCCAATTTTTTATCTGAGCTACCACCTTGGACCCACTGCAAGGCTGGCTAACTTGTGTATTAATTTTTTGTGTGGGACTGTATCAAATGCCTTGCTAAAATCTAGGTAGGCCATGTCCACAGCCACTCCCTGGTCTACTACTTTGGTCACCCAGTCAAAGAAATCTATTAGATTCGTCTGACACGACCTTCCCATCGTGAATCCATGCTGCCTTGGGTCCCGTGCCCCACTGGCCTCTAGGTACTCAACAATTCTTTCCTTCAGAAGTGATTCCATCATTTTCCCTACCACAGAGGTCAAACTAACTGGTCTGTAGTTTCCTGCCTCTGTCCTGCTCCCACTTTTGTGAAGAGGAATCACATCTGCCCTCCTCCAGTCCTCGGGTACCACCCCATCCTCCCATGATTTGTTAGAGTAGTCAGCGGTGTCCGTAGTTCTACCCTTAGTTCCTTTAGAATTCTTGGGTGAATCCCATCAGGCCCCATTGCTTTGTCCACCTTCTATTTTATTAGTTCTTTCAGAACCCTTTCTTCTGTAAATGGACTGGTATAGACCCCCCGTCTTTAGAGTGTTTCTCTTGTTTGCTTTTAGGTACCTCCTTCGCCTCTTCCTTTGTGAATACTGAGCAAAAATATTCGTTCAGTATCCCTGCTTTTTCACTGTCTCCCTCTACCCACATTCCCTCCCCTTTATTAAGCCTCAGTATCCCTCCTTTGGTCTTTCTTCACTCCCTAATGTACCTATAAAAGGTCTTATCCCCCTTCTTAACAGAGTTGCCTATCCTTTCCTCAGTCTGGGCTTTTGCTATTCTGACTGCCTTCCCAGCCTCTTTCTGCTTTAACTGATAAAGTTCTCTGTCCAGCGGTTGGATTTCTGCTTGCGCCAACTGACCGGGTTCGAGAATGAGCCGGGGAGCTGGAGGCTGGCCGGGAGAGGACTTAGCGTCCCTAGGGACCGCTTGTCCTCTCTGTGGGGGAGGGGTGCCAGAAGCTTAGCTCTTGCCTGGCCCAGGTGGAGACCTGAGGTACAGCAAGTCCGATGTTTATCGGGGCGACATGTTAGACACGGGCGCTTTCAGCGCCTTGACGCCGGGGACATGGCACGAGAGAAAACGGGAACAAAAAACGGTCAGCTCCGTGTAGACGGAGCACCAGGCCCCACCTTCAGTGCCTCTGCCTGGCCCGGAGACAGCGCTCAAGCATATACAAGATGTCTCGGGTGTTAAGCCCCCGGCCCCGTACCCGCCTGGGGGTATAGCCATGGCTCCATGGGGGAATGGACTGCACCAGTCACCAGGTAGGTGAGCGAGGGCTGAAAAGGCTGTAGGTGTCTCCCGAAGTGGGGGAGAGTTGCGAGGAGAGGGGAGTATAAAAAAAAAAAAAAACTTCTCTGTCCTGCTCCTTCTGTGTTTCCTTGTATTTCCTGAATGCTGTCTTTTTCTCCTTAACCTTCCCTGCCACCTCTTTTGAGAACCATAGCGTTTTTTTCCTTTGTTGTGTTTTGTTGATTTGCTTTACAGAAAGACTTGTTGCCTCCCTCTGTGATGGCTGTTTTGATTACACCCCATTGTTCCTCCACCCCTCTTTCTTGCCTGTTTGCTAGTGCTTTTCTGAGGCACTCTCTCATTTTCCCAAAGTCAGCCCTCCTAAAGTCCAATACTCTTGCTTTTGTATGGCTTGACTGTATGGCTGTGTTTATCGTGAACCACACTGTTTGGTGGTCGCTTGTTCCCAGATGGCTACCCACTTCTAAATCTGAGATTCTTTCTCCATCCCCATTTGAGAGTACCAGGTCTAAGATTGCTCCCTCCCGCGTGGGTTCGAGTACTAGCTGTGTGAGGCATGCCCCCTGTAGGGCATCAAAAATGACCATGCTCTTGGATGTGCCTGTAGCAAAGGTGCTCCAGTTAACATCTGGCATATTCAGGTCCCCCATCAACAATATCTCCCCTTTTTCTGCCATTCTAAGGAAGCCTATCATTTCCTTGTCCATTCCCTCCTCCGGAGATGGGGGTCTGTATGCAACCCCCATGCGGATTGTGGTGCCATTTCCTGTCTCCAGGGTGACCCAGAGTGCCTCATCTGCTCCCTGTTTACTCTTTAGTTCTGTTGCTTTGATCCTTTCCTTTAAATAGAGAGTTACTACTACTCCTCCTCTTTTATCCTCCCTGTCCCTCCTGTAGATTGTGTATCCTGGTATGTTGACATCCCAGTCATGGTTCTCTGTGTACCATGTTTCTGTGACTGCCACAATATCCAGGCAACCCTCTTCCATCAAGGCCACTAGTTCAGGGAGCTTGTTACACAGACTGCGGGCATTGGTACTCATCACCCTTCACTTTGATGGCCTTACCTATTTTAGCCCCATTCCTGTCCTTACTGCCTTTGCCTTTTTTTACATTTACCTCTGTCCTTCTCCCTAATGATTTCTCTACCTTGGTGTTTACCTCACTAATTACTTTGCTTTGTTGGGGAAGGCTGGGATATCCCTGCTCCTTTTCAGTGCCTCCCCCCTTGGCTAGTTTAAATCCTTGCCAATGAAGCATTTAAACCTCTCACCTAGGGTCCTGGTTCCACCCCCCAGACAGATGCAGACCATCACACCAGTATAGGTCTGCATCCTTCCAGGTGGCTCCCCAGTCCACAATGAAGCCAAAACCCTGAGCTCCACACCAGTTTTTCAACCATTTATTGAATTCCCTAGTGAGGAGTACCCTAGCATCACCTTGCCATAGACAGGCAGCACCTCCGAGAAGGTTACCGTATGCGGTACTTGTCTAAGGTCCCTCCTCAACTCTACAAACTCCTCTTGCACTGCTGTGATCCTGTTCCTAGCCAGGTCATTTGTCTCTAGGTGGACAATGACATCCAGCTCCCTGACACCTTTGTGGATATAACCCGTGTGACCTGGAAGCGCCCTCACTCCTCCTTTGCTTTGCTGAAGAAGGCTCACCGGCTCTACCGGGCGCTTGCGGACCACCCCTTTTTAGCTGAACCACCTGCTGCGGACTCGGTGGTGATTTCGGCAGCTCACGATCGTTCGCAGAGGCCCAAACATCTGAGCACCCAGCTGCCTGATAGGGAATCGAAGCAGCTGGATTCTATAGGCTGTAAGGTGTACTATGCTGCCACCTACAGCATCAGGAGTCTCAGCTTCCTGACGCATATGGTCCAATTCCAGAATGCCCTCTGGGAACAGGGATTGGACACTGTGTAAAGCCTGTCCGATTGTCCCCAGTGGACAGAGCTTGCCAAGTTGCTGCAAACTGGCTCAGACTTGTGCACCCATGTTTTGCGGTCGGCCTATGACTTTGTGGACATCTTCTCCAGGGTGACCACCACTGGCATCTGCCTCTGATGCCATGTGAGGGCTTCGGGTTTGATCCAGACGTCCAAACCAACCTTCTGGATGCTTCCTTCAAAGGCTCCATGCTCTTTGGCGAAGACACGGAGCGGATCATCACCAGGCTGCAGGACTCTGGAAAGGCTATCCGTTTCGTGCAGTTCATGTACCGCCCGAAACAGAGGCAAGCACGAAGGTCTCGTTTTCATGGCCATGGGGGTCATCAGCCGCAGCAACCTCGCTTTCAGCAACAGATGTAGCGAGGGGGCTTTGGTTGTAGAGGCGGAGCCAGAGGTAATTCGGCCTCCGCCTCTAGACCACCCAGAGCAGCCGCTGCTGCCCTTCCTCCCCCACCCAACGCCTGACTATTCAGGCGACCCTACTCCTCTGGTTACCCAACCAGGGGAGCCGGTCGGAGGCCGCTTTTCACTCTATGCCGATGCATGGGGTCAGGTGACATCCGACTAATGGGTACTGGAGTTCAAGCACTCCATAGAGTTCATATCCATTCCTCCGGACAGACCACCGCCACCATCCCACTACCCAAGGAAGCACAGAGCTCTGATCCGGTGAGAGATCTCCTCCCTTCTGGAAAAAAGGGCCTTCCGGCCGATTCCACCAGCTGAGTCAGGGAAAGGGTTCTTTTCCCACTTCTTTCTAGTACCGAAGAAGTCTGGAGATCTCATACCCATTCTGGACCTCAGTGATCTAAATCAGTGGGTCTCTTACAAGAGATTCAGGATGGTTTCTCTTCCCGCTTACTTGCATTTTCCCATTGCCAGAAACCATCGAAGATTCCTAAGGTTCAGGTTCGAAGACGAGGACTATCTGTTCCGAGTCCTACCCTTCAATCTTTCCTCAGCTCTCGGGGTCTTCACCAAATGCCTGGCGATCGTGGCCACGGCACTTCGAAGACAGGGCCACTTTGTGTTTCCTTTCCTGGATGACTGGCTCCTCCTGGCCCCCTCCAGGTTTCGCCTGTCAGAGACTATCAAGGATTCCATCTCACTTTTCCAGAGTCTCGGAATCACCATGAACGGGAAGAGGTCTCATCTATCCCCTACTCAGATTCTCCAGTTCATCGGTGCTCTTCTGGACACCACTCTCGGGAAGGTTTTCTTTCCCTCCGACAGAGTGTATCGCATTCGGATCATCATGTCCCAGATCTCGTCAGCCTCAAAGTTCCCAGCTCGGCTCCTCCTCAGGCTGTTGCGGCACATGGCCGCTGCCATAGTCTCTGTCCCCCTGGCGCGTCTGCGCATGAGGACCATTCAGTGGTCCCTGAAAGTCCAGTGGGATCAAACTTCAGACAGCCTGGACGCCTTGATCAGAATATCGGAGCCAGTCTGCCGAGAGCTTCGCTGGTAGATATAATCCGAAAATCTACTGGGGGCATACCCTTCCAATCCGAGGCGCCATCCCAGTCTCTGAGCACGGATGCCTCATCCCAGGGATGGGGCGCACACTTGGGGATCCATCGTACCCAGGATTCCTGGTCTCCCTTGGAAGCGAATCTGCATATCAGTGTCCCGGAAATGAGCTGTGCTTTACGCACTTCAAGCCCTGGCCTCGGTCTTGGCGCAGACAGACAACACTTCGGTGATGTTCTACATCAGCAAACAGGGTGGCGCACATTCCTATCCCCTTTGCAGGGAAGCCATGCGGGTTTGGGACTGGACCCTGGAACATCATCTGTTTTTGACAGCAGTGCATGTTCCCACACTTGAGAACGTGCTAGCTGACACACTCAGCAGGACATGATCGCAAGCCCACGAGTGGGAGTTGCTTCAAGAGGTCGCAGATCGCATCTTCCGTCTATGGAGGATGTCAGGTGCGGACCTTTTCGCGTCACTATCCAATGCAGAACTGCCCAATTTTTGCTCGCTAAGTCCAGAGCCTGGAGCTTCTTGGCAAGATGCGTTGTCCCTCTGTTGCTGCGGGAGGTTCCTATATGCCTTCCCTCCCATTCCCCTTCTTCAGAAGGTCCTCCTCAAGGCTCAGTCGGAACCTTCCACAATTATCTTGATTGCTCCACTATGGCCTTGTCAAATCTGGTTTCCATTACTACAGCGTCTAGCGGCAGAGTCACCAATGCTTTTTCCCCTCTCCTCGCACCCGCTCTCGCAGGATAAGGGGTCCTTGCTGCACCTGAACTTGTGTTCTCTTCACCTGCATGCCTGGCTCCTCAGGACTTAGCTGAGGTCCGTTTTGGAGTGTCTGATCAGGTCGCTCAGGTGTTGGTTGAGGCACGGAAACCTGCCACCAGGGCCACTTATGCTATGAAGTGGAAACGCTTTTGCATTTGGGCCACAGCCAAGCAAGTAGATCCATTGGTCTGTCTGATTAATACCGTCCTGGGACACTTGCTTTCTCTCTACAAGAAAGGCTTCAGCTATTCCTCCATCAAGGTACACGTGGCCGCCATCTCCACTTACCATTTATCTGTGTTGGGTAAGACGGTGGCTCAGATGGAGGTTTCCAAAGCCTTTTTGCATGGTATTCTCCACATCAGACCTCTCATCAGGGACCCTGTTCCTCCTGGGGATCTCCTGTTCATCCTGGAGAAGCTTTCTCTTCCCCCGTTCGAGCCGGCTATGAAATCGGAGCTCCGTTTCCTTTCCTAGAAAACTCTGCTTTTGGTAGCAGTTACTTCAGTGAGGCATATTTCAGAGCTTCAAGCACTCATGTGTAAAGAACCCTGCCTTGTTTTCCACAAGAACACGGTTGATCTCCTCACCGATCCGAAGTTCTTACCGAAAGTGGTTTCGGAACTCACTTTGAATCAGTCTGTTCAGCTCCCGGTCTACTACCCGGAGCACTCCAACAGGGGTGAGACCCTGCTTCATTCCTTGGATGTACACAGGGCTCTTGGATGTTACCTAGCTAGAACCAAGGCAGACAGGAAGTCTGATCAGCTCTTTGTGTCCTTTGCTCAACGGTCCGTAGGTCGCCCAGTCACCAAACAGACGCTTTCGTGCTGGTTGGTTCACTGCATTTCCTACTGTTATGAGAAGCATAATAGATCGACAATGGGGCCAATTAAAGCTCACTCTACCAGGGCTATCGTTACTTCCTTTGCAGTGTTAAAGAGGGTACCGACGGCAGGTATCTGTGCTACCACTACCCGGAGTTCTGTCCATGCCTTCATCAGGCACTATAGCCTCAACATCATTTTGAGACGCTGAGCAGGGTTTGGCCTCGCGGTTCTGCAAGGCCTGGTTTCCTGAGGGATCTTTCCTTCTCTTGCTGTCCTTTTCCTGTTTCTTCCCCCTCCCAGGGGTTGTTATAAGTTTATGCTGCTTGGGACTCAGTCCTCAATGTGTAACCTGCTGCAAGAGCTTCTCCGCGAAGTAAGATAGTACAGTTACGTAAGAATTTACCGTAACAGTAGATCTTCGAGAGAAGCTCTTGCAGCAGTCATATTTCCAGCCCACCTTCCTCCAGGGATCAGGCCTTTTTTCAGGCTGCTGTTTTTCGTCTTTGACGGGTTGTTCGTTGACAGTCAGTTCCTATTTTGCCTGTCATTTACTTGCTTGACGGGGTGAGGACGTTCAAGAACTGAAGCACGTGGGGACCTCCTCCCTTATATAGGGCGACGTTGGGGGTGGCGCCGACATCTATGGGGGACGTTCCCACGTCGGTACTACTAGAGAAAATGTTGCCGGAACCGCCGCCAGGTGGCGCCAGTCCTCAATGTGTAACCTGCTGCAAGAGTTTCTCTCGAAGATCTACTGTTACGGTAAGTTCTTACGTAACTGTACTATACCACTCCTAGAACTACTGTTGCAGGTGAGTAACCTGTTTTTTATTTTTTATTTTTTTGCGGTCTGGATCTTCAGGCTGCGTTCTTTCACGTCCCAATCCATCTGTTCCACTGCCGGTTCCTCCGGTTCTGAGCGGACAGGATCCTCTCAGGGGTCGCGTTAACGCACTAGTGACGTCCTCATCGGAGAAATTTCATCTCTTTGACGCACTGATTAGGATGCAGTGCATCTTGATTGACGCAGCACTCCATAGCTTTTAATCGCAGCTGGAAGGGGAAAAAACAATTTATTTTGCTTGCCTGTGAGCTGCAATACAAAAAGCCACCATACGAAGTGCACAGCTAGCACTTAACCCTTTTAATTACACTGCCTGAGCTTGGGATCACGAGTCAGCTCTCATCATTACAATACAAGGCATACCTCTCAACCTTTTGTCCCCCAGATGTGGAACATTGCCTGTCAAAATGTGGAACAAATGGGCAAAATGTGGAACACTTAATCAAATCTTTACCTAAGAAGCTCAAAACACGTTAAAATATTGCATTTATGTTCAGAAAGTCTGTTATTAATTGACAAATGTATTTTTTGCATCATTTACTATGGATTTTTGCTTTAAAATGATGACTTTGAATGTGGAACAAGTCCTCACAATGTGGAACAGGGAGCTTTTGTGAAGTAAAATGAGGAACATTCCTCGTAATGTGGTACAGTTGAGAGGTATGATACAGGGGCTGAAAGAGGCAGCATGTTAAGGGTGCTTCCAAAAGCTCCTTGTGTGTCTGCAGTGTCAGGAGAAGCATGTCCGAGCTCCATCTTAAGTAAACGGCACATTGTGCTGAAATCGGATGCGGAGAGTCGGCAAGCAGAAAAGGAAAGGGGCGTGACATATTTAAATATGTTTCCAGAAAGCTGAAATTCCCAGGGCTGAAACTGCATGCAGACCAGTCAGTGAGCACAAAATGGAAGGGGCGTGATATATGCAAACGATGTTGCTGGATAGCTGAAACTGGATACGGACGAGTCAGCCGGCTGAAAACTGAAGAGGAGTGAAGTATGCAAAACGTGCTGGAGAACTGAAATTCCTTTGCAAAGCCAGAAGAAAGAAATGATTAGAGCGAGTGCATGTGAAGAGAGGGACTGGGGAAGTCTGTAAACAGATGGAACACAAGACTGGAGATAGAGAATGGGGAAGTATTCAAATAGTGATGAGCTGCAATTTGGAAATGTCATGGGAGGAAGCCAGTTCAAATATGAACAGTCTAAGCTAAGTAGCATACAAGAGGAGGGGAAGCTAGCACTGGCTTCAATGGACCTGTACCCTACCAGGCTCTTGTGCCCTTACCACAGTTTCAGTTTTGCTGGTATAGGTACAGAGTGTGCTGTGTGTGTACACTTTGTGTAATAGCCTGAGAATGTAATGTACTTTTACAGTCTGAGAAAGAAATCATAACGTGGCAGGTTACAGGTATTGTGTAAGTGTTTACCACTGCCAAATATCCTTGAATACTACAGCAGGGAAGGATATATTGAACTCCTACACACACACACCCCTAACCTTATAAACAGCACAGAAGCATTGGTACAGTAGAGGAAACAGATAAGCTGGTAGACACACCCTTCCCATGGCAGCCAGGTTATTGTGAAAAATAAAATTATGATAAACAGCACAACTGTGTCAGAGAACTTAAAAAAAAAAAAGTTACATATTTTTATTTTTGATCCTGGAAAGCCCAGCCTGGATTCAACATCTTGTTTCTTGTGTGGTCCTGCTTCTTCCAATTCCTGCAGCTTGGTGGACGGGAGCACTGAGAAGTTAAATGGAGGCAGGTTTGAGGCAGTATAACACAGTGATTTAAGGCTCTGAGCTACAAATCTGGAGCCCTGGGTTTGAATCCCATAGCCCCCACTTGCATATTGTGTGATCCTGAGCAAGTCACTTCACTGTGCTCCCAGGTCACACCTGTAAACAAGCTTTCAGCTTAGTGTGTCTCTCCTGGTTAAACAATTGGAAATTGCTTGCCCAAACTTAGTCACACAGTCTGTATTTGGCTTCAGTGGGGTTTGAGCCTGTGGTCTCCCAATTCCCAGACCAGTGTTACCATTATAACCCACAGACTTACCCTTAAGATACCCACAAGTCTCCTAACAGACCTCACTGCCTCAATGCATACATTTTGTAAGGGAAGAAGGTGATTCTGCCATCACACAGATCACTGGTCAGACCCCACGTGGAGTACTGCATTCGGTTTTGGCATCCTTATCTAAAGAGGAACATTAGATTTCTAGAAGGGGTGCACTGCCAAACAACAAATATGATCCTGGGTCTGTGGGAGTTACCATATGAGGTTAGACTGAGGAAGCTGAACTTGTATTCTCTGGAGGAGAGAAGGAACAGGGGGATATGACTGAGACCTTTAAGTACATGAGAGGAATAAACAGGACAGGCACACAGGGACTGTTCAAGTGGAGAATGGGGAGAGACAGTCGTCATGATTTGAGATTGGACAGTGGAAGGTTTAGGAGGGAAATCAGGAGGCATTTCTTTATAGAAAGGGTGGTAACAGCATGGAACACACTGCCAGCAGAGGTGGTGGCCTATAAAACAGTGGGATGCTTCAAGAGGGGTTGGGATAGGGGAAAAGGGAGGGTCATGGGAGAGGCAGCTGCAGAGTAAGGGTGCTAGCTGCAAAATCTAGCAGACTCGACAGACCAAATGGCCTTTTTATGCTGGCAGTTTCGTATGTATGTTCGTATTTAAAAGTCAGCTCCTGGTTTTGCCAAAGTAGCTCCTGGTTGGCTAGAAAGTGCGTACCAGGAGCTATTCCAGGCTCCTGGCCATTAAATCCTTATTTCGACCCCTGCAATACCTCCTCTCCCCGATGTGCCTTCTGTTGGATGGTAAATGCTTTGGTGTCTGCTGGTGGTGTCCAGTGATGTTGTACCTGCTAGGTCTGTTTTGGGAGTCTGGCAGGAGGTACGAAGAAAGAGCGACTGTCAGCCCACTAATTTTCTGAGTGCACAGGGGTAAAGAGAGAGATGGACAGACTAAATGGATGCTTTTTGGTTGTGTTCTGCTTATGTGTGTTTGGGGGGTCCTCATTTACTCAGGATCGCGGCAAGGCTCATGATGGATCGGATGGCCGATGCAGAGAGCAGGGGTTGAGCAGCATGAAGGAGGGTTCCGCAAGCTGTGCCGAGTCAGACATAGAAAGGTGTTCTGCTTGCCCAGTGCCGTAACTACAGAAAAATTCCAGGCTAGCTTATTTAAATGGCAAGTTGTCAATGGCTGCTAATGCACCTTCAGTGTAATGTAAAGAGACAGCAAATAAACACCAGCCTGATGTATTACACAACACAGATGGGTTCATTCTTTAACCCTTCTGTGTTTGTACTGCATCAGGGCTGGTGTTTCACTGTTCTCTTGACTGTTCACTGAAGGTGCGACATTAACAGCGCTGCTGACTCACTGCCATTTAAATCAGCCAGCCCAGATTTCTTTCTTGTTTCACAGCCAGCAGAGCAGCTTTTACTCATGTGTCTGACTCCGACATCAGCTGCCTGCGCCTCCGATCTTCACACTGCTCACTGTGCTGACCCAACTAGGAGGACTTAAGTTGAACTTGCTATAACAGATAGGACGGAACTTGGGCTAAAACGCTTTCTTACTGGGAGGCAGTGAGTGTAATGAGACCTACCTGGAGGGGTGGCAATGCTGGAGTTGGGGGAAAATGAGTGGTGCACTATGCAGGCTCTCAGTCGCATTAATTACACTGCAAGCATGCATACTTCGCCATATTCAGTGAAGTGCTGTGACTCGGATATGAGAGGCAGGGGTTCCATTAAGTGTCCGCCCAACATGCATGCTCATTAACAGAAAGTCTGTATCACGTGGTGCCTCTTTCAGTCTTCCATACGCACACGTGGTACACAGATCGTGTTAACTACACCTATGCATTAACACGCAGTTACTTTAAGCTACTCAGCCATTGGAGAAGGATCTCCTTTAGCAGTGCAGGGCAGTTGAACTATTTGGCATGTTAAAAACATTAAAACTTTCTCCTCCTGAGAAGAACTCATTCTAAATATTCTTTCTTCCTTCTGTCTGAGTTTTTTTGATAAAAAGAATTACTCTGGACAACAGCTTTTTAAGATGGATCAAAGGCTAACAGCATGACTGTAGTGTAGGAGAGTCTGAGGGAATAGTGGCCTCAGTGAAACGGATCAGAAACCAGATTTTTATTTTCATTTTTTTGATACACATTATTTCTGACTTTGGATGTAACTTGCTGACAAAAAAAACAAAGGAGGCAGAGAAAAGTGGCTCTTAAAAAAAAAAAAAAAAAAAAACAGCTTGCTTTGAGTAATTACTGAAGAGCTTGCTAGTTGGCAAAGCACTCAGGATTTGAAGAAGACAGTCTGTAGAACTCAGACTTTAGTCTTGGGGGCTGGATGTTGAATTTCTGAGTAACCTTTGCATTTCTCTGATTGACTAGTCAGCACAATCTGGCTAAAGTGGTACACTGCCTCTCTGTACTGACTTTAATATTCTTTCTAGATTTTTATTTTTTTTTGTCTTTGGTAACTGGGTAAGGCCCACTAGGCACAAGTGCCTGTCTTCAGGGGCAACCTGGGAGCACTGGGTGGTTAAGTGACTTGCTTAGAGTTGCAGAGTATGCAAGTGGAGGCTGTAAGAATCAAGCCAAATTAATAAAAGCCATTTATTTTGGTGTTCACGAAAGTTTATAATTTCAGTGCATTGACCCTCAACTTTTGGCTTCTGACCCCCTCATTTCTAACCCTAACGCAAGGCCTGCCTCTACGAGTTCCAAGACATGCCATTCGGCCTGTCCTCGGCCCTCAGGGTCTTCACAAAATGCATTGCAGTGGTGGCAGCCTTCCTGAGGCATTGAGGAATCCAAGTTTACTCCTGCCTGGATGACTGGCTCATTGTGGGTCCCTCCAGGCAGGAGGTGGAGCAGTCCAGGGACCTGGCCCTGCAGACCTGCCTGCTGGTCAGTGAGGCCAAGCTGGAACTCGTACCCTCGCAGGTGATCAGCTTGATCAGGGTGGAAGCTCCCTCCTCTTTTGCCTGATCATTCTGGGTTGAGCATTTGCACCCTGCTCAGGACTTTCTGCGCCTACTGGGATACATAGCGGTTTCCACCAGTGTGGTCCATTTGGCCCACTGGAGAATGCGCACACTGCAATGGGAGCTGGCCCGCCAGTGGTCTCGGTGCAAGGGACACTTCGACCAGCAAGTCCCTGTGACCCAGTTGATGTGGGACACCCTCCAGTAATGGTTAATCCAAGAACATCTGCAGGAAGGTATCCTGTTTGTCTGCCCAGAGCCGATGGTCATGCTGACAACCGATGCCTCCCTGATGGGCTGGGGTGCCCACCTTGGGGACCATAGAGTCCAGAGGCTCTGGATGCCTGAGGAGTCCTGATGCCATATCAGCCTGCTGGAACTGCAGGCAGTTTGTCTGGCACTTGACAGCCTTTGCTCGCATGTTTGGTTTCAGGTCGTTCAGGTCCAGACGGACAACACCACGACCATGTACTGCCTTAAACAGGGCGGGATGCGCTCCCTTCCTTTGTGCAGGGAAGCTTTCCATGTTTGTACCCTTGTGCGCAGCCTGGAGGCTGATCTCTTGGCCATCCATGCTGCTGATGTCTCCAAACAAGCTGGTGGATGCTCTCAGCCGTGTGGGCGAGGTGTCTGAGTGGTCTCTCCACTCAGAGGTAGTACGCAGCCTGTTCTCCCAGTGGGACACCCCTCCGATGCACCTTTTTGCCTCCAGGGAGAACGCAGAGCTGAGGCTGTACTATGCCCGCCCCCTTCAGCAGGGAACGTTGCAGGGGGATGCCTTTTCCAGGACATGGCCCCTGGGCATTCTCTTTGCCTTCCCTCCATTCCCCTTGATCCACAAGGTGCTGCTCAATGCCAGAAGGGACAAGGCTCGGATGATCCAGGTGGCTCTGGACTGGCCTTGCCAGTCCTGGTACCCTGATCTCTTTAGCCTCAGCAGCAGGCTGCTGAGGTGTCTTCCTCTACGCCCAGACCTGCTCTCAGTCAGTCAGGGGAAGATACTCCACCCGGACCTTCTATCCCTGCACCTGACAGCCTGGCTCCTGATTGGCTAGAGTTCCAGGCTTTGGGTCTCTCTGAAGATGTCCTCACTGTGGTCGAGGCTCGCCTCGAAAATGCTATGCCTTCAAATGGAAGAGGTTCTCCATCTGGTGCCAGGGCAAGGGGTTGGACCCCTTATCTTGCCAGTTGGCTATCGTTCTCTACTGCTTTTGGTTCCACTCTGTTGGGCCTTCGGTCAGCGACCCTTAAGGTGCACCTGGCAGCCATCTCTGCTTACCGGGTGTGGGCTGGTATGAAGTCAGTGGCAGAGGAAAAGGTGGTCTGATGCTTTTTCAAAGGCCTTGACTACATTTCCCCTCTGGTGCATGAACCACCACCTTGGGACTTGTTGCTGGTTTTGGGAAAGCTCATGGGCAAGCCATTTGAACCGATACACAGATGTGAGATGTCACATCTGTTGTGGAAGACCACCTTCCTGGTGGCTGTCACATCAGCCAGAAGGATCAGTGAACGCCAGGCACTCTCCATGGAGTCTCCTTACTTGATCTTCCACAGGGACAAGGTTGTCCTTCGCCCCAACCTGAAGTTCCTCCCAAAGGTTTTATCTGATTTTCATCTTAATCAGGTGATTAATCTCCCAGTGTACTTCACCAACCACACCTCGGAGGCCGTGCACAGGCTCCATACATTGGACCTGTGATGTGCGCAGGCCTGTTGTAAGGAGCGCACGGCTGGAGTTTGGGGAGAGGTTCGCCAGCTGTTTGTCACGTGGATGCTGCACCAGGCAGACCGGTAGCTAAGTGGATGATTAGGAGGTGGATTGTATCCTGCACCGACCTCTGCTATAGGTTGGAGGGTAGGGAACCTCCTGTAGGACTAAGGGCTCATTCCACCCTTCATACCGCTGCCTCGGTGGCTGCTTCCAGGGACGTCCCTGCCTAGAAAATCTGTAGGGCTGCTACTACCTGGAGGTCAGCACACACCTTCATTTCCCACTACCACATCGACCTCAGCTTTTGCTGGTTTTGGGGCCTCAGTTCTCCAATCTCTGTTCCCTAAATAGGGAGTATGCACCTTGCCCCCCTCCTCCTGGAGAAGTGCTAGGAGTATGCCTGAAGTGTGGATAGAACACTATCCACAGTCCTAGAAAAACAGGTTACTCACCTGTAACAGTAGTTCTAGGAGTGGTATGTGGTGTTCATCCACACTGACCCACTCAACCTCCCCTTCGCAAGTGCACACTGATTTTGCTTCCAGCCGGCAAAAATCTGATGTCACGGGATGCTGCCGAGGGAGTTACCACCCAGGTGGGTGGGAGAAGCCAGCTGGAAGACTGTCCAGCAAGCCTAAAGGGGTAATGAACACTGCCTGAAGTGTGGCTAAACACCGTATACCAGTCCAAGAACTACTGTTACAGATGAGTAACCTTTTTTTTTTTTCTGTCTGGTTGGCTGAAATAGAAAATGACAGCATTGTAATCACAGAACTTTAAAGGAAAGACTAGAATGGCAATGCACCTTAGAGTTGCCTGGCGAGAGTACATGAAACGCTGCACCGTCTTGTGGATGACAAAAAATAATGGAAGCTCTGTTTGCAGCGTGATATAAGCATAGCAAGCACTGATAATTGGTGGTGTGTTTTCAAAATAAATGTCTAAATGCATTATTTGCTTAATTTATCTTTATGTGAACGAAGCGATAGTTCATTCAGCACATCTCAGAGCTAATTTGTTGTGCAAAAAATGTTTATGGGACAGTTCAAAAGAAGAAACAAAGGCTGCAGTTGTGCCAGGACTGGTGGTACAAAGGCTGTACTGTTACTGGACTGATAGATGCCACGATGTGTACAATTTAAATGCACAGCACTTTCTCCCCTTTTCCATCACCGTCAGGACATTTATGAGAATCATTAGATATTGTACTATAATTTATCTGTCAAAAAAAGCCTTCTGCAAGTAAACGTAACTTTTAAAGAGGCAGCAGCTCTCTAATGTGCTGTTCCAGCCTCTAATGCTGGAGAAACCTTTCTAGGTAAAATTAATGTAGACAAGCAAGGATGACCATGTAGAATGCCTGCTGAAAGGGACTGTGAAATATAAAGTATGCCATTTCCCTACCCCTTCCTGTCTTGAGCGCTTCACTCCCCTACCCAGTGCTGGGTCCTGTGCCTCCCCTCATCCCATGCGTCAGGCTCTCAACACACACAGTCCCCAGCCTTGGCTACATGCAGTCACACACCCCCTCCCACACATATACAGTGGCCTTGGCCCCTACTCCCATGCCGTGGCCTCAGTGTTATGAGCCCCCAGGCAGCAGGTCCCCAAGGCTTGTGGGGTGGTGTCCGGGAGCATAAGTACGTAGCTATTGGGGCTGTGAACCTCTCACAGCTGCAGCCCCCTCCCTTGCAGTCGGTGACCATTTTCATTCCCCTCAAGTGCATCGGCTAGTGTTGGTCGTACACAGAGGTAGCAGCAGAATTCTGGTCAGTCCTCCCCCACCCTGATGATCCTGTCTGGCATAAGAGCAGCATCTGGTTGGTGGGACCCAGCAACAGCAAATCCCATTGGTGCCTTACTGAACAAAAATGTCGTCTTTGATGCTGAGCAGCAGCTGCTGTGCTTAACCGGCTTCCCAATGCAGTAACTAGAGTGGTCTTCCAACCCTGGATCACCTGCATGGCAGGGTGTTGCATTACTGCTGGGCCATCATGGCAGCCCTACATTAGGCAGTTTTGATGAGTCTTGAACCCTCCTCAGCAGCAGTTCCTGTACAGCTGGGTAAGACCACAGCAGGGACCAGTAGTTGGCAGGTGTACCTTTGTTAGCAGCAGGAGGAGAATCTGGGTCGTTGGCACCAGCAGTAAGTTTGGTTGCACTGATTATTTATTTATCCTGTTTTTATCATTTCTTTCCTCAGCAGCAGGGAGCAAGCAGAGCAGTGACCTGGCCATGACAGCAAGAGGCAGAGCTAGTATCAATAGGCTGGAGCCAGTTGCAGAAGGCTGAGCCCCAATAGAGCAGCTTGTTGGCCCCCACCTCCCCAATTAGAATGACCCAGTTGGGGCGGTGAGTCTGCAGCAGCATCAGTGGCCACCATTCCCAACTGAGTTTTTTTTCTCCTATTTTTATTAAAATATTTTAGTACCTGACAACACAGTGGGCAGTGGCTGAGGAAGAATAAAACAGAGCAAGATCGCGGGTTTCTTGTATGCCTAGGGAGGGTGGGACATAGGTGCCAGAGATCCTAGTTGTGTGTTGCTATCCCTTTAGCTCCATATGGGAAATGAAGGAGCTGTGGTGTAATTCTAACCTGTGATGCTGTTTCATATTGCAGCATCCTAATCTTTAGACCACACTGTCTTCCCAGATTTTCCTTAAAAAAACAGCCTGCTGACAAATGCGGTAAGATTCCTGAAAACTGAGGGTCATCAGGTTGTTTTTGTTTTGATTAGTATTTTATGCTCCTCCTACCCATGCTATGCTGGTCTGCCCAGCGGCACTCCCCAACCCCATCACTGCCCAGCAGTACCACTCCCCAACCCCATCACTACCCAGCAGTGCCACTCCCAGGCCCCGTCACTGCTCAGCAGTGCCACTCCCAGGCCCCATCACTGCTCAGCAGTGCCACTCCCAGGCCCCGTCACTGCTCAGCAGTACCACTCCCCAACCCCCGTCACTGCTCAGCAGTACCACTCTCCAACCCCCGTCACTGCCCAGCAGTACCACTCCCCAACCCCCGTCACTGCCCAGCAGTACCACTCCCCAACCCCGTCACTGCCCAGCAGTACCACTCCCCAACCCGCGTCACTGCTCAGCAGTACCACTCCCAGGCCCCGTCCCTGCTCAGCAGTACCACTCCCAGGCCCTGTCTCTGCTCAGCAGTACCACTCCCAGGCCCTGTCTCTGCTCAGCAGTACCACTCCCAGGCCCTGTCTCTGCTCAGCAGTACCACTCCCAGGCCCCGTCACTGCTCAGCAGTACCACTCCCAGGCCCTGTCTCTGCTCAGCAGTACCACTCCCCGGCCCCCATCTCTGCCCAACAGCACTCCCTGGCCCCTGTCTTTGCCCAGCTGCACTCCCCGGCCCCGTCACTGGTTAGCAGGAGCATCCCCCAGCCCCGTCACTGCTTAGCAGCAGCACTCCCCGGCCCCGTCACTGGGCTTCAGGCGGACTTGTCAGTTATCCACCACTTACCCAGTATGACAGTGTGGTGTGCGGCCAGCCACGTCGGTCGTATGAGAGCCGTTGGGGAAGGGGGTGGATCCAGCATGGAGCATCCCAAGGAAGGAGAGCAGTCCATGGGCTGCTCAGGTCTTCCTCTCTCAGCCAGCCCACACACACACACACTCAGTACTGATTCCAGAATGCAGGTCACCAGTGTTGAGGTTGCACTACCTCTGCACTGATGGCCTGGGTCAACTGATTTAGAGCTGCTGAGACGTGCTTTTTGTTGGGGCATGCAGCTTATGTTAAGGAGCTGCCTGCTCCAGGACCCTTAATTAGCCAAGGATTGAATTTTTTTGAAGCAGGGACCATTTAGTAATTTACCTTAATATAACTGCAGTCTCACGTCCTAGTTTCAGTCCAGCAACCGAGCACAACCACAGTCTTGTCTGCAAAAACTGCATTTTAATGACATGAAATAGGAAAGGGGCAAGTAGGATGTAGGTAGCATTATAGTGTTGTCAGGGGCAGCAGTGGTCTTTAGATGATATTTGTACACTTAGTGTTATATGCACTATCCCCTTAACATGTACACTTGTCTAGAAAGTGTACAATTAAAGTGGTCCTTGCTTCAAAACATTCATTTTTGGGCTAATACAAGTCCTGGGGCAGGCAGCGCTGTGCCATAAACTGCCTGTCCCTAACGGTATTAGCTGCTCTTTAAGGAAGACGGTGAAATAAACAGTCCTAGAATTTTGTAAACTCTAGCTCAACTTCCTGTGCTTCTGCACACCCAGCTGTGAAACTAGGAAACCCTTAAAGTGAAAGGTCCATCGAGCTGTGCCCAAGGAGCAGTCTCTGATTTAAGGTTTTCACACCAAAATGAAAAATGTTACCTTACTTTCTGTTTGCAATGTTTTATATGGTTGATCCTGTCATCCCTCCCACCAGACAGTTTGTAACAAGCACCATTGGGGTGCATCCCAGTACCTTCTGTGGCTGACATCAGAACAGGGCATCGGCCACAGGAGAGTGTGTATTGGAGGTGTTAATGGCACTAGTTATTAATAACTCCACTCCGTGAGTGATCTTGGAGACATGCCTATATAAGTATAGACTGCGTATTCTATACTTACCCTTGGCATGGCAAACCAATAGAAAACTCACAAACCTGAACTTTTAATAGCTAATACTGTAAGCAGTTACAGTGCACTGTCCCGTGGATGATTCCCAGCTCTGATGTCAGCCATGGGAGGTTCTAGAATGCACCCCTATGGGCGCCCGTTTTAAAATGTCAGACGGGAGGGACTGCAGGATCAACCAGATGAAACAAAATAGCCTAAACAGCAGATTGTCAGCAGTGCATGTGGCATAGTGCAGAGTCAGTGCACATGGCACAGTGCTGTGTGTGTCAGTGACTATAGTGCATATGGCACTGCGTGGTGTTGACAGTTCATGTGGAGCACTACATGGGCCAGTGCACATGGGAATACATAGAGATGGCAGTGCACGTGGCACTGTGTGGTGTAATCAGTACATGTGGCACTGCACACTAAAGGCAGTGCACATGGCAGCACATAGTGATGGCAGTGCACATGGTATTGTGTGGTGTTGGCAGTGCACGTGGCACAGCACGGTGATGGCACAGTGGAGTGACAGCAGTGCAGATGGCAGTGCATAGTGATGGCAGCATACGTGTCACTGCATGGTGCACTGCACAGTTGCAGCAATGCACGTGGCAACACACAGTTGATGGCACTGCACATGACCGCGCATGGTAATGACCCTGCACATGGCACTTTGGTGTTAACAGTATATGTAGCGCTGCAAGATGACAGCATGGCACAGTGTGGTAACAGTGGAACTGTGTGATGTTGGCAGTGCATGTGGAACAGCACATATTTGGTAGTGTACATGGCACTGCACATTGGTAGTATTGTGCATGATATGGTACAGTGGTACCAGTGTATGTGGCAATGTGGTGTAATGTAGGCACACTTGGCACTGTGCAGGGCACTGAATAGTGATGGCAGTGCATGTTGGGGGATTGAGCGCGCTACGAGATAACGAGTTCAGGCAGAAATATGCTTGCATGAGAGCAGAGTACTCCATGTATGTATATATTTTGTGTTAACCATGTAAGCTCTCTAGACAGAGAATATTATGCCCACAGACCAGCCACTCTTCCCCCTGCAGCTTGAACAATCCCCTCAGCCAAACACTCTCCATGTAGCTGGACAAACCTTTCTGCTCCTGCACCAGCCCCCACAAGATGAAAACCTCTTTGTTCTACTCTACAGCACCTGAATCTACATGTCCTCCCTTTCTGCCTGTGACCCTCCAGAGTCTAGCCTGCCACCCCTACATAATGCTTGACCATTCCCCCTCCCCCGATGAGCCTCCCTGCATTGGGACCAGCTTCCGACCCTATGCCAAGAAAACACCCTGCAGCTGGATCGTTCCCCCAAGCCTCCCTCAGCAGACCACTGTCCTTGTAGCTGGTTGCCATCACCCCCACAGCTTACCACCCTACCTACCACTGGACCATCTTCACAGAATCCTTGAACTAGACACCCCTCCCCAGGGACAACCAACCTCCCTGCAGGTAGATGTCCTTTTCAGCCCTGAGACTATCCACCCCCTTCCTAGTTGACAGCCATCCCTGTTGCTGGATCTCCCTTCAAACTCCCAGACCCACCTTTCCTCCACAGAAGACTGCCTACGACAATACTCCTGACGCCAGAACACCCCACCCCCACACACCTGGACCAACCTCCGAACTCTAGTAAGCCACCATCTCTGCACCTGTAACACCCACCCAGCACATGGAACAACCTACCCACCAGCCAACCATCTGTACTATTGCGATGCTGTCCTTTAGGCAGTACATCCCTGGGATAGGCCGTCATACCCACAGACCTCCCCGCATCTGGACCAGCTTCTGACAGTATTCCACACCCTGCAGCTGGATCACTCCCCTAAGCCCCCAGACAAGCCTACCTCAGCAGACCACTGTGTCTGTCACTTGTCCATCCAGCTCTGGGCCATCGCCTCCATATCCAAGCACCCTACCTACCTATCACTGGACGATCCTCGAAGAAGCCCTGGACTAACACCCCACCCCACCTCCGCCAGCCACATCTCCGAATCTCCTTTTCAGCCCTTGGACTATCCACACCCTCCCCAGTTGACAATTCTTCCTATTGCTGGATCACCATTCAAGCTCCCAGATCCACCTTTCCTTCACAGAAGACCACCCACAACACTCCTTCAGCCAGAACACCCCACCCCCACACACCTGAACTAGCCTCCGAACTCTAATCGACCACCATCTCTGCACCTGTAACACCTATAGGACTAGGACCAGCCCCTACCCATGAGCTGGACCAGGATCACCTCACGCTGCAGCTGGATCATCCCCCAGCTAACCACCCTGTCAACAGCTGGAGCAGCCTCCCCACCGCCCTGCAGCTGGATCACCTCCTAGCCTGGTGGACTAGCCTCCCCATGACAAAATTTTGGACTGGCTTTGTGGCCCCTACCCAGCAACTGGAGACACTCATCCGATCTGCAGTTTATGAGAGGGCTGGTGATCAGAATATACACATGCGGCTTTGAGCTGCACCAAACTCATGTTTTTGTTCTATAAGTGCTCCTCTGACCCAATCTGAAGTAGAGAGGGCCAGGAGAGCGAGTATACTGACGGAACATGCTTAGGCTAGGACAGCTTTCCTCCGGCGCTGTCCATACCTAATCTGTGCCTAGTGTTAACTAGCAGCAGTCCCCCCACGGCAGTGCTTTTTTGCCATCTAAAGATGGCAGTGTGATTTAAGTGCCTCAGAAGGGGGTGTTGCCATTCTAATCTTTCCTTTCGAGTTCTGTGATTGTATTTTTTTTTTTTGTTTGGTTTCCTTTTTGCTTTACTTCTGACACAGTTTTTGAAGCCCACCGCTTGGGGCCAGAACCATTGCTGATAGTGTAGGAAAGGAATTTGGTTTTATATAGCGCCTTTCACACCAATTGTATCCCAAAGCACTTTACAACCTAGGAGAAGAGAGAGTTGCTGCTGTTTTCAGCATATGGAGAGATTCAGAGAGTAGAGAGAGACACCCTAGGGACTTCACCCTAATTCGGCTATATACCCTTTCAATTCTCCAGTTAACTCCTCTGTTACTGCTCTAACTTGCCCTGTTGTTAGGGACCTCACCCTAATTCGACTATATACCCTTTCAATTCTTACACTTCCACTGCCTATGGTGACATACCCAGTCACAGCCAAATTTCAATTTCAATTGGTTTCAATTCAGGATTCTGTTTACAGAGAGTGGACTGCTGCTCTGACCTTGGGATTACATCACAGAGCTGCTGCTGTTTGGTTTCAATTTAGGAGCTAAACACTGGGTATAGTAAGGGGTGTTGAGTAGGAGGGGCATACCAGGAAAGGAACAGCAGCAAGTGAAGAGGTGACTGCTCTCTCAGTGGAAGGGAAGTAAATGCAAATCTAGGAGCTTTCATTATTACTTCTTCGCATTGATATTGCATTGGGGGAAAGGAGGAGTAGGAGTTTGAAGAAGGTTGTGCAATGGCTACTTAAAGTCTGTTTTTGAGTGTGGATAGGAAGGATAGGAATATAAAAAGCAGTTGCTCAATATATCTAACGTGTGCAACAAGGAGGTAAGGAAATAAAATGTTTTGCACTGATAGAGGAGGAGAGGGAGACTTGGGGAGTGTTTGGTATCCTGCATCTGGACGGGTGGGGGTCGCTGGTAGGCAACGACAGCAATGGGTAGGGTGGTAGGCTGCAACAACTGCGTGCACCAATCTTTCTAAAATTGCCTGGAGTGTGGAGATGTTTAGTGTGCAAACCATAGAGAAACTAGAAAGGAGATTGAGGGTCTGCAGGAGGAACTAAGACATTCAAGGCAGATTGGGGGTGGGTTAGCCCAAACTGGAGGGAGGAAGAAGGGAGATGAGGGAGGGTGATTTAAGCCAACAGTGGTGAGGACAGGGGAAGAAGGGAAGCAGAGACAAAGGGCCCAGGCCAGGAAGAACAATTGCCGGGAAACCAGGTCAGGAGACAAAAGACAAATGGAAGGAGGAGATAGGGACTTGTGAGGGAAGGAAGAAGTGGCAAAAGTCATGGAGTGGAAAGGAGAGAACAGGTTACTATGAAGAGAGAGGGAGCGGGCATTTGTGAAGGGTCTTCAGAAAATAGTTTTGCACTGCTAGAGAGGAAGAAGGAGGAGGAGGGAAATGATGAAATTAGAGGAGTAATTGATAAATGCCTGGACCAAACTGGAGCCGGGGGAAGTTCTGCTGGGAGAATTGCAACAGGGGTACAAGGGGGAAATAATGTGCAGGAGGAAGAGGAGGAGCTGGAAATGAGAGAGGGAGATGAATGGAAGCAAGCAGGGGAGTAAGAGGGTGGAATCTTAGTGCTGGGGACTCAATACTAAGAGGAGTTAGGTGGGGTAGCAAGGGGGAGAGGCATAGTCGCATTTGAGTGGAGGCCATGCCAGGAATAACAGCGGAAAGGGTGGGACAGTCTGTTCTGAAATATGCTAGAAGGGGTAGGGACAAGCCTCATTTAATTATACATCTTGGGACAAACAACCTGGCTGACAAGACAGTAGATACAGTCCAGAGGAGGTTTGAGGAACTAGCACAATTATGTGAGGGAGCAGGAAGATCAGTAACTTTTTCAGAGACACAACAAGGAAGCTGAGAATAGAGGAATTTAACGGATGGCTAAGAACCTAGTGGTGTGCTAAAGGGTATGGGCTGTTGGGGGGTGGGGAGGGACCTGGGAGGACAGTAGTCTCTATGCCAAGGACAGACTACACTTGAGTGAGGAAGGAAAGAAAGTGTTGAAACAGAGGATGGAGGAGTACATAGAGGAAGTTGGGAATTTAAACTAGGAGTGGGGGGTGGCAGTTGGGGAAGAGATATGCAGAGACCACAGGTTGGGAAATCATATGAGCTTACCCCCCATAACAGTGACAAAGGATAAATGGCAAGTACTGTTGGTGATGCTAGGAAAAGAGGGCAGGATGGGGGTGGGGAAGGGTGGAAGGTGGTTACCCTTAATGCTAGGAGCCTTGGGAGGAAAACTGCAGAGTTACAGGTTCTCATGGCAGAGGGAGAGGTGGACATTGCAGCCATCACAGAAACATGGGCCACCCAGTACAATGACTGGGACCTGTCTGTACCAGGGCCAGGTTATTTCATAGGGACAGGGTGATTGGGAAAGGGGGTGGCACTATATGTGAAGGAAGGACTGAAGTGTGTAAGGGAGGAAGGGAGGAGGGTAGTACGGAGTCACTTTGTATGCAAATCCAGGATTCCAAGAATAGGATTCTTAGAATGGGAGTGGTGTACAGGCCACCATCTCAGACAGAGGAGTTAGACAGGGAACTAGCGGGACAGATCAGGAGGACCTGCGAGAAGGGTAGTGTGGTGATTGTGGGGGACTTCAACATGCCAGGAGTGGACTGGAGCACCCCAACAACCAGGAACAGAAGGGAGCAGGTACTGGTGGATGCCTTCCAGGACAGCTTCCTGCTGCAAATGGTCAGTGAACCAACCAGGTTAGGGAATACCCTTGACCTTGTGCTGGCAAATGGGGACTTTGTGAGAGAACTTACAGTGGAGGAACCGCTGTCAGGGAGTGACCACCACTCAGTATGGCTCACATTGGATATGGACAAGGAAGGAGTGGAATGTGGCACAATAGTGCTGGACTTCAGGAGGGCCGACTTTGGGAGGATGGGGGAAGTGGTAAAAGGGTACTTGGCCAGAATTCAATCTAGTATGGACACTAACCAGAGGTGGGAGCTCATAAAGCTGGGGATAGTGGAGGCAACCAAAACCTGCTGCAAAGCCCAGAGCAAGAAGGCTAGGGCTAAGAAACCGATCTGGTTGAGCAAGGAGGTCATGGAAAAGGTAAGGAGGAAAAGAGCTGCCTTTAGGAAGTACAAGAGAACAGGGAGGGGGAAGGACAGGGAGGAGTACTTGACAGAATCGAAGGAGGTGACAAGGGCAGTAAGGGGAGCCAAAGCATCTATGGAACTCAGGCTGGCACAAGGCATTAAGAAGGGGGAGAAGGACTTCTTTAAGTACATCAGGGAGAAAAGGAGCTGTAAGGACCACATAGTAAGGATTAGGAAGGAGGGGGGTTGGGTGGAAGCAGGGTGCGATAAGGCGGAAGCACTAAATGAGTACTTCTGCTCAGTATTTACTAAAGAGAAGAGGGGTGACACCCAAGGTGGGAGAAATGGCAGAAGCAGGGTGGGAAGTGGTGACAGATGGGAATCATGGAGAGCAGAGTTCGAGAGGGTTTGAAGGCACTGAGGTGGACAAGGCGCCAGGCCCAGATGGCATCCACCCAGGGTACTGAAGGAGCTGGTAGAGGTCCTTGCAGGACCTTTGGCAGACCTATTTAATGCCTCACTACATTCGGGGTGTGTACCTCAGGACTGGAGGATGGCTCTAGGATGAACCAGGAAACTACAGACCAGTGAGCCTCACATCCATCGTGGGTAAGCTAATGGAGACCATCCTGAAGGAGAGGCTGGTGGCCCTCCTAGAGGCCAAAGGACTACAGGACAGCAGACAGCATGGCTTCATACGTGGCAGATCCTGCCAAACCAACCTGGTCGAGTTGTATAACTGGGTAACTTGGCAGCTGGACAGGGGCCATGCAGTGGATGTCCTGTATCTGGACTTCAGTAAGGCATTTGACTCAGTGCCACATGGAAGGCTGGGAAGGAAGTTAGTAGGCACAGGGGCAGGTGCAAAGCTGGTGAGATGGGTAGGAAACTGGCTGCAGGAAAGGCAACAGAGGGTGGTAGTGGGTGGGGAGCTCTCACACCCAAGGGCAGTGATGAGCAGTGTTCCACAGGGCTCGGTGTTGGGACCAGTGTTGTTTGGGATATTCATTGCAGACATATCATGGGACATCAAGAGCAAGATCAGTCTGTTTGCTGATGATACCAAGGTAGGCGCGGTGGTGGATGACCTAGGGGGATGGCAGGGGTTGCAGGATGATCTGGCAAAGCTTGAAACCTGGTCAGACACCTGGCAACTGGGCTTTAATGCCAAAAGTGCAAAAGTGCTGCATTTTGGGATGAAGAATCCAAGGAGGAGTTACCAGCTAGGGGAGTGCAGCTAGCCCAGACAGAGGAGGAGAAGGATCTGGTGTGCTCATTACAGGGTCAATGAACAACTCTGCACAATGTAGGAAGGCAGCTGCAAAGGCCAACAAAATGCTGGGTTGTATTGCAAGGGGTATATCCTCGAGGAGGGAGGTGGTGATTCTGCCACTGTATAGGTCATTAGTTAGACCACACCTGGAGTACTGCGTGCAGTACTGGCGTCCGTATCTGAAGAGGGACATTAAGTTACTGGAGGGGGTGCAGCGCAGAGTGACAAAGATGATCAAGGGGCTGGGGGACTTATCATACGAGAGGAGGTTGATGGAGTTGAACATGTACTCACTGGAGGAGAGGAGAGACAGGGGTGACATGATTGAAACCTTTAAATACATGAAAGGAATAAACAAGACAAGTACAAAGGGGCTGTTCAAAGTAAGGAAGGGGAGGGACACCAAGGGCCATGATATGAGACTGGAGCGAGGAAGGTTCAGGAGGGAGATGAGGAGACACTTTTACAGAGAGGGTGGTGGCTGGGTGGAATGCGTTAGCTCCTGAAGTGGTATGCAGTAGAACAGTGGACTGCTTCAAACGAAGATGGGACAGGACAAGGGGGAGGGTTAATGAAGGGGAAGGGTGGAAGGGAGGGGCAGCTGCAGAATAAGGGGTGCTAGCTGCACATTCGAGCAGACTTGATAGACCTCTAGGCCTTTATCTGCTGGCAAATTTCGTATGTTCGTATCCCAGTAGCTGGCACCTTTGCTTTTGTGTAGGTTGCTAATTCAGTCTGTAGGCTATAAGGACCAGACAGATCAACTGTCTGCTTTATGCAAGACATCACCATATGGGTGCCCCAGTGGCTCCGTTTTCTGTTCCTTCTTCTCCGTGTGCCATGTACAGTACACAGGCTCTCCCAGTCTTCTAGCCGGGGTTGGGGGGGGACATAGTCTTCTGGTGGGCTGTCGTGTGCACCGTAACTCATCCTATAATTATCTTTGTGTTCTTAGACTCCCCCACCTGCAGCCCTTTGTTCGAACTATTAGTGGCGGGACATGGGCTGAACTGCCCCCACAGGGCATATCCATTACTCTACCGTGCACTTGCTTTCTTTACATCTCACAGCCAGGGTCTTGGTAATTGCCATCTTAGGACAGACCAGATTTAGTTTTATTTTATTTGGATATTCATATAATGTTTTTACTGTACAGGTGCCTTGGTTTGGAAAGACGCCTTTTATAAATAAAGATGATTTGATTTTGATTTAAATACGGGGTTCTGTTTATTCGGCCCGACAGCCCTTGTAGACGAACACGGGCAAGGGATTACAAAATGACTATTGCTGCGCTAAGGAAGCTCTTACTTTTCCTTCTGTTGTGCTTAGGAGACATTGAGCTTAACCCTGGTCCAGCTAAAGTTTTTCCCCATCGGATCCAGCAAAACTAAAAGGAGTGTGCTTTATACATATGAACGCATGCAGCCTGTTAAAAAAAACTTACCTTGATACAGGCCTGGGTCAGTCATACCACGCCGAATGTTTTGGTGATCTCCGAATCATGGCTCAGACCCTCTACGCCTGACAGGGAAATTAACATCCCATACTATTCATTATTTAGAGCTGACAGACTCACTAGAGGTGGAGGAGTGGTCATCTACGCCAAGGATAAATACTGTGTTTCATGTCTTGACTCGTTATCCGTTGCAAACCAATTTGAATGCCTAGCACTAAAGGTTGAGATATCCTCCTCCACTGCGCTTTGTGTCATAGGTTGCTATAGACCCCCATCTGCTGGCTCTCAAATCCTCACCCATCTAACTACTATGGGGCATGGCTCCCTTGAAATAGTTATCCTTGGGGATCTTAACCTTGATTGGATGTCCAAGGCCGCTGCACCACTTAAGGAGCTCTGTGATGCCCACGGGCTGACACAACTTAATGGTGAGTCCACACACCCTAAGAAGAAGAACCCTGCTAATAGTACACTGCTTGACGTCATCTTAGTAAGTAAACCGCACCTGTTCTCCCATGTAGGAACCTTCTTCTCTGCTGTAAGTGACCATAGCATCATCGCCGACGTAAGATCGATCCAGAATCCACTATCCTCGTCATGGTTCTCTACTAAGAGGTCCAGATGTAACTTCGATCAGTCTGCCTACCTTGATGAGCTAAAATACTCGCTGCGTTGGCAGGACTTTTACCTAGCTAACTCGGTCCACTTGGCATATGACGCCTTTTTTGAAATTGTGACTGGGGCATTAAATAAGTATGCCCCTCTTGTAAACGTTAGGGTAAGGAGTAGAACTTGTCACTGGTTCTCTTTAGAACTCAAAACAGCATTGCTAGACAGGGACAAGCTTTGGAAAAAAGCACGAACAACTAAGGTCCCGATGGACTGGTGTCACTTCAGAAAAGCTAGGAATACATGCACCAAGATGATAAGGGATGGTGAAGGCCTCCTTTTATCGTTCAGAACTGGATTCTGCTGCCAGGAGCTCCTCTAAATTTTGGAAGTCCATTAAGGATATGTCCGGACATACCCCGGGGAACTCCCTGCCTGCAAAGATTACCTCTGGCAGTGCCACTATCTGCTTCAAAATGGAGATCCGGGATGCATTTAACAACCTCTTTGTCACCGCAGGGCTGGCATTTGACAACTCCCCTGCATGTTCTTTACGCTCCCAGTTGGGTGCGCAAAACTCTGAGCCTCTTCTTACTAACTCAGTCTTTTCTCTCCAGCCTGCTTCATTGAAAGAGGTTGAAGAACAGTTGGATACCAAAAAAAGTGCAGGTGCTGACTCTCTGGACCCATACTTTCTAAAGGTCGCCTACCATGCTTTAGCTGTACCAATTAACCACCTATTCAGTCTCTCACTGTCCCTCGGAATCCTCCCACCCTTATGGAAAATAGCTCATGTTATCCCTCTGTTTAAATCTGGGGACTCCTGTGATCTTAACGACGACAGACTGATTTCTCTACTCCCTGTACTGTCCAAACTGTTGGAAAAATTGTAAGCAAGCAGTTGAGAACCTATGTAGAAACTATGAATCTTCTAAACCCAATGCAATCTGGCTTTAGAGCACGGCATAGCACCATTACAGCCCTAGCCAAAGTGACCAGTGATTGACAGCGAGACCTGGAGTATCAAAACTTTATCTGTGCAGCAGGGCTTGACAAATTTTAAAATTAGGTACTTGTCCACGGACAAGTGGCTAGTCAAAATGTAGTTGTCCCGTGCTTGAGTTGGTAGTCCAGGTATAAAATGGCATATTTTTAGTGGAAAGTATACAAATGCAGAAAACTTATATGGATTTAATGTAGTATCAGTTATTTAGTGTTGTAATAGACAATAAGGAGAATAATATGAATTTATTTGTTTTTGTCAGGATGGGGAGGATTGTGCCAGAATTAGCACACGGCGCCAGCAGCACAGTCAGTGATACTGAAATATTGTTGTACTCAATAAAAGTTTATTTTATGTTATCTTTGTGTGTGTGTACTTTTTTACCTTAAGGTTAGGTTAATCTGCTGTGCTTATGCTTACAACACTACAAGAGGGCCTGGGTGATGGATCTCGTGAGTGGGTGGCAAGGACGGAGCAGGTGGGGTGGGAGTAGGAGCGGGAGCTCGGCCAACTAGTAGCACTCCGCAGTTGTTCACTTATCACTTCCCTAAGTTCCTCTGCCATTAGTCAGGGCAGGTTAGGTCTCACAGCCACAGACACACCTCCACCAAAGGGTTTATTTATTTTTTTCTGTAGCACAAAAAAATGTTTTTCCGAATGTTCCCCTTTGTATTGCTTATTTCTAATAATTTCGCAGTTGTTCCCCAAGTTTCTCTACCCTCTCAGGGCAAGTTAGGTCTCACAGCCACACGTACACACGCCTTCAGTTCACCAAAGTAGGGTAGGTAGCTAGCAGCTAGTGTGTTTTTTTTGTTTTTCTGTAGCACAAAAAAGTTTCCCCCCTTTATAGTTTATTTTATTTCTAATAAGTTTTTTGGGGGGTTAATAGCTTTCTTTATTTCTTCTTGTCTTTCACAAGCCAGCCGGCTGTAGGACACTGGGCTTGGAGTTGGACAGGTCACCTCGACTCCTTTCCACGTGACACCTCTCACTCTCCCAACACAGTTCACACAGAGTCAGGCTCCTCTTATTTAATTTTCTTTAGAATTCTTTACTAGCTTTCTGATTTTTTTTTTAATATATAGCTTTTTTATTTATGTGTCTTTGGCTGACAAGCCAGTCGCCCACAAGACAATGGGTAGGACACAGGTCACCCAGTCATGTTTTGATCTTATTTTCTTTTTCATTAATTAATTTGGGCAATTAGTTATCCTTTTCGGCTTCTGCCCTTTTGTTTTTGCCAGGTAGCTTAGCTAAACACTTGCTGTTACTTAGGCAACACACAATGCTGCCCCACAGTCCCACACACAACTATTACTCTCTTGAGGCTTGAGTCTGACAGTAGTCCTGCTTGTATTTTTGTTCAGGCAGTTATGTTATTACTCTGCAAAACAAAATGGTTATATTAAATGCACGCTGAAAATAGAAAATAGAGTTAAAAATCTACGTTTCGACCTTAGGTCTTCTTCAGGAAATATCTAAAAGAGAAAAAAAAACAGTTAGTGTAGAGGAGAGGTAAAATGAGAGAGAGATATATGTGTGGAGAAAGAAGAAGGGGGAGGCTAAGGGAGAAGAAGTGAGAAATGGTAAGATTAAGAGAGAATCTGTGAAATAAAAAGGTGATGATGGGAAAGATAAAACATAATGGGAGAGAAAGAGCTGGGGAAGTTCCCAGGTAGAGACTGATTAACAGGGCCTTGTAAGAAGGCTGAAAGGTGACAAATGTGAGAAGGAGACAGAAATGGAGACATATGGTGAAAATGAAAAATAAATCAGTGCAAAAACAAATTGACTTTAGGGAAAAAAAGGGATGGCTGAAAGATGTTAATGGAAAACAAGTCTATCATTTAAACCAGAGGGCTGCTGGGAGCCAAGGCGGATGATCAGCTTGGCTTCCATGTTTTTTCTACGGTTAGGATCCCGGAACCCCTGCTGAAGGACACAAACAGAAAGGTCATTGACATTGTGGTCCCTGGAGATAAAGTGGGATACAATGGGTTTAGCAGTTTCACCATTCCTGACTGCTCTGTAATGTTCCCTGAAACGGTCAGCAAGACGCCTACCAGTTTCTCCGATGTAAATAGCTGAACACCTCCTGCAAAGAATACAGTACACTACATTAGTGGAGGTGCATGAGAACTCCTCGGTGATGTGAAAAACACCTGTAGGCTCCTGAATCTCAGTTACACTGGAAATAAATTTGCAGGTGTAGCAGCGAGCCCTGTTGCAAGGTTTGGTACCTGGGGGGGAGGAACTGTTAGGAGTGGGTAGGCTGCTTTTTACCAGGAGATTGCGCAGGTTAGGTGGCTGGCGGTAGGAGGCAATAGGTGGTTCTGTAAAGGAAGCACCAATGTTAGGGTCAGTTTGCAAAATGGGAAAGTTACTAGTGATGATCGTGTGAAGAGAAGGTGTGCTCTGATGGCAAGGAAGAACTAGTGGAATTCGCCGTATGTTATTACTCTACTGCCCTAACCCTTTTAGTCTGTGTTTATTTATGTAGTCAGACCAGTATCAGTGCACTCACAAGAGGTAGAGGTCAGGACAGGTAGGTAATGGTACTAGTACTAGGTAGGTAGACACTGGGCTGCTGATATTTTCTTTAGGCAGCTTAGCTTTAGTAGTTAAATACACTTCTGTAGTTTAATTAGGCAACAGCAGAACTAGAAATCATCAGTGTCTTGCAATGCAATGCTCTCAGCTCTCCTCTCTGTTACACTTTTTCAGAGGTCCTCCTGGTGAACCCACCTTTTTAGTTACTTTGTTAAATACAATATATTGCCCAAGTGCCCACACACTCCCCAGCAGACACACAAATCCCCTTCAGTTGATTTTTTTTTATTTTTTTTAGTTATACAAGCTTTTTTGTATCTGTCGGCGAAACAGTGTTAGTAATCAGTGAGTTCCTTCAGTCTTCTGTCTCTGATTGTGGTGGCTAAAGTTGTCTTTCTTTAGCAAAGCCCTCCTGACCTTGTCTGGCTTCTTTTTACTGCCTGTCTGCCACAGTCCCTTTATTTTACCAGTACTGTTTTGTGAGGTGGCAGGCAGCAGTAATGCGTTAGCAGGCAACTAGCGGGAGATTGGATTTTCTTTAGCATGACACATCTCCCACCCCTCCGGTTTCACCGCCATGGTCACAAAGGCTCCCAGAGGACGGAGTCGCTTAGGTTATCTTTTTTCCGAATGCAAGGGAGTTAGATTGGGAGTTTAAAAATAGAGGCACAGTCAGGAAGCAGCAATTCAGGCAGCAAAATCACCAACTGCTCACGTTCCGCGGCGGCTCCCGCTGTGCCTCTCAGACTGTCTTCCCTTACCATGTTGTTGCTCCCAACCCTCACAAGCCTGTCTCCCCGGCTACTACTTGCACTGGCAGACTTCAATGTGTTTTTTTTTTTTTTTAAACTGAGTCAGTCCCTACTCCCTACTAGGATCTAGTACAATTTAGTACCACAAGTTGGTGACTCCCACTCCTCCGAATGCAGCCCAGAAAACGCTACAATCTGTATATACTGCTCCTGCAGCACGCACTGCTCTTCAGAAAACTGTAGAGAAAGTGAGCGAGCATGCGTCACTCCCTGCTGTTGCCAGTGCCACCAGTGAATGTGCTTTACCTGTCTGGGGCCCATAATGATTTGCTGCCATGCATGCCAGTCCTTTGACTGGCTTCACTGATTCCCCTGTATACTGCTCGCTCCCCATTCCATCCACGATCACTCACTGAAGCAGGGGGAAGTTACACGAATGCCGCCCGGGTTGGTCACATGACCACAGGAATGGCCCGACGTAAGCAGCCTTCTGGAAGAAGCTGGCACTGCAGGCATTTCCAGACATTTTTTTAAAGTTTTAAATGGGTACTTGTCTGCGGGAGGTTAAAGGGGTACTTGTCCACGGACAAGCGGCACTTGTCAAAGTGCTTGTCCCAGAGGGAAAACTTGTAGCCCGGGACGTCGGGCTATAGGATTTGTCAAGCCCTGCTGTGCAGTGTTCTTAGACTTGAGGCTTTCGACACCGTCGATCATGGTCTGCTCCTTTCCTCCCTGAGGGCAATAAGACTGGACTCCCTATCCTTGCACTGGTTTGCTGACTGCCTCTCTGACCGGTGGCAGCAAGTCAAGGCAGAAGGTGAACTTTCTCCCCTTAAACCTCTGCAAAGAGAGGTCCCCCAGGGATCTATTCTTGGTCCCCTACTGTTTGCAGTTTACATAAACAACATTAACACCAACATAACTAAGGCCAATATCCATCTGTTCGCAGATGACTCAGTTCTTTATATAAGTCGTCCTTCGCCAGAAGCTGCCTGTGGAGACCTACAATCTGAATTCAGTCTGCTTCAGAGCCAACTCCTAAACAGAAAGCTCCTGTTAAATGCCAAAAAACTAAGGCGATGCTGTTTTCTCCACTTCTCCATGCTGCAAACCCGGCCAGTGCTGGCTTCATTCCACAGATCACAACAATCCTGGGAGAAAACATAGAATTTGTCAATAAATTCAAGTACTTGGGAGTGTGGCTGGACCATAGACTTTACAGACCATTTCGAAGATCTGCTAAAGAAATTGAGGCAGAGGCTTGGACTCTTTTTTTTTTTTTTGTTTGTTTGTTTTTTTGTTTTTCAGGATTAATAACTTCCTTACTAGCGATGCCAAGCGGCAGCTGGTACAAACAACGTTTCTCTCCTCGGTCGACTATGCTGACTTTCTTTATAGTCACTGCCCTGTCTCTCATCTTGCTAAATTGGATACGTAGTATCACAGGGCTCTGAGATTCATTTCTGGCCTACCTTTTTCCACTCATCATTGTGCCCTTTATGCTGCCATGGGGTGGCCCTCCCTTTAGTACAGGAGAAACAGTAATGCTGTACTCTGGACGTTCAGAGCTGTTATCAAAAAAGCTACCCTTATATATCTCTGATTGTCTTCCGCTATGCAAACTTGGGAACTATGCACTGAGAAGCTACTCCTTTATTTCCTTAAAGGTACCTAAGCTAAAAACACGCTTTGGGAGAATGGCTATAAGCTTTGCACTGCCGTGTCTATGGAACAAAATACAAAAATCGATAAAGCTTAGTACCCCGGTCAGTCTATCCTCCTTCAAGACACTATATGACCATTCGGTCAAGGAAATTTGCACTTGCTTCCCCCCGATCCTAAACTTTCCTGCACTTACAGCGTACCATGATGGCATTGTCCTCTCTGCCTGACCTTGTGGTCCCTCCTTCACATTTCTCTAATACCTAATTGTGCTCCCTGCTTCCTGTCGTGTCCTCTCCGAGGCTTCATCTGTCCCCTACCACCCAGCCTGTACTCTATCTCGCCTCGCCTACCAAGCACACCCTTCTACCCTGTGTTTCTTATGGCATTGTATGTAATATACTATTACCTAACAATTGTCCCCGTTAGTACTTCCAGCTACTGTTACTAGACTCCATTATACACCACGAAGGAGTTGAACCACTGTTTCCAAACTGTTCTCCACTTATGACCACATTTAACTATTGTATCTCTGTATTGTATAATATTACTGGGGTGTTATGTTGTGACTGTTCATATATTATAAATCCTGTGTTCCTGTGCTAACCAGGTCCATCTTGTAAATGAGCTATGCTCAATGGTGTTCGCCTGGATAAATAAAGATTTGATTGATTGATTGATTGATTAGAGGGGTTAAGGACAGGGAGGTTAAGTGGCTTGCTCAGGGTCACACAGTTGGTGGGGAGGGGTTAAGACTTTGGTCTGCAGGTTCACAGCTCTGTGCTTGAACCATTAGAGTAAGCATTGATTGGGTACTATTGTGTAACTGCTCAGACAGAGTTGCAGCCAAATATTCAGTACGTTGTTACACATGATGGAATACATGTGGGAAATAATTGGGATGAAAAAAGCTTTTAGCTGGCCAGTGGACGCAGCGGTAGTGCTGCCGCTCGCAACGCTGGTGACCCAGTTTTAGGAGTGGACCAGGGTCACTGGAGGACTGGCTGAGGTGAGGTGGATTGAGCATCCCTTGGACACTCTCCACCTCGGGGGTGAATAGTGTCTCCAGTGCAATGCCCCTGGGTGACTACAGGTGGTACTGCCACTGGGAGGCCCAGTCAAGTAGGGGTGATGCTGGCATGGGAGCGAGTGTGTCACAGTGCACATAGTTCACCCTTTGCCAGTGTCAGGACGGGATGGTAACCAGGGAAAAGACAACTGACCGGGACACACGATGGCACCTGCCTCATGTGCCACAGGCCCTACACCACTGATCGTGACACTCTCCCTGCTCACCAAAAGTTGAGTTCCATGGGGGGATTGGGGGTGTCCCTCGTCGGCCCCACCTTGGGATGGGGGATCCAGGACGGAACCTGCATGGAGAGGTAAGTCCTGGGATAGGCGAGTGACGAGGCTGGACCTGCGCCTGGGCTGATGGGCAAGTCCTGGGGGGAAATGTAGAATAAGTTTAAATAAAAAAAAAAAAGGCTTTAGAGCCTAAGAAAAGTGTTATTTGCTTCTTGTATTTTAGGTTCCAAAGAGGTAACAAATCCAGCAGCTTCCATTAGCTCTCTAAGTAAAG
This sequence comes from Neoceratodus forsteri, assembly GCA_016271365.2. NCBI lineage: Eukaryota > Metazoa > Chordata > Ceratodontiformes > Ceratodontidae > Neoceratodus > Neoceratodus forsteri. The sequence continues at coordinate 310,303,135 of JADMNL010000025.1, forward strand.
AAGTTTTTCCAGTGTTGGGCAATGTGGCAGCAATGCCAGGACACAGGTATGTATGCTATCCCTTCTGCTATACAGTAGCCACGTTGAACCTGGGTAACATCAGATTGTCATATTATGAGGGTATATCCAGTATATAACTAGGAGATACTTTACCTTACAGGATAAAAGAAGATTACTAAACTGAAACTGAGGGAAAAAAAATTTAAGACATTTGCTACATTCTAATCCATTAACTTCCTTTTTTTGGAGTACTATACAGATTAATGAATTGAAAAACATTTTAACCACAACTCGGTTATCCTTCCCTTGTATCAGTTTCCATATGTCTAAATAAAAAGCAGGTTGTTACAAATAGAGCATCGTAGCCTAACTTGCCTGCTTTTTTTGTTTAAACCGAACATTGCTTACCCTTTCCTGCTTGCTGACCTTCACATCTGTACTTGTAATGTCCTAACAGTCATTCCACCACCTGGTCATTCCCCAACACACTCGTCTGGTCCGGCGCCCCCCATATCCCTCACCTGGTCTGGCCCCACCAACCGTCTCTCACCCTGTCCGGCCCCACCAACCATCTCTCACCTGATCTGGCTCCACCAGCTGTCCCTTACCTGGTCCGGCCCCACTGACAGTCCTTCACTTGGTCTGCCCCCCCCCCCAACAGTTCCTCACCTGATCTGGTCCGGCCTCAGCAACCGTGTCTCACCTGGTCTGGCCCAACCGAACGCCCCTCACCTGGTCCCACCCCATCAACTGCTTCTCACCTGGTCTGGCCCCACCAGCCATCCCTCACCTGTTCCCTGGCCCCACCAGCTTCCTCACCTGTTCTTGGCCTCACCAACTGTCCCTCACCTTGTCCATGCCCCCCGACTGTCCCCTCACTTGGTCTGCCCTCACCTGGTACAGCCCCCGACTGTCCCTCACCTGGTCCGGCCACCCGACAATTTCCCACCTGGTCTGGCCCCACCGACTGTCCCTCACCTGATCCGGCCCTGCTGACCATCCCTTACCTGGTCTTGCCCCTACTTGCTGTCCCTTACCTGGTCTGGCCCAACCGACTGCCCATCACTTGGTCCGGCCACACCGACCGTTCCTGACCTGCTCCAGCTCCACCAACCGTCCCTCACCTGGTCCGGCCCCACTGACTGTCCCTCACCTGGTCCAGCCCCACCAACCGTCCTGCATGATCCCTTGGGCCACCAGCAGTGATCTGGACTGTGGTGCATACCTGGGTCACAGGTGATGATACAGTCTCGGGTGCAGACCTGGGTAACGGTTATACGATCTGGATTGATGTGTAAGCCTGGGTCACCGGCATACGATCTGGACTGAGGTGCAAACCTAGGTCACGGCATATGATCCGGACTGAGGTGCAAACCTGGGTCACCGGCATATGATCCGGACTGAGGTGCAAACCTGGGTCACCGGCATACGATCCGGACTGAGGTGCAAACCTGGGTCACAGGTATACGATCCGGATGAAGGTGCAAACCACCGAGGTGCAAACCTTGGTCACCAGTGTACAATCCGGACTAGGTGCAAACCTGGGTCACCGCCATACGATCCGGACTGAGGTGCAAACCTGGGTCACCAGCATACGATCTGGACTGAGATGCAAACCTAGGTCACCGGCATACTATCCGGACTGAGGTGCAACCCTGGGTCACTAAGAAAGAATTCAGACTCCTGTGCAAACCTAGGCCTTGATAAGTTAAGTGATGACTTTGATTTCTTCAAGTCTCATCTAAAATATAGTAAAAAAGTATTTTAAAGCATGGCCCTATAGAAGTCAGTGGAGTGCACCCCCACACTCTCCAGACTTGTTACATCATGAAATGTGCAAGCGTGAGGGTGGATCTCACTGTTGGGAAGTGGAAGGGCTGGGGCTCGCAACTCCATGGAGCTTAAATATGATCCCTTCCCTACCAGAAAACATGAAATTAAACATTTTTATTTTGGCATCCTTTAACTCCAGGGGAGATAAGGGTCCTTGGTGTGTAATTGGGGGTAACAAGGAAAGGTGCTTTTTGGGCAGAGATTAATGACATTTGATACAATGTGTAATACGAGTTACTGGTTCTTTCTGAGCCTGTAGGGTGATTGTGGTCCCACCTAGAATGTCCATATGTATATTGCTGGTGTATTCTTGTGCTTTTGTTGGCTGGGTGACCAAAGTAGTAGATCAGGGAGGGGTTGTGGACATGGTCTACCTAGACTTTAGCAAGGCATTTGACACAGTCCCACACAAAAGATTAATATACAAGTTAGCTAGCCTGGGTAAAGAATTGGCTGGATAATAGGACATAGAGGGTAATAGTAAATGGAGTCCACTCTGAAGAAAGGGGGGTTACTAGTGGAGTACCGCAGGGTTCAGTATTAGGACCGGTCCTCTTCAATGTCTTTATAAGTGTCATTGCAGAGGGACTGGAAGGAAAAGTGTATCTCTTTGCAGAAGACACAAAGATCTGCAAAAGAGTTGATGCACAAGGTGGGGTGGAAAGGATGAGAAGGGACTTGGCAAGGTTAGAGGAATGGTCAAATGTATGGCAACTTAGATTCAATGCTAAGAAGTGCTAGGTAATGCATCTGGGAAACAAAACCCAGGGAAGAGTACAGTGGGGGGTGAGATACTAACAACAACAAAAATGGAAAGGGACCTGGGGTAGTCATATCAGATGACTTAAAGGTGGGCAAGCAATATGAGAGGGCAGTAAGGAAGGCTGGGGGGATACTAGGATGCATAGGGAGAGGCATCACCAGTAGAAAACAGGAAGTTGTTATCCATCTGTACAGACAGCTGGTGAGACCCCATCTGTAGTACTGTGTGCAGTTCTGGAGACCCAGTCTCCGCAAGGACATAGACAGGATGGAAGCTGTCCAGAAGAGGGCAACTAAAATGGTGCAGGGTCTGCACCAGAAGACATATGAAGAGAGACTAAAGGAGCTTAATATGTATAGCCTTGAAGAAAGGAGGGAGAGGGGGGACATGATGGAAACTTTCAAATACCTCAAGGGAATCAACAAAGTCCAAGAGGGTAGCAGCTTTCAAAAAAAGAGGTGTGCAAGAACAAGGGGGCACAATTTGAAGATGGGGGGGCGGCTCAGAGGTAATGTAAGGAAGTATTTTTTCACAGAGAGGGTTGTGGATGCATGGAACGGCCTTCCGGAGGAGGTTGTGGAGTCAAAAACAGTGGTTGAATTCAAGCATGCATGGGACAGTCATAAGGCAATAGGGGTAGAAAGAAGTAGGCTGCTGGTTAACTAGGATCTGCAGCTTATCCATTGAGTAGGGAAATTGGCAGACTGGGTGGGCCAAGCGGTCCTTATCTGCCGTCAAATTCTATGTTTCTGTGTTTCATGCTCGAGTCAGGTGCTTGCACTTGTGCCATCTTACTGTATGAGTACAGTCCTCATTCAGTATTCCAGACAGCTGTGAACAAGCGGAGTTGTTGTCCCCTCCCCATAAATTTATCTGCCACTTACTGTGCACATGGCGTGCACACACATCCCAGTAAGCTCAGCAGCACATTGCTGTAATCTCTGCAACATTGTTACTGAGTGAGGTGAGCTCCAGAATAATACTAAATGGTGGGGTGGGGGCTGCTAAAAGTAATACTGATCAACGTAATTATTATGTACATTTTCAAATTTTGGGTTCAGCGTCTCCTCATGCAAACTGCTTCCATGCTAATGTGGAGTCACTTAAAATTTTTATTACCCTAATCACACCCCCTCCCTTGTTATTTCCCATATGCAGTCTAAAAAGCTGCTTCACAAACTTGGCCCACTGTACCTCTGCAAATCCTGCCTCCTGCTGTCACCTCGCCATGAGGTTATCCGCAGGATTATCATATGAACGTACAAAAATTGCCAACAGATACAGGCCATTTGGTCTATCTAGTCTGCTCAAGTGTGCAGCATGCCGTCTGTTGGACTGCAGCTGCCACCCCTCCACTTGCCCCTCCCCCACTTCTGACTTCACCTCCCCCCAGGTTTGACCCTCTCTTTAACCTTATCCCACCCTCTCTTGAAGCTGCCCATCATGTGCAATGCTGCCACTTCTTCTGATAATGCATTCCAGCCAGCTGCCACCCTCTCCGTGAAATAGTGCCTCCTCATCTCTCTCTTGAACCTTCCTCCCTCTAACTTCAGACTTTGCCCCCTGGTGTCCCTACCTCCTTTTAACTTAAACAAGCCCCCTGAATTAACTTTGTTTATGCCCTTCAGGTACTTGAAGATCTCAGTCATATCCCCTCTCTCCCTTCTATCTTCTAGGGAGTACATGTTGAGCTCCCTCGATCTCTCCTCATGTGCCCTGTCCTCTATCCTCAGGATCATTTTCCTCGTCCCACGCTGGACCCCATCCAGTAGCCTGATGTCCTTTTTCAAATAGGGGCCCTAAAACTGCACACAGTGCTCCAAGTGCGGCCTCACCAGGGACCTATACAGGGCCAAAATGACTTCCTCCCTCCTAGAGGTGATTCTGGCTATGCATCCCAGCATTCTGTTAGCCTTTGCAGCTGCCTTCCTGCACTGTGCAGAGTTTCATGTCCCCTGTCACCAGCACTCCCAGATCTTTCTCCTCTGCTGAAGTGGCTAACTGCACTCCCCCCAACCAGTAGCTGTACCTTGGGTTTTTCGCCCTCAAATGCAAGACCTTGCATTTTTTGGCACTGAACTCCAGCTGCCACGTGGCTGACCAGCACTCAAGGGTTGCCAAATCCTTTTACAGAACCTTACCCCTTTTTATCTATCTCAGCACCGATCTTAATGTCATCTGCAAAGAGGTTGATCTTGCGATTCCTTCACCTCATCCATGATGGACAACTTGAAGTTGGCACAGAGATTTAAAAAATGCTCATGCGGACAACTGATGTCCTGGACAGACCTGCATGCCATGTGCGTCTACTGCCTAGGCCACGAACATGATCCCCAGGCATGTGGCCAGTATCGCACCTTGCATCCTACCACATTAGAAGACAGGCATGCATGACTTCTTTTGGGGTGCCCAGATGAACGGGATTCTCTCGATAAATCCAGACACACCTGTCAGGCAGTCTCCGCGACTGTGGGGTCCGCTGAACAACTTGTGGCATTAGAAGAAGCTGTGGCTCAAGCCACGGAGAATGCTTCTTCGGCTTCTGCCTTTTTGCCTCTACCTTTTCAGGGGCATTCTGAGATTTGTGCCAGGCCCTTCCTACCTTTGGACAGGGCCCTTCTTTGGGCACAAAATCCAAGCCCCAAAAAGAGATTAAGAAAAAGTCTTGTTGAGCCGGCCCGTTGGCGCAGCGGTAGTGCTACTGCTCTTGACGCCGGTGACCCGAGTTCAGGAGCAAGCTCAGGTTGTTGGAGGGCCAGCCGGGGGAAGGAAGCCTGAGCATCCAAGGGACAGCTTTCCTCCTCTGGGGTGCACTTGCTCAGTGCAAATCTGGCCCCCTGGCAGTAGCCAGAGGAACAGCTTACCCGAGTCAGACAAGAGGGGGACAAAGCATGACAGATGCCAGCTTACACCTTGCATCAAGCATACATCACGCTTGGGAGGGGGGCGCATACATAACAAAATACTTGGCCCGGCACAGCACAGACAGAGAGGGTGGATACTAGCCCCTGCCCGCTGGCATCTCGGCCTGAGGATGGACCCTGACAGGGATTAAGGTACGTTCAGAGTTGGGGGTTAAGTGGTGGCCCCCTCCCCACTTTGTCCCCGCCTGGGGGGTAAAACCTCGGCAGGATGGGGGGTCCTCCCAGGCTGGGGTGTGGGATGGGTAGGTCTGGTGGCAGTGCAGTGGTCGAGAGGGGCATAAACAGAAAGAAAAAAAAAAAGAAAAGTCTTGTCGTCGATCGTGGGATCGCAAGTGCTCTCAGGCCTTGGATTCCCATGCCTCTACAGAGGTTATGACTACGGCCGATCCTTCGGCCCAAGCCACTGGCTCCACAGTCTTCTCGTAGGGCCAGTTGGTTCAGATGCCCATCGACCAACTTGTTAAGATTTCTCTCTTTTTTTTTTTTTTTTGTTCTCTTTTTATTTGATTTTCATATAATACATACAGTTCAGAACGATTGTGTCCATACATAGATTGAAAGCAGGAATCATACCTGACTTGAGTATACAGAGTAGTCGTGTTTAAGATTGAAGCAGTTGGAAACCCAGTGCAGTATTAAAATTAATTCCAGAGCTCACAAAACTATGTTCAGTACATTCAGTATAGGGCCATGAAAGTCAAAGGCCTTCAAACAACATGAAGTCTTGCTATATTATGACAATTGCAGTTTGTCCCACCATTAGAACTGCTCTGGAGGTGAAATAGTTAACTCCATTCCATGAATGGAACTTTGAGCACGAGCTCTAAAATAGAAGCTCTGTCTGTGGAGATTCAAACCTGAACTGTCAGATTCTTTACTCCGCCTCACTGAACAGTCGCTCTGGAGATTTCTCCTACTGCTTTGTTCATTTCTCGGTTTAAACAGTATTTTCTCGGTTAAATTAAACCGCAGTATAATTATTTTAACACAAACCGATCGGTTCAAGCTCTGTCTGTGGTATTGTAAGTAATAGACAGGTTTTATTCTGTGTGGAACTTGTAAATGTTTATCGGTTCGATTCGAACCGATCAGGTTAATTAAAACCTTAAAGAGTAAGCATTTAAAGCTTTAGAGTCACGGTTCCGGTTCTTATCGGTTCTAAAGCAGTTTCATTACGTTTTTTCCATGACCAGTGACACGGTTGGGAACCGATAAAGTGTATCTTGCCTGGCACTGCCGTTAAAGGGCAAGTTTCTTGGTTAGGCTGGCATCATGTCTGAAACCCAAAAGAAAAACCGGGCCCACTGGGTTTCAACACTGTAGTGTCTGTGGGAAGCCTTTGCCAAGGCTGACCCACACACCATGTGTTTATTGTCTGGGGTTGACCACCTCATTTCAGACTGCCAGATTTGTAAAATTTCCCTGCAGCCACCCTGGATAAGAGAGTGGGCAGGCTCAGGGAACGAGAGGCCAAAAAGTCCGCTGACCCGGATGGCCAGCCCGGTTCGGTGCCTACCGAACCGGAGGGAGTGCCCTCTGACCAGGGCGAGACTTCCTCGGGCAAAAGTAAACTAAAAAAAAAGAAAAGAAAATCAGCAGGTATGGAGTCCAAAATTCCTTCTCCAACTGCTGCAGAACTAGCAAAAGCTATACAAATTGTACTGTCACTTTCTCCGTTCCGTCCGAACACTCACTGTCTAGTAAAAGGTTGGTTCGGCGGTTCCACGGTTCAGGAATATGATATTGGAGATTTTATGAACCAAGAGCATGGGGGCATGATGATGATCAGTGTGAATGTGACTGAGAGAGTCTGGGTGTGCCCACTGAACCGGACATCTCCCAGACTGACCTTACAATCTCCCTATGCTTTCTGGAGTCCCTTCTCTTTTTCTGTTTTATAAAAAGGGTTGCTGAATACCTCCAGCTCCCATGGGAGGAAGCTGTGGATGAGCAAGAGGAACCTGATTTTGTAGAAATTATGGATATACCAGAGTCTAGGAGATTGTGTATTCCTTTGCATAAGTCTTTTAGGAAACAAACAAAAATTTTAAAAACTCCTAATTCTGTGCCTCCTGTAGATAAAAAGATGGACTGAAGGTACACACTGTCAGGTCCTGATACAGAATTCCTTTCACAACAATGCAGTTATGTTGGGGTAGTTCAGGCTGCAGCCTGTGATAAAGCTAATATTCCCCTGGCTTCACATCCTCCTCCTGACAAGGATTCCAGGAGGATTGATGCCATGCCAAAAAAACAGTATATGGCAGCCTCCTTGGGACTCAGGCAAGCAAATTATATGGCTTATGTAGCAAGGTATCAGAAATCTAGATGGGATACTGTTATGGAATTAGCCAAACAAGCCCATGGCCAGCTGGCTAGCGAACTAGAACAGGTGGCTGCCAGTGGCATTGAGCTTTCTAAGGTGCAGTTTCATGCTGCTGTGGATGTTAATGCGTTTCCTCTAGAGTCATGGCCACATCTGTAGCTTTTCATAGGTTGGCCTGGCTCAGGTTTACTAGCCTGTCAGGGATACCCAGACTAAGGCTATGGATTTTCCTGTGGTGGGAAATTCTCTGTTTGGGAGCAGACAGAGAATTACATGAAAAAGATGGATGAATATGGGACTACTTACAAAGTTGCCCAAGCTAAGGAGCGGCAAGCCACTCCCCCAGAGGCATACCCCCAGGGGTAGGGGTAGAGCCTTTTCGAGCCTTTTATCAGACCCAGGCCTCCTCTGCTTATGCTCAGAGGGGCTTCTTCAGAGGCAGAGGCAGACTGGGTGTGGGCAGGCCTGCTCCACCCCTCAGCCTAAAGCACCTGCTAAGCAGGCACCCTGATGGGGTGCCCAGGGCCGATTCTCTCCTTTACCAGTAGGGGCAGGTTGGCTTACTTCAGTCAGAACTGGCGTCTTTAACCTCAGACAAGTGGGTTCTGGAAGTAGTAAGCCAGGGTCTGGTTCTCAGCTTCAAAAGTTTCCCAAGATGAGAACCAGGTTTTTCTCTACCAAGTTCTTCAGAGACCCTTGCTCTAGAAGCAGAGGTCTCAACCCTGTTGGCTCTCAGAGCAGTAGAAAGGGTTCCTCCCCTGCACCAAGGCAGGGGTCTGTATTCCAGATACTTCCTTACCCCAAAAAAGACAGGAGAATGGCGGCCCATCTTAGACCTCAGATATCTGAACAAGCATCTTTTGAAACCAAAGTTCAAAATGATAACTCTGGCAATGATTTTACCCTCTCTAAGGCCAGGGGACTGGTTAGCTTCCCTGGACCTCAAGGATGCCTATTTTCACGTCCTATCAGAAGCTCCCATCGAAAGTACTTCAGATTCGAACTGCCCTCAGGTCACTACCAGTTCAGAGCAATGCCCTTCGGCCTTACCTCTGCCCCAAGGGTATTCACAAAATGTCTGGCAGTAGCAGTGACTCACTTAAGGAGGCAAAGGATTGCTGTTTTTCCCTATCTAGACGACTGGCTCATTGTAGGCCAGTCCCCAGAACAGGTAAAATCTCACCTGCAAGTCACCCAGCAGCTTCTCACCTCCCTGGGCTTTCTGCTAAATCTACCAAAGTCGGTTCTGGAACCAGTCCAGGTACTCACCTTTATAGGGGCAGAATTGGACACAAACCTAGCCAGAGCTTTTCTTCCCTTAGATAGGGTAAGGAATTTAGTGGCTCTGGCCTCCTCCTCCTCCTCCTTCACTCTGCAGGTCTGTCGACCAGCAAGACACTTTCTGCAGCTCCTGGGGCACATGGCTGCATCCACAGCTGTTGTGCAGGGAGCAAGATTTCAGACGAGAGACATTCAGTTTCACGTGAGAGCCTATTGGTCTCAGAGAAGAGACCCCCTTTCCAAGTTGGTCCCAGTGACTCGAACCTGATCCAGGCCCTCCAGTGGTGGCAGGATCAGAGCAATTTGGGATTGGGGTCCCTTCATTCCCTGCTCAGCTTTGACTTTCACTACAGATGCCTCCCTCCTGAGGTGGGAGCCCACATGGGTGACCTCTCCACTCAGGGTGTGGTCCCCAGGAATCTCTGCTGCACATCAATTTGCTGGAGCTTAGAGCTGTCTTTTAGCTCTTCAAGCGTTTTCTGCATCTGTTCAGAACAAAGTGGTACAAGTCAGAACAGACAACACCACAACAATGTGGTACATCAACAAGCAGGGGGCACTTCGGTCTTCGGCCTTGTGCACCGAGGCAATGAAGTTATGGTCTCTGGCCTATTCCTGAACACTTCCCTCATAGCAGTTCACCTTCCAGGAAAGGACAATGTCCTAGCAGATGCTCTCAGTAGATTTCCCAGGGCCATCACGAATGGTCCCTGGATCCTCAAGTATTGGGATAGTTTTTGCCAGATGGGGCACCCCTCAGATAGATCTTTTTGCAGCCCCAGACAATCACCAACTTCCACTGTTCTGTTGCAGGCCTCCAGTGTTGGGTTCAGTCCCCCTGGACGCCCTTCTCCTGGATTGGGAAGGGAAGTTTCTTTATGCTTTTCCCCCCTTCCCTCTCCTATTCAAAGTGTTAGTCAAATCAGATCTCAGCCTTGCAGGGTGATTCTGATTGCCCCGGATTGGGCCAGGCAGCCCTGGTACCCACTCCTTCTGTTCCTGACAGTCCATCTTCCCCTTCCTCCCCAGGAATCACAACCTATTAACCTGTGCTCAGGGGAGAGTTTGGTATCCGAACCTCAAATCCCTCAACCTCAAGGCCTGGCTCTTGAGGAGTTAGAGTTTGCTGACTTACACCTCTCTCAGGGTGTCCTTTAAATCCTAAAGGCTTCTAGGAAGCCTTCCACTAGGGCTACTTATAATTCTAAATGGAAAAGGTTTTCCATTTGGTGTGCTGGGAAGCATATTTCCCCAGAATCTGCTGATTTGCCCATTGTGTTAGATTACATGGTCCATCTTAATTCCTTGGGCCTCAGACCAGCTACCCTGAGAGTTCATTTGGCAGCTGTTTCTGCTTTTGTTTCAGCAGGAAAGTCATCCTCTCTTTCCGCTCACCCTTTGTTTTCCAAGTTTTTAGGGATTACTCCATACTAATCCACTTTTAGGGATCGGGCCCCTGCCTGGACCTTAATGTTTGCATTGCCCAGTTAATGCAACCTCCTTTTGAACCTCTGTTTTCTGCAGAGCTGAAGTATCTAACTTGGGAAAACTGTTTTCCTAGTGGCTATCACTTCTGCTAGGCATAGGTGAGTTGCAAGCCTTGTCAGTAGAAACTGACTTTATTTCTTTCCACAGGGATAAGGTAGTCCTCAGGACTAACAGGAAGTTTTGCCTAAGGTGGTTTCAGATTTCCATCTTAACCAATCTATCTCCTTCCAATAATTTTCTCTGAACACTCCTCTTCTGCTGAGAGGAGATTGCACAACCTGGATGTTAGAGGGCTCTTAGTTACTATATAGAACTTACCAAGGGTCGATGGTTGAATCCTCAACTTTTCCTCACTTTTGGTGAGGTTGGGAAAGGAAAACTGCCACTAGAGATTAATTGCCAGGTGGATTGTCTCTTTGTATCCAATTTTGTTATCAGAAACTGGGCAGAGATCCCCCTCTGGCTTGAGGGCTCTTTCTACCAGAGGTACAGCGCGTCTCTAGCTGTTGCCAGAGACATCCCTATATTGAAGATATGCCAGGCTGCTACTTGGAAAGCGGTACACTTTCAGCAAGCATTACTCCCTGGATGTCCAGGCTGGGAGAGATGCTCGGTTTGGCACAGCTGTTCTTCAGAGCCTATTCCTAAGTAGGTTCTGCCCTCCTCCATGGAGGTACTGCTGTGTAGTCTGCAATTGTCATAATATAGCAAGACTTCATGTTGTTTGAAGAAAAAATTACTCACCTTAGTAATGTTGTTTCTTCTAATGGAGTCTTGCTATATTATGACCTCCCAGCCTGCCCCTCTCAGAAACTCTACTTGGGTAGGGTGTGGGCAACCTAGTGTGGGCACTATTTTATGCCCTTTTTTAAGCGTTTCACCCCTTTTTGGGGTTTGGGGTGTGGTGTTTTATTATCCTCTTGTTTTATTCTCATTTTGTTAAAATTGTATTAGTAATTCTGGTCCCCTGACTTGAGTATTGGGTGTTGGGACCAGCAGTAGGTGTTATTATTTAGGTAGCCAGTTGGCTAGTGTAGGTTACAGCTTCCACACAGACCTTAGTGAGTTTTTGCTCGTAAAGATCTGACAGTTCAGGTTTGAATCTCCACAGACGGAGCTTCTATTTTAGAGCTCGTGCTCAAAGTTCCATTCATGGAATGGAGTTAACTATTTCACCTCCGGAGCAGTTCTAATGGTGGGACAAACTGCAATTGTCATAATATAGCAAGACTCCATTAGAAGAAACAACATTACTAAGGTGAGTAATTTTTTCTTTCAGTACATCATGAATTAGTTCATATAAGTTATTGGCATTGGCTCAGTAAGAAAAACCTTTAATGTTACAGTCCTCTTCAATGTGAATTAGATTATTACCATACACACATCTCACAGGTGTTCGGCTCTCAGTTGTGGTGAAGGGGGGGGGGATGAAAGAAGGGGAAGGGGAGGGGAGCAGGGAGGAAGAGTTATCACCTCATGGGACAAATGTTGGATCTATGAGCATATAATATAACAGCCATCTATTCCATCTTGAGTTAAATTTGCCTTCTCTGTCATTTAATCTATAAGTTATTTTTTCCATGCAGTAAATTTGCTTGGAAACATCCCACCAGTCTCGAAGGGTTGGGGGGGTCTGGGGTCAACCATAATTTGGTGATGGCTTTTTTCCCTGATAACAGGAGAATAGCCAAAAGATAACTGATGTCCTGATCCTTGAGGTCTTCCGGGAAAATTAAAAGGATAAATAATTGCGGGGTAAGCTGAAAAGCTGTTCCCAAGATCTTTTGGATTTCAGACTGCACGGCTTGAATGAATAAGTTTAATTTCGGGCATGTGTACATTTTTTTTTTTTTGGGGGGGGTCTTATTTTATTTTTTATTTTATTTTATTTAAACAGCAGTTTGGAAAACCTTTGAGCCATAGGCTCATTTACAAAGGTACCTTGAAGCAGTTGCAACGTATCGCATCTGTGTAAAGTGCGATACGTTGTTCTTCCCCTTCCACCTAAGGTTAAGTGAGCTTTGCTTTCACCACATAGTCGCCAGCAAGCAGCTGAGCTCCCAGGGGCAAAATGGCTAGTGATCTCTGGTGTATAGAAATATCAAACTAGAAATTTCCAGGAGTATTCTCGCCATTGGTATGCGCTAGATGTACGAGACACCTGTTTGCAGGCTTGTTCCCATTTTTTTTCTTCTATGGGCTCACCCAGTTCATTTTGCCACTTTATACGTTTGTCTGCCAGGCTATCCACCTGGGAGGACATCAAGGCTCAATAGAATACTGATATTAGGTGACTCTGGTTTAGGGAGGTAAACAGAGATTGCATGCAGACAACTAAGGGGGGCCAGCATTCAGGGGCACGCACTGTGTCCGGTAAGGACCCATAATAGTGTCTTAATTGTAAGTACCTGTAATGATGCGAGTCTGGCAGACCGAATTTCACTTTTATTTCCTGAAAGGACCATAATCTCCCTCCTGTTATAATTTGGAACAGATATCTAAGACCGTATCTAGACCATTGCTTAAAGGCATTATCCAATCTCCCAGGGTGAAAGTCCGGCAAGACCGCTATTGGGGAAATTAACGGGACAAAGGGGAGAATTGAGAGTTGTTTCCTGATTTGATACCAAGCAGACACTCTATGTTGAAGAATTGCAGGTAGGTTCTGATAGTCAGTCGAATGCACCGTCCCCCTGTATAATATGTCAAAATACTCTAAGTCTGGCACACTCGTCTGTTCGAGTTCAGCCCAGTGCATCTCACTATCAACCATCTGTCTGGCAGAGGTATGGAGGAGCTGTGTGGCTTGGTAGTACCGGTAAAGATCCGGGAGAGACGATCCTTTGCGAGGTCTTGGGGTATTTAGCAGTTTTAGCTTAACTCTTGGCCTGCAGCCTGCCCAGATGAATCGTATTATGGCTTTTTCCCAGTCCAGGAATACAGAACGGGGAAGTATAATAGGGATGTTGCTAAATAGGTATAACGCTCTGGGAAGAGTAACCATTCGGATAAGATCTGTCTTCCTGGACAAGGTCAATGGGAGTGTACTCCAATTAGCCAGGTCCTCCTTGAGATGCGCAGCAAAGGGGACGTAGTTCTGTCTATAAGCGTCCCTAAGGTCTCTGGTAAGGTTTATCCCTAAATATTTTAACTTCCCTATGTCCCACTTGCAGGGAAATTGTTCCCGGATCATTTGGTCGGGTGAGTATTGAAAAGTCAGAATTTCGGTCTTAGCAATATTCACTTTATACCCTGAGAGTTGTCCAAATGTGCTTAGTAATTCATTAACTTTCGGGAGTGAACTATCCGGGTTCCGTATGTAGAGGAGAACATCATCTGTGTAAAGTGCGATATGTTGTTCTTCCCCTTCCACCTCAATCCCAGAAATATCCTGTGATTGCCTGATTAGTTGTGCCAGTGGTTCCATAAACAAGGCAGATAAGAGAGGCGACAGGGGGCAGCCCTGCCTAGTGCCTCTGTATAAAGGAAAGGAGCCAGAGTGATGTCCAGCAACTCGTACCCAAGCTCTAGGCGAGGAATATATGTTTGTGATAACTTGGATTGGGGCTTGGGGAAGCCCATAACCTCCATAACTGAGTACAGAAAAGGCCAATATACTCTGTCAAAGGCCTTTTCAGCGTCCAGGCTTACTAAGGCTGTGGGAATATCCGAGCGATTCATTTCCTGAATAATATGGTAAGTTCTTTTAATGCTATCTGTAGTAGTACGCCCACCTACGAAACCCGTTTGATCTTTATGAATTATTTGCGAGAGGCCAATTTCTAGCCTACGGGCTATAATTCCCCATAAATAGTTTATAGTCGGTGTTTAACACCGAGATTGGCCGGTATGATTTGCACAGCTGGGGATTTTTCCCAGGCTTGGGAGTGACTGTAATAGTGGCGTATGCCCAGGTGGGAGGTGGTGGATCGCCCTGCAGGACAGAGTTATAGGTCCTCAAAAGTGGGGGTAGCAGGAGCTGTTTTGCAGTTTTATAAAATTCGGCTCCGTAGCCGTCCGGACCCGGGGCTTTCTTAGTTTTAGCTCGTGTTACAGCACTGGCAAGTTCCTGCATTGTGATGGGAGTTAATGGCTGTTCTCCTTGTTCCGGTAAAATTTTAGGAAGAGCAAGGTCTTGCAGGAACCTTTTTATTAGCTCCGGGGAAGCGTGACGTTCTGGGGTATACAGGGCCGAATAGTATGTGGTAAATACCTCCACTATCTCGTTGAGTTTATTCAGGGGGCTTATCACTTGTTGGGTGTCGGATAGTGGTAATGTTGGCCATCTTCCTCTGTTTTCTGATTTGGTATGGCAGCAGTCTTGTGGCTCTGGGTTCCACCTCATAGTATCTCTGACGGAGGAAGGTCAGAGCAATTTCTGTCTGCTGTAATACCATCCTATCAAGCTCCTGTTTAATCTGCTTAATTTGTGAAAGCACAGAGCCATCGCCATGTTTGTGTAGTATTTGTAGAAAGTGCAGGGTTCTTCGAGTTGGACCCTGTGCTGTCTGCGGTCCTTCGCTAGTTGTGAAGTGTATTTTATAAGATGTCCCCGGAGGACTGCTTTTATGGTATCCCAAAGGATGCCTGGGGGAGTGTCGGGGTTTGAGTTGTCAGCTAGTATCTCAGAGATTTTGTCTGTTATAAAATCTTTGAACTGCTTAGAATTAAGGTGAAAGGGGTTTAGGTGCCAGAAGGCGTTTCTTTTTTGCAAACTCACTTTCCATGTAGTTAAAGTATGTGCATGGTCTGATAGGGTTATATCCCCTATATGGGTGTCAACTAAGCGGTCTAGGTATTCTACTTGTGTGAAGCATAGATCGATTCTTGAATAGGTTTGTTGTACTGATGAGTAGTGTGTATAATTCCTGGTATGAGGATGCATAAAGCTCCAAGCATCTACCCAACCAACCTCAGACAGGAATCTACAGAGGAGCTTCTGCTGTGGGGTTCTCCGTGGGGTATTAGGATTAGAGGAGTCTTTCTCTGGATTTGGTAAAATATTAGTCCCCTGCAAGTAACAATATACCTTTGGTAAATTGAGTAATTTTGTCTAATAAGTTTTTAAGGTCACCGACAGAAGAGTCTGGTGGAAAGTAAGCATTTGCTAGGGTAACCTCCGTTCCCTCTATTCGACCACGCAGAAGAACCATTTGGCCATTTGGGTCTACCCATTTAGCCTCTAATTGCCAGGGTATGCGTTGTGGAATTATTATAGCGACTCCTCTTCTCCTGCCACCCTTATAGGAGGAACTAAATACTTCACCTCTCGCGATCTGCCCCAGCTTCGCATGCTCAACATTGCTTAGATGGGTCTCCTGTAGGTAAATAATGTCAGCCTTAATTTTTTTGGCTTGTGAGAGGACCCTGGCCCGCTTAACTGGGGTGAAAGGCCCATTAACATTCCAGGAGAGTAATTTCAGCGAAGACTCCTCCATAATAGATTTTTGGTTAAGTGAGAACCAGTAAGCAGGTTGTTGCGCAGATGCGGAGGTACCTCAGCCCCCGCCCCCTGTATACAGTAGGTATTACAGTTAGCTGGACACAATCTCAGATCCTTAACAGTTTGAATGTTAACATATTTCCTCAAAGGTTTAACCATAAAAACATCAGCTAATTGCCGGTTGCCTCCGAACTGACAACCTAAATGGAGGAACAATTCAAATTGAGTTATATCCTTTTCATTTAGAAAATGCATAAATTTAATAGCTAGTGTGGGGTAAGCTAAAGCCAACAGGGCCGTAGCTACCAACAATAACCTTTTATATTATATTAAAATAACTGATAAACAGGTACTTCCAGGTACCCGAGAGCTTCCAGGGCACTCGGGAGTGAGGAAATCCTCACAAAGGAAAGGGAATCTTAGGAGAAGAGACCCAAAGGCACTTCTAGCGCCTAGCTGGAAGCGGGGTAGTGACTTGTCACTCTCCTGCTAGCCTTTCTGTTAAATAGGAGGGCAACTCCTGAGGGAGAATCATCACAGTACAGTGCAAACAAGGCACTAGGTGAATGGGGAAGGGGGAGGATGGGGGAAGACCTGGTCACATAAGAGCTCCATTGGCTTATCGTTGGTATGTGAAATAAACATTACGTGCTCCAGAAAGAAAGGAATTCATGATTCTACATGAATCCACTTCTGGATTGATCTTCCCTGTGAAGATGGGGCGTGCCGTATAGGACCAATTAGTTAGAGCCAGTTTAAATTTATACCTCAGAAAGGACCGTCAGACTCACAAGTAAATAGCTTGTGTGCATGATCAGATCCTCCTAGGGTTCTGTGGGAGCATTCAACTCGGGGGAAAAAGGTTTATAGCAGCCTTATCAGGGTAGTTATGGTGGTGTCACAAGATCACTTGTATACAAATGCAGGTAGAAAGTACAGATATTAAGCAGGTAACAATCTTATGTACAAGACTGTGGCTACCTCAAGAAGGCAAGTACCTATCGCTTAAGAGTAGTACAGTCTATGTGTGCTAGGCGAATTAAGACAGCTACATTGTATGGAAGCCTGCTAGCGCAAGTTTTACGCTGAAAACATTCTCCTCATAGCTGTAAGCTTATTTGTCCAAAGAAAGTTCTCTGAGATCAGGATAGGTAGGTTAAAAGTTGTGTCCACAGCAAACGCTTTACTTCTCCGCATCACTCCACCCCGCTGGATCAGAAGGGAGGGAGTGCTTAAAAAGGAGCAAGCGAAGGTCAGTTCACAATAAGCACCTGTTAGTAACCATGAGGATACTAGCTATGAGAGGGAGGAGGGGGGGGAGGGGAAGGTTAGTTACTGGAAAGCTCGGTTAAAGTATTAAAGGATGCACAGTGTCCAACAGGAGTGCTGCCATACAGTCCCACTGAGAGACATTACAGCGATCTTTAGCCCATACACTGAGTGTATAGTACTCCGTAGGTTGTCAAGGCAAGTTGTCTCTCCAGCATAAGGTTCAAGTGTCTTTTCTAGCCTGATCACGAAGAGTGTCAGCAATATTACGAATTGCTTCTATCCCCTGACGTTTCCTGTCTTCTCGATGTCCAGATTGCCAGGCCTGCTGAGCAAGTCTTGCCGCTAGTGTTTCTTTATTGGTCCTTCCAGCAGGTGTTGGTATATTGATCTGGTACTTTCTTAAGCCATCAATTGCCTCCGTAGCTGAGGTAAAGGTGAGCTGACCATCTGGGTGAAAAACTATCAACTTGGCAGGGTAGGGGGTTCGAAAACGGATACCCGCCTTTTTCAACTCCTTTAATATCTGGATATATGCCCTGCGTCTGGCCATGGTTTCAGGGGCAAAATCATTTTCAAAATATAGTCGTTGGCCTTTGTAGTTAATTTGACCCTTTTTCCAGGCAGTATGAAGTATCAGTTCTTTTTCTTGGAAACGCAGGAAACAGACTAGTACAGCTCGGGGCCTTGCATCCGGAGGTGGCCAGGGGGTTAGTGTACGGTGAATTCGCTCGAGCTCTAGGGTGTTATCACTAGGGATCTCCAATGTCTGTTTCAGGAGAGCGAATAAATTTATAGGATCATTACCTTCCTCCTTAGGGATCCCAATCTTGAATGTTGTTTCGCCCGATTTAGACTCTCGTTCCTGTAGGAGCTATACGTATTGGTTAAGTTGGATTATTGCCCTTTCAGTTCTGTCGATCCTGGTGTCACCTTCTGTATGCTGCTGCTCCAGATGTTCTTGCTGCTTTTCGAGCTTCCCAATATCGGTTCTTAGTGCATTGGTAGTCGAGCGAAATTCATTCTGGAAGTCTCTGAGTTCTGATAGTACCATAGCCATTTGGCATTGCAGGGTGCCGAGAGGGGCCCGCTCGGTGGTGTCACTACTTTGTTGCGAGGCTGCCGAGGTCTGTGAGGCTTCACTACCTGAGTCAGAGATTCCTCCATCTTCGTGATGCACATTGATTTTTTGGGGGGTTTCTCTCCCCTCTCTTAGACATTGTAGCTCCTCCGAGAGTGTTTCTAAATATGGTTATTCAGATTTAAGCAGTAAAATCGGAGGATTATTTTGGCCACGAGGAGAGCCTGTTACTTCAGGCTTGCATCAGGAGGGTGACGTCACCGGAAGTCTGTTGAGATTTCTCAAGCCGGTCGACCCATTGTCGCCTGATAAGTCCCTCTCTAGGTCTCCAGTCCTGCCTGTTACCTCCTAGGGAGGGTCGGACCCGAATGCTGATCTGCTCCTTCTGCCTCAGGATCTGGTGAACGCTGAGGATCCTCAGCTTTCATTGGCTCCCTTCAAGACCCACTGTAAATGGCCCGAATGGTCGCGGTCCCGATCCAGAAGTCCTGAGTTGAGCAGCCCATGTCAACATTGTTGTTTCCACTCTTGACATTTGGCAAGCAGCATCACCACTATTCCACCTCCTCTTCCTCCTTGGATGAGGAGAGTCTTTGGTGTAAAATGTTTAGACGCTATGAGGAGCTCGTGCGGCAGCAGCTTGTGTTCCCCGGGGGGGGGGGTTAAGCAGCTTCCAGCTATTACATGGCTACCACCACCCAGGCCTCAGCCTACTCCAGATTGGTCAGAACTACCTTGGCCTGTCCTGGCCTCTCCATAGATCAAGGTGGAGCCGCCACCCAAACAGCAGCCTGTGGGTGGCAGCTTTACGAGGATTGGTGGAGCTACCACCACGGACAGCTGTTTGGGCAACGGTGGAGCCGCCACCCAAACAGTCGCCCGTGGGTCCTCCCCCTAAGGATACCTCTACTGCCTCCAGGCTTCTGGGGCGGCTGTTTGGTCACCATGACTCCCGATTGACCCCGTTGGGTCATCGGGGACTCTGGCGGTCGACCACTCTTTTGGAGACGGAAGGCTCCTCCTTACATTCTCATCCATTGGATGTAGTGTCAGCCGAGGATTTGTCAGCACTGCATGGTCTCACTTCATTTCGAGGCCTTCTCTGACTTATGTCAAAATCGACAGGCCTCCCGATGAAGCCTGTCCAGAAATGGGAAAAGTACCCACTCACTGAGATTCTCGACTGGGATGACTCCCATGGGGAAGCCTTCCCGGTCGCTGAGGCCATTCTTGGCCTTGCTCTGGAGCTTTGGCAGCAACCGGCCTCTTGCCCTGCGCCTTTGGCCCGGATGGCCCACAAGTACGCGGCACATACTGGTTCCTTCTCGGGATACACCGAACACCCCTTGGCTAAGGGTCTGGTGGCCGACTCTGTCTTTCGGTGTACTGGCAACATCAAGGCCGTAGATAAGCCACCCAACAAGGAATCCAAGAAATTGGATCATATGGCCAAAAAGGTCTACGCTGCCTCCTGTCTTGGCCTTTAGCAGGAGAGTTCAGCCCTTTGGATGGCCCACTTCGCCCACACCCTTTTGTGTACGCACGATTAGGTGCTTCCTCAGCTCCCAGCTGACTTGGACTATGGTCAAGCAGGTCTGGGATCAGGACCGAGCTGTAGCTAAACTGCAGCTCCAGACAGCAATGGATATTGGTGACTCTTGCGCCCAGTCCGTGGTGTCCATGGTTGCCTTGCGCCACAGGGCTTGGCTGAGGATCTCAACCTTTACGGCGGATACCCAGCAAAAGTTGGCGAACGTCCCCTTCTTGGGCATCAATGTTCAGGCTGGGGGTTGAAGGGCACCTCACTCGTATCGAGAAGTACAGTGCCACCTTGGACTCTCTGACCTCCCCCCAGAGGGCTCTCAAGGGCTCTAAGGTTCAAAAGAAGAAGCTCTTTTGGCCCCCTCTGCCCCTGCAGCCAAGTCATCCCAGCCTAGCTAGATAGCGGGTCCAGGCTTTGCATCCCTGGCTGAAGTCCATTGCTTCGGTCATCCAGAAAACAGGTCGTCGAGGTTTCAATGGTCCTTCATCCGGTCGCTCCTCCACCTCCAAGCCTGCCCAGTGATAGGATGAGGGGTGCCTCCCTCACGCCCATCCTGACTCCCATGGGTCCTCTTGTGGGGGTCCGGCTCCGCCACTTCCTTTTCACAGGTCTGCTGTTACCATGGATAGGTGGGTCCTTGAGGTGGTCGGTCAGGGTATGCCTCTGGAATTTGAGGATTACCCCCTTGCTGATCCCGTGCCCCATGGGAGGACATGGTGTCTGCTGACATTCTGTCAGCCCTTCAGGACAACATTGCCCAGCTCCTCCAGAAGGAGGTAGTGGCTCCTGTCTCTGAGCCACCAGTACACACAGGGTTTGTCTCCAGGTACTTTCTGCTCCCCATCTTAGATCTGCACGACCTGGGCAAATTGTTTTGGCCACACACTTTCAGGATGGTCACTCTGTCTCGGATGATGTTATCTCTGGAACAGAACAGTAACGTTTGTCCCTTTTATCCGTAGGTCTCTTCACTGGCTCCTTCCTCAAACGGAGCCTCCCAGGACAGTACAGGGCTCACAGAGCCTGCAGCAAATAGAGCCTTCCCTCTCCTCCTTGGTACAGCACAAAGGAAGTTCCACAGGATTCTCCTGCCGATTCTGATTTATTGCATTGTCTAATTTTTGTCTGTCAACGTGTACTGATAGTTTTTGTCTGCTTTGCCTGCTTTCCACTTTACTGTGCTTGGAGCAGCTCCGTTTTGTTTACTTTAAGGGCTGGGTTCACACATGTGTCTTAAGTGTAGCTGTAGGAAGTTACTTTAAGAATGCTAGCTCCTCACTGTGTTTACTCTGTTATTTTTGGCAGTCCTCAACAGTTTCAGATTCTCAGAGCTAGCCTGTTGTATATTTGGAACTTTAACGTTTATTGTTCCTCTTACCTGTGGCTGGTCTCAGGCCCTTGTTGCCATTTCCTAGCCTGTTTATTGCACATGCTGAGTTCACATGTTCTCTCCCCAACGGTCTTTGTCCCAGGTTCCCGCCCCTGACTGTCCCTTTGTTTGACTAAGTGCACTCCCTGTTTAGTAACGCTTGTCCCCTTAATCCATAGGTCTCTTCACTGGCTCCTTCTTCAAACGGAGCCTCCCAGGACAGTGCAGGGCTCACAAATGGAGCCCTGCAGTGTCATCGAGGTACAGGTCAGGAAGCATAGGAAAACCAGGAGCAGTTTCAGAATTCGCAAATAGCGTTTTATTTTTCTCAATAATAGCAAAATAAAAATTATTCAGTATAATTATTTAGAAAGGCAGTACAAACATAGAAAACTAAGTTTTTCTGAGGATATCTCTTCATTCCAAGTTTGTCTCTCTCTCCCCTTGTCTCTCTAGCAAAAGCATTGCTGCTCTTTTTATGAGTGTTTGGGAATTTGTTAAGAGCCTGCTTCTCACATAATGTTCTTGTCAGTTTCCAGTGTTCATGCAGGTGCAGCAAAAAGAACATAATGACCCAGAACCTGACCTCTTGTTGACCGCTCTGTAAAGTTTGCACACCAGCATCTGTTTAACCTCTTGAGTTTCAAATAGTTTTTGCAGTCATTTCAACAGTATAACTATATACAGTTTTAACATACAGTTGGACACAGAGATTCATGTATATTTTCATACCCGCAGATATGCAAAGGGAAAGAAGACAGAAATAGCAAGGGAAGGCAGAGAGATAGTGAGAGGCAGAGAACTGTGAAACCATCGGAGTGATCAGTTCCTAGGTGTGTCAAAACAATTTGGTTGCGCAACCAGACAGAAAAAGAGAGGATAGAATAGACCCTTGCGTTTAAACTCTTTCTGCATAACAAATGGCACAGGGCCTTATTCAGCTTTGTCACGTGCAGCAAGATAGCCTTCCTGTCCCTCCAGCACAGGTCTCTTCAACCTCTTCGTCCAGTTTGTAACTCCCAATTTTCCATTTGTATGTTATACTTTGTGACCACTAGGGGTCACTCCTGAGCGCTATTCTTTCTTCCTATTCCACTGTGTATTCTTAATCACTGTAAATCTCTTCAAGTCTAGCCCTCCTAGGCCACAAACCCTTGATCTTCCTGGACTAAAAGTCTTCACGATTCATTCACATTAGTGGGGACTACGCTGGAGGTGCTAGGACCCAGCAGGAACAAAAAAATCTTCAGGAGCGCTGGTGCCGAGGTAGGACTGTGCATGTGCGGCCTCGTGAGACTGGCTCGTGCCATTTAGGCTATCTCGGTATCGACCCTCCATACGCCTCAGTTCCTTTTTTCGCCGCCGTCTAGTGCGCTTCAGTTCGACGTCGCTCGCCAGTGGGAATCAAGTCTTCACGTCTGTACAACAGCAGCATTTTGTTCAGTTCGTTAGCCTAGTTTTGTTGTTTATTTAAAAAAAACCTTTTCACAGCCATACCTTCAACGGAGTCGACCAAGGATGGTGTCGGTGACAGTAGGGAGACCTCATTTGAAAGTTGTTCTGGCAGTGGGGCTATGTCCGGTCTGCTGACCTTTTTGAAGGGGGTCTGACCATGGGCAGTCCAGTGCACGGGAGGGAGGACAGTCCTCCTGTAAGCACAAAAAGAAGCGGTCCCATTCCCAGTCAAGGTCGGGGACCCAGCACCGTTTGGCCTCAAGCTCTTCTTCATCCAGATGGGCCAAGAAGAGGAGGTACCGCTCGAGGTCACCCTCTAGTATGTTTGCGCAGGGGTCATTGATGACTAGGAGTGGTGGGCCCAACTCTACTCTGGTCGAGTCCCCAGTGCCCTCCGTTCCTGGCAGCTGCGATTCTTGACCCAGGAGCCCCTCATTGTCCTCCATTGGGGCTTCCGATGAGCAGTTCCATCATTGGGCCGCTCTTATGGAGCAGTGTGTGCTACGTTTGTCTAGTCTTCCTTTGGCAGCAGCTTCGGCTCCGGATCCTTCGGGATTTGGAGCCTTTGAGCCGAGTCAAGAGGCATGGGTTCCACTCTCAATGCTAGCGTCCTCCTCGTCCACTCCCCATGCCTATCTCCCTCAGCTGTTGTCGAAGCAGGGGATGGCACAGGTACGTATAACATCTTCTCCCCTTTCTTCTAGGTCTGTCAGGATTTTTTGAGGGATGGCGCAGGTCGCTTTGGAGTTAAGTGTCCAATGGCTGGTGCTGGTGCCGCAGCTGATGCTGAGAGCCTCGTTGCTGGTGGCGACCTCGTCGATTCCTCGTTTTTCTTGGCCCAACCCTGTCATTGGTGGCCTGTCTGGCATGGAGGGAGAACTTGATGAGTCTGATCCGGACATGATCCTTTTTGACAACAATGCTGTTGTCGAGTCACAGGTCAGGAAGCATAGGAAAACCAGAAGCAGTTGTAGAATTCGCCAAAAATATTTATTTTCACTAGCAGTAGCATAAAAAATAAAATTGTTCAGTATAACTATTTACAAAGGCAAAATAAAATGTTCTTTATTTATTAAAATCTTGGAATGAATACCTTTGAGCCATGGCTCTTTTACAAAGGTTCCACGTCATTAGGGTACAAACAAAACAAAATTAAACAAAAAAGCAACAAATTATGAAGCAGCATTAAACAGTATTAAGCAGTTCAGTTATGGCATCATAGAATAAAAATACTTGAGTAACACATACTGGGTGATTGGAAGAATTCAACAGAGAAAACAAGGGAGGGGGAGAGAGGAGCAAGGAGTGGCAGACGTAGGGTGACTAGTGCGACTCACGTCTTTGTCAAAGTGATCAGGGACGGGAGGCTAAGCAAAAAAAGTCAAGGGGGGGGAATTAATCGAAGCAGTCACAAGAGCTGGAGGCAGTGAGGTGAAGATGTAGCCTAGATCTGAATAATTCTAGGGAGGTGGAGGCGGTGATGTAAGTGCTGAGGGCATCATACCAGCTGGGTGCATGTGGGCAAAGAATCTTTGGTCCTGAGTGTTGTGGCATCGGGGGATCTGGAGAAGCTAATGTTCCGAACTTCTGGTGAAACGGGGGTTGGTATTAGGGCGTAGTAGGTCTTGGATACAAGGTGGAGTGAAGCCCAAGGTAGATTTTTTTCACCATCGAGCAAGAAAGGTACTTTATGCGATTGGAGAGTTGTAACTATCCCATTTGAGCACAGAGCTCACATGTATGACTGCATCTTTGGGCACCAGTGAGCAGCCGACAGGCCTTACTAAGGGAGGTTGTTATGCGCCTGAGGGCAGTAGTTGAGGGAGAGCCATAGATAATTAGGCCATAGTCTATGACAGAGCTTTGGATAACAATCTTCAGCGCAGATTGGGTAAGGTACTGTCTGTTTCAGTATAGGATACCAATGCGTTGGTTCACAATTTTCTCAATACTATCAATGTGGGTCCCAGAGGATAGACAGGGATAGATAGATTCCAAGGTATTTAAATGATGACAACTGTTTGAGGGTATTTCCTGCGTAGGTATTGATAGCAAGCGAATTTTGCCTTTTCTTGTTTTTCGAGCTGGAGAAGAGCATAGATTTAGTTTTTTTGTGGTTTAGGACCAGTTTGTAGTCTGAGAACCAGTTCTCAACCTTGGTGAAAGCAAGCTGCAGGATGAGGAGTAAGGGTTTCGGGTCCTTATGGGTGGAGAGAATCACGGCATCGTCAGCATAGAGGATTATTTGTTCTGGGCAAGATTGAGGAAGGGAGTTTAGAAATATGCTGAAGAGAAGAGGGCCCAGTATGGATCCCTGGGGAATGCCTGAGAGAACCGGATTTGAGTCTGAGAGAACTCCTGAGATTTTTACTCTTTGTGAGTGTTGAGCCAGGTAATTTTTTACCCAGGCACTAGAGCCCTGTGAGAGCCCAGTAGCCAGTAGCTGTTAAAGCAGGCCATGGTGAACAGTGTCAAAAGCCTTTGTTAGGTCAATAAATACAGCTCCAGTTAGGTATCCTTTGTCCATTACATTGTGGATTGCTCCAGTGAATTCCAGGAGGGCGGTCGATGTGCTGTGCCCTTGCCTGAAACCGTGTTGCTGTGCACAGAGGATGTTATACTTCCGCAGGTAGTCTGTGAGTTGGTCTGCAACAATGCACTCAAGGGTCTTGGAGGGGGGTGGTAGTATCGATATTGGCCGATAGTTCCCAGGTAAAGACTTGTCACCACTTTTGAACACCGGAGTGACAACTGCAGATTTCCATTTGCTGGGGAATTGATTAAGGCAGAGGGAGAGATTGAAAATTCTGGTGAGTGGGAGCAGTACCTCTTCCAGGGTAAGGGATAGTAGTTTGAGGTCTATAGTATCGCTACTTGCTCTGGACTTAGAGATGGCCTTTTTTTATGTATTTGCAGACTTCATGTTTCCAAACATTTTTGAAATGGAAAGGCGGTTGATTTGGTGCAGCAGGAGGCGATGTTGGTTCCGAGGGGTCTACATCCGAAAAGAAATTCGGGGGGAGGACCCACTAAGGTCGATGAAAGTTGCATTGAGGGTATTTGCCATGACCATTGGGTCTAGGGTAGTGACTCCATCAACAGTCAGTAGAGTAGGGGAGGATTTGGACTGCTTTCCCGTGATATTTCTGATATTGTCCCAGAAGACTCTCCCGTCACCCCAGGTGTTGGTAAGGGCTTCCTTGAAGTAGGAACTCTTCATCATTCGGATTTGTTTAGTGCAGTAGTTACGAGACTTTTTGTACCTTTGGATGTCCGGCAGGGAGCCTGAGGCTCTAGCTATTGCCCAGAGGTGGTCCCTTGTTTTTAGTTGGGCCAAAAGCTTAGCAGTGAGCCGGGGATTAGAGAGGGCTTTGACTTTACGCTTTTTTTACTGGTGCATAGGAGTCGCAGGCAGCATTGAAGGTGATGATGAAGTAATCAAGGGCTGAGTCAGCATCTTGTGAATTGTATATTGGTGACCAGTCTTGCCGACTGAGGCAGGACTTGAGATGGATCAGATTGTCATGCGGTAGTACTCTGCTTGAGATGGTTTTTGGAGGTGGCTTGCGAAACTTATTTGTCCAGGTGCAGATAACAGGGGAATGGTCGCTGAGGAAGTCCGGGAGGACGGAGGTGTTATTTATGCGGGTTGGGTGGCTGGCAAGGACCCAGTCTAGGAGGGTGCTAGTGCCCGATTTGTAATTCTTCCTAGTAGGGGAGTTGACAATCTGCGTTAGGTTAGCTGACAAGATAGCATCCTTGTGGGACCCTACATCAGGTGCAAGCCAGTTGATATTAAAATCACCGAGGAGGATGATTTCGGTGCCAGGAGGTTGTGATCTTACAAATTCAAGCACGGTTTGGAGACCAGTCCCTGGGTCTTTTGGTGGGATGTAGACAGCAACTACAGTGAGGACTTTATTTTGGGCACCAAGGAGTAGCTTGACGGGAAGGAATTGCACTGGGGTGTTTGAGGAGGTAGTGCAGACAGGGTGACGGTGATTATGTCTTTTAAGTAAGTGCACAACCCCCCTTTTTTTTTTTTTTTTAAGTTCTATCAAGTCTGAAAGACGCTGTAGCCTTGAAGTGAGATGGCACGGTCCAGAGTATTGGGTGTCAGCCAGGTTTCAATAATGGCTAGGATGTCTGGGTTATATTGGTTGGCAAAGATTTGAAGGGATGCCAGCTTTGGAAAGAGGCTGCAAATGTTGAGGGTAGCGATGGTAAGACCTCCCTCCGTTTTGGCA
This sequence comes from Neoceratodus forsteri, assembly GCA_016271365.2. Taxonomy (NCBI): domain Eukaryota; kingdom Metazoa; phylum Chordata; order Ceratodontiformes; family Ceratodontidae; genus Neoceratodus; species Neoceratodus forsteri. The sequence goes on from JADMNL010000025.1 coordinate 310,330,157, forward strand.
AGATTTGTTGAACTGGAGTGAGCAGGTCCTGGATTCGGATGAACACTTCCTGACATCAGGAGGAGGAGGAGGAGCAGGAGTTTTAGAGCCATCTGACGTTGCTCATAGTAGGTGAAATTTCATCTACAATGCATGCTTGCCTGAATGCAGCGTAGGCATAGAGGGTCCCAGTGCAGAGCAATGGCTAGTAGCAAGGGTCGGTTTGCCCAAGTTCCATCTGCATGATTTGTCGTAAGCGGCCAGTCCTTTGCAGGGGGCGGGTGCCATAAGGGTGGGCAGGGAGGAAGGGCCATAGTACCTAGTTGACGGTAGTGGGTGGGTACAAGGAGGGTGGAGAGGGGTAGCAGGCACCAGGAAGATAGCAGAGGGGAGGAAAAAGAGAGGGCAAGAAGAGGCAAGAGGAAGTGGTTGGGGAGAGGCATGGTCAGTGACGGCAATAGGAGGAGAAAGAGGAAAAGTCTGAAAACAGAGGTGCGTTTTAGTAGGTGGTGAAGTGCAGAAAGGGAAATAGAATGGAGAGTGCTGAGAGCTGTGGACCAGCGCAGGGCAAAAAAATAGCAGGTGCACTTAGTAGTCTGAATGAGTCACCTAATGAAAAGAAAACAGGAATGCAGGTGGAGGGAGAGTGGTTTAGCTAGGGGATAGGATGAGAAAAGGATCAGGGGTGGATCCTGAGGGCAGGGGGCTGAGCCAGAGACTATTTAATTAAGGTCGGGGGAGGGGGGCGGACGTAAAATTTCGGCACTGTGCAATGCAAGTGAATGGGCGCAGAGCCCAGTAAAGCAGAGTCGGTGAATAGACCAATCAGGAGGCAGTGGCCGGAGCCGGAGGCCAGTCGGTGAGTGGCGCGGAGAGCAGTCGGCCAGTAGCAGCCGATCACAGCTTCCCCAGCCCAGGGATGTCCTTACCCGGCTTTCTGGAGCCCAACGGCGGCTAGTGGAGGCGTCTGGGGTGGCGGTTCGAGGAGACCATAGCCGCGCTTATGAGGCACATGGCTGGTCCATTAGGGGCTCGATCTAGAGAGGGGAAAAAGAACAGACTGAGTGAGCAATGGCGATCAGGAACAAAAGGTTATGACGTATCGTCTAAAGTGTAGGGCGGGGGAATATGCAGGAGAATGGCAGCAAGAGGGGGAAGACAGAAAATAATTACAACTATTTAAGATGTAAGTTAGATGGGGTTGGGGGGGAGTAGCGGCCAGAAACAATTGGATCAGCAACTTGACCTGGTGCCAGCAGGAAGGGGTGAAAAAAGGCCAGATTTCTGAAGCCCAGCCGCGGCTAGTGGAGGCGTCTGGGGTGGCGGTTCGAAGAAACCGTAGCTGCGCCTATGAGGCACACAGCTGGCCCATTCGGGGCTCGATCCGGCTTTCTGGAGCTCAACAGCGGCTAGTGGAGGCATCTGGGGTGGCGATTCGAGGAGACCGGAGCCGCGCCTATGAGGCACACAGCTGGCCTATTTGGGGCTCGATCCGGCTTTCTGGAGCCCAACGGTGGCTAGTGGAGGCGTCAGGGGTGACGGTTCGAGGAGACCGTAGCCGCGCCTGTGAGGCACACGGCTGGCCCGTTCGGGGCTCGATCTGGAGATAATAGAAATAGAGATCATAGTTTTCCTTCAGTCTCTGTGTCCAACTTGCAAGCAGTTGCAGCTCTGTCTTATAAGTCCCTCCAATCCCCAACTCTTAACAAGCATCTTCCAAAGTGTTCTTGTATGTTTCAGGCAGGTGCTGGCAAGGAACACAGTGTGCCTGAGCTGAGGCCCCCTTTTACACAGCTCTTTTGCAAAAGACTTAAAAACTGCACTCAGGTAACCTCTTGAGTTTGCAGTAGCTTTTTGCAATCATCTCAAGCTATAATTATATACATTTCAAAAATTAACACTACATAATTTCTAAACAAAGGAATCCCAATATCAATTACATTTCCACATAATGATTTGCATATATATATATATATATATATATATATATATATATATATTTATATTTTTTTTACCAGCAGATATGCAAGGGAGGAAAAGACAAACAGCAAGGGAAGACTGAGAGATAGTGAGGGGCAAATAATTGTGAGACTGTTGGGGTGATCAAATCTTAGGTCTCACAGGAAAATTTGGTTGCACAACCAGACGGAGAAGAGACAGGAAAGGAGAGAATAGAACAGATCCCTGCATTCAAACTCTTTCCTTAACAACTGGGACAGGGTCCTGTTCCACCCTGTCACAGATGCGGACGACTCAGTTTTTGGACTGGAGAGCAAGCCTTAAATCTCTGCCGAATCCGTAGTGGAAGATCTTTCTTTCCAGTCTTTACTCAAGAATATGGGGTCCGCCTTGGCTTTGCAGACCTCTTTGGTGGACCCAGGTAAGCTGTTGCGGTTACAATTCCTGCATGTCCCAAAAATCCCAGTGGATTTGACTCCTCTGATTCCTCCTCCTTTCGACACTTTACCAGAGATGATTTGGGACAAGCCAGCTGTAATTCCGTCAGTGTCTAAAGTCATTGATAGGAAATATGCCCTGCCCAAGGATAGACCAATCCTCTCTTCACAGGCTTTTGCAGATGCTTTGGTGGTGCTTGCTGAAAATGACAGTGTCATCCTTCTTCAGGAATCTTCGGCTCGACCAGTCAGTAAGGAGTCTTGCAAGATAGACACTCTGGGTAAGCGGACATTCGCAGCTGCAACGTTGGGTATGTGTATTGCTAGCTACCAAGGGCATTTTTCACAGTACGAGTATACTCTGTGGCACTCGCTTAAGGCTTTGGCTGCCAAGCTCCCAGAGTCTGATGTCTCCTTGGAGTTGCTACAGACCATTACCAGAGGCATAGAATCCAATAACCAGCAACTGAAGGCTACAATGGACGCCTATGATACAGCTTCCAGGGCTGCCGCTGCGGGGATTTATATATGGCGTCACTCCTGGCTCAGGACATCAGGTTTTCCCCCAGATGCCCAGCAGAGGGTTATGAATGTTCCTTTTGACAGTGCCTACCTCTTCGGCTCTCAAGTAGAACAAGCACTAGAGGCTGCAGAGAAGACTAGGTCTGCTTTGAAAACAGTCAGGCTGGTGCCCCCTGCCCCTCAGAAAAATGGGACCTGCCAGCAATTTCGCAGCCTACAGTCCTTTCGGGGTAGGGGTCGAGGAGTTGGTCATAAAAACTCAGCTCCCAAGATGCAAAAGGAAATGCAGCAGAAGACGCGGCCCCAAAGGCGCCTGGTGCCACTCTCTGAGAATTCGGCCCAGGCCTCCGCTCCGTTGCCCGAGGGGGACTCCTCAGCAGTGGGAGGTAGTCTGTCTCTTTTCTACGAGCAGTGGAAGCAAATTGTGTCAGACAAGTGAGTCCTCAGAATTGTCAGGGAGGGCTACTCCCTCATTCTTGTGGACACCCCTCCAGACCTTCCACCAAAGCGGCAGTCCAACCTATCCGCTGCTCAGTCAGACCTTCTTAATGCCGAAATCCAGGGCCTCCTGAAGAACTGGGCAATAGAAGTCATTCCCCTCGCAGAGAGGAACACCAGATTCTATTCCCATTACTTTCTGGTTCCGAAGAAAACAGGCGGGATGTGCCTGATTCTCGACCTCAGAAAGTTAAGCAGGTATTTTTACGGGGAGAAATTCAAGATGGTCTCCCTAGGAATGCTACTTCCATTGATTCATCAGTTCGACTGGCTTGTCTCTCTTGACATGCAGGACGCATACCAGCATGTTCAAATGCACCTGGATCACCGCAGATACCTCCGCTTTGTGGTTCAGGGTCTGCACTACCAATTCCGAGTATTGCCCTTTGGGCTGTTCTCAGTGCCTCGAGTCTTCGCATAGTGCTTTGCAGTGCTTGCTGTGCACCTCGGAAAGCAAGGTATGCAAGTCTTCCCCGTCTGGACGACTGGCTCCTAGCAAGCCCCTCTGTAGAAGGGACAAAGAAAGTGGTGTCTGAGACCTCCCAGTTCCTTACGTCCATGGGAGTCCTCTTGAACCTAGAGAAGTCTCTACTTCAGCCTTTTCAACAGCTCCTCTTCATAGGAGCTATACTGGATACCACCCAGGCGAGAGCCTTCCTCCCAGAGGACAGGAAGGACTCCATTCTTCAGATGGCCCGCTTCATCAGGCAGAACATGTTGGTTCAAGCTATTGTGATGCAGTGGATATTGGGCCTCATGGCATCGTCAGTTTTCACGGTACCCCTGGCACGATTGCACACGAGGGCCACTCAGTGGTTTCCGACCACGCACCTGCAATCTTTTCACATAAGAGTGACACAGCCTCTGTCTCGGTCCCTCCTATGGTGGATGCAAGAAATCAGCCTGCAATAGGGTCTCCCCTTTGCCCTGCCGGAGCCTCAGATCACTGTCACCACAGATGCTTCCCTGGTGGGTTGGGGGGTTCACTGTCAGGACCTCTGCACTGAAGGAGTGTGGAGTCGGAACGAGTCTCACCTTCACATAAATGTTCTGGAGATGAGGGCGGTCCTGTACACTGTCTAAGCCCTGAGGGATATTCTCTGTTGGAAAGTAATCCTACTCCAGACTGACAGCAAGGCTGTGATGTATTACATCAACAAGCAGAGCGGAGCACACTCCTACCCCCTATGCAGGGAAGCGATGAGAAAGTGGGAATGGTGTCTCGAGAATGACTCATCCATCCAGGCAGTTTACTTCTCGGAACTCAGGAACAACCTGGGGGACCAGCTCAACAGAACGGAGACTGATCCTCATGAATTGTCGCTCGCAGTAGACGTCGTGTAATCACTGTTTGAGTGGGGCACTTTAGACCTAGACCTTTTTGCGTCCCCACTCAACGCAGAACTACCTCGATTCTGCTCCAGAAATCTAGAACCTGGTATTTTCTGTCAGGATGCATTCAGACTGCGGTGAACAAGATGCTTTCTGTACGCATTTCCTCCTTTTCCATTGGTTCAGAGAGTGCTTCTCAAAGTGGAAGCACAAGGGGGCAGAATGATTCTAATCGCCCTATTCTGGCCTTGACAGATATGGTTTCCGTTGATCAACAGATTCAGAGGTTCCTCCGAGGCAGCTGCCTCTGCAAACGGACCTTCCGACACAGGGACCCCTTATCCATCCCAGCCTGCGTTAACTCCATCTCCATGCCTGGCTCCTGAGGAGATAGAAGTGAATAGGTTCAAGGTCTCCCAGTGGATCTCAGAAATCCTTTTAGTGGCTCGTAAACCTCCCACTAGGGAGACTTACACAGCAAAGTGGAAGCATTTCTCGATTTAGTGCGAAAAGATCCCACCTGGATCCTTTCTGTTGACCACCAAACAAGGTGTTGGGAGTACCTTCTTGATCTGTCGAATGCAGGACTGCAATATTCCACAGTGAAGGTGCACCTCTGCGAGATTTCCGCCTACCATGAGCCAGTGCTTAATCCGGCATCGGCTCAGCTTCCTCTGGTCAAAAGATTCCTTAAAGACATCCTTCACACCAGGCCCAAGTCAGAAGACCAGTAGCTGCAAGGGATGTCAACCTTGTGCTAGATATGCTCACTCGCAAACCATTCGAACCTCTAGCCACTTGTGATTTGAAGTTTCTAGCCTGGAAGACTGCCTTCCTGGTGGCCATTGCTTCTGGATGTAGGGTCTCAGAGATCCACACATTGGTCACAGACCCTCCATACAAGGTGTTCCACAAGGATAAGGTGGTTCTTTGCACACACCCTAAGTTTCTTCCAAAGGTGGTTTTGGAATTCCATCTTAGCCAACCTTTGGTGCTTCCAACTTACTTTGCCAACTTCCAGAATGAAGGGGAACGCGCACTTCACTCCCTGGATGTAAAAAGAGCTTTGCAGTTTTACATTGACAGAAGCAAGATCTGTCACGCTAAACAGCTCTTAGTTTCCTTCAGTGTGACCTGGCTGGGTCAGCCCGTCTCCATCCAATGTATCTCTTCGTGGCTAGTAGCCTGTCTCCAACACTGCTACTCGATGGAGCAGGTCAAGCTAGAAGGCCAGGTTTACGCCCACTCTACTAGAGTGGTAGCAGCTTCCTTGGCAGAGATTCGTAACATAACCCATTGCAGACATCTCCAGAGCGGCTACTTGGAGTTCAGTGCGCACCTTCCTAAAGCACTATGCAAGGCGCTCACCGTTCTTTCTGTATATATCCTCCGCAGGATCTTGCCAAAGGTTTCAGTATGGTGCTCGAATATATCTCCAACCTGCCCAGTCGCTCTCAGGTTGTTGCACTAGGGTACTTTAACTGGCTTGCACCAGAAGCAGTCGCCACCATAGACCTCACCCAGTTGGTGACTACTCCTACCAGAGTATACTATAGGACTGGCAGTAGCTCACAGGTCATCCTGATTTTTCACAAACCACCCAGAGAGGTTCACGGACACTGTGGTCTTATCCAGCTCTCTCAGTAACCACTCTCCTGTCATTGATCAAACAGGTCCTCCAAGCTGTCTGCAAAACCGTCCTACCAGCGTGCCCTTAAGAGAGGCCAGCTTAAGCAGTTTCAGGCCTACCTCCTGCAATATAACTGGTCACCAGTTGACTCAGCTAAAAGTGTAGATCAAGCCCTGGATCACTTTACTACCCTCTTTAACGTGGCCTGTGATATTTTCGCCCCTTTATAAAATGGAACGTCAAAGGCATTAGCAACTCCTGGATCACCACCTCCCTCCTAAACCTTATGGCCTCATGAGACCACCTCTGGCACAAAGCTCGTGCTACAGGTAAACAGCTGACTGGCAGCTCTACAAAGCTGCATTGAATGTTTGTACCAGAGAGACCGCCTTAGCCAAAACCACCTACGTTAAAGAAATGCTCTCAAATTTTTGGGGTAATGGTAGGAAATTTGGGGATAATCTCAAGGACTTTACTGGCAAACCCAACAAATCCCTTCCCTCCACACTTAATGTTAATGGTGAAATCATCCAGGACCCAAAGCTAATAACAGACGCATTTAATACTGCCTTTACAGACCTGGGTGGCGTTCTCTTCCACCACCCCCCGACTTGTTTGTTGACCCAAATGGCTTGGACAGCTCTCAGAAGGCTGCCACTATCCCTAACACCCCCTTCCCCCCCTTCTACTTTAGGATAGTTATTCCAAATGAAGCAAAAAAATATTTACTGCAAGTGCTTGGGAAGTCTAGATACAGCAGTGACTCTCTCCACCTGAAACTACTTCATCTTGCCCTTGATGCCATCCTGACACCTCTCACCAAGCTACTAAATCTGTTCCTCTGCTTGGTCATTTCCCTCAACAGTGGAAAGCGGCGGTGTTGACACCCATCCACAAGAGTGGTGATAGGACCTCACACTCAAACTACCACCCTATCTCCATCCTTCCATCCCTCTCCAAAGCATTGGAGCGAATCATATCCGACCAATTGTCTGAATACCTGGCCAAATACAACATCCAGTGCCCACAGCAACATGGATTTAGGAAGAGGCATGGTGCCATCTCTGCCCTACTAGAGTATGCTGACTTCATTCATAAAGCGCTTGGTTGTGGTCACCTAGTGGGGTCAATCTACATTTATCTCTCAGGCATTTGACACTGTTAATTATACCCTCCTGCTTGTGTCACTCCCTGCCCTCGGACTGTCACATGAAGTCACATCCTGGTTAAAAACTACCTAGAAAGCAGAATGCAGCAGGTAAAAATCTGAGATACCCTCTCAGTCGTCCATCCCATGCGATTGGGAGTCCTCCAAGGCTCAGCCTCAGTCCCCTTCTTTTTAGCCTCTTCCTTAACACCCTCCCCCAAGTCTGCACCAGCAACCTACTCCTCTATGCTGACGACGCAGTACTTTTCATGAGTCAGCCGGACCCACTCCCCTTGTTAGCAGTCTGCAGTGCAGCTTTGCAGTGGTTGAATCCTGGTTTGCCCAACACAAGCTAATAATGAATTACAAAAAGAGGTAATTTTGTTTACCAGTCCACATAAGAATAAAACAACCCAGTTAACCATTTTTCAGTAGCCACTGTGTACCTCTTGAACAAGTGCACAACCTTAAATACCTTGGGATAATCTTCGACAGCACGTTATCGTACTATGAGCATGTCAGCCTTATCTCGAAGCGTATTAATACAAGATTAGGGCTCCTGTACAGACATAGCCACAGCATGACCCCTGAAGCACTCCAATTAGCAGTTACCAGTTCGGTTCTTTCCATAATTGATTATGGACTTGTCATTTATGGTTCTGTTACGGACATAACCCTCAAAAGAATAAGCATTATACTTAACAAATCTTGCTGGTTGGTCTCTGGTGCGCACAGTTACACCCAAACCTGTGACTTGTACACCCAGACCAATTGGCTGCACCTCAAGGGCAGGATCTCATACCAGGCTTGCCTGCTGGCAAAAAAGATGAGCCTTGGGCTAACCCCACCTACCACACAACATCATCTTGTATGTGCGCCCAACCCTCGCTGTACGCAAAGCGCATCCAAGCTCACCTGCCAAGTCCCGTTCTGCCGTACATCGCGAGCGTAGAGGGCTTTTATGTACAGGGCTTCCAGCTGGTTGAATGGCCTGCCCTTGGATGTACTGGAAGAACCCAAGATAGGACCATTCAAATCCAAACTCCGGCAACACCTTATTATGCTTGGCAGCTGTGACTGCCCTGCCCCCTCTAACTGCTGCCCTCGCAGTCCTAGCCTAATGTCCCTTGTGCCACCCTTCATCCCTGCTGCCTCCTTTCCCACCCTTTCTGGTATCTACTACTCCTTTCACACCTTTATCTACTCCTTATCCTGTCTGCTATGTTTTCAGCCTCTCACCTGCCTACCAACCGCTTAGCTTTTAGTCAACCCTGGCCTTTGTTGCCTCAGGTTTTGCCACTCCCATCCCTCCCCACTATTCTCCACTCTAATACAGACTTAGTCAATTTCTGACTGCATTGATATTGCATTAAATCCTGTTGCCTACCTGTAACCCTTTGTATTTTTTCTCAGTCTTATCTTCAGATGTTGCTATTTGCCTATTATTACAACCTGCTTCCTTGTTGATCACAATCATCCCACTGACGGCACTTCTTTATTTTACCTTTTGATTGTACGAACTGTAACAATTTCTTCTTCTTGTTAAGATCTTAAGTATTTAACTGTCTCAGTATCATTGTCATTGTACTTTGCAAATATCCCTTCGTTGTAAATATTAGTTCACTCCTGATGTGGAATCTTTGTAAAAGTGTGTCTGGTTCAAAGGTATTGTAATTTCGAGAAATAAATAAAATAAATGAGAACAGGTGGTTCTGCTCCCTGGATTTTCAGGAAGCGTTCCTTCACATCCCAATCTGTCCATCCCACCGCTGGTTCCTCCAGTTCTAAGCGAAGGGGATTCCATACAAGTTCCAGGCCATGCCCTACGGTCTCTCCTCGGCTCCCAGGGTCTTCACCAAATGCACTGTAATGGTAGCCGCCTAACTGAGGTACCGAGGGGTCCATGTATACCACTACCTGGACGACTGGCTCATAGTGTGTCCCTCCAGGCAGGAGGTTGTGGTCCAGGGATTCCAGACCTGCGTGTCCCTTGGCCTCCTGGTCAGTGAGGCCAAGTCAGAACTTGTCCATTCATAGGTGAGTCATTTAATCGGGCAGAGCTTGACTCTTGCAGAGCCAGGGTTCAAATTCCGGCGGATCAGGTGGAGGCTCTCTCCTCCTTTGCCGGATCATTTCTGATTGGGCAGTTGCGCCCTGCTCAGGACTTCCTGCGTCTTCTGGGATACATGGTGGCATGCACCAGCGTGGTCCGTTGGGCCTAGTTGAGAATGCGCTCTCTGCAGTAGGAGCTTGCCTGCCAGTGGGCTTAGCACAAGGGCCACGTTGACCAGCCAGTCACTGTGACCAAGCTGATGTGGGATGCCCTCCAGTGGTAGTCCGGGAAGATTTGCAGGAAGTGATCCCATTGCTGTGCCCAGAGCCAACGGTAATCCTGACAACCGATGCCTCCCTGATGGGCTGTGAACCCCCGAGGAGTCCCGATGCCATATCAACCTGCTGGAGCTGCGGGTGGTTCGGCTGGTGCTGATGGCGTTTGCTTCACACATTTGGGGGTCAAGTCATTCGGGTGCGGGTGGACAACACCACAACCATGTACTACCTCAACAAACTGGGCAGGATGCACTCCCTTCCACTGTGTAGGGAAGCTCTCCGCAGCTGGACCCTCATGCTCAGCCTAGATGCCGATCTCCTGGCCATCCATTTAGCCAGCATCTCCAACCAGCTGGTGGACGCTCTCAGCCATGTGGGTGAGGTGTCTCAAGAGTGGTCTCTCCATCCAGCGGTAATACACAGCCTCTTGTCCCAGTGGGCACCCCTCTGGTAGACTTGTTTGTCTACAGAGAGAATGCGAAGCTGAGGCTGTATTTCTCCCGGAAGCAGGGAACGCCTATGGGGGTGCCTCTCGAGGCCCTGGACCCCGGACTTCTCTGTGCCTTTCCTTCATTCGTCTTGATCCACAAAGTGTTGCTGTAGGTCAGGAGGGACAAGGCACAGGTGATCTTGGTGGCTCCGGACTGGCCCCACCATTATTGCTAACCCAGTTGCCTCAGCAGCAGGCTTCCGAGGTGTCTCCCTCTATGCCTAGACCTGCTTTTATGCAGTCAAGGGAAGGTATTCCATCCAGACCTTCAGTCCCTGCACCTGACAGCCTGGTTCCTGAGCGGTTAGAGTTCCGGGCACTGTGGACGAGGCTTTTTGGAAGAAGTTGACCCAAAAATGCTATGCCTTCAAATGAGAGAGTTTCTCCATTTGGAGCCAGGGTAAGGGGCTCGTCCCCTTATATTATGCAGTGGCCAGCATTCTCGACTACCTCGGTCCCTCCGTCTGGCCTCCAGTCAGTGACCCTCAAGGTGCACCTGGCTGCCATCTCTGCTTACCGAGTGTGGGCTGGTATACAGTCGGCAGCACAGGAGAAGGTGGTCTGGCACTTTTTCAAAGGACTTGACCACATTTCCCCTCCGTTGCGTGAACTACCACCACTTTGGAACTTGTTGCTGGTGTTGGCAAAGCTCATGGACAAGCCATTTGAGCCAGTGCATGGGTGTGGCATCTCTCACTTGTGGAAGACCACCTTCCTGATGGCTATCACGTCAGCCAGAAGTAAAAGTGAGCTCCAGGTGCTCTCTGTGGAGTCTCCTTACCTGGTCTTTCACAGAGACAAGGTTGTCCTTTGCCCCAACTTGAAGTACCTCCCAAAGGTTGTGTCGGATTTTCACCTTAACCAGGTGATTAATCTCCCGGTGTACTTCACCAAACACACCTCAGAGGCCGAGAACAGATTCCATACATTGGACCTGCGGCGAGTACTAGCCTACTATAAGGAGCGCACGGCTGGGATTCAGGGAGAGGTTCGCCAGCTCTTCGTCACCTATGCTGAAGCCGTGCCTGGCAGACCGGCAGCTAAGCAGGCGATTGGCTGGTGGATTGTATCCTGCATCAACCTCTGCTATAGGTTGGTGAGTAGGGAGCCTCCCATAGGGATTAGGGCTCATGCCACCTGTCGTACTGCTGCCTCGGTGGCTGCTTCCAGGGACATCCCTATCCAGGAAATCTGCAGGGCTGCTACCTGGAAGTCAGCGCCCACCTTCATTTCCCACTACCACATCGACCTTGAGGCTGGTTTGGGGGGGCCTCAGTTCTCCGATCTCTGTTTCCTAAATAGGGGGTGTGTGCCTTGCCTCCTCCTCCAGGAGAACTGCTAGGAGTCTGCCAGAAGTGTGGATAGTGTAGTGAGCTAGCCAACTGCCAGTCATTATTTGCAAATAATGCAATTTGCAAATGTATTTGTCATATTTGTTTGATGTGATTTTGTGTTAAATGCCACGTGAAAATGCCCAGTATTACTGAAAGGTCACAGGAAGAGGGAAAAGGTCTTGCAAAATATTCGACATTCCTATGTGACCCAGGATACTGAAAATTACATTTTTAAAGAGGATGGAAGTCCCTGATTAGCTAATTGGTATAATAAAGTCTCAGGATGAGAGACGCCATCTCCTCTGTTGTAAACCTTTAAGATCAGAAGGAGAAATGGTTTTAAGCAGGAGTGTCAGCAAGGTTACCACATTCTGTTTACATTTTTTTACTAGTGCCAGGAAGTGGTGATATGAGAACCCAAATAATGAAATAAAAAACAATTCCTTAAAATCTGAAAAGAGCAAGAGAGGCACCTGCTGGCCTAAAGAAGAGGCCACCAGCTATAAACCAGAATTTTTTTTCTTCCAAACTGACAGAGGGACTATAAATACCTCTTGTAAACAAGCTCATGGCAGTGCACTTTGGACACTCTCCTGACAAGACACACAACAACCTGCCAGTGGCTGAAAAGGAAGAAAGGAGTTTTCAGACTTCACTTATTCTTCAGGACTACAATTTAGTACAAACTTAAGATAGAAATTTAGATAACAGTTGTAGTGCATTTTTCATGCATGTTTTCCGCTTTTATTTGTATTATTCTGTAACCAAAATTTTCTAAATCTTTTAATTGTAACGGTATGATAATTAAGTATTTTAGTAAAAACATTTGTTTTTAAGAAACCAGCTTGAGCGAGATTTTTCATGTTGTGTGTAGTTGTGGGACGTTTAATATTAATCTGTGACTAAGCTATTATCGTTAAGGGGTGTCACCATAAGCTACCAATCAAACAAGGGTCTGTACAGGGTAATCTGGGTAAAGATAGGGAGATTGCGAAAGTCTCAAGGAAGAGTCTGTAGGGATTTGAACCAGATTATTGCATGCCTGTGGGAGAAGAAGAAATTGGGGTTACAAGGCTACCCCGAATAGATTGTAATGCCTGGATCTTTCCCCTTTGTGTAACAACCAAAAAAGGATTCTCATTTGGCTACAAGACTCAAGACTGGTATTGTACCCTTATCCAGAGTAAAGAGGGAGCACCAGGGCCTTGTGGCGGGTGTTCAGTCATGACCTCTGTGAGCATTCTAGAAGGACACAGGGAGGCTATCCTTGTTTCCCCCACCCTGTCACAGATTGCACTTAGGGGTGAGCACTGTAAGCTTAGTGGACCTGACCCTCAAGAGTGGGTTTGTGACAGATAGCACATCATATCCATGTCTCTAGAGAAACAGGTTACTCAACTGTAACAGTAGATCTTACTTCAAGAGGGCTCTTGCAGTAGATATTTACATATAGGACTGACCCGTCAGGCATCAGGACCCCACAGAAAAATTTCTAGCTAGCAGTCTCTGGTGGGGGACCGCCCCCACATCAGGTGACTGGCGTCATGCAACATCAGTATAAAGGGGCAGTCCCCCACGCCCGCCTTCCACTTCTTTCCGGCCGTTGACTTGTGAAAATTCCTCGAGGTAGAGTTCAATACTAGTCAGTCGTTAGTTGGTTCAGTTTTCTAATTTTTTGACCGTTTTTTCCAATAGATATATTATTTCTTTATACGCTATGTGTGTCGTTCCTGACGCCTTCCGAATTGCATAAACACAAGTGCGAAGCGTTCGGTTCCCAGCTGCCGCATAAGGATGGCCATTCCCTATGCCTCTTCTACCTAGGCCCGGATCACCCTGTGGAGAAGTGCCAACACTGTCAGCAGTTTAATTCGGCTACCTGAAAACTGAGGCAGCAGTCCCTAGAGAGCCATACTTTAAAGAAAAAATGGCATCCACGGAGAAGGAGTTTAAAAAAAAAAAAAAAAAGTTGAGGCAGGCGTCCACTTCCCTCGAAGGTCATATAAAGATGAATGAGAAGCACCGGGAGCAGGATTCGACTTCCACGGCCTCTGTGACTCCAGCTGGAGTAGCAGTTCTGAAGGTAACGTCCCTTCCAGGGGACTGCTCCACGACGACCGTCTTGGCGGTGTCCAAGAAGGTGTCAGCCCTCCCTTCGGACTCATGCTCTGGCCCCTCGGGTACCTCTGGGGTAAAGTAGGCCTCTGCTCCTGGGAAGGCCGCTGCCACACGGCCCTCAGGTACCAGCAGGTCCACTGTCAGATGCTGGCGCCTCCGACGTCCGCCCAGACAAGGCTGGTAGGCCACTCTCTACCTCGGGAGGGCGCACAGTCGCTCTTTCACCCAACAAGGCCGTATCTCCAGCGCGACCTTTATCGAGCAAGGGATCCGGTAAGTCTGACGTCGACTCCGACGCCCTCCCGGATCCAGCTGATAAGCCGGATGTCGACCCCTCCGACGCCCACCCGGCCAAGGAGCCTGCGTCGGACCCCCTCGACCAGTCTGACGCCCCAGGCTACCCGCAACGCTTGGTGTTGCTCTCTGAGGTCCTTGCGTCCCCTCTACTGACCCCCAGGATTCAAATCCTCCCTCCCTGGTTGTCACAGAGGACTTGGACACGCTGCTGTCAGGGCCCCCTCCTTCCAGACCAGATACCCTGACGCTGGACCCTCAGATGCCGGCTTACCCGACGCCTCCCTACTGGCCGGGCCTGACTCCCTCTAGGCCAGCCTTTCCTTTGCCTGACCCGCCAGCTGGACCTCCTGGTGGGCTGAGGCCAAGGCTCAACTCACCAGAGAGATAGAAAGTAGTCTACCGATGCTGCACCCTTCGCAGGATCCCCTGTGTTGGAGACGGGAGACTCCCGACCCCTTACCCGACACCAAAGGTGAACCCTTGGGCACCAGGGGTGGGGAGAATATGCGTCCCGGAGAGCTTCCCAAAGGGACTGTCCCTCCCCCACATAGGGAGGAGTCTTCCTCTTCTTTGTTGGAGACCTCTGACTCAGAGGGACGCTCTGACCCGGACGACGAGCCTTGTACTCCAGACCGACCTAGGCCAAGAACCCCTCCGAAGTCTCCTCCAGAGGATCCTTCTTTTCTGGAGCTACTGAGAAAGCTCCAGGAAGTTCACCAGTGGCAATCTCTGGAGCCAGATCCACAGCGTAAAAAGCTTGCTGCCCACTTGGATCTGCCAGAGACCGCTCCTATATTGATTCCACCCTGGATAGAGCCTCACGCGGATCTTGTTTCCAGTATTTGGAAACAACTTTCTGCATTAGCCCCCCTTCCAAGGAAGGCAGATCTGCTGTATCAGGCTCCCGAGGGAGTAGATTTCTTGAACCTACACCCCAGAGCAGACTCTGTTGTGATTAGTGCCACTCACGGCAGCTCCGCTAATCCTAAACATCTCAGCTCATCTCCGCCTGACAAGGAGTCTTCGGTTAATCCAAAACTAATTCTCAAATTTACAAGACTTCGGTCTTCTTTTTACCTTGTGGCTGCGATGGACAAATCGACTCCCGGATTTTGTCGGTACCCCTGTGGGCAGATGATGTCCCGGACCGACCCGCACTCCACGTGCGTTTACTGCCTAGGACTCGGCCACAGTTCACAGGCTTGCGATTTGTGCAAATCCTTTTCGGCTTTGGTCTTGGAGGACCGCGCTGCTCGACTTCTTTTGGGGGGCCCTGAAAAACTGTATCCACCGGTCAAGTCGAAGGAGGCCCATTGGGCGGTGTCCGGCGGCAGGCTCCGCAGAACAGTTGGAGCAGATGATTGCCCTCGAGGAGGAGGTGGCCCAGGCTGCATCTTCTTCCTCCTCGATCATGGCATTTATCCCGCTCTCCTTGGGCTCTTCATATACAGCTTCTTTTAAGGAGCTTTTCCAATCTCTCTCCACCAAGGGAGAAGGACCATCGGGATATTCGTCGGTCCAAGTAGAAGGACTCCAAAGGTAAGTCCCGCAGTCGACATTCGTGGGAGTGGGAGAGATCCCCTTCACTGGACGGTCGACTTTCAACTTCGGTCGAGGTTGCGCCTAATGCCGCTGGCTTCACGGTGTCCCCGTCGGGTCAGCCAGCCGAGACACCAGTCGACGGAGTCGAGATTTTTCTCGACCCATCGGACGGTTTGTCGACTGGTGATGCCAGCAACCCTACTTCACTGGTTCCCCCGGTGGAAACCGAGGAGTTGCCTGTGTCGGACTCCCTGGTTAAGCTCCCTGAACTGAGGGAGGAGCGGATTTCCCCCGTCCCCTCTCTGACCCACCCTCGGAATCCCCGAAGGTCTCTGTCTTGGACCTCTTCCAGGTCTAGCCGTTCCCGCCGACGTCGTCGGTCTCGGTCTCTGCACCATGGAAAGCGGCAGAACCGCTCATCCTCTTTGGAGGATAGGCTCCGGTTCAAGTTGCATTGGCGCTACGAGGGTTTAATGTGGCAGCAGCTGTTATTGTCTGGGAATAAGCCGACTCCATCGCCATCTCCGGCCATTAAGTGGCTGTCACCTGAGCAGCCGAAACAACCCCTTCTAGTCGAGGAGCCAAATCCGGCACCAGTTGTTCGGGTGAAACCGGCTGCTCCACCCATTGTGGTGGAACCTCTGCCTCCACAACCGAAGACTGGTGCCCCGACCAAGGATTCTTGGTCGGGTCAGGCCTTGCCCCATAGGTTGTCGGTCACCCTCACTCCCGATCGACCTCGGCACATGGAGGGTGGCTCAGGCGCTCGGCAGCTGTTTGCAGACTCCTCGGATGACGACAACTCCTTGTTCTCCAGGCCGCTTGACCTGGAGTCTACACGGGGTTAGTCAGTGGACGAGAGCCCATCCTCGTTTTTAGGAATGTTTCGACTCATCTCAGAGTCCAGTGGGATGAAGCTCGAACCCGTTTCAAAACGGGCCAAGTATCCCCTCACGGAGATACTAGACCGAGGGGATTCCCCTATGGAGGCCTTTCCAGTGGCCGAAGTCATTGTTGGCCCGGCCCTGGAGCTGTTGCAGCGGCCAGCATCTTGTCCCGCACTTTTGGCCAGTATGGCTCGAAAGTATGCGGTCCCTACGGGTTCACTCTCCGGTTTCTTGGAGCACCCCTCTGTGGAGGGGTTAGTGACCGACAGCGTTTTCCAGCATTCTGGGGACGCTCGGGATGTGGACAAACTGCCCGATAAGGAGTCCAAGAAATTGGACTACTCAGGGCGGAAGGTATATGCTGCTTCCTCCCTAGGCCTTCGTCAGGCTAGCTCGGCCGTTCTGATGGCACACTTTTCACACCCCCTTTTGGGCTCCCTGGATGAGGCAATTCCTCATCTCCTGGCTGACCTTCAAACGACTGTCAAGCAGGTGTGGGATCAGGGAAGGGCAGTAGCTAAAGAGCAGCTCCAAACTTCGTTGGGCATCGCTGATTCATGTGCCCGGTCAGTAGCGGCCGCAGTGGCCATGCGCCACAGAGCTTGGCTGCAGATCTTCACCTTTATGGCTGATACCCAGCACAAGCTGGCATACCTCCCCTTCCTGGGTACCGACTTGGTCGGGCCCGGGTTGGAGGGTCATCTCCAATGGATCGAGAAGTCCATTGCCACCTTGGACTCGGTCACATCTGCTCAGAAGGACAAAGGCCGCCAGCAGCAGCGTAAGCCCTTTCGTCCTTCAGCCCCTGCAGAACGTCCGGCCCAGCAACACCAGCATCAGGGCCACCAGGCTCGTACTTGGCACCCCAAAGCCAAACCTGCTGCTTCCTCCAGCAGGAAGCCGGGAGGAAAAGGCCCAGGCGGCTCCTCGGCCGGCCCTTACTCCAAGTCTGCCCAGTGACGGGTTGAGGGGTGTCACCCCAACCTCGTCACTCCTCCTCGGGTTCCCCCCCGTGGGAGGACGGCTCCACCACTTCCTTTCCGCCTGGTCCGCTATCACCATGGACCACTGGGTGTTGGAAGTGGTAGGCAGGGGTCTGCCTCTGGAATTCGAGCAGTCCCCCTCCTGTTGAGCCTTTGCCCCATGGGGGGCTGTGGGTTCCTCAGCTTCTCTGTCGGCTCTTCGAGCCGACATTGCCTTGCTTCTTCAGAAGGAGGTGATTAGGGAGGTGACGGACCTCCTTCTAGACCCAGGGTTTGTGTCCAGGTACTTCCTGGTCCGAAAACGGATGGGGGGCTGGTGCCCCATTCTCGACCTACGTGACCTGAATAAGTTTCTACGGTCTTGCACCTTCAGGATTGTCACTCTGGCTCAGATCATTCCATCCTTGGAACGAGGCATGTGGTTCTGTTCTCTGGACCTTCAGGACATGTTCTTTCATGTCCCAATCCGTCCGTCTCACCAGCGATTCCTCCACTTCAGGGCAGAGGGATCCCTTTACGAGTACCGGGCCATGCCCTTCGGCCTCTCTCCAGCTCCCAGGATCTTCACCAAATGCATGGCAGTGGTGACAGCATTTCTGCGGCGCCGAGGGTTCCGGGTGTACCTTTACCTGGATGACTGGCTGATTGCAGCCCCCTCCAGGTTGGAGGTGGAGCGGTCCAGGGATCTGGCCCTCCAGGTCTGCTCTCAGATTGGCCTCCTCATCAATGAGGCCAAGCCGGAACTCGTGCCATCGCAGGTGATTCAATTCATCGGGGCAGAGCTCGACTCTCTTCAAGCCAGAGCACGGCTCCCGGCGGACAGGGCCGAGGTCCTTTCCTCCTTTGCCCAATCATTTCTGGTTGGGCAATTGCGCCCTGCCCTGGACTTCCTGTGCCTTCTGGGCCTCATGGCGGACTGCACCAGCATGGTCCGTTGGGCCCGCTGGCATATGCATCCCCTGCAATGGGGGCTGGCCCGCCAATGGTCACAGCACTCTGGTCCTCTGGACCAGCCAGTGATAGTGACCCAGGAGATGTGGAACGGCCTCCAGTGGTGGCTTGTTCCAGCTCATCTGCAGGAGAATATCCCGTTTGTCTGTCCCAAGACGACGGTCACTCTGACGACCAACGCCTCTCTGATGGGTTGGGGTGCCCATCTGGGGAGCTCAGAGCCCACGGATTCTGGTCTCTTCAGGAGTCTCGATGCCACATCAACCTGCTGGAGCTTTGAGCGGTCCGACTAGCCCTCACCGCCTTTGCTCCGTTTATATGGGGTCAGGTGGTCCAGGTCTAGACGGACGACAACACCACGACCATGTACTACCTCAACCGGCAGGGCAGGATGCACTCCTTGCCCCTGTGCAAGGAGGTTCTCCGCACTTGGTGTCTCGTGATCAGCCTGGAAGCGGATCTCCTAGCCATCCATTTGGCAGGAGCCTCCAACAGTCTGGCCAATGCTGTAATCTGGATAGGCGCTGCATCTCACGAGTGGTCTCTCCTGCCGGAGATGGTACAAGATCTGTTCTCCCACTGGGGCCCGCCTCAGGTGGACCTGTTTGCCTCCAGGGAGAATGCGAAGCTGAGGCTGTTTCATGCCCGTCTCCCTCAGCAGTGCTTGCTGCAGGGGGATGCCTTCTCGAGGCCGTGGACCCCAGGCCTCTTCTGCGCCTTCCCTCCATTCCCCTTGATCCACAAGGTGCTTCTCAAGGTGAAGAGGGACCAGGCGCAGGTGATTCTGGTAGCCCCAGACTGGCCTCGCCAGTTCTGGTATCTAGATCTCCTCAGCTCCAGGCTCGCGAAGCGGCTTCCAGCCTGCCCGATCTGTATCTGTCAACAAGGGGAAGGTACTCCATCCGGACCTTCAATCCCTGCACTTGACGGCCTGGTTCCTGATCGGCTAGAGTTCCAGACCTTGGGTCTTTCCGACGAGGTCCTCAACGTTGTTGAGGCTTCCCGTAAGGAGTCGACCAGAAAATGCTATACCTTCAGATGGAAGAGATTCTCCATTTGGTGTCAGGTCAAGGGGTTGGACCCTTCTTCCAGTTCATTGGCTAGCATTCTGGACTACCTGTGGTCCCTTTCTCAGCTAGGGCTTCGGTCGATGACCCTTAAGGTGCACCTGGCAGCCCTCTGCTTACCGGGCGCGGGCCGGCAAGCAGTCGGTGATGCAGGAGAAGGTGGTTGGGTGCTTTTTCAAAGGCCTTGATCACATATCCCCTCCGGTGCGAGAACCTCCACCTCTGTGGGATCTACTGCTGGTATTGGCTAAGCTCATGGGCAAGCCATTCGAACCAGTGCACAGGTGTGACATCTCTTACCTGTCATGGAAGACTGCCTTCTTGGTGGCTATCACGTCAGCCAGAAGGATGGGAGAGATCCAGGTGCTTTCCATCGAGTCTCCTTATCTGGTCTTCCACAGGGACAAGGTTGTCCTGCGCCCCCACCCAAAATTCCTTCTGAAGGTGGTGTCGGAGTTTCACCTTAATCAGGTGTTGACTCTGCCAGTGTTTCTACCCCAGTCACACCTCAGAGGCCGAATATAGGCTCCATACTCTGGACCCTAGAAGAGCGCTCTCTTATTATCAGAAGCGAATGGCTGAAGTTCGGGGAGAGGTTCGCCAGCCGTTTGTCACCTACGCTGAAGCCGCACCTGGCAGACCTGCAGCCAAGCGGACGATAGGCAGATGGGTCACCTCCTGCATAGATCTCTGCTATAGGTTGGCGGGCATGGAGCCTCCCAATGGGATAAGAGCTCATTCTACCCGCCATACCGCTGCTTCAGTGGCTGCTTCCAGGGACGTCCTTATCCAGGAAATCTGCAGGGCTGCTACCTGGAAGCCAGCACACACCTTCATTACCCACTACCACATCGACCTTGAGTCACGCCGGGATGCTGGTTTTGGGACCTCGGTTCTCCAGTCCTTATGCTCTAAGTAAGGGGTGCGCGCCTTGCTTCCCTCCTCCTGGAGAACTGCTAGGAGTCTGCCAACAAGTGTGGATTGAACAATCAATCAATCAATCAAATCTTTATTTATCCAGGCGAACATCATTGAGCAATGCTCATTTGCAAGATGGACCTGGTAGGGTCAAGATACAATTTGTATGACATATAACATACAAAGAATACACAACTTTGAAAGGATAGCAAATGAATACAAAACAACAACTCCAAGATATATACATGATTCATTAAGTAGCCAGCTCGTTAGTGGAGGATACTTTAGAAACTTGCACTTTTTGGTGAAGGTTAAATGTGTCAGGGGAATTATTAGAAAGTTTTTGAGCTCGGGTGATGAGCTGTATGGACATCTGGAAGATATATCTACAGGAAATGATTTGTAGGAGGCAAATACCGGCTGAAGCAGTGACAGGGGGGATGAAAGGAGTGTATACAGAGTGTTGTGGCCAGGGGTGGTGAAAGGGAAGGAGTGGAAAGGGCCGTGTCAAAGAGGGATCAATAGTAGGTCAAGGGGGGAGGGGGATGGATTGGGGAAGTAAAAAACTGAAAGTATAAGGAGACTAAGTATATAATGCTTAAGAAGGAAGGATTGTAGTAAAGGTTAATGAGATGTGAAGCAACATATCCACGTCCCTAGAAATACAGGTTACTGACCTGTAACAGGAGATCTTACTTCGAGAGGGCTCTTGCAGTAGGTAATTACATATAGGACTGACGTCGGCAGTCGGCAGGACCCCACGTAAAAACGTCTAGCTAGCAGTCCCTGGTGAGGGACCGCCCCCACGTCAGGTGACCGGCATCAGGAGACGTCGGTATAAAGTCCCTGATGCCCGTCTTCCAGTTCTTTCCCACCGTTAGCTCGTGCCAGCACTTTGCGGAAAAGTTCTTCGCTCGTCAGACTCCCTTGCCGGTGTTTTACTGAGTATTTTTTGCTTTTCTTGATAAATCGTCAGTCATCCGTCGGTGTATGTCATCCCCTACACCCTCCAAGCACAAAAACAAGTGCGACTCGTGCGGTGCCCAGCTCCCACACAAGGGCGGCCATTCCCTGTGCCTTTTTTGTCTAGGCCCTGATCATCCGGTAGAGAAGTGCCAGCACTGCCTCAGTTTTAACGCGGCCACCCGGAAAAGGCGGCAGCAGTCCCTGGAAGCCCACATTCTCAAGAAAAAGATGAGCTCCATGGAGAAGGAACTCAAAAAACTGCGGCAGGCGTCCACTTCCCCCGAAGACCATCGGAAGAAAAAAGAGAAGCACTGGGACAAGGGCTCCTCCACCGCGACTTCCTCGGGAGTCGTCGTGTTACAGGTAACATTCCCTCAAGGGGACCGTTCCTCGATGGCCGCCTTAGAGGCGTCTAAGGTGGCGTTGGCCCACTCGTCTGGCTCGCGCTCAGGCCCTTCAGGAGCCTCCGGCCTATTGGAGGCCTCCGCTCCCTAGTATGGCCGTAGTTTCGTGGCCTACTGGCGTGGCCGACTCCGTTAAGCTGGATGTTGGCTCCTCCGACACCTGCACGGAGAAGGCTGGTAAGTTGCACGACCTATCGGGGCCGTGCGTGGCCCTTCTTCCGTCGGACCAGGCCGATCCTCCATCGCGGTCCGCCTCCGGCGATTGGTCCGGTAAGTTGTACGCTGGCTCCTCCGGCGCCCACCCAGATCCCGCTGATAAACCGCATGTCTGTTCGCCCAACATCCGTACAGCGGAAGAGCCGACGCTGGACCCTCCCACGACCGTCGTCCCTGGCTCCCCGCAGCCTTCGCTGCCCTCTGGGGACCCTGAGTCTCCCCAGCCTGACCCCGGGGATTTCTTCCTTCCCCCAATCCCTGGGTGACGCTGGAGTTCCGCCTCCGTCAGACTGCCCACCTGCGGGTCCACCGGATCCGACGCCGGTTCCCTGGACACCGGTTTTACCGACTCCGCACAACATCCCACTCCCGGATGTCGCCCCGACACCGGGCCCTCCGCCCTCCAGGCCTTCCAACCTGGACCTGCCCGTGGGGCCTCCAGCCGGGCCATCTGCTCCGGCAGCTCCTCCGGCTCCTGGGTACCCTCCGTCGTATCCGGGACCACAGTACCCGATGCCGGTCTTCCCGACGCCACAATACCCAATGCCTGGTTTTCCGCCGCCAGATTTCGGATACTCTCCTTTTGGATATAGTCCATACCCTTATCCCCCTCCTCCTCCTCCACCGCCGCCGGTGGATTTGCAGGAGACTCTGGTCTCCTGGTGGGCTGAGGCCAAGGCTTAGCTCACTAGAGAGGTGGAGAGTTGCCTACCGACGACGGTGCTGGTTCCGGTTCCTATACGTCCACGACGACACACTCCCTCACCACCTCCAGACATCAGGGCTAATCCCTCTGGGTCCAGAGAGGGGCAGGATACGCATCCCTGAGGGCTTCCCAAGGGGTCCGTTCCTCTCCCTGGCCTGGAAAGGGAGTCGTTTTCTTCTTCTTCCCCCTAGGACTCTGACAGCAGCTCCAAAAGGGACGACGAGCCACGCTCTCTATCAAAACCCAGGCCAAGGACTCCTCCGAAGTCGCCTCCGGAAGATCCTTCCTTTACGGAGCTGCTAAGCAAAATCCAGGAGGTACATAAGTGGCAGTCATTGGAACCAGACTCTCGGTGGATGAAACTCGCAGAGCATCTGGATCTGCCTGTGACAGCTCCCACCTTGGTGCCACCCTGGATCGAGCCTCATGCCGACCTTGTTACCACCATTTGGAACAGCCGTCGGCTCTAGCCCCACTTCTTCGGAAGTCGAACAGGCTATACCAGACTCCCGAGAGTGCTGACTTTTTAGATTCTCACCATTGTGCTGACTTGGTAGTGATTAGCGCTGCTCACGGCCGGTCGGCTAACCCAAAACACCTTAGCTCATCGCCACCTGATAAAGAAACCCGCCTACTGGACCAGTATGGTAAGAAGATTTTTGCTTCTTCTATGCTGGTTATCAGGGCCCTGAACTATGTTGGTCATATGGGGGATTACCAGAAGGCAATTCTTACTCAGGTGGAAGCCAAATTGGACTCCCTGCCAGACTCTCAAGTCAAGCAGGAGTTGGCTGACCTTGTCCGCTCTGCACGTTCGGCCAGTCGACGTATGCTTCGTGCGACCTACGATGCAGTGGACACTGCTGGATGGAGCTCAGCTTTCGCCGTAGGCTTACGTCATCACGCTTGGCTCCGTGTGTCAGGGTTGGTCCCGGAAGTGCAGTCCGCTATTCAGGAAGCACCCTTCCGGAGGTCGGTGCTCTTCGGTGGCGATGTCAAGGACATCATCACCGATTTGCAGGAGAAGGGGACGGCACTAAAGTTCTTTGACTCTCTGTACCATCACCACCAGTCGCAGCGCCGTCCCTTTTGCAGATGGAATCAGCCAAAGGCGAAACCTCCGGGAAAGCGGGCCACTAAATGCCGGGCCCCCACAACTGCTAAGCCCCCCCCCAAAAGCAGCGGGTGCTTCAGCTGCAGCGCTGCCCCACACCACCTGACTCCTTTCCTCTCCCACAGCCTCCGGACTCCCCGGAGGAACCGATAGGAGGGAGGTTTTCCCTCCACCTTCCGGGCCGGGAGAGGATAACATCAGATTCTTGGGTGCTCCAGCTGATCGCAGAAGGACACTCAATAGAGTTTCTGCAGAAACCCCCAAAAAGGTTGTCGTATTCTCGGAACATCTTCTCTTGGTCAGGAAGAGATTTCAGCACTGTTGCTGAAAGAGGCGATAGAACCCGTCCCTCTTCAGCTTCAGTGGACTGGTTACTATTCCCACTTCTTCTTGGTCCCGAAGAAGATTGGAGATGTAAAACCCATTCCAGATCTCAGTTCCCTGAATCTTTTTGTGGAGTACAAAAGGTTCAGAATGCTCTCCTTGCAGAGCCTTCTGCCCCTCCTCCGCTCGGATCAATGGCTGTGTGCTCTGTATATGCAGGATGCTTACCTGCACATTTCCATTCGCTTGTCTCACCACAAATATCTCCGTTTTGCGTTCCAGGGAGACCACTACTAGTTCAGGGCACTTCCCTTTGGCCTATCCTCGGCTCCCTGAGTATTTACCAAATGCCTTGCAGTGGTGGCGGCCTACCTGCGTACCTGGGGGATGCAAGTTTTCCTGTACCTGGACGATTGGCTCCTGGCGGCCTTGTCCAGGGAGGAACTCCTGCACTGCCTCGCCCTTACCCAGCAGGTTTTTGCCTGCCTGGGTATTACCATCAACCATTCCAAGTCTCACTTGATTCCATCGCAGAGACTACAGTTTATCGGGGCGATTTTTAGACACGACCATTGGCAGGGCCTTCCTGCCACCAGACAGGGCATCCACTCTCCAGACTCAAGTAAGTCTGTTGTCCGGCCGCAGGTGGGTCAGTGCAAGATCGGTCCTTCGCCTCCTTGGGCTCATGGCGGCTGCTATCCCGACAGTCCCTCACGCTCGGCTCCACATGAGGGTTTCCCAGTGGCCACTCTGCTCCCAATGGGATCAGTTGGTGGACGACTTGGATCACTTGGTTCTAGTCTCCTCACTGATGCTTCGAGACTTGCAATGGTGGATGGTTCGAGAGAACCTGCTTCGGGGAGTTTTTCTTCCTTCCTCCCCCCTCCCAGACTCTAACCACGGGTGCCTCGGGTGAAGGTTGGGGAGCCCATCTCAGTCCCCATCGGACCCAGGGCTCTTGGTCCAAGCTTGAACAGACACTCC
The DNA here is from genome assembly GCA_016271365.2 of Neoceratodus forsteri. Lineage (NCBI taxonomy): Eukaryota > Metazoa > Chordata > Ceratodontiformes > Ceratodontidae > Neoceratodus > Neoceratodus forsteri. The sequence continues at coordinate 310,355,293 of JADMNL010000025.1, forward strand.
ACATGAGTGTGCTCGAGCTTCGGGCAGTTCTTTATGCTCTCCAATCCCTTCACCTGTATATCCTTCCCGGCCACCTAGCCGTCCAGACGGACAATACGTTCGTGGTTTGGTATATCAACAAACGGGGGGGACTCGGTCCTACCCTCTTTGCAGTGAAGCAATGAGGGTTTGGGATTGGGCAGCACAACACGACCTTCATCTCACGGCAATTCATGTTCCAAGAGTCGACAACACCTTGGCAGACAAGCTGTCGCTCGTCTGCTCTGGCTCACGAGTGGGAACTGGATCAAGGGGTTCTAGACGGTATCTTCCAACACTGGGGAACACCACAGATCAACCTGTTCGCTTCCCCTCTAAATGCAAAGCTTCCTGACTTCTGCTCGCTCGTTCAAGAGCGAGGCGTTTTCTGGAGAGACACTCTGTCTCTAGATTAGAAGGACAGATTCGTCTATGCCTTTCCTCCAATTCCTCTGATCCCACGAGTCTTGCAGAAAATAGGTTCAGAAGGAGCACGAATGATTCTGATCACTCCTTTCTGGCCCAGGCAAGTTTGGTTTTCTCTTCTACAGCAATACTAAGTGGATCCTCCTCTTCCTCTATCACGATGTTTGCTGACCCAGGATCAGGGGACTCTGGTCCATCCAGGTCTCAAGTCCCTTCAGTTTCATGCGTGGCTCCTGCAGACAGAGCTCAAGGTCGCTTCAGGGTTTCTTCCTAAGTGGCAGAGATATTGGTGGAGGCTAGAAAACCCTCCACTAGATCTACATATGCCATGAAGTGGAAAAGGTTCACAATCTGGGCTGCTTCAAAAGACATGGAACCTTTTTCCTGCTTGGCTGGGCTACTGCTAGAGTACCTACGCCATCTTTTTGACCTGGGTCTTAGTCACTCTTCTCTGAAAGTTCACATGGCGGCCATCTCGGCCTATCATGTTCCTTTTGCAGACAGGACATTCGCTGAGCTGGAGCTCTCTGACTTTCCTCAGAGGGGTTCTCCATCTGAGACCTCCCATCCATATTCCCGCCCCTCCTTGGGATTTGAACTTTGTTCTTGAGAAACTTACTCTGCCTCCTTTTGAACTGGCAGCTTCTGCAGACTTGAAGTTCCTTTCATGAAAAGCTCTCTTCCTTGTGGCCATTACTTCCACTTGGAGAATTTCCGAGCTCCAGGCCCTGATGTGTAAAATTCCATACTTGATTTTTCACAAGGAACGTGTGGCTCTGCGCACTAATCCTAAGTTTCTTCCCAAGATGGTAGCGGAGTCTACTCTGAACCAGTCCATAGAGTTACCCACCTTTTTTACGTAGTACTCCAATCAAGGGGAGTATTTACTACATGCTATGGACGTTCACCGGATTCTGACATACTACACTAACAGGACAAAGGATCTCAGGAAGACTGATCAACTGTTTGTCTCTTTTGCACCCAAAAGAGAAGGCAATGCTGTTTCTAAGCAATGCCTATCTAAATGGTTGGCTCATTGTATCACTTTCTGTTATGACAAGTACAACAAGACCCTCCCAGGTCAAGTAAGAGGCCACTCCACCAGGCGAGTCGCTGCCTCAGCGTCTTGTTTCAAGAATGTGTCAGCGGCCGACATCTGTGCTGCCGCCACTTGGACCTCCATACATACCTTTACAAAACATTACAGTTTGGATATTGCCTCTCGCCGTAGAGCAGGCTTCGGGCTTGCTGTTCTGCAAGGCCTCCTCTCTTAAGGCTTGCACAGCTAGAGGTTCTACTTGTAGTAGCTTTCCTCCTCCCATGTGCTTCTTCTTGTTCCAGACTACTTGGGACTCAGTCCTATATGTAATTATTTTCTGCAAGAGCCCTCTCGAAGTAAGATAGTACAGTTACGTAAGAACTTACTGTAACAGTAGATCTTCGAGAGAGGCTCTTGCAGTATGTAATACCTTCCCACCCTCCATCCCCCTAAGCTTTTTCAGCTCCTTTTCCATAGAGGGAAATATCCGCTCCTCTCTCGTCCGGCCTCCTTTGGCCTGTGGCGGGAAAGAACTGGAAGGCGGGCGTCAGGGAGCCCCTTTATACCGACGTCTCCTGACGCTGGTCACCTGACGTGGGGGCGGTCCCTCGCCAGGGACTGCTTGCTAGAAGTTTTTCCGTGGGGTCCTGCCACCTGCTGACATCAGTCCTATATGTAATTACCTACTGCAAGAGCCTCTCTCGAAGATCTACTGTTACGGTAAGTTCTTACGTAACTGTACTTTCTAGGAGTGGTATATGTTGTTCATCCACACGACCCACCTGACCTCCCTGGCTTCGACGCGCAACCTGGCTTCCAGCGAGCTAGATCTGGTGTCATGGGGTGGAGCTGAGAGTTTTTCCACCAGGTGGGTGGGAGGAGCCAGCTTGAAGACCTTCCGGCAAGATTTAAAGTGACAAGGAACCTGCCAGTAAGTGTGCATGAACAACATATACCACTCCTAGAACTCCTGTATTTCCCAACCACCTTTGGGGGACGGGTTACTATTCCCATTTCTTTCTAGTTCCAAAGAAGACGGGAGACGTGAGGCCTATTTTAGACCTCAGTTCTCTGAACATGTTCGTGGAGTACAAACGTTTCAAAATGCTCTCCCTGCAGGGCCTTCTACCTCTTCTTTGGCAGGGATTGTGGCTGTGTGCTCTGGACATGCAGGATGTTTACCTACATATGCCCTTCCCACCACAAATTCCTTCAATTTTGCTTTCAGAGGGACCACTACCAATTCAGGGCCCTTCCATTTGGTGTTTCCTCGTCCCCCCTGAGTATTTACCAATTGCCTTACTGTGGTGGCGGCCCACCTGCGTACCCAAGGAGTTCAGGTATTCCCGTACCTGGACGATTGGCTCCTGGCAGCCCTGTCCAGGGAGGAACTCATGCACTCCCTTTCCCTTACCCTGCAGGTTTTCACCAGCCTGGGTATCACTATCAAGCAGGCAAAGTCCCATTTGGTCTCTTGTCAACACCTCCAATTTATAGGGGCGATCCTAGACATGACCATCAGCAAAATCTTTTTGCCTCGGGACAGAGTGGACACCCTTCAGACTTGAGCACGTCTCCTGTCCAGTCGCAGAAGAGTTGTAGCCAGGTCAGTCCTCTGCCTCCTCGGGCTAGTGCCGGCTGCCATTCCGACAATCCCATGCACTCGGCTCCATATGAGGATTTCTCAGTGGATGCTTCGGTCTCAATGGGACCAAATACTGGACGACCTAGACCAAGCAGTACTAGTTTCTGATCCCATGATCAGGGACTTGCAATGGTGGATGGTACAAGAGAACCTTTGCATGGGAGTTCACTTCAGCATCGAACCCCCTTCCCGGACGTTGACGACAGATGCTTCAGAAGAGGGCTGGGGAGCCCATCTCGGGTCTCACAGGACTCAGGGCAGCTGGTCCCGGTTTGAACAAAATTTGCACATAAATGTGCTCAAACTCAGAGCAGTCCTTTATGCCCTACACTCCTCCAACCTTCCTGGTCATCTCCTCATACAGACAGACGTGTGTAGTCTGGTATCTCAACAAGCAGGGAGGAACATGTTCCTACCCTCTATGCAGGGAACCAATGAGCATGTGGGTCTGGGCTACCCAGCACAACCGTCACCTGACGGACATTCATGTTCCGGGAGTGGAAAACACACTGGCAGACCACCTCAGTTGGTCCTCAGCCAGGGCAAACGAATGGGAACTGGATCAAGAGACCGTAGACTACGTTTTTCTGGAATGGGGAACCCCTCAGGTAGACTTGTTCGTGTCTCCTCAGAATGCAAAACTTCCTGCCTTCTGCTCGCTCCAGGGCGAGGCATTTTATGTCGGGACGCTTTGTGTCTCGATTGGAGGAACAGATTCGTCTATGCCTTCCCTCCTATTCCCTTAATTCCGAGGGTTCTGAACAAGCTCAGATCACAGGGGGCACGAATGATCCTCATTGCTCCATTCTGGCCCAGGCAAGTTTGGTTCTTCTGCAGCAGTTTTCAGAGGAACTTCTGCTTCCTCTTCCTCTGTCGCAACACTTATTGACCCAGGATCAGGGGACCCTCGTTCATCCAGGTCTCAAATCCCTTCATTTGCATGCATGGCTCCTGCAGATGTAGCCAAAGCCCAATTCGGGGTTTCCCTGCTCGTAGCAGACATTTTGGTGGAGACCAGAAAGCCTTCCACCAGGTCCATCTACACCATGAAGTGGAAACGGTTTTCGATTTGGGCCACGTCGAAGTACTTCGATCCTTTCTCTTGCCCAGCCAACAGAGTCCTGGACTACATAATCTCTTCGATCTGGGTCTCAGCCATTCCTCTTTATAGGTCCACATGGCAGCGATTTCAGCCTACCGCGTCCCCTTCAGAGATGGGACTTTTGCTCAGCTGGAAGTCTCTAAGACATTCCTCAGAGGGATCCTCCATTTGAGACCCCCCCATCCGCATTCCTGCTCCTCCTTGGGACTTGAATTTTATTCTTGAGAAGCTTACTCTGCCGCCCTTCGAGCCAGCATCCTCAGCAGATTTAAAGTTCCTCTCTTGGAAGACTCTCTTCCTAGTGGCCATTACTTCAGCTTTGCGAATTTCCGAGCTTCAGGCCTTGATGTGTAAATCCATTGTGATTTTTCGAGGAGCATCAATGGCTATCGCCAACCTTCAGTTTCTCCCTAAGGTGGTGGCTGAATCTATGCTGAATCAATCCATTGAGCTACCTGCTTTCTTTACGCAACACTCCAATCAAGGGGAGTACCTCTTGCATACTTTGTATGTTCACAGAATACTGAGATACTACACCACTCAGACTAAGGATCTCAGTAAATCTGATCAGCTTTTTGTCCATTTTGCTCACAAAAGAGAAGGCTATGCTGTTTCTATGCAATGCCTATCTAAATGGTTGGCTCATTGTATCACTGTTACAAGTACAACAAGACCCTGCCGGGTCAAGTCAGAGGTCACTCTACCAGAGGAGTAGCTGGCCCTGCAGCTTGTTTCAAGAATGTGTCAGCGGCAGACATCTGTGCAGCCGCAACTTGGACTTCTGTCCATACCTTTTCGAAACACTACAGTTTGGACATTGCCTCTCGCCGTAGAGCAGGCTTCGGATTGGCTGTGCTTCAAGGTCTTCTTTCATAAGACCTATTCACTTGGAGGTTCCATACCATGGATAATTTTCCTCCTCCTGAGTCATTTTCCTTGTTCCAGACAGCTTGGGACTCAGTCCTATATGTAAATACCTACTGCAAGAGCCCTCTCGAATTAAGCTAGTACAGTTACGTAAGAACTTAGCATAACAGTAGATCTTCGAGAGGCTCTTGCAGTAGGTATTGCCTTCCCGCCCTCCATCCCCCTAAGCTTTTTTGACTCCTTTTCCATGAGGGGAAATATCCTCTTCTCTCTTGTCTTGCCTCTTTTGGCCCTTGGCGGGAAAGAACTGGAAGGCGAGCATGGGGGACCTCCCCTTTATACTGACGTCGCATGACGGTCACCTGACGTGGGGGCGGTCCCCCACGAGAGACTGCTAGCTAGACATTTTTCCGTGGGGTCCTGGCGCCTGGCAGGTCAGTCCTATATGTAAATACCTACTTCAAGAGCCTCTCTCGAAGCTGTACTGTTACGGTAAGTTCTTACATAACTGTACTTTCTATAAGTGGTATATGGTGTACATCCACACTGACCCACCCGACCTCCCCTTCCAGCGGGCAGGATCTGATGTCACGGTGCGGTGCTGAGGGCGTTACTACCCCAGTGAGTGGGAAGAGCCAGCTTGAAGATTTTCCGGCAGGAGATTTAAAAGGAAAGGATACTGCCAGAAGTGTGGATGTACACCATATACCACTCCTAGAACTACTGTTACAGGTGAGTAACCTTTTTTTTTTTTTTAAGTTGCCATTATTCTGCTTGAAGGATTTCTGAGCTTCAGGCCCTCGTGTAAGAAGCCTTATTTAGTTTTTCACAATGACAGGGTGTGTCTGCGTACAAACCCTAAGTTTCTTGTAAAGGTAGTGTCGGAGTTTGCTTTGAATCAATCCAGCCACCTGCCTGTTTACTTTCCGGAGAATTCCAATCAGCGGGAGGCATTGCTCCATATCTTGGATGTGTATAGGATGCTGAGGTACTATACACACCTGGCAAAGTACTCTCAGATGTCCAGTCAATTATTTGTTTCATTCGCCCCTGGGAAAGAGAGTGCCCCAGTGTCCAAACAGTGTTTGTCTAAGTGGTTAGCAAATTGCATTGTTTATTACAAAAAGTACGGCAAGGAACTTCCTGGAGAGGTTGAGGGTCATTCCACAAGAGGTATCGCTGCATCAGTGGCTTGCTTTCATAATGTATCAGCTGCTGACATCTGTGCTGCTGCCACCTGTAGTACTGTCCACACCTTTACCAAGCATTATAGTCTGGACGTTGTCTCTAGGTGTCGAGCCAACTTCGTCCTGGCTGTCTTGCAAGGCCTCCTTTCTTAGGCTGTTATTTTTAGCCTACTGCCCAGTCTGCCTGTCTGTAGTACCGTAACTGCTTGGGAATCAGTTCTGCTGGTGATGGCCTGCTGCAAGAGATAACCTCGAAGTAAGATAGTACAGTTATGTAAGAACTTACCGTAACAGTAGATCTTCGAGATGATCTCTTGCAGCAGGCTGTGCTTTCGCTCCTTCCTTACCCCTTTCGTCTCTCCCCCCTTCCATTGGGGTGAGCCTTTTGCTTTTACTTTCTTTGTTACAGGGTTACCTCCAAGTCCTTCTCGGTTCCCCCCTCCGGTAGCTTATCGTTTCTGGTCGGAAAACTGAGGAGGGCATGGGGGTCCACCCACCTTATATAGGATAGGCTAGGCTGACATCGGAGGTGGGCTGCTCCCTCTGGTGGACTGCTAGCTAGACCGGTTTCCATGTGGTCCTAGTGCCTGATGGCTGTCTTTTTTTTTTTTTAATACACATTCTTGTTTATCGCCTGCAGCACACTGGCGGGGGCATCCAGCTGCAAGCCTCCACCGACCCGGAGGATGTCTGGGCACAGTTGATACGTGGAAGATCTGGTACGGCCGTGCCCAGTCCGGAGGGTCTCCCCTGCTTCCCTGCTCCGGAACTGAACCAGACTCTCTCCCCCACTTCAGGCCTCCAGGTAGGCGGGAGCATGGCCATCGAGCTACACGGTCGCGCCCAGCCATTTTTCCTCAGATTAAGCCCCCTGGAGCTGGCACTGCAGTGACACACAGCGCAGTTACGTGGGTGTCTTGCCAAGCTCCACCCCATTGTGGCACCGTACCTGTGCTGCCCTCAGTCATCACCAGGAGCCGCTCAAGCGCGATGCTTCCCTCAGGCCCACCCCAGAAAGAGGAGAGCAGTCCTTTGGACACTCAAACCACCCTCTCCCCTGCCAACCCCCGGCGGCCCAAGTCTGTTTCCAAACCCGGGTCACTGGTGTGTTGGGAGGTGCCTATGGGCTAAGTACTACCAGTGAAGGCCTTCTGTAAGAGATCCTCTCGAAGATCCACTGTTCCGGTAAGTTCTTGTGTAATTGTACTTTCCCTGCCCCCTATCCGTGAGTCCAGGAGATTGGACTTCTGGGGCAAGAGGACTTTTTCCTCAGCCACTATAGGCCTTAGGATTGCCAGCTATTTGGCTTATCTTATTAGGTACCAGAACGCCCTTTGGAGGAAGGGCAAAGCGACTGCTCAGGCCCTCCCTGAGGGTTTCCACAAATGGGAGATTCTTAAGGTACTCCAGGTCTCGGAAGATGTTGGTAAGCATCTCCTCAGAGCCACCTATGATATGGCTGATACTACCGCTAGGGCTGCTGCCTCAGGCATTTCCCTCCGAAAGCACTTGTGGCTCAGGGTCTCTGGTTCTGCAAATGATGTCCAGCAAAAGGTGTTGAACACCCCTTTGGTGGATCACAAGTTTTTTGGTCCAGACATGCAAGATGTTATCAATGCCCTGCAGGCTTCTGGCAGAGCTGTTCGGTCTTTCCAGTCCTTATACCATACCCAGTCCAGGAGTAGGCGGAGGTCCTCCTTTTGCAGTCTCTCACAAGTCCGGTCCAGCAGCCAAGTTTCAGGATAGTGTAGAGCCAGTTCCGCCTTGCCTGCCTCCTTTTCCACCTCTGGACCCTCCACAAAACAATTCAAGGGTGGAGATAGAGCTCCGGCTGCTGGTTTAGCTTCCACCCGACTCCTTGTCAGTTCCCCCTCCTCCTTCCCCAAGCCAGGAAGGTAATGATCAGAGGCTGGTTCTCCCTCCATCTGTCCCAATGAAGAGCCATCACAACAGATGCTTGGATCCTTCAGATAACCAAAAAGGGCCATGCTCTAGAACTTCTAGAGCAGCCTCCAGATGTTCTTCCAGTACCTATGTCTTCCCCTCCACATCACACAGAGGTGCTCAGGGAGGAGGTCCTCACCTTGCTGCACAAATGGGCCATAAGATCAGTGCCCAGGTGGCAGAGGAACGGGGTTCTCCTCCAGGTTCTTCCTGGTTCCCAAGAGGACGGGGGACTTGAGGCCCATTCTAGACCTCAAAGAGCTGAACCTTTTTATCCAGTACAAGAAGTTCCGGATGGTCAGTTTGCACGGTCTTCTTCCTCTGCTCTAGCAAGTTGACTGGCTATGCTCCCTCGATATGCAAGATGCCTACCTACGTATCGTGGTTTGCCCCTTCCCCCACAAGGTGGTACCTACTGATCTTCGAGAGGGTTCCTGCGGTAGGTCTTCACATATAGGACTGCACCCCCTGGCGTCAGGTCCGAACGACAAACTTGTAAATAGCAACCAGCGGGGACCACCCCCGACGTCGGGCATCGTGACGTCAGCCCGGCTATAAAGGAGGCGGTCCCGCGCCCGCTCTCTAGTTCTTTCCCGCCATCGCCTCAGTAACGTTCGGCACACGATAGAGCAGCGATCAGATGTCCGCCATTTTGTCGAAGTTTTCTTCGCTTCATAACTAGTTTTTCATAAATTGTTTTGCATTATTTGATGTCTTCTAGACAGAAAAAGAAGTGCTCGAAGTGCGACGTTCAAATCCCACATGGGGACAACCGTTCCCACTGCCTCCCTTGCCTCAGTTCTAAGCACATCTCCCAGGAGTGCTCCATCTGCCAGGCCTTCAACCAGGCGACCCGAACCAGACGTAAGCGGACCCTCGAGGCCAATTTCTTGACCCGACTACTGGTGTCAATGGAAAAGGAGCTCCAGGAACTGTGGGATAGGTCATCGTCGCCAGGCCCAAAAAAGAAGAGCAGCAAAGAGAAGCGCCGGGAATGGAGTCCGTCGCCACACGGGAGGCCCTCGAGACAGGTACTTCTGCCAGGTGCCTCGTCTGCTTCTTCAGGCTGGGCACCTTCCCCACTAGGGTCGCCTCTTTAGAGGTTTCTGTCCAAAATCTACCTCCTCTGCCAATAAGAGCATCCTCAATCCATTCGGCATACGGCTTCTGCCAGTCAGTCTAGCGGCAGTCTCCAGACTTCCACTAGCCCGGCTCGGTCCGATCAGTTAGGCGATTTGCCTCCGCCTTACCCAGATTTTTCCACTCTCCCGTCAGGCTCCAGTTTGGCCCCTGACATCGGACAGAGTCAGGGGCTGAGTGACCCTTCGTCATCTTGGATGTTGCATCCCAGGGACTCGCCACCTGATCCGCTGATTTTTCTACCAGTGAAATCACATTCGGACCTGCCATCGGGGCTCCTTCCGGACCTTCCCCTTTCGCCAGGCCTTCCGCCATCCCTGGACTTCAGTCTGCCGCTGGCTAGGGATCTATTCATGGAGCCTCCTCCCTCGGGACCTTTGGGGGCCCTTCCAGATACCGTGCCTCCGCAAGGTGCCATGACACTATCCCCGGCAGGACCAGATCCTCCGGGCGGGTTTCCGGACTCAGAACACATTGTCCCGCCTACGGGTGGCCTGCCGTCGACTCCACAATTTCCAGCGCCGGGATACCCTGGGTATTCATACTATCCCCAAATGGGTTATCATTACCCTTCTTGGCCTCAGTACCCAGGTTATCCTTCCTACCAGCTGCCTCCGCCACCACCAGCGCCGGAAAAAGCACCCCACTGATGGCAGGAGAACAGAACCCAGTTACTGTCGGAGCTCAGGCAGTTGGTAGGGGAACCTCCCCAGCCTATGGCCCCCCTCCACTGCCTCCTGCGGGCAGAACCTCGGGTTCTCTTGCTGCGGGTACCGCGGGTATGGACAATTCCATTCCCAGCGGCTCCGAACCCTCTGAGACGGAGTCTGACACCGATCCCGCCGATCCTATATTTCCAGTTGAGGTTCCCCCAAAGGAATCTCCCAAGTCTCCGGAGGACCCATGTTTTGGAGACCCTTTCCGCTCCATACAGGCAGCCAGAATCTGGCCCACAAAAGAGGTTGATCCGCAACGCAAAAGGCTAGCGGAGCATCCGGACCTTACTACATCGGATCCCATCCCCATACCCCCGTGGATGAGACCCCGCAAGGACTTGGTCACCACAATATGGCAGCAACCGTCCTCCATTCCTGCGGTCTCCAGGAAGGCAGACCGGACCTATTATCCCCTGGAAGGAATTCAACACCTTAACTCCCATCCTAAGGCTGACTCCATGGTCATTACTGCCATTCACGACTGGTCAGCCCAACCGAAACACCTGAGTTCCTCACCACCAGATAAGGACTCTGGTCAGTTATACCAGTTCGGGCGAAAAATGTGTTCTTCCTCCTGTGGCATTAGATCTCTCAACTATGTCTCGCACATAGTTGCTTTTCAAAAAACTACTTTTTCGGAGCTGGAAAGGGATCTACTTGAGGTTCAGGATGAAAACCTTAAGAAGAAGCTCTTGGACAAGGTCAGGATGGGGAAGTCCTCGTGTTGTCACGCGCTCCAAGTGCCGTACGACTCGGTGGATTCTGTGGCTAGAGCGGCAGCCACCCAGATATTTCTCTTGCTGGCTCTCCTGGCTTCGGATAGCCGGTTTGGCACAGGATGTACAGACTTCCCTCTTGGCTGCCCCTTTTAGGGGTTCCGTCCTCTTTGGCGACGATGCTGAAGATATCATTACAGGACTGCAAGAGACTGGACACTTCTTAAGAGACGTATGCTCTATGTACAAGACAGGCCGGAAAAAGCAGCCCTTTCGCCGCCAAAGAAGGTTGAACAAGAACCAGGCCAAATGTCAGGGGAAAAAGATGTGCCCCTGGCTCAGGAGCCCAAACCCCTCAGGCTAAATTCTACAAACCAGCCTCAGGGGGGCCAAAGCTCCCCTCCCCTCGGCGTAGTGACTCCTTTCCCCTCCCTCCGCTCCTTCCCTTAATTCAGGAGGAACCGATCGAAGGGAGGTTCAGCCTCCACCTGGAAGGTTGGAGGCTCATTACCGCAGAGTCTTGGTTCTTCAGCTCATCCAGCGGGGTCACTTGATCGAGTTTCTCAAGATTCCAGACCCTCTACCTCCAGGACGGTCTTTCTATCCTCGGGATCAGGTCCCCCTCGTCTCGTAAGAGATTCAGGCTCTTCTTTTAAAGGAGGCCAGAGAACCTATACCTCAAAGCCAGACAGGAAGGGGATTTTCTCCCACTTCTTCCTAGTCCCAAAGAAAACAGGTGACCTGAGACCGATCCTGGACCTCAGCACACTAAACATCTTCGTCGAGTACAAGAAGTTTAGTATGTTGACCCTTCAGGGGCTCCTTCCCCTGCTCCATCCCTACTCTTGGCTGTGCTCCCTGGATATGCAGGATGCCTGCCTGCACATCCCTATCCTCCCGGCCCACTGCCGCTTCCTCTGTTTTACTTTTATGGAGGATCACTTCCAGTTCAGGCACTCCCTTTTGGTCTTTCCTCAGCCCACCTGGGTGTTCACGGAGTTTCTAGCGGTGGTGGCAGCGTTCTTATGCCGCCAGGGCATTTATGTCTTCCTGTACCTGGATGACTGGCTCCTCGCAGCACCCTCTCCTACCAGCCTGAAAGAGTCTTTCTTTCACTCTGAACTTGTTCTCTCTTCTGGAGATCACGGTCAACTTCCCCAAGTCCTAGCTAGTACCATCTCAATGACTCCAATTCATTGGAGCCGTACTAGATAAAGTTCAGAGCAAGGCTTTTCTGGCATCAGATCAAGCCGAGACTTTGGTTGCTCAGCCAGGCTCGATGGATCCCAGCACATGCTGTGCTCCGTCTTTTGGGACTGATGGCAGCGGCCATTTCCACAGTTCCCCTGGCCAGACTTCACATGCGGGTCACCCAGTGGTCTCTGAGTCCAATGGGATCAGAGGATGGACGACATGAACCAAAAAGTTATGATCTCCACCAACCTTCAGAAAGATCTTCGCTGGTGGCAGGATCTCTCCAATCTTTCGAGGGGAACCCCTTTCCATTCTCCGGTTCCTACCCAAATCCTCACCACGGACGCCTCTGACTTGGGCTGGGGAGCTCATCTGGGGGCACACAAGACGCAGGGGTCTTGATCTGATCAGGAGCGTATGCTCCACATCAACGTTCTGGAGACCAGGGCGGTTCTTTACACTCTCCAGGTGTTTCAGTCTCTTCTGGTGCTGGGATCTCTTCTGGTCCAGACGGACAATATGTCCACAGTCTTATACATCAACAAACAGGGAGGAACCCAGTCTTACCCTCTCTACAGGGAAGCAATGAGGGTTTGGTACTGGGTGATCCAGCATTGCCTTTACTTTACAGCAGTCCACATACCAGGAGAAAGCAACGCCCTGGTGGACAGTCTGTCGATCAGTGGCCAGGGCCCATGAGTGGGAGCTAAAGTCGGGGGTGGTCGAAGAACTCTTTCTTCGATGGGGTCAACCAGATTTAGATCTGTTCGCCTCCCCATCAGTGCAAAACTACCCAACTTTTGCTTGCTCGTTCCCGGGCATGGTGCTTTTTGGCGAAATGCACTCTCTCTCTCGGACAGGGAGGTTTATTTTTGCATTTCCTCCTTTTCCTCTCATTCAGAAGGTTCTGGTGAAACTTCAGCAGGAGGGAGCTCATATGATACTTATCTCTCCTCTCTGGCCACGCCAGATTTGGTATCCTGTTTTACAGCAACTGGCACTGGAACCTCCGGTCCCTCTGCCATTTTCACACGACCTTCCAACACAGGAGCAGGGCACCCTGGTGCACCCAAGCCTTCAGTATCTCCACCTTCATGTGTGGCACCTGTGGACATAGCAGTTTCCCGCTACGGTGTCTCCTCGCAGGTTGCACATATCTTAGTAGAGGCCAGAAAACTCTCTACTAGATCCACTTACGCCATGAAGAGGAAAAGATTTTCGATCTGGGCCCTAGCAAGGAGCTGGGATCCCTTTTCATGCTCAGCGGCCCAGGTGTTGGAGTACCTCGCACATTTGTCTGAGACAGGCCTTAGCTACTTCTCCATTAAGGTCCATCTCTCTGCGGTGTCTGCCTACCACAGCTCAGTTGGAGGTTGCCAAAACCTTTCTGAAAGGCATCCTTCGCTTGAAAACTCCTATCCGGAATCCCTGTCCCCCTGGAACCTGAATTTCATGCTCAAGAAGTCGACTTTACCCCCATTTGAGCCAGCTTCTTCTTGCGACTTACACTTCCTTTCCTGGAAGACTTTATTTTCAGTCGCAGTCACTTCTGCCAGAAGGGTCTCTGAGCTTCAAGCTTTTGTTTATAAAGAACCCTATTTAATTTTTCAGAGAGACAGAATAGTTCTGCGGATTAAACCTTCTTTTCTCCCCAAAGTGATATCTGAAACCACTCTGAATCAGAGCATGGAATTACCGGTTTACTGTCCCCAGCATTCCAATAGGGGGGAATACCTTCTGCACACCCTACATGTGCACCGGATTCTGAGGACCAGAACTGGACTAAAGAGGTTCGTAAATCTAACCAACTCTTTGTAGCCTTTGCTCCCCAGTGCCAGGGCAAGGCCATTTCCAAACAAACCATCTCTAGATGGTTGGCCAATTGCATCCATTTTTCTTACACAAAATATGGGAAGTCCCTTCCAGGAGCAGTTAAAGGCCACTCCACCCGCAGCGTGGCTACCTCTACTGCCTTGTTTAGGAATGTGTCCACTCCAGAGATTTGTGCAGTGGCCACTTGGTCATCTGTTCACGCTTTCATCAAGCATTACAGTCTGGACATTGCCTCTAGGCGCAGAACAGGTTTTGGTCTCGCAGTTCTGCAAGGCCTCCTGTCATGATTCCCTATGGCGACTTCTCCTCCTCCCGGATGTACCTCTGCCTAAGTTATTTTGGGGACTGCTTGGTATTCAGTCATATATGTGAAGACCTACTGCAAGAACCCTCTTGAAGTAAGATATTGCAGTTAAGTAAGAACTTACCATAACAGTATATTTTCGAGAGAGGTTCCTGCAGTAGGTCTAGATTTTACTTCGAGAGGGCTCTTGGCAGTAGGTAATGACAAATAGGACTGAAGCCGGCAGGCGTCGGGACCCCACAGAAAAATTTCTAGCTAGCAGTCTCTGGCGGTGGACCGCTCCCATGTCAGGTGACCGACATCAGGCGACGTCAGTATAAAGGGGTGGTCCCCCACGCCTGCCTTCCAGTTCTTTCCAGCCGTTAGCTCATGCAGCACCTCGCGGTTAAGTTCACGGCTTTGCAGTCAATCGCCGGTAGTTTTACCGCCTGTTTCCTTTTTTCCTGATTTTCGTCAGCCTTGCCTACAGCTGCCGTGTATGTCGTCCCCGACTCCCTCCGAGCACAAAAACAAGTGCAATTCTTGTGGCACCCAGCTCCCACATAGGGACGGACATTCCCAGTGCCTTTTTTGTCTAGGCCCCGATCATCCTGTCCAGAAGTGCCAGCAGTTTAATGCGGCCACCCGAAAGCGGAGGCAGCAGTCCCTGGAGGCCCACATTCTTAAACAAAAAATCACCTCCATGGAAAAGGAACTGAAAAAACTTTGGCGGGCTTCGACTTCTCCGGAGGGCCACGACAAGAAGAAGCACCACGACCGGGACTCCTCATTGGTCGCCGCGACCTCGGCTGGGGTCGTGGCGCTGCTGGTAGCGCCTCCCCCTGGAGGCAGCTCCATGGTGGTCGTCTTGGAGGCTTCCAAGATGGCGTCAACCCTCCCATCAGGCTCGCGCTCGGGCCCCTCAGGAGCCTCCAGGTCTAAGGAGGCAGCCGCTCCCAGTAAGATCACCACTGTGCGGCCTTCTGGTTCGAACGGCCCCGATAAGTCGGATGTCAGCTACTGACGTCTGCCCGGGTAAGGCCATTAAGACGCTCGACCCTCTGGGGCAGCGCACGGCCTCCAAAGCGCCCGCCAAGGCCGCCCCTCCTTCGCAGCCTTCGTCGGGCGCTGGATCTGATAAGTCAGATGCCGGCTCCTCCAACATCCGCCCGGATCCCGTTGATAAGACGGACGTCGGCTCCTCAGACGTCCATTCGGCATTGGAGGCAACGCTGGACCCTTCGGGCCTATCCATCGTCCCGAGCTCGCCGCAACACGCGTTGCACTCCGAGGCACCAGAGTCTCCTGTGCTGGATCCCGGGGATGGTAATCCTTCTTCCCCGGGTGACACGAAGGAGGTGGGTATGCTGCCATCGGGTCTCCCTCCCACTGGGCCGGATGACCCGATGCCGGATCCTTGGATGCCGGCGCGCCTACCTGGCGGCTTGACAATATCCCATTGCGGACGCCGCCCCCAGGCCTTCCGTTCGGGCGCCTGCTGGGCCATTTCCGGGGCATTTGCTTCCGCGGGACCCCAGTGCCTGGGTATCCGACCCCGACCTATCCGACACCATCATACCCAGGCCCGCAGTATTCGGCACCCCAGTACCTGATGCCAGGATTCCCGCCATCGGGATATGGATGCACGCCCTACGTATACCCTCAGTATCCGTATCCCCCCTCCTCCTCCATGCCCCCTCAGCCGCCGGTGAACTTGAAGGAGACTCTGGCTTCCTGGTGGGCTGAGGCCAAGACTCAGCTCACCAGGGAGGTAGAGAGCCATCTTCCGACACCGGTCACGGTTCTGGACCCCCTACATCGGAGATGAGACCCCTTCCCCACCTCCGGATACCAGAAGTGAGCCCTCTGGTTCCAGAGCAGGGCAGGATACGCTTCCCCGAGGGCTTCTCAAGGGGTCCGTTCCTCCCCTGCGCCGGGAGGAGGGGTCTTCTTCCTCTTCATCCTCCTCTGAGACCTCTGATGACTCCGATGGTCGTTCTGACTCAGACGACGAGCCACGCATTCTGGACAAGCCCAGATCAAGCACTCATCTGGAGGATCCTTCTACGGAATTGCTGCGTAAAATCCAGGCAGTTCATCAGTGGCATTCCTTGGAGCCGGATCCACAGCGTAAGAAACTCACTGCTTCTCTGGTTCTCCCCGAGACCGATCCTACCCTGGTGCCACCCTGGATTGAGCCTCATGCCGACCTTGTTTCCACCATTTGGAGCAACCGTAGGCATTAGCCCCCCCCCCCTTTTCCTAGGAAGTCTGACAGGCTTTATCAGGTTCCGGAGGGTGTTGACTCTTTAAATTCACACCCTCGAGCCGATTCAGTCGTGATTAGCACCGCTAACGGCCGGACGGCTAACCCCAAGCACTTGAGCTCCTCACCACCTGACAAGGAATCCCGCCTTCTGGACCAGTACGGGAAGAAGGTCTACGCTTCTTCCACTCTAAGTATTAGGCCCTGAATTATGTTGGTCATACGGGGGATTACCAGAAGGCAATCCTTAGCGAGGTGGAGGCTAAACTGGACTCCCTTCCTGAGTCTCAGACGAAGCAGGAAGTGGTGGATCTAGTCCAGTCTGCGCGTTCGGCCAGTTGGCACATGCTTCATGCCACGTACAACGCAGTGGATGCTGCTGGTCGGAGCTCGGCTTTCGCTGTGGGTTTGCGGCATCATGCCTGGCTCCGGTTGTCAGGTTTGGTCCCGGAGGTGCAGTCTGCTATCCAGGACGCGCCCTTCAGGGGTTCAGTGCTGTTCGGTGGCGATGTCAAGGACATCATCACCGATCTACAGGAGAAGGGTACTGCACTTAAGCTGGTTGACTCCATGTACAGACCCCCTCAGGCTCAGCGTCGTCCCTTTCGCAGACATTCTTGGCAAAAGGCGAAACCGCAGGGAAAGTGGGCCAACAAACATCGGGGCCCCTCCGGCTGCCAAGGCCCCCCCACCCAAAAAAGCAGCGAGTGCTTCAGCCGCGACGCTGCCCCACACCTCCTCACTCCTTTCCTCTCCCACAGCCTCTGGGCCTTATGGAGGAACCGGTAGGAGGGAGAGTCTCCCTCCATCTACCGGGTTCGGAGAGGATCACTTCAGACACTTGGGTGCTCCAGCTGATCGCAGAAGCACACTCAGTAGAGTTTCTTCAGAAACCTCCTCGGAACCCCCCCACCCCCAGGTTGTCTTACTCCCCAGAACATCATCTTCTGGTCCAGGAAGAAATATCTTCTCTTCTTCTGAAGGAGGCGATAGAGCCTGTCCCTCCCCATCTTCGAGGGACGGGTTACTACTCCCATTTCTTCCTGGTCCCGAAAAAGTCAGGAGATGTGAGGCTGATTCTCGACCTCAGCTCCCTGAACTTGTTTGTGGAGTACAAAAGGTTCAGGATGCTCTTTCTGCAGAGTCTTCTTCCACTTCTTCGGCCAGGACAGTGGCTGTGCGCTCTGGACATGCAAGATGCTTACCTGCATATCCCTATTCGCCCTTCCCACTGCAAATACCTGCATTTTGCGTTCCAGGGGGACCACTACCAGTTCAAGGCCCTCCCATTTGGTCTTTCCTTGGCGCCCAGAGTATTCACCAAATGTCTTTCGGTGGTAGCGGCCTACCTGCGTACCCAGGGGGTGCAGGTTTCCCCGTACCTGGACGACTGGCTTCTGGCGGCCTCGTCCAGGGAGGAACTCCTGCGCTTCCTTTCCCTTACCCCGCAGGGTTTTTGCCTGCATGGGTGTTACCGTCAGCCAGGCCATGTCCCACCTGATCCCGTCCCAGATACTCCAGTTTATCGGGGCGATCCTGGACATGACCTCCAGCATGGCATTCCTGCCACTGGACAGGGCAGCTTCACTCCAGGCTCAGGCCAGCCTGTTGTCCAGCCGCAGGCAGGTCAGTGCCAGGTCGGGTCTTCGCCTCCTCGGGCTCATGGCGGCTGCTATTCCGACAGTCCCTCGCGCTAGACTCCACATGAGAATCTCTCAGTGGACGCTTCGGTTTCAGTGGGATCAGCTGGTGGATGACCTAGATCAACTAGTTCTGGACTCCAATCCTATAGCTCGGGACTTGCAATGGTGGACAGTTCAGGAGAACCTTTGCCAGGGATTTCCCTTATGCTTTTCTCCCCCCTCCCAGACGCTGACTACAGACGCCTCGGGGAGGGTTGGGGAGCCCATCTCGGGCCTCACAGGACCCAGGCTCCTGGTCCAAGCTCGAAAAATCTCTCCACATCAGTGTGCTCGAGCTTCGAGCCTTGCTTTATGCCCTTCAGGCTCTGCATCTTTATCTGCTTCCTTGACATCTGGCTGTCCAGACGGTCAACATGTGTGTAGTCTGGTACATCAACAAACAGGGAGGAGCCCGTTCCTACCCTCTTTGCAGGGAGGCGATGCAAGTTTGGGATTGGGCAGTGCAACACAACCTTCACCTCACGGCAGTTCACTTTCCAGGGGTTGAGAACACGTTGGCAGACCACCTCAGTCAGTCATCTGCCCAGGCTCATGATTGGGAACTGGATCCAGGGTAGCAGACAATATCTTCCTACGCTGGGGAGCACCTCAGGTAGACCTGTTTGCGTCTCCTCACGACACAAAACTTCCCGCCTTCTGCTCGCTCGCTCCAGGGCACGGCATTTTTTGGAGAGACGCTCTGTCTCTAAACTGGAAGGGCAGATTCGTCTATGCCCCCGATTCCCTTGATTCCGAGGGTCTTGCAAAAACTCAGCTCAGAAGGAGCTCGCATGATCCTAATCACTCCTTTCTGTCCCAGGCAAGTTTGGTTCGCTGTTCTGCAACAGTATTTAGAGGAACCTCCTCTTCCTCTGTCGCAACTTTTGCTGACCCAGGATCAGGGGGACCGTGGTTCATCCAGGCCTCAAGTCCCTTCAGTTGCACGCATGGCTCCTGCAGACGTAGCTCAAGCCCGATTCGGGGTTTCCTCGCTGGTGGCTTAGATTCTGGTGAAGGCCAGGAAGCCCTCCACTAGATCTACCTATGCCATGAAATGGAAACGGTTCTGTATTTAGACCGCTTCCAAAGATTTCAAACCTTTCTCTTGCTCGGTTGGGCGGCTTTTGGATTACTTGCGACACCTCTTTAATCTGGGTCTCAGTCATTCCTCTCTGAAGGTTCACATGGCGGCCATCTCGGCTTACAGTGTTCCTTTTGGGGACAGGACTTTTTCGTAACTGGAAGTCTCCAAGACCTTTCTTAGAGGGGTCCTCCACTTGAGACCCCCCCATTCGGGTTCCTGCCCCTCCTTGAGATTTGAATTTTATCCTTGATAAGCTTACTCTGCCTCCTTTTGAGCCGGCAGCCTCAGCAGACCTAAAGTTCCTTTTATGGAAGACTCTGTTCCTTATGGCCATTACTTCTGCTCAAAGGACTTCCGAGCTCCAGGCCCTGATGTGCAAAATCCTGTATTTGATTTTTCACAAGGAATGAGTGGCTCTGCGTACCAACCCTAAGATCTTACTTTGAGACACAGCTCTTGCAGCAGGTTACACCATTAGGACTGAAGCCGGCAGGCGCCAGGAACCCACAGAAATTTTCTAGCTAGCAGTCTTCAGCAGGGACCACCTCTGACGTCAGTCCCACCCCCAACATCAGGCGTAGTAGATAAGGAGGCGTTCCCCCCATAATCCTCAGTTCTTTTCCCGCCGTTGACATTGCCAGTATCGGCCTCTCAGTCCTTTTTCTAGTGTGTGACGACCTTTAGAGCTACGACGATTTCGTCTTTCTTCACGACTTCGGATTCAACTGATGTCCTCTCCAACTACCTCTCTGGAGGGTCATCAATCAAGTGTCTGCAAACAGATACCCTCAAGGATCCACATTCAGCCTGCGTGCGCTGCCTAGGCCCGGAACACGACACCAAGGCCTGCTCCTTCTGCCAGGGCTTCAACAGTCGCACCAGGATCTGCTGCCAGAAGGGCCTTCAAGCATTTCTCTTAGAGGAGAACTTAAGACCATGGATAAAGAACCTTCCTCCAGGGGGGAGTCGTTGGGTAAAACCCACAAGCACCGGGATAAACACTGGGAGAAGGAAAGGCCCAGGTCCCCTGCGAGGGCCTCGGAGTCCCGAAGCTCCGGCTCGCGATCAGACCACTCTCCCTCCAGGGCCCAATCGCAACCTCCCCCCGGTTCAGGTCAGATCCTCCAGCGGTTCTTCTTCTTTGCAGCCCCTGAAGACTTCCAGGCCGTCTGCCTCTTCCACTCAATCTATTGCCTTGTCGAAGTCTGGTGAGCGCCATAAGTCTTCCTCCCGCTGCTGGGACTCTGACACCAGGTCGGTTTCCCAGCCTCCGCGTGGGTCGGATCCGGTTCCTCGCAAGACCAAGGACCTGACGTCCCTCAAACGGACGTCAGACCCGACGTCGGCCAGACATCACCGGCGCTCCCAGGAGCCGACGACACCAAAACACCTGTCGCTGGCCAGGCGTTCGCCTCTGAGGGCGTCGGCCAGGGGACCGACATCGGCTACCCCAGAAGAGGACTGCACTCTCCGCCGGCGGGCTGACGGAAGTCGGAAGGACTCGTTGGAGGAGGATACCACAAAGCCCGAGACCAGGCGGCGACACTGAAGACGCTGGCTCCCACGGAACCTTCCCTGAGTGGAGACCTCGGGATCTCCGACGCCCGACCTCCCGTGACAGGCCACCGACGCCGGGCCCATTGTCGGGCATGAACTTGGCAGAGGTAAAGGAGCTCTTTACCTTCTGTTGGGACACCATCAGAAAAGATGTGGTCGCCACACGTCCTCCTCCCACTCCTTCACTGTCTACGCCCCCTCCTCCACCCAAGGGGCCCGTAGGACGGTCGCCAACCCCCAAGGAGCAAACACCACCTCCTCAGGGCAGTTCCTCAGAAAGGAGAAGACCTCCCTCCAGATCCACCTCAGGATCACCCAGTCCCAAGAGACCCAGACGATGCTGGTACACCCCATCTGGGGCTGATTCTAGATTTGACACCTCGGTGCTCCAGATCTCCTTCTCCCGTCAGCATCCCCTCTCCGGACCCACATGACCTACCCAGGTCTCCTCCGGACGATCCCTCTTTTTCGGAGATCATGAGGCACATCCAGGAGAATGTGGGGTGGGATGCTGAAGAGCTTGACCCCGAGAGACAATGCCTTGCCCAATACCTTCGGCAGAAAAACCCGAAGCCTGTGGTATTGCCGCCCTTGGTGGATACCTTTGCGGACGTCACCAACGCTGCCTGGAAACGTCCGCATTCCACTCCAGCAGTGCCGAAGAAGGCTGACCGCCTATACAGGGCCCCTAGGGAGGACCAGTATCTGGCGAACCATCCTCTGGCTGACTCCCTGGTCATCACTGCCTCGCATGACCGGTCTCAGAGACCTCAGCCCTTGAGCACACAGCCACCGGACCAGGAATCCAAACAATTGGATGTCCTGGGTAGGCGCACGTATGCAGCTGCGACTTGCGCCATTAGGTCACTGAATTATCTCACCCACATGGTTCAATTCCAGAACACACTGTGGGAACAGGGACAGGACCTGGTTGAGAAGTTGCCCGATGACGACCAAAAGGAGGAGCTCTTGAACCTCCTCTGCACGGGTTCGGATGTGGGAACCCAGGTGCTCAGAGCCGCATATGATTCTGCGGACACTTCAGCCAGAGCTGCAGCCTCAGGCGTGTCTCTTCGGGGACTCTCTTGGCTCCATGTCTCTGGTTTTACCCCGGACGTCCTGAAGAACATCTTAGACGTCCCTTGTAACGGCGAAGTCCTATTTGGTGAAGCCTCCGAGAGAGTAATCACCAAACTTCAAGACGCAGGGAAGGCAGTCCGATCTGTACAGGCCATGTTCAGGTCTCGGCCCAGTTCCTTTCGTAGGAACCAGAGCCGTTTCCGTGGCCGACTACAAAGGCAACAGCCAAGTTCCGGCCAACAACAGAGGGGCACTTTCACCCGTAAAACCCAGGACAAGTCACCCCCAGGCAGGGGCCAACGTTTTGCAAAGTCGGCACAGCCTGCCGGATCAAACGCTGCTACAGCATGACTCCTTCCCGGCCCTCCTCAGGATCAATGGGAAAGGAAAGTCGGGGGTCGCATCGCACGCCACTTGCCAGGCTGGCAGTCGATCACCACCGACAGGTGGGTTCTGCAACTGGTCAAATAAGGTCACTATATAGAATTTGTAGGCAGTCCACCTACAAGACCTCCCCTGCTTTCCCGATATTCGGGTCAGCATGTCCTGCTCATACAGCAGGAGGTGCTCGCACTTCTGGAAAAAGAAGCCTTAGAGCACGTTCCAGAGAACCAGAGAGGACTAGGGTACTATTCTCACTTCTTCCTGGTTCCAAAGAAAACAGGGGACCTCCGTCCAATACTGGACCTCAGCAACGTCAACCTGTCGGTAGTTTACAAACGCTTCCGATGGTGACCTTCCGGCCTAATTCATGCTGAAGCAAGATGCCTTTCTGGCGTCTTTGGACATGCAGGGCGCCTACCTGCATATTCCGATTGCTCAAGCGACTGGAGATTCCTGCGCTGAGTTTCAGAGCCGCCATTATCAGTTCAAGCTCTTCCTTGGACTGTCATCAGCACCTTGCGATTTACGGCGTATACTGTCGAGCGGGCCCTCTTCTGAGGAGACAAGGCCACTACATGTTCCCATACCCTGGATCGATCGGTTTCTCATGGCGCCCGCCAGGGAGGCTCTGATGACAGCCATTCACTGCACCCAGTCCCTATTTCAATCACTGGGTATTCTCATCAACTACGAGAAGTCACTCCTGGTACCGTGCCAGAAACTGCAGTTTATAGGAGCAGTTCTAGACACCGTCAGAGGGATAGCTTTTCTTCCCTCAGACAGAGCGGAACACATCAGATCCCTCATCAGAGACTTGTCCGTGGAGAAGACCGTCCCGGCCAGATCGGTCCTTTGCCTGCTCGGACACATGGCTGTAGCCATTGCCACAGTCCCGCTGGCACGCCTGCACATGCGGGTAACCCAGTGGATGCTGAGGGTGCAATGGGACCAGAGGCAAGACCATCTGCAGCAGCCAATCCGAATCACGAAGGCCGTAATTCGGGATTGGCAATGGTGGCTAAATCTGGGGAACCTTTCCACGGGGGTCCCCTTCACAGTGCCGTCTCCGACTGTGACACTCTCCACGGACGCCTCAGGGCTCAGGTGTGGAGCACACCTGGACGGTGTTCAGTCTCAGGGCCTGTGGACAGCCCAGGAGTCTCATCTCCACATCAACATTTTGGAAATGAGGGCAGTCCTTTACGTTCTGCAAGCCTTCCAGTCGGAGATTCCACCAGGTACACTCTTGTTACAAACAGACAATACCGCGGTGATGTATTACCTCAACAAACAAGGAGGCACTCACTCCTACCCGCTTTGCAGGGAGGCCATGAGAGTGTGGGAGTGGATATTACAACACGGCGCAAACCTAATTGCAGTACACGTCCTGGGTATGGACAACACCGTCGCAGACAGACTGAGCCACTCTCAGGCCAGAGTCCACGAGTGGGAACTTTTACAGGAGGTGGCAAAGGATCTGTTTCACAGATGGAGCACTCCAGAGTTAGACCTTTTCGCGTCCCCATCCAACGCAAAACTGCCCAGTTTTTGCTCACTAGATCCAGGGCCTGGTGTTTTCTGGCAAGACGCGTAGTCCCTCTCCTGGGCGTGGCAGGTTCCTCTATGCCTTCCTCCTTTCCTGCTGATCCAGAGAGTCCTCTAGAAACTGTGAGGAGCAAGTGACGCCATTTGATCGCACCTTTCTGGCCCAGACAGATTGGTTCCTCTTCTGCACTAGCTATCCCGAACCCCAGTTCCTTTGCAAATCAGCTCCCATCGTCTCAGGAGGTAGGTTCATTGGTCCACCCAGACTTAGGTTCATTGAACTTGCACGCTTGGCTCCTAGAGACATAGCTATGATGCGATACGGGGTCTCGCAAGAAGTGGCAGACGACTTCTGCCGCCAGAAACCGCAACTGACGCAGCTTATCATGAAATGGCGAGATTCTGTTGTAGGGCCCAGCTTATGGTTTTTCGCCATTAGACTGTCCAGAGAAGCTGGTTCTGGACTACCTGCTTTCCCTTTCCACTCCGGACTGGCTTACTCCCGATTAAAGTGCACCCTGTGCAATCTCTGCTTACCTATGCCCCAGTAGGCCATCGGACAGTGGCCCAGCTGGACACTACTCGTGCCTTCTTAAGGGGAGTTCTCCACCTT
Organism: Neoceratodus forsteri; assembly: GCA_016271365.2. Lineage (NCBI taxonomy): Eukaryota > Metazoa > Chordata > Ceratodontiformes > Ceratodontidae > Neoceratodus > Neoceratodus forsteri. Next base: position 310,379,614 of record JADMNL010000025.1, read on the forward strand.
AGGCCACCCATCAAGGACCCAATTCCTCTTTGGGACTTACCTTTCGTCCTGGAGCAGCTTACGCTGCCACCTTTTGAACCAGCCGTGGATTGCGAGCTACGTTCTCTCTCTTGGAAAACTTTATTTTTAGTTGCTGTTACTTCGACGAGAAGGATCTCGGAGTTGCATGCTCTTATGTGCAAAGAGCCTTATTTGGTTTTCCATCAGGACAGGGTATCCCTAAGGACAAACCCAAAGTTTTTGCCTAAGGTGGTTTCAGCCCTCACCCTTAACCAGGATATTGATCTACCAGTGTATTTCCCAAGGTGCACTAGTCGAGGAGAAGCCCTTCTGCACACCCACGACGTGCATCGGTGCCTCAGATACTATCTGACCAGAACCAAACAGCTCCAAAAGTCGGATCAACTTTTCATCTCCTTTGCTCACAGGATGAAAGGAGCTTCTGTCTCCAAACAGTCACTCTCGAGGTGGCTCATCCAGTGCATCACTTTCTGTTATGACAAGCGCAATAAACCCTTACTGGGCGCGGTCAAGGGTCATTCCACAAGAGGGGTGGCTACTTGTTTTGCGGCATTAAAGAACGTCTCCATCTCAGCTGTTTGCGCTGCAGCTGCTTGGAGCTCTGTGCATACCTTTATCAGGCATTACAGTCTGGACATTGCATCGAGGCGAAGAGCGGGTCGGTCTGGCCCACCTTCAGGGACTTCTGTCCTAGGCTCGAGTAAGATCGAGAACTCTACCTTTCCTCCTCCCAGTGGCGCATGATTGCCACTATTGCTTGGAAATCAGTCCTAATGGTGTAACCTGCTGCAAGAGCTGTATCTCGAAGTAAGATAGTACAGTTACTTAACAACTTACCGTAACAGTAGATCTTCGAGAACAGCTCTTGCAGCAGGTACCTTCCCGCCCACCATCCCCCTTTTTGGAAGTAGATCGTAGTCTAGCACCAATCTTATGGGATGGGACATTACTATTCACTAGTCTTTGCCATCTGGTGGTGGATCCTCGGTCTCCTCTTCTGATGTCATCCAGCAGCCGGGAGTCTCCGGGGGAGAACTGAGGATTGTGGGGGGGTCTGACTCCTTATGTACTACGCCTGACGTCGGGGGCGGGACCGACGCCGGAGGCGGTCCCCTCTGAAGACTGCTAGCTAGAAAATTTCCATGGGGTCCTGGCACCTGCCGGCTTCAGTCCTAGTGGTGTAACCTGCTGCAAGAGCTGTTCTCAAAGATCTACTGTTACGATAAGTTCTTACGTAGCTGTACTTTTCTTCCCAAGGTGGTAGCAGAATCTACGCTGAACCAATCCATAGAGCTGCCTGCTTTCTTTACGCAGCACTCCAATCAAGGGTAGTACCTCTTGCACACTTCAGTTGTTCACCGAATTCTGAGATACTACACCACCAGGACAAAGGATCTCAGAAAGACTGATCAACTGTTTGTCTCTTTTGCTCCTAAAAGAGAAGGCTATGCTGTTTCTAAGCAGGGCCTATCTAAATAGTTGGCTCAGTGTATCACGTTCTGTTACGACAAGTACGACAAGACCCTGCCGGGTCAAGTCAGAGGCCACTACACCAGGGGGGTTGCTGCCTCCACTGCTTGTTTCAAGAATGTCAGCGGCAGACTCTGTGCAGCTGCAACTTGGACTTCCGTCCATACCTTTACGAAACACTATAGTTTAGACATTGCCTCTCACCGTAGAGCGGGCTTCGGATTGGCTGTTCTGCAAGGTCTTCTTTCCTAAGACCTTCACAGCCAGAGGGTCTACTTCTGGGTAGTTTTCCTCCTCCCGTTTGCTTCTACTCATTCCAGACTGCTTGAGACTCGGTCCTATTTGTAATTACCTTCTGCAAGAGCCCTCTCGAAGTTAGATAGTACAGTAATGTAAGAACTTACCGTAACAGTAGATCTTCGAGAGAGGCTCTTGCGGTAGGTAATACCTTCCCGCCCTCCATCCCCCAAAGCTTTTTCAGCTCCTTTTCCAGTGAAGGAAACATCCGCCCTCTTGTCTTGCCTTTTTGTGGCTTTGGCAGGAAAGAACTGGAAGAGGCGGTAGAGACCACCCCTTATACTGGCGTCGGTCACCTGATGTGAGGCGGTCCCCTGCCAGAGACTGCTAGCTAGAAATTTTTCATTGGGGTCCCTACGCCTGCCGGCTTCAGTCCTATTTGTATTACTTACTGCAAGAGCCTCTCAAAGATCTGCTGTTGCAGTAGGTTCTTGTCTTCACTTTTCTAGGGACATGGATATGTTGTTCATCCACACTGTCTGGCAGGTTCTTGCCGCTTTAAATCTTGCCGGAAGGTCTTCAGTTGGCTCCTCCCACCCACCGGTGGTAAAACTCATCCGCCCATGGCGTCAGATCTTCCTTACACTTGGAAGCTCAGGTTCCTCCTTAGCGTCTGCGTATAAGACTGGTTCCTAATTCTTGAATTTCGAAATTAAAAGTTTTTGCTAAAAGACTTGGTCTTCTCTCCCTCGCGGCTGCGATGGACAAGTCGACTCCTGTTTCGGAGATACCGCTTGCGGGCAGAAGATGTCTCGGATGGATCCGCACTCCACATGCGCCTACTGCTTGGGCCTTGAGAACCACCTGCAGGCCTGCGCGACCTGTGCTCTTCCTTTTGGCCTACGCCCTCGAAGACCGTGCTGCCCGGCGCATAACTGGGGCATGGCCCCGAAGTTATCCGTAAAGTCAAAAGAAGCCCGGTCGGTGTGTGTCCGCGGGGCGGCGGGCTCGTGGATCAGCTCGACAGATGATCGCCTCAAGAGAGGGCGGCGCTGCCGCTACTACCTCGGCTGTGGCATTTGTCCCGCCTCCGCTGCCTCTTATTCAGCTTCTTTAAGGAGCTTTGTCTGACCCTCTCTCACTAAAGGTGAGGGACCAACTTCTTCTGGACCGTTCTTCGGGTCCAAAAGAGAGACAAGGGTAAGTCTCAGCATCGACGCCTTGGGAGCGGGAAAGATCCTCTCCCCGAAGTTGTCTCGGTCGTCGACTTTGGTCGACTTCTTCGGCCACTGGTCCACGGTGTCCCCTCAGGCCAGTTGACGAGACTCCGTCGGTTTGAAGTCGAGATTTTTCGACCGCTGGACGGGTTGTTTCGGCTGGAGAAGCCGAATCCTCTCCTGCTCCCGGTGGGAGTTGAGAGACCCGTCGCTCTTGCCTGTGCTCTCGGTTCCGGGGCGTCGGTTGAATCTTCGCAACCGAGTGGAGTTCTGTCTCATGACACCTCCCTCGCACCGGGCCTCGTCAGCAAAGCCGAGGTTCTCTGTCTCGACTTCTTCTTGTCCAGCCGATCCCGTCATTACAGGCGGTCTCCGCTCGCATCGCTGCGAAGCGGCACCGCCGCCGCCCTCTTCCTCGGCGAGGGAGGCTTCGTGCAAGTTGCGCTCAAGATATGAGGAACTCATGTGGCAACAGCTCCTTCTGACAGGGAGTCACGCCGCCGCTCTCCCCGGCCAGCAAGTGGTTGTCACCGAGCGGCCGCAACAACCCCTCGCTTTATCCGAGGAGCCTGTTCCAGGGTCGGGTTGTTCGCCAAACCAGCTGCCCCACCGATTCGTGGAACCTCTGCCTCCACAGTCAGCAGTTGGGACTCGACCAAAAAATTCTCGGTTGGCTGAGGGACTGCCCCTATAGTCTGTCTGTCACCCTCACTCCCGGACGCACCCTGCAGGTGGAGGGTGGCCCAGGCCCGAGGCAAATTCTTTGAGGACTCTTCCCGAGTCCCAAGACGATTCCCTCCCTTTCTCCAAGCGAATGGACTTGGAGTCCCTTGGAGGACAGTCTGTGGATCGATAGCCTTCGGTCCTTCTGGATTGCTCGCTCATCTCGGAGTCCACCGGATGAAGCTCAAACCCATTTCTCATGGGCCAGGTATCCCTCACGTGAGATTCTGACCGAGGATTCCCCACGGAGGTTCTTCCCGTGGCCGAGGCCAGTGGGTCTGCCTTGGAGCTCTGGCAGCCTTGCTTCCTGCCCTGCGCCTTCGGCCAGGATGGCCAGGAAAGGCGGTCCCTACCGGTTCCCCTGTCCAGTTTTTCGGAACACCCCTCAGCCGAGGGGTTATCACAGCGCTTTCCGTCAGGCAGGAAATCTAGGGATGTGGACAAACCCTCCCGACAAGGAGTCCAAGAAATTGGACTATGCCGGGTGAAAAGTCTATGCTGCGTCCTCCTCAGGCCTTCGGCCAGGCCAGTTCGGCCGCCCTCATGGCACATTTCTCTCATGCCCTGTTGGGCTCCCCTGATGAGGTCACGTCCTCATCTTCCCATCTGATCTGCAGACCACGGTCAGACAGGTGCGGGACCAGGGCAGGGCAGTGGCCAAACAGCAGCTCCAGACTGCTTTTAGACATTGGGGACTCATGTGCTAGGTCTGTGGCGGCCAGGGCTATAAGCGTCAGTCGGGCTTGGCTGAGGATATCCACCTTTACTCGGATACCCAGCACAAGTTGGTGGATGTCCCTTTTGGGAACCGACCTCTTTGGCCCTGGGGTGGAAGGTCACCTGCAGAGGATCGAGAAGTCCAATGCTACCTTGACTCTTGTCTTCTGCTCAGAAGGACAAAGGCCGTTAAACCACAGCCTAAGCTCCTTTCTTTCTGCGCCTGCGCGCGTCCGCCCAGTAACGCTGGGGCTAGCAGGCTCGGGCTTGGCATCCCAAACCTAAGCCCGGAGCTTCCTCCACTGGGCAGGGGAGGTAAAGGGCCAGGAATCCCTCGCCGTCCCTCCTCCAAGCCTGCCTAGTGACGGGCTGAGGGGTGTCGCCCAGACCCGTCACCCTCACTGAGTTGCCCCCATGGGGGGCCAGGCTCGGCCTTCCTTTCCGCCTGTCCGTTATTACCACGGACAGGTGGGTGCTGGAGGTGGTGGGAAAAGGCCTGCCTCTGGGGTCAGAGCAGGCCCGCTTCTTCAGAGCCGCCGCACCTCGGGGCCTCGTCCGCAGTCTCACTGTCGTGCCCGCCGGGTCGGCTATCGCCTCCTCCTCCAAAGGAGATCAGGGAGGTATGACCCTCCCTCAGACCCGGGTTTGTATCCAGGTACTTCCTGGTTCCGAACGGACGGGGCTGCGCCCATTCTAGACTCATACCACCTGAATAAGTTCCTAAGGTCTCGAACCTTCCAGGATGGTCACTCTGGCTCAGATAATACCATCCCTGGAACACGGCGTGTGGTTCTGCTCTCTTGACCTGCAGGACGCGTTCTTTCATGTCCCATCCATCCGTCACATCGGAGATTCCTTCGCTTCGAGCTGATGTGATCCTTGAGTTCTGAACCATGCCCTCGGCCTGTCTCCAGCCCCAGGGTCTTCAAATGCATAGCAGTGGTGACAGCTTTCCATGGCGCCGAGGGGTCCGGGTGTGCCCTTACCTGGACGATTGGCTGATAGCAGCCCCTCCAAACAGGAGGTGGAGCGGTCCAGAGATCTGGCCTCCAGGTTTGTTTCCTCAAATCGGCCTTCTCATCAACGAGGCCAAGTCGGAACTCCCTGATCAAGCAGGTGATTCTGTTTATCGGGGCAGAGCTCACCGTCTCGAGCCAGAGCACGGCTCCCAGCGGACAGGGCCGAGGTTCTTACCTCCTTTTGCCCAATCATTTGGTTGGGCACTCGCGCCTGCCCAGGACTCCTGCGCCTCCTGGGTCTCATGGCAGCCTGTACCAGCATGGTTCATTGGGCACGCTGGCACATGCGCCTCTTCAGTGGGACTGGTTAGCCAGTGGCCTGCCAACGCTAAGCATCCATTGGACCAGCTAGTGACGGTGACCTCAGAGATGTGGAACGCCTCCGGTGGTGGACCCGCTCCATCTCATCTGCAGGAGGGCATCCCGCTTGTCCGCCCCGAGCCAACGGTCTCTCTGTCAACAGATGCCTCTCTGATGGGTTGGGGTGCCCATCTGGGGAACACTGCGAACGGCCTCTGGTCCCCGCAGAGAGTCCCGATGCCACATCAACCTGCTGGAGCTCCAAGCAATCCGCCTAGCTCTCACCGCCTTTTGTCTGCTTCTCCGGGTCAAGTGGTCCGAGTCCAGACCGACAATCACCACCACTATGTACTACCTAAACCGCCAGGGGGGCGATTGCCCATGCTTCTATGCAAGGAAGCTCTCCGCATTTGGTCACTCGTCTCGCAGCTTGGAGGCGGATCTCCTAGCCATTCATGTGTGCAGGAGCCTCCAACACCTGGCGATGCCCTGAGCGGATGGGGCTGCATCTCACGAGTGGTCTCTCCTGCCGGAGGTAGTACAGATCTGTTCTCCCATTGGGGTACACTTCAGGTGGACCCTGTTTGCCTCCAGGGAGAACGTGAAGCTGAGCTGTTCCATGCCCGCCCCTCAGCAGGGCTCGCTGCAGGGGATGCCTTCTCGAGCCGTGGACCCCGGGCCTCTGCACCTTCCCCCATTTCCTTGATTCAAGGTGCTTCTCAGTAAGGAGGGACCAAGGCGCGGTGATTCTGATAGCCCAGACTGGCCTCTCTGCCAGTTCTGGTACCCAGATCTCCTCAGCGTCCAGCTCCAGGCTCCCGGCAGCTTCCTAGCTCGCCCGGACCTGCTCTTTTGTCAATCGGGGAAGGTGTTCCATCCGGACCTTCAATCCTTGCACCTGACGCCTGGTTCCTGAGCAGCTAGAGTTCCAGGCCTTGGGTCTTTCCGACGAGGTCCTCAACGTCGTGAGGCATCCTGTAGGAGTCGACCAGGAAATGCTATGCCTTTAAATGGAAGAGATTCTTCATTTGAGTGTCAGGGTGAGGCTGGACCCCTTCCTCCTGTTCCTTGGCAAGCATTCTGGACTACCGAGGTCCCCTTTCTCAGCTAGGGCTTGATCGATGACTCTAGGGTGCACCTGGCAGCCATCTCTACTTACCGGGCATGGGCTGGGGAAGCAGTCGGTGGCACAGAGAAGGTGGTCGGGCGCTTTTTCAAAGGCCTTGATCCACATATATCCTCGCGGAACCTCCACCTCCATGGGATCTACTGTTGGTACTGGTTAAGCTCGTGGGCAAGCCATTCGAACCGATGCACAGGTGTGACATCTCTTACCTGTCGTGGAAGACCGCCTTTTGGTGGCTATCACGTCAAGCCAGAAGGATGGGAGAGCTCTGGCGCTTTCCGCCGAGTCTCCTTATCTGGTCTTCCACAGGGACAAGGTTGCCTGCTCTGCCACCCAAATTCATTCCGAAGGTGATGTCGGAGTTTCACCTTAACCAGGTGTTGACTCTGCTGGTGTTCTACCCCAATCACACCTCGGAGGCCGAATATAGGCTCCATACTTTGGACCCTAGAAGAGCATTCTCTTATTATAAGGAGCAGATGGCTGAAGTTCGGGGAGAGGTTTGCCAGCTGTTTGTCACCTACGCTGAAGCCGCACCTGGCAGACCTGCAGCCAAAAGGATGATAGGCAGGTGGGTCACCTCCTGCATAGATCTCTGCTACAGGTTGTCGGGCATGGAGCCTCCCAAAGGGATAAGAGCTCATTCTACTTGCCATACTGCTGCTTCGGTGGCTGCTTCCAGGTACGTCCTACTCCAGGAAATCTGCAGGGCTGTTACCTGGAAGTCAGCACACACCTTAATTACCCATTACCACATCGACCTCGAGTCACGCCGGGATGCTGGTTTTGGGACCTCGGTTCTCCAGTCTTTATTCCCTAAGTAGGGGGTGTGCGCCTTGCCACCCTCCTCCTGGAGAACTGCTAGGAGTCTGCCAGACAGTGTGGTTGAAGAACATATCCATGTCCCTAGAAATACAGGTTACTGGCCTGTAACAGGAGTTCTTGGAATGGTATATGTTGTTCATCCACATGACCTACCCGGCTTCGACGCACAACCTGGCTTCCAGCGGGCTAGATCTGACGTCATGGGGTGGAGCCGAGAGTTTTACCGCCCGGATGGATGGGAGGAGCCAGCTTGAACACCTTCCGGCAAGATTTAAAGCGGCAAGGAACCTGCTAGACAGTGTGGATGAACAACATATACCATTCCTAGAACTCCTGTTACAGGTGAGTAGCCTTTATTTCCTGTTCCAGGGGGGAGCATTACCAATTCAGGTATTGCCCTTTGGCTTATCCTCTGCGCCATGGGTATTTACTAAGTGCTTAACAGCTGTAGCAGCAGCCCTTCGATACAAGGGCCTCTGTGTTCCTGTATCTGGATGACTGGCTGCTGAAGGCCCCGTCCAGGGAGCTCCTCTTATTGACTCTAGAATGCACTCTGCCGTTATTCCAGTCCTTGGGCATTACTGTCAATTACCCTAAGTCCGTGCTTAACCCCCTTCTAACCCCAGTAATACTCAGGCATTCATAACTCTATGCAGTGACCCTTTAAGACGGAACTGCCCGGAGAGAATTTGGAACATATGCAAATGATGGAAACTTTGCATGTGCTATTTTTCAAATGCTGTCTTCGGCTAAACTGCCTGAGTTCCAAACCTCTCAGATTTCACTTTCTGCATGTCAAGACCAGAAGCTCGGGGATCCTCTCATCTGCTCATCCTGACGCGACAAACTTATAAAAAATACATAAGTATTACTTACATTTCATTTGCTGCCTTTTACGTTTTGTTATTTTAAGCTAAACCTTAGTTTTTATATTTAAATTGTAACTTTTCTCTGTTTCTCCTGGTTCGGTATAACCGGTGGGGAACCAAGGTTTATTTTCTATTTATCAGAGTTTTCTGACAAAAAAAAACTCCCAATAATTTTGTTTAATATTATGAAATTTGACTTTTTTTTTTAGGAAATGCAAATACGGGTTCCTGAACTGATAACCTCTGTTCATTTCTAGCTCTGTTCCCGGTTCCGATCAGTTCCAGAACCGACCGCAAACGCTAAGTAAACTTTAAAATCTTTAACATTATTTAGCGGTTTTGTCTTTTTTCAGTTTATATTTGGAATGTCAGAAAACACGAAAAAAAAAGTGAACCTGGTTTCAAACCATGTACTGAGTGTGGGGAAATTTTTGCCAAGGCAGACAAGCATACTTTTATGTGTTGTCTGCCTTGGATATGATCATTTAAAAGCACATTGTGAAATCTGCAAAACATTTCCTAAGAAAACTGTGAAAAAACACCTTGAAAGGCTAAAGAAAAAACTTCCACCACCTAAGGGTCCCTCGAGCTCTGACCAGCCGATACCCTCTGTTGCTGTGGGTGACACCACAACAACTACTACAACTGCCACCTCTGATACAGGTATATAAGCAGTTCCAAAGAGGCTTGCTGAACTGGCAGACTCTCCGTTCCCTTTGAAGAAAATTACATACAGAACCCTGCTACTGGGCAGCATTTGGGGACTTCGGTGCCTGCAATACCAACCTGCAAACTGCTGAAGAGATTGCAGAGGCCTTCCGGGTCATTCAGGCTTTATAGCAGGATTGCTAGTCTCTAACTGACCAAATACAAGGTGTCCAGTGACTAACCGCCTCTGCGCAGGATGTGAAAATAATCTGTTCTGTGGAAGAAACAATATGTCTTTAGGAAAATATGCAGATGGAGGAAACTTCCAGAACTATTACAGCACAGCAGAACTGACTAAGAATTACAAGATCACCTGAGACTAGCTCCAGAAATGCAGTCTACATCTCCTCAACCAGAATGAGCTGATCCAGTTATGGGCCTGCAACAGCTAAAATCTACAAAAGTCAAACAAGCTAAATGGTTCAGCCTAATTGCAGATGGTACAACTGATGTATCAACCAAGGAATGATATCCTATGCTCGCTACGTTCACCACAACACATAGGCTTACACTGAGATACTGGAAGATTTTGTAGAGTTCACGGAAGTTTCACAACACAGGTCGAGGACTGGCAGATCTCTTTATGCGACGCCTGTCTGCCTGGGGCATTGACGCCAACATGATGAGAGGCAAGGATATGATAAGGCAGTAATATGAGTGGTAGATTTAATGGGTTCTACGAAACATTTAGGTTGTTGTGCCAGAAGCCTTTACATAGTCTGCAAAGCACACAGCCTCAATACTGCAATTGTTCACCTTGCTCTATGAGGCAAGTATCAAACATGTTTGATACTACAAAAAATTATTGCTCTCATTAAAGGCATCCGCCAAACGGAATAATATTTTCCTTACAAAACTGAAGGAATTTCGCAATATCCCCAACGATTATGATGACCCCGAGATCACATCAGAAGTATTCTGCAGGCAAATACAAGATGGATGAGCTAGGCTGACTGTTTGTCAAGGTTTGATGGAGAAATACTTGTGGTTTGTAGCACACTGGAGATGTTGTGAATTGAGGATGATGCTGAACGGTTTCTTTATTCCATCACCAAATTTGTTTTTATCGTGACCTGAGCTGTGTTGGATTACATTATGGCCATGACAAACCCCTTGCACCTTTATTTACAGCGCAGGACATAGACCTCATTCAACGTCCGAGGAGGCTACTACTTTGTGGGAAGTATTGAGGGCATGAGGGAGTCCTCTGAAACTCATTTTGGGAACTGTACATGACATCATGTCACTGGCAGCCCCAGTGTGCACTGAGGAATCTGTCTCGTGACCTGTGGAAGACAAACGTAATGCAGCAACATCAGTGCCACTAGCCCTAAGGAATATTGCAGGCTCAACATCTTTATCCCATTTCTGGATCATGTCATTTCTGAGCTACAAGAGAGCAGCTTATTGAGTGTCGGCCTCGCCTTGCTCAGTACCTTGTCCCACAAAGTTACATTTGCTAATGTGGCTGAGGAGCAAGTGTTGGAGCTTCTATAATGCATACAAGGTGGATTTGGGCAGTATGGCAGAATTTCGGATGGTTTTGTAAGATGGCGCAAAGTGGGTGAATATTTGTGAAAGAGAGGCCAGAATCTCTAATTACAACATTGCAGCACCTTAACTTGGCACTGTATCCGAACATCACGTTGCATTATCCATCTTGCAACCATGCCAGTAAGGTAGCAACTGCAGAGGTCCTTTAGTGCACTGCGACGGTTGAAGAGCATGGTGGCTGGGAAGCACAATTGGGGAGTCAAAGTGGCCCTCACAGGATTAGTTTCATGTACATCCACAGGGATATGGAAATTGATGTGGAAATAATTGTTGAAGGGACTTGACCCATGCCAGGACAGGCGCTTTTCTAAAGATGACCCCTGCTGTGTCTGTTTGTAAGGCAACTAGTGTGTCTGGTGGGTGGGTGTGTCATGCTTTACTGCAGTGAGTTGTGAGGAATGCAAAGGGTAAATGTTTAGTAAAGTGGATCTGACCTCCAAATCAGAGTGTGAATGGTCCTCTGTGGGACTGGCTACCTTGTCTGTCATAGAGGCTTGACACAATTGAGAAATTGTAACTAAAAGCCAGTCTTGGTCTGACTGAGTGAGTGTATTTCATCTTTACATTGTCGTATAGAGATGCTGCAAATGATGTGGAGCAGGCGGGCATGGAAAGCAGTTGGTGGTGGTGGCAGGCATGGAAAAGTGTTTGGCAGGCAGTAAAGACAATATGGTCTGGGTAAAGGCAGACTGAGAGGGGCACGAGTAGTAAAGGGGCAGCTTGGTGTACAAAACTGAAATGTCTGGCTACACCCCTGGTAGTACATAAGGGGGCGGTCCCGCCAGATTCCCCAGTTCTCCCGCCGGAGACTTCCGGCCGCAGGACGATATCAGAAGGGGAGACCGAGGATCCACCATCAGAAGGTAAAGGGCTGTGAACCCCTGCTGAAGGCTCGGAAAGCCATGCCTCCAAGGGGAAGGTGGATTTGGAGCATTTACGTAAGAGCTGTTCTCAAGACCACTGTTACTGCTATGTTCCTTACTGTGAATCGTACTATCTACTTCCTAGATACAGCTCTTGCAGCTGGTAACACCATTAGACTGATTTCCAAGCAACGCCTTTTGTAAGCATTCTGGGAGGAGGAAACTAGAAAGTCCATACCAAGTCCTAACTCTAGGACAGGAGACTCTGTAGCACGGCCAGGCCGAACCAGCTTCTTTCTGCGTACAATGTCCAGGCTATAATGCCTGATAAAAGTATGCACAGAGCCCAAGTGGCTGCAGCAGCACAGATGGCAGAGGGAGGAGACGTCGCCATTGGCGCTGTAAAGAGGTAGCCACACCCCTCTAGTGGAATGGCCCGGACTGTACCCGGGAGGGTTTCTGCTTGTATCATAGCAGTATTGATATACACTTGACAAGCGCAGAAAGGGATCTGCTCGATACTGGTTGGCCCTATCATCCTGTCAGCTTAAGGAAATGAAAAGTCTGTCTGATTTCATGGGTTGTTTAGTCCCTGTTCAGGTAATACCTAAGACAGCGTGAACATCCAGGTGGAGCAGCGCTTTTCCTCTTTAGCATATTTAGGAGAAATATACAGGCAGGTCAATGTCCTGATTGAGAGTGAGTGCAGAGACCACCTTAGGCAAGAACTTCGGATTCATCCTCAGGGACACTCTGTCCTGAGAAAATCAAAATAAGGTTCTTACATTACGAGAGCGTGAAGTTCGGAAATTCTCCTTGCTGACGTAACAGCAAATTCAAAATAACGCTTTCCATGACAGGAAACACAGCTCGCAATCGCTGCAGGTTCAAAGGGGAAGGTGAGTTGTTCCAGGACAAGAGTAAACTTGTTGAGGAACATGGTCCTTAATGGGTGGCCTCCATGTGTAACACCCTCTCAGAAAATCTCTGCGAAGCATCAAGTTGCGCCCACTGTGCGCCTGGTCCCACTCGAAGTGGTAAGCAGAAAGAAGCAGAGGGTGCACTTAATAGAGGCTTAGGTGAGACCCGAATGGAAAAGGGAGAGCAGGTATTCAACAATTGCTTTCACCGGCAAACCAAAGGGAAAGGTCGCGTTTGCATCACAGACAAAACGCGCCCATTTCATGGCGCACGCTGCAGGCTTCTCTTCGGCCAATGGAAAGGACTTCACTTACCTCTTTAGACCCCGGTCGCGAAATGGCTATGTCTCTAGGAGCCAAGCATGCAGGTTCAGTGAGCGTAAGTCCGGGTGACTAGAGAACCTTCCTCCTGAGACAAGAGATGGAGCTGAATGGTAACGGAATTGGAGTGTCTCGGATAGCTGTGTTAGTAAGTGGAACCAGATCTGTCTGGGCCAGAATGGGGCTACCAGGATCATTGCTGCATGCTCCCATGAGTTTGAGAAGAACTTCTTGATCAACGGAGGGAGGAAAGCATGAGGAATCTGTCCGCCCAGGAGAGGGACAACTGCCTCACCAGAAAACACCAGGCCCTGGATCTAGCGAGCAAAATTGGGGTTTTGCGCTGGATGGGGAATAATAGGTCCAGTTCTGGAGTGCCCATTGAAGAAACAGATCCTCTGCTAACCTGAAGAAGTTCCCACTGTGGACTCTGGCCTGGGAAATGACTCAGGCTGCCTGCAATTGTATTGTCCACTCCGGGAACGTGAACTGCAAATCAGGCTCACGCCATGTCGACCATTTCCAATCCCTACACTCTCATCGGCTTCCCTGCAAAGGGGTAAGAGTGCGCCCTTGTTTGTTGAGGTAATACATCACCGCTGTATTGTCTGTTTGGAGTAAGAGAGTATTGATGGGATCTCTGACTGAAGGTCTGCAGGCATAAGGACCGCCTCATCTCCAGAATGTTGATGTGAGATGAGCTTTTGAGGGGTCCACGCCTCTTGGACTCACCTTGCTCAGGTGTGCTCCCACCCCAGCCCTGAGGTGTCTGTGTGGCAGGATTACCTCCGGGATGGCGCTGTAACGGACACCCGCAGTGTCCCTGGTCTAGCCACTATTGCTAATCTCAATCACGGGTCGTGATCCTGACTGGATGCTGCATGTGGTCTTGCTTTTGTCCCACTGCACCTTGAGTATCCACTGAGTTACCTGCATGTGGAGCCTTGCCAAAGGGACGGTCGGAATGGCCGCAGCCATGTGTCCGAAAGCAGACTAAGGACCAGGCCTGGCAGGGACAGTCTTTCACCGAGATCCCTGATGAGGGATCTGATGCTCCGCTTCTGTCGCCTGGAAGAAATGCTCTCCCTGAACGTTGTCCAGAACTGCGCCTATGAACTGCAGCTTGTGACGGTACAAGGAGAGACTTCTGAATTGATTATGATGCCCAGAGACCCAAACAGAGTCTGGGTGCTCTGGATAGCCATCAACAACGCCTCTCTGGAGGCGGCTATGAGAAGCCAATCGCCTAGTACTGACACACATAGTGGCTCTGTCTTCCTTTAGGGAGACGCCGCTAATGACTGCTATGCATTTGGTAAAGACTCCTTATTGATGCGATAGTCCGAACGTGGACAGCTCGAACTGGGAAGTGGTGGCCGAGGAACTCATTCATAGGAACCTCCTGTGCTCTTGAGCTACGGTATATGCAGGTATGCGGCCCTGCATGTCCAGGGACACTAAGAAGGCCCTTCTTAGCATGGGAATAAGACCCGCAGGGTCACCATGCGAATCATGTTTGTATGCATCGATATATTGAGGTCGCTGAGGTCCAAGATTGACGGAGGTCCCCTGTTTTCAGAACCAGAAAGAAGTGGAATAGTATCCGCATTCTCTCTGGTTCTCTGAACATACTCTACCGCCTTTGTAGGAGCGCAAGTATTTCTGCCTGATAAGCAATTTGGAGCTGACCTAAGTAACGGGAGAGCAGAGGAGGCCTTTGGGTGGCTTGTCTGCAAATTCTAAAGTGCTTTTTCAACTAACTGAAGAACCCACCTGTCGGTGGTTATGGACTGCCATCCTGGTGAAAGTTCGTAATACGACCCCGACCTTGATATCCCGCTGATCCTGGAGGGGCGGGGTGGAAAGGAGTCAGGCTGTGGCAGGGAGGGCCCGTATTGAGCCAGTTTAGCTGGACGCTGACCTCGCCCACGAATAGCCTCCCTGCCCCGCGGGAACCGAGCTAATCTGCTGTGGACTGGTACGGGACTGTTGTCCTGTGTCCGTTCACTTAAAACGGGCTTTGGTTCCTACGAAGGAACTAAGCCTCGTCGGTTACATTGCCTGACCGACCTTACCGCCTTCCCGGCCTCTTGGAGCTTGGTGGAAACCTTCCAGAGGGTGCACCAAAAGAGAACTTCCCTTCGAAAGAGGTGTCCATGATGTTTTTCTGATGTCCGGGTAAATCGGAGACACGGAGCCATGAGTGTCTCCGGAGGTACACGTCACCAGAAGCTGCTGCTCTGGCCGAGGAGTCCGCCATGAATTGTACGCTGCTCGTAGCACCTGGCTCAATAACCGAACCTTGGTAATGGAGGAGCTGTACATCTCCCCTTTCTGCTCACCTCTGGCAATTCTCCGCTAGATCCAGTCCCTCGGTTCCCACAGGGCATTTTGGAACTGTACCATGTGGGTCAAGTAGTTCAGGGACCTGATGGCAAGTAGCGAAAGACACGCAGCGCCCGCCCATAGCGTCCAGCTGTTTGACCTACCGTGGCAGGGTGCCTAAATGTTAGCGGTCTCTGGGACCGGTCATGACAGGGCTGTTATGACTAGAGTCGCCACAAGGATGTTGGAGCCAAGTAATTGGTCCTCCTTAGAGGCCTTGTATAGCGGTCAGCTTTCTTCGGCACGCTGGGAGCGAGTGTGATGCTTCTCCCCACGCTGCCTTGGTGACGCCCACAAAAGTGTCCACCAAGGTGGTGTACTACCACAGGCTTGGGATCCTTCTGCCAAGATACCTAGCAAGTCGAGTCTGGGTCACTTTCTTCCAGATCCCATCCCATGTTCTCTTGGATATGTCTCATGATTTCGAGAATAATGGTCATCCGGGGAGATCTAGGAAGCTCACGTGGGTCCGGAGAGGGGATGTGAAGAGGAGAGGGGGATCTGGATCCTGTTGAGAACTCCGATCCCGTAACCTCCGTCGAAGGCGAACGACGGAGTCTTCTGGGTCTCTTAAGACTGGGTGACCCTGAAGATGATCTAGACGGAGGTCTCTTTATCAGGTCTCCCCTTGAGGGTCCGGGGGGCCCTGGGGAGAGGTACTCGCCTACAGCCCCGGATGGGGTAGTGGCGAGGAGCCGCAGGTGGTGGAGGAGGAGGAGGAAGAGGCGGTGGGAAACTATATCCCTTTGATGGTATCCCACCAGGAGAAAAGAGCCCTTAACTCTGAAAGGGCGCGGCCCGACGGACCGGCACCGTGGCTGGTCGTCGGTTCGGCGCCGGCTGCTCAGGGCCTCAGGTTGTGGAGAGGCTCCCTGGAGGTGTGGATAGGGACTGGTTCCGCCTTGCCTGGTCCTCGGCCGCGCCAACTCCTCCTCTGTGATGGTCTCCTGACCGGCGCGGTGGGGATGCGCGGGGGTCCTATTCTCTGCGTGCGCGTGAGCGGGTACAGACGCCTCCCTCCTGTGACGCCTCGAGGCGTAAGGCCTGACCGCGCACGGGCGCTCAGCGGTCGACGGCCCTGGGACCTGTGATGGGTGGGTCACGCCGGACGGGCTGACGCCAGGTCCGACGGCTTCTTCAGAGAGGTGAGCTCCTTGGTCTTTCTCTGGGGAGGAGGGGAGGCAGATAGACCTGATGCTGGTTCGGAAATGGCTGAACCCGATTTGTGATGATGGTGACGGTCCTCAGACCTAATTAGGGCTTTGAGGAAGACGGTCAGAGGGCTTGAGGGTCTGGCTTGGTGAAGAGGAAGAGGAGCCCAAGGTTTTTCACTGCAGCGGGAGGCTGAGAACGTCCGGAGGGCTTAACGGTCGGACTGGGAGCCGGAACTACGTGGAGTCAGAGGCCCTAGACGGGACTTGGAAGCGAACCTCTCCTGTGCTTCAGAGTGTTTCCGGCCTTTTCTGCTGAATCCCCTTGAGGCGCCTCCATGGCCTTAATCTTCTCCTCGAGCAGGAACGCTTCTGCAGAGCCTTTCTGGCGACGGATCCGAGTCCGGCTGTTGAACCCCTGGCAGAAATTGCAGGACTGGGTGTCGTGGTCTGGGCCTAGGCACCGGACGCAGGCCGAATGCGGATCCTTGAACGGAATTTGCTTCCCACAGGCGCACTTCGAGGGATGGCCTTCAGCGGAGGTTGGAGAGGACATCAGACAGCAACTTAGCCATAGAAAATAGTGTTTTCCCAAAGGAAGAACTTGACCGTGTGTCGCGGTTTAAAACGATCCGAAGAGCCGAGACATGCAAGGTGGCCGGGGAAAGAACTGGGAATCTGGCAGGACCCTTTCTTAGTACTTACGCTTCGACGTCGGAGGCGGGACTGACGGCCGGGGCGGTCCCCGCTGAAGATAGCTAGCTAGAAGAATTCTGTGGGGTCCTGACGCCTGCCAGCTTCAGTCCTAATGGTGTTACCTGCTGCAAGAGCTGTATCTCGAAGTAAGATCAGTAGATCTTTGAGAGGAACTCTTGTAGCAGGCTATAACCATTAGGTCTAACACCACAGGCATTAGGATCCACCAGAAAACTTCTCAGCCAGCAGTACCCAGCAGGGACCACCTCTCATGTCGGCTCCAATTCTGGTTCTGCCCTGGTACAAAGGGGGCAGACCCAGCTCCACCCCAGTTCCCCGCCAAGACTCTGCAACGGGCCTCAATAAGAGAAGGAGGCTGCTCTGAAGATGATGATCTACACCATCCAGTGGATGGAGGGTGGAAGCATCGCCTGCCGCAAGAGCCTCCTCCTCATGATCTACTGTTAGGTAAGTTCTACGCACTGTACTGTCTTACTGAGTGTGAGCTCTGCAACAGGCTATAAACTATTAGGACTGAATCTCAAGCAGTCCCTCGCCAAGGAGGTTGGACCTGGAGGTGGAAGATTATAAAGGCTGGAAACAGTAAGTTAAGACACGAGTCCCTGAAGGACTGCCAGGCCGAAGCCGGCATGGCGTCTGGACGTTATGTCCAAGCTATAGTGCTTCACGAAAGTGTGCGCAGAGTTCCAGATAGCAGCCACACATATGTCCCTAATGAAGACATTCCGCAGAGCAGCAAAGGAAGCAGAGACTCCTCTGGTGGAGTTACCCCTAACCGGACCCGGAAGGGGTTTATTGTGCTTCTCATAAATACAATGTAGTGGGACAATCACTTGGAGATAGTCTGTTGACACTGGTTTACCCAAGTGTTGTGGTGCAAAGCCATAAACAGTTGTCTGACATAGTATAGCTGTGCGCTAAAAAGGTAATACCTCAGCGCCCTGTGAATGTCAAGAGTGTGAAGGAAGAGCTTCTGCTCTATTATAGGGAGAAGAGAAATAAACTGGAAAGTCAACAGACTTGTTGAGGGTCAACTCCGAGGCCACTTTTTTTGGAATAACTTAGGATTCGTTCTGAGGGAAACCCTTTCCCTATGAAAAATTAAATACGGCTCTTAACACATCAGAGCCTGGAGCTTGGAAACTGTTCGAGCTGAAATAACAGCAACTAAAAAACAAACCTTCCAAGAAAGGTAACGCAGCTCACAGTCAGCTGCGGGTTCAAATGGAGGGAGAGTAAGCTTCTCCAATACAAACAGGAGGTCCCAGTGTTGGATAAGATCCCAAATGAGAGGTCTCATGTGTAAAATCCCCCGTAAAAATGTGCGGGCCACATCCAATTGGGCTAAGGTTTTGTCTCCCAAAAGGGTGTGATAAGCAGAAATGGCCCACATGTGCACCTTTATGGAGGAATAGCTCAAGCCTTGTTGATATCAGGAGAGGAGATACTGCAATGCTGAGTTCACCGGACAGGTAAGGGGGGTCCAGACGGTGAGATGACGCCCATAAGCAGAAACGCTTCCACTTCATGGCATAAGTACAGTGAGTAGAGGGCTTCCTCGCTGATACGAGTACATCTGCCACCTCTTGGGATACCCCATATCTGGACTTTGCTACATCTGAAGGAGCCAAACATGAAGGTGCGAAGACCTGAGATCGGGATGGACCAGCGAGTCCTGATCCTGGGACAGCAACTGCGAGCATATTGGCAGCGGGATTGGAGGTTCCGTGGACAACCTTTGAAGTAGCGGGAACCAAATATGCCGAGGCCACATAGGGGTGATTAGAATCATCCGAGCCCCTTCGGCCTGTAACTTCAACAGAACACTCTGGACGAGAGGAAAGAGAGGGAAAGCGTAAAGAAACCTCCCTGCCCAACAAAGGGACAACTCGTCTGGCCAGAAAACACCAGGTGCGGGCTCTCGCAAGCAGAAAACTGGCAGTTTGGCACTGCGTGGTGACGCAAAGAGGTCCAGCTCTGGATGACCCCATGTGTCAAAGAGCTGGTCCGCTACTGATTGCAGTACCTACCACTCATGCGCCTTGGACTGAGACCTGCTTAGGCTGTCGGCCAAGTTGTTTAGGACGCCTGGAACGTGCACTGCGGACAGAGAGATGTGCCTCTCCAGTGCCCAGTACCAGACTCTCATCGCCTCCCTGCACAGGGGTCAGGAGTGAGCGCCCCTTTGCTTGCTGATATAGAAGACGACCGCCATGTTGTCCGTCTGAACAAGAAGAGAGCCTGGGACAAGGTCTTCTTGAAAGGCATCTAGCACACTGAGGACCACTCGCATTTCCAAGACATTGATGTGGAGGTCGCGCTCCATGGGAGGTCCAGATACCCAGCGTCTGGTGGGCCCCCAGGTGTGCCCCCAACCCAAATCCGAGGCATCCATTGTTAGAGTCTGATTTGGGGGCTCTGAATGGAAAGGGACCCCTTTTTCTAAATTTAGAGGGTCCAACCACCAATGAAGTGTCCTCTTTACTGGATCTGTGATCCTGACCACGTGGTCTAGGTCGTCTTAAGCATTGATCCCACTGCACCCTGAGTATCCATTGTGGGATTCTCATGTGGAGGCAGGTCAGAGGAATGGCCGCCGCCATGTGCCCCAGAAGTCTAGGGCAGGGCTGGCCTGGACTGGAGGGGTTACTAGGACCGAAACGGCAATCTTCCGCAAGCAATCGCCCCTCTCTGGGGGTAGAAAAGCCATGCCCTGGACCGAATCCAGGACCACTCCTATGAAGACGAGCCTTTGGCTGGGCTCTGGGGATGACTCTGGAAGATTCAGGGTGATCCTCGATCTCGGAAAAGAGTATAGGTGTCTCCAAGAGCTGAAGAAGGTGTGACCTTGACAGGGCTGCAAAGCAGCCAACTCGCCTGCAGGAAGACATAATGCCCCCGCCTTAGAACCATGCACAGAAACTACTGCTAGCATTTTGTGAAGACTCGAAGGGTGGAGGAGAGGCTGAATGGGAGAACCCGAAACTGATAATGCGCCCCTTGGAAGTGAAACCTCAGGTACTTCTGGTGGAGGGGAAAGACCCCTATGTGCATGTACGCATCTTACATGTCTAGCGAGCAGAGCCAGTTCCCTCAATGCAGCAGAGGAAGCAGTCCTGGAAGAGTCACCATCCGGAACCTTCTGTACTCTATATAATAGAGTAAAGAGCTGAGGTCCAGAATGGGATGAAGGTCTTGTGTCTTCTTTGGAACCAGGAAGAAATGGGAGTAATACCCTTTCCCTGCTGCTGCTGCTGCTGCTGCAGCAGAGGGACTGGCTCTCTCACCCTTTTCTGCAAGAGGGCCTGAATCTCTCCTTCTATGAGTGGAATGTGAAAAGGACGATATCTCTAGGACCTTGGTGGAGTGTCTGGAAGGATCTCTGTTAACTCCAGCGTATGTCCCCTCCTTATGATATCGAAGACCCACTGGTCCACAGTGATACAGCTCCAACCCTTCAGATGAAGGAAGAAGCAACCCCCTACTGCCTCCCCTGAAGCCTCCTGGGGGGGGGGGGGAAGGCGTCACTGGGTGGAGCTGGGAGTGGGCAGAGAGGCCTGGGAGGATTTGGGGCCATGAAAAGGACCGTCTCCAGGATGCTGGTTACATAGAAACATAGAAGTTGACGGCAGATAAGGACCGCAAGGTCCATCCAGTCTGGTTGATGGCTCTCCTTTTAAAGCCACCTCTCTGGCCTTGTTGGTTGCCACGGGCTTGGGCACCTGAGGGCTTACGAAATGGCCACTTCTTTGCTTTCCTCTGTACATCTGACGGACAGATCAGACGGATTTCCCAGATTCCTGGAGACGAGAGATGAGCGACTGTCTCCTGCCCAAACAAGACGGAAACCTGGAACGGGAGGCCCCAGATCCCGGACTGCAGGTCTTGCTGAAAGGCTGAGATTCTCAACCAAGCGTGGCGCTGGAGACAGACCCCTGATGTTGCCGCTCTGGCCGCTGTGTCGTACGAGGCACAGAGAACACGCGTGCCTATGTCCGAACTAGACTTAAGGACATCCAGAATCTCAGTCTTCTGTGCAGAGTTTGGCAAGGCATTAACAAGCTCCTCTCCCCGTTCCCAGAGCGCATTCTGGTACTGAACCATATGCATCAGGAAATTAAGGGACCTAATGGAACAGGTGGAGGCAGAACAGACCTTCTTGCCCACCTGGTCCAAATAGCAAGACTCTGGGTCAGGAGGCTGGGAGCAGAGATGTTTCAGCTGCTTAGATTTATCTTATACAGCCATGATCACACAGGAGTCCGCCTGAGGGTGCTCTGCCAGGAAAGGCTCATCCCTAGGGGCCTGTACAGCCTGTCTGACTCTTTAGGAACTGCTGGGACCGAAGCTGGACGCTTCCAGGTAATCCTGGTAAGATCCTGGAAGGTGTCCGCCAAAGGAGCCACCACAAGAGGTTTCGGTCCCTTTTGCCTCATGTACTTAATTAGTCTCCGGCGTTCCAGATCCAGGTCCTCCGTATCCCATTTATTAGAGGCCTGGATGTACCTCATGACATCCATAAAGGTTGTATCATCAGGAGGTGAGCAGGGCCGGTCCTTTTCTCCTGGGGAACCCCCGATCCCCAAGAGGCAAGAAAAAGAGGAAGAGGTCGACCGACTACTAGGTGACGAGTAGCCGGACCTCCCCTATGACTAGCCCTGCTCGAACGTCGGTGGCTCACCAACCGACATCAGTCAGAGGACTGACGTCGGTCATGAGACTGACGAAGGAATGATGACTGACAAGGGACTGACGTCGGGAGCAGACTCGCCCACTGGAATGGGAACGGCGCCTAGAATGAGACCTGAACCGGTGTCAGCTACCTGACCTCGGTGAGCGCTGGTGTCAGTCTGCGGACCGACATAGAGAATGGGCCCTGGAGAATGAGCGAGGCAACGGCCTCTCAGGGGTCTTCTTCGGTGAAGGAACACCCTCCGGTTCAGGTTTACCCGATGGGTCTGGTACCGTGCCGGCTCGGGGGTGGAGGGGCTGTTTTGGACTTGGCCCCACAAAGAAAGAAAAAGTTCCTGGAACTTGTCCTTGAAAAACGAGGCCGCCGTCCCCAGAAAGGGGACCTCTGAAGTGTCCGTCAGCCCTGAGGGTGAGCCTCCTGGACAGCCCTGAGGGAGGATGACTTGGGAGATACAGACGCTGCCTCTCACCGGTAGTATCAGGTTCCTTTGCCCCTTCTACCGCGCCAGCACCGGACCCCACGACTGTTTCTCATTTGGGGTGCTGGAGTGTCCTCAGACTCCAGGGGCTTGCCCTTATCAGGTAAGCCGGGACCTTGTGGGCAGGCCGTAGCTTGTGCCTCCGAGGTCTTAGGGTGACTGAGCGGTGTCATCTTGGGCCTAGCAGGTTTCTTCCCCAGATGTACCTGCTTTGGCCTGTGATTTTTGCAGAAGCGAATCTTTTAGAGTGCTGCCTCCAGAGCCTGAGGAAGAGAGGGTTTAGGGAGGACCGAGAGCGGAGACCGGTGGCGGAACGACTACGATCCTTGTCTCGGGACCATTTGAATTTCTCCTTATGCTTGGCCTTCTCCCCGGAGGTGTGCAGGTCCATGTTCTGCTCCAAAAGGAATGCCTTGAGAGCCTTCAAACGGCGGATCCTGGTCCTACTTGTGAAGCCCTGGCAGGTGGAACAGGCCGAGGTGTCGTGGTTAGGCCCCAGGCAGAAGACACACTTAGTGTGGCCGTCTTTGGATGGTATCTGAGCGCCGCAGTGGCACTTGTTCCAATGGGGTCCCAAGGAAGAGACAGATGATGGGGACGACATGCGTCGGTACTGAAAAAACGCTGAAGAGTAGAGAAAAATATCGAATGAAAAAGGTGAAAAAACAAAGTTTTTTGCTGGCAGCTGGCAGGCTGAGATCTTCTCCAAAGTGCACAGGTCGTGGCGGGAAAAGAACTGGGGTGGAGCTGGGTCTGCCCCCTTTTGTACCAGGACTGACATCGGGGTGGAGCCGAAGTCGGAGGGTGGTCCCTGCTGGGTACTGCTGGCTGAGAAGTTTTCCGGTGGGTCCTAATGCCTGCGGCGTTAGTCCTAATGGTTATAGCCTGCTGCAAGAGCTCCCACTCGAAGTAAGATAGAGTCCCAAGCAGTGAAAGGTCTGACCCTCGGTCTGCTGGGAGGAGGTAAAGGTCAGCATAAAGCACTTAAGAGAGCAGGCCTTCTAGGACAGCCAGGCCAAAACCTGCCCTGCGCCTACATGCAATGTCCAGACTGTAATGCCAGATGAAAGTGAGGACAGAACTCCAAGTGGCCGCTGCACAGATGTCAGCAATGGACACATTTCTGAAGGATGCAAACGAAGCAGCTACACTTTAACTGGGCCCAGTAAAAGCTTGTCGTATTTATGGTAGCAATAAACAATGCACTTAACCAACCATTTGGACAAACGTTGTTAAGAAACTGAGCCCCTTCTTTTCTCGCGGTGAAATAAACTGATCAGTTCTTCTGATGGCTCGGATGCAGTCCAAATAATAACGAAGCACCCGGTGGACATCCAGAGTATGTAGTAAGGCCTCCCCTGAATTGGGATACTCTGGGTAATACACAGGAAGGTGGATGTCTTGATTCAGAGTAAACTCGGATACTATCTTAGGAAGAAACTTAGGATTGGTTCTCAAGGACACCCGGTCCCTGTGAAAAACTAAATAAGGCTCTTTACATTATCAGAGCCTGAAGCTCAGAAATCCTTCGAGCAGAAGTAATGGCAACTAAAAATAACACTTTCCACAACAGAAAGCGAAGCTCGCAGCTTGCAGTGGGCTCAAAGGGAGGCAATGAAAGCTTTTCTAAGATGAACAAATCCCAAGGGGGAACAGGGTCCCTAAATGGGAGGTTTCAGATGCATAATACTCTGCAAGAAGGTGCGGGATAGGTCAAATTGAGCAAGGGTCTTGCCTTCGATAGGTGCATGGCACGCAGAGATGGCTGAAAGGTGCACCTTAATCGACTAGTAACTCAGGTCTGAGTTAGATAAGGGAATGAGATCCTCCGGACAAGTAAAGGAATCCAGATGATGAGCGGTGGCTCACATGCAGAACTGCTTCCACTTCACAGAATAAGCAGATCTAGTGGAGGGTTTTCTGACAGCCACTAGGACGTCTGCCACTTGAGGGGAGCCCGAAGCCAGACAACTGTTAAGTCTGTAGGAGCCATGCATGGCGGTGCAGTGACTTTACATCCAGATGGACCAGAGTGCTCTGCTCCTGTGAGAGCAGGTCGGAGTACAGAGTAAGGGGAATCTGGAGTTCCTCTGCAAGCTGCTGGAGAAGTGGAAACCAAATCTGCCGTGGCCAATAGGGGGCAGTCAGAATCATCTCTGCCCCTTCGGACTGCAACTTGAGCAGATCTCTATGCAGCAATGGAAAGTGTATAGAAACCTCCCGGTCCAAGAGAGGGACAATGTGTCTCGTCAAAAAACACCAGGCCCTGGATCTAGCGAGCAGAAACTGGGCAGTCCAGCATTGGATGGGGACGCAAATAGGTCCAACTCTGTGCGACCCCACCTGTCTACGAGTTCTTCGACCACTGCAGGAAGAAGTTCCCAATCGTGAACCTTGGACTGGGAATGGCTTAGACTTATTGGCCAAGGTGTTTTGAATGCCTGGAACATGCACAGCAGTCAAGTTCAGGTGATGCTCTATGGCCCAATACCACACTCTCATGGTCTCTCTGCAGAGTGGGTAAGAATGCATCATCCTTGCTTATGTAAAAAACACAGACATATTGTCCATCTGAATCAAGAGAGGACCCTGGAGTAGGTTCATCTGAAAGGCCTGTAAAGCATACAAGATCACCCGCATTTCCAAGACGCTGACGTGGAGATGTTGCTCTAATGGAGACCAAGTCCCCTCCCCCCCGTCTAACGGTCCACCAGATGTGCACCCCAGCCCTGGTCTGATGAGTCCATGGTCAGAATTTCTCGAGGTGACTCCGGCCAAAAGTGGATCTCCTTAGAAAGGTTGGAAAGGTTCAGCCACCACATCATAGTCTGTTGCACTGAGTTGCATATCAATACTGGAAGGTCCAAGTCATCTGAACACTGATCCTATTAGACCCGAAGGTTCCACTGGGTCACCCACATGTGCAGGCGAGCCAGGGGTACTGTTGCAATGGCCACTACCATATGTCCCAGCAGCCTTAGAACTGCTCGGGCTGGAATTTGTCGAGACGACGATACCAGCCAAGCTGGAGTCTGAAGGCGTTCTGCCCTGTCTGGAGGAAGAAAGGCTTTGCTTGCTCAGTGTTCAAAATCGCCCCCACGTACTGGAGTCTTTGACTCGACCAAGGGGAGGATTTGGGAAGGCTGAGGGTTATCCCCAGATCTAGAAACAGAGAAAGTGGCCTCCATGGTTCTGAGAAATTGCTTCTTGGTAAGGGCTGTCAGAAGCAAGTTGTCTAGATAAGGGAAGACATAATGGCCTTCCCTCCTCAAGGCAGCTGCCACTACTGAGAGGCCCTTTGTAAAGACTCATGGGGCTGAGGACAGGCCAAATGGTAGGGCCCAAAATTGATAATGGTTCAGCGGAAGCGAAGGAACCTTCTGTAGGTTGGAAACACCAAGATGTGAAGATAAGCGTCCTGCATGTCCTGGGAGCAGCGCCAATCTCCCTGATGAAGTAAGGGGAGAAGGCCTGGAAGAGTGACCATCCTAACCTTAGGTACTCTATAAACTTGTTCAGGCTCTTGAGGTCCAGAATGGGACGCAGATCTTTTTTTTTTTTTTTTTTTGACCCAGAAAGAAATGCGGGTAGAATCCCTTCCCTTGTTGAGCTGGCAGAATGGGTTCAATAGCCTGTTTTCGCTGGAACGCTTCGATCTCTTCTTGAATCAAGGTGAGATAGGCCTGAGGGCAATGGCAGGGAACTGCAGGATTGTCCGGGACAATCTCCAAAAATGCTAGGGTGTAGCGATCCAAGGTTATTCTGCACCAAACCTCTCCAAAGAGAGACAACCGACTCCCACAAGAATTCTGCTGGGAACAGGGGGTTGGGTAGGGAGTCAGGCAGAAGATCCGGGGACAAGCAACGTGGCCTGTGAGGCTCTGGGCGCTGAACCTCCTGTGGCTTGGGAAGAACAGGTTACTCACCTGTAACAGTAGTTCTAGGAGTGGTATATGTTGTTCATCCACACTCTCTGGCATGTCCCTTTCCCCTTTAAATCTGGCCGGAAAGTCTTCATGCTGGCTCATCCCACCCACCCACCGGGTGGTAAATACCTCAGCTCCGCCCCATGATGCCAGATCTTGTTCGCCAGAAGCAAGGTGCGATAAAGCCAGAGGTCGGAGGGTAGGATGAATAATATACCACTCCTAGAACTACTGTTACAGGTGAGTAACTTGTTCTCTAGGAGCATGGATATGTTGTTCATCCACACTCTCAGCGGACTCAAGCAGTTCTCCAGGAGGAGGGAGGCAAGGCGACACCCCTATTTAGGAAACAGATTGGAGAACTGCAGCCCCAAAACCAGCATCCCCGCATGACTCAAGGTTGATGTGGTGGTGGGTAATGAAGGTGTTTGCTGACTTCCAGGTAGCAGCCCGACAGATCTCCTGGATAGGGATGTCCCTGGAAGCAGCCACCGATGCAGCTGTATGGCAGGTAGAATGAGCTCTTAGCCCTCTGGGAGGCTCCTTGCCCACCAATTCATAGCACACACCTATGCATGATGTAATCCATCTAGCAATGGTCCGCTTTGCTGTAGGTCTGCCAGAAGCAGCTTCAGCGTAAGTGACAAACAGCTGACGAACTTCTCCCTGAATTTCCTCCGTCCTCTCCTTATAATAGGAGAGAGCACGTCTGAGGTCCAGAGTAAGGAGTCTGTACTCTGCATCCGAGGTATAATTAGGGTAGTATACCAGCAGAGTCAAACCTGGTTAAGGTGAAACTCTGACACCACCTTCGGAAGGAATTTCTGGTGGGGGCACAGGACAACCCTGTCCCAGGGAAAGACCAGATAAGGGGAGTCCACCGAAAGTGCCTGGAGTTCCCCTGTCCTTCTGGCTGACGTGATAGCCACCAGGAAAGCCGTCTTCCACAAGAAGTGTGAGAGCTCACACTTGTGCATGGGTTCGAATGGCTTGCCCATGAGCTTTTCCAAAACCAGCAAGAGATCCCACGGAGGTGGAGGTTCACGCACTGGAAGGGATATGTGATCCAGGCCTTTGGAAAAGCACCTGACTACTGTCTTCTGTGCCAATGTCGGCTGACTGGCCTGCACCCGGTAAGCAGAAACGGCTGCCACGTGCACCCTAAGGGTCCATGACTGTAGACCCCCTTTGGAGAGAGAGAGAGACCAAAGGTAGTCTAAAATGTCAGCCACAGAGCAGGATAAGGAGTCCAGACTCTTATCCTGACACCAAATGGAAAATCTTTTCCTTTTGAAGGCATAACATTTCCTGGTAGATTCCTTACGAGATGCCTCCACCACAGTGTAGACATCCTCGGAAAGTCCCAGAGCCTGGAACTCTAGCCGCTCAGGTACCAGGCTGTGAGGTGCAGGGATTGAAGGTCCGGATGGAATACCTTCCCTGGTTCAATGATATCAGGTCCGGGCGTGTACAAAGCCGCTCCGGGGCCCTGCAGCTGAGGCTGAGGAGATCTGGATACCAGAACTGACTGGACCAATCTGGGGCTACCAGAATCACCTTCGCCTTGTCCCTCCTCACCTTGTGGATCAAAAGAAATGGAGGGAAGGTGTAGAGGAGACCTGGGGTCCATGGCCTCGAGAAGGCATCCCCGTGCAGCAAGCCCTGCTGAGGGGGCGGCATGGTACGAATTGAAGCTATGTTCTCCCAGAGTAAAACAGGTCCACTAATGGTTTGCCCCAACGGGAGAACAGATTCTAAGCTACCTCTGGATGGAGAGACCACTCGTGGGATGTCTAGCCTATGCAGCTGAGAGCAACCGCCAGTTGGTTTGAGACTCCTGCCACATGGATGGCAAGGAGATTCACCTCCAACCGGCTGACGAGGGTCCAGATTCAGAGCACCTCCTTGTATAGCAGATGGGAGTGCGTACCACCCTGTTTGTTGAGGCAGTACATGGTCATGGTATTGTCCGTCTGGACTTGAACCACTTGACCCCGGAGCCGAGGAGCGAAAGCTGACAGGGCCAGTCTGACTGCTCTGAGCTCCAACAGGTTGATGTGGCATCGGGACTCCTTGGGGGTCCAGAATTCCTGGGCCCTGTTGTCCCCCATGTGGGCCCCCAGCCCATGAGAGAGGCCTGGTCATCAGGACGACTGTCGGCTAGGGGCGGACAAATGGGATTCCTTCCTGCAATCAGTCTGGGACGGTCCACCATTGGAGAGTGTCCCACATCTTCTGGGTTACAGTGATCGGCTGGTCAAAGTGACCATACTGCTGAATCCACTGGGTGGCCAGCTCCCACTGGATGGGGCGCATGTGCCACCTGGCCCAATGGACCACCGAGGTGCACGCTGCCATGTAGCCCAGAAGGCGCAGAAAGTCCCGGGCAGGGTGCAAGTGCCTAACCAGAAATGACTGGGCAAAGGAAGAGAGAACCTCTGCCCTGTCTGCTGGGAGCCAAGCTCTGGCTTGATGAGAGTCAAGCTCTGCCCCGATAAAGCCCATCACCCGAGAGGGCATGAGTTCCGACCTCGCCTCGTTGATCAGGAGGCCTAGCTGGGAGCAGGTTTGGAGGGCCAGATCCCTGGACCTCTCCACCTCCTGAAGGGAGGAACCCGCCAGGAGCCAGTATTCAAGATAGGGATATATCTGAACTCCTCGACGCCGAAGATGGGCTGCCACTACTGCAATGCACTTGGTGAAGACCTGAGGGGCCATGACAGGCCAAATGGCATGGCTCGAACTCCAGACAGGGTCCCTTCGACCTGGAAGCTAGAGGAACCGCCAGAATGGACGGATTGGGAGTGAAAGAACGCGCTCTGTAGATCCAGTGAAAAGAACCATGTTTCGGCTCCAGAGATGGCATGATCTGGTTCGGAGTTACGTCCGGAAGGTGTGAGACCTGAGATATTGATTCAGTGTTTAGATCTAGGATGGGGCACCAACTCCCATCCGCTTGGGCACCAGGGAAGTACCTGGACATGAAGCCTGGGTCTGTAGGAGGATCCGCACTGAGCTACCGCTCATGGAGGAGTTGAGCAATGTCGTCCCAAAGGGCCGACTGAGTGTGAGCTGAGATCCTTTCCTCCCGAGGGGCCCCGGATCGGCTGGGAGGGTACTGCTCGAATTCTAGAGGCAGTCCCTGTCCGAAGTGATACCGGACCAGGCAGAAAGAAAGAAAGTGAGGGAGCCGGCCCCCCATGGGAGGACCCAGAGCTGGCGTGACGGGTGGCAACCCCGACCCGTCACTGAGCAGGCTTAGAGGAGGAGGAGGCTCCTGGACCGGCACCTTGGCCTCCTCTACGGGGCTGTTGAGGACCCTGCTTGGGCCTGGGGCACCAAGCTTGAACCTGCTGTAGCTGCTGCTGACCTCCTTGATAGGAGGGCTGTCTAGCCGCAGGGGAAGAGTGCTGAAAGGGCTTCTTCTTGCGCTTCTGCGGGTTCTTGCCGAAGAACCTTTTGCAGAGGTAGCATCAAGGTGGCATTGGACTGCTCTATTTGCTGGAGGTGACCTGCAACTCCTGGACCGAAGAGGTCAGTGCCAAGGAAGGGCACATCAGCTAACTTGCGCTGAGTATCCGCCGGAAAGGAGGATAACCTCAGTCAGGCCCTCATGGCGAGTGGCCACTGTGGCTGCTAAGGAGCAGGCACAGGAATCTCCAATGTCCAGGGCCGTCTGAAGTTGCTGTTTCGCAACAGCACAGCTTTGGTCACGGACCTGCTTCACCGTGGTCTGCATGTCCGCTGGGAGATGAGGGAGGACTTCATCTAGTGACCCCAAGAGGGCATGAGAGATGTGTGCCATGATCACAGCCGAGCTGGCCTGAGGAAGGCCCAAGGATGAGGCCACATAAACCTTCCAGACAGAATGGTCCTTATTCTTGGACTCCTTGAACGGAGGGTGGTCAATGTCAGCTGAGCTACCCGTGCTTCTAAATACAGAAGCAGTCACAAGCCTCTCGGCCGAGGGATGCTCTGTGAAACCCGCCAGGGACCCCATGGGTACCGTATACTTGCGGGCCATGTGGGCAGATGCAGACGGGCAGGGCGTTGACATAGCTCAAAGGCCGGGCCAACAATGGCTTCGGCCAATGGAAAGGACTTCATCGGGGTATCCTCCTTCTTGAGGAGATCCGTGAGGGGGGTATTCAGCCTTCCTTTGGACAGGCTTCAAGGGCATTCCAGTCGATTCAGAAATCAGATGGAGGATGCCCTGAAAAGAGAAAGGACCTTCCTCCAAGCCTGACACTGATGACTCGTCATCTCCCGGATGCGAGTGCAGACCAGTGGCATTAGAGTCCGAAGAGTCGGGATATAAAGGTCTCCCGAGATACACCGAGGGCGACTTGGGACAACAGTAATGGACAGACGACGGGGGAGGCCGGTGTCTGTCCGGACCTGTTTCGAGGGAGCCCCTCCCTGAGGCTGCTTCGGTGGTGGTTCCACCAAAATCAGTGGGGAGACCAAAACAGGCCGAGTTGTAGTGCATGCCGGAACCGAGATCTTCGGTTCTTGAGGGGCCGATGTCGGCCTAAGAGGCTGGGGCCAAGTAATGGCCGGTGGTGCCAGAATCAGCTGTTGCCACATGAGATCCTCATAACGTCGACGGAGCTTCCGTCGAAGTCTCTCCTCGTCCGAGGAGGACGAGGATCGGTGGCAATGCCTCTTCCTGGAATGCTTGTGACCCTTCTTCGTTTTTTCAACCGAAGAGGTCCTGGTCCTCGATCCAGACTGACTGGTTCAGCTCGTTCGATTGAGAGAAGCCAGAGACGGGGAGAACCGAGGTTCCGCCACCTTTCCCTCAAATCGGGACACTTGAGGGCTGGGTTTACTCGTTGGGGAAGGAAAGGATAGGTGTCCTTTCCAAGGAGTCATCGACCGGAGTTGGCGACAAAGGCTCGACTGGGTCGAGAGAAATCTCGGCCGGTTCAGCAGTTTCCTCGGCCTCAGTGCCTTGGCCTGACGGAAGGTCCGAGAAGCCGGCAACCGAGGAAGCGATCTCGACCGAGGTCGAGAATGCAAGTTCCTGAGAGTCGTACCTCTCTTGGTGCCAGGAACGTCTCCTTCGGGATGAAGACTTGGGGTCCTTGTCCCTTTTCTTAGGGCGGGAGGAGTGCGAGCCCGAGGGTGCCTCACCCCTGTTGGGGAGAAACTGGTACAGCTCCCTAAAGGACCCAGTGAAGGTAGAGCCAAGGTTAAGAGGCACGAAAAAACTTCCGCTGGCCGAAGCTTGAGCTGCTTCCTCTTCGAAAGCCGCCATCTGATTGAGCTGCTTGACGGATCCCGCAGCCGCAGAAACCGCCCGCCTTGCCTCCTTCGATTTCACCGGTGGATTGCAAAGCCCGCCCCTCAATTTTAGGCGCGGTCTTGCGTCGCCCAGGACGCTGGGATGGAAGGTCAGGCAGATAGTGTAAGAGGTAGTCAGTGTACTGTACACCCGCAGTAGACACACGAGAGCTGGGGATCGGTGCGTGACATTTTCTGTCCACAGGGACACCGGTGAAATCTGGGGGACGACTTGTCCTCCATGTCCGATGCACTCGGATCGGTATTGTAAACTCTAATGAGTTTTAAAGAAAGCGACTGCAGTGAAAACAGTCATTGAGAATCCACGGCCTACGAACTGCAGATGTAGCATGAGGGAACCCGAATCTTCCAGAGGAATGGAAGATCTGGTGTCATGGGGTGGAGCCAAGGTATTTACCACCGGCTGGTGGGAAAGCCAGCTTGAAGATTTCTTCCGCCAGATTTAAAGGAAGGACATATAGGGATGAACAATATATCCACACCCTAAATACAGGTTACCAACCGCAACAGGGAGTTCTAGGAATGGTATATGTTGTTCATCCACACTATCTGGCAGGTTCCTTGTCGCTTAAATCTTGCCGAAGGTCTTCAAGCTGGCCTCCCACCCACCCGGTGGTAAAACCTCGGCTCCGCCTCCCATGACACCAGATCTAGCTCTGGAAGCCAGGTTGTGCTGCAGCCCGGGAGGTCAGGTGGGTCATGTGGATGAACATATATCATTCCTAGAACTCCTGTTACAGGTGAGTAACCTGTATTTCTAGGGACATGGATATGTTGTTCATCCACACTATCTGGCAGACTCCTAGCAGTTCTCCGGGAGGAGGGAGGCAAGGTGCACAATTCTACTTAGGAAATAGAGACTGGAGAACCGGAGGCCCCAAACCAGCATCCCGCGTGACTCAAGGTCGATGTGGTAATGGGTGATGAAGGTATGCTGCTGACTTCCAGGTAGCAGCCCTGCAGATTTCTGGATAGGGATGTCCTCGGAAGCAGCTACACTAGTGGTGATGGCGGGTAGAATGAGTCTCATCCCTCTGGGAGGCTCCATGCCCGCCAACTTATAGCAGAGATCTATGCAGGAGGTGACCCACCTGCCTATCGTCCGCTTGGCTGCACGCCTGCCAGGTGCGCTTCAGCGTAGGTGACAAAACAGCTGCTTAACCTCTCCTGAACTTCAGCCGTCCACCCTGTAATAAGAAGCGCCTTCTAGGTCCAGAGTATGGAGCCTATGGCCCGGCCCGAGGTGTGATTGGGGTAGAACACTGGCAGAGTCAACACCTGGTTAAGGTGAAACTCCACACCACCTTCGAAGGAATTTCTGGTGGGGGCGAGGACAACCTTTGTCCCTGTGGAAGACCAAATAAGGAGGCTCGATGGAACGCTGGAGCTCTCCCATCCTTTCTGCTGACGTGATAGCCCCTGCTAGGCGGCTCACTACAGGTGAGAGATGTGTCACACCTGTGCATCGGTTCGAATGGTTTGCCCATGAGCTTGGCCAATACCAGCAGTAGATCCCACGAGGTGGAGGTTCTCACAACGGAGGGATATGTGATCAAGGCTTTGGAAAAGGCCCACCACCTTCTCCCACGTCACCGACTGCTTTCTCCTGCCCAGCCCGGGGCAGAGATGGCTGCCAGGTGCACCTTAAGGGTCGCAACCAAGCCCTAGCTGAGAAAAGGGACCACAGGTAGTCCAGAATGCTTTGCTAAGGAACAGGAGGAAGGGTCCAGACCTTGCTCTGACACCAAATGGAGAATCTCTTCCATTTGAAGGCGAGTATTTTCTGGTCGACTCCTTAAGGGACGCCTCAACAATGCTGGGGACCTCGTCGGAAAGACCCAAGCCTGGAACTCTAGCCGCTCAGGAACCAGGCCATCAGGTGCAAGGATTGAAGGTCCAGATGGAATACCTTCCCCTGATTTACTGAGATCAGGTCCGGGTAGCTGGAAGCCGCCGGAGCCTGGAGTCGAGACTGAGGAGATCTGACAACAGAACTGACGGGCCAGTCTGGGGCTACCAGAATCACCTGCCCTTGTCCCTCCTCGCTTGAGAAGCACCTTGTGGATCAAGGGAAATGGGGAAAGGCAGAAGAGGCCCGGGGTCCACGGCCTCGAGAAGGCATCCCCTGCAGCGAACCCTGCTGAGGGGGCGGCATGAAACAGTCTCAGCCGGATTCCTCCCTGAGGCAACAGGTCCGCCTGAGGCGTGCCCCAGTGGAGAAGAGATCTTGTACTACTCCGCAGGAGAGACCACTGTGAGACGCAGCCCCTATCTGGCTTAGGGCAACGCCAGGGTGTTGGAGGCTCCTGCCACGTGAATGGCGAGGAGATCCACCTCCAGGCTGCGCAAGAGACCAAATGCAGAGAGCTTCCTCTGCACAGAGGCATGGAGCGATCCGCCTGGCGGTTTAGGGTAGTACATGGTCGGTATTATCCGTCTGACCTGAAACCACTTGACCCCGTAGAAATGGAGCCAAGGCGTGAGGGCTAGATGAACTGCTCGAAGCTCCAGCAGGTTGATGGGGCATCGGGACTCCCAAGGGGACCAGAGGCCGTGCGCTCTGTGCTCCCCCAGATGGGCACCCCAACCCATCAGAGAGGCATCGGTAGATAGAGAGACCATCGGCCTGGGCGGATAAATGGATGCCCTCCTGCAGATGTGCCGGAACAGTCCACCACTGGAGAGCCGCTTATATCCCTGGGTCACTGTCACTAGCTGATCCAATGGATCAGGCGCTGTGACCACTGGCTGGCCAGTCCCCATTGAAGGGGACGCATGTACCAGCAGGCCCAACGGACCACGCTGGTGCAGGCTGCCATGAGGCCCAGGAGGCGCAGGAAGTCCCGGGCAGGGCGCGATTGCCCAACCTGAAATGATTGGGCAAAGGAGGAAAGAACCTCGGCCCTGTCCGCCGGGAGCCATGCTCTGGCTCAAAGAGAGTCTAGCTCTGCCCCGATGAAATGTATCACCTGCTTTGGCACGAGTTCTGACTTGGCCTCGTTGATGAGGAGGCAAATCTGAGAGCACACCTGGAGAGCCAGATCTCTGGACCGCTCCACCTCCGCTCTGGAGGGGGCTGCAATCAGCCAGTCGTCCAGGTAGGGGTACACCCGGAACCTTCGGTGCCGCAGGAATGCTGTCACCACTGCCATGCATTTGGTGAAGACCCTGGGAGCTAGGGAGAGGCCGAAGGGCATGGTCCTGAACTCGTAAAGGGATCCCTCCGCTCTGAAGCGGAGGAATCTCTGATGAGACGGACGGATTAGAACATGAAAGAACGTGTCCTGGAGGTCCAGGGAACAGAACCACACACCTTGTTCCAAGGATGGGATTATCTGAGCCAGAGTGACCATCCTGAAGGTCCGAGACCTTAGGAACCTGTTCAGGTTGTGCAGGTCGAGAATGGGGCGCCAGCCCCCCATCTGTTTTGGGACCAGGAAATACCTGGACACAAACCCCGGGTCTGGAGGAGGATCCTCCACCTTCCTGATCACCTTTTTCGAGGAGCAGGGAACATCGCTCTCGGGCGGGCAAGGACAGCTGACGCTGTGGCCTCCAAGGGGCGATGGTCGATGGGCGGAGCCTGCTCGAACTCCAGAGGCAGGCCCTTTCCTACCACCTCCAACACCCAGCGGTCTTGTGTGATAGCGGACCAGGCAGAAAGAAAGTGGCGGAGCTGCCCCCACGGGGAACCTAGGGGGAGTGACGAGGCTGGGGCGAGACACCTCAACCCGTCACTGGGCAGGCTTGGAGGAGGGACCGCCGAGGGACCTCTGGGCCTTTACCTCCCTGCTTCCTATTGAGGAAGCCGCTGGCTTGGGTTTGGGATGCCGCCAGCCTGCTGGCCCTGGTGCTGGTGCTGTTGGGCCGGACGTGCCGCAGGCGCAGAAGGACGAAAGTGCTTGTGCTGCTGCTGTCGGCGGCCTTTGTCCTTCTGGGCGGAGGTGACAAAGTCCAGAGTGGCATTGGACTTTTCGATCCGTTGGAGGTGACCTTCCACTCCAGGGCCAAAGAGGTTGGTCCCCAAGAAGGGGACGTCCGCCAACTTGTGCTGGGTATCCGCGTGAAGGTGGATATCCTCAGCCATGCTCTGTGGCGATGGCCACTGTGGTTGCAACCGATCTGGCACAGGAGTCCCCTATGTCCAGAGCTGTTTGAGCTGCTTCCGCCACCGCCTCTACTCCCTGTCCCAACCTGCCAGACCGTGGTCTGCAGGTCGGCTGGGAGATGGGGGATCACCTCATCCAGGGAGCCCATGAGGTGTGGGAGAAGTGTGCCATTAGCACAGCCGAGCTGGCCTGGTGGAGGCACAAGGGAGACGTAGCGCACACCTTTGCGCCTGGGGCGAGTCCAGTTTTTTTTTGCTCTTGTTGGGGGCTTGTCCACGCCCCTAGCTGCTCCCGGAACGCCAGAAAACGCTGTCGGTGACCAAATCCCCCGGCAGAGGGGTGCTACGAAACCCGGCAAAGAGCGGGTAGGGACCGTGATACTTCCCGGCCATCCTGGCCGAGGGTGCAGGACAGGAAGCAGGCCGCTGCCAAAGCTCCAAGGCTGGGACGATACAATGGCCTCAGCCACTGAAAGGCCTCCGTGAGTGAATCCCTCGGTCCAGTATCTCTGTCAGGGGATACTGGCCTGCTTGGATATGGGCTCGAGCTGCATCCCGTGGACTCTGAGATGAGCCGAAGCAGACCCATAAAGGACGATGGGCTTCGCCCAGTGACTGGCCCTCGAGGACTCCAGGTCAACCGGCCTGGAGAACAGGGAGGAGTCGCCGCCTGACTCTGAGGAGTCCGCGAAGAGCTACCTAGGGCCTGAGACACCCTCCACCTGCCGAGGACGGTCGGGAGTGAGGGTGATCGACAACCTGTGGGGCAGGCCTTGACCCGACCGAGAGTCCTTGGTCGGCGCCTCGGATTTCGGTTGTGGAGGCGGAGGTTCCACCACAATCGGTGGGGCAGCAGGTTTCAGCCGAACAACTGGCCCAGGCTTGGGCATCTCGACTGCAACGAGAGGTTGTTTCAGCCGTTCGGGTGACAGCCACTTGATAGCCGGGGAAGGCGTCAGTGTCGACTTGCTCCCAGACAAAAGTAACTGCTGCCACATCAGGTCCTCGTAGCATCGACGCAATCTGCACCAAAGCCTCTCCTCTTCCGAGGAGGAAGACGAGGACAAGTGGCGTCGCCGCTTACCTCAGGCCGAGACCGCCGACGTTGGAGGGATCGGCTGGACTGAAGAGGTCCGAGACCGAGATCCTCTGTGTGTCCAAGGATGGGCCTGGGAAGGAGCAGGGGACATCCGCTCTTCCCTCGGCTTGGACACCTTAACCGGGGACTACTGCACCGAGGGCGCTGGCAGATCCTCAGTCTCCACCGGGGGAACTGGCGAAGAAGGGTTGTCTGCTTCACTAGTCAATCAACTCTGCCTGACGGTCGAGAAAACTTCGACCACGCCGACGGGTGTCTCGCCGCTGACCTTGACGGGACGCTATGAAGCCAGCGGTTTTAGCCGCAACCTCGACCGAAGTCGACTGTCGGTTGTCCGGGGAAGGGGACCTCTCCCGCTCCCATGAACGCAGACGATGGGACTTACCCTTGGAATCCTTCTTTTTGGACCGAGAGGAATGTCCCGATGGCCCCTATCCCTTCGTGGAAAGGGAATGGCAAAGCTCCTTGAACGAAGCAGAATACGAGGTACCCAAAGAGAGCGGGATAAAAGTCGCGACCTCCTCCTCGAGGGCGATCATCTGCTCCAGCTGCACAGCCGAGCCAGCCGCCGCGGTAACCGCCCAACGGGCCTCTTTCGACTTTACCGGCTGATAGCACTTCTCGGGCACCCAAGCTTCAACCGGGCAGCGCCGGTCCTCCAAGACGCTGGTCGAGAACGAACAGCATGACCTCGCAGGCCTGTGGGTCGTGTTCTTAGGCCGAGGCAGTAGACGACGTGGAGTGCGGATCCATCCTGGACATCTTTTGCCGACAAGGGCAACTACTAAAAACTGAGTCAATTTGGTCCATCGCAGCCGCGAGGGGAAAAAGCGCGAAGACCGTCTTGAAAATTTTTTAAACGAAGTTTCGGATCAACTGAAGAGTTAGGATCTAGTCTATCACGCACAGCGCCATGGAGAGAACCTGAGCTTCCATGCGGTAAGGAAGAGCTGGCGTAATGGGGTGGAGCAGAGAGTTTTACCACCCAGGTGGGTGGGAGGAGCCAGCTTGAAGACCTTCCGGCAAGATTTAAAGCGGCAAGGAACCTGCCAGATAGTGTGGATGAACAACATATCCATGTCCCTAGAAATAGTCTTCCTCTTAAAGGCACCCCTGGGTTGCTGACTCCTAGGATGCTGCTTGAAGTTGCGACGAAATGGCTGTCGCTGGGATGACTTAGGCGGAGATTGGTACAGAGTGTGAACTGAACGGATAGCCTTACCAGACTCTTTGAGGTGGATGATTATATCCTGAGAATCCTTACCAAACAAGACAGTTCCTCTACAGGGAGCATCAAAAATCTTAGACTGGATGTCCAGAGCAAACCTCGAGACCCTAAGCGAGGAGAAGCAGCGTAGGCAAATTCTCATAGTCGTGGTTCTACTTGCGGAGTCCGCAGAATCAAGCCGGACTTGAAAAGGTGCAATAGCTCAGCCTTCCCGGGGAGACCCGGAGAAGCATGTGCCACCTCAAAAGCCTTCCCCCACAGGGCATTCTGATATTGAACCATGTGGGCAAGGAAGTTTAGAGAACAGATAGCACATGTGGCTGAAGAGTAGACCTTTCTGCCAAACAAGTCTGCCTAGAGTCCTTATTAGGATTCTGAATGCTGAGGTGCCGGGTTCATTTTGAATGGTCATGGGCTGCGTTAACGACCAAATCAGCCTCCAGGTGCTCCTCATAAAAGGGTTAATCCCTTGGGGCATTATACAGGCGATCCGCCTTCTTGGACGTCGCCAGTGTTGTGGAGGGGTGCTACCAAGCAGCCCTACTGACGACCTTGAAGGAGTCGATTGAAGAGGGAACTACTAGAGGCAAGAATTCCTTCTTGTGGAGTTCAGTGGCTAGCCAACATTGCTCGGGGTCCACCTCCTCGGTATCTCAGCTCATGAAGGCCTAGACATGCCTCATCACATCCATGAAAGTTGGGTCATCTAGGGGAGACTGCAGGGTATCCTTGGGCTCCTCCGGCTCGAATGGGAGATCCAAATCGCCAGACTTGTCGTATGAGGTGAAAGATGAACACCCCCATGACTCACACAAATCCGGAAAGGAGGAACACAGAGACGTATGCCGATGAGTCTTAGAACGACCGGTGTCAGGCCTTGCTGGTTGTGGTGTAGGCTGTCTAGGAGTTGGCATCCGAGTCTTCCTAGGAGAAGCCTGGTCCTTAGAAGGATTGGGCGAAGGGTCCCTCTGAGTTGGAGGTGGGGGCTTCTTCAGGGCCTCCTCGTATTTGAAGTACACCCACCAGGCCGCAAAATGGGTGTTAAGGTCTGCGGGTGGGTTCTGAGGCAAGGCTGGGGGAACCGGCATCTGTGGGGTAGGTTTGGTAGGCCCCAGCGTTGGTTTGTTGGGTTGTGGTTACCCTGATTCGGGTTAACCAGCGTCAGATCCCGAGGGAAGAAACTATCTGGCGTTGTTCTGACTGGGGTCGAAAGAACAGGCATCGATCCCCCTGGCGTCGGCTGTACAATGACAGGTCCAGCAAGCGACTGTGGAGGGTTTGGGGACAATGGTTGAGGCATTGTCGGGGTCAGCGTCAGGGAGGCCGGCATCGACAGGACAGGTGCAGGCTGACTCCGGCCTGGAAGGGAAGCCTGTACAGCGGAGCTTACTCCCGAGAAGGGTAGAGGTGACACACTTGTGGGGGAGGAGACCGCATGCCCCTGGCATTGCAAGGTGGCGTCGGTCCCTGACTTCAGAACAGATGTTGTGGACGCCTTGACCGGGAGGGTGACAGGCAAACACCTGCTGCCCAAGGAGGACACAGTTGAGCCACCTGGCTGAGGACCGGTCTGTTGAATGGACCTGAGCTTCAGGAGCTGAGAGGCTGGGGACAAAGTCCCATGCCCCAAGGAACCACCGCTCAACACAGTTAGGAGAGCGGGCGGTCTGACCACTGGCAGCCCAGAGGGAGAGAGCGTGCTCATGGAGTGGAAAGGACCAACCTCCCACGAGAGGAAGATCCATGATCGGAGTCCGATTTGCATGGGGACCAGGAGCAGGAAGCTGACCAGAGTTCTCCCTGTGCTTCTCCTGGTGTTTGTGCTTTCCCAAAGGCTTCTTCTTTGTCCTTAGCTGAAGAAGTGGGGACCCCAGAGGCCGAGGAAGCGGAGGTGCTCTGGTGAAGCTCCTTCTCCTTCGCTGAAAGTTTTTGCTGCAGCAGGAAGGCTTCCAGTGTCTTCTGGCGGTGAAGCCAGGTGCTCTGGTTAAGATCCTGGCAGTGCTGCAGGCCTCAATGTTGTGGTCCGGGCCTAAGCCAAGCAGGCACGCTGAATGGCCATCCTTGTGGGGAAGCTGTTTGCCACAAGCACACTTCATTTGCCGCTGTTCAACAGACGAGGAAGGCAAAGAAGACATGCACAGACTGCAGTTAAAATGGAGAAAAATTTGAAAATAATATAGCACAGGTAACATGGAGAAAATGGCGGTCGACTAAAGCAGGAGGAGTCCATGAAGGTCCGACTTGAGCGGGTCGACGGCGGAAAAAGAACTGAGGTGGTGCTGGGGGTCCACCCCTTTTATACCACAGGCAGATGCTGGTGGCGGGCCGACATCAGGGGGTGGTCCCCCGCTATAGATTGTTAGCTAGAAGTTTTCCATGGTGTCCTGGGCTTCAGTCCTTATGGTGTAACCTGCTGCAAGAGCTCCCTCGAAGTGAGATCTACAGTGATGTTACAACAGCATCATCCAGAGCAGTACTCATAGCTACCAGGTAATCTCTCATAAAAAAATGTTGTTTATTTTTTTTTTTTTTTAGTTTAACCAGGAGAAGCACACAGAAGTTAAGTGACTTGCTCAGGGTCACACAGTATGTAAGTGGAACAGAAAACAGAAAGCTGTTGACAAAACTTGGCTGAAAAAAACAAACAGGTTACTTACCTGTAACAGTAGTTCTGGGAGTGGTATATGATGTACATCCACAATTCTGGCAGTGTTCCTTTCCATTTAAGGCTTGCCAGAATGTCTTCAAGCTGGCTCCTCCCACCCACCCACCCATGTGGTGACTGCCTTAGCACCGCCCCGTAATGTCAGATCTTACCCGCTGGAACAAGACCGGGTGCCACTTGCCAGAGTGGGTCAGTGTGGATGAACACCATATACCACTCCTAGAAATACTATTACAGGTGAGTAATCTGTTTTTCTAGGGAAGTGGTTATGATGTATTATCCACACTTCTGGCAGACTCCTGGCAGTTCTCCGGGAGGAAAGTGCAAGGTGCACACCCCTATTTAGGGTAGGGAGACTGGAGAACTGAGGCCCCAAAACCAGCATCCCGGCATGACTCAAGGTCAATGTGGTAGTAGGAAATGAAGGTGTGTGCCGACTTCCAGGTAGCAGCCCTGCAGATTTCCTGGGTAGGGACATTCCTGGAAGCAGCCACTGAGGCAGTGGTATGACAGGTGGAATGAGCCCTCAGCCCTACGGGGCTCCCTACCCACCAACCTATAGCAAAGGTCAATGCAGGATACAATCCCACTGCCAATCGTCCGCTTAGCTGCTGGTCTGCCAGGTGCTGCTTCAGTGTAGGTGACAAACAGCTGGCAAATCTCTCCCGAACTCCAGCCGTGCACTCATAGTAGATGAGCACTTACCGCAGGTGCAAAGTATGGAGCCTGTGCTCGGATTCTGAGGTGTGGAAGGTGAAGTACACCGGGAGATTGATCACCTGGTTAAGATGAAACTCAGATGCAACCTTCGTAAGGAACTTCAGGTTGGGGTAAAGGACAACCTTGTCCCTGTGGAAGACCAGGTAAGGAGACCCCACTGAGAATGCCTGGAGCTCACTAATCCATCTGGCTGATGTGACAGCCACCAGGAAGGCAGTCTTCCACGACAGGCGAGACATGTCACACCTGTGCACTGGTTCGAATGGCTTCCCATGAGCTTTGCCAACACCAGCAGCAAGTCCCAAGGTGGTGGTGGTTCACGCACTGGAGGGGAAATGTGGTCAAGGCCTTTTAAAAAAGCGCCAGACTACCTTCTCCTGTGCCACTGACAGCATACCAGACCACACCCGGTATGCAGAGCTGGCTGCCAGGTGCACCTTAAAGGAGACAAGAAATCTGTGCTAATTGGCAACAGTTAGTAATATTCATAGTAAGAGAAATACTAAACTTGCCTCCAAATGAACCACATTTAACTGTACCTTAATAAATATAAATGTGAAAAACTGTGTTTTCAACTGTTTTCTTCTTATGGACAACATTCTGCAATGTTCTTTTCATGGTACCAGTAATTTGGAGTGTTTACAATGTCGTGGTTTGAGTACAGCATGCTAAACATGAGCTATTGTCCTATCAGAACCATGCTTAGAGTTCTTTGCTTAAACCGTGACATAGTTAAAACTCCAGATCACTGGTTCCGTGAAGAGAACTGCAACAGAATGCTGCCCATAAAAACGAAACAATGCAAAATACAGTTTTTCATATCACTTTTTTTCAGGTACAGTTATATATGGATCATTTAGGCTTAAGGATCTCATTTCTGTAAATGGGAACATTATAAACTACCAATCAGAAATCATTTCTTGCCCCCTTTAAGGGTCGTAGACCAAAGGCCCGAATCAGAGCAGGACCTAAGGTAGTCGAGAATGCTAGCCATCAGACAAGATGAAGGGTCAAGCCCCTTGCCCTGGCAATAAATGGGAGAATCAATTCCATTTGAAAGCATAGCATTTTTGGGTCGACTCGTGAGAAGCCTCAACCGTGGTGAGGACATCTTTGGAGAGACCAAAATACTCTAACTCTAGACGCTCAGGAACCAGGCTGTCAGGTGCAGGGATTGAAGTTCCGAATGGAGTATCTTCCCCTGACTGCAAAAGAGCAGGTCTGGGCAGAGAAGAAGACGCCACGGGAGCCTTCTGCTGAGGAGATCGGGGTACCAGAACTGGCAGGGCCAGTATGAAGCCACTAGGATTATCTGTGCCTTGTCCCTCCTGGCTTTGATCAGTACTTTGTGGATCAAAGGAAAAGGAGGGACGGCACAGAGGAGGCCCATGGTCCAGGGCCTCGAGAAGGCATCCCCCCTGCAGTGTTCCCTGCTGAAGGGGGCGGGCACAATACAGCCTCAGCTTTGCGTTCTCCCTGGAGGTGAACAAGTCCATCAGAGGAGTGCCCCAGTGGGAGAAAAGGCTGTGTACTACATCTGGATGGAGAAACCACTCGTAAGACGCCTTGCCCACATGGCAGAGGGCATCTGCCAGCTTGTTGGAGATGTGAGCCATATGGATGGCCAGGAGATTGGCATCCAGTCTGAGTACGAGGGTCCAGATGCGGAGAGCTTCCCTGCTCAGAGGAATGGAGTGCATCCCATTCTGTTTGCTAAGGTAGTACATGGTCATGGTGTTGTCTTTCTGGACCTGAACAACCTGACCCTGAACGTGCAGAGCAAATGCCATCAGCGCCAGCCAAACCACCCGAAGCTCCAGCTTGATATGGCATCGGACTCCTTGGGCGTCCATGGTCCGTGGACTCTGTGGTCCCCCAGGTGGGCACCACAGACCATCAGGGAGGCATCGGTCGTGAAGGTGACTGTCGTCTCTGGGAGGACAAATGGGATCCCTTTGTGCAAATGTTCCAGGACTAACCACCACTGGAGGGTGTTCCACATCGGCTGGGTCACAGTGACTGGCTGTTTGATGTGACCCTGACACTGAAACCATTAGTGGGCAAGCTCCCACTGCAGAGAACATAGTCTCCACTGGGCCCAACGGACCACAGTGGTGCATGCCACCACGTGTCCTAGGATGTGCAGGAAGTCCCAAGCAAGGCGCAGCTGCCTAACCCAAAATGATCGGGCAAAGGAGGAGAGAGCCTCTGCCCTTTCCGCCGGAAACCGAGCCCTGGCTCTGCAAAGAGCTCCGCCCCAATTAAGTGCATCACCTGCGAAGGTACGAATGCCAACTTGACCTCATTGACCAGAGG
Source organism: Neoceratodus forsteri (assembly GCA_016271365.2). Taxonomy (NCBI): domain Eukaryota; kingdom Metazoa; phylum Chordata; order Ceratodontiformes; family Ceratodontidae; genus Neoceratodus; species Neoceratodus forsteri. The sequence goes on from JADMNL010000025.1 coordinate 310,423,297, forward strand.
CTAAGGGGCAAGTAGGTCTGGAGGGCCAGGTTCCTGGACTGCTCCACCTCCTCTGTAGAAAGACTCGCTATAAGCCAGTCATTTAGGTAGGGGTACACCCGGACCCCTCTGTGCCTCAGGTAGGCTGCCACCACTGTAATGCACTTGGTGAAGAGACTACGAGCCGATGAAAGGCTGAAGGGCATGGCCTGGAACTTGAGAACTCCCTCCACACGGAACAGCAGGAACTGGCGGTGGGACGGATGGGGACATGGAAGAATGCATCCAGAAGATCCAGGGAGCAGAACCACATGTCCTACTCCAGAGATGAACAATCTCAGACGGAGTGACAACCCTGAAAGTGTGCGACTGAAGTAATTTGTTCAGGTCATACAGATCTCAGATTGGGTGCCAGCCCCGTCTGCTCTGGCATCAGGAAGTACCTGGAGACAAATCCTGGGTTTACTGGAGGGTCCAGGACTAGAGCCACTCCCTCCTTCTGGAGGAGCTGGGCAATATCTTTCCGAAAGGCTGACAGCATGTCGGCGGACACCTTGTCCTCCCGTGGGGCATGGGTTTGGCAAGGCAGGTAAGCCAAGAACTCTAGAGGCAGACCCTGACCGACAACCTCGAGGACTCATCTGTCCATGGTGACAGCGGACCAGGCAAAAAGGAAATGGCACTGCCGGCCCCCCAACGGGAGGACCCAGAAGACTCGGGACAGGCATGGGGGAGGCACCCCTCATCTAGTCACTGGGCAGGCTCGGAGGCAAAGGAGGGACCGTTTAAGGAAGCAGCAGTGCCTCAACCACCTGGCTTTCAGACGACTGAAACAGACTTTGGTCAGGGACAACAAGCCTGGGTGTGCTGACCAGCTGGGAGCTGGGCCGGCATGGCCGCAGGGGCAGGAGGGGTCTGAGAGGGCTTCTTCCTTTGGAGCCTAGAGCCCTTAGAATCCCTCTGGGCAGAGGTTACAGAGTCCAGGGTGGCAATGGACTTCTCCGTGCGAGTTAGGTGTCCATCCACCCCGGCCCGAAAAAGTCGGTGCCCAAGAAGGGAACATCTGCCAACTTGTGCTGGGTATCTTCCGTAAAGGTAGAGATCCTCAGCCAAGCCTTGCGGCGCATGGCCACAACTGCAGTCACAGACTGGGCAAATGAATCACCAATGTCCATGACCATGGCCGTCTGGAGCTGACTTGCTTGTCAGTGGTCTGTAAGTCAACCAGGAGCTGGGGACGCAACTCATCAAAAGTACCCAAGAGGGCATGAGCTAAATGGGCCATCAAAAGGGCCGAACTCCCCTACTGAAGGCTGAGAGAAGAGGTCACATAGACCTTTTAGGCTATATGATCCAATTTCTTGGATTCCTTGTCGGGAGGCTTATCCAGGTCCCCGATATTGCTGGTGTGCCGAAACACCGAGTCGGCCACCAGATCCTCGGGCCAAGGAATGTTTGGTGAAATCTGACAGGGAGTCGGTGGGGACCACATAATTGTGAGCCAACCATGCAGATGGTGCAGGTCAAGAGGTGGTGCTGCCAAACCTCCAGAGTGGGGCCAAGAATGGCCTCTGCAACCAGGAAGGCCACTTCAAGAAAGTCACCCCGGTCAAACGGTAATTGGCCTGTTTTTGGACAGGCTCCATCTGGAGTCCCATAGATTCAGAGATCAAACAGAGCAGCACCGCTAAAGAGGTGGAACCATGCTCCACGGACAAATCCTCTCCCAACTCAGTGTCCAACAGACATGAGTATAGGGAGCAGCCCTCAGACTCTTAGGATTCATTGAAAGGCGGTAGACCACCAGAGTCCCCAATGACCCTACAGGATTGAACAGGAGTCACAGAGAGTGACAGCCGACGAGGAAGCCCGAAAGTGGTTCAGGCATCCTTTTGTGTGTGTGTGGGGGTGGGGGGAGAGACCCATCGGCAGCTGCTTAGCCAGCGGCTCCACCTGGATGGGCGGAGAGGCTGGAATAGGCAGAGCCAGAACTGGCAGAGGCACAGTAGGCTGGGGCCTGGGTGGCGGGAGCCACGGAAGAGCTGGGGTAGGGGCCAGAACCAATCCCGTCCAGCATGAGCTGATGCTACCAGTTCCTCGCAGCATCAGTGCATTTTGTGGTGGGGCCTCTCCTAGTCCGAGGAGGAAGAAGAAGAGTAGTGGCGTGCCGCTTGCCCAAATGCAGAGATCTGGAATGCTGATGCAGATGTGAGCTGCTCGGCTCCAGACATTGGGACTGAGACCTCACCCATCAGAGATGCCGACAGTGAGACTGAGAGGGAACCGTCCAAAAGCCAAGGATCCTCCTGGGTAATCGGATCCAGAGAATTATGGACAGGATAAGTGGACTGGTCCAACCTACCTGAAGAAGTGACAGGCAGAACCGGAGTCATAAACAGGGAGGTATCAGCCTCATCTGGTGATAATGCGTCGACTGGTTCAAGAAAAATCTCGACGGGCATCTTGATCAACTAGCCCGATGGGGAGACCATGGAGCCAGCGGCCTCAGCCAAAGGGCTGACTGTAGTCGAAACCTCCACAGAAGCAGGGCAATCCGAAGCCCGAGAGTGCTCACGATCCCACAATCGATGGCGAGACTTCTTTTTAGTCTCCTCCTTTCAAGATTTGGATTTTGTGCCCTTAGAGGGGCCCTGCTCAAAGGTCAGAAAGGACTGGCACAAATTTCTGAATGCCCCTGTGAAGGTGGCGCCAAAGAAAGCGGCACAAAGGCCAAAGCCGAAGAGGCATACATACATATGAACATACGAAGAAGCCAGCAGAGGAAGGCCATTTGGTTTATCAAGACTGCTTGTATTGTAGGGTCCACAGCTAGAGCTACTGTCACTGCCCACCCTCACCACCCATGATCCTTACCTTCCCCATGCCTATCCCAGCCTCTCTTAAAGTTGCTCACCATCTTCAACGAGATGACCTCTTACGGCAGCGCATTCCAAGTGTCCACCACCCTCTCTGTGAAGTGCTTCCTGACTTCCCTCCTAAACCTCCCAGCCTCCAGCTTAAGACTGTGACCCCCCCCCCCCCGTATTATGGCTGCCTCTCAGTTTAAAGAGATTCCCCTTATCAACCTTATTTATCCCTTTCAAGTACTTGAAAGTCCCAATCATGTCCCCCCCTCTCTCTACAGTCTTCCAGGGAGCACATGTCCAGTGCCTTCAACGTCTCCTCGTATGCCTTACCTTGCTGACCCAGTATCATCTTTGTAGCCATCCTGCGGACCTTCTCCAGCAGGTTAATGTCCTTTTTGAGATGTGGGCACCAGTACTGAACTCCATGCTCTAGATGCGGCCTTACCAGTGACCTGTACAAGGGCAGTATAACCTCTTCTCTCCTACTACTGAACCCCTAGATATGCATCCCAGCATCTTGTTTGCCTTTGCTGCTGCTTTCTTGCGCTGCGTGGAGTGCTTGAGGTCACAAGTGATCATCACTCCCAGGTCCTTCTCCTCTGATGCAGATATTTGGACTCCACCCAGGTTGTACTCTGTCCTGGGATTCTTGGCTCCAATATGCATAACTTAGCATTTCTTGGCATTGAAGCCAAGTTGCCAGATCCCGGACCACCTCCCGAGCTTTTCCAGATCTTCCCGTAGGTCCCGTATCCCTTCAGCTGTGTCCACTCTCCCACAAAGCTTGATGTCATCCGCGAATAGGCACATTTTGCCCGTAATGCCATCCCTAATGTCACTGATGAAGACACTTAACAACACCGCCCTATACCGGTGGTTTCGCGGACCCCACTGTTTACCTCTTTGGTGCCACATACCTCTCTCTAAAACGACCTTCTGGGTTCTGTCCCTCAGCCAGTTTTCCACCCATCTGGTCATCTTTTCCCCAATCTCGAGATCCACCAACTTCCTGATCAACCTTTTGTGGGGCACAGGGTTAAAGGCCTTGCTGAAATCAAGATAGCGGTTGTCTACCACTTGGCCCGTCTACTGTCTTAGTGACACAGTCAAATAAGTCAATCAGATTCATTTGGCACCAGCTTCCCCCATATGAACCCATGCTGCCTCGCATCCTGGAGACCATGCTCCTCTAGATAGTCCACCAACCTTTCCTTTAGTATAGTCTCCATGAGCTGGCCCACAATGGAGGTCAGACTGACTGCTCTGTAATTCCCTAGGTCAACTCTGGGACCGCCTTTGTGGAGGGGCACTACGTGTGCTGTTCTCCAGTCCTGCAGTACCACGCCTGACTCTAGTAAACTATTAAATAGGTCTGCCAGTGGCCCTGCCAGCTCCTCAGCCAGTTCCTTTAGTACCCTTGGATGTACTCTGTCCGGGCCTGGTGATTTGTCCAACTTCTATGCCAGCAGCCCCTTCCTCACTCTACCACTGCATCTGTGTTTCTCTTCCCTCACTCCTCTTTTCCCTCCTGAAGGCACTGGTTCATCCTTCTCCCTGGTGAAGATGGAATAGAAGTATTCATTTAATATCTCTGCTTTTCCCCCCATTATCCTCCACCCACTCCACCCCTTTCTTAAGCCTAACAATCCCTACCTGCTTGTCCCTTTTCTAACTTACATAGCGAAAGTTAGCCCTCTCCACCTTCTTAAATCCTTCAGCTATCTGCAGCTCTTTCTGTGCCTTTGCTCGCTGGACTTCCTTACTTGCCTCACTAGCCAACCTTAGGTAACTTTCCCTATCCACCTCTCTCTTGGTCTTCCCGAATTTTCTATTATGCCAACCTCTTTATCTTTACTGCCTGGGCAACCCCAGAACTGCTCCATGGCCTCTTCAAAGGCTGCAAGCTGTTCAGTGGATCCCACAGCGACTGCCTGGGCATCTGTCAACCGAGCGGGGTATCCCATTCATCTGGGCACCCCAAAAGTAGCAGAGCATGCTGGTCTTCGAAAGTACTAGGATGCAGGTAGACAGAGGCCACGCCTGGGGATCCCACTGTGGGTTTAGGAGCAGACGCAAGGTGTGTGGGTTCGTCTGGGACATCTTCTGCCCATATTCGCATTTTTTAAAACAGGGCGCCAACTTCGAGTCATCCATGATGAAGTATCAGACATTGCCTGAAGACACAAGGAGAATCGCAAAGTTTTGAAGCAAAGGGCCTAGTTGGCACAAGAGGGGTAAGGAGGGAACCTTCTTCCAGCAGAAAGGAAGATCTGATGTCACGGGGCACTGCCGAGGGAGTTACCACTCGGGTGGGTGGGAGGAGCCAGCTTGAAGATGCCTTAAAGGGAAAGGAACACTGCCAGAAGTGTGGACAGTACATCATATCCACATCTCTCTGGAACATCTATTTACTAGTCCTGAACTGACAGCTAGAAATGTTCACTGGTCCACCCTAATGAACCAAACTGTAATGGTATATATAACATCCTGTAACATTTACATTTATAAAATGCTTTGCTTGTATGACCAACTTTTCCTAAGCATCTAAGCCAAATATGTCTGCGCAGTGCAGACGAAAACTTGGAGTAATATTAAACTGATTCTCAATGGTGCTGTAAGTGCATGACGCAAGATGGAGAGGAATGAAGGCTAGGAGAAGCAGGGTCTGAGGGAAAGGGACAGCAAGTGCAGGGGGCTAGTTGCAGGAACAAATGTGTATGGAAGGGGGGGCGAGAACAGTGAGGGAAATGAACGGAGAAAGCAGACTGCTCTGATGAAGTTTTACAACAGAGAACAGAGAGCAGCAGTAAGTGTAATGGAGGCAGACGAGGAAAAGAGCTGTTACATAGGAACTTACCGTACCAGCAGATCTTCGAGGGAATCTCTGTCAGGTCACACCTATGGAACTCAGTTGTCAGGCATCAGGATCCCACAGAAGCTTTTTCTCCAGCAATCTATTAGGGCCACCCACGCCAGGTTCTGACATCACACATCCTATATAAGCAAGGGTGGACCCGCTCCCTCCTCAGTTCTTTCCCTAGCTGGAGGCCATAGGAGACAGAAGTCCCACCAGGAACCGGGGAGAGAATGTGCCCAGTTAGCAGAAAGGCTGGAGCAACAGGACAGCCAAGCTGTAGAGAGAGAGAGAGGGGATGGAGGGAGGGATGGCATGACCTGATGACAGAGACTCTCCGCGAAGATCTACTGATACGGTAAGTTCTTATGTAACTGCTCTATCTTCTTCAGGGATATCTCTGTCATCAGGTCACACCTATAGAACGAGTCCCAAGCTGAAAGCAAGGACAGTCAGGGAGGCAGGAAGGCCAGAGGCCCTAACAAAGAAGGCCCTGAAGCACAGCTAGGCCAAAGCCTGTCCTCCTTTTAGAGGCAATGTCCAGACTGCAGTCCTTGAAAGTGCGAACAGTACTACAAGTGGCAACAGCACAAATCTCGGCTGCAGACACACCCCTGAAACAGGCAACTAAGCACAGGAATTTCCTTACCGTACTTCCTGTAACAAAAAATAACAGTTGGCCAACCATTTGGACAAGCATGGTTTTGAAACTGGAGCACCCTCTCTGTCAGGAGCAAAAGAAAACTGCAAAGACTTCCTGCAGTCCCTCATATAGTATGTATAGTAACGCAAAATTCTATGCTCATCCAAAGTGTGGAGAAATGCTTCCCCTGGATCGGCATGCTCAGGGAAATAAACAGGAAGGTGGATGGACTGATTTAGGGTAAACTCAGACACCATCTTAGGAAGAAACTTAAGGTTAGTACGCAAATACAGGTTACTCACCTGTAAAGTACAGTTACGTAAGAACTTACCGTAACAGTAGATCTTCGAGAACAGCTCTTGCAGCAGGTTACACCACTAGGACTGAAGCCGGCAGGTGCCAGGACCCCAAGGAAATTTTCTAGCTAGCAGTCTTCAGTGAGGACCGCCTCCGACGTCGGTCCCGCTCCCGACGTCAGCCGTAGTACATAAGGAGGCGGTCCCGCCACAATCCCCAGTTCTCCCGCCGGAGACTCCCGGCCACTGGATGACATCAGAAGAGGAGACCGAGGATCCGCCATCAGATGGCCAAGACTAAAACAAATTGTCCCATCTCGTAAGATGGACGTTCGAGTATGACCTCACCTCCTCCAGAAGGAATGGTATGGAGAGCCTGCTGCAAGAGCTGTTCTCAAGATCTACTGTTACGTAAGTTCTTATGTAACTGTACCATCTTACTTCGAGATACAGCTCTTGCAGCAGGTTACACCATTAGGACTGATTCCCAAGCAACGGCGACATTCTAAAGCCATCAGGAGGAGGGAGAACAGAGAGGACCACCCTGCTGGAGCCTAAGACAGAAGTCCCCGAAGGACGGCTAGGCCGAAACCAGCCCTTCGCCTTGAAGCGATGTCCAGGCTACAATGCCTAATAAAGGTATGCACCGAGCTCCAGGTGGCTGCATCACAAATAGCTGAAGTGGACACATTCTTCAGCGCTGCAAAGGAGGTGGCCACTCCTCTGGTAGAACGGCCCTTGACCGCGCCTGGCAAGGGTTTGCTGCGCTTGTCATAACAGAAAGAGATACATTGAATGAGCCAACATAAAAGGGTCTGCTTCGAAACAGGGGCCCCTTTCATCCTCTCAGCAAAGGATACGAACAACTGATCCGCTTTCCGGTGCTGTTTGGTTCTGGTCAGGTAATATCTAAGACACCTGTGAATATCCAGGGTGTGAAGCAGTGCTTCTCCTCGATTGGTGTACTTAGGAAAGTACACTGGTAAGTCGATATCCTGATTAAGAGTAAGGGCTGAAACCACCTTAGGCAGGAACTTAGGATTTGTCCTCAGGGATACCCTATCCTGGTGGAAAATTTAATAAGGCTCTTTGCACATGAGTGCATGCAATTCGTAGATTCTTCTCGCCAAAGTAACTGCAACTAAAAACAACGTTTTCCATGACAGAAAACGTAGCTCGCAATCTGCGGCTGGTTCAAAGGGTGGCAGCGTAAGCTACTCCAGGACAAAGGGCAAGTCCCAAGGAGGAACCAGATCCTTGATAGGCGGCCTAAGGTGGAGGACCCCCCTTAAAAAGGCACAAGTAGTATCCAATTGAGCCACCATACAATAGCCTATGAGGGCATGATAAGCTGAGATTGCACAAAGGTGCACTTTGATCGAGGAGTAAGCTAGCCATGATTGAAAAAGGGAAAGCAGGTACTCCAGAACCAGCTTCTCAGGACAGTCTAAGCGCGAGAAACCGCGCGTTTGAACCCACAGGCAAAACCTGCGCCACTTCATGGCGTGTGTTGCCGGGTTTCTACGGCAGACAGCATCGCCTGCCACCTCTTAGAGACCCTCACATATCATGGGCTATGCTTCTAGGAGCCAGGCATGTAGGTTCAATTAATGCAAGTCCGGATGGACTAGTGAACCCTCTCCTGAGACAACAGATGGGAGCTGATTGGCAAAGGAAACGGAGGTTCCCGAGATAACTGATGCAGTAGCGGGAACCAGATTTGTCTGGGCCAGAAAGGCGCGATCAGGATAAGCCGCGTGCTCCGCGGTTTGAGAACTCTCTGGATCAACGGGAAAGGAGGGAAGGCGTAGAGGAATCTGCCCGCCCAGGAGAGGGACAACGCGTCTCGCCAGAAAACACCAGGCCCTGGATCTAGCGAGCAAAAATTGGGCAGTTTTGAGTTGGATGGGGATGTGAATAGATCTCATTCTGGAGTGCCCCATCTGTGGAACAGATCCTCTGCCACCTCCTGTAGAAGTTCCCACTCGTGGACTCTGGCCTGGGAACGACTCAGGCTGTCTGCGACGGTGTTGTCCACCCCAGGAACGTGAACAGTAATAAGGTTTGCGCCGTGTCGAATTACCCATTCCCACACTCTCATGGCCTCCCTGCAAAGGAGGTAAGAGTGTGTGCCTCCTTGTTTGCTGAGGTAATACATCACCGCAGTATTGTCTGTTTGCAACAAGAGAGTACTCGGTGGAATCTCCGACTGAAAGGCTTGCAGGGCATAATGGACCGCCCTCATCTCCAATATGTTGATATGGAGATGAGATTCCTGGCTAGTCCATGTTCCCTGAGACCTCACCCCGTTTAAGTGTGCTCCCCACCCCAGCCCTGAGGCATCTGTGGAGAGAGTTATAACCGGGGACGTCGCTCTGAAAGGAACCCCCACCGAGAGGGTTTCCGGATCTAGCCACCATTGCCAGTCCTGAACCACAGCCTTCATGATTCTGACTGGATGCTGCAGATGGTCTTGCCGTTGGTCCCACTGCACCCTTAACATCCACTGGGTTACCCGCATGTGGAGTCTTGCCATTGGGACTGTAGGAATGGCCAGCTAAAGGGGAGGTTCTGATAATGGGAGACTTCAACATGCCGATACAGATTGGTCAGTCACCAGCAGGAACATCTGCCAGAACTAGACTCATAGTGGATTCTGCAGGAGGGCCTCCAACAACTGGTACAGCAACCCACAAGAGACAGGCTATCCTAGATCTAGTACTGACTAACAAAGAAGGATCACAGATTCTAGGTAGAAGGTCACCCAGCTGCGACCATCACATGGTATGGTTCAATGCACTACTAATACCCAAATCATCCCATTCCAAAGCAAAAATATGGGACTCTCAGAGGAGCTGACTTTGATAAGATGGCCAACAGAGTTAAGCTAGCCCTGGCAAAAAGAAACACAGGTGAGGAGGTACAGGCAAAGTGGGCAAGCATTAAGGATACAATACTTGAAGCAATATCCATTGTGTTAGACAGAAAAGGAAGTGTAGAAGAAGGAAACCACTCTGGTTCTCAACAGTAGCAGAAAAGGTCAGAGCCAAAAAGGCTGGCCTCTCAGAAAATATAAGGGAACACAAGCGGGATGAAGATAGGGGAGGCATACCAAACTGCCCTAAGGGAAGCAGGTAAGGCAGTAAGGCAGGCAAAGTCCCAAACTGAGGAAACACTAGCACAAACAGTAAAAGAAGGTGACAAGACTTTCATAGATACATTAGTGAAAGGAGAAAGTCCAGAGGGGTATATATAAGCTTTAATGGAGAAAAGGGAGCATGTGAGGAGGAGGACCCTGTAAAGGCATCTATCCTAAGTAGATACTTTGCTCAGTATTTACTGAAGAGAAGGTAGGGCAGGGCCCACAGCTCAGCATCATGGACAGGGGGGAGGGAGGTGAGCACTCTCTCACAAAAGAAAGGTCCCACCAGAGCTTACAAGCTCAGGGTGGATAAGGCAATGGGACCCTGATGGCATACATCCCAGGGTACTTAAGGAGCCAAAGGAGGAACTAGCAGAGCCAAGTAGCAGAATTGTTTAGTGAGTCTCTGAGCACAGGAGAGGTCCCAGAAGACTGAGAAGGGCTCATGTGATCCCACTCCACAAGAGTGGTAGCAGGGAGGAGGCGGGAACTACAGACCAGTCAGTCTTACCTCAGTAGTGGCAAGATTATGGAGGCACTCTAAGGAAAGGATAGTGCAACACCTGGAACTATAGGGCACAGGATCCAAGACAGCATGGGTTTACAAAGGAAGGTCCTGTCAAACTAATCTCATAGATTTCTTTGACTGGGTAACCAGAGTGGTGGACCAAGGGGTAGCAGTTGATGTCGCCTTACCTTGACTTCACAGCAAAGCTTTTGACACTGTTCCACATAGAAGATTGATAAACAAGTTAGGTAGGCCTCGGGTGGGTCAGAAGTTGGTCAACTGGGTGGCAAACTGGTTGACTGGCAGTGAAAATGAGAGTGGTGGTAAATGGTATATAGTCAGAAGAGATGCAAGTCGCCAAAGTGGGGTACCTTGTGGGATCAGTCCTGGGGCCACAGTCCTATTCAACATCTTCATTAGTGACCTCAGAGATGGACTAGAGGGTAAGGCTTGTCTGTTTGCAGATGACACCAAGATCTGCATATAGTAGATGATCCAGAGTGGGGGCAGAATGAGAAGAGATCTGGATAAACTAGTAGAATGGTCAGGGAAGAGTGGCAACTGGATTTAATGTAAAAGAAGTGTAAAATCATGCACATAGGGAAGAGAAACCCCGAAGCCACTTATAGGCTGGGAGGAGTCAGCAGTAGTCACAAAGGAAGAAAGAGACTTGGGTATCATCAATCACTTGATGACCTAAAATCATCCATGGGCAGACCCCAAAGCAGCAGGTAAGGCTATAGGGGGTGTTAGGGCAAAATAGTAGTATCACAAGTCGAAGAGGGAGGTAATAATCCTCTGTACAAGACATTGGTTAGGCCCCATCTGGAGTACTGTGCAGTATTGGAGGCCACACCTTCATAAGGATATTAACCAAATTGAGGGCAGTCCAGAGAAGGGCAACCAAATGGTGGTGGGACCTGATCAGAACATATATGAGGACAGATTAACGGAGCTCAATATGCATACCCTTGAGCAAAGGAGGGAGAGAGGTGATATGATCGAGACATTTAAACACCTTACAGGTAAACAACGAGTGAAAGAGTCTAACATGTTTAAATATAAGAAAATAGCAGGACAAGAGGACACAGCATGAGATTAGAGGGAGGCCGATTAAGGGGAATGGAGGAAATTCTTTTCGTTGAAAGGTGTAGATGCATGAATGGCTTACCATGCTAGTGGTGGCTATGAATACAGTGCAGGGCTTAAACAGGCATGGGATAGGCATAAGGGAGCATACAAATGACTATGAATAGATAGGTCACTGGACAGAGCAAAGTGTCGATGGCACATTTATAAGGTAGAAAAGAAATGGGGCAGACTGATGGCCCCTATGGTCCTTATCTGTCAACTTCTTAAGGTTTCTAATGTTTCTATGTTTCTATGGGTCGCTGTTTTGTGTCCTATAGGCTAAGGACTAGGCTGGGGACGGTCTTCTTCGCTGGCTCAGGTCCCTTTATAAGGGATCGAATGGCGTTCGCTTGTCTCGGAAGAAAGTCTTTCCTTGACGGTGTCCAGAACTGCCCTCATGAGCTGCAGCTCTGGATGATACTATGAGAGACTTCGTAGTTGATGAGGATGCCCGGAGACTGAAAAGTGTCTGGGTATGTTGATGGCTACCAGTAGTGCCTCCTGAAGGGGCCATGAGAAGCCAATCGTCCAGGTATGGGAACACGAGTGGCCCTGTCTCCTCAGAGAGGTTGCTACAACTGCCATGCACTTGGTAAAACCCGTGGTGCTGATGACAGTCCGAAGGGAAGCGTCGAACTGATAATGGCAGCTGTTGAAACTCTAAGCACAGAATCTCTGTGCACCTGAGCAATGGGAATGTGCAGTAAGTCATTCCCATGTCCAGAGATTTTAAGAAAGCGCTCCTTCTTCAGCATGGGGATTAGGCCCGAAGGGTCACCATGCTAGCTACTATACAGATGACCCACAGATTGAGGTCGGTTGAGGTCCGGAGATTGGACGGAGGTCCCTTGCTTTTGGAACCAGAAGAAGTGCGGTAGTATCCTGTCCTCTCTGTTCACTGGAACGCTCCAAAGCCTTCTAGAAGCGTGAGCACCTCCTGCTGTATAAGCAGGGCATGCTGGACCAATAGCGGAAAGCAGAGGGAGGCCTTGTGGGCGCTTGTCTAAGCAAACTCTCATAATGGCCTTTTCGATCAATTGTAGTACCCACTTGTCGGTGGTGATCGACCGCCACCCTGGCAGGTGGTCCAGGATGCGACCCCCTCGACCTCATTTCCCGCTGATCCTGAGGATGGCTGGGCCGGAAGAGCTGCTGTGGTGGTGCATTGATCCTGCAGTGGTTACCGACTCTCGGCTCGCTGGCCTCTGCCTGAGGATGTTCGGCCTGGGCTTTTCGGGTGAAGGGAGCCCCTCTGTTGCTGGTCGGAATGAGGTTGCTGCCTTTGGGTTCGGCTGCGAAACGACCTGCCCCGTGAAGGAACCAGCCGAGACCCATACATAGCATGTGACAGATTCCAACCGCCCTGGTTCTTTTCCTGCAATTTGGTGATCACCTTCCTCCAGGCTTCACCAAACAGAACTTCACCATGATAAGGGGCGTCCATGATGTTCTTTTCTGGATGTCCGGTAAACCCAGAGACACGGAGCTATGAGTGTTCCCGAGACACACGCCTGAGGCCTCATCAGCGTCTGTTTCTATGTCATCTGGGGCCCGAGATATGGACCATGTTCCCATTTCTCCCTTTCTCCTCTTCCCATTTAGATGCACATTGCTCCAGATCCTGGAGGATGGACAACATATGTAGCCATCACGCCATCAAGTGTTTCTCCACCTGCCTCCCTCGGAGCAGCTCATGGAGTGGTGTGAGCCATTCCTCCTCCAGAGAGGAGATAGTCTCGTAGTCACTCTGATACCTCCCAGTCATCCCCTCCAGTTCTCTGGGGTACAATGAGACGGGTCACCAGCTTGTGAGCAGGTGCCTCTTTCGTGCCACAGCTTATGGTTTTTAAGGCCGCACCCCCATTTTCATTTTCAGACACTAGGTGTTGAATCGGTATCATACACTGTTTCCTCATTTATTCAAACTAAGTACCCAATCCATTGTCTTTTTTGTTTGTCAGTCTACCGACACCAATTGAAACATCTCCCCACCTTCATGGGCCACCACCAGTCGGGAGGGAGGTGCGGCTAACAGATTACAAGCAGCAAAAATACCTCAGTGACAGGCGAGCTGCAATGTAGCACGAGAGCAAATAGGCAGACAGCCCGACAACGTCAGCAGCAGCACAGATGAAGGGCACAATAGGCAGCAAGTTCAGGCAGCAACAGCGTTTCATAATAAGCGCAACAGATTACAATGTCACAAACAGCAGCTTGCAGCAAAACTGAACAATTCAGTTCACAGCAACCTATATTCCTATTCCTTCCAATGAAATGACACCTCATATATTTTCCTAATAATGTATATGCCCTTCTTAGACAAACTAAAACAAATCGTACTACTTACAAATCATTATTTGTTTCTCATACCTCATAAAGTTCCACACACCGTCACTAAAACCGTTCGCGGCGTGGTGGACCTGACCAATTTATTCTCTCTAGTACTACAACCTTCACCCTCTCTCCTCCCTCCACGACTGCAACTCCCATCAATGCAATGTTACCTGTCTTTGTTTACATCCCGTTATATACTCCATTATAAATCTGAATGTCGGTTTAGGTTTGCTTTCTAAAGGACAGTTACTTTGGAGGAGAACATAGTTTTATTCAAGAACTTATCTTTCTCACACACTAAATAATCCCAATTGCAGTTAGATCGAACGGTTTTAAAGATATATTTTACACCTACAAACTAACAGGAAGAAAAGGAAAGAGCAAGATGTTAACATTTATGCAAAATTATAAATCCACATTTTACCCTAAAGCCAAACACCACATAACACTGAGATTACATTTCAATGGTCAATAAAGATATGATATTTATGAAATAGCTAGTAAATTAGAGGATTCTGATTAGGTAGTAGCCATGAGTTAGAAGTGACTAATGCATGAATAAGTCCACTACTGTCAGCTGGGCACTGATCGGTACACAAACCTTAGAACTTTCACAACAAATGGCAGCCATTTATTTGTGCTAGCCACAATAAAAGAAATATGGAACCCTCCGTTTCACAGGACCTGACTTTCCTGAATTCCTGCACAACTTGAGGTCACATACACACACACACACACACACACACACACACACACACACACACACACACACAACACAACAAAATTGATACATATCAAAATCTTTCCCCATCTGCCTGTTCTCCTCTCAACGATCTGCCCAGCGCTCACTAGTTCCTTTCTTTATCATTCATCCTCCTCATTTTACTTACTAAATAAATTCAAGATGCAGTATTCATTTTCTGAAAAACAGCTATATAATATCCGCCCAACCCACTTGCTGGTTCTCCTCCTCAACAATAGCTGGCTCTCCTCCTCAAAAGCTGAGCACTACACCCTCCTTAGCTCTTCAACTACCCATTTTTTTTTATTTCATTTTTTAAAATATACCCATTCTTACTATTTGAAAAAGCTATAGGTAACCTCCAATTTCACACAGTACACAAATGTCTCTTAATTCCTGCTGCACGTGACGAGACACACACACCAACAAAATTGGTGCATCTCGAATCTCTCTCCTGTCCATCAGCTGCTGTCTCAATGGCCAATCCACCAGCCGCTCCTAGTTTCTCTTTAGCCTCACTTTTCATCCTTCTCATTTACTTACTAAATAAATTTAAGATGCAGCATTCCTTTAAAAATACCAACTAGCCTTAATCTCTCCCCCTCCTTTCAACCTGCTAGCTGGCTCTCCTCCTCAATAGTTGATCATTACTTTCCTCCTTAACTCTTTAGCTACTCATTTTATCTCTCTTTTTTCAAACATACTGCCCACATTCTTATCTAACTGCTTTGGATTCACACATACTGCAGAGTTTCCCATTATCATAGAAACAGTTCTAGCATCTCACACACACACACACACACCCCCCATCACCACAAGAGCACAGTGTACATTAACCAACTGGTGAAAACATACCTGGAACAGATGATATTTTAACCCACAGACTCACTATCAGACTCAGGTGCGCGAATCAAAGTCTCTTCTTGGCTGAATAGCACGGGCTCAGCACAGCATGACAGACTACAGGAGCAACAGTGAAGAATGCACCGTTTAAGGGGAGGGTCAGGCGAACTCATGTCAAGCGGGGGCAGCGGCTCCCACAATCCTCTCTCTCTCTTCCTCTACAGAGTACAGGGTGGAGTAAGGGTAACGCTCCGTCGGTCGATTAGAACTACAGCCCAGCAAAGGCACTCGGCGCAAGTAGTGTTCCCAACTTCCAGTCCAGACCATCAATCCACAACGGCTCGCTTTCAGAGCTCAGGGGAATTAAAGAGCCGCCTGGCGCCCCTTACTAGGCCGCCTCCTCACAAGTGTAGCGGACCACATTGAGACAAACACATGTCTCAATCAGGTCCGTAAGTAATAAGCGCGGCGTCATCTGAGACCCCCCCCCTTTTACTCCCTTGACTCTGCAAGCACTGTTGGCTGTTGGGCCCTGGAAGCCAGCCTTGAAAATGGGGAAACAATTTGCATAAAGGGAATTGGAAATTTCAAAATGCGCCCGTCGCTTGACGACTTCTGCTACACCACACTGGTCTACAACAAGCGTACCGTACCATATCGATAGCCCCCACTTTATCTCGCCTGGTTGGTGGCCAGGACCGCGGGCGGTCCCTGCGAAGATATAAGCTAGAAAAATTCTGTGGGGTCCCTGGCATACCGGCTTCAGTCTAATGGTGTTACCTGCTGCAGGCTGTTCTTGAAGATCTACTATTCACGAGTAGGATTCTTGTATAACTGTACTTTACGGTAAGTTCTTAGTAACTGTACTTTATATGGTGTAACTACTGCAGAGCCCCCTCAGTGAGATAGTACAGTTCAAACAACATCAAGTCTTGCTATTTCTGACAATTGCAGTGATTCCCAACCTTTCAACTGCGGAGAACTAAGGTTAACTTTCCATGCAGGGGCATGGAGCATGACTTAAAAGCTCAGTTAAGTCTCTGTATGGAGTGTTTGAACCTAAACCGTCAGATTCTTTACTCTGCCTCACTGAAGTGTCGCTCGAGATTCCTCCTTCAACTCGGTTAGAAAGTCAAGTTAAAGATTTCAGTTTTTCGTCAGTTAAAGCGAAAAAGTATCGCATAATCCGGTTCAGTCTCTGCCTGGTTACCGTGAAATTGCTAGATAGGAATTGTTCTATGTTTCTGTGTGGAACACAGCAAAAGTGCGGTCGGTTCGGCTGAACCCGACCATTTGGTACAATTTTGCTATACAGTGTGTGGTTACGGTTCTCATCCGGTTCTGAGAGAAAAAAAAAAAAAAAAAAAAAAAGCGCTTTCAACGTTTTCCAATACCGTGACACGGTTAAGACCGATAGAAGTCTTGCTGGCGGTTGCGAAAAAAAGACAAAGGTTGGTTAGGTTGGCCATGCCTGGGGACCAAGGAAAAAAACCGAACCTGGGTTTCCAACACTGCAGTGAGTGTGGGGGAGGTCTTTGCCAAGGCGATCCCACCATCTGTGTTGTGTCTGGGTTTGACCACCTCGATTCAGCCTGCCAAATATGTAAACATTTTCCCAAATCTACCCTTGAGAAGAGATTAGGTAGACTGAGGAAAAGGAGGCTGAGAAGTCCAGCTGACCCGGATAGCCAGCCAGTTTGGTTTCGGCCGAACCAGAAAAGAGTGCCCTCTGACCAGAGAATCGCCTTCCAGGCAAAGAGAGCCGATTCTGGGGATCGGTTTCGACAAAAAAAGAAAGCGCAAATATAAATCAACGCGATTCGGATCAGAGGTTCATGTTCCGACCACGAAAGAGATAGCCAAGGCGATTCAAATTGTGGAATGGCATCAATCTGATTCCGACCGATCCGGCTCCTTCTAGCAAGGATTCGATTCGGTTGGTTCCCCAATTCAGACATACCCTTGAAAATTTTATAAACGGAGTTTGAAGAGGAAGGGAATTTGAGATTTTGATGTAAGAAGAAGGTCTGGATGTGCCTGTGGAACCGGACATCTCCCCAGACAGACCATCAGGTGTTTCCCTCCTAGGCTTTGCTGAGTCCCTTCCCATTTTATGTTTACAGGAAAGTGATGAGCCCTCCAGCTCCCTATGGAGGAGGCTGTGGAAGATCAAGAAGAGCCTGATTATATACAGATGATGGATATCCCAGAGTCCAGGAGACTGTCTATTCCCCTCCATAAATCTTTTGGGGAAACAGACACAAAAAATCTTAGTCTCTAACACTATACCTCCTGTGGATAAAAGAATGGACAAAAGTATACACTCTCAGGCTCAGACATGGAGTTCTTATATATCAACAATGCAGCCATGTTGGAGTAGTGCAGGCTGCTGCCTGACGACAAGGCAAATATTCACGCCAGCTTCACCCCCAAATCGGCGAGGACTCCAGGAGATTGATGCCATGGCAAAGAAACAGTATAGCATCTTCTTTCAGGACTCAGGCAGGCAAAACTCATAGCCCTATACAGCCAGGTACCAGAAGTCAGGTGGAACACTGTACTGGCACTGGCTAAACAGACCTCACTCAAGCTGACAGGCCGAAGTGGTGCGCAGATGGACTGAGGCATCTGAGGTGCAATTTCATGCTGTGGACTCTAATGATGTCTCATCAAGGTCATGGCTGCATCTGTGGCTCTTAGGAGGATGGCTTGGCTCAGATGTACTAACCTCTACTTAGGACACCCAGGCTAAGGATATGGATTTTCATAGTGGGTAATTCTCTGTTTGGGAGCAGACATAATTACATAGAAAATGAACGAGTAAGGACCACTTACATGAGTCCTCAAAACCCCAGGAAGGCAGGCAACTCCTCAGAAAGGCAGCAGTCTCTGGGCAGGCCTTTTCACCACGCACAGGCCTCTTCTTTTTCGCAGAGGGGGTTCTTCAGAGGGAGAGGCAGAAGGGGGATGAGCAGGCCTGCATCCACCCCTCAGCCTAAAGCCGCTGCCAAGCAGACACCCTGATGGGTCCCGAAGTAAACCTCTCCTATTCAAACACATGAAGTCTTGCTATATTATAACAGAAGCAGTCAGCCACAGCACTTGAACTGCCCGGAGAGAAACAGTTAACTCCAGGCAGACTGGAGTTCCAAAAGCGCGGCGCTATCACAAAAACTCTATCTGGCTAGTTTCAAACTGAAACTGTCAGATTCTTACTCCGCTTCACTGAACAGTCGCTCGGAGATCAGCTCCTTCATCTCGGTTCATTTCTCGGTTAAAAGCGAGTATTTTGATTCATTTGAACCGGCAATAAATATTTTATTTACAGCGTTCGGTTCAAAGCTCTATCTGGTAAACCGTAGGTACAGAGTTTCAAAGTCTGTAGCAAAATTAATTGCTCCAGGTTGGGTTTGAACACGATCGGTTCTAAAAAAAGTGTTTTAAACATTATATTGGGCTTTTGAGTGCGGTTCCGGTTCTAATCGGTTCTAAAAACCTATTTATTTCAGTGGGTTTTCAAATACCACGTGACACAGTTAGAACCGATAAGGCTGTCTTGCACGCACTGCCATAAAGGCAAGTTTTTGGATAGGCTGGCATATGTCTGAGAAACAAAAAACCAGGCCACTGGGTTTCAGCACTGTGATGTCTGTGGGAAGCCTTTGCAAGGCCACACACCACTGTGTTTATTGTCTGGGGGCTGACCACCTCCTGTCAGACTGCCAGGTGTGTAAAATTCCTGCAGCCACCCTGGAGAAGAGAGTGGGCGGCTCAGGGAGGAAGGCCAAAGTCCGCTGACCCGGATGACCAGCCGGTCCAGCTCCCACTGGACCAGAGGGTGCCCTCTGACCAAGCCGAGAGACTGTAGGCAAAAGGAAGGCTGGTTCAGAGAACCAGTCCCAGTAAAAATCAAAGAAATCAGCAGGTCAGGTCCAAAATGCCTCTCCAACTGCTGCAGAGATAGCTAAAGCCATACAGATTGTCCAGTCACTGTCTCAGGACAGGTCGAACCACCAACAGTTGGCAAAAGGTTGGTTCGTTCGGTTCAGTGGTTCAAAGTGATGTTGAGGAATTTTATGAACCACAGGAGGGGAGGAAGATTTTGATCATTATGTATGTGGCTGGGAGGGTCTGGGCGTGCCCGTTGAACGGACATTTCTCCAGACAGACCTTTAGAATCTCCCCCTATGCTGTCTGAGTCCATTCTCATTTATGTTTTACAAAAGGTCGCGAAACCCTCCAGCTTCCTTTTAGAAGGGTTGTGGATGAGCAGAGGGCCTGATTATGTAGAAATGATGGATATACCAGAGTCTAGGAGTTGTCTATTCAGCTGCATAAGTCATTTAGGAAGCAAACAACAAAATTTTAAAATACTCATTCTGTCCCTCCTGTAGATAAAAAAAAATGGACAGAGTATACTTCTATCAGGCCCTGATATAGACTTCCTCACACTGAGCAGTGTAGTCATGTAGGTGTACAAGCTGCAGCCTGTGACAAGGCTAATATTCCCTGGCCTCACATCCTCCTGATAAAGGATTCCAGGAAGATTGATGCCATGGCGAAAAAACAATATATGGCAGCTTCTTTGGGACTCAGGCAGGCAAATTATTATGTATGTGGCTAGATATCAGAAATCTAGATGGGACACAGTATTGCGAAGTTAGCCAAGCAGGCCATGGCAACTGGCTAGTAAGTTGGAACAGGTGGCTGCTGGTGGCATTGAAGCCTCTAAAGTTCAATTTCATACTGCTGTGGATGTTAATGATGTTTCCTCTAGGGGGTCATGGCCACTTCTGTAGCTTTCCGTGAGTTGGCATGGCTCAGATTACTAATCTGTCCCAAGATGCTCCAGTCCAAAAAGCCTGGATTTTCCTGTGGTGGGAATTCTCTGTTTGGGAAACAGGCAGAAATTATATGAAAAAGATGGATGGTGCAGGCTACCTACAAAGGAGCCCAGAGCTAAGGAGGCATGCCACTCCACAGAGCACACTCCAGAGGTGAGGCAGGCCTTTCCACAGGCCTTTTTATCAATCTCAAACCTCCTCAACTTTGCACAGAGGGGTTTCAGGAGAGCAGAGGTAGGAGCGCAGGTAAACAGTCCCCCTCCCCTCAGCCTAAAGGCTGCTGCTGCTGCAAGCAGGCATCCTGATGTGGTGCCCAGGGCCGATTCTCCTGTACGGTATGGGAGCAGGTTGGCTTATTTCAGCCAGAACTGGGTGTCCTAACCCGGTTAAATGGGTTCTGGGTAGTAAGCAGGGGTCTAGTTCTCAGCTTCAAACAGTTTCCAAAGACGAGAACCAGACATTTTCCACCTGCAAATCCTTCAGAAACCCTTGCCTTGGAAACAGAGGTTTCTTCTCTTCTAACTGCAAAGCAGTGGAAAGGGTTCCTCCTTGTCACCAGGGCAAGGGCGATACTCAGATGCTTTCTTACCCCAAAAAGACAGGAGAATGGCCCATTCTAGATTTAGAATACCTGAACAAGCATCTTTTGAAACCAAAAGTTCAAAATGTTAACTCAGCAATGATTTTGCCCTCCCTGAGGCCAGGGGACACAGCTAGCCTCCCTGGACCTCAGGATACCTATTACTCATGTCCTGATCAAGGCCTTCTCACCAAAATACCTCAGGTTAGAACAGCCCCTCAGGCCACTACCAGTTCAGAGCAATGCCCTCGGCCTTACCTCTGCTCCAAGGAGTATTCACAAAATGTCTAGCTGTGGTAGTGGCTCATTTAAAAGAGGCAAAAGGATTGCTGTCTCACCTACCTGAACGACTGCTCATTGTGGGTCAGTCTCCAGATCAGGTAAAATCCCCTTGCAAGTCACACGGCAGCTTCTCACTTCCTGGGATTCCTGCTAGATTTGCAAAGTCAGTTCTAGAACCAGTTAGGTACACTTTCATAGGTGCGAATTGAACACAAATTTGGCCAGGGCATTTCTCCCCTCGGGAAAGGTAACATCCATTGCCTGGCATCCTCTTTCACCCTGCGGGTCTCTCAGACCAGCAAGGCATTTCTGCAACTCCTAGGACACATGAAACCCTCCCACAGCTGTAGTACGAGAGCAAGATTCAGATGAGGACATTCAGTTCCATTTGAGGCCTATTGGTCTCAAGGAGGGACCCCTTTCCAAATTGGTTCCAGTGACCCAAACTCTGATTCTGGCTCTCCAGTGGTGGCAGGATCAGGTAACTAAGACAAGGGGTCCCCTTCATTCCTGTTTCCCTCTCTCACCCTCACCCACGGATGCCTCCCTTGCTAGGGTGGGGGGCTCACTAGGCGACCTTTCCACTCAGGGGTGTGGTCCCCTCAGGAATCTCTGCTCCACATCAACCTGTTGGAACTCAGAGCTGTCTTTTTAGCTCTTCAGGTTTCTCAGCATCTGTCCAGAACAAGGTAGTTCAGGTCAGGACAGACAACACCACCGACAATGTGGTACATCAACAAGCAGGGGCACTCGGTCCATCAGCCTTGTGCGCGAAGCAATGAAGTTGTGGTCTCTGGCTTATTCCCTGAACACCTCCTAATAGCAGTTCACCTTCCAGGGAAAGACAATGTCTGGCGGATGCCTCAGCAGGATTTCTCAAGGCCATCACAGAATGGTCTCTGAATCCTCTGGTGCTGGGGTCAGTCTTTTGCCAGATGGGGCACTCCTCAGATAGATCTTTTAGCAGCCCCAGACAACCACCAACTTCCTCTATTTTGTTGCAGGCCTCCAGTGCTGGGCTCCAGTCCCCTGGCGCCTTTCTGTTGGATTGGAGGGGAGTTCCTGACATGCCTTCCCCTTCCCCTTCTCTTCAGGGTATTAGTAAGAATTCAGGTCCCAGCCCTGCAAAGAAGTGATCCTGATTACCAAACTCGGCCAGACAGCCCTGGTACCCTGCTTCTGTCCCTTTCAGTCCACCCTCCCTGAGCCTGCCCAGGGTCCACAACTGCTGGCCTGTGCCCAGGGAGAGTGTGGTATCCGGACCTCAAATCCCTCCACCTCAAGGCTTGGCTCTTGAGGAGTTAGACCTTGCTGATTTACACCTTTCTCAAGGTGTCCTTGATATTTTAAAGGCTTCAAGGAAGCCTTCCACTAAGAACCACTTATAATTCCAAATGGAAAAGGTTTTCCATCTGGTGTTCTGGGAAGCAAATTGTCCCAGAATCTGCTGATTGTCCCATTTACTGGACTATTTGGTCCATCATAAATTCCTTAGGCCAGCTACCTTCAAAGGTTCATCTGGCAGCTGTCTCTGCCTTGTATCAACCAGGGAAGCCTGCCTCCCCTTTCTTCTCACCCTGTGTTTTCCAAGTTTTTAAAGGGGTTACCTAACACTAACCCTCTCCTTTTGGACCCAGCTCCTGCCTGGGACCTGAATGTTGCATTGCTCAGTTAATACAACACCCTTTTGAACCTCTGTCTTCAAGCAGATCTCAAGTTTCTAACTTGGAAAACTGTTTTCCTAGTGGCCATCACTTCTACCAGACGCATAAGTGAATTACAAGCCCTGTCAGTGGAAAAGGATTTTATTTCTTTTCACAGAGATAAGGTAGTCCTCAGGACTAACAGAAAGTTTTTACCTAAAGTGGTTTCAGATTTCCATCTGAACCAATCCATCTCCCTTCAGTATTTTTACTGAGCACTCTTCCTCGGTGAGAGAGGAGATTGCACAGTTTGGACGTCAAAAGAGCCTTAAGCTACTATTTGGAATGCACCAAGGGTCACAGGTTCGAATCTCTCCAACTCTTCCTTACCTATGGCGAGGTTGGCAAAGGGAAACCTGCCACTAAGAGGACAATTGCAAGCTGGATTGTCTCTTGTATCCAGTTCTGTTACCAAAAACTAGGTAGAGAACCCCCCTCAGGACTGAGGGCCCACTCCACCAGGGGTACAGCTGCATCTCTAGCGGCTGCTAGGATATTCCCATTCTGGAAATTTGTCAAGCTGCTACCTGGAAGACAGTTCCACACTTTACCAAGCATTATTCCCTGGATGTCCAGTCCAGGAGAGATGCTTCAGTTTAGCACAGCTGTGCTTCAGAGCCTATTTCCTAAGTGAGGTTCTGACCCTCCTCCATGGAGGTACTGCTGTGTAATCTGCTTCTGTCATAATATAGCAAGACTTCCTGGTGTTTGAAGAAAAATTACTCTGTAGTAATTCTTTTCTTCTCATGGAGTCTTGCTATGTCTGTTTCCACCATCCTGCCCCTCTCAGAACTTCTACTTGGGTAAGGGTTGGCAAATTAGTGCAAGCACTGTGTCATGCCATTTAGTTCTTTTCCTTTCCCCCTTTCTTTTAGGGTTAGGGAACTAGGTATTTCTGTTTTTGGGTAATATGTTGGCCCTCCTCCTGGACTTGAGTCTTTTTGGGAAGGGGGGCCTAATAGTGCTTGTTGGGGGTGATATTATTAGTATTATTATTATTGCTGTGGTTTCTGTTATTAGTTTTTCCTACTAGTAGGTAGCCACTTGGCTAGTGTGAGGTTTTCCACACAGACTTGTTGCTTAGTGTTAGCTACGTAAGATCTGACAGTTTCAGTTTGAAACTAGCCAGATAGACTTTGGGTACAGTAGCTTTTAGAGACTCAGTCTGCCTGGAGTTAACTGTTTTCTCTCCGGGGCGGTTCAAGTGCTGTGGCTGACTGCTTCTGTCATAATATAGCAAGACTCCATGAGAAGAAAAGCAATTACTAAGGTGAGTAATTTTTTCTTCCAGTAGGGGGCAGGCTGGCTTACTTTGTCCAGGACTGGATGTCTATTACATCAGACAAGTGGGTCCTGTAAGTAGTAAGCCAGGGACTGGTTCTCAGCTTCAGAAAATTTCCAAAGATGAGAGCCAGATCTTTTCCACCTGCAAATCTTTCGGAAACCCTTGCCTTAGAGGCAGAGGTTTCTTCTCTCATAGTTTTAAGAGCTATAGAGAGAGTACCTACCCTACACTGGGGCAAAGGACTGTACTCCAGGTACTTCCTGACCCCCAAAAAGACAGGGGAGTGGCGACCCATCTAGATCTAAGATATCTGGACAAACATCTTTTAAAACCAAACTTCAAGATGATAACTCTGGGAATAATCCTTCCCTCTCTAAGGCCAGCGGACTGGCTAGCCTCCCTGGACCTCAAAGATGCCTGTTGTCACATTCCCATCAGGTGCTCCCACAGAAAGTACCTCAGGTTCGAGTTGCCCTCAGGCCACTCTCAGTTCAGAGCAATGCCCTTTGGCCTAACCTCAGCTCCAAGGGTTTTCACAAAGTGCCTGGCAGTAGTAGTTGCATTTCTAAGAAGGCAAAAGATTTCCATATTTCCTTAACCGGACGATTGGCTTTTAGTGGGTCAGTCTCCAGACCAGGTCAAGTCTCACCTGCAAGTGACCCAGCAAGTGCTCACTTCCCTAGGATTTCTTCTCAGTCTTCCCAAGTCAGTTCTCGAACTAGTCCAGCTCCTTACCTTTTTAAGGGCAGAACTGGACACACTCAGAGCAAGAGCCTTTCTTCCTCTAGAAGGGGCAAGGGCTCTTATGGAACTAGCTTCTTCCTTCAGCCTTCAGGTATCTCGACCAGCAAGGCATTTCATCCAGCTCTTGGGCCACATGGCAGCTTCAACAGCAGTGGTCCAAGGGGCAAGATTCCAGATGAGGGATATTCAGTTCCACCTGAGAGCTTACTGGTCTCTCAGAAAGGACTCCCTTACCAAACTGATTCCAGTGACTCCGACCTTGATCCAGGCCCTCCAGTGGTGGCAGGATCAGGACAATTTAAGGCAAGGTGTTCCTTTTGTTGCTCAGTGGTCCTTACCACGGATGCTTCTCATCTGGGCTGGGGAGCCCACCTGGGGTCCCTTACTGCCCAAGGCCTGTGGTCCCCCCAAGAATCCCTTCTACACATCAGTCTTCTAGAGCTCAGGGCAGTGTTTCTAGCTTTAAAAGCGTTCTTATGTCAGTTCAGAACAAGGTGGTTCTAGTCAGAACAGACAACACTACCACCATGTGGTGCATCAACAAGCAGGGAGGCACTCTGTCCACGGCCTTGTGTACAGAAGCCATGAAGTTGTGGTCCCTGGCCTATTCCCTGCAAGCCTCTCTTGTAGCAGTTCACCTTCCAGGCAAGGACAATGTGCTAGCAGATGCACTGAGCAGGATTTCTCAGGGCCATCACGAATGGTCCCTGAACCCTCAGGTGTTGAAAGTGATATTTTCAAGGTGGGGCACTCCAGAGACGGATCTCTTTGCAGCTCCAGACAATCACCAGCTTCCTCTCTTTTGTTGCAGACCTCCAGTCTTGGGCTCAGTCCACCTGGATGCCCTGATTCTGAATTGGGAAGGGAAGTTTCTGTATGCCTTTCCCCCCTTCCCACTCTTGTTCAAAGTTTTAGTCAAAATAAGTTCTCAACCTTGCAAGGTGATTCTGGTTGCTCCAGATTGGGCCAGACAGCCTTGGTACCCCCTGTTGCTGTCCCTAGCAGTCCATCTCCCCCTGTCTCTTCCCAGGAATTACAACCTGTTAACATCCTCTCAGGGGAGGATTTGATACCCCAATCTTCAGTACCTCAGTCTCAAGGCTTGGCTCTTGAAGAGTTAGAGTTTGCAGATCTGCATCTTTCCCAAGGGGTTCTGGACATCCTCAAGGCTTCTTGAAAGCCCTCTACCAGAAAGACTTACAACTCCAAATGGAAAAGATTTAGCATTTGGTGTTCTAAGAAGAATATTTCTCCAGACACTGCTGAATTGCCTACGGTACGGCTGGATTATATGGTCCATCTTAATGGCCTAGACCTCAGACCAGCTACTCTCAAGGTACATTTGTCTGCTGTTTCTGCATTTTTGTCTGTGGGGAAGCCTTCCTCACTATCTTCCCATCCTGTGTTCTGTAAATTTTTTAAAGGATTATTTCACACCAATCCCCCCTTTAGAGACCCTGTCCCTGCCTGGGATTTGAATGTTTGCATTGCTCAGCTTATGCAACCCCCCTTTGAGCCTATGTCTTCTGCAGAGCTTGAGTACTTGACTTGGAAAACTGTGTTCTTGGTAGCCATAACCTCTGCCAGGCGTATCAGTGAATTGCAAGCCCTGTCCAGTGGAACCTGATTTTATCTCCTTTCATAGGGATAAAGTGGTCCTGAGAACCAATAGAAAGTTCTTGCCCAAAGTGGTTTCAGACTTCCATTTAAATCAGTCTGTGTCTCTCCCTGTATTCTTCACTGAGCATTCTTCCTCAGGAGAGAGGAGGCTACACAGTTTAGTTGTCAAAAGAGCTCTTAGTTACTACATAGAGAGTACCATGGGTCATAGATTTGACTCCCTTCAGTTGTTCCTCACTTTTGGAAAAGTGGGAAAGGGCAAACCTGCCACCAAAAGATCTGTTGCCAGGTGGATTGTGTCTTGTAAGTAAGTAAGTAAAATTTATTTTTAAGCGCTTTTCAATATCAAAGCGCTGTACAAATAAAACAATTAAAATACATACATATGACACAAACAGCAACAATAACAATGTAATTACAATAAAATACAGTAAATCACTCCCCATATGCCATTTGAAATAAATAAGTTTTTAATTCTGACTTAAAGCTCTCGACGGTCAGGCAACCTACGTATCCGACGGTGAGGAATTCCACAGGGTAGGGGCAGCATAAGAAAATGCCCGTGCTCGATGTTTTCAGCGAACCCTGGGACCTCTAGCAATCCCTTGCCGGCGGAGGCAGGCGGAGTGAAAGGAAGAGGACGATAGGGAACAAGCAGATCTTGAAGATACCGCGGTCCCTGTTAGGTGTAGAGCTTTATAGGTCAGTAACCCGACCTTAAAGGTGATCCGCCACTGAACCGCAGCCAGTGCAGTTCGCGCCAGCACAGGCGTAATGTGACTCCTCATAGACATCCCAGTCAAAAGCCTGGCTGCCATTCTGCACTAAGCTGTAGCGCGGATATCAACCCGGCAGCCCTAGGTACAGGGCATTGCAGTAATCAAGGCGAGAAGTAACAAAGGCATGGACCAATGTCGGAAGGTCGGCCGGAGGAACAAGGTGTTTCACCCGAGCAATATTCCTCAGATGGTAAAAGGAAGATTTGACAGCAGAAGACACCTGAAATTTCAGGGTCAGACTGTCGTCAATAATAACGCCCAGGTTACGCACCCGGTCTGAGGTCGAGAGCTGGGCACCATCGATCCATACGCCCGAAGGGAGACCAGCCCTACAACCCGCCTCAAGGAGACCTGGGTCCACCACCAACACCTCAGTCTTATCCGGGTTTAACCTTAGCCAGCTGGCACTCATCCAATCATTGATCTCGGATGAACAGTTGTTAAATATAGAGACTGTATCTTCCTGTCGGGACTAAGGACAAATATAGCTGGGTATCATCTGCATAGCAGTGAAAACCCAAGCCATATTGCCTAATAATGTCTCCCAATGGCAGCATATAGACTGGCCGAACAACATAGGGGTGCCAAAATGGAACCCTACGGAACCCCACAAGGCAAAGAGACCACGCGTCAGAGGAATAAATTCAGTGATAACCCTCTGTCTCGCCCTGTGAGAAAAGACTGAAACCATTGCAGAACCGTACCAGACAGTCCACAATAAGACCGCAGGTGTTCCAAAAGCACACCATGGTCCACAGTGTCAAATGCTGCAGAGAGATCAAGAAGGACTAGAATAGTACAAACCTTTGACTCTCGCTATCATGAGATCATTTAGAACCCGGACAAGAGCAGTCTCAGTACTATGTCTTTTCCTAAATCCTCGATTGAAGAGTATCATAGACATTGTGATTTGTAAGATGGTCATCCAGTTGCAGTGCAACCACCTTTTCAATAACCTTGCCCAAAAGGGCAGGTTAGAGACAGGTCTGTAGTTAGCTGGACAGTCCGGATTCAATGAAGGTTTTAGGAGTGGTCGAACGACCGCCTCCTTTAAGGGTTCAGGAAAGATCCCTGCTCCAAAGATTTCCAGACAATTTCAGCAATGGTCGGGACAGATAATATCTCAAACCCAATAATAGGCGTGGGGCGGATCAAACTACAACTGGTTGGACGTACAGTCTGGACAATCCTCACAATGTCCTGAATTCCGGCCTACCAAAGTCAAACCAGGTGACACAGGTGTTTGTTTCCCTCTACGATCACTGCAAACCCTTGAAGAGTGAGCCTGGCTGATACCGACCTAATGCTGGCAATCTTATCAGCGAAAAATCGAGCAAGCTTCGTCACACTTTATTGTGAAAAATCTCTTCCAGACTGTAGACAGAGTGGATTGCACAATCTGTCAACAGTCCGAAAAAGTTGAGCCGGTCGGTTTCGCGCAGCAACAATCTCCCTGGACAGGAATTCTGCCTTCTAGGTTTTGCCGATTGATAGATAACATAATGATCCATCAATCTAAGTTTGTCAGCATCCAGGCAAGATTTCTGCCAGGCCCTCTCTAGCCTGCCCCTCTCTCAGCTCCTTCAAAGACTCATCAAACCAAGGAGTCTTTGAGCTGAGTGAGTGAGATGACGTGATTCAGGAGCAATTTGGTCCAGGGTCCTGCTCACTGCCTTGTTATAGGCAATAACAAGGTCCCCTGGACCCATGCTCTCATCCGAAACACCCGATAGGTCCAGTACCGCCAATAGGCCCTCTGGGTTTACTCCCCTTAAAGGGCGATACTGGACCATCTCCGTAGGGGCAGACCTATTAGGGGGTGCCCCAAAACTGAATCTTATGGTGTGATGGTCTGTCCACACATTTGGTTCCACCTCCAGATGTGAAACATCCAAATCCAGTAGGAACACCAGGTCCAAAGAGTGTCCACCTATATGGGTAGCAGAGGTAACTACCTGTGACAGGCCCAACATAGACATAAGTTGGAGGAAGTTCTTTCCAAAGTGCAAGAGTTCATATCGACCAGGCATTGAAGTCACCCAGTATTAACCATCTAGGCTCCAATGCCATGTCAACGATGAAGTCCATGAACTCCTTCAGGAATTCACCACCATCACCGGGTGG
Organism: Neoceratodus forsteri; assembly: GCA_016271365.2. Lineage (NCBI taxonomy): Eukaryota > Metazoa > Chordata > Ceratodontiformes > Ceratodontidae > Neoceratodus > Neoceratodus forsteri. The sequence continues at coordinate 310,452,597 of JADMNL010000025.1, forward strand.
GCCGGTAGATGAGGAGAATCCTGAACTCTGCACCTGCTGCCAGGATACACTCAAAGGATCTGGTGTTACCCACTGGCACCTCCACAAGACTCAGATCTGATCTAAAAAGATGGCCACTCCCGCCCCTACGATCCAGTCTCGGACGGTGCATTACCGAGAACCCAGCTGGAGCAGCAGAGTCTAAAATAGGACCTGCATTCTCATCCAGCCAGGTCTCGGTAATACATGCCAGGTCAGATGTTACAACAAGATCTGCAATAATAGCAGTCTTGTTCCTAATCGACCTGGCATTACATAACACCGCCCAAGTTGGATGGGTTTTCAGAGAGGATCGCAGTACCTGCCCACAATCTGTGGAGCCCTTGGGTATGGGAATCAGGCAAGGAGGACCCCTCTCCTGAACCCATTTCGCCCCAGGGCGTCTCCTTGACCCAACTATCCCTATCTGCCTACCCCTCTCCATTCTCCCACTCTGTCTAGCCCATCCATCCCCTAAACGCCTTCTCACTATCCCTGCCTTATGACAGTTGTTAAAAACGTCATCAGATAACCGAGGACAGTGGAAGGGACGGAGGTCCCGGAGCAGAGTGGGAGAATAGCGCCTGACCATCTTAAGCCCCATCAAACACATTGATGGCAAATATCAATAACTCTCAGCTTAACAACCTATCTTAATTAACAAATAATATTATTAACCAAGGAAAACCTATAAAAATTAAAAAGAATCATGTAATATCATAAAATCAAAAATCAAAACCCATACAAAAAACACATAAAATAAGTAAATAAAAGTAAAAATAATAAACAAAACAAAACAAATAAAATAAAAATCTCTCACTACCCCAACAAAAATTCCCCCAGCTCCTCTCACAGCAAAGGTGAGGGAAAAACAATCTTAGCACTCTCACTGCAAGAAAAAAAATCACATACAAACAAATAAAACAAACAGCATGGGTCTGAAACTGTCGCACAATTAAAACCCCCAACTAAAAAGTCCTTAAGCTTAATAAAATTAATCATAAGCCCCACATAACAAAAGTTCATAAAGTCTCGGAGTCAGTACACTTTCTTCATACTCCTGGCATTCAGTCATTCATAAAATTCCACCTGGAAGGAAGCACTCTTCACCCAGTGAACCCCAGGAGGGCGCGGATATGCAGACTGTCCCCTCTACTTGGGATGCCAGACATAGCCCGCCTCTGCCAGGCTATTCCAGCACCACCCGAGGCCCGAGAACACCAACCCACCGGCAGGTACTCCCAGCCTCCCAGGTACAGACACCAGCACCCGCACCCACCTCTGGAACAATTGGGCTATTACTCAGATCTTTCTTCCTCTTTCTTCCTTCCCCAACACGATTCCACAGCCAAATTCCCCAGCCAGGAGTTAGCTTTAAATCCTGCAATCCACTGTATCCAAACAGGGCAGGCATAATAAACAACGAATGGCACACTCCTTTTCAGTCCCCAGCGTCACAATTCATATGCATCAGTTAAAATAATCAAAACCGAAAAGGTTCACTCCTTGGATGCACTCAGTATCCAAAAGTTTCAATTCAAGTTTAATAAAACCTCCTTTAGTCTTTCGTCTCCACAGCCTTCACGCTGTGACCAAAAGACTCTCAGGTCAATAAAGCAGTACAGTGTCATTTGGGACAAAACAGTCAGTGCTCCAGTATCCCAAATAAAGTCTTCTCCACAATTGCTCCCTCCTCAATACCACAGCTTCCCATTAAGCAAGTCAGGCAAATTAGCATAAAGTCATACAAACTCACGGGGCAAAATACTTTCAGCAAAGTCTTACTTTCCTTGCTTCCATGCTACTGCCAAAGCCCCCGACTCCACAGCCTCTCACGCTGAAGTCGGGAGATCAGGAGACAGCGAAGAACGCTAAGAAGCCAACAACAAGAACGCCAAAGGGCCAAATAACAAAAGCAGATGCAGGACTCCAGGAAATAGAATTGTATACAATTCTGCTAAGAAAAACTGGGAAAAACTCCACCCTCTGGCCTGAGGGCTTATTCCACAAGAGGTACAGCTGCTTCCCTGGCTGCGGCCAGGGATATTCCTCTCCTAGAAATTTGTCAAGCAGCCACCTGGAAAACAGTCCATACCTTTACCAAGCATTGCTCTCTGGATATCCAGGCTAGGAGTGATGCTGTGTTTGGCACAGCAGTACTTCAGAGCCTATTCCCAAAGTAGGTTCTATCCCGCTTCCTTGGAGGTACTGCTTGGTAGTCTGCAATTGTCAGAATACAGCAAGACTTCATGTTGTTTAAAGAAAAAATTACTCACCTTAGTAATTATATTTCTTCTAATGGAGTCTTGCTGTATTCTGACCTGCCTCCCCTCTCAGAACCTGTTTTTGGGAAGTGGGTGGGCAGGTGCAGTGTTGCACCCCATGGGTGTATTTTCTGGCACCCTCCTCCTTTTTGTTTGGGTGCTTAATATTGTTATTTTAGGCACAGTAGGTTTAGTTTTTGGGTTTTCTGACTTGAGTCTTCCTTGGGAATCCAAAATTTTGCAGCCAGTTGGCTAGTAGAATTTTTACAATTTCTACATAGCATTTTTAGTTTAGTTGAGCTCGTAAGAATCTGACGGTTTAGGTTCAAAACACTCCAGACAGAGACTTCAACCGAGCTCGAGCTCAGCGTTCCATGCCCAGCATGGAAAGTTAACCCTTAGTTCTCCGGGGCAGTTCAAAGGTTGGGAATCACTTCTATTGTCAGAATACAGCAAGACTCCATTAGAAGAAATATAATTACTAAGGTGAGTAATAATTTTTTCTTACGTAATAACTTAACGTAACAGTAGATCTTCGATGGAGCTCTTCCAGCAGGTGCTGCGTTCCCTCCCTCCATTCCCCTGGTGACTGCTTCTCCATCACTTTTCAGTGTCCTCAGATCTTGCTTCGAGATACAGCTCTTGCAGCAGGTTACACCATTAGGACTGAAGCCATCAGGCACCAGGACCCCATGGAAATTTTCTAGCTAGCAGTCTTCAGCGGGGACCACCTCTGGCGTGGGGTCCCGCCCCGGCGTCAGGCGTAGTACTACAGGAGGCAGTCCCCACAATCCCAGTTCTTTCCTGCGTTGACATTGCAAGCATCGGCCCTCGTCACTTTCTAGCATGCGACGACCTGAACTACGCCTGCCTTCTCTCATACGAACTTGATTCATCTTATGTCCTCCAACACCTCTTTGGAAGGTCACCCATCGAAGTGTGCCTGCAGCAAACAGATCCCCTTCAAGGATCCTCACTCAGCCTGCGTGCGTTGTCTAGGCCCGGAACACGACACCAAGGCCTGCTCCTTCTGCCAGGGCTTCAACAGTCGCACCAGGATCCACTGCTTGAAGACCCTTCAAATGTTTCTGTTGGAGGAGAAACTCAAGACCATGGATAGGGAACCTTCCTCCAGGGGGGAGTCGTCAGGGAAGACCCACAAACACCAGGAGAAGGAAAGACCCAGGTCCCCGGCGAGGGCCTCGGACTCCTGAAGCTCTGACTCGCGGTCAGACCGCTCTCCCTCTAGGGCTGAATCTCAGCCTCCCCCAGTTCAGGTCGGATCCTCCAGCAGCTCCTCCTCCCTGCAGCCTTTCAAGACTTCCAGGCCGTCTGCTTCATCCACTCCTTCTAAGGCCTCATCCAAGTTTGGGGAGCACCACAAATCTTCCTTCCACCGTTGGTACTCCGACGCCAGGTTGGTGTCCCAGCCTTCGCGGGGGTCGGACCCGGTCCCGCGTAAGACTAAGGACCTGACGTCCCTAAAACGGATGCCGGACCCAAGGTCGGCCCACCCGACGTCGGCCAAACATCAGAGGCACTCCCAGGAGCCAGCGACAGCAAGACACCCGTCGCCGGCCAGGCGTTCGCCTCCCAGGGCGTCGGCCAGGAGATCGACGTCGGCTACCCCAGAGAGGAGGACCGCACCACCGTCACCGGCCAACGTCGGTCGGAAGGAATCATCGGAGGAGGACATTGCTCAGCCCGAGGACCAGGTGGGCGACACTGGAGTTGTCGGGCTCCCACGGGAACCCTCCCCGGAGCAGGAGACCCCCGGGGATCTGATGCCCGACCCCGGTGACAGGCCACCGGCGCCCGGCCCGTCGTCGGGCCTGAATTTGGCAGAGGTGAAGGAACTCTTTTTACCTTCTGGTGGGACACCATCAAGAAGGATGTGGTCGCCACGCACCCTCCTCCTACTCCAGCTTCGCCTCTACCCACTCGTTCAACGTCTACGCCCCCTCTCTGCCCAAGGGGCCCGTAGGACGGTCACCAACCCCCAAGGAGCAAACACCTCCTCCTAGGGGCAGATCCTCAGATAGGAGAAGACCTCCCTCAAGATCCACTTCAGGGTCACCTAGCCCTAAGAGACCCAGATGATGCCGGTGCACCACGTCTGCGGAGGACTCTAGATCTGACACCTCAAGGTATTCCAGATCTTCTTCTCCCGTCAGTATTCCCTCTCCAGACCCACACGACCTACCCAGGTCTCCTCCGGATGATCTCTCTTTCGCTGAGATCATGAGGCACATTCAGGAGAATATGGGATGGGATGCTGAAGAGCTAGACCCCGAGAGACAGTGCCTTGCCCGCTACCTTCGGCAGAAAGACGCAAATCCTGTGGTAGTGCCACCCTTGGTGGACACCTTTGCGGACGTCACCAAGGCTGCGTGGAAGCGTCCGCATTCGACTATGGCAGTGCCGAAGAAGGCTGACCGCCTGTACAAGGTCCCGAGGGAGGACCAGTATCTGGCGAACCATCCTCTGGCCGATTCCCTGGTCATCACTACCTCGCATGACCAGTCTCAGAGACCTCAGCACTTGAGCACACAGCCACCGGACCCAGAATCCAAGCAATTGGATGTCCTGGGTAGGCGCACGTACGTGGCTGCGACTTGCGCCATCAGGTCTCTAAATTACCTCACCCACATGGTACAGTTCCAGAATGCGCTGTGGGAACAGGCACAGGACCTGGTTGAGAAGATGCCCGACGGTGGTCAAAAGGAGGAGCTTTAAACCTCCGTACGGGTTCGGATGTGGGGACCCAGGTGCTCAGAGCCGCATATGACTCTGCGGACTCTTCGGCCAGAGCTGCAGCCTCAGGCATGTGTCTCTGGAGACACTCCTGGCTCCGCGTCTCTGGTTTTACCCCGGACGTCCAGAAGAACATCCTAGACGTCCCTTACAACGGGGAAGTCCTTTTTGGTGAAGCTTCCAAGAAGGTGATCACCTAACTTCAGGACGCAGGGAAGGCAGTTAGATCTGTCCAGGCCATGTACAGATCCCGACCTAGTTCCTTTCGTAGGCTGGGTGACAAACTATCATCTATTTCGTCCGGCATCTCCTTCTCTGAGATCCTGCCAGTCTGGGAGAGGGGAGCAGATGGACGGAAGGTCAGAGAAGGGGAGATAGGGGAGCTAAACACATGGCTCAAGGACTGGTGCCAGGAAAAGGACTCAGATTTGTAGGGAACTGGCAACAGTTCTGGGAGCGAAAGTTCTTTAAATTTGATGGACTGCATCTGACTAAGGAGGGAGTCAGTGCATTGTGGCAGAAGTTTGACATCATTGCAGAATATTTAAACTAGCAAATGGGGAGAGGGGTGCAGCACCCCATACGTCGAATGGGAAGAACACCCCTTCCCCCTCAGCTAGTGGTCAAACAGGGATTCAGCATGTTTGCAGTTCATTTGCATCACCAGGTAAGAAAAAAGGTTTGTCTCCCCATACGACGCACAGGGGTAATGCCAAACCTCACCAAAATCTGGCCAATGGAAAATCATGTACACAAATGCTCACAGCCTGGGAAATAAGATCCCAGACCTGCAGGCAATAATGTCAGAGGCTAAACTGGACATAATAGCAATTAGTGAGACGTGGTTTACCAGTAACCACACTTGGGAGACTTCAGTACCTGCTATGTATTGTTCAGAAGAGACCGAGGTGCAGAAAGGGGGGTGGCCTGTATGTCAATGAAAATATCAAAGCTACAGAAATTCAGAATACACATAAGGAGCCAGAAGAACTGTGGGTCACCCTGGAAACAGGAAATGGGACAGCCATAAGAACTGGGGTTGTCTACAGGCCCCAGACCAGGGGGAGGACATAGACACATTACTGTTAGAAGATATACAAAACATGACAGCTAAAGGGGAGGTTCTGATAATGGGAGACTTCAACATGCCGGATACAGATTGGTCAATACCAGCAGGAACATCTGCCAGAACTAGACACATAATGGATTCCCTGCAGGGGGCCTCAAACAACTGGTACAACAACTCACGAGAGACAGGGCTATCCTAGATCTAGTACTGACTAACAAGGAAGGATCACAGATCTCCAGGTAGAAGGTCACCTGAGGGGCGAGTGACCATCATGGTATGGTTCAATTTGGCTACTACATCTAAATCATCCCATTCCAAGGCAAAAATATGGGACTTCAGAGGAGCTGACTTTGATAAGATGGCCAACAGAGTTTTTTGTTTTTTTTAGCTTTTGTTGACCGGTAAGTGCACTAGACAAATCCTGCCTATTTTCAGGCACGACCCGGGGGAAGGGGATACAGATGAATGCCAACTGACCTTGAACCAGATTAAGCTGTTGGTGGTATTTTTAGTGAATGAGGAAATTTGGCCAGGACACGGGAAATTCCCTACTCTTTTCGATAAGTGCCATGGGATCTTTTAACATCCACCTGAACTACCACCAATCCAGGCAGATGGGACCTCGGTTTAACGTCTCATCCGAAAGACGACACCTCAGAAATGCAGCACCCCTCTCATGCTGCATTACAGTGTCAGTACTGGGATATTAACCCAAGTGCCAGATGTGGGAACTGAACCCACAGTCCTCTGATCTCCCGGCCTCAGAGGCAAGTGTGCTACCTACTGAGCCACTGACACTGCTAAAGCTAAAGTTAAGCTAGCCCTGGCAAAAAGAAACACTGGTGATGGGGTACAGGCAAAGTGGGCAAGCATTAAGGATGCAATACTTGAAGCAACATCCCATTGTGTTAGACAGAAAAGAAAGTGCAAAAGAAGAAGGAAACCACTTTGGTTCTCAAATACAGTAGCAGAAAAGGTCAGAGCCAAAAGCTGGCCTTCAGGAAATATAAAGAACACAGAGGATGAAGATGAGGAGGCATACCAAACTGCCCTAAGGGAAGCAGAGAAGGCAGTAAGGCAGGCAAAGTCCCAAACTGAAACACTAGCACAGAACAGTAAAGAAGGTGACAAGACTTTCTATAGATACATTCAGTGAAAGGAGAAAGTCCAGAGGGGGTATTGCTAAGATCAAAGGAGAAAAGGGGGCATGTGAGGAGGAGGACCCTGTAAAAGCATCTATCCTAAATAGATACTTTTGCTCAGTATTTACTGAAGAGAAGGTAGGGCAGGGCCCACAGCTCAGCACCATGGACACAGGGGGGAGGGAGGTGAGCACTACTCCCTTCACAAAAGAAAGGGTCCTACAAGAGCTGATAAGCTCAGGGTGGACAAGGCAATGGGACCTGATGGCATACATCCCAGGGTACTTAAGGAGCTAAAGGTGGAACTAGCAGAGCCATTAGCAGAACTGTTTAGTGAGTCTCTGAGCACAGGAGAGGTCCCAGAAGACTGGAGAAGGGCTCATGTGATCCCGCTTCACAAGAGTGGTAGCGAGGAGGTGGGGAACTACAGACCAGTCAGTCTTACCTCAGTAGTGGACAAGATTATGGAGGCACTCCTTAAGGAAAGGATAGTGCAACACCTGGAATCCATAGGGGCACAGGATCCAAGACAGCATGGGTTTACAAAAGGAAGGTCCTGTCAAACTAATCTCATAGATTTCTTTGACTGGGTAACCAGAGTGGTGGACCAAGGGGGAGCAGTTGATGTCGCCTACCTTGACTTCAGCAAAGCTTTCGATACTGTTCCACATAGAAGATTGATTAATAAGCTGGGTAGGCTCGGGTGGGTCAGAAGTTGGTCAACTGGGTGGCAAACTGGTTGACAGGCAGAAAACAGAGAGTGGTGGTAAATGGTATACAGTCAGAAGAGATGCAAGTCACAAGTGGGGTACCTCAGGGATCAGTCCTGGGGCCAGTCCTCTTCAACATCTTCATTAGTGACCTTGCAGATGGACTAGAGGGTAAGGCTTGTCTGTTTGCAGATGACACCAAGATCTACAACAGAGTAGATGATCCAGATGGGGTGGGCAGAATGAGAAGAGATCTGGATAAACTAGCAAAATGGTCAGAAGAGTGGCAACTGGGATTTAATGCAAAGAAGTGCAAGATCATGCATACAGGGAAAAGAAACCCTGAAGCCACCTATAGGCTGGGAGGGGAGTTGCTAGCAGTCACAAAGGAAGAAAGAGACTTGGGCATCATCATCATCACTGATGACCTGAAATCATCCAAGCAGACCTCTAAAGCAGTAGGTAAGGCTAGGTGGGTGTTAGGGTGTATTAGTAGGGGTATCACAAGTCGTAAGAGGGAGGTAATAATCCCTCTTTACAAGACACTGGTTAGGCCCCATCTGGAGTACTGCGTGCAGTATTGGAGGCCACACCTTCACAAGGACATTAACCAAATTGAGGCAGTCCAGAGAAGGGCAACCAAAATGGTGCAGGGACTGCATCAGAAGACATATGAGGACAGATTAACAGAGCTCAATATGTATACCCTAGAGCAAAGGAGGAGAGAGGTGATATGATCGAAACATTCAAACACCTTAAGGCATTAACAAGGTGAAAGAGTCTAACATGTTTAAATATAAGAAAAATAGCAGGACAAGAGGACACAGCATGAGATTAGAGGGGGGCCGATTAAGGGGGAATGTGAGGAAATTATTTTTCACAGAAAGGGTGGTGGATGCATGGAATGGCTTGCCACAAGAAGTGGTGGCTATGAATACAGTGCAGGGCTTCAAACAGGCATGGGATAGGCATAAGGGAGCAATACAAATGGCTATGACTAGATAGGCCACTGACAGAGCAAAGGCCGATGGCACATTTATAAGGTAGAAAAAAGAAATGGGCAGACTGGATGGGCCTTGCGGTCCTTATCTGCCGTCAACTTCTATGTTTCTATGTAGGAACCAGAGTCGCTTTCGCAGCCGGACGCAAAGGCAACAACCATGTTCCGGCCAACAGCAGAGGGGCTCCTTTATCCGAAAAGCCCAGGCCAAGTCATCCCCAGGCAGAGGCCAACGAGTTGCAAAAGTCGGCCCAGCCTGTGGGATCTAACGCTGCCACAGCATGACTCCTTCGCGGCCCCCGCCCCTCCTCAGGATCAACGGGAAACGAAGGTCGGGGGTCGCATCGCACATCACCTGCCAGGGTGGCGGTCGATCACCACCGACAGGTGGGTGCTGCAACTGGTTGAAAAAGGCCACTATATAGAATTTGTAGGTAACCCACCTACAAGACCTCCCCTACTTTGCCGCTACTCGGGTCAGCACGCCCTGCTCATACAGCAGGAGGTGCTCACGCTTCTGGACAAGGAAGCCTTAGACCATGTTCCAGAGCGGGCTAGGGTATTATTCGCACTTCTTCCTGGTTCCAAAGAAAACAGGGGACCTCCGTCCAATCCGAGACCTCAACGACCTCAATCTGTCAGTCATTTACAAACGATTCCGCATGGTGACCCTTCCGGGCCTAATTCCCATGCTGAAGCAGGATGCTTTTCTGGCGTCTTTGGATATGCAGGTCGCCTACCTGCACATTCCAATTGCTCAAGCGCACAGGAGGTTCCCGCGCTTCGAGTCTCAGAGCCTCCATTATGAGTTCCGGGCGCTCCCTTTTGGGCTGTCATCGGCACCTTGCGTTTTTACAAAGTGCATGGCGGTCGTAGCGGTGTTTCTGAGGAGACAAGGCCACTACGTGTTCCCATACCTGGACGACTGGCTTCTCATGGCTCCCTCCAGGGAAGCACTGATGACGGCCATTCATCGCACCCAGTCCCTTTTTCAATCACTGGGTATCCTCATCAATTACGAGAAGTCTCTCCTGGTACCGTCGCAGAAACTGCAGTTCATAGGAGCAGTTCTAGACACCGTCAGAGGGAAAGCTTTTCTTCCCTCAGACAGAGCGGAACACATCAGATCCCTTATCAGGGACCTGTCGGTGAGGAAGACCGTCCCGGCAAGACTGGTCCTTCACCTGCTTGGACATATGGCTGCAGCCATTAAAACAGTCTCGATGGCACGGCTCCACATCCGGGTAACCCAGTGGATGCTAAGGGTGCAATGGGACCAAAGGCAAGACCATCTGCAGCAGCCAATTCGAATCACGAATGCTGTGATTCGGGTTTTGCAGTGGTGGCTAGATCCGGAGAATCTCTCCGCGGGGGTTCCCTTCACAGCGCCGTCTCCGACTGTGACTCTCCACAGACGCCTCAGGTCTCGGGTTGGGAGCACACCTAGATGGTGTGCGGTCTCAGGGCATATGGACAGCCCAGGAATCTCATCTCCACATCCTCATTTTGGAGATGAGGGCAGTACTTTACACTCTGCAGGCCTTCCAGTCAGAGATTCCACCGGGTACTCTCCTGTTACAGACAATACCGCGGTGATGTATTACCTCAACAAACAAGGAGGCACTCACTCCTATCCGCTTTGCAGGGAGGCCATGAGAGTGTGAGAGTGGGTAGTGCAACACGGTGCAAACCTAATTGCAGTACACGTCCCGGAAGTGGACAACACCATCGCAGACAGTCTGAGTCACTCTCAGGCCAGAGTCCACGAGTGGGAACTTCTACAGGAAGTGGCAGAGGATCTGTTTCACAGATGGGGCACTCCAGAGTTAGACCTTTTCGCGTCCCCACCCAACGCAAAACTGCCCAATTTTTGCTCGCTAGATCCAGGGCTTGGTGTTTTCTGGTGAGACGCGTTGTCCCTTTCCTGGGTGGGCAAATTCCTCTATGCCTTCCCTCCTTTCCCGTTGATCCAGAGAGTACTCTTAAAACTTCGCAGGGAGCAGGCGATGCTCATTTTGATAGCGCCTTTCTGGCCCAGACAAATTTGGTTCCCTCTTCTGCACCAGCTATCCCGGGAACCTCCACTTCCTTTGCCAATCAGCTCCCATCTGCTGTCTCAGGAGGAGGGTTCATTAGTCCATCCAGACTTATGTTCATTGAACCTGCACGGTTGGCTCCTAGAGACATAGCCATGTTGCGATACGGGGTCTCGCAGGAAGTGGCAGATGTACTCTCTGCCCCGAAAAACCGGCAACCGCATGGCGTCGCATACATGTAAATGGCGCAGATTTTCTTATGGGCTCAAGCGCGCAGTTTCGCTGTTAGAATGCCCAAAAGCTGGTTTGGATTACCTGCTTTCCCTTTTTCATTCCGGACTGGCTTACTCCTCGATTAAGGTGCACCTTTGTGCAATTTCCGCTTACCATGCCCCTGTAGGCCATTGGATGGTGGCCCAATCGGACACTACTCGTGCCTTTTTAAGGGGAGTCCTCCACCTTAGGCCGCCCATCAAGGATCCGATTCCTCCTTGGGACTTGCCCTTTGTCCTGGGGCAGCTTACGCTGCCACCTTTTGAACCAGCCGCGGATTGCGAGCTACGTTTTCTGTAGTGGAAAACGTTATTTTAGTTGCGGATACTTCCGCAAGAAGGATCTCCGAATTGCATGCACTAATGTGCAAAGAGCCTTATTTAGTTTTCCATCAGGACAGGGTATCCCTGAGGACAAACCCAAAGTTTCTGCCTAAGGTGGTTTCAGCCCTCACCCTTAATCAGGATGTCGACTTACCTGTGTATTTCCCAAGGTACACCAACCGAGGAGAAGCCCTTCTGCACACCCTTGACGTACATCGGTGCCTCAGATATTATCTGACCAGAATCAAATAGTTTCGAAAGGCGGATCAACTGTTTGTCTCCTTCGCTGTTAGAATGAAAGGAGCTCCTGTTTCTAAACAGTCTGTCTCGAGGTGGCTTATCCAGTGCATCACTTTCTGTTATGATAAGCGCAATAAACCCTTACCGGGCGCGGTTAAGGGTCATTCCATGAGAGGGGTGGCCACTTCCTTTGCGGCGTTAAGGACCGTCTCCACCTCAGCTATTTGCGCTGCAGCCACTTGGAGCTCTGTGCATACCTTTATCAGGCATTACAGTCTGGACATTGCATCGGCGGCGAAGAGCAGGGTTCGGCCTAGCCGTCCTTCGGGGACTTCTGTCCTAGGCTCAACTAGGGTTGTGATCTCTACCTTTCCTCTCCCTGTGGCGTAAGATTGCCACTATTGCTTGGAAATCAGTCCTAATGGTGTAACCTGCTGCAAGAGCTGTATCTCGAAGTAAGATAGTACAGTTATGTAAGAACTTACCATAACAGTAGATCTTCAAGAACAGCTTTTGCAGCAGGTACCTTCTCGCCCACCATCCCCCTTCTTGTGGAGGTAGGTTGTAGCCAAACATCCATCTTATGAGATGGGATGTTCTGTTTTTAGTCTTGGCCATCTGGTGGCGGATCCTCGGTCTCCTCTTCTGATGTCATCCAGTCTCCGGCGGGAGAACTGAGGATTGTGGGGGGACCACCTCCTTATGTACTACGCCTGACGTCGGGGGCGGGACTGACGTCGGAGGCGGTCTCCGCTGAAGACTGCTAGCTAGAAAATTTCCGTGGGGTCCTGGCGCCTGACTGATTCAGTCCTAATGGTGTAACCTGCTGCAAGAGCTGTTCTCGAAGATCTACTGTTACAGTAAGTTCTTACGTAACTGTACTTTTCAGAGGAATATCTCATTTCTGTGTTCACTGTGCTTGCTGGGGTCTCCTGGAGAACTGAGGTGGTGCTGGAGGACTGCCCCTTTTATACCATAGGCGGACGTCGGGCGGGCCGATGTCAGGGGTGGTCCCCCACTATAGACTGCTAGTTAGAAATTTTCCATGAGGTCCTGGTGCCTGCTGGCTTATGTCTTCACGGTGTAACCTGCTGCAAGAGCTACTCTTGAAGGTCTATTGCTGCCAGTAAGTTCTTATGTAACTATTTTCTGCATTCTGCCCGCCAACTTTCTTTTTCAGCATAAAAACATACTAAGATGGGCACCTGTGTTTTTTAAAGCTTTGTCAGTGATCCCATGTAAACTTGTTTCTAGCAGTTAAGGGGTTAATTTAAACACTGTTGTAAAATGATGGTTGGAAGTGGAGCACTTTGATTGGCTGACCACATTCTCAAACTATTAGACACCAGCTGGAAACCTGTACGTGCAGTATAGAAGAACTACTGTCAACTGTTAAAGTGGTTTTTTCATGTTTGCTGTAGCAAATGGGAGTAGTAACCTGTAGGAGTTGTGACTCGATCTCCTACCATTCAGACTGCCAAAAAGTGCTGTTTTCCAGGAAAAAAATGCCTTTATTTCTAGAGACATGGATATGTTGTTCATCCACACTGTCCGGCAGGTTCCTTGCCGCTTTAAATCTTGCCGGAAGGTCTTCAAGCTGGCTCCTCCCACCCACCCGGGTGGTAAAACTCTCGGCTCCGCCCCATGACGCCTGATCTTCCTTACCGCTTGGAAGCTCAGGTTCCCTTCTTAGCGCTCTGCATTTTAGACTGGATCCTAACTCTTCGGTTTGTCCGAAACTAGTTTTGAAGTTTTCTAAACCGGGTCTTCTTTATCCTCGGGCTGCAATGGACAAATCGGTTCCCTGCTGGAGGTGCCCTTGCAGGCAGAAGATGTCCAGGACGGATCCGCACTCCACGCAGCATCTACTGCCTCGGCCTAGACCACGACTCCGCAGGCTTGTGAGTTGTCGCCCTTTCGCCAACGCCCTGGAGGATCGCCAGCTGCCTGATCGAAGCCTCGGGCGCCCAAGAAGCTGCTACTCAATCGTAAAATCCAAAGAGGCTCACAGCAGTGTCCGCGCGGCTGGCTTGGCTGAGCAGCTCTCGAGCACATGATCGCCTCGAGGAGGTGGCCCAGGTCAAGATCTTCCTCCTCCTCGGTCGCCATGCCATCCTGCTCTCTGAGTTCCTCTTATTCGGCTTCGTTCAAGGAGCTTGGGCAGACTGGATGGGCCTTGCGGTTCTTATCTGCCGTCAACTTCTATGTTTCTATGAGCTTTGCCAGTCCCTTTCCACGAAGGGAGAGGGGCCATCGGGACATTCTTCTCAGCCCAAGAAGAGGGAGTCGAGGTAAGTCCCACCGTCGGCGTTCGTGGGAGCGGGAGAGGTCTCCTTCCCCGGACAGCTGAACGTCAACTCCGGTCGAGGTTGCGGCTCAGGCCGCTGGCTTCACGGCGTCCCCGTCAGGCCAGCCTGCCGAGACACCTGTCGATGCAGTCGAGATATTCCTTAACCCGTTGGATGGGTTGTCGACTGGTGAAGCCGACAACCTCTCTTCGCCGGTTCCCCCGGTGGAGACCGTGGATCTGCCCGTGCCTCCGGGGCGGCAGTCCCCGGTTAAAGTGTCTGATCCGAGGGAAGAGCGGGTGTCCCCCGCCCTTCCAGGCCCACCTCTGTTACACCGAGGGTCTCGGTCTCGAACTTCATCACGGTCAAGTTGTTCCCGCCGACATTGGCAGTCTCACTCGGCATCAAGTAAGTGGCGACACCGTTCCTCCTCCTCGTCCTCCTCAGAAGAGGAGAGGCTTTGATGCAAATTGCGTCGGCGTTATGAGGAGCTTATGTGGCAGCAGTAGTTACTGTTGTCCGGGACTAAATCGACTCTGATTCATGCCCCGGCCATCAAGTGGCTGTCGCCCGAACGGCCGAAGCAAATGCTCGCCGCAGTCGAGATGCCCATTTCTGGGCCGGTTGTTCAGCTGAAACTAGCTGCCCCACCGATTGTGGTGGAAGCTCCGCCTCCACAACCGTAGTCTGGGGCACCGACCAAAGATTCTTGGTTGGGTCATGGTCTGCCTCACAGGTTGTCGGTCACCCTCACTCCCGACCGTCCTCGGCAGGTGGAGGGTCTTCAGGCCCGAGGCAGCTCTTCGCAGACTCTTCGGAGTCTGATGATGACTCCTCCCTGTTCTCCAGACAGGTCGACCTGGAGTCCTCCGGGGGCCAGTCATTGGACGATAGCCCATCGTCCTTCATGGGTCTGTTTCGGCTCATCTCAGAGTCTACCAGGATGCAGCTCGAGCCCGTGTCCAAACGGGCCAAGTATCCCCTGACGGAGATACTGGACCAAGGGGATTCGCCCACGGAGGCCTTCCCTGTGGCTGAGCCTATTGTCGGCCCAGCCTTGGAGCTTTGGCAGTGGCCTGCTTCCTGTCCTGTGCCCTCGGCCAGGATGGCCAGGAAGTATGCTGTCCCTACCGGCTCTTTGCCCGGTTTCTCGGAGCACCCCTCTGCCGAGGGGTTGGTCACCGATAGCATCTTCCGGTGTTCCGGAAACGCTCAAGACGTGGATAAGCCCCCCGACAAAGAGTCCAAGAAGCTGGACTATGCTGGGTGCAAGGTGTACGCTACGTCCTCCCTCGGCCTCCGCCCTCATGGGCTCCCTGGATGAGGTCATCCCTCATCTCCCAGCCGACCTGCAGACCACGGTCTGTCAGGTGCGGGACCAGGGTAGGGCGGTGGCGAAGCAGCAGCTTCAGACTGCTCTGGACATAGGTGATTCCTGTGCCAGGTCAGTAGCTGCCGCGGTGGGCATGCGCCGCAGGGCGTGGCTGAGGATATCCACCTTCACGGTGGATACCCAGCACAAGTTGGCGGACGTCCCCTTCTTGGGGACTGACCTCTTCGGCCCTGGAGTGGAGGGACACCTCCAGCGGATCGAAAAGTCCAACGCCACTCTGGACTCTGTCACCTCCGCCCAGAGGGACAAAGGTCGCCGTCAGCAACAGCATAAGTCCTTTCGTCCTTCAGCCCCTGCAGCACGACCGGCCCAACAGCACCAGCACCAGGGCCAGCAGGCTCGCGCTTGGCGTCCCAAACCCAAGTCAGCGGCTTCCTTCAATAGGAAGCAAGAAGGTAAAGGCCCAGGAGGTCCCTCCTCCATGCCTGCCCAGTGACGGGTTGAGGGGTGTCTCCCCCAATCTCGTCACCCTTCCCCGGGTTCCCTCCGTGGGGGGACGGCTCCGCCACTTCCTTTCCGCCTGGTCCGCTATCACCACGGACTGTTGGGTGTTGGAGGTGGTAGGAAAGGGCCTGCCTCTGGAATTCGAGCAGAACCCTCCCTTTCAAGCCGTCGCCCTGGGGGGCCACGGGGTCCGAAGCCTCGCTGTCGGCCTGCCGAGCCGATATTGCCCTGCTCCTCGAGAAAGAGGTGATCAGGAAGGTGGCGGATCCTCCTCCAGACCCGGGGTTTGTGTCCAGGTATTTCCTGGTCCCAAAACGGACCGGGGGCTGGCACCCCATTCTCGACCTGCACGACCTGAACAGGTTCCTAAGGTCTCAGACCTTCAGGATGGTCACTCTGGCTCAGATAATCCCATCCTTGGAACGAGGCGTGTGGTTCTGTTCCCTGGACCTCCAGGATGCGTTCTTTCATGTCCCGATCCGTCCGTCTCATCAGGGATTCCTCCACTTCAGAGCAGAGGGATCCCTTTACGAGTTCCGGGCCATGCCCTTCGGCCTCTGTCTAGCTCCCAGGGTCTTCACCAAATGCATGGCAGTGGTGACAGCATTCCTGCGGCGCTGAAGGGTCCGGGTGTACCCCTACCTGGACGACTGGCTGATTGCAGCCCCCTCCAGAATGGAAGTGGAGCGGTCCAGAGATCTGACCCTCCAGGTTTGCTCTCAGATTGGCCTCCTCATCAACGAGGCCAAGTCGGAACTCGTACCGAAGCAGGTGATACACTTCATCGGGGCAGAGCTCGACTGTCTTTGAGCCAGAGCTCTGCTCCCGGCGGACAGGGCCAAGGTTCTTTCCTCCTTTGCCCAATCATTTCTGGTTGGGCAATCGTGCCCTGCCTAGGACTTCCTGGGCCTCATGACGGCCTGCACCAGCGTGGTCCGTTGGGCCCGTTGGTACATGCATCCCCTTCAGTGGGGACTGGCCAGCCAGTGGTCACGATGCTACGATCCGTTGGATCACTTGGTGACAGTGACCCAGGAAATGTGGAACGCTCTCCAGTGGTGGACCGTTCTGGCACATCTGCAGGAGGGCATCCTGTTCGTCCGCCCTGAGCCGACGGTCTCTCTATCGACTGACACATCTCTGATGTGTTGGGGTGCCCATCTGGGGGAGCACAGAACGCACGGCCTCTGGTCTTCCCGGGAGTCCCGATACCATATCAGTCTGCTGGAGCTCCGAGCGGTCTGCCTAGCTCTCACCGCCTTCGTTCCGTTTCTGTGGGGTCAAGTGGTTCAGGTCCAGATGAACAATACCACGACCATGTACTACCTAAACCGCCAGGGTGGGACGCGCTCCATGCTGTTATGCAAAGAAGCTCTCCGCATATGGTGTCTCGTGCGCAGCCTGGAGGCGGATCTCCTAGCCATTCACTTGGCAGGAGCCTCCAACACCCTGGCCGATGCCCTAAGCCTGATAGGGGCTGCGTCTCACGAGTGGTCTCTCCTGCCAGAGGTAGTACAAGATCTCTTCTCCCACTGGGGCACGCCTCAGGCGGACCTGTTTGCCTCCAGGAAGAATGCAAAGCTGAGACTGTTCCATGCCCGCCCCCCTCAGCAGGGCTCGCTGCAGGGGGATGCCTTCTTGAGGCCGTGGACCCCGGGCCTCTTCTATGCCTTTCTCCCATTTCCCTTGATCCACAAGGTGCTTCTCAAGGCGAGGAGGCACAAGGCGCAGGTGATTCTGGTAGCCTCAGACTGGCCCCGCCAGTTCTGGTATCCAAATCTCCTCAGTCTCAGCTCCAGGCTCCCGAGGCGGCTTCCAGCCCGCCCGGACCAGATCTCAGTCAGTCAGGGGAAGGTATTCCATCCGGACCTTCAGTCCCTGCACCTGACGGCCTGGTTCCTGAGCGGCTAGAGTTCCAGGCCTTGGGTCTTTCCGACGAGGTCCTCAGCGTTGTTGAGGCGTCCCGTAAGGAGTCGACCAGAAAATGCTATGCCTTCAAATGGAAGAGATTCTCCATTTGGTGTCAGGAAAAGGGCCTGGACCCTTCCTCCTGTTCCTTGGCAAGCATTCTGGACTACCTGTGGTCCCTTTCTTAGCAAGGGCTTCGGTCAACGACTCTTAAGGTGCACCTGGCAGCCATCTCTGCTTACTGGGCACGGGCCGGGAAGCAGTCGGTGGCGCAGGAGAAGGTGGTCTGGTGCTTTTTCAAAGGCCTTGATCACATTTCCCCTCGGTGTGAGAACCTCCACCTCCATGGGATCTACTGCTGGTATTGGCCAAGCTCATGGGCAAGCCATTCGAACTAATGCACAGGTGCGATATCTCCCACCTGTCGAAGAACGCTTCCTTGGGGCTATCACGTCAGCCAGAAGGATGGAAGAGCTCCAGGCGCTTTCCATCGAGTCTCCTTATCTGGTCTTCCACAAGGACAAGGTTGTCCTGCGCCCCCACCCGAAATTCCTTCCGAAGGTGGTGTTGGAGTTTCACCTTAACCAGCTGTTGACTCTGCCAGTGTTCTACCCCAATCACACCTCGGAGGCCGAATATAGGCTCCATACTCTGGACCCTAGAAGAGCGCTCGCTTATTATAAGGAGCGTATGGCTGAAGTTCGGGGAGAGGTTAGTCAGCTGTTTGTCACCTACGCTGAAGCCGCACCTGGCAGACCTGCAGCCAAGTGGATGATAAGCAGGTGGGTCACCTCCTGCATAGATCTCTGCTATAGGTTGGCGGGCATGGAGCCTCCCAGAGGGATGAGAGCTCATTCTACCCACCATACCGCTGCATCTGTAGCTGCTTCCAGGGACGTCCCTATCCAGGATATCTGCAGGGCTGCTACCTGGAAGTTGGCACATACCTTCATTACCCACTACCACATCGACCTTGAGTCACGCCGGGATGCTGGTTTTGGGGCCTCAGTTCTCCAGTCTTTATTCCCTAAGTAGGGGGTGTGCGCCTTGCCTCCTTCCTCCCAGAGAACTGCTAGGAGTCTGCCAGACAGTGTGGATGAACAACATATCCATGTCCCTAGAAATAGAGGTTACTCACCTGTAACAGGAGTTCTAGGAATGGTATATGTTGTTCATCCACACGACCCACCCGACCTCCCCGGCTTCGACGTACAACCTGGCTTCCAGCGGGCTAGATCTGGCGTCATGGGGCAGAGCCGAGAGTTTTACTACCCGGGTGGGTGGGAGGAGCCAGCTTGAAGAGCTTCCGGCAAGATTTAAAGCGGCAAGGAACCTGCCAGACAGTGTGGATGAACAACATATACCATTCCTAGAACTCCTGTTACAGGTGAGTAACCTGTATTTCTGTGCTCTGCTTCATTTGCATAACCCTGCCCCTTTTTTCTCAGTGCTACAACCCCAACCATGACATTATGCAAGGGAAACAGTTTTTCAGCACTGCATTGAAACGGAGAGCTCTGTTGGTCAGTCTTGGTATTGCAGACATCCTTTTTTTTCCCTTAATTTTTATCTCCTAGCGGAAGCTGGACACCAAAGAAAAAGTAGCCTGACCCCATAATTACACTCCTGAACTACTTAGTCATTCAGCCTATATAACATAAACATAGAAAAGTATCACACTCCCACATCCTGATAGGAGCTGCCACTTCAGACCTGTCACTTCACCAGCACACAGTAAACGTCAAACATCAAAACAGACTAGCAAATTATCTTTTTGGCCTATCTGCATCGAAAAAACAGTTTTCCAGAAACTTTTCTACAGGCTGTACCCACTACCAACATAGGAGACTGCACTTTGGTAAGGGAGACAGAAAAATCAGCTATGCACTTTACCCACAATGCCTTGCGCTCTGTATTTTTATATATGTATGTATGTATATATATATATATATATATATATATATGTGTGTGTGTATATACATATATATTACACACACATAGATATATAGATATACATACACACATATAGATGTTGACACATGATAAGGGCCTACGTCCCACCTAGTCTGCCCATGTGTGCACGTACCTAGCTTCTTCAGGCTTCTCTAGAACTACATTATATGTCTACATATTAGGTGCTATTCTGCAGTCCCCACTACCAAAATAAGGGACTGCACCTCTGAGTAATGAACATTTAAGTCAACTTTATGATTTCCCTGTTGCTGTATGTGAAACATTGACAAGTTCCCTTGCACGACATCATTCTGGAGGTGTGGCCTCATGCAGAAAACTGGAGGGTGCGCAGAAACAAAAACATACATAAAAAAGACTGACTGATTTTTTTTTTTTTTCTTTTTCTTTTTTTACAAAACAAATTGCTGCTTCAGCATCTGAAGCATGGGTTGGAATGGCATGCCGTGTGAAACGGGCATTTGCAGAATGTGACTAAATCACTTTAAACATTCATTAAAAAAGTGAACAATTTAGTTAGCACTATAAAAGTTATGCAGGGGTTTGGTTAGGTTTGTTAATCCACCCAAGGGGCATAAGGCCCTCTGCTGCCCCCTGTGTTTCATAACCCCCCAGGGCTAGACTAAACTGCTGGTAACCCAGGGTTCGAAAGTGGCACCAGTCCACTGGCCAAATACTGGTAGATTTTGCATCAGGCTAGTAAAATGTTACTTTAGCCCTGCCAGCTAGTGCTAGAGGAGGTGACTATTCAGGAAGTAAACCCACTGGACTAGTGGATTGTCTGTGGGACTTTCCTCAGTTACTAGCCCTGTTGGCTGGGAAACTTAAATTTCAACCCCTGATAACCAAACCTCTGATCCTGACTTGACGCTGACGTGTCCTGTTTACACTTATTTCCTCAGGTTCCATTTATCTTTCAGCTCATGGCAGTTTACTTATTTATTTATTTTTGAGATTTCGTAATGAAACATAGTCAAAATGCACTGTTGGTCCTGTAAATTAAACATCCAGACAAAACCAGATGAGGCTGGGTTACCGGAAGACACATGTATGCCGGCTAGGGTTAGATCAGCAAACTTAAGCTAAACCCATGGATTATCTTATTTATTTGTGTTTATGTATGTAATGTATTTATTTAATATTTATTTACTTACTTAATTAAAAGTTGGTAACTGAGAAACGCACATTGAGCCAATGCTCTCTTCCATGTGAGACCGAAGGAAGAGGTTGTGGGGAGTAGCAGCTTACAAAACAAATACAGATGCTGCATTTCATTACAGGATAATGGGTACTTCTAGGGACATGGATATGTTGTTCATCCACACTGTCTGGCAGGTTCCTTGCCGCTTTAAATCTTGCGGAAAGGTCTTCAAGCTGGCTCTTCCCACCCACTTGGGTGGTAAAACTCTCGGCTCCACCCCATGACGCCAGATCTTCCTTACCGCTTGGAAGCTCAGGTTCCCTCCTTAGCGCTCTGCTTCTAGACTGGATCCAAACTCTTCGGTTCACCCGAAAATAATTTTAAAGTTTTCTAGACTTCGGTCCACTTCTTCCTTCTCGGCTGCGATGGACAAATCGACACCCAGTTTTCGGCGGTGCCCTTGCGGGCAGAAGATGTCTAGGACCGACCCGCACTCCACATGCTTCTACTGCCTCGGGCTTGACCACAACCCGCAGGCCTGCGAGTTGTGCAGGTCTTTTTCCGCAAACGTCCTCGAAGACTGTGCTGCCCGGCTCCAACTTGGGTGCCCCAAGAAACGTTATCCGCCGGTGAAGTCCAAGGAGGCCAGTTGGGTGGTTTCCGCGGCGGCTGACTCGGCTGAGCAATTCGAGCAGATGATCGCTCTCGAGGAGGAGGCGGTCCAGGCCGCATCTTCATCTTCCTCGGTCGAGGCATTTATCCCACTCTCCTTGGGATCATCCTACACAGCTTCTTTTAAGGAGCTTTGCCAGTCCTTCTCCACAAAAGGCGAGGGGCCATCGGGACACTCCTCTTGGTCAAAGAAGAAGGACTCGAAGGGTAAGTCCCACCGTCTGTGTTCGTGGGAGCGGGAGAGGTCCCCTTCCCCGGACAGTCGACACTCTACTTAGGTTGAGGTTGCGGCTAAAGCAGCTGGTTTCACGGTGTTGCCGTCAGGTCAGCCGGCCGAGACACCTGTTGACGCGGTCGAGATTTTTCTTGACCCGTCGGACGGGCTGTCGACTGGTGAAGCAGAAAATCCTTCTTCACCGGTTCCCCTGGTGGAAACCGAGGACTTGCCTGCGCCTCCTGTGCCAGAGTCCCCAGTCAAGGCTCCCAAGCCGAGGGAGGAGCGAGTTTCCCTTGCTCCCTTCCAGACCCACCCTCGGAAACACCGATGGTCTCAGCCTCTGACCTCGTCTCGGTCCTGCTGATCCCTCCGGCACCGGCGGTCTCGGTCTCGGCACTGAGGAAAGCAGCGGCGCCGCTCGTCCTCATCTTCCTCGGAGGAGGAGGAGAGGCTTTGGCGCAAATTGCGTCGACGCTACGAGGACTTAGTGTGGCAGCAGCTCTTTCTGACCGGGAACAAGCCAACGCCGTCGCCTTCCCCGGCCATTAAGTGGCTGTCACCCAAAAGGCCGAAACAACCCCTCGCAGTGGTCGAGGTGCTCAAACCTGGGCCGGTTGTTCGGCCGAAACCAGCTGCCCCACTAATTGTGGTGGAACCTCCGCCTCCACAACCGAAATAGGGGGCTCCGACCAAGGATTCTCGGTCGGGTCAGGGACTGCCCCATCGGTTGTCAGTCACCCTCACTCCCGACCATCCTCGGCAGGTGGAGGGTGGCTCAGGCCCTAGGCAGCTCTTCGCATTATCCTCGGAGTCTGATGACGACTCCTCCCTGTTTTCTAGGCCCCTTGACCTGGAGTCCTCCAGGGGCAGTCGATGGATGAGAGCCCATCATCGTTCATTGGTCTGCTTCAGCTCATCTCGGAGTCCACCGGGATGCAGCTCGAGCCCGTAGCTAAGCGGGCCAAGTATCCCTTCATGGAGATACTGGACTGAGGGGATTCTCCCACGAGGCCTTTCCGGTGGCTGAAGCCATTGTTGGCCCAGCCTTGGAGTTATGGCAGCAGCTGGCTTCTTGTCCTGCTCCTTCGGCCAGGATGGCCGGGAAGTATGTGGTCCCTACCAGGTCTCTGTCCGGTTTCTCGGAACACCCCTCTGTGGAGGGGTTGGTTACCGACAGCATTTTCCAGCGTTCTGGGAATGCTAGGGATGTGGACAAGCTCCCCGACAAAAGAGTCCAAAAAGCTGGACTATGCCGGGCGCAAAGTATATGCTGCGTCCTCCCTTGGCCTCCGTCAGGCCAGTTCGGCTGTATTGATGACGCAGTACTCCCACGCCGTTATGGGCTCCCTGGATGAGGTGATTCCTCATCTCCCAGCTGATCTACAGACTACAGTCAAGCAGGTGCGGGATCAGGGAAGGGCAGTGGCGAAACAGCAGCTCCAAACAGCTCTCAATATCGGAGACTCCTATGCCCGGTCAGTAGCGGCCGCAGTGGCCATGCACCGCAGAGCTTGGCTGCGGATATCCACCTTTACGGCGGATACCCAGCACAAGTTGGCAGACGTCCCCTTCCTGGGTACTGACTTGTTCGGGCCTGGGGTGGAAGGCCACCTCCAGAGAATTGAAAAGTCCAGTGCCACCTTGGACTCGGTCACGTCTGCTCAGAAGGACAAAGGCCGACGACAGCAACATAAGTCCTTTTGCCCTTCTACCCCTGCAGCACGTCCGGCCCAGCAACACCAGCATCAGGGCCAGCAGGCTCGCACTTGGCACCCCAAAGCCAAGCCTGCAGCTTCCTCTAACAGGAAGCCGGGAGGAAAAGGCCCAGGAGGTCTCTCGGCCGGTCCTTCCTCCAAGCCTGCCCGGTGACGGGTTGAGGGGTGTCACCCCCAACCTCATGGCTTCCCCCTTGGTTCCCCCCCGTGTGGGGATGGCTCCGCCACTTTCTTTCCACTTGGTCAGCTATCGCCACAGACCGTTGGGTGTTGGAGGTGGTAGGAAAGGGTCTGCCTCTGGAGTTCGAGCAGGCCCCGCCCTTCCGAGCTGTTGCCCCACTGGGGGGTTACGGGGTCCGCAGCCTCTCTGTCGGCCTGCCCTGCTCCTCCAAAAGGAGGTGATCAAGAAGTTGGCGGATCCTCCACCAGACCCAGGGTTTGTGTCCAGGTACTTCCTGGTCCCGAAACGGGAGGGGGGGCTGGCGCCCCATTCTACACCTGCACGACCTGAACAGGTTCCTAAGGTCTCGAACCTTCAGGATGGTCACTCTGGCTCAGATCATGCCATCCTTGGAACGAGATGTGTGGTTCTGTTCTCTGGACCTCCAGGACGCGTTCTTTCACGTCCCAATCCGTCCGTCCGTCCCACCAGCGATTCCTCCACTTCAGAGCGGAGGGGTCCCTTTACGAGTTCAGGGCCATGCCCTTCGGCCTCTCCCTAGCTCCCAGGGTCTTCACCAAATGCATGGCAGCAGTGACAGCATTACTGCGGCGCCGAAGGGTCCGGGTGTACCCCTACCTGGGTGACTGGCTGATTGCGGCCTCCTCCAGACTGGAGGTGGAGCGGTCCAGGGATCTGGCCCTCCAGGTTTGCTCTCAAGTTGGCCTCCTCATCAACGAGGCCAAGTCGGAACTCGTGCCAAAGCAGATGATCCAGTTCATCAGGGCAGAGCTCGACTCTCTGCGAGCCAGAGCATGGCTCCTGGCGGACAGGGCCAAGGTTCTTTCCTCCTTTTCACAGTCATTTCAGGTTGGGCAATTGCGCCCTGCCCGGGACTTCCTGTGCCTCCTGGGCCTCATGGCGGCTTGCACCAGCATGGTCCATTGGGCCCATTGGCACATGCATCCCCTACAATGGGGACTGGCCAGCCAATGGTCACGGCGCTCCAGTCCTTTGGATCAGCCAGTGACAGTGACTCAGGAGATGTAGAACGCTGTCCAGTGGTGGATCATTCCAGCTCATCTGCAGGAGGCCATCCCGTTCGTCTGCCCCGAGCCGACGGTCTCTCTAGCGACCGACGCCTCTCTGATGGGTTAGGGTGCCCATCTGGGGGAGCACAGAGCGCGCGGCCACTGATCCCCTTGGGAGTCCCGATGTCACATTAACCTGCTGGAGCTTCGAGCAGTTCGTCTAGCCCTCACTGCCTTCTATCCGTTTGTATGGGGTCAAGTGGTCCAAGTCCAGACCGACAATACCACAACCATGTACTACCTAAACCGCCAGGGCGGGACATGCTCCATGCCCCTGTGCAGGGAAGCTCTCCGCATTTGGTCCCTCGTGTGTAGCCTGGAGGCAGACCTTCTTGCCATCCATGTGGCAGGAGCCTCCAACATTCTGGCCGATGCCCTAAGCCGGATAGGAGCTGCGTCCCACGAGTGGTCTCTCCTGCTGGAGGTGTAGTACAAGATCTGTTCTCCCACTGGGGCATGCCTCAGGTGGACCTGTTTGCCTCCAGGGAGAATGCGAAGCTGAGGCTTTTCCATGCCCGGCCCCCTCAGCAGGGCTTGCTGCAGGGGGATGCCTTCTCAAGGCCGTGGACCCTGGGCCTCTTCTACGCCTTTCCCCCATTTCCCTTGATCCTCAAGGTGCTTCTCAAGGCGAGGAGGGACAAGACGCAGGTGATTGTGGTAGCCCCAGACTGTCCCCGCCAATTCTGGTATCCAGAGCTCCTTAGCCTCAGCTCCATGCTCCTGAGGTGGCTCCCAGCCCACCCGGACCAGATCTCAGTCAATCAGGGGAAGGTATTCTATCCGGACCTTCAATCCCTGCACTTGACTGCCTGGTTCCTGAGCGGCTAGAGTTCCAGGCCTTGGGTCTTTCCGTCGAGGTCCTCAACGTTGTTGAGGCTTCCTGTAAGGAGTCGACCAGGAAATGCTATGCCTTTAAATGGAAGAGATTCTCCATTTTGCGTCGGGGCAAGGGCCTAGACCCTTTCTCCTTTTCCTTGACGAGCATTCTGGACTACCTGTGGTTCCTTTCTCAGCTAGGGCTTCGGTCGACGACCCTTAAGGTGCACCTGGCAGCCATCTCTGCTTACCGGGCGCGGGCCAGGAAGCGGTCGGTGGCGCAGGAGAAGGTGGTCGGGCGCTTTTTCAAAGGCCGTGATCACATATCCCCTCCGGTGCGAGAACCTCCACTTCCATGGGATCTACTGCTTGTATTGGCTAAACTCAAGGGCAAGCCATTCAAACCGATGCACAGGTGTGACATCTCTCACCTGTCGTGGAAGACCGCCTTCTTGGTGGCTATCACGTCAGCCAGAAGGATGGCAGAGCTCCAGGCGCTTTCCATCTTAGTCTCCTTATCTGGTCTTCCACAGGGACAAGGTTGTCCTGCGCCCCCACCTGAAATTCCTTCCGAAGGTGGTGTCGGAGTTTCACCTTAACCAGGTGTTGACTCTGCCGGTGTTCTACCCCAATCACACCTCGGAGGCTGAATATAGGCTCCATACTCTGGACTCTAGAAGAGCGCTCGCTTATTATAAGGAGCGGACGGCTGAAGTTCGGGGAGAGGTTCGCCAGCTGTTTGTCACCTATGCTGAAGCCGCACATGGCAGACCTGCAGCCAAGCGGACAATAGGCAGGTGGGTCACCTCCTGCATAGATCTCTGCTATAGGTTGGCAGGCATGGAGCCTCCCAAAGGGATAATAGCTCATTCTACCCGCCATACCGCTGCATCGGTGGCTGCTTACAGGGACGTCCCTATCCAGGAAATCTGCAGGGCTGCTACCTGGAAGTCAGCACACACCTTCATTACCCATTACCACATCGACCTTGAGTCACGCTGGGATGCTGTATCTTACTTCGAGACACAGCTCTTGCAGCAGGTTACACCATTAGGACTGAAGCCGGCAGGCGTCAAGACCCCATGGAAAAATTCTAGCTGGCTATCTTCAGCGGGGACCGCCACCGACGTCGGTCCCGCCTCCGACGTCAGGCGTAGTACATAAGAGGGCGGTCCCGCCAGATTCTCCAGTTCTTTCCCACCGTCGACTTGCATGTCTCGACCCTTCGGTTCGGTTTCTAGCGACATCGTGGTAAAGTGCTTTCCTCACGGAAATTTGTTCTCAGAGTTCAGTTTTTCTCTGATGTCCTCCCGACCTCCGTCACTCCTGAGCGCGCCTGTGGAAAGCAGATCCTTTTAAGGATCTGCACTCGGCCTGTGTCCGGTGCCTAGGCCCAGACCACGACACCCGGTCCTGCTCTTTTTGCCAGGGTTTTAACAGCAGAACCCAGATCCGTCGCCAGAAGGCCCTACAGGCGTTCCTGCTAGAGGAGCAGCTCAAGTCCATGGCTTCCAAGGGGGATTCTTCGCAGAAGGCCCGCAAGCATGCTGAGAAGCACAGAGAGAAGGCCCCTTCCAGGTCCCCTTCTAGGGCCTCCGACTCGCGCAGTTCTGGCTCCAGGTCCGACCGCTCTCCTTCCCGGGCCAGCTCTCAGCCTCCCCCCGCTGCGGTGAGAAAATCTTCTTCCTCTTCTCAGGCCAAGACTCCCAGGCCTTCCTCGTCCTCCAAGGCCCTGGCTAAGTCGGGATCGCCACCATCACCACAAGTCGGGTTCCCGCCATTCTGAACCCGGCGTCAGGTCTACTTCCTGCCTCCTCGCAAACCAAGGAGCTCACCTACTCAAGAGGCCGCAGGACCCGACGCAGGTTCGTCCGGCGTCCGGCCTCTCACCACAGGTCCCAGAGCCGTCGTCTGCCAGAAGACCGGCGCCAGCCAGAACCTACTCATCACGGGCGCCGGTAGGGACGGCGCCCGCTCCCTATTGAGAAGAGGACCCTGGCGCCTCCGACCGACGTCGGTCAGGGAGACCATCACTGAGGAGGAGTTAACACGCCCGAGGACCAGACAGGCGACCCGTCCTGTTGAGACTCCCAGGAACTCGCCGCAACCCGAGCCCCCTGTGGAGCCGGCGGCGGGTCCTGACGTCA
This sequence comes from Neoceratodus forsteri, assembly GCA_016271365.2. NCBI lineage: Eukaryota > Metazoa > Chordata > Ceratodontiformes > Ceratodontidae > Neoceratodus > Neoceratodus forsteri. Next base: position 310,480,389 of record JADMNL010000025.1, read on the forward strand.
GCCCACCGGCGCCCGGACCGTCTGTCGGGCCTTTCCTTTTCAGAGTAAAGACTTTTCACTTACTGGTGGGATACCATCAAAAGGACATGGTCCCCTCCACCTCCGCTTCTCCTCCTCCTCCTACACGGTTGCTCCTCCGGTTCCCTCGCCCCGTCTCCATCTGGGTCTGCAGGCGGTTATCTCCTCCCGGGCCCAGGACCCTCCAAGGGAAGACTCGATAAAGGAGACCTCGTCCAGATCCTCTTCTAGGTCACCTAGTCCCAAGAGACCCAGAAGCGCGCCGTTCAGCCGGCGGAGGACACGGGATCAGAGTTTTCATCCAGATCCCCATCTCCCTCTCCATCCCTTCTCCGGACCCACGTGAGATGCCAGAGTCTCCTCGGATGACCCGTTCTCTGGATATTATGAGACACATCCAAGAGAACATGGGATGGGATGCGGAAGAGTTAGACCTCAAAGGCTACGCCTTGCGAAGTATCTTCAGCAGAAGGACCCCAAGCCTGTGGTGGTGGTGCCACCCTGGTAGACACTTTCGTGGACATCACCAAGGCAGCGTGGAAGTGTCCACATTCGCTCCCGGCGATGCCGAAGAAAGCTGACCGCTTGTACAAGGCTCCAAGAGAAGGCCAGTACTTGACTCAGCATCCTCAGGCCGACTCTCTGGTCATAACAGCCTCTCATGACCGGTCCCAGAGACCGCAACATCTGAGCACCCTGCCACCAGACCCAGAGTCCAAGCAGCTGGACGCCATGGGTGGAATGCGCGTGTACTTCACTTACCTCGCCCATCAGATCCCTGAGTTATTTGACCCACATGGTACAGTTCCAAAATGCCCTGTGGGAGCAGGGTCTGGATGTGGCTGAGATTGCGGAAGGTGAGCAGAAGGAGGAGATGTTGCAGCCTCTCCATACAGGTTCGGACGTGGGATCCCAAGTGCTACGAGCGCGTGCGACTCCGCGGACTCCTCGGCTCGAGCAGCAGCTTCAGGCATATATGCCTCCGGAGGCACTCTTGGCCTGTGGTCTCCGGTTTTACCCGGACGTCCAGAAAAACATCATGGGCGCCCCATTCAGGGAGAAGTTTTGTTTGGTAAACCCTCGAGAAGATAATCACCAAACTCAAGAGGCCGGAAGGCGGTGAGGTCAGTTCAGGCCATGTACCGACCCAGCTTAATTCCTTCGTAGGAACCAAAAAGCGATTTCTGGGCGGACACAGAGACAACAGTCCGCCCGTTCCACAACAGAGGGCTCCGGTTTCATAGCCAGGAAAACAACCGCAGGTGAAGCCAGTGTACTCCTAAGCGGTCCAGCCAGCGGGACCCTCAGCCGCCACAGCCTGACTCCTTCCCGGCCCCCGCCCCTCAGGATCAACGGGACGCCATGGTCGGGGGTCGCATTGCGAATTTCCTGCCAGGATGGCAGACTATAACCACCGACAGGTGGGTTCTACAGTTGGTCGGAAGAGGCCACTTTATAGAATTCGCGGAAAAGCCACCCCGAGGCCTCCTTTGCTGTCCGGTACCGGGTCAGCACAAGTCATTGATCAGACAAGAAGTACTCCGCTCCTGCAAAGGGAGCGTGAGAGTACGTCCCAGAGAACCAGAGAGGACATGGATCACTATTCCCACTTCTTCCTGGTTCCAAAGAACAGTGGACCTCCGTCCGATTCTGGACCTCAGCGACCTCAATTTGTTCGATCGCCACAAAAAGATTCCGATGGTAACTCTTCGGGTCTTATTCCATGCTGAAGCAGGCCTTTTTTTAGCGTCTCTAGATATGCAGGCGCTTACCTGCACATCCCTATAGCTCAAGCGCACAAGAGGTTCCCTGCGCTTGAGGTTTCTCGGCCATCATCTTCGGTCCGAGCCCTTCCATTTGGGCTGTCATCAGCACCCAGGGTCTTTACCAAATGCATGGCAGTCGTGGCAGTGTCTCTAAGGAGACAGGGCCATTATGTGTTCCCGCACTTGGACGATTGGCTTCTCACACGCCTCCAGAGAGGCGGCCAGGCGATCCAGAGCACCCAGGTCCTGTTTCGATCTCTGGGTATCCTAATCAACCATGAGAAGTCTCTCCTGGTACTGTCGCAGAAACTGCAGTTCATAGGCGCAGTACTGACACCGCTCAGGAAGAGCATTTCTTCCAGACGACAGAGCGGAGCGCATCAGATCCTTCATCAGGGAGCTTTCGTCGAACAAGACCGCCCCAGCCAGGTTGGTCCTTCGCTTGCTCGGACACATGGCTGCGGCCATTCCTACTGTCCCTTTCGCAAGGCTCCACATGCGGGTAACTCAGTGGATGCTCAAGGTGCAGTGGGACCAAAGGCAAGACCACATGCAGCATCCGGTCAGAATCACGAACACTGCGATTCGAGACTGGCAGTGGTGGCTAGACCCAGGGACACTCTCTTTGGGCATCCCATTTATAGCGCCGTCCCTGAGGTAATCCTCACCACAGACGCCTCAGGTCTAGGGTGGGGAGCACACCTGGACGGGGTGAAGTCCCAGGGAACGTGGACCCCTCTGGAGGCCCACCTCCATATCAACGTCCTAGAGATGAGGGCGGTCCTTTATGCCCTGCAGGCATTTCAGTCAGAGATCCCGCTGAGTACTCTCCTGCTTCAGACAGACAACACGGCGGTGATGTATTACCTCAACAAACAAGGAGGCGCACACTCTTACCCCCTTTGCAGGGAGGCCATGAGGGTGTGGGATTGGGTAATCCGACACGGCGCGAACCTGATCACAGTACATGTTCCCGGGGTGAACAACACAATTGCAGACGGCCTGAGTCGCTCCCAGGCCAGAGTCCACGAGTGGGAACTTCTCCAGGAGGTAGCAGAGGATCTGTTTCTTCGATGGGGCACTCCAGAACTGGACCTATTCGCTTCCCCATCCAACGCAAAACTGCCCAATTTTTGCTCGCTAGATCCAGGGCCTGGTGTTTTCTGGCGAGACGCGTTGTCCCTCTCCTGGGAGGACAGATTCCTCTACGCTTTCCCTCCCTTCCCGTTGATCCAGAGAGTTCTTCTCAAACTGCGCAGGGAGCATGCAACCATGATCTTGGTGGCCCCATTCTGGCCCAGGCAGATCTGGTTCCCTTTGCTAATTCAGCTGTCCCGGGAACCTCCGCTCCCGTTGCCATTCAGCTCCCACCTCTTGTCTCAGGAGAAGGGTTCACTGGTCCGCCCGGACTTACTCTCACTGAACCTGCACGCATGGCTCCTAGAGACATAGCCATCTTGCGCCACGGGGTCTCGCAAGAGGTTGCTGAAGTCCTTTCTGCAGCCAGAAAGCTGGCAACACATGCGACATATGCCATGAAATGGCGCCATTTTTGTCTATGGTCGCAAGCACGCGGCCTTTCCCCTTTAGGTTGTCCGGTGAAAGCGGTGTTAGAGTACCTGCTCTCCCTTTTCCATTCGGGTCTCGCCTACTCCTCGATTAAAGTGCACCTCTGTGCCATTTCAGCTTATCACCTCCCCATGGGACAGCGCAGTGGCACAATTAGATGCCTGTCGAGAATTCCTAAGAGGGTGTTACACCTTAGGCCGCCCATTAAGGACCCAGTGCCTCCTTGGGACTTGCTCTTTGTCCTGGAGCAACTCACGCCCCCTTGAACCTGCCGCGGATTGCAAGCCGCGCTTTCGTCGGAAAACGTTATTTTTGGTTGCTGTTACATCAGCGAGAAGAGTTTCTGAGCTCAGGCTCTCATGTGCAAAGAGCCCTCATTTAATTTTCCACCAGGACAGAGTATCCCTGAGGACGAATCCTAAATTCTTGCCTAAGGTGGTTTCCACACTCACTCTCAACCAGGATATTGACCTGCGGTCTACTTTCCTAATTACTCTAACAGAGGAGAGGCGCTGCTTCACACCCTGGATGTTCACCGCAGTTTGAGGTACTACCTGAGCAGAACTAAGCAGCTTTGCACTTCAGAGCAGCTTTTCGTCTCCTTTACCGAAACGATGAAGGGCCAACCAGTATCCAAACAGTCCCTGTCTCGCTGGCTTGTCCAGTGCATCTCTTACTGTTATGATATCAAACGAAAGCCCCTCCCAGGAGCAGTCCGGGGCCATTCCACTAGGGGCGTGGCCACATCTTTTGCAGCACTTTGAAACGTCTCCATTTCTGCCATTTGTGCTGCAGCCACTTGGAGCTCTGTTCGTACCTTTATCAGGCATTATAGCCTGGACATCACTTCACGGCCAAGAGCAGGCTTCGGCCTGGCAGTGCTACAGGGTCTCCTGTCCTAGATTCAGGACCTGGAACGTTCTTTCTTATTTCCTCCTCCTCCTCCCAGAGTGTTTGCAAGCACTATTGCTTGGGAATCGGTCCTAATGGTGTAACCTGCTGCAAGAGCTGTGTCTCGAAGTAAGATAGTACAGTTACGTAAGAACTTACCATAACAGTAGATCTTCGAGAACAGCTCTTGCAGCAGGTACCTTCCCGCCCACCTTCTCCCTTGGAGGAGGCATGGCTTAGTTTCTAACGGGAATTTTTCCCGCTTGTCTTCTGACGGTGGATCCCCGGTCTCCCATTTCAATGTCAGCCTGCGGCCGGAAGTCTCCGGCGGGAGAACTGGGGAATCTGGCGGGACCGCCCCCTTATGTACTACGCCTGACGTCGGAGGCGGGACCGACGTCGGAGGCGGTCCCCGCTGAAGATAGCTAGCTAGAATTTTTCCGTGGGGTCTTGACGCCTGCCGGCTTCAGTCCTAATGGTGTAACCTGCTGCAAGAGCTGTTCTCGAAGATCTACTGTTACGGTAAGTTTTTACGTAACTGTACTTTTTGGGGCCTCAGTTCTCCAGTCATTATTCCCTAAGTAGGGGGTGTGCGCCTTGCCTCCCTCCTCCCGGAGAACTTTTAGGAGTCTGCCAGACAGTGTAGATGAACAACATATCCATGTCCCTAGAAATACAGGTTACTCACCTGTAACAGGAGTTCTAGGAATGGTATATGTTGTTCATCCACACGACCCACCCGGCCTCCCCGGCTTCAACGCACAACCTGGCTTCCAGCGGGCTAGATCTGGCGTCATGGGCGGAGCCGAGTTTTACCACCGGGTGGGTGGAGGAGCCAGCTTGAAACCTTCTGGCAAGATTTAAAGCGGCAAGGAACCTGCCAGACAGTGTGGATGAACAACATATACCATTCCTAGAACTCCTGTTACAGGTGAGTAACCTGTATATACAGAGGCATCAGCAAAATGTGCTAGCATAATATAACAGCTCATCGTACAGTAAACCGTGAACAATCATGTGTGAGGCCAAGTGCACAGTGCTCCTCCTCTAGGGGCCTCCTAGCAATTCCCAGGATGAGGTTAAGAACTGCTGGTGACGGAGCATTTAGTGTTGCTGCCCCCGTCCTGTGGAATTCGCTTCCTCTAGCTGTTAGGGAGGCCCCATCTGTTGAGGTTTTTAAGGCCCGCCTCAAGGCCTTTTTGTACGATCAGGCCTTCCCGGACTATGTTTTATAGTTCCTTACCTGTGTTTTTAATAAAGATTAATCTGATATTAATTTAGTCTTAGAGACTTTAAATGCTGCTGAAGTTGAGGGTAGTTAATTATATAGCAAATTTTGTTTTAACTTGTTCAGATTATTGTATTTAATTATTATTGTGATGTGTTATATTTATTGATTAATGTATGGCGCCCAGAGCCACCAGGATGGGCGTCTTTTTAAAATAAAATGTGCCTTGCCATGTTGGGGTTGGGTAAGATGGAGAAAGGCAGGGGGTCGTAATGCTTTTAAACTTTTGTCCCCCCTAAATGAATTGTTGTAGAGGTTGAATTCTAATTTTATTTTGTATCAGGGGTTCAAGCTGTTAAAGGGACACTGTCAACCCCCTTAAGCCTTAGTGTCTGTGGTTTGAAAAAAGTGATCTTCTTCGAGGTACAGCTCTCGCAGTAGGTTACACCATTAGGACTGAAGCTGGCGTCAGGACCCCACGGAAAATTTTCTAGCTAGCAGTCTTCAGCGGGGACCGACTCCGACGTCGGTCCCGCCCCCGACGTCAGGCGTAGTACATAAGGAGGCGGTCCCGCCAGAATCCCCAGTTCTTTCCCGCCGTCGACCTGCATGTCTCGACCTCTTCGGTTAGTACGAGCGCGTGACGACCAGGAAATCCTTTCCAAAATCGGAAACTTTGGAAAAAATTCTTCTTCAAGACTACCTTCTTCATCTGATGTCCTCCCCAACTTCAGTGGAGGGCCATCCTTCTAAGTGTGCCTGTGGGAAGCAGATCCCGTTTAAAGACCCTCATTCGGCGTGCGTCCGGTGCCTGGGCCTGCACCACGACACCCAGGCTTGCTCCTTCTGCCAGGGCTTTAACAGCCGGACCAGAATCCACCGACAGAAGGCTCTCCAGGCTTTCCTCCTAGAAGAAAAGCTCAAGGCCATGGAACCTTCCTCCAGGGGGGAATCTTCGGGAAAGTCTCACAGGCACCACGAGAAGCATCGGGAGAAGGTGAGACCTAGATCCCCCTCTAGGGCCTCGGACTCCCGCAGCTCCTGCTCCAGGTCGGACCGCTCTCCGTCTAGAGCCCACTCTCAGCTTCCCCCGGTTGTGGTCAAATCAGCCAGCGGTTCTTCTACTCTGCAGCCTGCCAAGACCTCCAGGCCCTCTTCCTCTGCTAAGGCCTCGTCCAGGTCACGGAAGCATCACAAGTACTCGACCCGGCACTCTGCCTCCGACATCTGGTCAGTCTCCTTGCCACCGCCACCCCAACGCAAGACCAAGGAGCTGACCTCCCTTAAGCGGACGTTGGATCCAACGTCGGCCCACCCAACGTTGGCCAAGGTCCACAAGCACTCCCGTGAGCCGGCGGCTGTTCGTCACCCGTCGCCGGTCAGGCATCCACCCCCCAGGACGCCGGCGGGGGGACCAGCGTCTGATACCGGAGACAGAAGAACCACACCGCCGCCTACCGACGTCGGTCAGGAGGCGTTGTCAGAGGAGGAGTCCACTCAGCCCGAAGATCAGGTGGGCGACCCCAGACCTGTCGAGCTCCCACGGGAACCCTCCCCAGAACCGGAGATCCGACGCCCGGCCCGTCGTCTGGCCTCAACTTGGCAGATGTGAAGGAGCTCTTCACTTTCTGGTGGGACACCATCAACAAGGATGTGGTCACCATGCACCCTCCTCCCGCACCCATGGCACCACCGACGCCTGCACCCCCTCCTTCGCCAAAAGGGGCAGCAGGCCGAGCACCTCCCCCAGGAGCCAGTAGCACCTGCTAGGGGCAGATCTACAGAGAAGAGAAGGCCTCCGTCTAGATCTTCTTCAGGGTCACCCAGCCCCAGGAGACCCAGAAGACGTCGGTATTCGCCGACGACGGAGGACTCCAGATCTGACATCTCTGAATGCTCCAGGTCTCCTTCACCGATCAGCATCCCTTCTCTGGACCCACGCGACCTCCCTAGGTCTCCTCCAGATGACCCCTCGTTCTCTGAGATAATGAGACACATCCAAGAGAACATGGGATGGGATGCCAAGAACCTCGACCTCGAAAGACCACGCCTTGCCTGCTACCTTCAGCAAAGGATCCCACGCCTGTGGTAGTGCCACCCCTTGGTGGACAGCTTCGGGACGCCACTGAGGCAGCGTGGAAGCGTCCACATTCGACCCCGGCTATGCCGAAGAAGGCTGACCGCCTGTACAAGGCCCCAAGGGAGGACCAGTACCTGGCTAACCATCCTCTGGCCAACTTCCTGGTCATTACAGCCTCTCATGACCGGTCTCAGAGACTGCAACATCTGAGCACGCAGCCACCGGACCCGGAGTCCAAGCAACTGGACGTGCTGGGTAGGCGCACTTACGCGGCCGCGACTTGCGCCATTAGATCCTTGAATTACCTGACCCACATGGTTCAGTTCCAGAACGCACTGTGGGAACAGGGACAGGAACTGGCAGAGAAATTGCCAGATGATGGCCAAAAGGAGGAACTTCTCCAGCTCCTCCGTATGGGTTTATACATGGGGACCTGTGCTCCGAGTCACAGCATTTATTCCGCTGGACTCTCTGGCCAGATGCAGCTCAGGCATATGTCTCCGAGCTTACCTCGGACGCCCAGAAAACATTTTGACGCCCCTTTCATGGCTGAAGTTTTGTTTGGTGAAGCATCGGAAAAAGTCATCACCAAATTACAGGAAGCTGGGAAGGCTGTTAGATCTGTCCAGGCCATGTACAGATCTATTTCGTAGGAACCAGAGTCATTTTCGCAGCCAGACTCAGAGGCAGCAACCTCGTTCCGGTCAGCAACAGAGGGGCTCCTTCTCCCGGAAAGCCCAGGTCAAAACGTCCTCAGGTAGGGGCCAACGTGCTACCAAGTCGGCCCAACCTGCAGGACCCTCTGCTGCCACAGCATGACTCCTTCCCAGCCCCCGCCCCTCCTCAGGATCAACGGGAAACAAAGGTCGGGGGTCGCATCGCAGACCACCTGCCAGGGTGGCGCTTCGATCACCACCGGCCAGGTGGTGCTACAGTTGGTCGAAAAAGGCCACTTTATAGAATTCCTAGACAAGCCCCCCACAAGGCCTCCTCTGCTCTCCCGTTACTTGGGTCAGCACGCCCTGCTCATAAAGCAGGAAGTGCTCGCGCTTCTGCAGAAAGAAGCTGTGGAGCATGTTCCAGGGAACCAGATAGGAGCAGGCTATTATTCACACTTCTTCCTGGTTCCAAAGAAGACAGGGGACCTCTGTCCTATCTTGGACCTCAGCAACCTCAACATATCGGTCGTTTACAAGTGCTTCTGCATGGTGACCCTCCCGGGACTAATCCCCTTGCTGAAGAAGGATGCTTTCTTGGCATCCCTAGACATGCAGGACACCTACCTGCACATCCCCATCACTCAGGCGCACAGGAGGTTCCTGCGCTTCGAGTTTCTCGGTTGTCGCTACCAGTTCCGAGCACTTCCTTTCGGGCTGTCATCAGCACCAAGGGTATTCACCAAGTGCATGGCAGTCGTGGCAACGTCTCTGAGGAGACAGGGACACTACATGTTCCCGTACCTGGACAACTGGCCTCTTCCAAGGAGGCATTGCTGCTGGCCATTCAGCACACCCAGGCTCTATTTCAGTCTCTGGGCATCTTAATCAACTCTGAGAAGTGTCTCCTGGTACCGTCCCAGAAGCTGCAGTTCATAGGCGCAGTTCTGGACACAGTCAAGGGGAAAGTCTTTCTTCCTGAAGACAGAGTGGAACGCATAAGATCCCTCATAAAGGACATGTCAGCGAAGAAAACCGTCCCGGCCAGGTTGGTCCTTCGCCTGCTCGGACACATGGCTGCGGCCATTCCAACGGTCCCGATGGCAAGACTCCACATGCAGGTAACCCAGTGGATGTTAAGGATGCAGTGGGACCAAAGGCAAGACCATCTGCAGCAGCCAGTCAGAATCACGAAGACTGTGGTTCGGGACTGGCAGTGGTGGCTAGATCCGGGAACCCTCACAGTGGGGGTTTCCTTCACAGTGCCGTCCCCGGTGTTAACACTCACCACAGACTCCTCAGGGCTGGGGTGGGGAGCACACTTGAACGGGGTGAGGTCTCAGGGAACATGGACTACCCAGGAATCTCATCTCCATATCAACATATTGGAGATGAGGGCGGTCCTTTATGCCCTGCAAGCCTTCCAGTCGGAGATTCCACCCAGTACTCTCCTGTTACAAACGGACAATACTGCGGTGATGTATTACCTCAACAAACAAGGAGGCACACACTTCTCTTACCTTTGCAGGGAGGCCATGAGGGTGTGGGAATGGGTAATACGACACGGCGCAAACCTCATCACAGTTCACGTTCCCGGGGTGGACAACACGGTCGCGGACAGCCTGAGTCGTTCCTGGGCCAGAGTCCACGAGTGGGAACTTCTACAGGCGGTGGCAGAGGATCTGTTCCACAGATGGGGTACTCCAGAATTGGATCTATTCGCCTCCCCATCCAACGCAAACTGCCCAATTTTTGCTCGCTAGATCCAGGGCGTGGTGTTTTCTGGCGAGACGCGTTGTCCCTCTCCTGGGTGGGCAGATTCCTCTACGCCTTCCCTCCTTTCCCGTTGATCCAGAGAGTCCTTCTCAAACTTCGCAGGGAGCACGCAACGCTTATTTTGAAAGCGCCTTTTTGGCCCAGGCAAATCTGGTTCCCGCTGCTGAAACAGTTGTCCCGGGAACCTCCGCTTGCTTTACCAATCAGCTTCCACCTGTTGTCTCAGGAGGAGGGTTCACTAGTCCACTCGGACTTACGTTCACTGAACTTGCATGCTTGGCTCCTAGAGACATAGCCATGTTGCGACATGGGGTCTCGCAAGAGGTGGCAGATGTACTTTCTGCCGCCAGAAAACCGGCGACACATGCAACATATGCCATGAAATGGCGCAGGTTTTGCCTGTGGTCTCAGGCACGCAGTTTCTCGCCCTTAGACTGCCCCGAGAAGCTGGTTCTGGAGTACCTGCTTTTCCTCTTTCAATCCAAGTTAACTTACTCCTCGATCAAGGTGCACCTTTGTGCAGTCTCAGCTTATCATGCCCCCATAGGCCAATGCATGGTGGCCCAGCTGGATACTACCCGGGCCTTTTTAAGAGGGGTCCTCCACCGTAGGCCGCCCATCAGGGATCCCGTCCCTCCTTGGGATTTACCCTTCGTCCTGGAGCAGCTTACGCTGCCACCCTTTGAGCCTGCCGCAGATTGCGAGCTACGTTTTCTGTCGGAAAACGCTGCTTTTGGTTGCCGTTATTTTGCAGAAGAATTCCAATTACATGCTCTCATGTGCAGGAGCCTTATTTAATTTTTCATCAGGACAGGGTGTCCCTGAGGATTTAATCTCAAGTTCCTGCCTAAGGTGGTTTCAACCTCACTCTTAACCAGGACATTGATTTGCCAGTGTACTTTCCTAAGTACGCCAATCGAGGAGAAGCACTGCTTCACACCCTGGATGTTCACAGGTGTCTCAGATATTATTTGACGAGAACCAAACAGCATCAGAAAGCGGAGCAGCTGTTCGTTTCATTCGCTGAGAGGATGAAAGGGGCCCCAGTTTCAAAACAGACCCTTTCACGCTGGCTCATCCAATGTATTTCTTTTTGCTATGACAAGCGTCAGAAACCCTTACCAGGAGTGGTCAAGGGCCATTTGATAAGAGGAGTGGCTACCTCCTTTGCGGAAGTGAAGAACGTTTCTACGTCGGCCATATGTGCCGCAGCCACCTGGAGTTCGGTGCACACTTTTATCAGGCATTATAGCCTGGATATCGCCTCTAGGCAAAGAGCGGGTTTCGGCCTTGCTGTTCTTCAGGGCCTCCTGTCCTAGGCTCAGGATGGGTCGGAATCTCTGTATTGCCTCCTCCCGATGGGTTTTAATGGCGTCATTGCTTGGGAATCAGTCCTAATGGTGTAACCTGCTGCAAGAGCTGTAACTCGAAGAAGATAGTACAGTTACGTAAGAACTTACCGTAACAGTAGATCTTCGAGAACAGCTCTTGCAGCAGGTACTTTCCCGCCCACCATTCCCCCTTGGAGGAAGCAGGTTCCAGCCTTCGCTATCCTTAGGATTGGAAAGGTCGGTTTTTAGTCTCAGCCATCTGATGGCGGGTCCTCAGTCTACTTTTCTGATGTCATCCAGCAACCGGAAATCTCCGGCGGGAGTACTGGGGATTCTGGCGGGACCGCCTCCTTATGTACTACACCTGACGTCGGGGGCGGGACCGACGTCGGAGGCGGTCCCCGCTGAAGACTGCTAGCTAGAAAATTTTCCGTGGGGTCCTGACGCCTGCCGGCTTCAGTCCTAATGGTATAACCTGCTACAAGAGCTGTTCTCAAAGATCTACTGTTACGGTAAGTTCTTACGTAACTGTACTTTTTATGATTTGTCACATTCTGTACAGATGCTTATATAGCTGGTAGTTTGATTCCTTTTTTTCTTTTTAAAAGTGAAAAACAGACTGTCCACCATTCTGGCGTTACCACACACAAGCATGTTTGTTTACAGTCATTGAGCAACCTCAACTGCATCGTTCCTAGACCTGGGAACACCCCCAGCATAGTTTAGCCACTCCTGATGCAGTAGGAGGAGAGGAGATTACTGCATCATGACTGGCTGCACTGTGCATTCCTAATGGTCCAGGCTGGGTATCATTACACCTTTAGCATGTATTTCAGTTCTACTAACAAAAGATGCATAAAACAACAAGCAAAATCTGTGAATTTTAGTGAAGGGCAGGCAATCCTGAACTATGTGTTTTCAGCTAGAAATAACATACTGAGGAGTTTCAGAAGCTGAAGGCAAAGCTGCCCATGAGGCTTCTATCCCATCACCCAATAAGATACTAAACTTTGTCTATCCAGTAACTATTCATCTAGCATACACTTAAAATAAATTTTACTCCTACAAACTATTATATTCAAGGGACGTGAGCTCCACGCCTTGATCACCCTAAAGGGTAAACCATGATCCCCTTTTAACAATATTTTATATTATGTAGTTGTAGAGGGTGGCCACGGGTATCGATAATGTCCTGTTTGTATTCAAGATTCAATTCTGTGAATAAGTATGGGTCATTTATAATATCCCAAAGGAATAATAAATCACCCCTCATTCTCCTCATTTCCAGGGACGTGAGATTGTCTTTCTAGTCTGCAACTAATCCAGATCTTCCACGCCTTGGCCCTACTTCGTGAATCTCCTTTGTATATTCTCAATTTGATAGCTATCACCTTTTTAATAAGGAGACCAGAATTGAGAGCAGTAGTCTAAGTGAGGATGGACATATGATCTATAAAGAAATAAAATTATATGCTGATGTCTGGAATTGATATAGTTCTTAATACTCCAAATCATTCTATTAGCTCTACTGATTATATCGTTAGTTTGCATGGTAAAACTAAAATCATTTGTAATATAGATCCCCAAGTCTTTTTCAGCTAATGTTTCGTTCGGCCGTTCACCACATAAATAATAAACCTATTTCATATTGCCTGGCCCACGTTCATCTTTTTGCACTTATTCAAATTAAACCTCATACCCCACTGTCTAGACTAGTCTGTGATAATGTTGAGATTGTTCTGAAGTCTAATGCAATCAGAGGTTTCTGCACAGATCCCACCTTATTTGGTGTCTTCCGCATATGTTACAGATCAGCAGCTAGTGTCATTTGTGAGGTCAGCTATAAAGATATAAAAAATGAAAGGGCCCAAAACAGAGCCCTCTGGCATCCCACTTGTGACTCCTTTTTTTTTTTTTTTCTTCAATAAAATTTTTTATTGAATAATAAAAATAACAAGTCGCACAGGAAATGAAAACATAATAAAGCACAGATATATGCATTATAACACAAAATCTGAATAGCCTATCAATAAACAGGTAATTAATTTCAATAATCAGTAATCTTAATACTACAAACTTCCTAAACCATAAAGATCATCTAAAGTAAAAAGTTAAAAAAATAAATATGAATTATGTACATACAGTAACATAAGACCGTTAACAGATTACATTGTACTGTGATAGCATGTAGTAAGTTTACCCAGATTACCCAGTAACATACATAACTGGTACATGGATGAATGACACACAATACAAAATAGAATATACATAATAAAGTAATACTGTGAGAGTCAGAAAATGCTCAAGAGAGAGAGAATGGAAGATAGGGTATCTGCCTCACTAGGTGGGCACCCATTAATAACCATGCGCTGTGATCTATTGAATAACCAATTTGCCATCCATTTTACCCATACTTGTTTAACTCCTCTAAGTGAGAGCTTCATAATAATAGCATCATTTGGAACCACATTGAAAACTTTACTAAAATCAGCAAAGAACAGACAACAAACATAATGCAAAGGGTCGACAGTGTCCCTTTAACACTCCTTTAGAATGTGAATTGGCCAAACTGAATGCTGCATTTCCAGTCACTGTTTTCTAATGCTTTATAAGTTCCACGTTATTGCTAATGAACTCACGGTGGGGATTTGTTTCTCTCTCCCCCACAGCTATGTTAAGCCCGCTCCTGTTGAGCTGAAGGAAGAAGATTTTCCTAGCCTGTCCTCTACAGGTCCAGCCACAGTCACTGCTGGGCTAACTACACCATATACAGCCAGTGCCAGGAAAACATCTGCCTTCCAAGAGGAGGACTTTCCTGCACTTGTGCCCAAAATCAAACCTCATAATCCTGTGTCCACATCTGCCTCTGCGTGGAGTAATGGTTCGAATAAAAAGACTGTCAAGCCTGTGACTCACACTAACAGCACTTGCAGCCAGGTGGTTAAAAAGCCTGTCTTGGTGAATAGTAATAAAGGAAGTATTAAAAACAAAAAGGCATCCATCTCGGATGATGAAGACGATGGGAGCGGCATGACTGCTAAGGAGTTACGAGGTGCCCCAACTATGTTTGACATCTCGTCTCTGCTTACCACCTCCACCACACAGACTGTTGGGAAGGTGGGCAAAAAAAAGAAGGTGGGAGCTGAGAAACAAGCTATAGCAGTTCAGCCTTCTCCAGACCGCTCAGATGCTAGTTCCTTCCAAAAAGAAAATGTTCCAGAGCTGGCACCAGCAAGCTTCTCAACAACTGCTGCCCCACCTCTGATTACAGACACCGTAATTAACGGGCATTCAGAAAAAACAGACGAGAGCAGCAGCATCACCAAAGTACCACCAGGTCTTAAAAAGCCTGCGACAGCAGCCCAATGTCCAATACCAGAAGAAGACTTCCCAGCACTTGGGAATCCAAGTTTGCCCAGAAAGCCTCCTCCAGGTAAAAAAAAAAGTTCTACTTTACATACTGAAACATCATCATTTTGGTTGGGAAAGACACTAGTCTTATTTTTCATATCTTGCCAGTGAAAGTATTCTGTGTTCCTGATACTTCACAGAATACCTTGGAAATTACACAATTCAGCTGATGTTCTTTAAGCCTTGTGTTTTTCCCTCTCCCTTATTTCTAAAGATATTCAATATGAAAACAGGATCTTTGTCCTTGGACGGCACCGGCACCTGTTGCTTGTGTACACGTGGTATCATAATACTTGGTTTATGGCATCTGGATTTGTTGTGAAAATTATTATGATGTCACGGATAGAAGATGGTGACATTATGTAGATAAAGAGCAGGAGTTCAAGGTAC
The DNA here is from genome assembly GCA_016271365.2 of Neoceratodus forsteri. Lineage (NCBI taxonomy): Eukaryota > Metazoa > Chordata > Ceratodontiformes > Ceratodontidae > Neoceratodus > Neoceratodus forsteri. Next base: position 310,495,505 of record JADMNL010000025.1, read on the forward strand.
AAACACCTTGTTTCTAGGGGCGTGGATACAGTTCACCATCCACACTCAGGCAGGTCCACTGAAAATGCTGATTTATCAGATATCTTTTAAGCTAAGCTTCTCCCACTGCCTGGGCGGTATAACCTCCGGCTTCACCCTGTGACTTCAGATCTTTCTTTCAGCTGGAAGGGACAAGTCTCCTCCATTGCAGCTCTGCAGCATTAGACAGTTACCATGTGCATTGACAGCTTCTTTGAAAACTTATTCGAGTCAACTCTTCAAACAATTCTTAAGCTCCTTCGCTCTGACTCCGCTCCGCTTAGTGACCAGATGAATTCGGAGGAAGCTGTGCTGTCCCATGGCTTCAAATTCTGAGGCATGCGTCGGCAGAAAGTGGGGAACATGAACCCACACATGTTGTGAGTTTACTGAACAACACAACAAAGCCTCTCTGGCCATGGCCTATTTCAGGTGATACTTCCAGTGTTGCTGGAAGACCATGCGGCCAGGCTTCTCTTGGGTTGACCAGCCGACACTTCTTGGCATGTCCCATTCCCCTTTAATTCTCGCCGGAAGGTCTTCAAGCTGGCTCCTCCCACCCACCCGGGTGGTATAACCCTCAGCTCTGCCCCATGATGCCAGATCTTCTTTTCTGCTGGAAGATTCAGATTGCCTCCTCTCTGCTACTGCGTTTTGTAGGCCCTGGCTTCAATTTCTTCAGATCCTATGAAGATTAAGCTCATTCGAGCTAGCGATTGCAACTCTTGGTATTCAATTATGGAAGATAAATCTTCCCCCGGTTTTCGCTGGTGCCCGTGCGACCACAAAATGTCGCGCACAGACCCACATACCACGTCGCTTCATGCTTGTGTGTCGGCCGTGACACCCAGGCATGCAATATGTCTCGCTTTTCATCCGAACATCCTCGACAGTCGTCTCGCATGCCTCAAGTTGGGCAGGCCTGAAAAACGGAATCCACCGGTGAAATCCAAAGAAGCCTGGTGGGTGGTCTCCATGGCTGCAGGGTCCGCCGAGCAGTTAGAACAGATGCAGGCCTTTGAGGAAGAGGCAGCGCAGGCCACGGAGCTCTCCTCTCAGCTGATTTTAGTTCCACTCAACCTAAGCTCTACGTTCTCTGGTTCCTTTCGGGAGTTGTGCCAGTCTCTCCCCACCAAGGGCGAGGTACCTTTGGGCTCGCATATCTCCCGGTCCTGTAAAGAGGACAAGGAACCAAGATATTCTTCGTCTAGGCGGAGACGTTCTTGGGATTGAGAGCGATCTCGGTCACAGGAAACTGCAGTCTCGACTTCGGTCGAGATTGCTTCCTCGGCCGCTGGCTTCTCTGCTTTGCTGTCTGGTCAGTTGCCTGAGGCCTTGATAGATGACGCGGTGGAGATCACTCTCGACCCTGTTGATCTGTTGTTGCCTGACTAGGCCAACAACTCATTGACCAAGACCCCAGTCCGGCCTCTTCCTGATGATTAGACCCAGCCTGCTGGTAGTCCCATCGAGGAACTGGTCCCTGATCCGGGAACACCGCCGGTCTCCCCGGTGTCTCCCGATCGAGGTCGAGATCTTGGGCCCCCTCGACCGAGAGGCCAAGGAAGGTGCATAAGTGCTCTAAAAAGAGTCAACACCACCGTTCATCCTCGTCCTCCTTGGATGAGGAGAGGCTTCGGCGGAAACTCCATCGACGCTAGGAGGATTTAATGTGGCAACAGCTGATTCTGTCCGGGCAGAAGCCTTCCACTGTTTCCACCCCGGCCATTACTTGGCTTTCGCCTCCTAGGCCGAGGCCGACTCCTCTGGAATTGGTGGAATCAGTTCCTCCCCCTGCGGAGCCAGTAAAAGCTGCCCCAGTTCTGCCAAAATCGGTCTCTCCACCAATAGTAGTGGAGATGCCACCTAAACCGCGTTCGGGAGGGGCTCCTACGAAGGAATCATGGACGGTTCCGAGTCTTCCTCACAGGTTATTGGTCACCCTTATGCCTGACCACCCCAGGCGTGTACAAGGGGATACTCCCACGGAAGCCTTCCTGGTGGCAGAGGCCATTGTTGGCCCGGCCTTGGAGCTCTGGCAGCATCCTGCCTCCTGCCCAGCGCCATCAGTCCAGATGCCTGCAAGTATGCGGTGCCCATTGGGTCCCCCTCGGGGTTCACGGAACATCCCTCTGTGGAGGGGTTAGTGACCGCTTCTGTGTTCAGATGCGCAGGCAGCACTGTTGACACTGATTGACCTTTGGACAAGGAGTCTAAAAAACCCGACTACACTGCCCAGAAGATTTATGCAGCCTCCTCTCTAGGCCTCTTGTCAGGCAAGCTCGGCTGTCATCATGGCGCACTTCTCTCATACCCTCTTGGACTCCTTGAACGAAGTCCTCCCGCACCTCTCTGTGGACCTTCAGACTACGGTCAAGCAGGTCCAGGACCAGGGCCAAGCTATTGCCAAGCAGCAACTTCAGATGGCCCCCAGACCTCAGGGACTCTTGCGCCCGATCGGTGGCAGCTGCAGTTGCCATACACCGCAGGGCTTGGCTGAGGCTTTCCACCTTCACGGCAGATACCGAGCACAAACTCACTGATGTTCCTTTCCTGGGTACCGATCTCTTCGGCCCAGGTGTGGATGGTCACCTTAAGCGAATCGAGCAGTCCAGTGCCACCTTGTACTCGGCTACTTCTGCTTAAAAAGACGCCTTTGGCTCTAAGAAGCAGCAAAAGAAGAAGCCTTCCATGGTGGGCAGCAACAGCAAGCACAGACTTGTTGCCCTCAGCCCAAGCCCAGGCATCCAGCGGCCCACAAACAGGGAGGTTTGGGTTCAGGTGGTTTCCAATCTGGACTGTCTTCCTCCAAGCCTGTTCAGTGACAAGATAGGGGCTGCCACCCCTATTCCTGTCATGCCAGCTCTGGGTCCTCCCATGGGGGTTTGGCTCTGTCACTTGTTTTCCGCCTGGTCTGCTGTTACCACGGACAGGTGGGTATTCGAAGTGGTCGGCCAGGGTCTGCCTCTAGAATTGGAGCCGTACCCTCCCAGATGAGCCTGTGCCCCATGGGAGGAGAGAGCATCAGCCCACACTCGGTCGGCTTTGAGAGACGTCATAGCCCAACTCCTCCTCAAGGAGGCAGTGGTTTGAGTGACAGATCCTCCTGTCAACCCAGGGTTAGTTTCCAGGTACTTCCTGGTCCCGAAGTGGACGGGGGACTGGTGCCCCATTCTGAATCTGCACGACCTAAATCAGTATCTCAGGGCACACACCTTCAGGATGGCAACTCTGTCCCAGATCATACCATCCTTGGAGCAAAACATGTGGTTCTGCTCACTGGATCTCCAGGACGTGTTCTTTCACGTCCCAATCCATCCATCTCATCAGCGGTTCCTCCGCTTCAAAGCAGAGGGAACCCTATACGAGTTCCGAGCCATGCCATTTGGTCTGTCATCGGCCCCACGGGTGTTCACCAAATGCATTACAGTGGTGGCAGTCCATCTCAGACATCAAGGGGTCAGAGTGTACCCTTACCTTGACGATTGGCTCTTAGCAGGTTTCACACAGCAAGAGGTGGAGAGGTCCAGGGACCTGGCCCCCCAGACCTGCTCTCAACTTGGCCTCCTGATCAACGAGGCCAAGTCAGAGCTCATGCCATCACAGGTGATATGCTTCACTGGGGCAGAGCTCGACTCTTGCCGAGCCAGAACATGGCTTCCTGCAGACAGGGTGGAGGCTTTCTCCTGCTCTGCCCAGTCATTGCTGGTTGGGCACTTGCGCCCTGCCTGGGACTGTCTGCGCTACATGGCGGCCTGCACCACTGTGGTCCATTGGGCCCGGTGGCATATGCACCCACTTCAGTGGGAGCTGGCTGCCCAGTGGACTCAGCGCCACAGTTATTTCACCCAGCTGATCACTGTGACAGGAAGGTGTGGGACGCTTTCCAGTGGTGGACCGTCCTAGACCATCTGTGGGAAGGGATCCTGTTTGTCTGCCCCGAGTCGATGGTCGTCCTCATGACTGAGGCCTCTCTCATGGGCTGGGGAGCCCACATGGGGAACAACAAGGCCCACAGGTTCTGGACCCCTGAGGAATCCTGTTGTCATATCAACCTGATGGAGCTCAGAGTGGTCAGACTGGCGCTGTCAGCATTTGCTCAGCAGCTTCCGGGTCAGGTGGTTCAAGTCCAGACAGACAACACCATGACCATGTACTACCTCTGCAAACAGGGCAGCACGCATTCTCGGCTTCTGTGCAGGAAAGTGCTATACATCTGGACACTCGTGAACTGACTGGAGGCAGATCTCCTAGCCATCTATGTGGCAGGAGCCTCGAACAATCTGGCGAATGCTCTCAGCCGCATAGGTGAGTCATCCCACGAGTGGTTTCTCTATTCAGAGGTAGCTTACAGCCAGTTCTTCCACTGGGGCAAACCAATGGTGGACCTGTTTGCCTCCAGGGAAAACACCAAGCTGAGGCTGTTTCATGCCCGCTTCCCCTCTGTGGGGCTCGTTCCAGGGGGATGCCTTCTCAAGGCCGAGGACCCCAGACCTCTTCTATGCTTTCCCTCCATTTCCCTTGATCCACAACGTGCTTCTCAAGATTAGGAGGGGCAAGGTGCAGGTGATCCTGGTAACCCCTGATTGGCCCCGCCAGTTCTGGTATCCAGATCTCCTCAGCCTCAGCAGCAGGCTCCCAAGGCGTCTTCCAGCATGCCCGGACCTGGTATCAGTCAGTCAGGGGAAGGTATTCCATCCGGACCTTCAGTCCCTGCACCTGACAGCCTGGTACCTGAGCGGCTAGAGTTCCAGGCTTTGGGTCTCTCTCTGAGGATGTACTCACAGTAGTGGAGGCATCCAGAAAGGAGTCGACCAGAAAGTGCTACGCCTTCAAATGGAAAAGATTTTCCATTTGATGCCAGGGCAAGGGCTTGGACCCTCTGTCCTGTGGCTAGCATTTTAGACTACCTTTGTTCTCTGCCCAAAGGGGGTCTTCGGTCTTCGCCCCTTAAGGTGCACCTGGCAGCTATCTCTGCTTACTGGGTGTGGGCTGTTCAGCAGTCGGTGGCACAGGAGAAGGTGGTCTGGCACTTTTTCAAGGGCCTAGATCACATATTCCCTCCGGTATGTGAACCTCCACCTCCGTGTTATTTACTGCTGGTTTTAGCAAAACTCATGGGCAAGCCATTCGAACCGATGCACAAGTGTGAGCTATCATATTTGTTGTGGAAGACTGCCTTCCTGGTGGCTATCACATTATCCAGAAGGACTGGGGGGCTCCAGGCACTTTCGGTGAAGTCTCCTTATCTGGTCTTCCACAGGGACAAAGTTGTTCTGCATTCCCATCCGAAATTCCTCTCGGAAGGTGGTGTCAGAGTTTCACCTTAATCGAGTATTGACTCTGGCTGTGTTCTACCCGAACTACACCTCGGATGCCGAGTACAGGCTCCATACTTTGGACCTGAGGCAGGCTCTCTCCTATTACAAGGAGAGAACAGCGTAAATTCAGGGAGAGGTTCGCCAGCTGTTTGTCACCTATGCTGAAGCCGCTTCTGGCAGACCTGCAGCAAAGCAGATGATTGGCAGATGGATTACATCTTGCTTTGATCTCTGCTATAGGTTGATGGGTAGGGAGCCTCCCGTAGAACTAAGGGCTCATTCCACCCGCCAAACTGCTGCATCGGTGGCTGCTTCCAGGGACATCCCTATCCAGGAAATCTACCGGGCTGCTACCTGGAAGACAGCAAATACCTTCATCACCCATTACTACATCGACCGTGAGTCACACTGAGATACTGGTTTTGGGGCCTCAGTTCTCCAGTCTCTGTTCCCAAAACAGGTGATATGCGCCTTGCCTCCCTCCCTCCTGGAGAACTGCTAGGAGTCTGCCAAGAACAACATATCAACATCCCTAGAAAAACAGGTTACTCACCTGTAACAGTAGTTCTAGGAGTGGTATATGTTGTTAATCCACACTGACCCACTCAACCTCCCCAGCTGCGACGCACAAACCTGGCTTCCAGCGGGCTAAGATCGGGTGTCATGGGGCGGAGCCGAGGGTTATACCTCCCGGGTGGGTAGGAGGAGCCAGCTTGAAGACCTTCCGGCAAGAATTAAAGGGGAAAAAGACATGCTAAGAAGTGTGGATGGACAGCATATACCACTCCTAGAACTACTGTTACAGGTGAGTAACCTGTTTTTCTCCTGGTCCTCACCAAGGAAGATGTGGCCTGGTCAGTGTACTCTATCAATTCCGCTCAGGACCATCCTCTGCCAGTGGTCTTGCTTGATGAACATGGCTTGACATATGGTCTATGCTGAGCTCTAGAGGCTTCTCTCTCTCTTTTAAATATAAAAATCTTTCTTTCCTCCGGTCATCAGCCCCTTGGAACTCCCTCAGATGAAGGCATTGGCAGTTTACCATGCCCGCCTGAGACGACCCCACCCCCCCGGAACACCAACCTACACTCATGCCCTGCTTGTAAACCCCCCACCCCCCGAGGTGGGGCTGCCTCCTGCCTACCTTTTGGCACTCTTTGAAATCCAAAACGCAGGCGGAATGAGGCTGGAGAATGTCGGGGACATGGTTGTGGGATGAAACAGTGGACGTGGGGCTGCCATGACTCGTCATTGTCCTCCCAGGTGTTTCCTTTTTCTGCCGTGAACATGATCCCCGGAGGCGCGGACGTGCAGTGACGTCCAGCGCGAGGCAGGCGCACTCCTGCACCCTTCCCATTGACGTCTGCCATTGCCCCCACCTCTTCCTGATGTGCCCCCCCCCACCCGTAGCACCCCCAGCCTCCACTGGGAGTTGCTAATGCCAGGGGGTCCACAGCCCACCCTCAGCAAGAGAAGAGAGCAGTGCTCCGGAGACTCTGTCCTCTCCTCCCTGCCTGACCCCCAGCAACCTGAGCTCGCTCTTGAGCCTGGATCGCCAGCGTGGTGCGAGATGCGGTATCCGGCACTTCAGCCCTCCGTGCCACCGGGCCAGCTGGAGGCTTCTCCTTGACATTGGCCCCCAGGTCAGTGGTAGAGGTGGAGATACCATTTGCACACTCCATCCCGCTCAACCGGTAGGCGCCTTCGTCAGCACTCCACAACCTCCTCGGGTGAGGAGAGGCACTGCCACAGGATGAGGAGGTGCTACTAGGAACTTCTCTGGTAGCAGTGCAGCACTGCAAGATAGGGTAGGGCTCCACCCCACCCACCCAACCTGCAGCCATCTGGCAGTCCCCAGTGATGGCCGTGCTGGTCAGTCCTCAGCCGGTGACTCTGGCATCTGCCTTTCCAGCCTTGCATGTGGAACCTCCTCCACTGCAGCCTTTGGTGGGAGTCCCCAACTAAGGAATACTGTGCTGCAGCTGGCTTGCTAGGTCAGCTATAGGTGTCAGTCATCCATTCAGAAGACACTTGGGTGGTCTATGGTGGCAGATGGCAGAGGACTGTTTATGAAGACTCCTTGGATGGGTTGTCTCATGTTTTTGTCAAGAACCCATACCTTTGATTGGACTTCGGTCAAGGAACTGACTACTGACCACGGGTCAGTGATGTTTGTGGTTCTCCTTTGCTTTATGCTGGAGTTCATGAACTTGTTCTTGGAGCCAGTCCAGAAGAGGGCTAAATACCCCTTTTTGAACAAGGACAGCTCCCCTGGTGTTGTCTTTCCCATGGATGAGGCCATCTTGGGACCATCCCTGGAGCTCTGGCAGCATCCTGCCTGGCACCCGCCACCAGTATGGTTTGCAGATACGTGATACCTACAAAGGTCCATTTCAGTGTTCTCTGACCACCTCTCAGCTGAGGGACTGGTCTTGAATTTGGCCTTCTGGAGGTCAGAGGGATGTGATGTGGACAAGCCCCCCTGACAAGGAGTCGAAAAAGCTTGCCCTCGTGGCCAAAAGGTCTGTTCTGCCTCCTCTCTAGGTCAGTGTCAAACAGGCTATGCTGTTCTGATAGCCAACTTTGGTCACTTCCTGTTGGGACTGCTGGAAGAAATTCTCCTTCACCGGTCTGCTGACAAGCAGTTGCTGGTGACGTGGGCCAAGGTCATGCACTGGCTAAGCACTAGCTCCAGACAGCCTTGCACATGGGTGATTCCTCTGCCTGTGCTGTAGCAGCAGCCATTGCAGTGTGTCTCAGTGCCTGGCTGAGGCTGTCCAGTACAAGCTGGCTAGTGTCACCTACTTGGGCACCGATCTCTTTGGCCCAGGGGTGGAAGGACATCTCACTAGAACAGAGAAGTCCAGTGCCATCCTGGATTCTGTGGCTTTGTCCCAGAAGGACTCTAAGGCTCAGAAGCTTAAAAAGACCACCTTCCAATACAAGTCGTTTCAGTTACAGAAGCCTTGGCAGCAGCCCCAGCAGGGGCAGTACCAAGCCTGGTGCCCCAAACCCTTCCAGGAATCCGTCTTTACCACTCATTCACTGGTGCGTCTAAGCCAGAGGTGATAGGACCCCATAGGAGCAAAGTCTTGCAGCTTAGGGAGGGGGCCAATGTCAGTGTCGGCGTCTCCCATGAGGCCAGTGTAGTGGTGCTGCATACATGAGCTTGACAGTAACCAATGTCAGCCCACACCCCTCTTCAGTTCTGTTTTTTCCCACCATCAGATGTGCACTGTGTGAGCAATTGGAGTCTATTTTCAACTGCACCACCAGTACTCATCTATTCAATTTAAAGCCACTTACCGTTTTTTGACACAGATTGCCTTCTTGCATGGTTTTTCTTCCAGTACTGCTTTTTTCTCTCAGTTCAGTGTTGAATTCCTTTTCTTATTTTATTATTTTGGTTGTCAGAATGCCAAGTTAAGAGGGGCAGAATAAGAAAGCTGTGTCCCAGGTGGGGCCAGCAAGCCTTAAATGGCCCCAGAGTATGCAACTGGCAACATGGCAAGCCTGCCTCGGACAGGACCATGACATGGATGGGTGCAATGCCTGCTTCTCTATGGACAAGCAAACACTGAAATTCTGCATGTTGATGTGGGGGTCATTCTTTTGGAGGCAGACATCGCACCAGAGATGCCAGGGTAAGGTCTCTGGGTCTTTTCACTAGTCCCCTTCCCACTGCTTCTGGTACTGAGGAAGGCCAGGGTCCTTCTTGCACTTGCCTCACCGAGACCTTGGAGGTCTGAGGGTGTCAGGTGATCAGTCGGCTTCCTCCGGTGGGGGCTGATTGAGCCCCCCCTTCCCATTTGTTGCTCTTTCTGGGCAATGGACACCCCCCCCCCCCGGTGGTGAGGCTGAAGCTGTATGCTTGGTCCACACCGGTGGGCACCTCATTGTTGTGGCCTGTGCCAACCTGGCTCTTGGTACCACCCCCTGGTACCAGTGTGTGGGCTGTGCCAGTCATTAGACCAGGTCCACTTCTGGTACTGTTCACAGTACCAGAAGAGGGGTCGGTTCCAGAGTCAGCTGGACTCCGAGACATGGGTGGTGACCAACTCCTTCCCTGAGCATCCTGGTAACGTGGGGGAGGATGAGGATGGCAACCTTGAGCTTGGGGACAGGGATGGTGGTGATGGAACTGACCCTCAGCCAGATTCTGAGCTCAGTGCCAGTGATGTTGTCACCCCTAGTGTCCCTGGCCTGGGCTCAGGGCAGCACTGGGACCAGCTCAAGAGCCATTTGTGGTGCAGTCTATGGGCTCAGTGCCGCTCACGGTGCAGGGTCTGGTCCTGGTGCCAGGTACAGAGGCAGTTCCGGCGGAGACCCTGGCTCTGGAACAGGGCTTGACTGGGGTGGGGGAGTGGGTGAGCAGTGCCAGTTCTGGTGAGAGGAAGAGACTTGCCACTTGACATGCTGTTGAAGCTGTGAGCATGCTGGAGGCAGCACTGGCCGGTGTTCCAGTGCTGTCTGGTGGCTTGATACTCCCTGGAAGTGGCTTACTCTGTCACTGGTGGGGAACGGCACCACCTTGTGGGACATGTATGGTTCCTTTTTCCCTATCGGGGGGGGGGGGATCTTCTGCGGAGGCCATCATCTGGGTCGTACCTCAGAGATTGGTTGATTCCACTGAGATGACTTTGCCAGGTCCCCCGTGAGGTTCCTCTGAGCACTCTTGCAGCCCTGGCAGAGAACCTGGTGCCACTGGCTTCTGTCCTTCTTGGTCCTCTGCCTCCCCTCTCTGAAGTGCCAGGTATTGTGGGTCCTCTCTGGCCCATGACCTGACATCAGTACAGAAGAATGTCCCGTGTCTTCCAATACCACTTTCAGTCTGACAGGGCCCTGTTCAGGCCCGTGACCAAGGCACCACCATTCTCAGAGTCTATCTCCTCCTCTCCGACCTGCTCCTCTGAGGAAGAAGACTTTTCTATTCATATGTCTGTGTACTCTGGTCTTTTGCTGGTTACAGTCCTGCCTGTCTCTTGAGTTTTCAAGGGGATTTTAGCGATGACTCTTTTTGTCATCCCTTCTTGGCCTCGGGCTTTTGAGGAGGCATCCAGGAATGTCTGGCTCCATCCTTTCACCCCTTCTTCAGCTCCTCTGGATGTCCAGCGCAGGAGCTGTACCTCATTCCAGTGTGGAGATTTTGGTACTACAGGCCACCACTGGGCCTAAACGCCATGTGCATGACAGTCCTCCTGAGACTGACTCTGCTGAGATGGATGTCTGGGGAGAAGGGCTTTTACGGTGTAACGCACTATTATATTCATTGCTGCACACCAAGCACATCAGGTAGCTTATAACAGACACCTCTGGTCAAAGCTAGGTCAGGTCCTAGCCTCAGTGCCTGACCACATGACAACTAAGAAAGCCATTTCCTTTTCTGCCCAGGGCCTGGAGCTGACAAGGCAACAGTCAAGGGCGTCATACGATTTAAATGAGGTAGCTTCCAGGCTGGTAGGAGTGGCAGTCTGCATTCGGCAGATGGCATGGCTTCCCTTTTCCCAGTTGGCACCTGTGGTGCAGTGTAAGGTGCTCAACTCACATTTCCGGGGACTCCTTTCTTCTCCCAGAGAGTCAGGCATGAGTTGTTGGGGGTGCCCTCCTGCTCCCAAGCCACGGAAGCCTCCGCCTACCCTTGATCAGTCTTGGGTCCCGCCAGATCTCTAAGGCATCCCTGCCATCGGGTGATTATCTCCCACACAGAGGACTGAGGGATATCTTCCCTCGGGGTGAGCCAACTCCTCCGTTGTTGTGGCGAAAGCTTGTTACAACTGTATGAATGAATAGTGAAGATTGAGTCCTGGAAGATATGAAAATTGCATACTCATTGTAATTGTTGATCTTCCAGGCTATCTTCTTTCATGCACAAACCCAGCATCCCCTGCTCAGGTAAGAGCCAAGGCCGCTGAGCAGCTCACCCTTTTGTGCCTCTACACACTGGCATCCTTCTTGCCACGTCCTTCAGGATCTGCTTTTTTTTCCTCTTGAGGGTAAAACTTTTTCCTTTTTTCACAAAAGGTAAATTGGGATGTGGGTCCCTTACCCTCCTGTAATAAATCATGGATGGAAATAAGAAAGAAAAAGTGTGGCCCACTAGGAATTGAACCCAGACCCCTCTTGTTATAAGAAATAGGTAATCTTACTTTGAGAGGGCTCTTGCAGTAGGTAATTACATATAGGGCTGACATCGGCCGGCGGCCGGACCCCACGGAAAAATTTCTAGCTAGCAGTTCCGGGCGAGGGACCGCCCCATGTCAGGTGACCGGTGTCAGGAAACAGTATAAAGGGGCGGTCCCAGACGCCCACCTTCAAGTTCTTTCCCGACGTTAGCTCGTGCAGCGCCTCGCGGAAGAGTTCTTCGCTTGTCAGCCTCCCTTCATCGGTGTTTTACCGAGTAATTTCGCTTTTTTGCTATATTCGTTAGTACATCCGTCAGTATAGGTCGTCCCCTACACCCTCCGAGCACAAAAATAAGTGCGACTCGTGCGGCGCCCAACTCCCGCAAAAGGACGGCGATTCCCTGTGCCTGTTTTGTCTAGGCCCCGATCATCCGGTCGAGAAGTGCCAGCACTGCCTCAGTTTTAACGTGGCTACACGGAAAAGGCGGCAGCAGTCCCTGGAAGCCCACATTCTGAAGAAAAAGATGAGCTCCATGGAGAAGGAACTTAAAAACTGCATCAGGCGTCCACTTCCCCCAAAGGCCATCAGAAGAAAAAAGACAAGGAGAGGCACTGGGACAAGGGCTCCTCCAACGCGACTCCCTCGGGAGTCGCCGTGCTTCAGATAGCGTCCCCTCTGGGGGACCGCTCCTCGATGGCCGCCTCAGAGGCTTCTGAGGCAGAGTTGGCCAGCCCGTCTGGCTCGTGCTCAGGCCCTTCGGACGCCACCTGGCTAGTGGAGGCCTCCGCCCCCAGTACCGCCGTAGCTTCGCGGCCTACTGGCGAGGGCGGGTCCGGTAAGCCGGACGTCTGCTCCTCCGACGCCCGCGTGGAGAAGGCTGGTAAGTCCCACGACCCTTCGGGGTGGCGCATGGCCCCTCTTCCGTCGGACCAGGCCGCTCCTCCATCACAGTCTGCCTCCGGCGATGGGTCCCGTAAGTTGGACGCCGGCTCCTCCGGCGCACGCCCGGATCTCACTGAGAAACCTCACGTCTGTTCATCCGACGTCCATTCAGCAAAAGAGCCGACGCCTGACCCTCCCACGTCTGTCGTTCCCGGCTCACCGCAGACTTCGCTGCCCTCCGGGGACCCTGAGTCTCCCCATCCCGACCCCGGGCATTTTTCCCCTCCATCCCCGGGTGACGCTGGGGTTCCAGCTCCGTCAGGCCGCCCACCTGCGGGTCCACCGGATCTGACGCCGGTTCCCTGTATGCCGGCTCCAACGCCAGCCCTGACGCCGGTTTTACCGATTCCGCCCGACATTCCGCACCCGGATGTCGCCCCGACACTGAGCCCTTCAGGCCTTCCAACCTGGACCCGCCCGTGAGGCCTCCGGCCGGGCCGTCTGCTCCGGCAGCTCTTCCGGCTCCCGGTACCTCCCGTCGTATCCGACGCCGTCATATCCGGGACCACAGTACCCGACGCCAGTCTTCCTGATTCCACAGTACCCGGTGCTGCAATACCAGACGCCTGGTTTTCTGCCGCCGGATTTCGGATACTCTCCTTATGGATATAGTCCATACCCTTATCCTCCTCCTCTTCCTCCTCCACCGCCCCCTCAGCCGCCGGTGGATTTGCAGGAGACTCTGGCCTCCTGGTGGGCTGAGGCCAAGGCTCAGCTCACCAGAGAGGTGGAGAGTCGCCTACCGATGATGGTGCCGGTGCCAGTTCCAGTTCCTGTACGTCCACGGCGACACACTACCTCACCACCTCTGGACACCAGGGCTAATCCCTCTGGGTCCAGAGAGGGGCAGGACACGCTTCCTTGTGGGCTCCCAAGGGGTCCATTCCTCCCCCGGGTCGGGAAAGGGAGTCTTTTTCTTCTTCCTCCTCTTCCCCATCGGACTCTTTGGACTCCTCCGATGGCTGCTCCGAAAAGGACAACGAGCCATGCTCTCCATCAAAGCCCAGGCCAAGGACTCCTCCGAAGTCGCCTCCAGAAGATCCTTCCTTTATGGAGCTGCTACGCAAAATCTAGGAGGTACATAAGTGGCAATCTTTGGAACCAGACCCTCAGCGGATGAAACTTGCCGAGCATCTGGATCTGCCCGTGACAGCTCCTACCTTGGTGCTACCCTGGATCAAGCCTCATGCCGACCTTGTCACCACCATTTGGAAACAGCCGTCGGCTCTAGACCCACTTCCTCTGAAGTCGAACAGGCTATACCAGGCTCCCGAGGGTGTTGACTTTTTAGATTCTCACCCTCGTGCTGACTCAGTAGTGATTAGCGCCGCTCACGGCCGGTCGGCTAACCCAAAACACCTTGGCTCATCGCCACCTGACAAAGAATCCTGCCTACTGGACCAGTATGGTAAGAATATTTTTGCTTCTTCCACGCTGGTGATCAGGGCCCTTAACTATGTTGGTCATATGGGGGATTACCAGAAGGCGATTCTTACTCAGGTAGAAGCCAAATTGGACTCCCTGCTGGACTCTCAGGTCAGGCAGGAGTTGGCTGACCTTGTCCGCTCTGCACGTTCAGCCAGTCGACACATGCTCCGTACGACCTACAATGCAGTGGACACTGCTGGACAGAGCTCAGCTTTCGCCATAGGCTTACAGCGTCATGCTTTGCTCCGTATGTCAGGGTTGGTCCTGAAGTGCAGTCCGCTATACAGGAAGCGCCCTTCCGGGGGTCGGTGCTTTTCGGTGGCGATGTCAAGGACATCATCACTGATTTGCCGGAGAAGGGGATGGCACTAAAGTCCGTTGACTCTCTGTACCATCCCCACCAGCCGCAGCGCCATCCCTTTCGCAGACGGAATCGGCCCAAGGTGAAACCTCAGGGAAAGCGGGCCACTAAACGTCGGGCCCTCACAGCTGCTAAGCCCCCCCCCCGGCCCAAAAAAGCAGCGGGTGCCTCAGCTGCAGCGCTGCCCCGCACCACCTGACTCTTTTCCTCTCCCACAGCCTCCGGAGGAACCGATAGGGAGGAGGTTTTTCCCTCCACCTTCCAGGCTGGGAGAGGATAACATCAGATTCTTGGGTGCTCCAGCTGATCACAGAAGGACACTCGATAGAGTTTCTACAGAAACTACCTCGCCACCCCACCCCCCCAAAAGGTCATCGTATTCTCGGGAACATCTTCTCTTGGTCCAGGAAGAGATTTCAGCTCTGTTACTGAGAGAAGCGATAGAACCCGTCCCTCTTCATCTTCAAGGGATGGGTTACTATTCCCACTTCTTCCTGGTCCCAAAGAAGACAGGAGATCTAAGACCCATTCTAGATCTCAGTTCCCTGAATCTTTTTGTGGAGTACAAAAGGGTCAGAATGCTCTCTTTGCAGAGCCTTCTGCCCCTCCTCCGTTCGGGCCAATGGCTGTGCGCTCTAGGATGCTTACCTGCACATTTCCATTCGGCCATCTCACCGCAGATATCTTCGTTTATGCATTCCAGGGGGACCACTACCAGTTCGACACTTCCTTTTGGCCTATCCTGGGCTCCCCGAGTATTTACCAAATGCCTTGCGGTGGTGGCGGCCTACCTGTGTACTTGGGGGCAGGTTTTCCCGTACCTGGACGATTGCCTCCTGGTGGCCTCATCCAGGGAGGATCTCCTGCACTGCCTTGCCCTTACCCAGCAGGTTTTTGCCTGCCTGGGTATTACCATCAGCCATTCCAAGTCTCACTTGATCCCATCTCAGAGACTACAGTTTATAGGGGCGATTTTAGACACGTCCATTGGCAGGGCCTTCCTGCCACTGGACAGGGTGTCCACTCTCCAGACTCAAGTAAGTCTGTTGTCTGGCCGCAGGCGGGTCAGTGCAAGATCGGTCCTTCGCCTCCTCGGGCTCATGGCGGCTGCTATCCCAACAGTCCCTCGCGCTCGGCTCCACATGAGAGTTTCTCAGTGGACACTCCGCTCCCAATGGGATCAGTTGGTGGACAACTTAGATCACCCAGTTCTAGTCTCCTCACCGATGCTCCGAGTCTTGCAGTGGTGGATGGTTCGAGAGAAACTGCTTCCGGGAGTTCCTTTCTTTCTTCCTCCCCCACTTCCCAGACTCTAACCAGAGATGCCTCGGGCGAAGGTTGAGGAGCCCATCTCAGTCCCCATCAGACCCAGGGCTCTTGGTCCAAGCTCTAGCAGACACGCCACATCGATGTGCTCGAGCTTCAGACAGTTTTCTGTGCTCTCCAAGCCCTTCACCTGTACATTCTTCCTTGCCACCTAGCCTTCCAGACGGACAATATGTGCGTGGCTTGGTACATCAACAAGCGGGGGGTCTCGGTCCTACCCTCTTTGCAGGGAAGCAATGAGGGTTTGGGATTGGGCAACACAAGACGACCTTCACCTCACAGCAATTCATGTTCCGGGAATCAACAACACCTTGGCAGACAAGCTAAGTCGCTTGTCCTCTTTGGCTCACGAGTGGGAACTGGACCAGGGGGTTCTAGAAGGTATCTTCTGACACTGGGGAACACCACAGGTCAACCTGTTCGCTTCTCCTCTAAATGCAAAGCTTCCCGACTACTGCTCGCTCGTTCCAGAGCGAGGCGTTTTCTGGAGAGACGCTCTTGTCTCTAGACTGGAAGGACAGATTCATCTATGTCTTTCCCCCAGTTTGTCTTATCCCACGAGTCTTGCAGAAACTAGTTTCAGAAGGAGCATGAATGATTCTGATTGCTCCTTTCTGGCCCAGGCAAGTTTGGTTCTCTCTTCTACAACAATACTCAGAGGATCATCCTCTTCCTCTATCACGAGGTTTGCTGACCCAGGATCAGGGAACTCTGGTCCATCCAGGTCTCAAGTCACTTCAGCTTCATGCATGGCTCCTGCAGACTTAGCTCAAAATCGCTTTGGGGTTTCTCCCCAAGTGGCGGAGATTTTGGTGGAGGCTTGAAAACCCTCCACTAGATCTACATACGCCATGAAGTGGAAAAGGTTCACTATCTGGGTGGCTTCAAAAGACGTGGAACCCTTTTCCTGCTCAGCTACTGCTGGAGTACCTACGCCGTCTTTTTGACCTGGGTCTTAGTCGCTCTTCTCTGAAAGTTCACATGGCGGCCATCTCGGCCTATCATGTTCCATTTGCAGACAAGATATTTGCTCAACTGGAGGTCTCTAAGACTTTCCTCAGAGGAGTCCTTCATCTGAGACCTCCTATACGTACTCCAGCCCCTCCCTGGGATTTGAACTTTGTTCTTGAGAAACTTACTCTGCCTCCTTTTGAACCGGCAGCTTCCGCAGACTTGAAATTCCTTTCATGGAAGACTCTCTTCCTGGTGGCCATTACCTCCGCTCGGAGAATTTCCGAGCTCCAGGCCCTGATGTGTAAAATTCCATACTTGATTTTTCACAAGGAACGTATGGCTCTGCGCACTAACCCTAAGTTTCTCCCTAAGGTGGTAACGGAGTCGACTCTGAGCCAGTCCATAGAGTTACCCACCTTTTTTACGCAGTACTCCAGTCAAGGGGAGTATTTACTCCATACTATGGACGTTCACTGGATTCTGAGATACTACACTAACAGGACAAAGGATCTCAGGAAGACTGATCAACTGTTTGTCTCTCTTGCACCCAAAAGGGAAGGCAATGCTGTTCCTAAACAATGCCTATCTAAGTGGTTGGCTCATTGTATCACTTTCTGTTATGACAAGTACAACAAGTTGGCAGTATAGCGCAGTGGTCTAAGGCTCTGAGCTGCAAATCTGGTGACATCCAGCAGACCAGACCTGGGTTTGAATCCCACAGCTTCCACTTGCATACTGTGTGACCCTGAGCAAGTCACTTAACCTCCTTGTGCTCCCAGGTCGCTCCTGTAAAAAAGCTTTCAGCTTAGTGTGCTATACCAGGTTAAAACAACGAAATAATGAAAAAAAGACCCTCCCGGGTCAAGTAAGAGGCCACTCTACCAGGGGAGTCGCCGCCTCAGCAGCTTGTTTCAAGAATGTGTCAACGGCGGACATCTGTGCTGCCGCCACCTGGACCTCCATCCATTCCTTTACAAAACATTACAGTTTGGATATTGCCTCTCGCTGTAGAGCAGGCTTCGGGCTGGCTGTTCTTTTAGGCCTCCTATCTTAAGGCTTGCACAGCTAGAGGTTCTACTTGGAGTAGATGTCCTCCTCCCATGTGCTTCTCCTTGTTCCAGACTGCTTGGGACTCGGTCCTATATGTAATTACCTACTGCAAGAGCCCTCTCGAAGTAAGATAGTACAGTTACGTAAGAACTTACCCATAAGCCTTTTCAGCTCCTTTTCCATAGAGGGAAATATCCGCTCCTCTCTCGTCCGGCCTCTTTTGGCCTGTGGCGGGAAAGAACAGGAAGGCGAGCGTCTGGGACCGCCCCTTTATACCGACGTCTCCTGACGCTGGTCACCTGACGTAGAAATTTTTCCGTGGGGTCCTGCCGCCTGCCGACGTCAGTTCTATATGTAATTACCTACTGCAAGAGCCTTTCTCGAAGATCTACTGTTACGGTAAGTTCTTACGTAACTGTACTTTTCCCAGGTACATTTGGGCAAGTACACCTGTAAAAGACAGACCAGTTTTGAATGAAAAACCTCTAGAAATCTTTATAAAAGTGGTTCAGCTAACATTTGGACAGGGGATTTCAGAAAATGAGCAACTGTAGAAAAAGAGCAGCAAGAGTCCTTAGAAAAATTGTTCAAAGAGGAATATTCTCCGTCTTTCTGACTGGATTTAGCCACTGACATAGTTCTTTGTGAATTTCTTAGACTGCTTTACAGCTGACAAGGTGCTGGTAATACTGCAGGTTTTTGGAGGGTAGCAGTACCTGCTTCACTTTGGATATTTTTCCTTACCCCCTTCTCAGAAAAAAAAAAAATCCTTGGGGTGTATTCTCTCCTTCTAGGGACATGGCTATGATGTTCAATCTGCACTTCGTGGCAGGTTCCTTGCCGCTTTAAATCTTGCCGGAAGGTCTTCAAGCTGGCTCCTCCCACCCATCCAGGTGGTAAAACTCTCGGTTCCACCCCATGACGCCAGATCTTCTTTACCGCTTGGAAGCTCAGGTTCCCTCCTTAGCGCTCTGCATTTAGACTGGATCCAAACTCTTTGGTTAACCCGAAACTAATTTTAAAGTTTACAAGACTTTGGTCTGTTTCTTCCTTCGCGGCTGCAATGGATAAGTCGACTCCCGGTTTTCAGCGGTGCCCACGTGGGCAGAAGATGTCTCGGACCGATCCGCACTCCACATGCGTTTATTGCCTCGGGCTTGACCACGATCCGCAGGCCTGCGATTTATGCAAGTCCTTCTCTGCCAATGTTCTCGAAATCTGTGCTGCCAGACTCCAACTTGGGCGCCCCGAGAGACTTATTCCACCGGGGAAGTCAAAGGAGGCCCGTTGGGCGGTGTCCGGCGGCGGGCTCGGCTGAGCAACTTGAGCAGATGATTGCTCTTGAGGAGGTGGCCCAGGCCGCATCTTCGTCCTCCTCGGTTGCTGCATTTATCCCACTCTCCTTGGGCTCCTCCTACACTGCTTCTTTTAAGGAGCTTTGTCAGTCCCTCCCCATGAAAGGTGAGGGTCCATCGGGACACTCCTCTCGGTCCAAGAAGAAGGACTCAAAGGGTAAGTCCCACCGTCAGCGTTTGTGGGAGTGGGAGAGGTCCCCTTCCCGGACAGTCGACACTGGAACTTCCAGTCGAGTTGCGGCTAAGGCCGCTGGCTTCTGATGTCCCGTCAGGTCAGCGGCGAACACCTGTCGGCGGTCGAGATTTTTCTCGACCCGTCGGACGGGCTGTCGACTGGAGAAGCCGACAACCCTTCTTCACCGGTTCCCCCGGTGGAAACCGAGGAGTTGCCTGCGCCTCCTGTGCCGGAGTCCCCAGTTAAGGTTCCTGAGCCGAGGGAGGGAGGAACGGGTTTCCCCCGCTCCCTCCTAAACCCACCCTCAGAAACACCGACTGTCTCGGTCTTGGACTTGCTCTTGGTCCAGCCGATCCCGCCGACACCGGCGGTCTGGGCATCGAGGAAAGCGGCGGCGCCGCTCATCCTCCTCTTCTTCTTCCTCCTCAGAGGAAAGGCTATGGCGCAAGTTGCGTCGGCGCTACAAGGACTTAATGTGGCAGCAGCTCTTTTTGACCAGGAACAAGCCGACCCCATCGCCTTCCCCGGCCATTAAGTGGCTGTCACCTGAACGGCCGAAACAACCCCTCGTGGTTGTCGAGGAGCCTAAACTGGCGTCGGTTGTTCGGCCGAAACCAGCTGCCCCGCCTATTGCAGTGGAACCCCCGCCTCCACAACCTAAATCTGGGGCTCTGACCACGGATTCTCGGTCGAGTCAGGGGCTGCCCCATCGGTTGTCAGTCGCCCTCACTCCCGACTGTCCTCGGCAGGTGGAGGGTGGCTCGGGCCCTAGGCAGCTATTCGAAGACTCCTCGGAGTCTGATGACGACTCTTCCCTATTCTGCAGGCCCCTTGATCTGGAGTCCACTTGGGGACAGTCGGTGGAAGAGAGCCCATCCTCGTTCATGAGTCTGCTTCGGCTCATCTCAGAGTCTACTGGGATGCAGCTCGAACCCGTATCCAAGCGGGCCAAGTATCCCCTCACGGAGATACTGGACCGAGGGGATTCTCTCATGGAGGCCTTTCCAGTGGCTGAAGCCATTGTTGGCCCAGCCTTGGAGTTATGGCAGCAGCCGGCTTCTTGTCCTGCTCCTTCGGCCAGGATGGCCAGGAAGTACGCGGTCCCCACTGGTTAACTGTCCGGTTTTTCGGAGCACCCCTCTGCAGAGGGGCTTGTTACCGATAGTGTTTTCCGGCGTTCCGGGAACACCAGGGACGTGGACAAGCCTCCTAACAGAGTCCAAAAAGCTGGACTATGCCGGGTGTAAGGTGTACGCTGCGTCCTCCCTAGGCCTCCGTCAGGCCAGTTTGGCCGTACTGATGGTGCACTTCTCCCATGCCCTCATGGGCTCCCTGGATGAGGTGATCCCTCATCACCCGGCTGACCTCCAGACTACGGTCAAACAGGTGCGGGATCAGGGAAGGGTGGTGGCGAAGCAGCAGCTCCAAACTGCTCTGGATATTGGAGACTCTTGTGCCCAGTCAGTAGCGGCTGCGGTGGCCATGCGCCGCAGAGCTTGGCTGCGGATCTCCACCTTCACTGCAGATACCCAGCACAAGCTGGCAGATGTCCCCTTCCTGGGTACCGACTTGTTCGGGCCCGGGGTGGAAGGCCATCTCCAGAGGATCGAGAAGTCCAGTGCCACCTTGGACTCTGTCACGTCTTCCCAGAAGGACAAAGGCGCAGCAGCAGCGTAAGCCCTTTTGCCCTTCTGCCCCTGCGGCACGTCCGGCCCAGCAACGCCAGCATCAGGGCCAGCAGGCTCACACTTGGCACCCCAAAGCCAAGCCTGCAGCTTCCTCCAGCAGGAAGCCAGGAGGAAAAGGCCCGGGAAGCCCCTCGGCCGGTCTCTCTTCCAAACCTGCCCAGTGACGGGTTGAGGGGTGCTGCCCCCAGCCTCGTCGCGCCCCGGTAGGGGGACGGCTCCACCACTTTCTTTCCGCCTGGTCCACTATCACGATGGACCGCTGGGTGTTGGAAGTGGTAGGAAAGGTTCTGCCTCTAGAGTTCGAGCAGGCCCCGCCCTTCCGAGCCGTCTCCCCACAGGGGGCTACAGGGTCTGCAGCCTCTCTGTCGGCCCGTCGAGCCGACATTGCCCTGCTCCTCCAGAAGGAGGTGATCAGGTAGGTGATGGATCCTCCACCAGACCCAGGGTTTGTGTCCAGGTATTTCCTGGTCCCGAAACTGACGGGGGGCTGGCGCCCCATTCTAGACCTGCACGACCTGAACAGGTTCCTAAGGTCTCGAACCTTCAGGATGGTCACTCTGGCTCAGATCATTCCATCCTTGGAACAAGGTGTGTGGTTCTGTTCTCTGGACCTCCAGAACGCATTCTTTCATGTCCCAATCCATCCGTCCCACCAGTGATTCCTCCACTTCAGAGCAGAGGGGTCCCTTTACGAGTTCAAGGCCATGCCCTTCGGCCTCTCTCCAGCTCCCAGGGTCTTCACCAAATGCATGGCAGTGGTGACAGCATTCCTGCGGCGCTGAAGGTTCTGGGTGTACCCTTACCTGGACGACTGGCTGATTGTGGCCTCCTCCAGACTGGAGGTGGAACGGTCCAGGGATCTGGCTCTCCAGGTTTGCTCTCAGGTTGGCCTCCTCATCAACGAGGCCAAGTCGGAACTCGTTCCAAAGCAGGTGATCCAATTCATCGGGGCAGAGTTCGAGACTCTTCGGGGCAGAGCACGGCTCCCGGCGGACAGGGCCAAGGTTCTTTCCTCCTTTGCCCAGTCATTTCAGGTTGGGCAATTGCGCCCTGCCCTGGACTTCCTTTGCCTCATGGCAGCCTGCACCAGCATGGTCCATTGGGCCTGTTGGCACATGCGTCCCCTACAATGGGGACTGGCCAGCCAGTGGTCACAGCGCTCTGTTCCCTTGGTCCAGCCAGTGGTGGATCGTTCCAGTTCATCTGCAGGAGGGCATCCCATTTGTCCGCCCCAAGCCGATGGTCTCTCTATTGACCGACGCCTCTCTGATGGGTTGGGGTGCCCATCTGGGGGAGTACAGAGCACATGACCTCTGGTCCCCTCGGGAGTTCCTATGCCACATCAACCTGCTGGAGCTTCGAGCGGTCCGTCTAGCCCTCACCGCCTTCGCTCCGTTTGTACAGGGTCAAGTGGTCCAGGTCCAGACGAACAATACCACGACCATGTACTACCTAAACTGCCAGGGCGGGACATGCTCCATGCCTCTGTGCAAGGAAGCTCTCCGTACTTCGTCCTTTGTGTGCAGCCTGGAGGCAGATCTCCTAGCCATCCATGTGGCGGGAGCCTCCAACACTCTGGCCGATGCCCTAAGCCGGATAGGGGCTGCATCTCATGAGTGGTCTCTCCTGCCGGAGGTAGTACAAGATCTGTTCTCCCACTGGGGCACGCCTCAGGTGGACCTGTTTGCCTCCAGGGAGAATGTGAAGCTGAGGCTGTTTCATGCCTGCCCCCCTCAACAGGGCTCGGTGCAGGGGGATTCCTTCTCGAGGCTGTGGACCCTGGGCCTCTTCTACGCCTTTCCCCCATTTCCCTTGATCCACAAGTTGCTTCTCAAGGTGAGGAGGGACAAAGCGCAGGTGATTCTGGTAGCCCCAGACTGGCCCCGCCAGTTCTGGTATCCAGATCTCTTCAGCCTCAGCTCCAGGCTCTGGAGGCGGCTCCCAGCCCGCCCGGATGCGATTTCAGTCAACCAGGGGAAGGTTCTCCACCCAGACCTTCAGTCCCTGCACCTGACGGCCTGGTTCCTGAGCGGCTAGAGTTCCAGGCCTTGGATGTTTCTGACGAGGTCCTCAACATTGTTGAGGCATCCCGTAAGGAGTCAACCAGGAAATGCTGTGCCTTCAAATGGAAGAGATTCTCCATTTGGTGTCAGGGCAAGGGGTTGGACCCTTCCTCCTGTTCCTTGGCAAGCATTCTGGACTACCTGTGGTCCCTTTCTCAACTAGGGCTTTGGTCGACGACCCTTATGGTGCACCTGGCAGCCATCTCTGCTTACCAGGCGCGGGCCGGGAAGCAGTCGGTGGCACAGGAGAAGGTGGTCTGGTGCTTTTTCAAAGGCCTTGATCACATATCCCTTCTGGTGCGAGAACCTCCACCTCCGTGGGATCTACTGCTGGTACTGGCCAAGCTCATGGGCAAGCCATTTGAACCGATGCACAGGTGTGACATCTCTCACCTGTCGTGGAAGACCGCCTTCTTGGTGGCTATTACGTCAGCCAGAAGGATGGGAGAGCTCCAGGCACTTTCCATCGAGTCTCCCTATCTGGTCTTCCACAGGGACAAGGTTGTCCTGTGCCCGCACCTGAAATTCCTTCCCGAAGGTGGTGTCGGAGTTTCACCTTAACCAGGTGTTGACTCTGCCGGTGTTCTACCTCAGTCACACCTCGGAGGCCGAATATAGGCTCCATACTTTGGACCCTAGAAGAGCGCTCGCTTATTATAAGGAGCGGACGGCTGAAGTTTGGGAAGAGGTTCGCTAGCTGTTTGTCACCTACGCTGAAGCCGCACCTGGCAGACCTGCAGCCAAACGGACGATAGGCAGGTGGGTCACCTCCTGCATAGATCTCTGCTATAGGTTGGCGGGCATGGAGCCTCCCAAAGGGATAAGAGCTCATTCGACGTGCCATACCGCTGCTTCCGGTGGCTGCTTCCAGGGACATCCCTATCCAGGAAATCTGCAGGGCTGCTACCTGGAAGTCAGCACACACCTTAATTACCCATTACCACTTGACCTTGAGTCACACCGGGATGCTGGTTTTGTGACCTCGGTTCTCCAGTCCTTGTTCCCTAAGTAGGGGGTGTGCGCCTTGCCTCCCTCCTCCCGGAGAACTGCTAGGAGTCTGCCACGAGGTGTGGATTGAACAACATATCCATGTCCCTAGAAATACAGGTTACTCACCTGTAACAGTAGTTCTAGGAATGGTATATGTTGTTTATCCACACAACCCACCCGGCCTCCCCAGCTTCGATGCACAACCTGGCTTCCAGCAGGCTAGATCTGGCGTCATGGGGCGGAGCTGAGAGTTTTACCACCTAGGTGGGTGGGAGGAGCCAGCTTGAAGACCTTCCGGCAAGATTTAAAGTGGCAAGGAACCTGCCACGAAGTGTGGATGAACAACATATACCATTCCTTGAACTCCTGTTACAGGTGAGTACCCTGTATTTGTTCCCTTAAGCACTTCTTTCTCTCCCTGCTAAGGATACATCATACTTCAAGAGGGCTCTTGCAGTAGGTAATAACCTTGACGACTGCACCCCCTGGGATCAGGACCCACACGGCAGCTTTAGCTAGCAGTGTCTGACGTGGGACCGCCCACCCGACGTTACGTGACTGACGTCAGCATGACATTACATAGTGGGTGGTCCCCACGCCCGCCTTCCTGTTCTTTCCTGCTGTCGACCTGTGCACGTCGGACCTTGCGGAGATCATTGCTACAGTTCAACCACCGTTTCTTGGATGAATATCCATTTTTTCTTTACTTTGCAGTTAATTCTCGAGTTTTTGCATGTCTTCTCCATCGTCCACTGAGTCGCATAAAAATAAGTGTATTTCCTTCGGGACGCAGCTCCCGCATAAGGACTCCCATTCTCTCTGCCTCTTATGCTTGGGCCTGGAGCCTAACACCGAGGACCGTGAGGCCTGCCGAGGATTCAGCCAGGCCACACAGAAGCACTGCCAACAGGCCCTCGAAGCCCATCTCCTCAAGAAGAAGATGGCATCTATGGAAAAAGAGCTGCAAAAGTTGAGTGCTTCTTCCTCACCCACTGACTCCTACAAACACAAGAAGTAGAGGGACAAAGAGAAACGCAGGGACCAGGATCGGTCCCCCTCTCACCTACAGCTGCCCTCGAGTGAGCTACGGCCCTCTTCCTCCGGGAAGACCGCCACCGACTACAAAGTCTGCCCCGCTTTCCCAGGGTCAGCCCTTGGTCCTCCCACCACCACTGGTTACAGTGGCCACGGGCAACTCGGCAGAGTCCGAGGCTTCCACCCTTAGGCCCGTCTCCACTACTGGGTCTTATCAGGCTGGCGGGGCCGAGAAGCCACTGTTCGGGCCCTCCAACGAGCGCCCTGGCCAGTGTGTCGAGCTCCAGAGACTCTGGTGCCCGCTCGGCCAAGGTCGATAAGCCAGTCGTCGGACCCTCCAACGATCGTCCGACCATTCTGCTCATGTCGGGCTCCAGCGTGAGCCCTGACTACGTCCGGATGGACAGGAGCCAGCTGCTGGTCTCTGGGCAGCATTTTCCGGTGGGTTCTACCCATGGATACCCCCTCTTCTCTCGTTGTGGAGCCTCCTCTGCCGTACCCAGACCAGCGGGAGCCAGAGGACGGGCATTATCTGTCGGGTGTCATTGATCTTCCTGGATATGGTCTCCACCACTCATTCACACTAGGAAGCGGAGCAAACTTTTTTTAAGAGGGTCGTGCGGAGGCGGGCAGCGAGCAGGCTGCAAGCCCCAGCATGCTGATGCGACTATCTCAGCGTCAACCCTCCAGCCGCCTCAGTTCCTTTTTTCCCCCGCCGAGTGCGCTTCACTGATGACGTTGCTCACCCACCAGGAGCTGAACTTCAAACTAGCAGCATAGTTTTCAGTTTGTTTTGTAATTTATCTTCGGAAAAAAGTGCCAATTAGATTTAATTTTATTGATTATAATAAAGAAGTCTTCAGCCCTCCATTGACAGAGTCGACCACGAGCGGGTCAGGCGATGGTAGGGAGACTTCGTATGAAAACTGTTCAGTCAGCCAGACTGGGTCTGGTCTGCCGCCCTGACCACAGATGGTCCAATGCTCAGGGAGATGGGCGGTCCCCCCGAAAGCATAAAAGGAAACAGTCCCATTCTAGGCACTATTCGGCCTCAAGCTGTTCTTCAGCACATAAGTCGAAAAAGTGAAGGCATCACTCGAGGTCGCTTTCCGGTATGTCTGTGCGTCGACAGTTGGTCATTTGGGCCAGGCGCCGGTCTCCTCCTCTCTCGGAGTTGCCGGTTTCTGTCTCCAGTGGCCAACCTCTTCGACATTGGAGCCCATCCCCGCCTATTGGAAGGGCTTCCGATGAGCAAGTTTCACCAGTGGGCTGCTGTTTTGGAGCAGTGGGCTCGGAGGTTGGTCCAGCTGCCTGACCTGGTCACTCCTCGAGGCCTTCGGGCCGTTCGAAGGCGCGAGAGGTGCAGTTAGACCTTCCTAGTCATGTGGCACCTTCTTTGGTTCCGTCGACTCCATGCTCAGCTGTTTTCCCTCCTCACATGGCTGTGGCACAGGGGTCCACACCAATGCCTCTCTCTCTCCTGCCAGTTTTCCTCCTTTTCCCTCAAATTGCAGTTTTCAGAACTTTGGGACACTCTCGGCACCGGGGGCTCTATTGGCACCATCCACAGCGCCGCAGGCTCTGTCGGCACTGCAAGCTCTTTCGGTGCCGTGGCCTTTGTCAGCGCCATGTGCTGGGCTGTTTCCGATTGTGCTGACTTCCTTGTGTTTGGCGCCGTTTTCTTTGTCTGCGCCGATGCTTGGTGCGGTGCCGTCCAGCCTCCAGGGCTTTTTGACCTCGATTCCTTCCTTTTCTATTTTTTCTTCTGATTTTCACTCCTTTCCTGTCCATACAGTCCCCCCCTGGAGTGTCAGGAGATTATTTTGAGCCTTACCCAGATCTTCAGCTGGGTGATGATGTTGAAGGAGCAGGGATCAATCCTGCTGCATAGCCTGTGGTTGAAGACCTTTCCTTTAAGTCTCTGCTGAAAAATTTAAATTCCTCTCTCTCTCTCTCTCTCTCTCTTCTCTCTGTCTCTCTCCAGAGTACAGAAATCGATCCTGGGAAGCTTTTAAGACTCTAATACCTACATGTCCCGGAGATCCCTATGGATTTAACTTCTCTGGTACAACCATCTTTTGAGACCCTCTCTCAGATGGTATGGAGCAGTCCTGCTCTCATCTCTTCCGTGGCTAAGTCCATAAATAGGAAGTATGCTTCTCCCAAGGACCGACTCATACTGGCCTCACAAGCCTTTGCTGGTCCCATTGTAGTCTTAGCAGAGAATAAGGCCGTCCTCTCTCAGGCATCTACAGCCCGGCCTATCAATTAAGAATCTCACAAGATAGACACCTTAGGTAAGAGAGTCTTTGCTGCCTCCACCCTGGGTATGCGTATGGCCAGCTACCAGGGCTATTTTTCTCAATATGAGTATGTCCTCTGGCATTCGCTCAAACAAATGGTAGAAGCTCTGCCCAAGTTGGAAACTACTTCAGACCATAGCTAGGGGTATCGAGTCCAACAACCAATGGGTTAAAGCTGCAATGGATGCTTTCGATACTGCTTCCCGAGCAGCGGCAGCGGGCATTTGTATCCGTCGCCACTCTTCGCTACGTACTTAGGGCTTCAATAATGATGCCCAGCAGCAGGTCATGGCTTTAGCCTTCGGTATGTATCTTTTTGGGCCTCGGGTAGACCAAGCTCTGGAGGCCACACAGAAGACTAGATTTGCCATTAAGACGGCTTGATCCGCATCGCCTCCCTCCCGGGGCAAAAGCGGCAGTTTCAAAACCATCAGTCCTTCCACGGCAAAGGCAGAGGAGGTTTTAACAAAAACCACAACCCTCAACCACAAAAGAAAATGCAGCAGAAGGCATAAGGCCCCAAAGCGCCCGGTACCACCTTCAGAGTTTCTGGCCCAGGTCCCACCTTAATTGTCCGATGGGGACTCTTCCTCAGTGGTGGGAGGACGTCTGACTCGGTTCTACAACCAGTGGAAATCTATAACATCAGACAAATCGGTCCTCTGGATAATCCACGAGGGGTACTCACTCAATCTTTTGGAAACCCCTCCAGATCATCCTTCAAACGACAGCCCAGGCTGTCGTCAGTACAGTCAGACCTTCTTGCTTCCGAGGTACAAGGCCTTCTGAACAACAGGGCAGTAGAAGTAGTTCCGCTGGATCAACGAAACACAGGATTTTGCTCCCATTATTTTCTGGTCCTGAAAAAAAACTGGCGGCATGCACCCCATTCTGGATATCAGAAAGTTAAACAAGTTCCTTCACAAGGAAAAGTTCAAGATGATCTCACTAGGTACCCTTCTACCTTTGCTTAATCAACACGATTGGCTAGCCACCCTGGACTTGCAGGATGCCTACCAACACATTCCTATACACCCAAAGCACCACAAATACCTAAGGTTTGTGGCGTCAGGTCAACATTATCAGTTCAGAGTCCTGCCCTTTGGGTTATCCTCAGCGTCGCAAGTTTTTACAAAATGTGCAGTTCTCATGGCGTATCTCAGGAAAATCGGAATTCAGGTGTTTTCTTATCTGGACGACTGGCTCCTAGCAAGTCCTTCCAGACAAGAAACTCTGGACGCTATAGCCACGGCTTCAGACTTCCTCACATCCATGGGAGTCCTGCTAAATCTCAACATACCGCAGTTATAGCCCTCCCAGAAACTCCTTTTCATAGGAACTCTTCTGGACACCTCCTGTGCGAAGGCTTTTCTCCCACAAGACAGAAGGAACGATATCCTACAGATGGCCCAATGCATCAGAGAAAACAACTTTGTTCGAGCTATCTCGATGCAATGGATGCTGGGTCTCATGGCATCCTCGGTGTTCACTGTACCCCTAGCACATCACCACATGAGAACCTCTCAGTGGATGCTCAGTACTCAGTGGTCTCCAACCACTCATCCTCAGTCCTTTCCCATCAAGGTGACAGAACCCCTAAAGAGGTCACTCACCTGGTGGTTGAAGGAGGATAACCTTCTGGAAGGATATCCCTTTGCGCCTGTGGATCATCAGATCTCCATTACCACAGACGCGACCCTGATGGAGTGAGGAGCTCACTGCCAGAATCTCCACACCCGAGCTACGTGGACTCAAGACGAGTCCCAGCTTCACATAAATGTCCTGGAAATGAGAGCCGTCCTCTATGCAGTCCGGGCCTTGAAAGACATACTCTATCACAAGAACATTCTCCTTTAAACAGACAGCAAAGCAGTGATGTATTACATCAACAAGCAGGACGGTGCACACTCTCACCCATTATGCAGGGAAGCTGTGAGTGTGTGGGAATGGTGCCTGAAGCACAAGGCTCTATTCCAAGTGGTTTACCTGTCAGGAGTACAGAATGAACTGGCAGACCATCTCAGCAGAATGGAGACAGATCCTCACAAGTGGTCTCTCAACTCAACCGTCGCTCAGTCACTCTTCAAAGAGTGAGGAACTCCAGACCTGGACCTTTTTGCATCCCCACTCAATGCAACACTGCCTCTGTTCTGCTCCAGAAATCCAGGACCTGGCATTTTCTGTCAGGATGCATTCAGGTTGCAGTGGACAAAATGCTTTCTATATGTCTTTCCTCCTCTTCCCTTAGTTCAGAGGGTACGCCTCAAATTAGAGTCTCAGGGGGACAAAATGATTCTCATTGCTCCCTTCTGGCCTCGACAGATATGGTTCCCGCTGCTCAACAGTCTGTCGGAAACCCTCCGAAGGCACTTCCCCTTCACACGAACCTTCTGACCCAGGGTCCCATGGTCCATCCCAACCTGAAGGCGCGTCACCTTCATGCTTAGCTCCTGAAGAGATAGAGGTGAATAGGTTGTGTTTCCCATAGGGTTTCGGATATTCTTTTTGCAGCTCGTAAGCCAGCCACCAGAAAAATCTACACAGCCAAATGGAAGCGTTTCTCTCTCTGGTGTGCAAAATCCTCTTCGAACCCTTTTTTCTGCCCACCAAATAAAGTCTTGGAGTACCTTTTAGACCTCTCAAATTCAGGTCTGCAGTACTCTACAGTCAAAGTTCATCTCTGTGCCTTTTCAGCTTATCATGAGCCGGTACTTTCCTCGTCTCTGGCTCAGTTACCTGTAGGTTTCTTAAGGGTATTCTGCATACCAGACCTCTTATCAGGCGTCCAGTTGCAGCCTGGGACATTAACCTTGTGCTAGACATGCTCACTTGGAAACCTTTCGAGCCTCTAGCTACCTGCGAGTTGAAGTTCCTCACTTGGAAAACGGCCTTCCTGGTGGCCATCACTTTGGCCATAGAGTTCTGAAATACATACACTGATCACAGACCCCCGTACACTGTATTTCACAAGGACAAAGTAGTTCTTAGGATTCGTCCTAAGATCTTCTTCGAGGTACAGCTCTTGCAACAGGTTACACCATTAGGACTGAAGCCGGCAGACGTCAGGACCCCACGGAAAATTTTCTAGCTATCAGTCTTCAGCGGGGACCGCCTCCGATGTCGGTCCCGGCCCCGACGTCAGGCGTACCTTCTAAGTGTGCCTGTGGGAAGCAGATCCCGTTTAAAGACCCTCATTCGGCCTGCGTTCCGTGCCTGGGCCCGGACCATGACACCCAGGCTTGCTCCTTCTGCCAGGTCTTTAACAGCCAGACCAGAATCCGACGACAGAAGGCTCTCTAGGCTTTCCTCCTAGAAGAAATTCTCAAGGCCATGGAACCTTCCTCCAGGGGGGAAATCTTCGGGAAAGTCGCACAGGCACCATGAGAAGCATCAGGAGAAGGTGAGACCTAGATCCCCCTCTTGGGCCTTGGACTCCCGCAGCTCCGGCTCCAGGTCGGACTGCTCCCCGTCTAGAGCCCACTCTCAGCCTCCCCCGTTTGTGGTCAAATCAGCCAGCGGTTCTTCGACTCTGCGGCCTGCCAAGACCTCCAGGCCCTCTTCTTCTGCTAAGGCCTCGTCCCGGTACTCTGCCTCCGACGTCCAGTCAGTCTCCTTGCCGCCGCCACCCCAACACAAGACCAAGGAGCTGACCTCCCTTAAGCGGACGTCGGATCCGACGTCGGCCCACCCGACGTCGGCCAAGGTCCACAAGCACTCCCGTGAGCCGGCGGCAGTTCGTCACCTGTCGCCGGTCAGGCAGTCACCCCCCAGGACGCCGGCGGGGGGACTGGCGTCAGATACCGCAGACAGAAGAACCACACCGCCGCCTACTGACGTCGGTCAGGAGGCGTTGTCGGAGGAAGAGTCCACTCAGCCCGAAGACCAGGCGGGCGACTCCGGACCTGTTGAGCTTCCACGGGAACCCTCCCCAGAACCGGAGAGCCAACGCCCGGCCCCGATGACAGACCACCGGGGCCCGGCCCGTTGTCGGGCCTCAACTTGGCAGATGTGAAGGAGCTCTTCACTTTCTGGTGGGACACCATCAAAAAGGATGTGGTCACCATGGACCCGCCTCCTGCACCCGCAGCACCGACGATGCCTGCGCCCCCTCCTTCGCCAAAAGGGGCAGCAGGCTGAGCACTTTCCCCCAGGAGCCCGTAGCACCTCCTAGGGGCAGATCTACAGAGAAGAGAAGGCCTCCATCTAGATCTTCTTCAGGGTCACCCAGCCCCAAGAGACCCAGAGGACGTCTGTATTCGCTGTCGACAGAGGACTCCAGATCTGACATCTCTGAATGCTCCAGGTCTCCTTCACCGATCAGCATCCCTTCTCTGGACCCACGACCTCCCTAGGTCTCCTCCAGACAACCCTCGTTCTCTGAGATAATGAGACACATCCAAGAGAACATGGGATGGGAGTCTTGAGAGGAACTCGGCCGACTACGCCTTGCCCGCTATCTTCGGCAAAAGGATCCCAAGCCTGTGGTAGTACCACCCTTGGTGGACACCTTCGTGGACATCACCAATGCAGCGTGGAAGCGTCCACACTCGACCCCGGCTATGCCGAAGAAGGCTGACCGCCTGTACAAGGCCCCAAGGGAGGACCAGTACCTGGCTAACCATCCTCTGGCCGACTCCCTGGTCATTACAGCCTCTCATGACAGATCTCAGAAACCGCAACATCTGAGCACGCAGCCACCGGACCCGGAGTCCAAGCTACTGGGCGTGCTGGGTAAGCGCACTTCTTGACGCGACTTGCACCATTAGATCCTTGAATTACCTGACCCACATGGTTCAGTTTCAGAGCAGCTGTGGGAACAGGGACAGGATCTGGCAGAGAAATGCCAGAGCGGTGGCCCAAGGAGGAACTTCTCCAGCTCCTCCGCACGGGTTCAGACGTGGGGACCCAAGTGCTCCGAGCCGCGTACGACTCCGCGGACTCTTCAGCCAGAGCGGCAGCCTCAGGCGTAGGTCTCCAGAGACACTCATGGCTCCGTGTCTCCGGGTTTACCCCGATGTCCAGAAAAACATTTTGGACGCCCCCTTTCATGGCGAAGTTTTGTTTGGTGAAGCATCGGAAAAAGTCATCACCAAATTACAGGAAGCTGGGAAGGCTGTTAGATCTGTCCAGGCCATGTACAGATCTAGACTCAGTTCCTTTCGTAGGAACCAGAGTCGTTTTCGTAGCTGGACTCAGAGGCAACAACCTCATTCCGGTCAGCAACAGAGGGGCTCCTTTTCCCGGAAAGCCCAGGTCAAAACGTCCTCAGGTAGGGGCCAACATGCTACCAAGTTGGCCCAACCTGCAGGACCCTCTGCTGCCACAGCATGACTCCTTCCCGGCCCCTGCCCCTCCTCAGGATCAACGGGAAACAAAGGTCGGGGATCGCATCGCAGACCACCTGCCAGGGTGGCGCTCGATCACCACCGACAGGTGGGTGCTACAGTTGGTCGAAAAAGGCCACTTTATAGAATTCCTAGACAAGCCCCCCACAAGGCCTCCTCTGCTCTCCCGTTACTCGGGTCAGCACACTCTGCTCATAAAGCAGGAAGTGCTCGCGCTTCTGCAGAAAGAAGCTGTGGAGCACGTTCCAGGGAACCAGATAGGAGCAGGCTATTATTCACACTTCTTCCTGGTTCCAAAGAAGACAGGGGACCTCCGTCCAATCTTGGGCCTCAGCGACCTCAACATATCAGTCGTTTACAAGCGCTTCCGCATGGTGACCCTCCCGGGACTAATCCCCATGCTGAAGAAGGATGCTTTCTTGGCATCCCTAGACATGCAGGATGCCTACCTGCACATCCCCATCGCTCAGGCGCACAGGAGGTTCCTGCGCTTCGAGTTTCTCGGTCGCCACTACCAGTTCCAAGCACTTCCTTTCAGGCTGTCATCAGCACCAAGGGTATTCACCAAGTGCATGGCAGTCGTGGCAGCGTCTCTGAGGAGACAGGGTCACTACGTGTTCCCGTACCTGGATGACTGGCTTCTCATGGCCTCCTCCAAGGAGGCATTGCTGCTGGCCATTCAGCACACCCAGGCTCTTTTTCAGTCTCTGGGCATCTTAATCAACTACGAGAAGTCTCTCCTGGTACCGTCCCAGAAACTGCAGTTCATAGGCGCAGTTCTGGACACAGTCAAGGGGAAAGCCTTTCTTCACGAGGACAGAGCGGAGCGCATACGGTCCCTCATAAGGGACATGTCAGCGAAGAAAACCGTCCCGGACAGGTTGGTCCTTTGCCTGCTTGGACACATGGCTGCGGCCATTCCAACGGTCCCGATGGCAAGACTCCACATGCGGGTAACCCAGTGGATGTTAAGGGTGCAGTGGGACCAAAGGCAAGACCATCTGCAGCAGCCAGTCAGAATCACGAAGACCATGGTTCGGGACTGGCAATGGTGGCTAGATCCGGGAACCCTCTCAGTGGGAGTTCCCATCACAGCGCCGTCCCCGGTGTTAACACTCTCCACAGACACCTCAGAGCTGGGGTGGGGAGCACACTTGAACGGGGTGAGGTCTCAGGGAACATGGACCACCCAGGAATCTCATCTCCGTATCAACATATTGGAGATGAGGGCAGTCCTTTATGCCCTGCAAGCCTACCAGTCGGAGACTTTATTTATTTTATTTTATTTATTTAGTTGTTTAACCAGGTATAGCACACTAAGCTGAAAGCTTTTTTACAGGAGCGACCTGGGAGCACAAGGAGGTTAAGTGACTTGCTCAGGGTCACACAGTATGCAAGTGGAAGCTGTGGGATTCAAACCCAGGTCTGGTCTGCTGGATGTCACCAAATTTGCGGCTCAGAGCCTTAGACCACTGCGCTATACTGCCTCCTGCCTCCTTCTGATTCCACCCAGTACTCTCCTGTTACAAACAGACAATACTGCGGTGATGTATTACCTCAACAAACAAGGAGGCACACACTCCTACCCCCTTTGCAGGGAGGCCATGAGGGTGTGGGAATGGGTAATACGACACGGCGCAAACCTCATCGCACTTCACGTTCCTGGGGTGAACAACACGGTCGCGGACAGCCTGAGTCATTCCTGGGCCAGAGTCCACGAGTGGGAACTTCTACAGGAGGTGGCAGAGGATCTGTTCTACAGATGGGGTACTCCAGAATTGGATCTATTCGCCTCCCCATCCAATGCAAAACTGCCCAGTTTTTGCTCGCTAGGTCCAGGGCCTGGTGTTTTCTGGTGAGATGCGTTGTCCCTCTCCTGGGCAGGCAGATTCCTCTACGCCTTCCCTCCTTTCCCGTTGATCCAGAGAGTCCTTCTCAAACTTCACAGGGAGCACGCAACGCTTATTTTGATAGCGCCTTTTTGGCCCAGGCAAATTTGGTTCCCGCTGCTGAATCAGTTGTCCCGGGAACCTCCGCTTGCTTTACTAATCAGCTCCCACCTGTCGTCTCAGGAGGAGGGTTCACTAGTCCACCCGGACTTACGTTCACTGAACCTGCATGCTTGACTCCTAGAGACATAGCCATGTTGCGACGGGGTCTCGCAAGAGGTGGCGGATGTAATTTCTGCCACCAGAAAACCGGCGACACATGCAACATACGCCATGAAATGGCGCAGGTTTTGCCTGTGGTCTCAGGCACGCGGTTTTTCGCCCTTAGACTGCCCCGAGAAGCTGGTTCTGGAGTACCTGCTTTTCCTCTTCCAATCCGGGTTAGCTTACTCCTTGACCAAAGTGCACCTTTGTGCAGTCTCAGCTTATCATGCCCCCATAGGCCAGCGCATGGTGGCCCAGCTGGATCCTACCCGTGCCTTTTGGAGGGTCCTCCACATGGGCGCCATCAGGGATCCTGTCCCTCCTTGGGATTTGCCCTTCATCCTGGAGCAGCTTACGCTGCCACCCTTTGAACCTGCCGCAGATTGCGAGCTACGTTTTCTGTCGTGAAAAACGTTGTTTTTGGTTGCCGTGACTTCGGCAAGAAGAATCTCCGAATTACATGCTCTCATGTGCAAGGAGCCTTATTTAATTTTTCATCAGGACAGGGTGTCCCTGAGGACAAATCCTAAGTTCCTGCCTAAGGTGGTTTTAGCCCTTACTCTTAACCAGGACATTGATTTACCAGTGTACTTTCCTAAGTACGCCAATCGAGGAGGAAGCACTGCTTCACACCCTGGATACTTGGTGTCTCAGATAATTTGACCAGAACCAAACAGCACCGGAAAGCGGAGCAGCTGTTCGTTCTTCATGAGAGAGGATGAAAGGGGCCCCAGTTTCGAAACAGACCCTTTTCACGCTGGCTCATCCAATGTATTTCTTTTTGCTATGACAAGCGTCAGAAACCCTTACCAGGAGTGGTCAAGGGCCATTCGACAAGAGGAGTGGCTACCTCCTTTGCGGCACTGAAGAACGTTTCTACGTCGGCCATATGTGCCGCAGCCACCTGGAGTTCGGTGCACACTTTTATCAGGCATTATAGTCTGGATATCGCCTCAAGGCGAAGAGCGGGTTTCGGCCTTGCTGTTCTTCAGGGCCTCCTGTCCTAGGCCCAGGACGGGTCTGAATCTCTGTATTGCCTCCTCCCGATGGCCTTTCAAGGCGCCATTGCTTGGGAATCAGTCCTAATGGTGTAACCTGCTGCAAGAGCTGTACCTCGAAGAAGATAGTACAGTTACATAAGAACTTACTGTAACAGTAGATCTTCGAGAACAGCTCTTGCAGCAGGTACTTTCCCGCCCACCATTCCCCCTTGGAGAAAGCAGGTTCCAGCCTACGCTATCTTTCGGATTGGAAATGTCAGTTCTTAGTCTCAGCCATCTGATGGTGGGTCCTCGGTCTCCTTTTCTGATGTCATCCAGCAACCGGAAGTCTCCGGGGGAGAACTGGGGATTCTGGCGGGGCCGCCTCCTTATGTACTACGCCTGATGGGGGCGGGACCGACGTCGGAGGCGGTCCCCGCTGAAGACTGCTAGCTAGAAAATTTTCCGTGGGGTCCTGACGCCTGCCGGCTTCAGTCCTAATGGTGTAACCTGCTGCAAGAGCTGTTCTCGAAGATCTACTGTTATGGTAAGTTCTTACGTAACTGTACTTTTCTCCCTAAGGTTGTCTCAGAATTCCATCTAAACCAACCTTTAGTCCTGCCTACCTACTTTGCGAACTTCCAGAATGAAGGGGAACGCACCCTTCATTCTTTGTATGTTAAGAGAGCGGTCTCTTTCTGTCTAGATAGAGCAAAAGAAATTCGCAAGGCTCAACAACTGTTTGTTTCCATCAGCGAGACCCGGCTGGGTCAACCCGTTGCTATTAGGTGCATTTTAGCGTGGCTGGTAGCATGCCTCTGCCACTGCTATTCTATGGCACAGGTTAAGCTGGAAGGCAGAGTGCACACTCACTCTACTAGAGCAGTCGTGGCATCTCTGGCGGAAATCCACAACGTGCCCATTGCAGATATTTGCAGTGCGGCTACTTGGAGCTCAGTGCGTACTTTCGTTAAGCGCTATGCCGTGGATTTCCATGCCAGTCAACATCTGTTGTTGGCAGGACTATCCTTAACGGACTTCTGTCCTAAGTATGTG
This sequence comes from Neoceratodus forsteri, assembly GCA_016271365.2. NCBI lineage: Eukaryota > Metazoa > Chordata > Ceratodontiformes > Ceratodontidae > Neoceratodus > Neoceratodus forsteri. The sequence continues at coordinate 310,532,171 of JADMNL010000025.1, forward strand.
AGCTCTTCATTTTTCCTGCCACCTGTCTCAGGGTGATTATTAGCTCGGTACTCTCCCATTAGTGTGAATGAGTGGTGGAGACTTTGTCCAGGAAGATATGGAAATTACCTACCTACCATACTTCTTGATCTTCTTGGATGAGGTCTCCACCTCTCATTCACACACCCACCCACCATCCCCCAAGCGCACGTCTCTATTTTTGGTCTTCACTCCCTCAAACGCTAGGCTGTGAAGACTCCATTGTTAACCCTTCTTACACAGGTCATTCGGACTATCTTGTGTCCGATTTTGTTAGGTTAGTCCCTCTAGGTTGGTTACGCTGCACCTCCTCAGAAAAAAGGTACTGAGGCGGTTGGATGGTAGACGCCAAGATAGTCTTTACCGCACAAGCGGGGCTGTGATTGCTGCTTCTCGCGGCTCCATCTGGCGCCAACCCTTTGGAAAAAGTTTGCTCCTGCTGGGTCCTAGCGCCTCCAGTGTAGATCCCATTGGTGTGAATGAGTGGTGGAGACTTCGTCCAGGAAGATCAAGAATTACGGTAGGTACATAATTTCCATTTTCTGAATCACCCCCACCCCGGTCCTGATGTCTGAGCTTCCGGGCACCCCACAAGACCCATCCCCACCATTTTTTCGAGTGGGACTGTCCATGCCACCATAGGACTTGCCTCCCATCAGCTCCTCTCCTAACTCAGTTCCTTCGGGTCCTTCTGGGCCAATTTTAGGCCTCCTCAGGATCCCACATCGGCCCCCACAGTTCCTCCATCGGGCTACCCTCTGCCCTGCTACCCATCCTGTCACTATGTCCCTGGGTACCCTCCACCAGGCTACCAGACGGTCAGGTTTCATGACGTCTGGGTATGCACCTTCGTACCCTTTGTTGGGTTACCTGATGCACGGGTACCACACATCAGGATACACGACAACAGGGTACCCTTCCGGGTTCCAGACGTTCTATCAAATTCCTCATCCCCCTCTGCCTCACCCTCAGCCCCAGGCGGACTTTTGGGCTGTCTTCCAGTCCTGGTGGCACAAGACAACATCTCAGCTTGTCTCTGAGCTGGACAGCCAGCACACAGCGAGATCCCTTTTCCCGGTCCTCCCGGATCAGATTCCTAGGTCTGTTTACCTGCTGGAATCATGCCGGTCCTGACGAAAGGTCCTTTGACGGCCCTGACGACAGTCCGTAGTCCTCCCAGAATTCAGGAGGTCTTTCTTTCTGACGTCGGGCCTTCAGATGCTTCATATTCAGAATCCAGGTCTTCCTCCGCAGCTTCAGGATTTGAGACTCCCCCCTCCGGAGGAACCAAAATCGAAGGAGTCCCCCAAATCACCTCCAGAGGACCCGTCGTTCGCAGACCTCCTGGAAAAGATTGTGGAGGTCTATGACTGGAAGTCAAATGCGCAGGATCCCAAGCGTCAGCGACTTGCTGAACACCTGGATATCCAGGAGACAGCACCTGTCCTCACCCCACCCCCACCACCACCGAGGCTAGAGCTTCCCGAGGATTTGGCCTCCACTATATGGATGATGCCCCCCATTCCAGCTGTAGCGAAGAAGGCTGATAGGACCTATAGAACCCCAGAGGGTAAAGATCACCTAAGTGTCCACCCTAAGGCCGACTCTAGTCATCGCAGCAGCCCATGATAGGTCCTTCAAGCCCAAGCACATGAGCACCTCCCCTCCTTACAGGGAGTCGAGGCAGTTTGATCAGTTGGGAGGAAGTTTTATTTTGCCTCCACTCTATTCATACATGCCCTTAACTATGTGGCGCACATGCTGGTGTACCAAAAGTCACTGTTCAGCCAGTTGGAGCCTATCATTGAGGCCGTGCCAGACTCTTGAGTCAAAGACTGTTTTAGCAGACACCATTAGGTCTGCCAAAGTCACCTGTTGACATTCTCTGAGGGCCACCTGTGATCTGGTGGACTCCTCGGCCAGAGGCACCGCTACAGCAGTATGTCTCCAGAGATTTTCCTGGCTCAAGGTGTCAGACTTTGCACCTGATGTCCAGGCGGCTCTCCAGGACACCCCCTTCAGGGTTCTGTCCTGTTTGGGGGTGGTGACCAGGACATAATTACCAGCCACCAGGATAAGGGCAAGGCCTTGAGGTCAGTTCACACCATGTACCGTCCTAGATCCAAGGCCAGAATACATTATTGTCACCAGACCAAGCACCAGACAAGACAACAGCAGTCGGCCAGATGTCAGACTAAATGTCTGGCCCCTTCAGCATCAGCCACCCCTCTGACCAAAACCCAGAGAGCCTCAGGGGTGGCTCTTCACATCCCTCCCTCCGTCTCTTGACTTGTGGCCTGCCCCCTCTCCTCCTCTTCCATCAGGGGAGTCGGTGGGCGGACGACTCGCCAGTCACCTGATGGGATGGGAGGCAACCACCACAGACTCGTGGGTCCTTCAGTTGGTAAGACAAGGCCACACTCTGGAGTTGCTCGAGAGACCCCCCAGACAAACCACCAAGGGTGTCTCATTATTCAAAGGCGCACACTTCCCTCATAAGGGAAGAAATCAAGACTCTTCTGCAAAAGGAAGCAATAGAGCCTGTTCCGTCAAACCAGGAAGGGAAGGGGTATTAATCCCACTTCTTCCTGGTTCCAAAGAAGACTGGAGATTTTCATCCCATCTTGGACCTCGGCGCTCTAAACCGGTTCATAAAATATAAACAGTTTTGAATGTGGACTCTCCCAGGTCTTCTCCCCTCCTGCACAAGGTACAGTGGCTCTGTGTCCTGGATATGCGGGATGCCTACCTGCACATCCCAGTCTTTCAGGCCCATCGCCGCTACCTCAGGTTCTCCTTTCAGGTGGAACATTACCAGTTCAAGGCCCTTCCCTTTGGCCTGTCCTCAGCACCCCGGGTGTTTACCAAGTGCCTTGCAGTAGTGGCGGCGGCCCTGAGACGCCAGGGCCACTCCATGTTCCCCTACCTCGACGACTGGCTTCTGTCAACCCTATCGAGGGAGCAGCTGGAACTTTCCCTTTCAGCCACCCTGGCCCTTTTTGCACAAGTGGAAATTACTGTTGGTTATCCCAAGTCCCAACTGCCCCTTTCCAATGCCTCAAGTTTATTGAGCAGTGTTGGGCACGACCCAAGGTATGGCCTTCCTTCCTTTGGACAGGGCGGAAACCTTGCAGAAATGGGCTCATTTAGTAGCCTCCAGAAGGTGGGTTCCAGCCAGGTCAGTTCTTCGGCTTCTTGGCCTTATGGAAGCGGCCATCCCTACTGTCCCTCTAGCCAGGCTCCACATGCGAATTTCACAGTGGATGCTCAGAGCACAGTGGGATTAGAGGTCGGATGACCTAGACCTCATGGTCTCCAGTTCGATACAGCGGGATCTCCTATGGTGGCAGGATCTCAACAACCTCAGCAAGTGGGTTCCCTTCCAGTCCCCGCCTCCCACCCAGATTCTGACTGCAGATGCATCAGGGACGGGTTGGGGCCCTGACCTAGGGAGCCACAGGACTCAAGGGCAATGTTCTCCAGAGCTATCGCTACACACAAATGTGGAGATGAGGGAAATGCTGTATGCTCTTCAAGCCTGCCAGCAATTGCTCCACCAGGGCCCACTATTAGTCCAGTCAGGCAATATGTGTGTGGTCTGGTACCTCAACAAACAAGGGGGCACCCGCTCGTATCCCCTCTGCAGGGAAGTGATGTGGGTGTGGAACTGGGCAATTCTGCACTGGATACACCTCTCTGTGGTTCACTTTCCGAGCATGCAGAATGCCCTAGTGGACAGTCTCAGCTGCACCAGAGTAAGAGCCCACGAATGGGAGCTCAAGCAAGCTGTGGTTGATGACATATTCGACCTATGGGGTTGTCCAGACCTGGATCTGTTTGCCTCCCCATACAATGCAAAACTACCCAGGTTTTGCTCACTCGCTCCCGGGCATGGTGTTTTTTGGCAAGACGCACTCTTTGCTGGACAGGGAGGTTTTTGTATGCTTTCCCTTCCTTTCCAGTCCTGCAGAGGGTGCTGCTCAAGCTTCAAGTGGAGGGGGGCTCACATGATCCTGATCACCCCGTGATGGCCTTGCCAAATATGGTTTCCACTCCTTCAGCAGCTTGCGGTGGAGCCTCCGGTTCCCCTGCCCCTCTGCCACCATCTCCTGACTCAGGAGAGGGGCATCCTGGTCCATCCAGGGCTGAAATCCTTTCACCTGCACGTGTGGCACCTCATGATATAGCTGCTTCACATTTCTGGAAATTCCTCTAGAGTGGCTGAGGTCCTTGTAGAGGCCAGAAAGACACCTACGAGGATGACGTATGCCATGTAAATGAAGCGTTTCTCCATTTGGGCCACTTTGAAGGGTTGGGATCCCTTTTCATGCCTTGTTCCTCAAGTCATGGAGTATTTACTACACCTCTTTGTCCTGGGCCTGAGTTGCTCTTCACTGAAGGTACACCTGTCTGCTGTTTCTGCCTACCACACCTTAGTCGAGGGCAAATCTGTGGCTCAGCTGGAGGTTTCCAAAACCTTTCTGAAAGGGATCCTCCACCTAAAACCCCTGGTGTGCGGTCCTGCGCCACCTTGGGATCTCAATTGTATTTTGGAAAAACTGACCTTGCCTCCCTTTGAACTGGCTGATAGTTGTAATATGCACTATTTATCATGGAAAGCACTCTTTTTAGTTGCAGTTACTTTTGCTCGAAGGATTTCTGAGCTTCACACCCTGATGTGTAAGGAGCCTTATTTGATTTTTCATAGAGACCAGGTGGCTCTGCATACCAATCCTCAGATTTTACCGAAGGTGGTTTCTGAGTTGACGTTGAACCAGTCTGTTCAACTCCCAGTGCATTACCCCGAGCATTCCAATCAGGGGGAGGCAATTTTGCATACCTTAGATGTTCACAGAATCTTGCATTATTATACTGACCGAACTAAGTCTGTCCGAAAGACGGACCAACTTTTTGTTTCATTTGTACCTGAGAGAGAAGGGGCAGCAGTTTCCAAACAGTGTTTATCCAGATGGTTGGCAAACTGTATTGTTTTCTGTTACCAAAAGTATGGTAAAACCCTCCCGGGGGAGATTAAGGGGCATTCTACCAGAGGCATGGCTGCTTCTACTGCTTGCTTCAGGAACGTGTCAGCCGCTGACATTTGTGCCGCGGCTGCTTGGAGCTCTGTCCGCACTTTCACCAAACATTACAGTCTGGACATTGCCTCTAGGTGCAGGGCTGGCTTTGGTCTAGCTGTCCTCCAATGCCTTCTCTCCTAAATTCTCTGCCTTTCTGCAGACCTTTCCTGTCTCCCGTGTTTCAGTTCCTTCTGATTCACATTGCCTGGGACTCAGGCCTCAAGGTTATTACCTACTGCAAGAGCCCTCTCGAAGTAAGATAGTACAGTTACGTAAGAACTTACCGTAACAGTAGATCTTACTTCGAGAGGGTTCCTGCAGTAAGTCATCACAGATAGGACTGGCGTCCGGACCGCACTGCAAACTTTTCTAGCAATGCCGGGGGGAGGGGGCTGTCCACCAGACATCACGTGACGGACGTCAGCATGACCCTATATAGTGGGCAGTCCCCACGCCCACTCTCCAGTTCTATTCCGCCGTTGACCTGTGCATAGTACCTCGTGATTATACGCACTCAGCCGATCGCCGTTTTTTGCTCTTTATCTGCCCTTTGGTAATTTCTTCTGTGTCTTCTCCACCACCTACAAAGTCAAAGAAGTGCGGCGCCCAGATCCCTCGTAAGGATAGCCACCTTTGATGCGTCTCTTGCTTTGGCCCAGACCACGATACCGCGGCCTGCTCAGACTGTCAGCCCTTCAATCAGGCCACTCGTAAGAGGAGACGGCAGGCTCTGGAAGCCCATCTTTTAAAGTCTAGAATGGCTTCACTCGAGAAAGAGATGCAGAAGCTGTGGGACACCGCATCTTCCCCTACTTCCAAATCAAAAAAGAAAAGCATTGGGAGAAGGAGCGCTCGGAGGATCGGAACCGAGGGGACTCCAGCAGACCCTCGACCAGTAGGGTTGTTCCCCCACCACCTTCCCTTGTGGTTCTCCAGGCCGTGCCTGGGGCTTCTCCAGGTAATTCTGCTGCCTTTCTCCAGATCTGTGTTGGTATGTCATCTTCTGGTGAGCACCCAGTTGTTGCCAATAAGTCGGCCCCTGGCTCTTCTGGGGCCTGCCCGGCTGCCGCTAAGCTGAGTCCAAGGATTCAGTTGGGACTTTCCTGGCCTCTACTGATGAGCCAGTCAAGGGTTCTTCCCTCCACCGCCCAGTAACTCTCATGTCCGATCAGGCGTCTGTCTCTGACATCTGCCCGGACCTTGCTGTCCTGACGGGGGCTCACGCTGTCTCACCCGACGTCCTGTCGAGCACCACTTTGGCTGCCAGCCATACATCCCCCTCCAACTTCTCCTGGGAGGGAACCTTCCCTCCTGCCTCCCCCGGTGGTTCCTCCGGCCCCAGTGATCACTTCAGGTACAGGGAAGGGAGTGGCATCCCTGGAGGTGGTTCACCTTTCGTCCACCCCAGTGACAGTCTCCCAAACGCCTCTCGAAGGCTCCAGGCCAGAGGCTCCGACGCCGTTTTCCGCCCCAGTCTCTGTCCCACTCTCGAGCCACCGGACCCTCCTTAGGTCTTCTCATGTCAGCTCTGCCTCACCCATTGTCCGAGACCCCGACATGCATTTGGTCGGCTCCCCTGTCGGGGCCCTCGCATCTGATCCCGATGCCAGTTGTAGTTTCATCGGGCCTGGCGCTTTCTACTTACACAAAGGCTGGTCTGATGATTATTTCCCTGATGTCAGCTGCTCTGACGTCGGGTACCCTTTCGCAGGAATTCACGCCTGGACCTTCCCATCCTCACATTCCAGGCTTCTTCCCCCATGGGCTGACATTGGCTTGTCCTCTGTCGGATCCTTCATTAGACCATCTTACTCCATTCTGTCTATTCAGGGTACCAGTATGCGGGGTATCCCTATTCCTGATTTCGAGCCTCCTGATGATGAATCCTCTTTTTCTGGGGGAGATTCCTCGGAGGATTCTTCAGATGAACAATTCCTCCGCGACTAAGGGGAAGGATTCTCCTAAGACCCCTGCTGAGGATCCTTCGTTCACAGAATTATTGCGTATTATCCAGCAGTCTAATGGCTGGAATACAGAGGAACAGGATCCTAAAAGGAATCACCTCGCTGAGCATTTAGATCTCGAGACTGCTTCCCATATCCCTGTCCCCCCGTGGATAGCCCTCATGAAGACCTCACTGGTACCATCCATTCTGGCCATCCCTAAGAAGGCATCTACCATATTCCGTAGGGGGTTCCTTCTTGGACTCCCACTCCAAAGCCAATTGGATTGTTATTGCGGCAGCCCATGATCACTCTGCCACGCCGAAGCACATGAGCACCTCTCCCCCGGACCAGGAATCCCGGCAGCTGGACCAGTGTGGGAAAAAAGTTTATTCTTCCACTACGTGTGCCCTCCACTCCCTCAACTATGTAGTACATATGGTCTCATTCCAAAAAGCGACTATGGCCAAGCTTGAGTCCCGTATCCAGGCCATGGAAACTTTGGAGCTCAAGGAGGAGTTGGGCAAAGACCTGCGCTTGTCTAAATTATCGTGTTGACACGCGCTAAGGGCTACATATGACGCTGTGGATGTGGTAGCCCGCTCCTCCGCCACGACAGTGTCTCTTAGATGACCGCGGCAGCCCGCGTTTCTGGCCTCTCAACGGCGTCCCAGGCCGAGATTTAGGATGCCCCGTTAGGGGCTCGGTGGTTTTTGGAGGAGACACCAAAGATATTATCACGGGCCTTCAGGACAGTGGCCAGGCACTGAGGTCCATGTACCGATCACAATTTCAGAGAAAACAGACCTTTCGGAGACAGACCAAAAGGCAGGACAAACAGCCCTTCACTAGACGCGGGAAAAAGTCCACGAGTCCCACCTTTTCATCCCCCGCCTCCAAATCTCAGAGAGGGTCCAGAGACCCCCTTCCCTCCACCTCCACCCTCCGCTTCCTGACTGGCTATCTCTCCCCACCCCCCCACTTGCAGACAAGGAGCCGGTAGGAGGAAGGTTCACCCTCCACACGCAGGAGTGGAGGGACGTGACCTCGGACGCATGGGTACTATAGCTAGTTTCAAAAGGGCACACCTTGGAGTTTCTGGAGTTCCCTCCAGATTCCCCTTCAAGTCGCTCATCTTATTCCCCACACCAGGTTCCTCCGGTAGAGGAGGAAATCCAGTCTCTAATTCAGAAGGTGACCATAGAGCCAGTCCCTCTGCACCAACGGGGGAAGGGATTTTACTCCCACTTTTTCCTGGTCCCGAAAAAGGCTGGCAACCTCAGACCCATCTTAGATCTCAGCAGTCTAAACCTTTATATGGAGTACAGAAGGTTTCGCATGCTGACACTGCAGGATCTCCTGCCTCTTCTGCAGAAGGACCATTGGCTTTGTGCACTGAATGTGCAGGATGCTTACCTGAATATTCCGGTGTTCCTGGGCCACCGCCACTTCCTGCATTTCTGCTTTCAAGGTGAGCACTACCAGTTTACAGCCTTCCCCTTTGGCCTTTCCTCGGCACCTGTGGTCTTTACCAAGTGCCTTGAAGTGGTGGCAGCTGGCTTGTGCCGTTGGGGGATAGCAGTTTTCCCTTACCTAGATGATTGGCTTCTGACAGCCCCATCCAGGTACAGTCTTCTGGAAGCCCTCTCGTGCACGTTGGACCTTTTTTCTCACCTGGTATTGCAGTCAACTTCCCCAAGTTGACTTTTACCCCTTCTCAGACCCTTCAGTTCATTGGGGCAATCTTGGACACGATACAATGCAAAGCCTTCCTCCTCCGGGACAGGGCGGAGGCCATTCGAGAGCAGGCAGTTTACTGACCTCTTCCAGATAACTTCTGGCCAGAGCATGGTTAGTCCTCTTGGGCCTGATGATGGCCTCATCTCCATGGTCCCATTTGCCAGGTTGTGTATGAGGATCACCCAATGGACCTTGCGGATCCAATGGGATCAGCGTTTGGGAGACCTGGACCATTCGGTTCTAGTCTCCAGTGCGATCAAGAAGGATCATCTTTGGTGGCTAGATCCTCTGAATTTTTCCCAGGGCCTTCCATTCAGAAGTTCCCCACCACTCTGGACCCTCACCAGGGACGCCTCTTGTCTGGGTTGCGGGGCCCACCTGGGGGAACACCGGGCCCAGGGTTTGTGGTCCCAGTTGGAGATGGCACTCCACATCAGTATTCTGGAGATGAAGGCAGTTCTTTGTGCCCTCCAGGCCTTTCAACCCATTCTGTCAAACGGATTGCTGCTGATTCAGACGGACAATATGTCAGTAGCCTGGTACATCAACAAGCAGGGAGGCATCCGGTCGTATCCCCTATGCAGGGAGGCAATGCGGGTGTGGAACTGGGCAATTCAGCACGATCTGTTCCTAACTGCCGTGCACGTTCCAGGAGTTCAAAACGTCCTGCCAGACAACCTCAGTCAGACCTCGTCCCTCACTCACGAATGGGTACTCAGGAAGTAGCAGATTCTCTCTTTCAGGCATGGGGTTGCCCAAACCTAGATCTGTTCACCTCCACATTCAGTGCAAAGCTTCCCAGCTTTTGCCCGCTTGTTCCAGAGCTTGGTGCTTTCTGGCATGACGCGTTGTCACTTTGTTGGACAGGGAGGTTCTTGTACGTCTTCCCTCCCTTTCCCATTCTGCAGAGTGCACTTCTAAAGCTCCAGGCAGAGGGAGCCTGGGTGATCCTGATAGCTTCCCTCTGGCCGAGGCAAATCTGGCTTCCACTCCTGCAGCAGCTCTCAGCGGAACCCCCAGTTCCTCTTCCTCTCAGACACCACCTGTTGACCCAGGATCAAGACAGATTAGTGCATCAAGATTAGCAGATTAGAGGCTCAAGACCCTGCATCTTTATGCGTGGCTCCTGCAGACATAACAAAGTCTTGTTTTGGGGTCTCCCACAGGGTCGCTCAGGTCCTGGTAGAGGCCAGAAAACACTCTACCAGATCGACCTGTGCTATGAAATTGAAGTGTTTTTCCATTTGGGCAGCATCTAAAGGCTGGAACCCCTTTCCATGCTTGGCTCCACAGATTATGGAGTATCTGCTGCACCTGTCTTGATTCGGGTCTCTCTTACTCCTCCCAAAAGATTCACCTGTCTGCCATTTCAGCCTACCATGTATTGGTGGGGGGAAACCCGTGGCACAGTTGGAGATCTCGAAAACCTTTCTGAAAGGGATTCTTCACCTGAAACCCCCCATCCGTAACCCCACCCCACCGTGGGATTTAAATTTTGTATTAGAGAAGCTTACGCTTCCTCTTTTTGAACCAGCTGTGATTTGCGGTCTCTTGGAATGCGCTATTTTTGGTTGCCATTACTTATGCTCGTAGAATTTCCGAGCTTCAAGCCCTGATGCATAAGGAGCCTTATTTGATTTTTTCATAAGGACCAGGCGGTCTTACGGACAAATCCTAAATTTCTCCCCAAGGTGGTTTCCGAGTTCACCCTCAATCAGACGGTAAAGCTGCCAGTGTACTATCCTATCCATTCTAACAAAGGTGAGGCTCTTCCTCATACGCTGGACATTATAGAATTCTGAGATGTTGCGTCCACTGGACTAAAGGCTCCAGAAAGTCTGATCAGCTTTTTGTCTCCTTTGCCCCCAGGTCCTTGGGTTCAGCGGTGTCTAAGCAGTGCTTGTCCAAGTGGCTTGCTAACTGCATTCGCTTCTGTTATCATAAGTATGACAAGTCTCTGCCGAGGGAAATCGGAGGTCATTCCACTAGAGGAATGGCTGTGTCCACAGCCTTCTTGAGAAACGTTTCTGCAGTGGAGATTTGTGCAGCAGCTACTTGGAGTTCAGTCCATACCTTCACGAAGCATTACAGTCCTGGTTCCTGTAGTAGGTCACATTTTCCCTCCCTTCTTCCCCCAATCTTTGCATTTCTTTCAGCCTTTTCTGAACTGGGCTCCAGGATTTCATATTTTCTCCTGCCTCATCCTACTTGGATCTCCAGCAGGAGAACTGGATGGCGGACGTGGGAACCGCCCACTATATAGGGTCATGCTGACATCCATCATGTGACATCTGGTGAGCGGTCCCCTGCGAGGCATTGCTGGAAGAGTTTGCCGTGCAGTCCTGATGCCAGGGGGTGCAGTCCTGTCTGTGATGACCTACGGCAGAAACCTCTCTCGAAGATCTACTGTTACAGTAAGTTCTTGTGTAACTGTACTTTCTTTGAGTCCACCTTGTTCATACCTCTAAGCCTTTGCCGTCATGGTGGGTAGCCACTTGGGGACCAGTGATCACCGTATGGTGTGGTTCAATGCAAGTACTGTGGCAAAATCGAACCACACAAAGGTGAGGGTCCTAGACTTCAGAAGGGCCAACTTGGACTTGGGTGGGGGGGAACAGTGGGTGAAACTAAATGGGGCCATACTGAAGGCAGCAAACCACTGCATCAGGCAAGTAAGCAAAAGCAAGAGGAAAAAGTGACCTATGTGGTTCTCAAGAGAAGTAGCTGGGAGGTAAGGGCAAAACAGTTAGCATTCAGGAGGTATAAGAAGACTAGAGGAGGATAGGGAGGTGTATCAGGAGAAGCAGAGGGAGGCATCGAAAGTAGTCAGGAGAGCAAAAGCACAAACAGAGAAGAAAATAGCCCAGGCAGTAAAGAAAGGGGGCAAGACATTTTTCAGGTATGTAAATGAAAGGAGAAAGACCAGGGGAGGGATTGTAAGCAGGATTCAGGCTGTGCCCCCTTGTACCCTCCTTCCTTAAGTTAAAGATGCCCTCCGATCTTCCCTGTTTATCTCCTTAAGGTACTTGAAGGTGCCTGTCATGTCTTCCCCAAAAAAAAAAATCCTCCAGGGCGTACATATTTAGTTCACTCAGCATGTCCCTGTATGTTTTGCCCCCCATACCCTGGATCATCCTGGTTGCCCTCCTCTGGACCCCCTCCAATAGTTTGATATCCTTCTTCAGATACGGGCACCAGAATTGCACACAGTATTCCAGGTGTGGCTTCACCAGTGACCTGTACAGTGACAAGATGATTTCTTCCCTCCTAGAGATTATTCCTCTGGCGATGCAGCCAGCGTAGCATTGGAAGCTGTGGGAGATTTATGCGTGGCACCTGTGAAATCTCCCACAGCTGGCCCCCTTTGATGACGACAGCTGCAGGAGATTACGTGACAGAACATGACATATAATACAGGCCGGCTGTTAATGTTTCAGGAACAGTTTCACAAAAAAAACAGGTTACTCACCTGTAACAGTAGATCTTACTTTGAGAGGGCTCTTGCAGTAGGTAATACAAGGCATAAATTAGTGTCAGAGTTGATTAGTGGCCTTTGCTAATCAGAATGAAAAATGATTGGCAATCAGCCAATTTTGATTAGCGGTTTTCTAAAATGGGTATTTTTACTTTAAACCATATAATTACTATTGTATATATTAATAAAATAGACATTGTATACATAGTTTTGAGACTGAAATTGCTATTTTGACCAAATTGTCAGCATAGCTTTGTTCCATTACTCCACCTCATGTATCCGGTGCAGAAAATTTTCCAGTCCCTTTCAAAGCGTAATTCTGTGCAACTGAAATGCCATTTTGCGTCACAGTTGCGGAAATGCATTTTGGCTGGGATTTGAATAATGACAGCTGTGACATACATAAGGTGGGGTAATAAGAAGGCTGTGTTGAAAATTTGGTGCCAATATATTTAAAAATTCCAAAGTTAAGAGGGTGCATAGCGAAATTGCAACACTTGGTCATAACTCTGCCAGTTTTTCATATTTTGACCACAAATTTTCAACATAGCCTTCTTATGACCCCACCTCATGAACAATATGACTGTCATTAAAAAAATCCTGCCCAAAAACTGAATTTGCCAAGTGACTTCGAAATCACCTTTCGAGCGGGAGTTTAATGACAGTTATGTTGTTCATGAGGTGGGGTCCCTAAAAGGCTACGTTGAAAATTTTGAGTCAGTATCTCAAAAAATTATCGTTATTCACCAAAGTTGATACCCCCATTGAAATGGATAGGACCGCATTTACCTTTGTTCTCATACTGCAGTTGCTGGTTCCAGCAGCAAGATGTGTCTTGGATTGGAGAGTGGCTCTTGAACTTCTGGTGAGTGAGGGTGTGTGGGGTGGTAGCTGCTGAGTGAAAGGTGTGGGTGGGAAGGAGGTACGACTGATGAGGGACTGTTTTTTTTTTTTGTTGTTTTTTTTTTTCCTTGCAGGTTTAAAAAAAAAAAATTTGTGGACAGATTGGGGATAGGGAGGGGGGCATGCCACTAGATGCCAGGGAATTATGAGGACAGCGATGGGTATGGTGCTTCTAGACCACCAGGGAACTTTCATAAATCATATAGAGATCGCGATCAGGGGGTGGGGGTGCCACTAGAATAGCATATGGGGAATGGCGATCGGCAGAGGGGTTTGGGAGGGGCCACTAGACACCAGGGAAATAAAAATAAACAAAGGGCATGTGATCGGAAGTTGGGGAGGCGCCACTAGATACCAGGGAAAATTTAAATACTTATGGGGACAGACAGTTTACATGATTAGCAGTCACTGCTAATCATGCAGACAGTTGACTCACATTTCTCAATTCTTGGGTTGCAAATTGCGTTGCGAACTCGCGTATTTTATCCCTTGTAATAACTTTGAGGACTGAGCCACCAGGCGCTAGGACCACATGGAAAACTTTAGCTAGCATTGTCTGGCAGGGGGACGGTCCCTGACGTCACGTGATCGAAGTCAGCATGACGCTATATAAGGGGTGGTCCCCACGCCTGCCTTCCAGTTCTTTCCCACCGTCGACCTGCAAACATCGGATCTCACGGAGAATGTTGCTTCAGTTGACCGTCTTTTTTGGATGCATATTCCCAAACAATTTTCATTATTTGTTCATGATTCCTTTGTACCTCTTCTCCTTCATCCTCCTCTCCTTCAGGAGAGCTTTCTCATCGACCATAGCTCCCTCGCATAGGCCGTCTTTCTCCTTGTGCCTTGGACCCGCACTTTTCTTGGGGACTCTGTGAGCTACCAGTTTTTTCTAGGCCACACAGACTCGGTCTCCCTCCCCGGAATGCCTCCATGGATAGGGAGCAGCAGCAGAGGCAGTCCTTGTTGCAGATGGGAGGTTCTTCAGGCGTCCTCAAGCAGAAGGGCCATTGGGACATGGAGAAACTTCGGGACCCAGTCTCCTTTGCACCGGCGACGCCCCCCCCCCCGGGGGGGGGGACCGTGGGAGAGGAGAGACCTTCTTCCTGTCTGGGAAGCACCCCTCATGCCCAGCCCTCTCCCATTTTGGGGTAGCGGCCCTCAGGTCCTCCGCCTGAACCATGCCTGGTTCAGGTGGACGTTTTTGGTTCTCCGGGACTCTTGCCACTCTTGGGCCCTTCCTCCCTCTCAGACTCTATCCCTGTGGCGTGGCTGGTAAGTTGCTCGCCGGCCCTGCCGGCGGGTGCTCTGCCTCGGCTGGTAAGTCACTCACCGGCTCAGTGCCTGCTAAGTCACTCGCTGGACCTCCCAGTGACCACCCAGCTCCTGCTAAGTCGCTCGCCGGCCCCTCCAGCGAGCGCCCAGCCCTAGCAGGTAAGTCACTCGCCGGCCTCTCCAGCAACCGCCCAGCTCTTGCTGGTAAGTCACTCACTGGCCCCTCCGGCAACTGCCCAGCTTCTGCTAAGTCGCTCGCTGGCCCCTCTGACGAGCGCCCAGCCCTAGCTGTTAAATCGCTCGCTTGCCCTGCCAACAACCGCCCAGCTCTTTCTGATAAGTCACTCACTGGCTCCCCCTGCGAGTGCCCAGCTCCGGATGGCAAGTTGCTTGCCGGGCTTCCTGGCAAGTGCCCAGCATTGGCTGATGAGTCGGTCACCGGGTCCAGTGGCGACTGCTCAGCCCAGGCTGATGAGCCACTCCCAGGCGCAGCCAGCATGCCCCCAGCCACGGAACTTCTGTTGGACCCCGTGTTTGGCCTGACGTCGGTCCTCTGCATCGGCGCCTGCTGCCGCTTAGGCCGCAGCCACCTGGTCAGGGTTGCTCTTCCTGAGACTCCTTCCTTCCAGTCTTTTCGACAGAGTCTCCAAACTCCACTGTGCTGTGGGTGCTGACGGAAGGGAAGCGACCGCCCACCAGTTTTTCCCAAACCCCAGCGCAGGTTTGCCTTTCCCTGGCTGTCTCTTGGGACTCCCAGGTCCCTGCACCTCTGACTCCCCCATCTGGGCCCTTTTGGTCTCCCTAGATGTCTGTGGGTTTTTCGGGGTGGACGTGGGACCTTCCCCCGGAAGTCTGATATCAAGTCTGGCTTCGTAGGACCCTCAGAATCCACCAGGGCCCCTGTCAGACTTCCAGGTCCTGTCGTCAGAGCCTTCTTGATGTCGTCTTGCGCAGCAGGGTTTTCCTGCGCCTGGCTTCCCCCCTTTCGGGTCTCTGTTTGCAGAGTTCCCAACGCCGGGGTGTCTTACATCGGCTCACCCGACGCTGGGTTTTCCTTCTCCTTCGTTGGTTCACCTGGCCCCAGGTTTCCAACCACCAGGGTTTCCAATGTCAGGTTACCTATCTCCAGGTTTTCTGACATCTGCCTCCCTGTTGCAAGATTCTGCACCTCCACTTTCCCAGCTGCTGGTGCGTTTGCCACCCATGTTACAGTTGTGGTGGAACTAGTTCGACAGGCAGTACGGTCTAGTGGTTTCCAGGCATCGTCTCGCAAAAAAGAATTAAAAATTTGCCTGGGTTAGGTGCCTTCCTAGTTGGCTATTTCTCATTTCTGTGCTGGTCAGTCAGGCTCCCTCCTCAGGCGCCCGGCTTGGGTCGGATCAGAAGGTCTGGCACCAGTCGCGCCAGGCTGTGGGCGACTCCTCTGCTTGGGTCTGGAGACCGGGCCTCTAATTCTTATCTGGGCTCTGTCTCTGATCCGGAATATTTTCAGACTCAGAGCCCCGTACCAGGTGGCCAATTCGGTGGTTTACCAACATTCATTATGGGCCTGCTTAGAACCGGGTTCGGTTCTACCAGATTTGGAGATATAATCCTGGATTGCACACACCGTATGCATGACAGAGAGCTCTTGCTGTCATGCCGTCTGGGCCACATACGTTACAGCTGAGGCTTCTAGCAGGAGCACGGTGACTGCACTCTGCTTACGCAAACAGTCAGGGTTATGGATTGTGGGTCTGGCACAGGAGGTAAAATTAGCCATACAGGACGCTTCCTTTAGGGGCCCGGATCCTCTCGAAGGTGATGTGGAGAACATCATCACCGGCATGCAGACTATGGGCCAGGACTTGCGTCTGGTGAGAACGATGTTTCATTCTGAGCACAGGCTGGAGCGGTCCTTTAGTCGTCAACAGAGGCGTGGGCCAAGCAGTGGCCCAACAGACGTCAGATCACACGGCCTACTTCAGGGGCAGCCACTCCTCCGGCCAAAGCCTAGTATCCTCCAGGAGAGCTGCTCCAGAACCTCCTGCAGCCCCTTGTCTTGCAGCCATGGCTCTTCCTCCGACGCCAGCTCAGGGGGAACCAGTTGGGGACAGATTCGTCAACCACCGATCAGGCTGGCAGGTGATCATGACTGACTCCTTGTCCTTTAGCTAGTCGCTGAAGGCCACGCTATAGAAATCCAGGAGGGTCCACCAAGATACCCTTCAGGTCAGTCTCTCTCCCCAGGAAATCACTCTCTTGTCATAGGGCAGGGATCAAGGCTTTTCTGAAAAAGTCAGCAATAGGGCCCACCCACTTTTATCAGGAGAGCAATGGCTACTAACCCCTTTTTTTTTCGGGTCCCCAAAAGATGGGAGGTCTAAGATTACCGGCATATCCCAGTCTTTCCTTCTCATCTCCCCTTTTGCCTTACCTCGGCACCCAGGGTGTTTACTGAGTGCCTTGTGGTGGCTGCATCTTTATGCTACCAGGGCCTGTTCCTGTTCCTATACTTGGCCGACTGGCTTTTAACAGCCCCGTCGAGGGACAGCCTTCTGGTCTCCCTGTCCAAGATCCTGTAATAGCTTCCTCTGGTGGGCATTATGATGAATTACCCCCAAGTATCCCCTCACCCCGTTGCCTCCATTTCATTGGTGTGGTGCTGGACACACTTTGGGGTCGAGCATTCCTGCCATTGGTCAGGGCGGACACTCTAAAGCAACAGGCCAGGTCAGTGGTCTTCAGTCGTTGAACCACTGCCTGAGTAGGCCTGTTCCTTTTGGGGCTTATGGCTGCAGCAAGCCCTACTGCTCCTCTAGCCAGGATCCACATGCTTGTCATGCAGTGGATGCTCAGGGTCCAGTGGAATCAGAAATTAGACTATCTGGATCACAGAGCCTGAGTGTCCAGGCCTACACAATAGGATCTCTTCGGGTGGGAGGATCTCACCATTATTAGCCGAGGGGTCCCATTTCAGTTTCCCCCTTCAGACCAGAAGTTGACCATGCAAGCCTCCAGTCAGGGCTAGGGCGCTCTTCTAGGAGACCGCAGTACCCAAGGATTCTGGTCACAGCAGGAGCCATCTTTGCACATCAGCCTGCATTAACTGAGGGCAGTGCTGTACGCCCTTTCAGCCTTCCAGCCCTTTCTCCCAGGGCCCACTTAGAAACATAGACTTTAATATCAGAAAAGGACCACTTGGCCCACCTAGTCTGCCCATTTCCCTACCTGATGGTTAAGCTGCAGATTCTTTTTTTTTGAACTTATATTTTATTGTATTTCATAAAAACAACAACATAAAATAAGAGATCACAGTGAATAAGAAGACATCCAATGTAACATAATTATGTTAGTCTATACAATCTTTTGTTCGAATAAGGGGGTATTCCACACATTATATAGTTATACATTTGTAGCAATCTAAGGATAGCTGCACCCCGCAGGACTTCGGGTGGTTACCTAAAGAAAAAAATAGTATTATTTCAAACATATTTAATTCAACCATAAAGTTGATATGACCCCCATCCTTCGTGTAATCCATAACATGTAAAGCATTACTAAGGGAGACTCTGCCAGAAAAAAAAAAAAAAGTTTCGAATCCCAACACTTAACTCCCGCATTAAAATACAGAGTATCGGAGAACAATATCAAGGTGAGATTTAAGGAACTACTCCCCACAGGATACAATCAGGTGGCTCATCAACATAGGACTTAGAATAGGAAAAAGGAAAATTAGCATTGAGCTATGCCAGTCATAAGAGACAGTTAAAGTAAAGTTCAAAGTCCACCACACTGTTAACTTCTGATAAAATGTCCCTCAATAAGCAGTGTGCTCTGTTCAATAAATAGGTAGCTTTATATTTGTAAGAACCATGTGGTTTCACTGTTGACTGGGAACCTCGCTGTAATTAGAAAGTACTTGCCCACTGGTTCCCTTCAGGTTTCCTTCTCATCCGATGACTCCCAATCACCAGCTGCCTCAAATTCTTTGGCTATAGCTTCGGATTTTCTCCCAGCTTCTTCTGGATCTGTGTATTGGAAGGTATGCCCCCCGTAATGGATCCACAAACGGGCGGGCATAAGCAGTGAGTGGGCCACCCCAAGGCTTCTCAGTTTAGCTCGGACTGCATCGAACCTCTTTCTCCTTGAACGTGTAGCATAGGATAAGTCTGGAAAAATGTGGATCGTAATACCTTAGTAGTTTAACGCTTCAGATTCCCGGGCAGCTTGAAGGATCCTGCCCCGAACTAACGAACTTGCAGTTGCCAGGAGAACCGTACGTGGCCTGCCATCATTGATGCCTGAGGCCCGTGGTGAGACTCGACAGACCTTAACGAAACTATGTGGTAAGTCCTCAGAGTTGAGCTTCAAAGCTCCTGGGAGCCAATCTTGAAGAAAGGTTAACAGGTTTTCACCTCCACAATTCGCTTGTAATCCTACTATTCTGATGTTAGAGGCCCTTTGTGTATTTTCCAGGGCCTCCAGATGATATCGCAACTGAGAGTTTTCCCGGGCCATTTTATTGGTGG
Organism: Neoceratodus forsteri; assembly: GCA_016271365.2. NCBI lineage: Eukaryota > Metazoa > Chordata > Ceratodontiformes > Ceratodontidae > Neoceratodus > Neoceratodus forsteri. The sequence goes on from JADMNL010000025.1 coordinate 310,551,114, forward strand.
CAGAGAGTGCCTTCGTTTAGGTCGATTCCGCTGAGGAAGCTGTTTTATTTGCAGCTTCTATTTTAACCTCTTGCTCGGACATCCTTAAGAGGATTGATTCAACCTTTTGATCGATCGCTTGCATGGACATTGAAGTGCCTTCCATGGCGGCTCCGTCCCCTGCGATGGTTGTGCTGTGACCGCGTGTTGTGGGTCTGTTGTTGGGGATTTTGCACTGCTCCCAGGTGCTTTATTCGTGCAATCCATGGTAGAAAAATATATATGTAAATTCTGCTTTCTGAGGAGACTACAGTGCTGTCCTCCAAACTTCAATTCAAAGAAACAGAAATTTATATTTTGGCAATAAATGTTGAGAATATGCAGAGCTCTGTTAGAGTGCGTCTTGTCAGCAGGTGTGCTCCACAACACCCCCAAGCTGCAGATTCTAGTTAACCAACAGCATACTTTCTCCTACCCCCCACTAGAATTGCTTTATGTCTGTCCCATGCATTCTTGAATTCTCCCACTGTTCTTGACTCCACAACCTCCTCAGGAAGGCTGTTCCATGCATCCACAACCCCCTCCATGAAAAAGTACTTTCTAACATTACCTCTGAGCTGTCCCCCCTCTGTCTTCAAATTGTGCCCCCTTGGATGAAGAATTGGACTTCTTGTCCAGATGGGCCATATGTGTGTAGTATGGTACCTGAACCAACAGGGAGGGACACAGTTCGTATTCCCTATGCATGGAGGCGATGAGGGTGTGGAACTGGGCAGTCCAACATGATCTCCAGCTGACGGCAGTACATGTTTCAGGTGTCCAAAACGTCCTGGTGGACATGCTCAGGCACTCTTATTCAAGGGGACACGAGTGGGAACTGATGCAGTCAGTAGTCAGCGACATTTTGAGCTTTGGGGTTGCTCAGACCTAGATCTGTCCACTTCCCCATACAATGCAAGACTACCCAGATCTTACTTCGAGTATGAGCTCCTGCAGCAGGCTACACCATAAGGACTAAGCCACCAGGCACTAGGACTCCACAGAAAACTTCTAGCCAGCAGTACCCAGCTGGAGCCGCCCTTTCGTCCAGTCCACCCACTGGCGTCACCCTCTGTATAAGGGGTGGTCCACAGCCTCACTTCTTTTCCCGCCGTCGACCTGTGCACGGCTCCTCGGACGCTTGTTGCATCTGTCGACCGCCATTACTATCTTCAGTCAAGTACCCACCGGCCGGTGGCGCTGAGGTTGGCGCTGGGCGCCACACCTTCAAAGAGATCGAGGGTCGGCAGGGAGGAGATGGATTGAGTGCCCTCTGGGTGGCTCTCCTCTCCGGGTGGGAGGGATAGGGAAGCTTGGTGCTCTGGCAACCACCAGTGGAGACTGGGGGCACTATCGAGCCATCTGGCTGCATATGAGAGCATGGCTGACATAGGCAGGGTTGCCCTGCACCAGTGTCAGACGTGCCCACGCAAGGGGAAGGGGGGAATTTGGGCTAAAACTACCAGAAATGCCTCCTCCAGCCCTGGATAGGCGACGGTCCCTGCCACTGCCACACTCCCAACGCTGGTTCCCCACCACTGCCCCTGCGGTCTCTCCGGGTTGACCTGCCCGACCCAGGGAACTGCACGACCTTGAAGATGGTCAGGGAACACAGCGGGAGGTACAGCTAGCTAGTGTGAAGCCTGAGAGAGTTCCAGGCTGAGGAGCAAGAAATAGTTGTTTAAAAAAAATCAAAAGTACCTATTTTCTTATTTTTGTCATAGAGTATTGATATTACAATTAGTTTATGTTGTCTCCGTCTTCTTCAGCTACACGACGGAAATCCAAGTGTCCATGCAGGCGGCAGGTTCCTGCAAAAGACAGACATTCTCTGTGCCTCTTCTGTTTGGGGCCTGATCACAACGGTAAAGCCTGCCCCCGGACTGTGGCAAATTCAACCGATGAACCCGAACCCACCGCTGCAAGATTCTCCAGGCCTACATCATGGAGCATCAGCTCGCTGCCCTTCATCTGTCGAAGGCCAGATCCTCAGCCTTCCGTCACTGACTTGCCACAAGGAGAAACACTCAGGAGGGAAGCACCAACAGTGGGACAAGGAGCACAGTAGGTCGGAGTCCGGATCCAAGTCTCCTCGCAAAGAGGAGCACTCTAGTTCGTGCTCTGCAGAGAGAGAGCAGACTCGGACCCTCGATCAGGCCTATCTTCCTCCGGCCTGCCATTGACGAAGGCTTCCGCACTTACCCTCTCAGCAGGTGGCAGCTCTTCGGGGCAAAGACCCTCGGGTCCATCCCTCAGCCTTAGGCCCTTTCAGCAGTCCTCCGGGCCTAAGATGGGGACTTCAACCTATAAGGTTCAGGCATCTTCTTCCTCCAGCTCACCGTCGTCCTCAGACGACAGACACCGACGCTAGGGAGCGCTCTCCAAGGGACAAGTCTTCAGCAGATAAAACTAAGACACTGACGCATGTCCTGGACGAACAGTCTTCCAACAAATGGAAAGACCAGTGGCAGACACAACAGGGTAAGGCGTCGAGTACCAAGACGCCCCCACAACAACCACTACAAGTCTGATGCCTGTGGAGCCACTGCCTCAGAAGCCGATGTCAGCTCAGACCATTCAGCAGCCTGTTGACAGGCTACCTGTCAACAGATTGCCAGATCAAACCCCCTTGGTACCCGACAAGCTGACGTCAGGGGACCAGACAGGCGACCTGACGACAGACCGTGCTACTACACAGAGTCCTTAGGTACTTCATGATGATACACCAGGACCAAGCAACCTACCCGGTACTCCCGCGGACCTCAGTGGTGCGCCACCATCGCAAGTGTCGATGGTTCTCCTGGCGGACGTTGGGGAAACTCTTTACCTTGTGGTGGAACACAGTAAAGGGGGATTTACAAAAAAAAAAGGATGACCTCCTCCTCCACCACCTCCATGACTCCGTACACCAGTCCTGAACAAAGCACCAGTCCCAGACTCCGGGCCACAGTCTCTGCACACACCCAGGAGCCTGACTCCAAGAGGATCTGAAGCAGAGCATCCCAGGCGTAGGGGCAGATGCCACCACTCCTTCTCCAGGTCATCTTCCTCAGACAACAGGAGCAGACGCTGGCATGGATGTAAACGCTCAAGGTCAGCCTCCTCTACCTCCTCCAGAAGCTACCTTCACTCCTCAGACTCCTCCTTATAGAGGTTACTCTCCTGAGCCAGAGGGTCCCCGTAATTCACCCAGGTCCCCACCCCAAGATGACCCGACATTTATGGATGTGATGCACCACATCCAGTTCATAAATCAGTGGGACACCGAGGGATTGGACCCGGAGAGGAAAAGGCTTCATATTTTTTTGGGGAATGAATGACCTGAGACTCTTGGTCATTCTCACTCTGGTCCCTCCATTTCAAGACCTAACCAGGATGGCATGGGACCACCCTTCATCTTTTTCATCTGTCCCCAAGAAGGCAGACAGACTGTACAAACCTCCCAAGGCAGAATCTTTTTTGGGAGGAAATCTGAGGGCAAACTCCATGGTCCTGACCGGCAGCTCATGGCAGGACAAAGCAGCTTAAACATATGAGCTCACAGCCCCCCAACAAGGAATTCAAGAAATTAGACCAGTTCAGCAGGAGAGTCTGTGCTTCTTCTACGTGTTCCATACAGTCCCTAAATTGTTTGGCCCACATGGTGCTATACCAAAAATGTTCATGGAAAAAAGCCATTGAGTTGGCCCAAAAGCAGCCACATAACCCATCACGCACTGAGCTTTTGGACGTTCTTCAGTCTGGCCTGGAAATAGGAAAACACGTGTTGAGGGCATCCTATGATTCGACGGACACAGCAACCAGAGGAGCGGCCACTGGGGTGTGTTTCCGTCACCACTCTTGGCTGAGAGTATCCGGTTTTCGGCAGGATCCCCCAGGATTCTATCCTTAATGCTCCATTCCACAGGTCTGTCCTCTTCAGAGAGGAGGTACAAAAGATCATAATAGAACTGCAAGACTCTGTCAAAGTGGTCCAGTCCATTCACTACATGTACCTCATGATGAGACTTCAGGACCAAGCAATCCTACTAGTACTCCCGCGGACCTCAGTGTTGCGCCACCATCGCAAGTGTCGATGGTCCTCCTGGCGGATGTTGGGGAAACTCTTTACCTTGTGGTGGAACACAGTAAAGGGGGATTTACTAAAAAAAAAAAAAATGGATGACCTCCCTCCTCCACCACCTCCATGACTCACTACACCAGTTCTGAACAAAGCACCAGTCCCAGACTCCCGGCCACCATAGGATGCCCTCGTTGGATCCTCAGCAACCTAAGCGCAAGCCCTTTTGATGCCAGGGTGCCAACAGACAGAGAAGCCAAGAGCCCCGAGGCCCTTTCAAGAGAGAGGCTCCCTCCCAACCAGCAGGGAACAGTGGACCTAGGAATCCAAAATCCTCCTAGCCTTCACTGCACACCCCAGGCGCCGCACATGACCCCTGCCAGTACCCCAAGCGGAGTCGATAGGGAAGCAGTAGGGTGTCCAGTTCTCCTCTCTACCTAGACAGGTGGACCAGTATCACAACAGACATATAAGTGTACGACATTATCGAGAATGGTTATATGCTGGAGTTTAGCGAACTTCCTCCGGACAACCCTCCAGCTCCCTCTCGATATTCTCCCACCCACATAGCCCTCATCAGGGAAGAAATCCAGACCTTGCTCTCGAAATGAGCAATCGAGCCTGTTCTGCCCCTCCCACCCCAAAAAACAAGGAACCAGGTATCATTCCCATTTCTTCTTGGTCCCCAAGAAGACAGGGGACTTGAGACCCATACTAGACCTGAGTCACCTGAATCTGTACATCGAATACAAAGGGTTCAGAACGGTAACCTTACCAGGGCTGATACCTATGCTGCGCCAAGGGGACTGGCTATGCTGTCTGGACATGCAAGACGCATACTTGCACATACCTGTGTTTCCAGCTAACAAGAGGCATCTTCAGTTCACCTTTCAAGGGAACCATTATCAATTCCGGGCTTTGCCTTTCGGTCTCTCCCCTCGTCTCAGAGGGTGTTCACCAAATGTCTAGCAGTAATGGCAGCTGCTCTTTGCAGGCAGGGTCATTTAATCTACCCTTACCTAGACGGTTGGCTCCTAACTGCCCCCACCAGGTCTCAGTCCACACCCTCTCGGACACATTTCAAATGTTACAACAGCTTGGGATAACAGTCAGTCTCCCAAAGTCCTGTCCTTGGCCATGTCAACGTCTACAGTACATAGGGGCCATCCTGGATACACAGCAGGGAAGAGCCTTTCTCCCGCCCGACAGGACCACTCGACTGAGAGACCAGGCCTGCAGAGTAGCTTCAGCCAGTCTAGTCACAGCAAGAACCATGTTACAGACTCTTAGGGCGTATGGCTGCGGCCATACCCACGGTACCACTGGCACGCTTGCATATGAGAGTTCTCAATGGAACTTAAGGGTGCAGTGGGACCAGATGTCCGACGATCTCGAGCACCTGATAAGGGTATCAAGGGCTATCCAGCAAATGCTGTCATGGTGGCTGACTTCGCCCAAATTGGATTCAGGAGTTCAATTCCAAACAGATTCACCGAGCCAGATCCTCACCACGGATGCATCAGGTCTAGAATAGGGAGCTCATTTTCAGAGTCACCGTACTCTGGGCACATGGTCAGACATAGAAGTGTCCCTGCACATTAGCATCTTAGAGATGAAGGCGATTTTGTATGCCATGCAGGCCTTTTAGACTCACCTTTCCCAGGGTCCTCTGATTCTCCAGACCGACAATATGTCTGTAGTCTTTTATATCAACAAGGGGGAGGGGCGCACTCCTACCCTCTGTGCAAAGGAGCCATGAGAGTGTGGTACTGGGCCCTAGAACACAGACGCACACTGACAGCTGTTCATGTTCCAAGAGTCCAAAATGTCCTGGCAGACGAGCTCAGCTGCTCGCAGTTCAGAAACCACGAGGGGAGCTGGTTCAAGAAATGGTGGACGTCTTCGAAAGATGGGGACATCCAGAGCTGGACCTCTTCGCGTCCCCGTGCAATGCAAAACTGCCCAATTTCTGCCCCCTAGATCCCGGGCATGGTGTTTTCTGGTGAGATGCATTGTCCCTTTGCTGGACAGGGAGGTTCCTTTACACCTTCCCTCCCCCTTCTGCAGAGGGTGTTACTCAAAACACAGATGGATCGTACCACAATGATTTTGGTAGCTCCTTTCTGGCCGCGTCAGATATGGTTCCCTCTTTTGCAACAGTTAGCAGTGGAATCTCTATTTCGGCTACCAATTTTACCAGCTTGCTGTCCCAAGACATGGGCATGTTAGCCCACCCGGACGTTCGGTCCTGACACCTTCATGCATGGCTCCTGCAGACTTAGCCATTTCCAGGCATGGAGTTTCACAAAGGGTGGCCGAAGTCCTAGTAGAAGTGAGAAAACCTTCTACAAGGGCCGCGTATACCATGAAGTGGAAACGCTTCTGTATGTGGGCAGCTGCATGTTCCCTGGACACACTGTCTTGCTCGGTGAAGTCAAGCCTGGAATATCTCCTATCGATTTCAGATGTGGGGCTGAGATACTCTTCCATAAAGGTGCATCTCTGTGCCATTTCTTCTTATCATGCACTGGTGGACGGTAGGAATCTTGCTCAACTGGACCTTGCCCGTACATTCCTTTGGGGCATGCTTCATATGAAGTCCCCCCATGGGACCTCCTTTTTGTTCTAGAGAAACTGACATTGCCTCCCTTTGAACCAGGTACACATTGCGATCTATGTTTTCTCTCTTGGAAAGCATTATTTTTAGTTGCCATCACTTCAGCTCAGAGGGTTTCCGAGCTGTAAGTACTGATGTGTAAAGAACCTTATTTAAATTTTCAGAGACAGGGTGTCTTTGCGCACTAACCCTAAATTTCTTCCAAAGGTGGTGTCTGAGTTAACATTGAATCAAGACATCTCCCTTCCAGTTTACTATTCCGAGTATTCGAATTGGGGTGAGGCCCTCCTTCACACTCTAGACGTACACGGGATCTTCTGTTACTATTTGAGCCGTAAAAAATTGATCCGGCAATCTGATCAGTTGTTTGTCCTTTGCCCCCAGGGTTCTGGGGAAACCAGTTGCAAGACAAACCATGTCTAAATCATTGACAAACTGCATTACCTTTATCTACAGCAAGCATGATAAACCCTTAACGGGACCGGTTAAGGGACATTTGACAAGGAGGGTGGCTATATCCTTCGCAGCCATGAAAAGTGTTTCAACGACGGACATATGCACTGCCGCAACATGGAACTCTTTGCATACTTTTGTTAAGCACTACACCCTGAATATTGCTTCCAGAAAGAGAGCAGGATTTGGCCTCGCTGTACTCCAAAGCCTAATTTCTTAAATGATTGTTTAAATAATTCAGGAGTTTTTCCCCTGCCTCCCTTTTTTCCTTCCCTTTGGGCACACTGCTTGGGACACTGTCCTTATGATGTAACCTGCTGCAGGAACTCGTACTCTAATTAAGATAGTATAGTTATGTAAGAAATTACTGTAACAGTAGATCTTCGAGAAGAGCTCCTGCAACAGGTGCTATTTTCCCTCCATCCCCCTATTACGTTTCTCCTTCTGGGATTTACGAACATACGAAATTTGCCAGCAGATAAAGGCCTAGAGGTCTATCAAGTCTCTCTCAGATATGGCAGCTAGCACCTTATTCTGCAGCTGCCCCTCCCTTCCACCCTTCCTCGTTAACCCTCCCCTTGTCCTGTCCCATCCCTTTTGAAGCAGTCCACTGTACTGCATACCACTTCTGCAAGTAGCATTCCACCCAGCCACCACCCTCTCTGTAAAAGAGTGTCTCATCTCCCTCCTGAACCTTCCTCCTCCAGTCTCATATCATGGCCTGGTGGCCCTCCTCTCTTACTTTGAACAGCCCTCTGTACCCGTCTTGTTTATTCCTTTCATGTATTTAAAGGTTTCAATCATGTCACCCCTGTCTCCCTCTCCTCCAGTGAGTACATGTTCAGCTCCTTCAACCTCCTCTCGTGTAGAAGTCCCCAGCCCCTAGATCATCTTTGTCGCCTGCACTGTACCCCTCCAGTAACTTAATGTCCCTCTTCGGATACAGGCGCCAGTACTGCACGCAGTACTCCAGGTGTGGTCTAACTAATGACCTATACAGTGGCAGAATCACCTCCTCGAGGATATACCCCTTGCAATACAACCCAGCATTTTGTTGGCCTTTGCAGCTGCCTTCCTACATTGTGCTGAGTTGTTCATTGACCCTGTAATGAGCACACCCAGATCCTTCTCCTCCTCTGTCTGGGCTAGCTGCACTCCCCAGCTGGTAACTCCTCCTTGGGTTCTTCATCCCAAAATGCAGCACCTTGCACTTTTTGGCATTAAACCCCAGTTGCCAGGTGTCTGACCAGGTTTCAAGCTTTGCCAGATCACCCCTGCTACCCTTGCCATCCCCCTAGGTCATCCACCACCACTCCTACCTTGGTATCATCAGCAAACAGACTGATCTTGCTCTTGATGTCCCATGATATGTCTGCAATGAATATCCCAAACAACACTGGTCCCAACACCGAGCCCTGTGGAACACCGCTCGTCACTGCCTTTGGATGTGAGAGCTCCCCACCACCACCACCCTCTGTTGCCTTCCTGAAGCCAGTTCCCTACCCAGCTCACCAGCCTTCCATGCGGCACCAAGTCAATGCCTTACTGAAGTCCAGATACAGGACATCCACTGCATGGCCCTGTCCAGTTGCCTCTAGTTACAGTCATAGAACTCGACCAGGTTAGTTTGGGGATCTGCCACATAGAAGCCATGCTGTCTGCTGTCCTGTAGTCCTTTGGTCTCTAGGAGGGCCACCAGCCTCTCCTTCAGGTTAGTCTCCATTAGCTTACCCACGTGAGGATGTGAGGCTCACTGGTCTGTAGTTTCCCGGTTCATCCTTGGGGCCACTCTTGTGGAGGGGCACCACATGAGCCATCCTCCAGTCCTGAGGTACACACCCAATGTAGTGAGGCATTAAATAGGTCTGCCAAAGGTCCTGCAAGGACCTCTGCCAGCTCCTTCAGTACCCTGGGGTGGATGCCATCTGGGCCTGGCGCCTTGTCCACCCTCAGTGCCTTCAAACCCTCTCGAACTCTGCCCTCATGATTTCCCCATCTGTCACCTCTCCCCCCGTTTCTGCCATTTCTCCACCTGGGTGTCACCCCCTCTTCTCTTTAGTAAATACTGAGCAGAAGTACTCATTTAGTGCTTCCGCCTTATAGCACCCTATTTCCCACCCACCCCCTCCTTCCTTATCCTTACTATGTGGTCCTTACAGCTCCTTTCTCCCTGATGTACTTAAAGTCCTTCTCCCCTTCCTAATGCCTTGTGCCAGCCTGAGTTCCGTAGATGCTTTGGCTCCCCTTACTGCCCTTGTCACCTCCTTCGATGTCAAGTACTCCTCCTGTCCTCCCCCTCCCTGTTTTCTTGTACTCCTAAAGGCAGCTCTTTCCTCCTTACCTTTCCATGACCTCCTTGCTCAACCAGCTCGGTTTCTTAGCCCTAGCCTTCTTGCTCTGGGCTTTGCAACAGGTTTTGTTGCCTCCACTATCCCCAGCTTTATGAGCTCCCACCTCTGGTTAGTGTCCATACTAGATTGAATTCTGTGGCTGCCCTTTACCACTTCCCCATCCTCCCAAGTTGGCCCTCCTGAAGTCCAGCACTCTTGTACCAGATTCCACTCCTTCCTTGCCCATATCCAATGTGAGCCATACTGAGTGGTGGTCACTCCCTGACAGCGGTTCCTCCACTGTAAGTTCTGTCACAAAGTCCCAATTTGCTAGCACAAGGTCAAGGGTATTCCCTAACCTGGTTGGTTCACCGACCATTTGCAGCAGGAAGCTGTCCTGGAAGGCATCCAGCAGTACCTACTCCCTTCTGTTCCTGGTGGTTGTTGTGCTCCAGTCCACTCCTGGCATGTTGAAGTCCCCCACAATCACCACATTACCCTTCTCGCAGGTCCTCCTGATCTGTCCCGCTAGTTCCCTGTCTAACTCCTCCGTCTGAGATGGTGGCCTGTACACCACTCCCATTCTAAGAATCCTATTCTTGGAATCATGGATTTGCACCCAAAGTGACTCTGTACTACCCTCCATTTGTTTCGGCACCTGTGTCAGATCTCTCCTGCTAAGTAACCTGCCAGTCTCCGGCAGGTGAACTGAGGTGGGCTGGGGACCGCCCCTTTATAGAGAGGGTGACGTTGGTGCGCAGACCAATGTAAGAGGCGGGCCCCAGCTGACTACTGCTGGCTAGAAGTTTTCCATGGAGTCATAGTGCCTGATGGCACAGTCCTTATGGTGTAGCCTGCTACAGGAGCTCTTCTCGAAGATCTATTGTTATGGTAAGTTCTTACGTAACTGTACTTTTTCTGCTAGTTCGTTCCAGGGCATGGTGTTTTCTGTTGAGCCACAGTGTCTCTCTGTGGGACAAGGAGGTTCTTGTACGCCTTCCTGCTAATACAGAGGGTATTCCTGAAATTGCAGGAGGGAGGAGCTCACATGATACTAATCGCCACTTATTGGTCTCGCTAAATATGGTTCCATCTGCCTCAACAGCTAATGATGGACCCCTCAGCATTCGGTTCTTGTTGTTAGAAATGTAACAAGTCACTTCCGGGGGAAGTTAAAGGGCATTCAGTCAGAGGCAGGGATGCACCTACTGCTTGTTTCCGAAATGCTTCTGCCTACTGGCCCCCTGGCACAGCAGTAGCGCTGCTGCTTGCAATGCCGGCGACCTGGGTTCGGGAACAGGCTCGGTCCAGGAGGCCGGCCAGGGGAGGAGGAGGCTTGAGCGTCTGTAGGACCACTCTTCTCTTCTGGGGGGAGGGGGGAACCTTGGCTCTGTGCATGACTGACCTCTAGCGGAAGTTGGAGGTTCCGCATGTCTGAGCACTCAGAACTGGGGTGGAGCATGATGGACGCCGGCGTAAGTTGTGGCGTCATGTGCACCGTCACACTCCCGGGGTGGCGTACATGTCAAAAGCTAGGCCCCAGCATGACACCAGTGAGAGAGCTGGACATATGACTCTCGCACACCGGTGCCCTGATCCACAGAGGAAGGACCCCTGCGAAATTGTAAGGTACGGCACGGGGAATGAGGTTGTTCCCACCTGGGGGGTAGAGCCATGGCTCCATGGGGGTCCTCTCGGGGGGTTGGGAGCTGGAGGGTTAGCTGGGTGACAGTGCTGGCGTTAAGTGGGTAAAAAACAGAAATTACAAACAAACAAAAAAAATGCTTCTGCCGCTGGCATTTGTGCGGCAGCTACCTGGAACTCTGTCCTCACTTTTACCAAACACTATAGTCTGGACGTTGCCGCTAGACACAGAGCTGGCTTTGGACTAGCTGTCATTCAGGGCCTTCTTTCTTAAATCCCTACCTACTGCAGACCTTAACTGCCTTCCGTGTTTCAGACCTTGTCTGTTCCTTTTCACTGCTTGGGATTCAGTCCTCAGTTATGTACCTACTGCAAGAGCCCTCTCGAGTAAGATGGTACAGTTATGTAGAACTTATCATAACAGTAGATCTTGAGGAGGCTCTTACAGATAAATATATTCTCCCTCCTTCCCTGCTTCTTTCTGCTCTATTTTGGCTCCAGGAGCCCTCCTTTTCTCCTGTCACACCATTTTTGGTCTTCATGGAGAACTGGAAGAGGCGAATGAGGGCAGCCCTTAAATAGCGTCATGCTGACGTCGGTGCATGCTGTTGGGGGGCGGTCCCCTGCCAGACACTGCTAGCTAAAGTTTTCCGTGTGGTCCTAGTGCCTGGTGGCTCAGTCCTCAAGGTTATTACCCAATGCAAGAGCCTCTCCGGAAGATCTACTGTTACGGTAAGTTCTTGCGTAACTGTACTTTCTAGGAGTGGTATATGGTGTACATCCACACTTCTTGCAGTGTTCTTCCCCTTTAAGGCTTGCTGGAAGTCTTCAAGATGACTTATCCCACCCAGGTGGTAATTCCCTTGGCACCGCCTTGTGACGTCGGATCTTACCCGCTAGAAGCAAGACCGATGTGCCACTTGCCAGGGGAGGCCGGGTGGGTCATTGTGGATGTACACCATATACCACTCTGAGAACTACTGTTACAGGTGAGTAATCTGTTTTTCTAGGGACGTGGATATGGTGTACTTATCCATACTTCTGGCAGACTCCTAACAATTCTCCAGGAGTAGGGGCAAGGCGAACTCCCCCAAAGAGGTTGGAGAACTGAGACCCCAAACCCAGCATCCTGGCGTGACTCAAGGTCGATGTGGTAGTGGAAAATCAAGGTGTGTGCTGACTTCCAAGTAGCAGCCCTGTAGATTTCCTGGATAGGGATGTCCCTGAAAGCAGCCACCGAGGAAGTGGTATGACAGGTGGAATGAGCCCTTAGTCTTACGGGAAGCTCCCTACCCACCAGCCTATAGCAGAGGTCAATGCAGGATACAATCCACCTGCCAATCATCTGCTTAGCTGCCGGTCTGCCAGATGTGGCTTCAGCATAGGTGACAAATTGCTGGCAAACCTCTATCCGAATTTCAGCCATGCGCTCCTTCTAGTAGGCTAGCGCTTGCCACAAGTCCAACGTATGGAGCCTGTGCTCAGCCTCCGAGGTGTGGTTGGTGAAGCACACCAGGAGATTAATCATCTGGTTAAGGTGGAAATCGGACACAACCTTCAGGAGGAACTTTGGGTTGGGGCGAACAACAACCTTGTCCCTGTGGGAGACCAGGTAAGGAGACTCCACCGAGAGCACCTGGAGTTCACTGTTCCTTCTGGCTGATGCTATAGCCACCAGGAAGACGGTCTTCCACGACAGGTGAGACATCTCACACCGGTGCATTGGTTCAAATGGCTTGCCCATGAGCTTTGCCAACACCAGCAACAAATCCCACGGTGGTGGTGGTTCAGAAAGCACCAGACCAACACCTCCTGCACCGCCAACTGCATACCAGCCCACACCCAGTGAGCAGAAATGGCAGCCAGGTGCACCTTTGAGGGTCGTCGACCGGAGGCCCGACACAGATGGACCAGAGGTAGTCAAGAATGCTAGCCACCAGACAACATAAGTCAAGGCCCTTGCACCAAATGTAGAACCTCTTCCATGTGAAGATATGAAGGCATAGCATTTTCGGGTTGACTGCTTCCAAGAAGCCTCGACCACAGTGACGACATCGTTGGAGAGTCCCAAGCCTGAAACACTAGCTGCTCAGAAATCAGGCTGTCAGGTGCAGGGATTGAAGGTCCGGATGGAGTACTTTCCCCTGGTTGCAAGAGAGCAGGTTCGGGCGTAGAGGGAGACTCCTCGGGAGCCTGCTGCTGAGGAGATCAGAGTACCAGAACTGGCGGGTCTAGTCCAGAGCCACCAGGATCATCCGCGCCTTGTCCTTCCTGGCCTTGAGCCACACCTTGTGGATCAAAGGAAATGGAGGAAAGGCATAAAGAAGGCCCAGGGTCCAGGGCCTCGAGAACCCATCCCACTGCAGCATTTCCTACAGAGGGGGGCATGCACAGTACAGCCTCAGCTTTGCATTTTCCCTGGAGCCTGAAGCTAGTGGGGGGAGGATGTAAGAAGGAAATGAGGAGGAACTTTTTCACTGAAGGATTGTGTCAGAGTGGAACGAGTTGCCAGAGGAGGTAGTCGTGGTAAATATAGTGGCTAGTTTCAGTGGGTGTGGGATAGAGTGAAAAGAAAATTAAGGTGGGTATTCCAGGGATGGAGAAGGGGGGGTACTAGGGGAGGGATAGCTGATTCCAGGGGGAGTGGGGGCAGCGCCAGGGATCTAAGGTTGAGCTGTACACTCGAGCAGACTTGAGACCATTATGGCCTATTTCTGCTGGTAAGTTCATATGCAACATAATTACACCCTCAGTGTTGGCAGCACACTTTCCAGAAGCCAAGGACTGATCGGGTTGGTTTTGGGAGAGCAAGTTACCTGCAGGAGATACCTTGGATCATAACTGCTCACCAGAACCATAACTGGTGCACTTAAATCTCCCACTGTTTCTTATGCTGGGAATCTGGGTTCAAGGACAGACTTTAGTTTCTAGGGGGCCAGCCAGGGGAGTGAGAGATTGAGTATCTTGGGGACAGTTCTTCTCGCTAGGGGTTGAGGAACACTGCATCTCACTCCCTAGTGGATGAGGGACACTGTGTCTCACTTCCTGGGGGATGAGGGACACTGCGTCTCACTCCCCAGGTGACGAGGGACACCGCATCTCGCTCCCTAGGGGATGAGGGACACTGCATCTCGCTCCCTAGGGGATGAGGGCCACTGCATCTCACTCCCTAGGGGATAAGGGACACCGCGTCTCGCTTCCTAGGGGATGAGGGACACTGCGTCACACTCACTAAAGGATGAGGGACATACTCCTGCTGCCTAGGGGATGAGGGGCACTGCCTCCTGCTGTCTGGAGATGTGGAGCACTGCCTCCTGCTGTCTGGGGATGTGGAGCACTGCCTCACACTCCCAAGGGGTTGAGGGGCACTGTATCTCACTGCCTAGGGGATGTAGGACTCTGACTCCAGCTCCTTGGGGCATGGGGGACACTACATCTCACTGCCTTCTAGGGGATAAGGGATGCTGTCACACCGCCTAGGGGATGAGGGACACTGTTGTGCCATCTAGAGGATGAAGGATACTGCATCCCATTCCCAAAGGGATGAGGGGCACTGCGTCCCATTTCCTAAGGGATGAGTTACTGCGTCCTGTTCCCTAGGGGATAAGGGACATTGCTTCCCATTTCTTAGGGTATGTGGGACACTGCATCCCATTCCCTAGGGATGAGGGACACTGCGTCCTGTTTCCTAGGGAATGAAGGACACTGCATGCCACCACCTAGGGGATGAGGAACAACAAACAGGGTCCCCTCGTGCACAGTGTACACTGTGGGTGCTCAACCTAGGGTATAGCCATAAGCCCAGACAAAACCAGAAACAACTCTGTGGATGCACTCCTTCGGGCATGAATGAACTGCAAACTCCAAATAGTAAGTAACGATTTATTCAGCCAAACAGTAGTTGTACAGCACAGCTGGCCCCAGTGTTTCGGTCTCACAACCTTTCTCAAGGGGACGTGGGAGTCTGCATGCCGCCACCTAGGAGACGAAGGACACTGCGTCGCTCTGTCTAGGAGATGAGGAACACTTCTTCATGCTGCCAAGAGGAAGAGGGACACTGTCATGCTGCATCATACCCCCAAGGGGATGAGGAACATTGCATCTTGCCGCCAGAGGATAAGAGGCACTGTGTCCCATTCCCTAGGGGATGAGTGACACTGCGTTCTCTCCATAGGGGATGAGGGACACTGCATCCTATTTCCTAGGAGATGAGGGACACTGCGTCCCATTCCCTAAGGGTTGACTGACACTGGTTCACGTTCCCTAGGGAATGAGGGACACTGTGTCCTGTTCCCTCAGGGATGAGGTACACTGCATTGCACTGTGTAGGGGACGAGGGACACGGCATTGCACTACCTAGGGGATGAAGGACACTGCGCCGCGCTGCCTAGGAAATGAGGGATACCACCCCCAGCTGCCTTATGAGGGACAGTGCGTCCTGCTGCCTAGGGGATGAGGGATACTTTGCCCTGGTGCCTTGGGGATGAGGGACACTGTTCCCTGTTGTTTAGGGGATGTGGGACACTACGTTTCTGTCTAGGGGATGTGGTACACTACGTTTCTGCCAAGGAGATGTGGGACGCTGCATCCTGCTGTCTCGGGGATGAGAGGCACTGCGTGTCGTTGCCTAAGGGAAGAGGGACACTGCGTGTCGCTGCCTAGGGGATGAGGGACACTGTGTCTCGCTGCCTAGGGGATGAGAAACACAGCATCACGCTGCTAAGGGGATGAGAGACACAGCACCCTGTCATCTCAGTGATGAGGGTCACTGCATCGCGCTGTCTAGGCGATTAGTGACGCTGCATCCCACTGCCGCCTAGGGGTTGATGGACACTGCGTTGTGCTACTTAGGGGTATGGGGGACACTGCGTATTGCTGCCTAGGGGATGAGGGACACTGCATCTCGCTGCCTAGGGGATGAGAGACACTGCATCTCACTGGCTAGGGGATGAAGGACACTGCGTCGCACTAAGGGATGAAGGACACTGTCGCGCTGCCTTGTGGATGGGGGATACTGCATTGCACTGCCTTGGGGATGAGGGATATTGTCGCGTTACCTAGGGGATGAGGGACACTATGTCGCACTGCCTTGAGGATGGGGGATAACGCATTGCTGTGCCTTGGGGATGAGGAACACTGCGTCGCGCTGCCTAGTGGATGAGGAACACTGTTGCGCTGCCTAGTGGATGAGGGATATTGTGCGCGCTGCCTGGTGGATGGAGAAATACTGCATTGTGCTGCCTAGGGGATATGGGGCACTGTAGTTTGCTGCCTCAGGGATGAGGGACACTGTGCTGCACTGCCTAGGGTATGAGGGACACTGTCACGCTGCCTAGGGAATGACGGACGCTGTGTTGCCCTTCTTGGGGGATGATGGACACTGCATCATGCTGCACACAGGATGAGGAGCTGTGCATTGCGCTGATGGGGGGGCACATTTCATTATGCTGCCTAGGGGATGAAGGACACTGCGACGGGCTGCCTTGTGGATGGGGGATAACGCATCCCTCTGCCTAGAGGATGATGGACACTGCATTGCCCTTCTTAGGGGATGAGGGACACTGCATCGTGCTGTTCACAGGATGAGGAGCACTGCATTGCGCTGACGGGGCACATTGCATCCTGCTGCCTAGGGGATGACGGATACTGCGTCGTGCTGCCTGGAGGATGACGGACACTGCATCCCACTGCCTGGGGGATGAGGGACACTGCGTCTCGCTGCCTAGGGGATGAGGGACACCACACCCCGCCATCTAGAGGATGAGGGTCTTTGCGTCACGCTGCATAGGGGATGAGAGAGACTGCACCGCACTGCTTAGTGGATGAGGGACACTGCATCTCACTCTTTAGGGGATGTGGGGCACTGTGTCTCGCTCCCTAGGGGGTGAGGGACACTGTATCTCCCTCTCTAGAGGATGAGGGACATTGCACCCTGCTACCTAGGGGATGAGGGACACTGCATTGTGCTACATAGGGGACACTGTGCTGCGATGCCTAGGGCATGAGACACTGTGTCCTATCATGTAGTGGATGAGGGACACTGAGTCACGCTGCCTAGTAGATGAGGGACACTGCGTCTCGCTCTCTAGGGGATGAGGGGCACTGCGTCTCGCTCCCTAGGGGATGAGGGACACTGCATCTCACTCCCTAGGGGATGGGGACACTGCGTCTCGCTCCCTGGGAGATGAGGGACACTGCGTCTCGCTCCCTGGGGGATGAGGGACACTACGTCTCGCTCCCTGGGGGATGAGGGATACTGCATCTCGCTCCCTGGGGGATGAGGGACACTGCGTCTCGCCAACTAGGGGATGAGGGACGCTGTGTCCAGTTCCCATGGGGATGAGGGACACTGCGTCCCATTCCCTAGGGGATGAGGAACGCTACATCCCGGTCCCTAGGGGATGAGGGATGCTGCGTCCCATTCCCTAGGTGCCGAGGGACCCTGTGTCTCGTCCCTAGGTGCCAAGGGGACAAAGGACACTGCATGCCGCCATCTAGGGGATGAGGGACACTACATCGCTCTGTCTAGGGGATGAGGGACACTTCATGCTACAAAGGGGATGAGGAACACTGCGTTGCACCGCCAGAGGATGAGAGACACTGTGTCCCATTCCCTAGGGGATGAGGGACACTGCGTCCTCTTCCATAGGGGATGAGGCACACTGCGTCCTATTCCCTTAGGAATGAGGGACACTGTGTCGTTTTCACTCGAGGATGAGGTACACTGCTTTGCGCTACCTAGGGGATGAGGGACACTGCATCGTGCTGCCTAGGGAGTGAGGGATACCACCTCCAGCTGCCTAGGGGATGAGGGAGAGTGTATTCTGCTGCCTAGGGGATGAGGGAGAGTGTATTCTGCTGCCTAGGGGATGAGGGAGAGTGTATTCTGCTGCCTAGGGGATGAGGGAGAGTGTTCTGCTGCCTAGGGGATGAGGGAGAGTGTATTCTGCTGCCTAGGGGATGAGGGAGAGTGTATTCTGCTGCCTAGGGGATGAGGGAGAGTGTATTCTGCTGCCTAGGGGATGAGGGAGAGTGTATTCTGCTGCCTAGGGGATGAGGGAGAGTGTATTCTGCTGCCTAGGGGATGAGGGAGAGTGTATTCTGCTGCCTAGGGGATGAGGGAGAGTGTATTCTGCTGCCTAGGGGATGAGGGAGAGTGTATTCTGCTGCCTAGGGGATGACCAGCACTGCCTTCTGCTGCCTAGGGGATGACCAGCACTGCCTTCTGCTGCCTAGGGGATGACCAGCACTGCCTTCTGCTGCCTAGGGGATGACCAGCACTGCCTTCTGCTGCCTAGGGGATGACCAGCACTGCCTTCTGCTGCCTAGGGGATGACCAGCACTGCCTTCTGCTGCCTAGGGGATGACCAGCACTGCCTTCTGCTGCCTAGGGGATGAGGGACACTGCACCTTGCTGCCTAAGGGATCAGGGACACTGTTCCCTGTTGTCTGGGGGATGTGGGACACTACGTTTCTGCCTAGGGGATGAGAGATATCCCAACCCACCACCTATGGGATGA
This sequence comes from Neoceratodus forsteri, assembly GCA_016271365.2. Classification (NCBI taxonomy): domain Eukaryota; kingdom Metazoa; phylum Chordata; order Ceratodontiformes; family Ceratodontidae; genus Neoceratodus; species Neoceratodus forsteri. The sequence goes on from JADMNL010000025.1 coordinate 310,569,756, forward strand.
GGGATACTGCGCTTCGCTCCCTAGAGGATGATTGACACCACCTCTCGCTCTGTACGGAATGATGAACACATGTGTCCCGCTACCTATGGGCAGGGCCCCTACTTTTCTGCAGCACAGTAGGACCAAGTTCTGCGGCAAGACTACCATTTGCCGCAGAACTTCTGCGGTGGTGGTTTGTAATTTCTGCAGAAGTTCTGCAGCACTAACAAACTACCACATCACAGTGTCAGCTTGTCATCCTGACTCCACTTTCATGGCAGTGGTTATATAGCACTCAGGATGGTGGAAAGCATAGTAACACTAGTTCAAAAAATAACACACTTATAAAAATAATTTTATGCCTAAAAAGGCAAAACAAATGTCTCTCCCTTAAGGTCCTAGCCTGTTGCATAAATGACCTATGCAGAGGGGATCTTGTGTGATAAATAAGGTATTTCTATATGCATGCTATTTAGACCACTAATGAGGTTTCCACTGTCTATCACTTATATATTTGTATGTGCTTTCTACACCACTCATGAGGTTCCCACTGTGTATCACTTATATATTTATTTGCAATCTGTAACATGCATACAAATATGTGTGTGTGTGGTGAGACAGAGATAGTGTGTGTGTGCGTGTGTGTGTATGTGTGTATATATATGTATGTGTGTGTGTGTGTGTGTGTGTGTGTATATATATATATATATATATATATATATATATTTTATTTCCATTAACTTGCATCCTCATTCATATAGGTCCCATTGGAAATGGAATAGAGGAGTTATTGCAAAACTCATTTTTCATGTCAACCTGCTTTCCCTGACACACTGCGTAACACCATCAGGCCATGACATGCGTATGAACCAATTGTGAGATAGAGCTCTCCGGCCCATCACAATGTGCTCACAGTGTGACAGAACATTGCACCATACCTTCCCAGGCTCCTAGCAGTGATGTGTTCCACCAATCCTTGTGGTGCCCAGCCAGCTCCCAGAGCTAATCTCTGAACCTGAGTTGCCGGCACGGAAACACAGCATGCTACCCTCTCGCCCAATAGCTGTCCCTGCACACAACATTTCTCAATAACTTTTAGGTGATTCTATCAACCAATGGCGATATGTAATCAATAACCCTGGCAAAAATGCGTACACTGCAATTATTTATTTAACAGGTCTATTCTTTCAATAGGTCTACACATTATTATATTTCACTTTTCTGGGCATAATTACTTTATTTTTCTAAAAATTTGGACAGTTAAATTCATTTTACCAGTTATTCATTTCAGATGGCATCTCTATACCTTAAAGGCACAAATAGGTTTGTACAAAGTGAGGTATGGACTTAACAGGTCTGTGCTATTGACAAGGTTTTGTTTAAGTTGGCCCTAGTGCAACAATGTAAGACTGAAAATTGTATTAGGCTGTAGTGCAGGTTGAGCAAATATCACCATACATGATGTGCTGTGCCACCGTCTCTGGCACTGGGACCTGTGGTAGATAAGTGACTGTTCATTTCTGTTGCAGAATGCAGCCATTTCATTAGCTAATGTATGATGTTATAGCAATGATAACTTCATATCCTGAACATATGGGTGGTAGGGGTCTGGATATAAAAAGAGGGGAAGGGAACCAGATTCTGTGTATAAACAGAAATATTAATAAAAAAATCACCAAGAAGAGTGAATTCTGCGGCACCGCATAAGTTCTGTAGTAGATTGCAAGTTCTGCGCAAAATTCTGCTGCTGCAGAATTCTAGGGGCCTTGCCTATGGGATGAAGGTCACTGCATTCTGCTTCCATGGAGATGAGAGACACTACCTCTTGCTCCTTAGGGAATGAAGGACACTACATCCCACTCCCTGGTGGATGAGGGACACTGCATTGTGCTATCTAGGGGATGAGGGACACTGCATCTCTCTGCCTAAAGGATGAGGGATACCGCCTCCTGCTGCCTAGGAGATGGGGGACACTGCGTCGCGCTGGCTAGGGGATGGGAGACAATGTCTCACCTTGCCTAGGGGATGAGGGACACTGCATCGTGCTGCCTAGGGAGTGAGGGATACCACCTCCAGCTGCCTAGGGGATGAGGGACAGTGCATCCTGCTGCCTAGGGGATGACCAGCACTGCCTTCTGCTGCCTAGGGGATGAGGGACACTGCGCCCTGCTGCCTAAGAGATCAGGGACACTGTTCCCTGTTGTCTGGGGGATCTGGGACACTATGTTTCTGCCTAGGGGATGAGGAACATCCTGCCCCACCACCTATGGGATGAGGGATACTGCACTTCGCTCCCTAGAGGATGAGGGACACCACTTCTCACTCCGTATGGTATGATGAACACTGCGTCCCGCTGCCTAGGGGATGAAGGTCACTGCATTCTGCTTCCATGGGGATGAGAGACACCACCTCTCGCTCCTTAGGGAATGAAGGACCCTGCGTCCCACTCCCTGGTGGATGAGGGACACTGCATTGTGCTGTCTAGGGGATGAGGGACACTGCATCTCTCTGCCTAAAGGATGAGGGATACTGCCTCCTGCTGCCTAGGAGATGGGGGACACTGCTTCACGCTGGCTAGGGGATGGGGGACAATGCCTCACCTTGCCTAGGGGATGAGGGACACTGCACCCCGCTGCCTAGGTGATGAGGGAAACTGTGTCACACTGCCTTGAGAATAAGGGACACTGCATCCCGCTGCCTAGTGGATGGGGGACACCGTGTCACGATGCCCAGAGAATGAGGGTCACTGCGTTGCGCTGCCTAGTAGATGAGGGACACAGTGCCGTGCTGCCTAGTGGATGAGGGAGACTGCATCCCGCTGACTGGGTGGGAGGGACACTGCATCCCGCTACCTAGGGGAATGGGGGACACTATGCCTCACTGTTAGGTTATGAAGGACAGTGCATTGTGCTGGCTGGGGGATGAGGTACACTGTATCCCACTGCCTAGGGGATGAGGGACACTGCTTTGCGCTGCCAAGTGATGGGGGACACTACATCTCGCTGCCTAGGGGATGAGGGGACACAGGGTCGCGCTGCCAAGGGGATGAGGGACTCTTCATCTTGCTGCCTATGGGATGAGGGACACTGCGTCTCTATGCCTACGGGATGAGGGACACTGTGTTGCACTGCCTAGGGTATGAGGGACACTGTTGCTCTGCCTAGTGGATGATGGACACTGCATCGTGCTGCCCACAGGATGAGGGGCACTGCATTGCACTGATGGGGGGGCACGTTGTGTCCCGCTGCCTAGGGGATGAGGGACACTGCGTCCCACTGCCTAGGGGATGAGGGACACTACGTTGCACTGCCTAGGTGACAGGGGACACTGCGTCTCGCTGCCTGCGGGACGAGGGACACTGCATCTAGCTGCCTAGGGGATGAGGGACACCGGACATCGCCATCTAGTGGATGAGGGTCTTTGCGTCGCGCTGCCTAGGGGATGAGGGACACTGTGTTGTGCTGCCTGAGGGAATAGGGGACATTGTGCCGCAGTGCCCAGGGCATGAGAGACACCACATCCCGTCATGTAGTGGATGAGGGACACTGAGTCGCGCTGCGTAGTGGATGAGAGAGACAGCGTCACGCTGCTTAGTGGATGAGGGACACTGCGTCTCACTCCTTAGGGGATGAGGGACACTGCATCTCGCTCCCTAAGTGATGGGGGACACTACATCGTGCTCTCTCGGGGATGGGGACACTGCCTCACCCTGCCCAGGGGATGAGGGACACTGCACCCCGCTGGCTAGGGGATGTGGTAAACTGTGTTACACTGCCTAGTGAATAAGGGACACTGTGTCCCGCTGCCTAGTTGAAGAAGCCAGAAGGAGAAGGAAGGAAACATATTCAATTCAGTGCTTTAGAGTAACTGGTAATTGGTATTTTTCTTTTAAACTTAGATTGTGGGCTTGTAGTGACACTATACTTTTTCTTTGTTGTCTTTACTTATAATTGTTTTTGGGCTGTTGAAAATTTAAAACATAGTGGTGGTGTAATTCTGTGCTGTCTTTAATTGCTGCAAATTTTACGCCCCCTTCCCCAACTCTTAATTATATGCCCTGACAAATCTGATTGACAGGAGCTAAACACAGGGTATAGTAAGAGGTGTGAAGTAGGAGGGCCTTGGGGAAGAAGCCCACCCTCAGCCACGACAAGTGTTTCGACTCATTTATTTATTTATTGGTTTCTTTTTCCTTAAAAAAAAAAATATCTGAGGATCAGTTACAGGATTTTTAGTACTGTAAATTAATAAAAAGAGAACTAAGAGAGTTTCAGTAGCAGACAAGTTGTGGAATTGCAGTATAATGTGGGGAGTGGTGCAATGCAGTGGCTGTGGTGCAGCCATATTCAGGCAGACCTTCTGGACACTGAGGTGCTGCCCTATCTGCATGCATCTCTCTGGACTGCGGGATGAGGTAACTAGACTCAGAGCGGAAGTAAACTGGGTCAGGAGTACCATCACCCCTATCCAGGGACCACCCAGTCCAATGCAGCTGCCTCAAAGGATGCCGAGAACGAGGAGCACTTGGATGACAGTGGGCTCAGGGAGGGTTAGTGCAGTCAGGCAGAGGCACATCCCAGATCCTATTCCTCTCAAGAACTCATATGCCACACTGGCAAATGAGGACAACCAAATAGAGGTACCCAGAGAAGTGGAAGGAAAGGATGTGGAGGTTAGCCAAGGAGGTGACCTCAGTGGGGAAAGCAGTGGACCCCAGAGGGAGGAGGAACAGAATCCTGGTGGGGACTCCATCGTAAGAGGGATCCAGCTAGGAGCACAGGAGGAGAGGACAGGGAGGTGAGGTGCCTACCAGGTGCCACGGCATGGAGGGATGGATGGAAGGAAGATACTGGGGATCACTGGGAAGGCAAGGCGGGAGGGTGAGCTGGATGTCATTATCCACCTAGGTACTAATGACTTGGCAAATGGGGAGCCAAAGGAAGTTCAGGAAGAGTTTAGGAAACTGGGAGGGTCTCAAGCAAGTAGCTACTTCTGTCACTTTCTAAGTACTACCTGTGAGAGGCAAGGAGAGCATAGGAGTGCATGCACCAGGAACTTTAACTCATGGTTGAAGAACTGGTGCTGTGAGGAAGGGTTTGGATTCATTGGTGACTGGGGACCCACCTGGAGGGATGGAGGTTTGTTCAAGCCTGATGGCCTGCATCCATCCTGGAGGGGAATCCAAGTACTCAATGATAAGTTTAAATGCTACATTGACAAGCATTTAAACTAGCAAAGGGGGGTGGCAGGCCAGCAAGGAGGGTACCTACTTGCTCACCCCCCACAGCTAGCAGTGGAACCAGTGAACCAGAGGAGTGGCTATCTCTGCAAAGCGGTGTGCAAAAGATGGAGATTAGTGTCCAAAAGGTGGATAAGCAGAAAAGGGCAAATTCAGCAGAAGGGCAGACAGCAAGGAGAACCAGGGATAAATGACAACCAAGGAAGGGGCTGGAGTAGAACAGTGAAGCAGACTAGGAGGTCAAATCATGGAAAGCCATGTGCAAATGCCAGGAGCCTTAGCAACAAGATGGAAGATCTGGAGGCTGTCATGGTACAGTCGAGACCTGGACATTGTGGCCATCACTGAAACCTGGTGTAATGATAACCATGACTGGGAGATGGCCATACCTGACTACAACATATTCAGAAGAGACAGAGCAGGCAGGAAGGGAGGAGGAGTGGCACTGTATGTGAAAAATGACATAAGGGCCATACAGATCCAGGAGGAACAAAATGGGGGAGAGATACTGTGGGTTAAGCTAGAAAGGAAAATGGGTCCAGTCATCCGCACAGGTGTGGTCTATAGACCACCAGCCCAGGAGGAAGAAACAGATAGGGAGCTGATGCTAGCCATCCAAAGGATGGCAGACAAGGGTGAGGTAGTACTGGTTGGAGACTTCAATATTCCATATGTGGACTGGAGCATCCCAGCAGCAGCATCAACTAGGAGCAGATTTATCCTGGACTCACTTCAGGGTGCCTTCCTCAAGCAACTGGTCATGGAACCAACTCGGCAGAAGGCAATACTGGACCTTCTGCTCACAAACAGGGACAGTGTGATGGGGGTAACAGTGGGGGAGCACCTGGGTAACAGTGACCACCAGTCATTGTGGTTTGAAATCAGGGATCGACAAATCCAGTAGTCCCATGTCCCAGGCTACCAGTCTACTGACAGGGACAAGCATCACCTGAGCCAGAGGTTGTCCCACGGACAACCAGATTAATTTGGGATTTTTTTTTTTTTTTTTATCTACAGGTACTGCATTGTTCAGTTGAGGCCACTAGGTGTTGTCAGGTTGCCTGCTGCCATGGACTTCACATGAGAGAGCAAGATGGAGAAGAGATGCACCACATGTTTTTCAGGGAGCTGTCATTCTGAAGCAGCACTGGGACCAAGCGCAGTTTAAACAGTGTCGCAGCCTTCCCAGTACCTCCCACCCAGCCATCCCAGTGGCCGTGCCACTTAAGAATGACAGATCAGTCTGCATATTGCAAACTGTAGGCTGCCTGTCACTCAAGGGTAGTTCACCAATTTCAATGCAGTTGATTGCGAAGGTGAACTGTCGACGGGTAGAACTGCATTCTGTGCGAGTGGCACACATGAAGGCAGCTTGGCAGTGGGTGGTCATGTAGACAGCAGACATGTCTCACACAGCACTACTGAACTGACTTATTACATTCTGAAGCCAGAAAGGTGCATTTGGGGAGCAGATCTCTGCCTTAATTTCAGTCTGCCCTCAGTAACAGAACTTAAAAAAAGATGCAAAATCAAACAAACAGATTTAATGTAAAAAGTAAAAGTGATACAAGAGGAAGGGGACAAGGAGATCTTGGGGGGGGTCAGGCTGTAGGGTCACGTTGGATCAATTCAACCACATAGAATGCAGCAAAGTTGATAACTGAAAAAAAAATTGAAAATAAATATATAAAAACCTCTTTACTTCACTGCTGTCTAGAAAAGGATGTGGGACATGATGTCGGATGATGGGTTGTGCATTATGATGAGTGAGACAAGGAAACAAGACAAAAATAATATATTAAAACATTTAATTCATAAATTATTTTTCCTGTTTCCTAATGTTCTATGCCTACCTAGTATTAATAATACAATCCCCACAGCAAGTCTTTTGTTGTTACATTAAGTCTTTGGAATTTCCTTCAAAATAAACCCTTCTAACCATGGACTACCACTCCCAACAATGGGACTACCATTTTTGGTAAGACCAGTTGTCCTGGACAAGTACCTTATTTTGAAATTTGTCGATCCCTGTTTGAAATCACAGAAAGAGCAGAACCAAACCACACAAAAACACGTATCCTGGATTTTAGGGGGGCAGACTTTGGGAAAATGGGGAAATACTTGAAAGAGGCATTAAGGGGAATGGGACAGGAATCAGGGGTTGAGGAACAGTGGGCAGTATTTAAAATGGGGATTATAAGAACAACAATTATGCATTAAGCAGGTTAGCAAGAGGAAAAGGAAGAGGAGACCATTATGGTTTTCCAAAGAGGTAGCAAAGAAAGTGAAAGCCAAAAGATAGCATTCAGGCAATACAAAAGACACAGGCAGAAGGGGATAGGGAGAAGTACCAGGAGAAACAAAGGGAGGCAGGGAAGTCAGTAAGGAAGCCAAAGCTCAGACAGAAGAACACATTGCAAAATCAGTGGTTAAAGGGACAAAACCTTTTACAGGTACATAAGTGAAAAAAGAAAAGACAAGGGAGGATAGTGAGACTGAAGGGGAGGATGGGAGTCGCGTGGAGGATGACAACAGTAAAGCTGACATATTGAACAGGTATTTCTGCTCAGTCTTTACTGAGGAAGAGGGTAATGGGTCTGAAGGAGTACAAGGGTGAGAATGGTGCAGAAATGGACACAAGTCCTTTACACGAGAAAGGGTCCTGAAGGAACTGGAAGTAATAAGAGTTGACAAGCAATGGGGCCAGATGGGTGCACCCCAGGGTCCTTAAAGAACTAAGAGAGGTGGTGGCTGAACCTCTGGCTATCCTGTTTAGCCAATCACTGGAAACAGGGGAGGTACCCAAAGACTGGAGGACAGCAGATGTAGTCCCCTTATACAAAAGCGGGAACAAAGAGGAAGCAGGGAACTACAGACCAGTCAGCCTCACCTCGGTAGTGGGAAAGATCATGGAAGCACTTCTGAAGGAGAGATTGGTGGAACATCTGGTTGTCAATGGACTACAGGACCCAAGGCAGCATGGTTTCACCAGGGGGAGGTCATGTCAGACCAATCTCATTGAATTTTTTGACTGGGTGACTAGGGAGGTTGGATCAGGGAGGGCAGTGGACATGGCCTATCTGGACTTCAGCAAGGCCTTTGACACTGTGCCACATAGAAGACTATTACACAAACTGGGAATATGGGTGTGGGCAGGACAGTAGTGTGGTGGGTAGGTAACTGGCTGGGTGGCAGGACACAGAGGGTGGTGGTAAATGGCTGTCACTCCACAGAGGAGAGTGACCAGTGGGGTACCACAGGGATCAGTGCTGGGACCGGTCCTATTCAACATCTTCATCAGTGACATTGCAGGATCTAGAAGGCAGAATTTCACTGTTCGCTGATGACACAAAGCTCTGTAACAGAGTAGACACACCAGAGGGTGTAGACAGAATGAGAAGGACCTGCAGAAACTTGAAGAATGGTCAAGGGTTTGAAATTCAATGCAAAGAAATGCAAGATAATGCATATGGGCACAAAACCCTGGCACAATATATCAGTTGGGGGGTGAGGATATAGCATGCACCAAGCAGGAAAGGGATCTTGGGGTTGTCATCTCTGATGACCTCAAGGTAGGAAACGGTGTGACAAGGCATCAGGTAAAGCAAATAGGATGCTGGGATGTATAGGCAGGGCATCACCAGCAGGAAAGGAGGTCATAATTCCACCATACAAGACACTAGTGAGGCCCCACCTGGAGTACAGTGTACAGTTCTGGAGACCATACCCACGTAAGGACATAGACAGGGTAGAGAAGGTTCAGAGGAGGGCAACAAAGATGGTGCATGGATTGCATCACAAGTCCTATGAAGACAGGTTGAAGGAACTGAACATGTACTCCCTGGAGGAGAGGAGGAGAGGGGATATGATAGAGACATACAAGTATCTTACAGGGAGAAACAGAGTGCAGGAAAACACTATTTTAGCGAAAAAGATGTTCCAGGACTAGAGGGCATGGGATGAAGTTGGAGGGAGGACGATTCAGAGGAAACATGAGAAAGAATTTCTTCACAGAGCGGGTGGTGGACAAGTGGAACACCCTGCCAGAGGAAGTGGTGGGGGCTGAAACAATCACGGGATTTAAGAATGCATGGGATAGACATAAAGGAATTCTAGAGGTCAGGGGTAAGGGGAAACAGACTTCTAGGAAAACAAACTGAACTTACAAGCTCAAATGGGCAGACTGGGTGGGCCATAGGCCCTTATCTGCCGACACTGTCTATGTATCTATGTATCTAGTTCATGGGGAACACTGTGTTGCGCTGCCCAGGGAATGAGGGACACTGCATCCCACTGCCTAGGGGATGAGGGACACCATGGCTCACTGCCTAGGGGATGAGGGATACTTCCTTCTGCTACTTAAGGGATGGGGACACTGCATGGCGTTGCCCAGGGGATGAGGGACACTGTCGCACTGCCTAGGGGATGAGGGACAGTGCATCCTACTGCCTAGGGGATGACCAGCACTGCCTTCTGCTGCCTAGGGGATGAGGGACACTGCGCCCTGCTGCCTAAGGGATCAGGGACACTGTTCCCTGTTGTCTGGGGGATGTGGGACACTACGTTTCTGCCTAGGGGATGAGGGACATCCCGCCCCACCACCTGTGGGATGAGGGATACTGCACTTCGCTCCCTAGATGATGAGGCACACCACTTCTCGCTCCGTACGGAATGATGAACACTGCGTCCCACTGCCTAGGGCATGAAGGTCACTGCATTCTGCTTCCATGGGGATGAGACACTGTGTTGCAGTGCCTTGGGAATGAAGGAGACACTGCGTCGTGCTGCCTAGTAGATGAGAGGCACAGTGCCTCACTGCCTAAAGGATGAGGGACACTGTGCCCCACTGCCTAGTGAATGAGGGACACTGCATCCCGCTGGTTGGGTGGGAGGTACACTGTGTCCCGCTGCCTAGGGGATGGGGGACACTGCACTCCACTGCCTAGGGGATGAAGAACAATGCGTTGCGTTGCCTGGAGGATGAGGTACACTGCATCCCACTGCTTAGGGGATGGGGGCATTGCATTCTCGCTGCTTAGGGGATGAGGGACACAGTGTTGCACTGCCAAGGAGATGAGGGACACCGCACCCTGTCGTCTCGGGTATGAGGGTCACTACATCACACTGCCTAAGCAGTGAGAGACACTGTGTCCTGCTGCTGCCTAGGGGATGAGGGACAGTGCATTGCGCTGCCTAGACGGTGAGGGACACTGCGTCTCGATGCCTAGGGGATGAGGGACACTGCGTCACACTGACTAAGGGATGAGGGACTCAACATCGTGCTGCCTTGAGGATGAGGAATACTGTGTTGCGCTGCCTAGGAAATGAGGGACACTGCATCGCGCTGCCTAGTGGATGAGGGACACTACCTAGTGGTTGAGGGATACTGCATCATGCTGCCTATGGGATGAGGGATACTGCATCGCGTTGCCTCGGGGATGAGGGACACTGCGTCGTGCTGCCTGTTGGATGAGAGACGCTGCGTCGCCCTGCTTAGGGGATGAGGGACTCCGCATCATCCTGCCCAAAGGATGAGTAGCATGGCATTGCATTGCACTGACGGGGGGGGGGCACATTGCATCCCACTGCCTAGGGGATGACGGACACCATGTCATGCTGCCTAGGGGAGGAGGAACACCGCACCCTGTCATCTAGAGGATGAGGGACAATGCGTTGCACTGCCTTAGGGAAGGGGAACACTGTGCCTCGCTGCCTAAGGGATGAGGGACACTGCGTTCCTGCAGACTAGGGGATGAGGGACACTGCACACTGTCATTTAGGATATGAGGGTCACTGTGTCGCACAGTCTAGGGGATGAGGGACACTGCATCCTGCTGCCTAGGGGACGATGGACACTGTGTTGAGCTGCCTAGGGGAATGGGGACACTGTGCCTCGCTGCTTAGGGCATGAGAGACACCACATCCTGTCTAGTGGATGACAGACACTGCGTCGCGCTGCCTAGTGGATGAGGGACATTGCGTCGCGCTGCCTAATGGATGAGGGCACTGCGTCGCACTGCCTAGTGGATGAGGGACACAGTGTTGCGCTGCATAGGGGATGAGGGACACCGTACCCTGCCATCTAGGGGATGAGGTTCACTGTGTTGCGCTGCCTAAGGGATGAAAGAACACTGCATCCCACTACCTACTGGAAGAGGGACACTGCCTAGGGGAATGGGAGACGCTGCATCTGGCTGCCTAGGAGATGAGGGACACTGCGCTGTGCTGCCTAGGGAATGAGAGACACAGTGTTGCACAGCCTAGTGGATGAGGAACACTGCGTCGTACTACTTAGTGGATGAGGGACATTGCATTGGGCTGCCCACAGAATGAGGGGCACTGCATTGCGTTGATTGGGGGGGGGGGTCACATTGCATCTCGCTGCCTAGGTGATGAGGGACACTGTGTTGCACTGCCTAGGGGATGGGACACCACACCCCGTCTAGTGGATGATTGACACTGCGTCGCACTGCTTAGTGGGTGAGGGACACTGCGCCGCACTGCTTAGTGGGTGAGGGACACTGCGCCGCACTGCTTAGTGGATGAGGGACACTGCGTTGCACTGCTTAATGGATGAGGGACACTGCGTTGCACTGCTTAGTGGATGAGGGACACTTCGTTGCACTGCTTAGTGGATGAGGGACACCGCGTCGCACTGCTTAGTGGATGGAGAACACTGATTTGCGCTGCCTAGGGGATGAGGAATACTGTGTCCTGCTGCCTAAAGGATGGGGGGACACTGCGTCACGCTGCCTGGGTGATGGGGGACACTGCACCCCACTGCCTAGGGGATGAGTGACTCTGCGTCGTGCTGCGTGTCTGCCACTTGATGGAGGTCAGGAGGCAGCACAGTGGCGCACTTAGACATGGAGATGGGGTAGCCTCTGCCTCATGCCAAGAACCCATGTGTGCCATTGCATGCTGTCACCCTTGAGAAAAACAGAAGCTGGCACGAAGCCCTGGTCTGCTGTTGCACCAGCACACCTGCATGCTCATGTACAACTGATAAGGCAGACCACCCACCACCACTATTGTGGATAACCAGTAAGTCCAGGACAAGTTGAGTGACGGCTGAGTGGGTGCCGCTGGGTGAGCAGGGGACAGGAAAAGGCTTGGTTAAACAAACTCCCACAGCTGATATGTGGGGTTATGGGACACAGGGCAGTTTAAAATGGTGGGCAGAGGGGCGCTGGATTGCCCCACTAAAGTTTCAAATTCAAGTGAGCAAGAAATATTTCTGGCTAACATATAACTGGGCCTAACCACTCGCTGTAGGTAGATGACTGTGAAAGGGACACTGTCCACCCCTGACGGGTCATTGTTGCCTTTGTTAGTGTAAAGCTAGCTTGAGAGTATTTCATGCATAATTCAGGTGTTTCCAGATCTTACTTCGAGATACAGCTCTTGCAGCAGGTAACACCATTAGGACTGAAGCCGGCAGGCGTCGGGACCCCACGGAATTCTTCTAGCTAGCTATCTTCAGCGGGGACCGTCCCCAACGTCGGTCCCGCCTCCGACGTCAGGCGTAGTACATAAGGGGGCGGTCCCACCAGATTCCCCAGTTCTTTCCCGCCATCGACTTCCATGTCCCGACCCTTCGGATCGTTTCTAAGCGCGCAACGCACGGTTAAGTCCTTCCTTCGGGAAAACATTATTTTCTTCGGCTCAGTTGCTATCTGATGTCGTCTCCAAACTCCGCTGAAGGCCATCCCTTGAAGTGCGCCTGTGGGAAGCAAATCCCATTTAAGGATTCGCATTCGGCCTGCGTCCGGTGCCTAGGCCCAGACCACGACACCGGGTCCTGCAATTTCTGCCAGGGGTTCAACAGCCGGACCCGGATCCGTCGCCAGAAGGCTCTGCAGGCGTTCCTGCTCGAGGAGAAGATTAAGGCCATGGACACCTCCAAGGGGGATTCAGCAGAAAAGGCCCGGAAACACTCTGAGAAGCACAGGGAGAGGGTTCCTTCCAAGTCCCCGTCTAGGGCCTCTGACTCCCGTAGTTCCGGCTCCCGGTCCGACCGTTCGCCCTCCCGGGCCCGTTCTCAGCCTCCCCCCGCTGCGGTGAAGAAACCTTCGGGCTCCTCTTCCTCTTCACAGGCCAAGACCTCCAGGCCCTCTTCGTCGTCTTCCTCCAAAGCCCTGGTCAGGTCTGGGGACCGTCATCATCATCACAAGTCGGGTTCCCGCCATTCCGAACCCGACGTCAGATTTGTCTCCTTGCCTCCTCCTCCCCAGCGAAAGACCAAGGGGCTCACCTCTCTTAAGAAGCCGTCGGACCCGATGTCAGCCCGTCCGACGTCGGCCACCCATCACAAGTCCCAGGAGCCGTCGACCACCAGACGCCTGCCGGCGCAGGCCTCTCAGTTGTCGGCAGGAGGCCGGCGTCCTACCCGCACGCTTAGAGAAGAGGACCCCGATGCTCCCTACCGACGCCGGTCAGAGACTATCACAGAGGGCGAGTTGGACGCAGCCCGAGGACCACACGGGCGAACCCGGTCCTGTCACACCTCCCAGGGAGCCCTCTCCACAACCTGAGGCCCTTGAGGAGCCGACGCCAGAACCCGACCGGCCACCGGTGCCCGGTCCGTCGTCGGGTCTTTACCTTTCTGAGGTTAAGGAGCTCTTTTCTCACTGGTGGGATACCATTAAAAGGGATATGGTTCCCACACCGCCTCCTCTTCCTCCTCCTCCTCCACCACCTGCGACCCCCCCCGGCTCCTGTGCTCCCTTCCCCGTCCGGGGCTGCAGGCCAAGTACTTCTCCCCCAGGAGCCTACGGACCCTCAAGGGAGACCTGATAAAAGGAGACCTCCGTCTAGATCTTCTTCAGGGTCACCCAGTCCTAAGAGACCCAGAAGACGCTGTCGTTCGCCTTCGACGGAGGTTACAGGATCGGAGTTCTCAACAGGATCCAGATCCCCCTCTCCTCTTCAGATCTCCTCCGGATGACACATCGTTCTCCGAAATCATGAGACATATCCAAGAGAACATGGGATGGGATGCAGAAGAATTAGACCCCGAGAGACTACGCCTTGCTAGGTATCTTCGGCAGAAGGATCCCAAGCCTGTGGTGGTACCACCCTTGGTGGACACTTTTGTGGACGTCACCAAGGCAGCGTGGAAGTGTCGTCACTCTCTCCCGGCGATGCCGAAGAAAGCTGACCGCCTGTACAAGGCCCCTAAGGAGGACCAGTACTTGGCTCAACACCCTCTGGCCGACTCTCTGGTCATAACAGCCTCTCATGACCGGGTCCCAGAGCCTAACTACTTTGAGCACCTGCCACCGGACCCGGAGTCCAAACAGCTGGACGCTATGGGCAGGCGCACGATAGCTTCCGCTTACTTGCACCATCAGGTCCCTGAACTACTTGACCCACATGGTACAGTTCCAAAATGCCTTGTGGAACAGGGACTGGATCTGGTGGAGAAATTGCCAGAAGGTGAGCAGAAGGAGGAGATGTTACAGCTCCTCCGTACGGGTTCGGACGTGGGAACCCAGGTGCTGCAAGCCGCGTATGATTCCGCGGACTCCTCGGCCAGAGCGGCAGCTTCAGGCGTATGCCTCCGGAGACACTCATGGCTCTGTGTCTCCGGATTTACCCCGGATGTCCAGAAAAACATCATGGATGCCTCTTTCGAAGGAGAAGTTCTCTTTGGTGCACCCTCTGAGAAGGGTCTCACCAAACTTCAAGAGGCCGGGAAGGCGGTGAGGTCGGTCCAGGCAATGTACCGACCGAGGCTTAGTTCCTTTTGTAGGAACCAAAGCTATTTTCGTGGATGGACACAGAGACAACAGTCCCGCACCGGTCCACAGCAGAGGGGCTCCGGTTCCCGCAGAGCCCAGGGAAGACAGCCCGCGGGCCGAGGTCAGCGTCCAGGTAAACTGGCTCAGCCCGCGGGCCCCTCCACCGCCACAGCCTGACGCCTTCCCGTCCCCCGCCCCTCAGGATCAACGGGATATCAAGGTCGGGCGTCGTATTGCGAATTTCCTGCCAGGATGGCAGTCCATAACCACCGACAGGTGGGTTCTTCAGTTGGTCGAAAAAGGCCACTTTATAGAATTCGCAGACAAGCCACCCTCGAGGCTTCCTCTGCTCTCCCGTTACTCGGGTCAGCACAAATTGCTTATCAGGCAAGAAATACTTGCGCTCCTGCAAAAGGAAGCGGTAGAGTATGTTCCAGAGAACCAGAGAGGGTACGGATACTATTCCCACTTCTTTCTGGTTCCGAAGAAAACAGGGGACCTCCGTCCAATCCTGGACCTCAGTGACCTCAGTATGTTGGTCGCCTACAAACGATTTCACATGGTGACCCTGCAGGGTCTTATTCCCATGCTAAATAAGGGTGCCTTCTTAGCATCCCTGGACATGCAGGAGGCATACGTGCATATACCCGTAGCTCAAGCGCACAGGAGGTTCCTGCGCTTCGAGTTCCTCGGCCACCACTTCCAGTTCCGAGCTCTTCCGTTCGGACTGTCATCGGCCCCCAGGGTCTTTACCAAATGCATGGCAGTCGTGGCAGCGTCTCAGGAGACAAGGCCACTATGTGTTTCCACTGCTTGGGCGATTGGCTTCTCATGGCCGCCTCCAGAAGGCGTTGTTGATGGCTATCCAGAGCACCCAGACTCTGTTTCGTCTCTGGGCATCATAATCAATTCAGAAGTCTCTCCTTGTACCGTCCAAAAGCTGCAGTTCATAGGTGCAGTTCTGGACACCATTCAGGGAGAGCATTTCTTCCAGACGACAGAGCGGAACGCATCAGATCCCTCATCAGGGATCTCTCGGCAAAGAAGACTGTCCCTGCCAGGCTGGTCCTTCGTCTGCTCGGACACATGGCTGCGGCCTTTCCGACCGTCCCTTTGACAAGGCTCCACATGTGGGTAACTCAGTGGATGCTCAAGGTGCAGTGGGACCAAAGGCAAGACCACATGCAGCATCCGGTCAGGTTCACGAACGCCGTGATTCGAGATTGGCAATGGTGGCTAGACCCAGGGACACTTTCTGCGGGTGTCCCATTTACAGTGCCATCCCCGGAGGTAATCCTCTCCGCAGACGCCTCAGGACTGGGGTGGGGAGCACACCTGAACGGGGTGAGGTCCCAGGGAGTGTGGACCCCTCAAGAAGCTCATCTCCACATCAACATTCTGGAGATGAGGGCGGTCCTTTACGCCCTGCAGGCCTTTCAGTCAGAGATCCCGCCGAATACTCTTTTGCTCCAAACAGACAATACGGCGGTGATGTATTACCTCAACAAACAAGGAGGCGCACACTCTTACCCCCTTTGCAGGGAAGCGATGAGAGTGTGGGATTGGGTAATTCGACATGGCGCGAGCCTGATTGCAGTTCACGTTCCCGGAGTGGACAATACAATCACAGATGGCCTGAGTCGTTCCCAGGCCAGAGTCCACGAGTGGGAACTTCTTCAAGGGGTAGCAGAGGATCTGTTTCTTCGATGGGGCACTCCAGAACTGGATCTATTCGCCATCCAACGCAAAACTGCCCAATTTTTGCTCGCTAGATCCAGGGCCTGGTGTTTTCTGGCGAGACGCGTTGTCCCTCTCCTGGGCGGACAGATTCCTCTACGCTTTCCCTCCCTTCCCATTGATCCAGAGAGGAGTTCTCAGACTGCGCAGGGAGCATGCGACAATGATCCTGGTAGCCCCATTCTGGCCCAGACATATCTGGTTCCCCTTGCTAACGCAGCTGTCCCGGGAACCTCCAATTCCGTTGCCTTTCAGCTCCCATCTCTTGTCTCAGGAGGAAGGTTCTCTAGTCCACCCAGACTTACGCTCACTGAACCTGCATGCTTGGCTCCTAGAGACATAGCCATTTTGCGACTCGGGGTCTCGCAAGAGGTGGCGGAAGTTCTTTCCGCGGCCAGAAAACCGGCAACGCATGCGACGTACGCCATGAAATGGCGCCGTTTTTGCCTGTGGTCGCAAGCACGCGGCCTTTCCCCTCTAGGTTGCCCGGTGAAAGCGGTGTTAGAATACCTGCTCTCTCTTTTCCATTTGGGTCTCGCCTACTCCTCTATTAAGGTGCACCTCTGAGCTATTTCTGCTTACCACTTCCCGGTGGGACAGCGCACAGTGGCGTAACTTGACGCCTCTCGAGATTTTCTGAGAGGGGTGTTACACCTTAGGTCACCCATTAAGGACCCTGTTCCTCCATGGGATTTACTCTTTGTCCTGGAACAACTCACACTCCCCCCTTTTGAACCTGCCGCAGATTGCGAGCTGCGTTTCCTGTCATGGAAAACGTTATTTTTAGTTGCTGTTACGTCAGCAAGGAGAATTTCCGAGCTTCACGTTCTCATGTGTAAGGAACCTTATTTGATTTTCCACCAGGACAGTGTCCCTGAGGACGAATCCTAAGTTCTTGCCTAAGGTGGTCTCTGCACTCACTCTCAATCAGGACATTGACCTCCCTGTATATTTCTCTAAATATGTTAATAGAGGAGAAGCGCTGCTCCACACTCTGGATGTTCACCGCTGTCTTAGGTATTACCTGAACAGGACTAAATAGCTTCGCAAGTCGGAGCAACTTTTCGTTTCCTTCGCTGACAGGATGATGGGCCAACCAGTATCGAAGCAGTCCCTTTCTCGCTGGCTTGTCCAGTGTATATCATACTGTTATGATACAAAGCAGAAACCCCTCCCGGGTACAGTCCGGGGCCATTCCACTAGAGGGGTGGCTACCTCCTTTGCAGCACTTCGTAACGTCTCCTCCTCTGCCATCTGTGCTGCAGCCACTTGGAGCTCTGTGCATACTTTTATCAGGCATTATAGCCTGGACATTGCTTCACGGTGAATAGCCGGTTTCGGCCTGGCCGTGCTACAGGGTCTCCTGTCCTAGAGTTAGGACTTGGTATGGACTTTCCTAGTTTCCTCCTCCCAGAATGCTTACAAGTGTTATTGCTTGGAAATCAGTCCTAATGGTGTTACCAGCTGCAAGAGCTGTATCTCGAAGTAAGATAGTACAGTTACGTAAGAACTTAACGTAACAGTAGATCTTCGAGAACAGCTCTTGCAGCAGGTACCTTCCCGCCCACCTTCCCCCTTGGAGGAGGCATGGCTTTCCGAGCCTTCGGCAGGGGTTTACGCCCTTTTACCTTCTGATGGTGGATCCTCGGTCTCCCCTTCTGATATCGTCCTGCGGCCGGAAGTCTCCAGCTGGAGAACTGGGGATGCTGGCGGGACCGCCCCCTTATGTACTACGCCTGACGTTGGAGGCGGACCGGCGGGGCGGTCCCCGCTGAAGATGGCTAGCTAGAAGAGTTCTGCGGTCCTGACGCTTGCCGGCTTCAGTCCTAATGGTGTTACCTGCTGCAAGAGCTGTTCTTGAAGATCTACTGTTACGGTAAGTTCTTACGTAACTGTACTTTACACCGCAGGAAACACCATCTAGTCAGTGAGAACGCAGCTACTGTCGTGTTGTTCTGCAGTACCCAGACAGTAGACTTACAGGGGAATACGCAGCTCTCCAGGAGAAATACTGAGGGACGTCGAGGCCCCCATTTAGCAGTCTGCATTGTGAAATAATTTTTTAATGCAGTTTATTATCTGGTCGCTTCTGCGATGCCCCGCCCGCCATTGCTCCATACTTTTTATCCTGGAGTCCCCCATGGCCAGCCCACTGGTGCTACTGACGGACTACGCCGTGGGATATGTTTGTGCGCCGGCACCTCTGTTAACTAAACACTAATGTTAGAGTATATAATCGTTCTTATTCTACTGGTGCCCATCACGCTACCTCAATGCGAGATTAGTACCAGTAAACTAAGTGCATTCATGCACTCTGCAACATTAGTATTCAGTTAATAGTGGAGCCAGCTCATAGATATCCCCCACGGCGTTGTCCATCACAGGGTTGGCCGCAGGACTCTGGGATAAATAGTACGGAGCCATGGGGGGGGGGTGGGTGTTTAAGCAAGATTAACCAGATAAATTCAGCTGCGATTAAGTGCATTAAAAAACTATTTAATGTTGGAGATCGCTAAATCAGGACCTCAGCATCCCTCAGTATTTCTCCTGGGAAGCTAGGTATTCCACTTTAACACTGGGAGTGTATGCCAGTCTTCGTGTTCTGATTGGCTAAGACTGGCACTAGAGCATGTGAGAGAGTGATTCTGGCACTGTATTTTAAAACTTGTTTCTGTTTTATTTTCCAGTGTGAAAGCTATATTATTATAGTTGTAGAGTTTTTACTTGGTAATAACTAAGCTGGGGTGTAACTAAACACTTTGGCCTGTGGCCTTGGTGTTTATTCACCCTGGTTCTTTTATCCCTATATTAAAAGCAGAGACCTAACTGAGGCCCCTGACATAGTGTGCACACATTTCTAAAACATTAGATGTCTGAGATAGGTAAGTGGTCCTAATAGGTAGAGGGAGAGGGAGGAAGGAGGGACATCTGTGACCAAATAGGGTCCAGGGTGTAGAAATAGGCTGGGGAAATAGGGTAGACTAGATAGTCCTACTGGTTCTTTTCTGGTGACAGATTCTGTGTTTCTGTATCATATTTGGGCATTTAGAGGCTCTGGGAGCACTTCCTACTTAGGTACTACAGGAACCATTCACAACGGAACAGATTAGTCCGGAACCACAGTTGAGTATCTTTTTTTTTTTTCTTGCTTTTACTTATGTATATCAGCGGTTACAATGTAACACTTGCATTACAAATTAGACCAGTACTAATGGATACAAATTATTTCGGTATTGCTAGCGCGGCTTCATCAACAGCAGTTTAGTGACCTTTTTGACTGTCTTGGCCATCAACTGACTTCAGGACTACCGGGGGCAGCGCTATGAAAGGTGCTGACTTTGGATCGGCTCCCTGCTCCAATTTGACATCCAGCACCATTTTCCAGCATCTAGGCGGGCTACACAGTCAGGAAGGGACAGATGGGGCCTTAGACCACTGGACCCTCACTCTTGCATAGACTTTACTGCGCCTTCCTAGTGCGGCTCCGTTAACAGCATATCTTTCTTAGAGATACAGCTCTTGCAGCAGGTTACACCATTAGGACTGAAGCCGGCAGGCGTCAGGACCCACAGAAATTTTCTAGCTAGCAGTGTTCAGCGGGGACCGCCTCCGACGTCGATCCTGCCCCCGACGTCAGGCATAGCACATAAGGAGGCGGTCCCCACATAATCCTCAGTTCTTTTCCCTACCGCCGACATCGCAAGTATCGGCCTCTCGGTCCTTTTCTAGCGCATGCACGCACCTTTGAGCTACTAATTATTTCTGCCTTCCCTTCACGACTTTGGATTCAACTGATGTCCTCTCCAACAACTTCTCTGGAGGGTCACCAATCGAAGTGTGCCTTCGGCAAACAGATCCCCTTCAAGGATCCACATTTGGCCTGCGTGCGCTGCCTAGGCCCAGAACATGACACTAAGGCCTGCTCCTTCTGCCAGGGCTTCAACAGTCGCACCAGTATCCACCGCCAGAAGGCCCTTCAAGCGTTTCTCTTAGAGGATAAACTGAAAACCATGGACAAAGAACCTTCCTTGGGGAGTCGTCCGGTAAAACCCATAAGCACCGGGATAAACACCGGGAAAAGGAAAGGCCCAGGTCCCCTGCGAGGGCCTCAGACTCCCGGAGCTCCAGCTCGCTATCGGACCGCTCTCCTTCCAGGGCTCAATCGCAACCTCCCCCGGTTCAGGTCAGATCCTCCTGCGGTTCCTCCTCTTTGCAGCCCCTGAAGACTTCCAGGCCGTCGGCATCTTCCACTCCATCTAAGGCCTCGTCGAAGTCCGGGGAGCGCCATAAATCTTCTTCCCGCCGGCGGGACTCTGACGCCAGGTTGGTTTCCCAGCCTCCGCGTGGGTCGGATCCGGTTCCTCGCTAGACCAAGGACCTGATGTCCCACAAATGGACGTCGGACCCGACGTCGGCCAAGCATCACCAGCGCTCCCAGGAGCCGGCGACACCAAAACACCCATCGCTGGCCAGTGCTCGGCCTGAGGGCGCCGCCAGGGACCGACGCCGGTTACCCCAGAGAAGAGGACCACACCACCGCTGCCGGCTGACGCCGGTCAGAAGGACTCTGAGGAGGATACCACACAGCCCGAGGACCAGGTGGGTGACACCGGGCGCGGGCTCCCAGAACCTTCGGGCCAGGGAGGCTCCTGGGGACCGGCGACAGGCCACCGGCACCGGGCCCGTCGTCGGGCATGAACTTGGTAGAGGTAAAGGAGCTCTTTACCTTCTGGTGGGACACCATCAGAAAATATATGGTCGCCGCATGTCTTTCTCCGACTCCGCCTCCTCCTACTCCTTCACCACCTACGCCCCCTCCTCCGCCCAAGGGTCCAGTAGGATGGTCACCAACCCCCAAGCAGCAAACACCACCTCCTCGGGGCAGATCCTCAGAAAGGAGAAGACCTCCCTCCAGATCCACCTCAGGGTCACCCAGTCCCAAGAGACCCAGATGACGCCGGTACACTCCGTCTGGGGAGGATTCTAGATCTGACACCTCAGGGCACTCCAGATTTCCTTCTCCCATCAGCATTCCCTCTCCGGACCCACACGACCTACCCAGGTCTCCTCCGGATGATCCCTCTTTCGTGGAGATCATGAGGCACATCCAGGAGAATATGGGGTGGGATGCTGAAGAGCTCGACCCCGAGAGACGACGCCTTGCCCGCTACCTTCGGCAGAAAGACCCGAAGCCTGTGGTAGTGCCGCCCTTGGTGGATACCTTTGCGGACTTCACCAAGGCTGCCTAGAAACGTCTGCATTCCACTCCAGCAGTGTCGAAGAAGGCTGACTGCTTATACAGGGCCCCTAGGGAGGACCAGTATCTGGTGAACCATCCTCTGGCTGACTCCCTGGTCATCACTGCCTCATGACCAGTCTCAGAGACCTCAGCATTTGAGCACGCAGCCACCGGACCAGGAATCCAAGCAATTGGATGTCCTGGGTAGGCGCACGTACGCGGCTGCGATTTGCGCCATCAGGTCACTGAATTACCTCACCCACATGGTTCAGTTCCAGAACGCACTGTGGGAACAGGGACAGGACCTGGTCGAGAAGACACCCGATGGTGACCAAAAGGAGGAGTCTTGAACCTCCTCCACACGGGTTCAGATGTGGGGACCCAGGTGCTCAGAGCCACATACGATTCTGTGGACTCTTCAGCCAGAGCTGCAGCCTCAGGTGTGTGTGTCTCCGGAGACACTCTTGGCTCCATGTCTCCGGTTTTACCCCGGACGTCCAGAAGGACATCTTAGACGTCCCTTATAACGGCGAAGTCCTATTTGGTGAAGCCTCCGAGAGAGTAATCGCCAAACTTCAGAACGCAGGGAAGGCAGTCCGATCTGTACAGGCCATGTACAGGTCTTGGCCCAGTTCCTTTTGTAGGAACCAGAGCCACTTCCATGGCCGGCTACAAAGGCAACAGCCACGTTCCGGCCAACAGCAGAGGGGCACTTTCACCCGCAAAGCCCAGGCCAAGTCATCCCCAGGCAGAGGTCAACGATTTGCAAAGTCGGCACAGCCTGCCGGATCAAACGCTGCCACAGCATGACTCCTTCCCGGCCCCCCGCCCCTTCTCAGGATCAACGGGAAAAGAAAGTTGGGGGTCTGCATCGCACGCCACTTGCCAGGCTGGCAGTCGATCACCACCGACAGGTAGGTTCTGCAACTGGTCAAAAAAGGCCACTATATAGAATTTGTAGGCAGTCCACCTACAAGACCTCCCCTGCTTTCCTGATATTCGGGTCAGCATGCCCTGCTCATACAGCAGGAGGTGCTCACGCTTCTGGAAGAAGAAGCCTTAGAGCACGTTCCAGAGAACCAGAGAGGACTAGGGTACTATTCTCACTTCTTCCTGGTTCCAAAGAAAACAGGGGACCTCCGTCCAATACTGGACCTCAGCGACCTCAACCTGTCTGTCGTTTACAAATGCTTCCGCATGGTGACCCTTCCGGGCCTAATTCCCATGCTGAAGCGAGATGCCTTTCTGCTTTGGACATGCAGGACGCCACCTGCATATTCCAATTGCTCTGCGCACCGGAGGTTCCTGGCGCTCGAGTTTCAGGGCCGCCATTATCAGTTCCGCTCTTCCCTTCGGCTGTCATCGGCACCTCGCCATTTACGGTGGCGTATGACGGTCGAGCGGCGCCTCTGAAGAGACAAGGTCACCACGCTTTCCCATACCTGGACGACTGGTTTCATGGTGCTCTCCAGGAGGCACTGATGATGGCCATTCACTGCACCCAGTCCCTTTTCAATCACTGGGTATTCTCATCAACTACTGAAAAGTCACTCCTGGTGCCGCCCCAGAAACTGCAGTTATAGGAGCAGTTCTGGACACCGGCAGAGGGAAAGCTTTTCTTCCCTCGGACAGAGCGGAACGCATCAGATCCCTCATCAGGGACCTGTCGGTGAAGAAGACCGTCCCGGCCAGATCGGTCCTTCGCCTGCTCGGACAGGTGGCTGCGGCCATTGCAACAGTCCCGCTGGCACGTCTCCACATGCGGATAACCCAGTGAATGCTAAGGGTGCAATGGGACCAAAGGCAAGACCATCTGCAGCAGCCAGTCCGAATCACGAATGCCGTGATTCGGGATTGGCAATGGTGGCTAAATCCGGGGAACCTCTCCGTGGGGGTTCCCTTCATAGCGCCATCTCAGACTATGACACTCTTCACAGATGCCTCAGGGCTCGGGTGGGGAGCACACCTGGACGGTGTTCGATCTCGGGGCCTTTGGACAGCCCAGGAGTCTCATTTCTACATCAGCATTTTGGAAATGAGGGCAGTCCTTTACACTCTGCAAGCCTTCCAGTCAGAGATTCCACTGGGTACACTCCTGTTACAAACAGACAATACTGAGGTGATGTATTACCTCAACAAACAAGGAGGCACTCACTCCTACCCGCTTGGCAGGGAGGCCATGAGAGTGTGGGAGTGGATATTGCAACACAGCGCAAACCTAATTGCAGTACACGTCCCAGGAGTGGACAAGACTGTCACAGACAGTCTGAGCCGCTCTCAGTCCAGAGTCCACGAGTGGGAACTTCGACAGGAGGTGGCAGAGGATCTGTTTCACAGATGGAGCACTCCAGAGTTAGACCTTTTCGCGTCCCCATCCAACGCAAAACTGCCCAATTTTTGCTCGCTAGATCCAGGGCCTGGTGTTTACTGGCGAGACGCGTTGTCCCTCTCCTGGGCGGGCAGATTCCTCTATGCCTTCCCTCCTTTCCCGTTGATCCAGAGAGTTCTTTTAAAACTGTGCAGGGAGCAAGCAACGCTCATTTTGATCGTGCCTTTCTGGCCCAGACAAATTTGGTTCCCTCTTCTGCACCAGCTATCCTGGGAACCTCCAGTTCCTTTGCCAGTCAGCTCCCATCTATTGTCTCAGGAGGCGGGTTCATTGGCCCACCCAGGCTTGCGTTCATTGAACCTGCACGCTTGGCTCCTGGAGACATAGCCATGATGCGATACGTGGTCTCGCAAGAAGTGGCAGACGTACTCTCTGCCGCCAGAAAACCAGCAACCCACGCAGCGTACGCCATGAAATGGTGGAGATTCTGTTTGTGGGCTCAAGCGCAGTTTTTCGCCATTAGACTGTCCCGAAAAGCTGGTTCTAACCCCAGTAATGCTCAGACCATTCATAACTTTGTGCAGTCATCCTGATGGGTTGGACTGCCCGGAGAGATGGAACACATGCAAATGATGGAATTCTTTGCACGTGAGCATCTTTCAAATACTGCGTCTACCAACTGTAGTGTTCTAAGCCCTTCAGATTTTTCTCTCCGCCTGAAAGTCTGGTCGCCGGAGTCTCTGTCGCCCTGTTTCGCGTGAAGAAGAAAGAAAAAAGTTTAAAAACCATAAGTATTTTGTGTTTCTTTTACTGCATCTACTAATTTGTTAGTTTTATATAGTTTATTATTGTTTAAATTGTTGTTTTCTCGGTTCCTCGCGGTTCGGTATAACTGTGAGGGATCCGAGCTAATTGTAACTTTGTTTCGGTTCTCTAACTAAAGAACCTATTCATTTTCATTTAAAATTGGTCCTTAAAGTTTTTATTTGTAACTGCTTTTCATCGGTTACAGAACCGCTGAACCAGTTCATATTTCATCTCCTTTCTCGGTTCCATCGGTTCCGGAACCGACCGCAAAAAAAAAAAAAATAAAGTAAAAGCCTTTTAAGCTGTTTAAATAACCGCATTAGCTTTTGGTATTAGCGGTTGAGGTTTTTCATTTTATATTTCACCATGAGTGAGAAACCTAAAAAGAGAACCGGGGAGCCTGGTTTTAAAAACTGTTTGAAGTGTGGAGATGTGTTTGATAAGGCAGACAAGCACACCTTATGTGTAGCTTGTCTGGGTTTTGAACATTTGGACCAGGAATGTGAAATATGCAAAACATTCCCAGAAAAAACTTGAAAAACGCCTTGAAAGGCTTCACAAAAAGTTTCCAAGGGGTCCCTCAGGCTCTGACCAGCTGACACCCCAGTCTGTTGTGGTTGAATTGACAAGCGCTTCTACCCCTGCCCCTGATATGGGCAAAAAGAGGGAAAGAACCAGCTGACTCACCGGTTCCCTTAAAGAAATTAAAGAAACTCAAGCATGCAGAACCCTCTCCTGCTAAACCAGGGACTTCTGCGCAGCAGCCTGTCATGCCTTCGGCTCAAGACATAGCCCAGGCATTCAAAATTATCCAGGCTCTGCAAAGCATCATCCCTCAGCCTCCTGCCCCTCCCCAGGGTCCCCAGGTTGCTGCTTCTGTGTTGCCTCCTGCTCCAGAGCAACAATATTTCGAAAGGGATGATGACATTTATGAGGAGGACGAACCTATTCCCCCAGAGGTTCCTCCTGAGCAGGAATTTGGCTCTCCTCCCAGAGTGTCTGAGGATTTTTCCTCCCATTTTTCATTTGTAAGAAGAATGGCAGATGCTCTGGACATCAACACAACAGAGCAAGTGGAAGATGAGGAGGAGATTGAGTACCTCGGTATGATGGGTTTAACACCCACAAAAGCCCTCCTCCTTCCAGTATATAAATTCTTTAAGAAGGATGCTATGAAGCTCCTCCAGACCCCAAGCTCTATTCCTCCTATTGACAAGAGAACAGATAAAAAATATCAGCTGAACAGGGAGGGAGCTGAATTCCTTTTCTCCCACCCTGATCATCAGGGGGTTATACAGCAAGCTGCCTGTGATAAGGCTAAGGTCCCTCTGTCCTAACACCCTCCGGACAAGGACTCCAGAAAACTGGACAGTATGGCCAAAAAGGGCTGTCAGCCTCATTGGCCATGAGACAGGCCACTTTTCAATCTTATGCTGCCCAGTATCAGAAATCCCTTTGGCAGTCGGTACTGGCAATGTCCATGAGGACCACCCCACCCTTGTCAGATGACCTGGCAGAAACTGCCAGGTTTGGGCTAGAGGCAGCCAAGTACCAGTTCCAAATGGCTGTTGATTTGAATGACACTGCAGCCAGATGGATGGCTAATACAGTGGCTCAGAGGAGGTTTGCTTGGCTTAGGGCCACAAACCTCACTCAGGATACCCAGTCAAAGGCCCTGGATTTCCCACTGGAAGGAAATCTGCTGTTTGGGGAGTCCACAGTGGCCTATATGAAAAAAGTGGATGAATATAATGCTACTTATAGAAGTAACTCTGCTAGAGACAGAGCTTCCTCATCCATTAGGCCCTATGGAAGGGGGGCTAGGGGTCGCCCCTTTTTATAACGACCTTTCTTCCAGCCGGTAGCCATGCCCCAATACCAGCAGTACCCCCCCCCCCGGGCTACTCAAGGGGTAGGGGTAGAAGGGGCTCTAGACGTGGGACTGAGCCACAACCTCAGCCCCAGCCTAAGCAGAACCCCTGAGATGCAAGCCGCCTCCTCCCTACCTGTTGGAGGCAGACTGTCCCATTTCCTCCCCCGCTGGTCAGCCATCACCACAGACAAGTGGGTGCTGGGGGTAGTAGGCAAAGGTCTGTCTCTGCAATTCAAATTTCTTCCTCTAAAAAACCTCAGGGTTTCTATCTCCCCACCTCTAGCACAAATCTCATTGCTAGAGGCAGAGGTCCAGAAGCTGCTTCAGCGCAAAGCAGTGGAATTAGTCCCTGCAACCCTGAGAGGAAGAGGTTTTTACTCCAGATACAGTACTTCCTAACAACAAAGAAAAATGGGGGGTGGCTGCCAATTTTGGATCTCAGTGCTTTAAACAAGCACCTGAAAAAGCCAAAGTTCAAAATGGTCACTTTGGCTCAGATTCTAGCAATAATCCAGAAAGGGGACTGGCTGGCATCTCTGGATTTACAGGATGCTTATTTCCACATCCCCATAAAGGAATCTTACAGAAAATATCTCAGATTCAGACTCCCATCAGGTCATTATCAGTTTGCAACCCTACCCTTCGGCCTTTCCTTGGCACCAAGGGTGTTTAAAAAATGCCTAGCAGTTGTGGCATTTCTTCGAAGACAGGGAGTGACTGTCTTTCCATATCTGGACGACTGGCTGATAGTGGGCAAATCACCAGAGCAGGTCACAACCTCTAAGGCTTACAGGATCTTCTGAATATCTAGGTTTCATAGTAAGCCAGAAAATCTGTTTCGCCCCATGCAGACTTTACAGTTCATAGGG
Organism: Neoceratodus forsteri; assembly: GCA_016271365.2. Classification (NCBI taxonomy): domain Eukaryota; kingdom Metazoa; phylum Chordata; order Ceratodontiformes; family Ceratodontidae; genus Neoceratodus; species Neoceratodus forsteri. The sequence goes on from JADMNL010000025.1 coordinate 310,597,571, forward strand.
GCAGAGATCAGCACCCTGCAGGCCAGGGCCTTTATCACTAGACAGGTGCAAAGTCTCAGGGCCATAGCAAACTCCTTCAAATTGCATGGTCGAAAAACAGCCAGGCAATTTCTGCAGCTCTTGGGTCATATGGCTGCATCCACAGGTACAGTGCAGGGTTCCAGGTTTCACATGAGACACATCCAGTTTCACCTCAGGACTCATTGGAGTCAGAAAAAAGACCCTTTCTCAAAGCTCATTCCAGTGACAAGGCCCCTGTTACAAGCCCTCTTGTGGTGGAAAAAGGAATCCAACCTAAGACTAGGAGTCCCTTTCCAAATGGAGGATCCTTCACTAATCCTCACAACAGATGCATCCCTGCTGGCTGGGGTGCCCATCTAGGGGAGCACACAACTCAGGGTACCTGGTCAGAAGCAGAGTCCCTCCAGCATATAAATCTGCTGGAACTCAGAGCAGTGCGGCTGGCACTAAAGGTTTTCTCTACACTGGTAATGGGCAAGGTGGTACAGGTCAGAACAGACAATACCAGCATGTATTACATAAACAAGCAGGGTGGCACCAGATCAGGTCCCCTATGCACAGAAGCCATGAGAATTTGGGCTCTGGCATATTCTTTAAAGGTGTCCCTGCAAGCCATCCATCTGCCAGGAAAGGACAATACCTTGGCAGACACACTGAGTCGAATCAATCAGTCCCATCACGAATGGGCATTGAACAAGCAGGTGGTACAGGTAATTTTCAACAGGTGGGGTGTTCCAGAGATAGACTTGTTCGCATCCCACCAGAACCACCAGTTGCCTCAGTACTGTTGCAGGCCACCAGCCCAGGGCACAATCCCTCTGGATGCCTTGGTGCCAAATTGGTCGGGCAAGTTTCTCTATGCATTCCCCTTCCCTCTGGTTTTCAGGGTGCTGCTGAAACTCAGATCCCTCTCAGCTTCTCTGATATTGATAGTTCCAGATTGGCCCAGGCAACCATGGTACTCTCTTCTGCTCTCCCTGGCAGTGAGCAGGTTAATAAGCTTGCTTCTCAGGCACAATCTTCTAACCTCCAATCAGGGAACATTGCTATTCCCAAATCTCAAGTCTGTCACCTTAAGGCATGGCTCTTGAGGAGCTAGAGTATGCAGGCTTGAATCTTTCTGACGCTGTATTAAACATTTTGAAAGGTTACAGGAAGCCTTCAACTAAGAAAACTTATTCTGCTAAGTGGAAAAGATTCTCTTTCTGGTGCTCTACTAGAAACTTCACCCCAAATGATGCAGGGGTCTCAGTGGTGTTGGATTATCTAACTCACTTGCATTCACAAGGTCTGCAACCCAGTTCCTTGAGGGTCCACCTTGCAGCAGTATCTGCATACCTGTCTGCTAGACAAAGGTATCTGTAGCATCAATCCCATTTCAAAAGATTTTTCAAGGCCTAATGCATTTGCACCCCCTCACAGGGCACCAGTGCCGCTTGGGATCTTAATGTATGTATAGCAAAGGTTGATGCGGGCCCTTTGAGCCCATGGCTACAGCCCATTTAAAGTATGTTACCTGGAAAACAGTTTTCCTGGTAGCAATTACTTCAGCAAGAAGAATCAGTGAGCTTCAGGCCTCTGTGCCACTAGGACTATATTTCCTTCCACAGGGATAAAGTAGTCCTCAGAACAAACAGACAATTCATTCCCAAGGTGGTTTCAGATTTCCATCTGAACCAATCAGTCACACTGCCTGTCTTCTTCACAGACAATGCAAGCTCTGGTGAAAGAAGGCTTCACAGTCTGGATGTGAAAAGAGCTCTTAGCTACTACATGACAGCTATTAAAGGCCATAGGCAAGACAAAAAACAACTTTTCTTTACATATGGGGATGTTGGAATGGGCAAACCAGCCTTAAAAAGATCCATTTCTCGGTGGATTGTCCAGTGCATTCAATTATGCTACAATAAAGCAGGTAAAGAGTCCCCAGTTGAGCTGAGGGCTCATTCAACAAGAGGAACAGCTGACACTATTGCAGCTGCTAGGGAGGTGCCATTGTTGGATATTTGTAAAGCAGCTACTTGGAAATCAGTACACGCCTTTACAAAGCATTATAATTTGGATATTTTGTCCAGAAGTGACGCTAAGTTTGGCACAGCAGTCCTGCAAAGTCTGTTTCAAAATAAGTTCTGTGCCCACCAACTTGGGGTACTGCTTGGTAGTTCATATTAAAGTTATGAATGGTCTGAGCATTACTGGGATTAGAAGAAAAAATTACTTACCATAGTAATCTTCTTTCTTCCCAGTGATGCTCAGACATTCATAACTCCCTCCCATCCTCCCCTTCCAGAACTTAAGCCTCTGCATTCCGCATGCTAGTGCCACATAGCCATATCCTTCTGGGTACATTTCTCTATGCTAGACAGAGTTTTACCAGAGTTTTTCTGTCTCTCAAAATAGTTTTTCTCATTCTATGGTGAACACCATTATTATATTTAGATGTAACTCCTCCCTTGGAGGTTTTTTCAAGTAAGTTGTTTATTAGGCTAATCCTAAAAATGTTTTATTAAAAATGTTTTATTAATTAGTAATAATTTAGGGTAAATTTTTTCCATGTTGCTTGACTTCCGGGTTTCTTACAAATCTGAAGGGCTTAGAACACTACAGTTGATAGAGGCAGTATTTGAAACATGCTCACATGCAAAGAATTCCATCATTTGCATGTGTTCCATCTCTCCGGGCAGTCCAACCCATCAGGATGACTGCACAAAGTTATGAATATCTGAGCATCACTGGGAAGAAAGAAGATTACTATGGTAAGTAATTTTTTCTTCTGGACTATCTGCTTTCCCTTTTCCACTCTGGACTGGCTTACTCCTCGATTAAAGTGCACCTTTGTGCAATCTTTGCTTACCATGCCCCAGTAGGCCATCAGACGGTGGCCCAGCTGGACACTACTCGTGCCTTCTTAAGGGGAGTCCTCCACCTTAGGCCGCCCATCAAGGATACAGTTCCTCCTTGGGACTTACCCTTCACCCTGGAGCAGCTTACTCTGCCACCTTTTGAACCAGCCGCGAAGTGCGAGCTATGTTTTCTCTCTTGGAAAACTTTATTTTTAGTTGCTGTTATTTCGGCGAGAAGGATCTCGGAATTGCATGCTCTTATGTGCAAAGAGCCTTATTTGGTTTTCCATCAGGACAGGGTATCCCTAAGGACAAACCCAAAGTTTTTGCCTAAGGTGGTTTCAGTCCTCACCCTTAACCAGGATATTGATTTACTAGTGTATTTCCCAAGGTACACTAATCGAGGAGAAGCCCCTCTGCACACCCTCGACGTGCATCGGTGCCTCAGATACTATCTGACTGGAACCAAAACAGTTTCGAAAGGCGGACCAACTTTTCGTCTCCTTTGCTCACAGGATGAAAGGAGCTCCTGTCTCCAAACAGTCACTCTCGAGGTGGCTCATCCAGTGCATCACTTTCTGTTATGACAAGTGCAATAAACCCTTACCGGGCGCAGTCAAGGGTCATTCCACAAGAGGGGTGGCTACTTCTTTTGTGGCGTTAAAGAACGTTTCCACCTCAGCTATTTGTGCTGCAGCTACTTGGAGCTCTGTGCATACCTTTATTAGGCATTACAGTCTGGACATTGCATCGAGGCGAAAAGCAGGGTTCGGTCTAGCCGTTCTTCAGGGACTTCTGTCCTAGGCTCGAGTAATATCGAGATCTCTGCCTTTTCTCCTCCCAGTGGCGCATGATTGCCACTATTGCTTGGAAATCAGTCCTAATGGTGTAACCTGCTGCAAGAGCTGTATCTCGAAGTAAGATAGTACAGTTACGCAAGAACTTACCATAACAGTAGATCTTCAAGAACAGCTCTTGCAGCAGGTACCTTCCTGCCCTCCATCCCCCTTCTTTTGGAGGTAGGTCGTAGTCAAACACCCATCTTACGGGATGGGACGTTCCTATTCTATAGTCTTGGCCATCTGGTGGCAGATCCTCGGTCTCCTCATCTGATATCATCCAGCGGCCGGGAGTCTTCAGCGGGAGAACTGAGGATTATTGGGCAGGGCGGGGGCCGACCACCTCCTTATGTACTACGCCTGACATTGGGGGCGGGACCGACGTCGGAGGCGGTCCCCGCTGAAGACTGCTAGCTAGAAAATTTCCGTGGGGTCCTGACGCCTGCCGGCTTCAGTCCTAATGGTGTAACCTGCTGCAAGAGCTGTTCTCGAAGATCTACTGTTACGGTAAGTTCTTACGTAACTGTACTTTTCAGAACCTTTTTGACCAGCAGCCAATCAGCTCGCATCAGGACTCCAGAGGGCAGTGCTCCCCTGTCCATAAGTACAGTGTTGTTCAGGAACAGCACCAACATGTACTAAAAGGACAGAAGTTGCATCCTGCCCAGAAATTACCCTTCTTCCCTTTGGCAGTGGGTCCAAATTGATGCACCTACTGTGTAATAATATCTAAAGGAAGGGAATGAGAACCATTCAAAATCTGCCATAGATTGTTTTGATCCAGTAGGTTCCTCTTTTGACCTACTTTTTTTTTTACACCGGTGGGTCCAGTTAGACCTATGTTTTAAACCCTCCAGCACTGTCACTGGTGTCGTACAAGTGGTCCTTCTGCTTGAGGTCGTCAAATGAAGGACCAAGTGTTAAGGATATAGATGAGTCTACCTGGGGTCTTTCGGCAGCCATGGTATTCCTTAGACTGCTGAAGTGCTGTCCCCTATCTCTGTCTAGTAAGTACTGCTTACCTTTGTATGTGCTAGTCATCAGGGTCCCACTAATCCACATACGTGTGTTATATAAAAGTACTCCATGCTTGGGCACACCTGTGCTGTTATACTAAGCTGCATTTGCTAGATGTTTCAGTATTTAATATGTACTGTACTATTTGTGAGTCCCATGCACCTGCTTGGCTATATATACAGTAGGTGCTAATAGTGTTACTCCTAGCTAAACCCTATCAGTGTTTTCTGTTTAATTGCATATTAAGCTTTTTTTCCCCATAACTGCATTATTTTCTGCATTTATGACCAAGCTTCTAACTGCTTGCTATTTTACTGATATCAAGAGTACGGCATTATTATTGCTTGTGTTGCTGATTGTATCTGCTGACCACTGCTGTGTTCCTTATCTTGCTCTGCCTCCTCTAGCTCCCCCCTCCCATTCTCCCTCACACTCCCTCCTGTCTCCCCAGCTCTCCCCCTCCTCCATTCTTCTATCCTTCCCTTTCCTAACCTCATGCCCAGTTTTCACTCTGTCCATCCTGGGCTCCTTCCCATCTCCTCCCTCAACCTGGAGTTCTTGCACTGAGCCATCTGTTCCTTTCACTATCCCCCCCCCTCCATGTTCTCCCCCCTGCTCAAAAGGGAAGCAATCACACAATATGTCTCCTTATTTTGTTTCTCCTCCTGTCTGGGGACATGGCATTTAGTCCTGGTCCACCCTGTCAGTAAGCTTGACCTCCTCTCTGCCTGGATCCTACAAACCTACCTGTATCTGAGCAGAGATTGTGTATCGGTTGTTTTAGCATATCAGTATCAGTGGCATTCCTAAATTAGTGCATTTGCAAGGTTTGTGCGTTGAACTTTAGATCTTACTTCGAGTGGGAGGTCTTGCAGCAGGCTATTACAATTTGGACTATGCAGCATGGGCACTAGGACCCACCGGAAACCTTTAGCTAGCAGTACCCAGTGGGGGGTGGTCCCCAGCCCCACCACAGTTATTTTCCTGCCGCAGATCCGCTTTCATCGGCTCTTCAGTTGCCTTTAGAACCCTTTTTTAGTAGTTCAGCAAAACTTTTCATCGTTTATTATTTTTTCTCGAAGTCTGTTTCTTGTTCTTCTCGATAATCTGCATGTCGACTTCACCGTCATCGGTTTCCTTGTTTGGAGAGAAGAGGACAAAGTGTTCCTGCGGCTGCCAGACACCGGCGAAAGACTCCCAGGAGGCCTGTGTCTTTTGCCTCAGGCAGGACCATGACGCCAAGAATTGCCCGATCTGTTACAGCTTTACAAGTAGCACTAGGATCCGCCACCTCAAGGACCATATCCTCGAAAAACAAGTGGCCATGATGCAGCGCTCTCCTGGGGAGAAGTCTTCATCGAAGCGCAAGGAAAAATTAGACTGCCACAAGTCCTGCGAAAAGAATGGGAGCTGGTCTCTGGCACATTCGTGCTCTCGTTCTCCCCTCAAAAATACCTCCTCCTCTGGGTCAGGCCACTCAGACCATTCCCGCCACTCATAACACACTCTGAAGATAAGCAGGAGACTACCGTCTACATCAAGACACTGCCGTCAGGTATGGGTAGTCATGGCCCAGTCTCTGTGCCAACGCCCCCCACCTCGAAAGTGAAGACTGTGCCCTTGCGGAGAGTCGGAACCTCAGCTTCCTCTTCAGCATCTGCCTCAGCTCCACTGAAGAAAGCCTCATCTACAGCCATACCCTGGGCTCCAGGTAAAGCCCAGTCCCAGAAGGAATGGGAGCCAGGCTCAAAGCCAACACCAGCTTACCACCCATCTACGATTGACGGCTTCAAACCATCGATGGCACAGGACCAAGAGCGGACGTTGGTGAAGGTGGTGCTGGGTACTGACCATTCGCCAGTCCAAGGGGCCTCCACTCCACAGGACATGACAGACGATTCTTTGCCCAGGGACCTCCCTGATTTGCCATCCTCGCCCATATCCCCCACCTGCCGGACAAACCCAGTCTACCGGCGGGTTCTGCCGTGGCGCAATTTAATAAAGCAGAGCTCACCAAGTTCTTCCAATTTTGGTGAGGCCAAGTTAAACAAGACATTTTGCTACCACAGCCCGATCCTGTTCCGGCTCCGGTAAAACATGGGGATAAGAGCAGGGGCGAAAAGCCTTCTTCCCCTGTGCCTAAACGTCCCCCTTTAAGCCAAAACTGAAATCCAGGTCACATTCTCCGGTGGATAACCGTGGCCGGTCCAAAAACAGGAAACGTCGGCACTGGCTACGCTCTCACTCTACCAGCCACCATTGTTCCTTGAGTAGGAGACTGTCCAATAGCCGAAGCAGGTCTGACAGTCATCTCAGGCACTCAGTCGGCCAACGCTGGTCCCCTAGCCGTCGTTGGTCCTACAGCTGACATCCATCTTCCAGTAGATGACACTCGGAAGAAAGAAGCCATTCTTACTCTCACTCAAAATTGGCCTCATACTCTTCAGAGGGCCACAGACTCCTCTTGGTTCGACCGGTCCCTCTCCAGGGAAAGTGTGTCCCCCGTTGAGAAAGACACTCTAAGATCCCCTCCTGACGATATCACGTTAATGGACATTATGAGGCATATCCAGTCCTCTAATGGATGGGAGACAGAGGACTTGGATCCAGAACGCCGAGGTTGGCGAAGTACATGAGGCAGAAGGAGCCAAAGCTTCTAGTGGTCCCTCCTCTTGTGGATACCTTCCAAGACCTTACCAGGATTACTTGGAAGCATTCCTCTACCACCCCAGCAGCTCCTAAGAAATTGGTCAGGCTATATAGAGCCCCGAGGGAGGAGCCTTTCCTTGTGGAACACCCTCAGGTGGACTCCATGGTGATTACAGTTGCCCATGATAAGTTCAAGCAGCCTAAACACCTTGGCTCCCAGCCTTCTGATACCTGGACCAGGTGGGCAAGAAGGTCTATTCTGCCTCCCCCTGTTCCATTTGCTCTCTTAACTTCCTCACGCATATGGTCCAGTACCAGTATGCAATGTGGGAGAAGGGCTTGGAAGTAGCCCAGGCCTTGCCAGACTCTGCACAAAAGACCGAGCTCCTGGAGATTTTGAAATCTGGTTTGGACGTAGGCACTCATGTCCTGAGGGCCTCGTACGATACTGCAGATACGGCCTCGAGGGCAGTGGCTTCTGGCGTTTGCCTTAGATGCCATGCCTAGCTTAGAGTCTCAGGATTCTACCAGGATCTGCAGTCCGGAACCTACCGTTCCAGGGTTCCGTCCTCTACAGGGAAGAGACGGAGAAATTTATCTCTTATCTCCAAGAATCCGGAAAGTCCCATCTGGTCCATCTGAAAACTATACAAGGGGGACCAGAAGCTATTCCGCAGACTGCCTTTTCGTAAGACCTCAGGGCAGAATATCCGTGGCCAGTTTCCGCAGAGGCACAACTTAAAGAGGAAAGCCACAACCCAAGCTTCTGGGAGCTCTACCTCTAGAGGCCTCAAGTCCTCTCTGCTGACTCGCGGAGCTACCCAGTGATTCGCTGCCGACCCCGCCCTTCCTGCGGCGGAGGTCATGGGGGAGGCAGTAGGGGGTCGCTTCTCCCTCTACTAAGAGGGATGGAGCAACATTACAACAGACCTCTGGGTTCTAGACTTAATAAAGAAACAACATACCTTAGAGTTCACTCAGATCCCTCCAGAAGAACCACCAAGGTCCTTCTGTTATCCTCCTTCGCACATTCCTCTAATAGAAGGAGAAATCCAGACCCTCCTGCAAAAATGGGCAATAGAGCCAGTTCCCCAGGGACAACGGGGAAAAGGTTACTACTCCCACTTCTTTCTGGTTCCAGAAAAGACCGGGGATCTTCGTCCCATCCTGGACCTCAGCTCCGTAAATCTTTTTATAGAATACAAAAGGTTCAGGATGGTCACTGTGCCAGGCCTCATTCCTCTGTTACTCCAGGGGGATTGGCTCTGCTTCCTGGATATGCAGGACACCTACATGCACATAAAGGTCCCCCCCCCCCACCAACCAAACCGGAAGTTTCTGAGGTTCCACTTCCAGGGGAGGCACTATCAGTTCTGGGCTGTACCATTCAGCCTCTCCTCCGCTCCTGGAGTCTTCACCAAGTGCCTAGCAATGGTGGCGGCGGCTCTCAGACGCCAGGACCATTACATCTTTCTTTATCTAGACGATTGGCTTCTGGCAGTGCCATCCAGAGCACATCTACTGTGCACTCTTGAAGACACCTTTATTCTCTTCCGAGAGCTGGGTACCACCCTGAATCTTCAAGCGTCTTCCCAGAGCCCAGTCAACAAGTCCTTTTATAGGACTGGTCCTTGACACAATTCAGGGCATGGCCTTCCTCCCACAGGACAGGGGGGAATAGTCTACGGATAGTAACCAGAACGGTATCTATGGCCCCAGGGTCCCAGACTTCTGGGGCACATGGCGGTGGCCATCCCCATAGTTCCCTTGGCTCACCTCCTCATGAGGGTCCCACAGTGGATGCTCAGGGTGCAGTGGGACCAGAGGTCAGACAATCTGGACCGGCTGGTCAGAATCTCTGACCCGGTAAGAAGGACTCTTTCTTGGTGGTTGGACCCCTCCAGCCTGGAACGAGGGGTCCCCTTTCAGCAGGAGCCTCCGAGACAGATCCTAACTACAGACGACTCCTGTCTTGGCTGGGGTGCTCATCTGGGAGACCATCAGACCCCGGGGACATGGTCTCCAAACAAGCAACAGCTCCATATAAGCATTCTAGAGATGGGAGCGGTCTTGAATGCCTTGTGGGCATTTCATACCTTTTACAGGCTGTCTTCACTTCCAGATGGACAACATGTTGGTAGTGTTCTATGTCAGCAAGCAAGACGGTAAGCACTCCTACACCCTATGCAGGGAGGCGATGAAAATCTTGTATTGGGCACCAGAACACTGCCTAGATCTCACTGCTTTTCATGTTCCAGGCATCCAAAATGTCTTGGCCGACAGCCGAAGCTGGTCGCGGTCCAAGGCTCACGAGTGGGAGCTCCTTCAGTCAGTAGCAGATCAACTGCTCGACAGGTGGGGCCATCCAGAGTTGGACCTCTTTGCATCTCCACTCAACGCCAAACTGCTCAGTTTCTGCTCACGAGAGCACGTGCCTGGTGTTTTCTTGCCAGACGCGTTGTCCCTCTGTTGGACAGGGAGTTTTCTGTACGCCTTCCCGATAATTCAGAGGGTTCTTCTGAAACTTCAGGCAGAAAGAGCAGAGATGATCTTCATCGCCTCATTCTGGACTCGGCAGATTTGGTTCCCACTACTTCAACAGCTGGCAGTGGAACCTGCAGTTCCGCTGCCGCTGAGCTTGCACTTACTGTCCCAGGACCAGGGAACATTGATCCACCTGGACCTCAGATCCCTGCATCTTTATGCTTGGCTCCTGCAGGCATAGTCAGATCTAGGTTTGGGGTCTCCCAGGAGGTGGCAGACATTCTCGTGGCAGCAAGAAAGCCCTCGACTAGATCCACTTATGCCATGAAGTGGAAGCGTTTCTGCCTTTGGGCTTCACCCCGTAACTTGGACCCTCTTACCTGTCTAGTGAACTCTGTTCTCCAGTATCTCCTCTCCTTGTTAATCAAGGCTTGAGCTACTCCTCCATAAAGGTGCATTTATCAGCAATTTCTGCATACCATGTACCAACGGAGGGAAATACACTTTCCCAACTGGACATGTCCTGTACCTTTTTGAGGGGCATCCTACATATCAAGCCTCTCATCCAAGATCCAGTTCCACCCTGGCATCTCCTGTTTATGCTGGAGAAGCTCACCCTCCCTCCGTTTGAGCCTGCCGCAGATTGCGAGCTACGCTTTCTTTCTTGGAGAGTGTTATTTTTGGTTGCAGTTACTGCTGCTCTGAGAGTTTCCGAGCTTCAGGCCCTGACGTGTAAGGAGCCTTATTTAATTTTTCTTAGGGACAGGGTGTCCCTGAGAACAAATACTAACTTTTTTACTCAAAGTGGTTACAGAATTGACATTGAATCAGGATGTCAGCTTTCCCGTGTATTATCCGGACCACTCAAATAGGGGGCAAGCACTCCTGCATACTCTGGACATCCACAGGGTGCTGAGGTACTACCTAAAACGCACTGCTCCACACTGCAAGATAGAGCAGCTGTTTGTGGCCTTTGCGCCTCGATGCTGGGGCAATCTAGTGTCGAAACAAACTCTCTCTCAAAATGGCTGGTCAACTGTATTGTTTACTGTTACAACAAATATAACGAGACCCTATCGGGCTCAGTTAGAGGTCATTCTTCCAGGGGAGTGGCTGCTTCATTCGCATCCTTACGAGATGTCTCCATTGGAGATATCTGTGCAGCAGCTACCTGGAGATCAGTGCATACCATCATTAAGCATTACAATGTTGCTTCTAGGCGTAGGGCTGGTTTTGGCCTTTTGGTCCTTCAAGGCCACTTTTCTTAAAGTGCGCTGTTGGCACTGTTGCTTTCAGCTGCCTCCCAGTTCCTTGTTCCTTTTTGCAAGACTGCTTGAGATTCGGTCCTAATTGTAATAGCCTGCTGCAAGAGCTCCCACTCAAAGTAAGATAGTACAGTTACGTAAGAACTTACGGTAACAGTAGATCTTCGAGAGCACCTGCAGCAGGTAGCGTTTTCTCATGCTCCTTCCCCTGGTGAGCTGCATTGCATCCTTTTTTACGGCAAGCTTTGGCCTGCCTGGCCTTATTCATGGGTCTCCGGCGGTGGGACTGGGGACCGCCCCCTGATATACCATTGGCTGACGTCGGGGTGGCTCCCACTGGGTACTGCTAGCTAAAGGTTTCCAATGGGTCCTAGTGCTTGCGACATAGTTCTAATTGTAATAGCCTGCTGCAAGAGCTCCTCTCGAAGATCTACTGTTACCGTAACTTCTTACGTAACTACTTTACACATACTGCATACAGATTAGCCTTTACTAGGTGTGGGAAAAGAGAGGCAAGAAGTAAAAGAATGTGGGAGGGTGCAGTGGTTGTGGGCAGCAGTCTCAGGGGGGACCTTATGGAGACTACGGTGCTGCTCCATCTGTGTGTGCCTCTGGGTTGGTGGAGAAGGTCTCTAGACTCAAATTTGCATTAGTTATGAGTCAAGTAGAGGTCACCAGACTCTGCTGCGTTGGCTAAGAGTTGAGGGACCACCAAGTCCCAACACCATTACCTCAAAGAATGCCAGACAGGAGCAGTGGCTGGAATACAGTGGGCTCGGAGGGGGGCCGGTAGTGGGATCCGGAAGGGTGGGTTGGGGGGTTGAAGACACAGTCCTCAACCTCAGCCGGTACCACTACAAAATTCTAACGGCACTGTGGCAGAGCGGGACTGCCAAGAGGAGGCAACCCATAGTGGCTGGGGAGGATGTAGGGGACCTCCCGAGTGGAGGCCCCAGGAATGGTAGTAGAAGACTCCAGAGAAGGAGGAAGGAACTTCTGGTTGGGGGACTCAGTTGTCAGTGGGATAAAGTTGGGAATAGGAAAGGGAGCGGAGAAGGTGTCAGTTGCCTACCCGGTACCATGGCATGGAGGGTTGGGATGCGTATCCTACGGATTGCCAGGGCAGTAGGAAGGGAGAGGAAGCTGGATGTCATTGTCCACCTGGGGACAAATTACCTGGCTAGCGATGGGGCAGGAACAGTGTAGGGGGAGTTTAAGGAGCTGGTAAGAAGTTTTAGGTAATACGCTTTGTAGCTTTTGCAGAGGTGCTACCTGTCTACGATGGGGGAAGGAGAGTGAGCTCTGTACAAAGGCCTTCAACTTGTGGTTGATGGAATGGTGCAGAAAGGAGGAGTATGGCTACATTGGGGACCAGGGAACCACCTCGGGGGATAAGAGCCTATACAGAGCTGATGACCTACATCCATCTCGGAGGGGAACAGTTCTCTGTGAATGGTGTAAGTGTTGCTTCGATTAATATTAAAACTGACAGCAGGTGTGGAAGAAAAGAGGAGGCAGGAACTACCCCCCGCAGGCTGGGATAGAGTGTGGAGAGAGTCCCACCACAGTACAAGTTAATCAGGCAGTTGGGGGTCAGCAAAAGAGGAATGGAGAAAGAAGCAGCCAGAAGGATGAAGGGAAAACAAAAAAAGGGGAAGTGACAAGCAAAAAAGCTAACAAACTCTGGAAGGCCATGTGTGTTAATGCTAAAAGTCTGAGAAATAAGATTCCAGACCTAGAGGCCATCATGGCAGAGGCTGACCTCTATATTGTGGCCATTACCGAGTCATGGTGCACTGACAACTGTGACTGGAACATAGCCATACACGGGGTGGTGCTTCATGTGAGGAAAGCATAAAAGCAACACAAATAACAGGAAATTGGGGGCAGAGATGCTGTAGGTCATCCTCGTGTCAGGAAATGGAGCCACTTTTAGAACAGGCATGATCTACGGTCTAGCACGTGGAGAGGAGTTGGATAAGGAAATGTCGGAAACAGGAAACTGTCTGAAAAGGGGAGGTGGTGTTAATAGGGGGACTTCAGTCTGTCGGATGTAGATTGGAGCCTCCCAGCTTCCACTTCAACTAGAAGCAGGTACATCCTGGACTCCCTGCAGGGGGTGTTCCTCAGGCAGCTAGTCAGTGAACCCACACGAGACTGGACAATACTGGACCTGGTGGTTACTAGGGGCAGTGTTGCAGACATCAAGGTGAGAAGCCATCTGGGGACTAGTGCTCATCGTACAGTGTGGTTGAACATAAGAAGAGCTACAGAATCCAGTCACACAGTGGCAAGAGTCCCGGACTTCAGAAGGGATGATTTATACAAAGATGGGTAAGGGTGTCAGGAATGACCTGGCATAGGGGTGATGACTGGAGATGGAGGGGGGGGGGACAGTGGGCAAAACTTAAAGAAGGCTTATACAAAAGTGGGAACAAAGAGGAAGCAGGGAACTACAGACCAGTCAGCCTCACCTCGGTAGTGGGAAAGATCATGGAAGCACTAATGAAGGAGAGATTGGTGGAACATCTGGTTGTCAATGGACTACAGGACCCAAGGCAGCATGGTTTCACCAGGGAGGTCATGTCAGACCAACCTCATTGAATTTTGACTGGGTGACTAGGAGGTGGATCAGAGGGCAGTGGACATGGCCTATCTGGACTTCAGCAAGGCCTTTGACACTGTGCCACATAGAAGACCATTACACAAACTGGGGAATATGGGTGTGGACAGGACAGTAGTGTGGTGGGTAGGTAACTGGCTGGGTGGCAGGACACAGAGGGTGGTGGTAAATGGCTGTCACTCCACAGAGGGAAGAGTAACCAGTGGGGTACCACAGGGATCAGTGCTGGGACCGGTCCTATTCAACATCTTGATCAGTGACATTGCACAGGATCTAGAAGGCTGAATTTCACTGTTCGCTGATGACACAAAGCTCTGTAACAGAGTAGACACACCAGAGGGTGTAGACAGAATGAGAAGGGACCTGCAGAAACTTGAAGAATGGTCAAGGGTTTGGCAGTTGAAATTCAATGCAAAGAAGTGCAAGATATGCATATGGGGCACAAAAACCCTGGCACAATATATCAGTTGGGGGTGAGGATATAGCATGCACCAAGCAGGAAAGGGATCTTGGGGTTGTCATCCTGATGACCTCAAGGTAGGGAAACAGTGTGACAAGGCATCAGGTAAAGCAAATAGGATGCTGGGATGTATAGGCAGGGCATCACCAGCAGGAAAAGGAGGTCATAATTCCGCTATACAAGACACTAGTGAGGCCCCACCTGGAGTACAGTTGAACAGTCTCTGGAGACCATACCTACGTAAGGACATAGACAGGTAGAGAAGGTTCAGAGGAGGGCAACAAAGATGGTGCATGGGTTGCATCACAAGTCCTATGAAGACAGGTTGAAGGAACTGAACATGTACTCCCTGGAGGAGAGGAGAGAGGGATATGATAGAGACATACAAGTATCTTACAGGGAGGAACAGGGTGCAGGAAAACACTATTTTAGCGAAAAAGATGTTCCAGGACTAGAGGGCATGGGATGAAGTTGGAGGGAGGACGATTCAGAGGAAACATGAGAAAGAATTTCTTCACAGAACGGGTGGTGGACAAGTGGAACACCCTGCCAGAGGAAGTGGTGGGGCTGAAACAATCACGGGATTTAAGAATGCATGGGATAGACATAAAGGAATTCTAGAGGGCAGGGGTAAGGGGAAACAGACTTCTAGGAAAACAAACTGAACTTACAAGCTCAAATGGGCAGACTAGGTGGGCCATAGGCCCTTATCTGCCGACACTGTCTATGTATCTATGTATCTATGAAGGCACAGTAAAAGCAACAAACCTCTGTGTTAAGCAAGTAAGCAAAAGAAAGATGAGACCACAGTGTTCTAGGAGGTGGCAAGAATGATAAAGGCTAAAAGTGTAGCATTGAGACGACATAAGGAGACCCACAGAGAGGAGGACAAGGAAGTGTATCAGGAAAAACAAAGTGAGCCAGGGAAAGCAGTAAGGAGGGCTAAGGCACAAATTGAAGAAAGAATAGCTCGGTATCAAAAAGGGGACAAGACATTTTTTAGGTGTGTTAATGAAAAAGGAAGACTAAAGGATGGATTGTAAGGCTTAGGAGGGGGGTTGTAAGGAGGATAACGCAGAAAAGGCGTACATCTTGAACAGATACTTCTGCACAGTATTTACAACGGAAGGAGAAGGGGAGGGACCATGAAAAAGCATCTTGGGAGGGGAAGTGGACACTAGTTTTTTCTCTGAGGAAAGAGTTTGGAAAGCACTCACTAACCTGAAGGTGGATAAAGCTATGGGACCAGACGGGGAGCACTCAAGAGTACTGCAGGAACTTGGGGAGATACTGGCTGCACCATTGACATGCCTGCTTAACAGATCTCTGGAGACTGGCGTGGTCTCAGAGTATTGGAGAAGGGCAGATGTAGTCCTATGTCACAGAAGTGGTAGCAAGGAAGAGGTGGGCAACTGCAGGCCTATCAGACTAACATCGGTGGTAGGTAAGTTAATGAAGACCCTACTTAAGGAAAGGAAAGGATAGCGGAATATCTGGAATCCAACAGAATACAGGACCCAAAGCAGCATAGATTCATGGGGGAAGGTCATGCCAAACAAACCTGATAAATTTCTTTGACTGGGTGACCAAGGAGTTAGATCAGGGTAGAGCAGTGGACATGGCCTGCTTGGTTTGGGCAGCAAGTTGGCAACCTGGGTAAGAAATTGGTTTGGGGGATAGGAGACAGAGGATGGTGGTAAATGGAGCATGCTCCCAGGAAAGGAGGGTGACCGGTTGGGTAAGACAAGGCAGAGTTCATTTCTATGGCTGCCATTCCCGGGGGCCCTGGGAGTCGAAAAAAGTCATACATAAATACATATTAAAATAGTAATAAAAACAAATGAAAATATTTCATATAAATAGGTTCTGTAATTCATTTCAGTAATCCTTTTATTACATCAGGTTAAATATCTCAGGGTTCAGTGCTGGGACCAGTCCTCTTTAATGTCTTTATTAGTGACATAGCAGGGGGGGATGGAAGGAGAAGTCTACCTCTATGTGGATGACATGAAGATCTGTATGGGTGGACTTGGTGGAGAGGGGAGAGTGGAAAGGATGGGGATGGATCTGAAAAAACTGGAGGAGTGATCAAGGGTATGGCAGCTGAGTTTTAATACAGAAAACTGCAAAAGAATGCAGGACTAGTGGGGATACTGAGGTGCATAGGGAAGGGGTATCACCAGCAGAAAAAGGGAGGTGGTGTTGCCCCTGTATAGAACACTAGTAAGACCCCACCTTGAGTAATGCGTCCAGTTCTGGAGAAGACTGCATCTCAGGAAGGACGTGGATAGAGTGGAGGTGGTTCAGAGGAGGGCTACTAAAATAGTGCGGGGTCCGCATCATAAGCCTTATAGAGAGAGACTAAAGAAGCTGAATTATACGTACACTACCGGTCAAAAGTTTTAGAACACCCCCATTTTTCCAGTTTTTATTGAAATTTACGCAAGTTAATGTCTCAATGTACTCTGAAATTAAAGCATAGAACAAATAAACAATTGGAGATAAAAAAGAAATCATAGAATCATTTTGTTTAACAAATTTAATCTAAATTTTTGACTCATCAAAGTAGCCACCTTTTGCAGATATACTGTAACACGAACACACTCGTGGCATTCTTCCTACAATGGACATCAAATATTGTTCGGGAAGTTCTTCCCAACACTGTTGCAGAAGTTCCACAAATGTGTTGCACTTGTAGGTTGCTTTGCTTTCACCTTTCTGTCCAGTTCATCCCAAACCAGCTTGATGGGGTTTAAGTCTGAGACTGTGCTGGCCATTCCATGATTTGAAGCCTACCGCTTTGTTCTTTTCCTCAAGGTAGTTCTGACATAGCCTGGAGGTATGTTTTGGGTCATTATCTTCCTGTAGGGTGAACCCCTGACCAACTAGGCGTAGACCAGAGGGTATTGCATGGCGCTGCAAATGCTGTGGTAGCCCTTTGGTTCAGGGTGCCAGTCACTCTGTGCTGTTGTCCTTGAGCCGCTTATCACGCAAGCTGTTGACTCTCAGAAACTTGTCTTCTGATTCTGTTGTGGCTTTGGGTCTGCTAGACCTCTTCCTGTCAGAGTTCTCCAGTTTCCAAGTGCCTTTTGATGGTGTAAACTGTACTCACTGACACATTGGCTTTCTTTGCAATTTCTCTACAGCAGTTTTTGCTAATCTAAACTTTTTTTTTAACCTCTAGCAGTTTACCGCTTACCTTTGTACCATTTCAGGTTATTCACTGGACTTGAATTGCTTAAATTTCAATAAAAACTGGAAAAATGGGAGTGTTCTAAAACTTTGACCGTAGTGTACACCCTAGAGGAAAGGAGAGGCGGGGGGGGGGGGGATATGATGGAGATCTTTAAATACCTCACGGGTTAATAGGGTATAGGAGGGGAGTATTTTTCAGAAAGAAGATACTCTAGAACAAGGGGACATGCTATGAAGCTGGAGGAGAGAAGGTTCACAGAAATACTTATTCACAGGAAGAGTGATCGATTCATGGAGCAGCCTTCAAGCTGGGGTAGTGGGGGAGAAGACAGGGGTGGGGTTCAAAACACCTGGGATTGGCACAAGGAAATTGTAGGTGTTAAGGGGGTGGCTAAGAGGCAGCACCGTAGATAAGTATGTGTACAGCGAAAATGAAGGTAGGAAACAAAAATTAATAGTATGGGCAGACTGGGTGGGCCAAGCGGCCCTATCTGCCATCAGATTCTATGTTTCTGTGTTACAGCATACTCCAGATATCCTCCTGTATCTCTCAGTCTTGGATTTCCTCAAGGATTCCAGACTCCAGTCTGTGCATACCTGACTTCTTCTTTATAGGCAGGACAGGGAAAATGTAGTGGAGGTATTACTATCTACGTTTGTCAGAGCCTCTACTGCTCCCTGGATTTCAGGGATGCTGTACCTTCCTCCCACAAATTCTTCCTTGTCAGGGTCACATTCACCTCATCCCTTTCCATCTACATTGGGTCTATGATGCTCCCCAAAGATCGCACCTACTTTATTTGGGGTGGTAAGAAAAAGTATAGCAGATAAATGATTATATATAATAACATAGGATTGTTTTACAGTAGACAAATAGTGGCGTTCTATATACATACAGTGTAGGTTATGACAACATGGAAGAAAAAAAATGAACATCGGAACATACAGAGCATTGGTACACCCCCCCCCCAAAAAAAAAAAAAAAAACAAGGGATGGTAAGAAAAAGAACATCAGATAAATGATTATATACAATAACATTAGGATTGTCTTACAGTAGGCAAAAAGTACAAGTTTTATATACATACAGTGCAGATTATAAAAACAGTGACTCTGTCAGAGTTTCTCTTTAATATAACCTCCCTTTCTTCCTCTGGTGAGCTCATTCTCTTTGGTGACTTCAGTATTAATTGGCCCTCATCTACATCTAGAACTACCATCCAGAAGATTGAGTCCCCAAATTTTCACCAGGTTATCTCTGAGCCCACCCGGCTCGGTCCTCACTCCTCTAATCATGCCCTGTTGGATTGGGTTCTGTCTTCCCACCCCCACCACACTGCAGCAGCAGGTATCTCACCTGATGCATTCAGCAACCACTGCATGATATTCTGCATCAGAAAAATCCATCGTCCCCTAGATACATCTGGTCCGTATGCCTCCACTTGCTGAACATTAGTGCCCTCCTGAGCAATCTTGCCACATCAGACTGGTCAGCCATCCCCAGGCCTCTGACATTAATGTAGCCCTCTCTCTTTTTATTTCTAAATTCTCCACAGCCTGGGACCTGCAATGCCCCCCACAGAAAATCCAGGGTTAAATCATCCCATCTCCCATTATTTAGTCATTTATTTATTAAGATCTTGCCTTTGCACCTATGAGCCAGGGCTTGTTTACATAGGTTCCACGTCACAAGAATACACATAGCAAGAATATACGTAAATTGTGGAGAATAGAGTGAACTCGAACAGTAGCTACTACTGGCATTGTGCAATGTATGCCAGACCAAGTACATGAGTAAACGTAAAACAGTAACTATTACTGGCATTGTACAATGTATGCCAGGTCAATACAGAAGCGGAGGAGAGAATTTAAGCAAGGAAAAGAGACAGAGAATCAGCCAAGAGGCCTTGTCACGTGATACACACGAAGGTGGCGGATGGGGTAAGTTAGGAAAGGATGAGGGGAAGAGCGGGGCGGGCGGCCTGTCATTTTGTCAAGAGATTGTACGCAGCTGAGAGACCTTGTCTGTTGGGAGAGAGGGGGTTGAGGGATAAGGTGGAGAGGGACGCAGGGCTGAGTGGCCAGAGGCTTTGTTGATGGAGACAGTGTGTTGATAGGGTGGGGGTGCAGGGGTGAGGAGGGGAAGGTGTGGATACCTAGGCATTGGAGAAGGGAAGGGAGGGTTAGGAAGGAGTAGGGGAGGAATAAGGGTAAGAGGAGAGAGATAGAAGGGCTAAGTGAGTGGGGCATATGTGCTGATAAGAGCAAAAGATAAGTGCTAGTGGTTGGTGGGTGTTTGAGGCGTGCAGTACAGTAACTCATTGGAAGCAGTCACATGTGTTGTGCTGGATAAGGTACTGCCAAAGTTGATGTTTAAATGGGCCTAGCTTGGAGACTGAGGTGATGGCACCAGGGAGTGAGTTTAGCCAGATGGGTGCACAGTAGGCAAAGGATCTTTGTCCCTGGGAAGTACAGCAGCGGGGTACCTGGAAGATTTGGTTAACAGCCACTGGTGCGGCGGGGTTTGCCGGGGTGGTGGAGGATGTTTTGTACCCTGGGAGGTGCCAGTCCAAGGTTGACTTTTTTGGCCAGTAGACAGGTTTGGAATTTGATTCTGTCTTTTAGTTGAAGCCCGGAAGTCTTAGTATCGAGGACACAGGTATGTGAATCAGTCTTCTCCTGTGAGGAGCCTGCAGGCCTTGTTTAGGGCTGTGGAAAGTCTTCGAAGAGATGTTTCAGTGGCAGAGCCGTAGTTTGCGAGCCCGTAGTCTATTATGGACATAATGGAGATATGGATTGCAATTTTTACTGCGTCTGAGGTCAGAGTCCATTTGTGTCTGTACAGAAGCCCGATGCAAGTGTTGACAGCCTTGGCAGCATTGTTCCAGGGAGATGCCGGCAGCATTACAGATTGTTAGAGTGTGAGATCGGTATTTGCCATGCTGGCCACAGACGAGCATAGCCTTTGTCTTTTTGTGGTTAAGTATTAGTTCTAGGATCATGGATATGTTGTTCATCCACACTTATTGGCAGTCCTTTTCCCTTTAAATAAGCCGGAAAGTCTTCAAGCTGGCTCCTCCCACCCACCCGGGTAGTATAACCCTCGGCTCTGCCCCATGACGCCAGATCTTCCTTTCTGCTGGAAGATTCAGGTTGCCTCCTTCGTGCTCTCGCATTCTGTATGCCCTGGCTTCAGAACCTTCGGTTATTATGAAAATTAGCCTTGTTTGCATTAGCGATTCTGATTATTTTTCTTCAATCGTGGAAGACAAATCTTCCCCCAGTTTACGCCAGTGCATTGGGCCAGAAGATGCTCCTTTACCGACCCGCATGCGTTTTATTGTTTCGGTGTCAGCCATGACATGTGAGTTTTGCCTCGCGTTCCAAGCCACGACAGTCTCGCATGCCTTAAGCTGGGGAGGACTGAAAAACGGAACCCACCAGTGAAATCCAAGGAGGCCTGGTGGGTGGTTTCCACGGCTGCGGGATCCGCTGAGCAATTGGAGCACATACAAGCCTTCAAGGAGGAAGTGGCTCATGCAGAGAAGAATCTTTCTCTTGGAGCTTCTTCGTTCCGCTCAACCTTGTCGGGTCCCTTCAGAGAGTTGTGCCACTCTCTTCCAACTAAGGGTGAGAGTCCTGCGGGCATGCACTCCTTTCGGTCGCATAAATAGGAGAAGGACCCAGGATCATCCTCGTCTCGATGGAGACGCTCTTGGGATTGGGAGAGATCTCGGTCCCAGGAACCAGCCATTTCGACCTCTGTCGAAATCGCCTCTTTGGCCGCTGGCTTCTCGACCTTGCCATCTGGCCAGTTGACCGAAGTGTTTATCGACGACATTGAGATAATTCAGACTCTTGTCGAACGACCCTCTTGCTCGGACTCCAGTCCTTGTTTTTTTCCAACGAGGAGACCTAGCCTGCTGGGAATGCCATTGAGGAAGTGATCCCCGACCCCAGGAAGTCACCGGTCCCACCAGTGTCTTCCAAGCGACCGAGTCGGCCTGACCGATCTCGATCGAGGTCTCTGACTCCCTCGACTGATAGGCCGAGGAAGGGCCATAAGCGCTTTCAAAAGAGACGACGCTGTCAGTTATCCTCAGATGAGGAGAGGCTCTGGTGGAAGCTCCATCAGCGCTACGAGGACCTAATGTGGCAACAGCTGATTTTGACCGGGCACAAGCCTCCCCCGGCTCCTACCCTAGCCATTACTTGGCTTTCGCCTCTGAGGCCGAAGCTGACTCCTCTGGAGCCGATTAAGTCAGTTCCTCCACCCGTGGAGCTGGTGAAACCTCCGGTTCGGTCTAAACCGGTCTCTCCACCAATTTTGGTGGAACCGCTGCCCTTGCAGCCTATGGGGGGGGATACTACTAAGGAAGCTAGACAGGACACCGGGCTTCCCCGGTGTCTCTCTCACTGTCACCCCTGACCGCCCCCGGTGGGTCGAGGGTGATGTGGGTGGTCAACCACTGTATATAGATTCCTCGGATTCAGATGAAACTGGCCTCCATTCTCATACAGGGGATGATGAATCGGCTGGTGGGATAGAGACAGAGGAAGGTCTTTCATCCTTTCAGGGCATTCTTCGCCTCATTTGAGTCCACAGGGATGCCCTTGGAGCCTATCCAGAAAAAGGTGGAGTACTCTCTCACTGACATCTTCAAGAAAGGGGATACCCCGACGAAAGCCTTTCCTGTGGCCGAGGCCATTGTTGGCCCAGCCTTAGAACTTTGGCAGCACTCTGCCTTCTGTCCAGCTCCATCTGCCCGTATGGCCCACAGGTATGTGGTGCCCATGGGGTCCCTTGCGGGGTTCACAGAGCACCCTTCGGCCAAGAGCCTTGTGAACCACCTTTGTGTTCAGGTGTACTGGTTGTTCTTCTGATACCGACAGACCACCTGAGAAGGAATCCAAATATTTGGATCACTCTGCCCAGAAGGTCTGTGCGGCCTCATCTTTAGGCCTCCATCAGACAAGCTTGGCCGTCGTCATGGCACACTTCTCCCATGCCCTTTTGGGGTCCTTGTACGAAGTCTTCCCACATCTCCTGCAGACTTGCAGACCACAGTCAAGCAGGTCCGGGACCAAGACCGGGCTGTTGCCAGAAAACAGCTCTAGATGGCTCTGGATATTGGGGACTCGTGCCCGCTTGTTGGCAGCCGCAGTTGCCTCTCGCCGCAGGGCTTGGCTGAGGCTCTCCTCCTTTCCGGTAGATACTCGGCACAAACTAGTTGATGTGCCTTTCCTGGGCACTGATCTCTTCGGCCCAGATGTGGCTGGTCACCTTCAGCGCATTGATCAGTCTAGTGCCACCTTGGACGCCACTTCTGCTAAGGGTTCTTCTGGTCTTAAGAAGCAACAGAACAAGAAGCCTTTTTGGCACTCTTCCCCTGTGCCCAGCAGTTCTCCTTTCAAGAGGGGGCAGCAGGCTCAAGCTTGGCGCCCCCGGCCCAAGCCCGGCCCTCCCATGCCCGTAAGGGAGGACAAGGTTAAGGCCCTAGATCCTCTGCCTCAAGCCTGCCCCATGATAGGGTTGGGGGCTGCCTCCCCTAATCCCATCACGCCAGCTCTGGGTCCTCCCGTTGGGGACCGGCACCGCCACTTTCTTTCCGCCTGGTTCGCTGTTACCATGGACAGGTGGGTCTTAGAATTGGTTGTCCAGGGACTGCCTCTGGAATTCGAGCAGTACCCTTCAAGCCGAGCCTGCGCCCCACAGGAGAGGGTATCCGCCCACATTCGGTCAGCTCTCCGAGACAACATTGCTCAGCTCCTCCTCAAGGAGGCAGTAGCTGCAGTGGCAGATCCTCCAGCAGACCCAGGCTTCATTTCCAGGTACTTCCTGGTTCCCAAGTGGACGGGGGCTGGCACCCCATTCTAGATCTGCACAACCTGAATCAGTAGCTCAGGTCACGCATCTTCCGGATGGTCACTGTGTCTCAGATCATACCATCCCTGGAGCAAAACATATGGTTCTGCTCACTGGATCTTCAGGACGCTTTTTTTTCATGTCCCAATCCGTCCGTCCCACCAGCGGTTCCTATGCTTCAGAGCCGAGGGAACCCTGTACGAGTTCCGAGCCATGCCATTCGGCCTGTCATCAGTCCCACTGGTCTTCACCAAATGCATTGCAGTGGTGGCAGCCCACGTCGGGGGGTCAGAATTTACCCCTACTTCGATGACTGGCTTTTAGCAGGTTCCACCCAGCAGGAGGTGGAGAGGTCCAGGGACCTGGCCCTCCAGACCTGCTCCCAACTCGGCCTCCTGATTAACAAGGCCAAGTCAGAGCTTGTGCCATCTTAGGTGATGTGCTTCATCAGGGCAGAGCTCAACTCTAGTCAAGCCAGATCTCGGCTCCTGGCAGACAGGGCAGAGGTTCTCTCCTCCTTTGCCCAGTCATTTCTGATTGGGCAATTGCACCCTGCCCGGGACTTTCTGCGCCTTCTGGGTTACATGGCGGCGTGCACCTCCGTGGTCCGTTGGGCTCGGTGGCACATGCACTCCCTCCAGTGGGAGCTGGCCGGCCAGTGGACTCAGCGCCATGGTAATTTCCACCAGCTGGTCAGTGTGACCCAGAAGATGTGGGACGCTCACCAGTGGTGGACCGTCCCAGGACGTTTGCAGGAAGGGATCCCGTTTGTCCGCCGACAGCCGTCCTTACGACCAGTGCCTCTCTCATGGACTGGGGAGCCCACATTGGGGGACAGCAGGGCCCACGGGTTCTGGACCCCCAAGGAGTCCCGTTATCACATCGACCTGTTGGAGCTCAGAGCAGTCAGACTGGCACTGTTAGCTTTCGCTCCTCAGCTCTGGGGTCAAGTGTTTCAAGTCCAGATGGACAATGCCACGACCATGTACTACCTCAACAAACAGGTGGCACGCTTTCCCATCTGCTATGCAGGGAAGTGCTCCGCATCTGGACACTTGTGAGCCGTCTGGAGGCAGATCTCCTAGCCATCCACGTTGCAGGAGCCTCAAACCAACTGGCGGATGCTCTCAGCCGCATAGGCGAGACATCTCACGAGTGGTCTGTCCATCCAGAGGTAGCGTACAGTCTGTTCTCGCACTGGGGCAAACCGTAGGTGGACCTGTTTGCCTCCAGGAAAAAATGCCAAGCTGAGGCTGTTTCATGCCCGCCCCCTCAGCCGGGCTCGCTGCAGGGAGATGCCTTCTCAAGGTCGTGGACCTCAGGCCTCTTCTACGCCTTCCCTCCATTTCCCTTGATCCACAGGGTGCTCCTCAAGGTGAGGAGGGACAAGGCACAGGTGATTCTGGTAGCCCCAGACTGGCCACGCCAGTTCTGGTACCCAGATCACCTCAGCCTCAGCAACACGCCCCCGGAGCGGCTTCCAGTATGCCCGAATCTGATCTGAGTCAACCAGGGGAAGGCATTCCATCTGGACCTTCAATCCCTGCACCTCATAGCCTGGTACTGGAGCGGCTAGAGTTCCAGGCTTTGGGTTTTTCAGAGGATGTTCTAACAGTGGTGGAGGCATCCAGAAAGGAATCGACCAGGAAATGTTATGCCTTCAAATAGAAAAGGTTTTCCATTTGGTGTCAGGGCAAGGGCCTGGACCCTCTGTCCTGTCCAGTGGCTAACATTCTCAACTACCTTTGGTCTCTGTCCAAAGGGGGTCTTCAGTCATCGACCCTTGGGGTGCATCTGGCAGCCGTCTCTGCTTACCAGGTGCAGGCCGGTCAGCTGACGGTGCAGGAGACAGTGGTCAAGTACTTTTTCAAAGGCCTGGATCACATATTCCCTCCAGTGCGTGAACCTCCACCTCCATGGGATCTACTGCTGATACTGGCAGAGCTCATGGGCAAGACATTCGAACCGATGCACCAGTGTGAACTGTCACACTTGTGGAAGATGACCTTCCTGGTGGCTATCGCATCAGCCAGAAGGACAGGGAAGCTCCAGGCGCTCTCAGTGGACTCCCCTTATCTGGCCTTCCACAGGGACAAGGTTGTCCTGTGCCCCCACCCGAAATTCCTTCCGAAGGTGGTGTCGGAGTTTCACCTTAATCAGGTGTTGACTCTGGCGGTGTACTACCCCTTTTACACCTCAGAGGCAGAGTATAGGCTCCTTACTTTTGGACCTGAGATGAGCTCTCTCTCTTATTATAAGGAGAGGATGGTGGAGATTCAGGGAGAGGTTTGCCAGCTGTTTGTCACCTATGCTGAAGCCGCTTCTGGCACACCTGCAGCAAAGCGGATGACTGCTCGATGGATATCATCTTACATTAGTCTGTGCTACGAGTTGGCAGGCAAGGAACCTTCCAAAGGGATAAGAGCTCATTCTACCCGCCATACCGCTGCATCGGTGGCTGTTTCCAAGGACATCCCTATCCAGGAAATCTGTTGGGCTGCTATCTGGAAGACAGCAAACACCTTCATTGCCCACTACCACATTGACCTTGAGTCATGCCGGGATGCTGGTTTTGGGGCCTTAGTTCTCCAATCTCTGTTTCCTAAGTAGGGTATGTGTGCGCCTTGCCTCCCTCCTCCCAGAGAACTGCTAGGAGTCTGCCAGTAAGTGTGGATGAACAACATATCCACGATCCTAGAAAAACAGGTTCTAGGGACATGGATATGTTGTTCATCCACACTTATTGGCAGGTATCGTTGCTGCTTTAAATCTTGCCGGAAGGTCTTCAAGCTGGCTCCTCCCACCCACCTGGGTGGTAAAACTCTCGGCTCCGGCCCATGACGCCAGATCATCCTTACCGCTTGGAAGCTCAGGTTCCCTCCTTAACGCTCTGCGTATAAGACTGTTTCCTAATTTTTCAGTTTACCCGAAATAAAGTTTAAGGTTTTCAAGACTTCGGTCTAATATTTCCCTCGCGGCTGCGATGGACAAATCGACTCCCGGTTTCCAGAGGTACCCATGCGGGCAGAAGATGTCTCGGTCGGATCCGCACTCCACGTGCGTCTACTGCTTGGGCCTTGGGCACGCACCGCGAGCTTGCGACCTGTGCTCTTCTTTTTTCTTCAGTCCTGGAAGACCGTCGCCGTCTGCAACTTGGGCGACCTGAAAAACGTTATCCTTCCGTAAAGTCGAAGGAGGCCCCGTTGGCGGTTTCCACGGCGGCAGGCTCGGCGGAACAGCTTGAGCAGATGATCGCCCTCGAGGAGGAGGCGGCGCAGGCCGCATCTTCATCTTCCTCGGCCGCAGCCTTTATCCTGCTCTCCCTGGGATCCTCCTATTCAGCTTCTTTTAAGGAGCTCTGTCTGTCCCTCTCCACTAAGGGAGAGGGACCAACATCTTCAGGTCCTTCCTCTCGGTCCAGGAAGAAGGACCACAAAGGTAAGTCCCTCCGTCGACGCTCTTGGGAGCGGGAGAGGTCCCTCTCACCGAGTAGTCAACCATCGACTTCGGTCGATCCTTCAGCTTCGGCCACTGGCTTCACGGCGTCCCCGTCAGGTCAGTTGACTGAGACTCCCATCGATGCAGTCGAGATTTTTCTCGGGCTGTCGACTGGTGAAGCCAAAAACCCTCTCTCCCCCCGGTTCCCCCGGCGGTGGTTGAGGTGTCCATGAACTTGCCCATGCCTCCGGTTCCGGAGTCCACGGTTGAGCCCTCCGAGCCGAGGGGAGAGCGGGTTTCCCCCGGCCTGCCCCAGAACCCTCCTCGGAAAAGCCGAGGTTCGCGGTCTCGGACTTCTTCTCGGTCCAGCCGATCCCGCCATCATAGGCGGTCTCGGTCTCGGCACCGTGGCAAGCGGCGGCCTCGTCCTCCTCCTCGGACGAGGGGAGGCTTCGGCAGTGTTGCGTCTGATGTACAGAGACCTCATGTGGCAACAGCTTCTTCTGTCCGGGAGCAAGCCGATGTCGTCGCCTTCCCCAGCTATCAAGTGGCTGTCACCGGAGCGGCCGAAGCAACCCCGCACCTTAGCCGAGGCGCCTGCTTCCAGGCCTGTTGCTCAGCCAAAACTGGCTGCCCCACCAATTCCGGTGGAACCTCCGCCTCCACAGCCGTTGTTTGGGGCTCTGACCAAGAATTCTCGGTCGGCCCAGGGTCTGCCCCATAGGCTGTCTGTCACCCTCACTCCCGATTGCCCTCGGCAGGTGGAGGGTGGCTCAGGTCCAAGGCAGCTCTTTGCGGACTCCTCTGAGTCCGACGACAATTCCTTCCTGTTCTCCAGGCGGGTCGACTTGGAGTCCTCAGGAGGTCAGTCACTGGACGATAGCCCTTCGTCCTTCATGGGTTTGCTTAGGCTCATCTCGGAGTCCACCGGGATGCAGCTCGAGCCCGTATCCAAGCGGACCAAGTATCCCCTCACGGAGATATTGGACCGAGGGGATTCTCCTACAGAGGCCTTTCAGGTGGCCAAGGCCATTGTAGGCCCGGCCTTTGACCTCTGGCAGCGTCCTGCTTCCTGCCCTGCGCTTTCTGCCAGGATGGCAAGGAAGTATGCGGTCCCTACCGGTTCTCTGTCCGGTTTCTCAGAACACCCCTCAGCCGAGGGGTTGGTTAGCGGCAGCGTCTTCCGGTGCCGGAAACGCCAGGGACGTAGAAAAACCTCCCGACAAGGAGTCCAAGAAGTTGGACTACGCCAGGCGAAAAGTCTACGCTGCGTCCTCCCTTGGCCTTCGTCAGGCCAGCTCGGCAGTGCTGATGGCACATTTCTCTCATGTCCTGTTGGGCTCCCTGGACGAGGTAGTCCCTCATCTCCCGGCTGACCTGCAGACCACGGTTAAGCAGGTGCAGGACCAGGGTAGGGCAGTGGCCAAGCAGCAACTTCAGACTGTTTTGGACATTGGTGACTCATGCGCCAGGTCAGTCGCGGCCGCAGTGGCTATGTGCCTTCAGGCATGGCTGAGGATATCCACCTTCACAGCGGATACCCAGCACAAGTTGGCAGATGTCCCCTTCCTGGGGACCGACCTCTTTGGCCCTGGAGTGGAAGGTCACCTCCAGAGGATCGAAAAGTCCAATGCCACTCTGGACTCGGTCTCATCCGCTTAGAGGGACAAGGGCCGCAGACCGCAACCTAATCCTTTTCGTCCATCTGCGCCCACTGGCACGTCCGGCCCAGCAGCATCAGGGCCAGCAGGCTCGCGCTTGGCATCCCAAACCCAAGCCCGCGGCTTCCTCCTCCAGGAAGCAGGGAGGTAAAGGCCCAGGAGGTCCCTCGGCCGGTCCCTCTTCCAAGCCGCTCAGTGAGCGGGTTGAGGGTGCCCGCCCCAACCTCGTCACCTCACCCCAGGTTCCCCCCGTGTGGGGACGGCTTCGACACTTTCTTTCCGCCTGGTCCGCTATCACCACAGACCGGTGGGTGGTGGGGAAGGGCCTGCCTCTGGAGTTCGAGCAGGCCCCACCCTTCAGAGCTGTCGCACCCCGAGGGGCCTTGGGGTCAGCAGCCTCACTGTCGGCTCGCCGAGCTGACATCGCTCTGCTCCTCGAGAAGGAGGTGATCAGAGAAGTGGCGACCCTCCCTCAGACCCGGGGTTTGTGTCCAGGTACTTCCTGGTTCCAAAACGGACGGGGGCTGGCGCCCCATTCTCGACCTGCACGACCTAAACAAGTTCCTAAGGTCTCGGACCTTCAGGATGGTCACTCTGGCTCAGATGATACCATCCTTGGAACGCGGCGTGCAGTTCTGCTCTCTAGACCTGCAGGATGCGTTTTTTCACGTCCCTATCCGTCCGTCTCACCAGAGATTCCTTCGCTTTCGAGCGGAGGGATCCCTTTTCGAGTTCCGAGCCATGCCCTTCGGCCTGTCTCTTGCTCCCAGGGTCTTCACCAAATGCATGGCAGTGGTGACAGCATTCCTGCAGCGCCGAGGGGTCCGGGTGTACCCTTACCTGGACGATTGGCTGATAGCAGCCCCCTCCAGACAAGAGGTGGAGCGGTCCAGAGATCTGGCCCTCCAGGTTTGCTCTCAGGTCGGCCTCCTCATCAAGGAGGCCAAGTCGGAACTCAAACCGAAGCAGGTGATTCTCTTCATTGGGGCAGAGCTTGACTCTCTTCGAGCCAGAGCACGGCTCCCGGCGGACAGGGCCGAGGTTCTTTCCTCCTTTGCCCGATCATTTCTGGTTGGGCAATCGCGCCCTGCCCGGGACTTCCTGCGCCTCCTGGGCCTCATGGCGGCCTGCACCAGCGTGGTCCGTTGGGCCCGCTGGAACATGCGCCCCCTTCAGTGGGGGTTGGCCAGCCAGTGGTCTCAACGCTGCGATCCACTGGACCAGTTAGTGACGGTGACCCAGGGGATGTGGAACGCTCTCCAGTGGTGGATCGTTCCAGCTCATCTGTAGGAGGACATCCCGTTTGTCCGCCCCGAGCTGACGGTCTCTCTATCGACCGACGCCTCTCTGATGGGTTGGGGCGCCCATCTGGGGGAGCACAGAGTGCACGGCCTCTGGTCCCCGCGGGAGTCCCGATGCCATATCAACCTGCTGGAGCTCTGAGCGGTCCGCCTAGCTCTCACCACCTTCGCTCTGTTTCTACGGGGTCAAGTGGTTCAGGTCCAGACGGACAATACCACGACCATGTACTACCTAAACCGCCAGGCGGGGCCGCGCTCCATGCCTCTGTGCAAGGAAGCTCTCCGCATTTGGTCACTCGTGCGCAGCCTGGAGGTGGATCTCCTAGCCATTCATGTGGCAGGAGCCTCCAACACCCTGGCCGATGCCCTAAGCTGGATAGGGGCTGTGTCCCACGAGTGGTCTCTCCTGTCGGAGGTAGTACAAGATCTGGTCTCCCATTGGGGCACACCTCAGGTGTATCTGTTTGCCTCCAGGGAGAACGCGAAGCTGAGGCTGTTCCATGCCCGCCTCAGCAGGGCTTGTTGCAGGAGGATGCCTTCTCGAGGCCGTGGACCCTGGGCCTCTTCTACGCCTTTCCCCCATTTCCCTTGATCCACAAGGTGCTTCTCAAGGCGAGGAGGGACAAGGCGCAGGTGATTCTGGTAGCCCCAGACTGGCCCCGCCAATGCTGGTATCCAGATCTCCTCAGCCTCAGCTCCAGGCTCCCGAGGCAGCTTCCAGCTTGCCCGGACCTGCATTCAGTCAATCAGGGGAAGGTGTTCCATCCGGACCTTCAATCCCTGCACCTGACGGCCTGGTTCCTGAGCGGCTAGAGTTCCAGGCCTTGGGTCTTTCCGACGAGGTCCTCAATGTAGTTGAGGCGTCCCGTAAGGAGTCGACCAGGAAATGCTGTGCCTTCAAATGGAAGAGGTTTTCCATTTGGTGTTAGGGCAAGGGCCTGGACCCTTCCTCCTGTTCCTTGGCAAGCATCTTGGACTATTTATGGTCCCTTTCTCAGCAAGGGCTTAGGTCGACGACCCTAAGGGTGCACCTGGCAGCCATCTCTGCTTACCGGGCGCGGGCCGGGAAGCAGTCGGTGGCGCAGGAGAAGGTGGTCTGGTGCTTTTTCAGAGGCCTTGATCACATTTCCCCTCCGGTGCGAGAACCTCCACCTCCGTGGGATCTACTGCTGGTACTGGCAAAGCTCATGGGCAAGCTTTATCGAACCAATGCACAGGTGTGATCTCTCTCACCTGTCGGGAAGACCGCCTTCTGGTGGCTATTACGTCAGCCAGAAGGATGGGAGAGCTCCAGGCGCTTTCCGCCGGTCTCCTTACCTGGTCTTCCACAGGGACAAGGTTGTCCTGCGCCCCACCGAAATTCCTTCCGAAGGTGGTGTCAGAGTTTCACCTTAACCAGGTGTTGACTCTGCGGTGTTCTACAGTCACACCTCGAGGCGAATATAGACTCCATACTCTTGACCCTAAAAGGGCGCTCACTTACTATAAGGAGCACACGGCTGAAATTCGGGGAGAGGTTCGCCAGCTGTTTGTCGCCTACGCTGAAGCCGCACCTGGCAGACCTGCAGCCAAGTGGACGATAAGCAGGTGGGTCACCTCCTGCATAGATCTTCTATAGGTTGGCGGGCATGGAGCCTCCCAGAAGGATAAGAGCTCATTCTACCCGCCATACCGCTGCATCGGTGGCTGCTTCCAGGGACGTCCCTATCCAGGAAATCTGCAGGGCTGCTACCTGGAAGTCAGCACACACCTTCATCACCCACTACCACATCGACCTTGAGTCACGCGGGATGCTGGTTTTGGGGCCTCAGTTCTCCAGTCTCTATTCCCTAAGTAGGGGGTGTCGCCTTGCCTCCCTCCCGACCCACCCGACCTCGCCGGCTCTTTGACAACCCACCAGCGGGCCAGATCTGCCGTGGGTGAGCCGAGAGTTTTACCACCGGTGGTGGGAGGAGCCAGCTTGAAGACCTTCCGCAAGATTTAAAGCGGCAAGGATACCTGCCAATAGTGTGGATGAACAACATATACCATTCCTAGAACTCCTGTTACAGGTGGTAACCTGTATTTACTCACCTGTAACAGTAGTTCTAGGAGTGATATGTTGTTCATCCATACGACCCACCTGACCTCCCGGCTGCAGACACAAAACCTGATTCGAGCAGGCTAAGATCTGGCGTCATAGGGTGGAGCAGAGGGTTATACCACCTGGGTGGGTGGGTGGGAGGAGCCACCTTGAAGACTTTCCAGCTGATTTAAAAGGAAAGGGACTCTGCCAGTAAGTGTGGATGAACAACATATACCACTCCTAAAACTATTGTTACAGGTGAGTAACCTGATTTTTGCGTCTGCTGAACCAGTCTTCTGACTGCGTGAATCTTTGCTGAAGTTGTTTCTCAAGGAGTTTGGGGTCATGGTTGTGGGTGAAAATGACTGCTTTGTCAGCATACAGCATTAAACGGTCTTGACAAGAACTAGGTAGTCTGTTCAAGAAGATGCTGAATAGAAGGGGTCCCCGAATAGACCCTTGAGGGATGTCAGAAAGGACCGCATGACTGTCTGAGAGATGGCTGCTGATCCTTACCTGTTGGGAGCGGTCTGAAAGGTAACATTTGAACAAGGATATGGTGTCCCTGGATAGGCCTAATTTTGATAACTGGGTAAGCAGAAGAGCGTTGTTCACTGTATCAGTGACCTTCGATAGATCTGAAAATGTTGTGCCGACAAGGTAGCCTTGGTCAAGAGATTCGTGAATGAAGGCCGTGAATTCAGTGAGTGCGGTAACCCTTTCTGAATCCGTGTTGCTGGGGACATTGCAGTTGGTACTTTTCAAGGTAGTCATGTTGGTCTGCAACAAACGTTATAAGGCTTTTTGGGGGTGGATGGAGATAGGCTCAGTTCCATGGTGCGCCTCTGTCCCTACTTTTTGTGAACAGGGGTCACCAGTGCTTATTTCCACTTGGGGAATTGTGAGAGATTAATAATTTTGGTAAGTGGTGATAGAATTTCCTCTAGTGTTAGGGTGATAAGCTTCAGGTCCAGGGAATCTCCACTGAACCTGGTTTTACCAAGGACTTTTAGGAAGTATTTCCTGGCATTGTTGACAGTGATTGTTTTGAAGTAGAAGGGGGGGTGAGAGTGCGGCTGGCTGACATCCGTGTCCTCCTCTGAGGAAGAGGAGTCTGTGAAGAAATCAGGAGGTAGGACACCACTGAGATCGGTAAAAGCCATGTTAAAAGTGCTGGCAGTGGTTACAAGGTCGAGGGTTGATGTTCCATCAGTGTTAAGCATTGTTGGGGGCTGCTTAGGATCCTTGCCTGTTACTACTTTAATATTTTGCCAGAACTTCCTCCCATCTTTCCACAATTTGTTAAGCTCATCCTTGTAGCACTGGTTCTTTTGGACACGGGTCATATGTGTACAGTCGTTCCTGGCTCTTTTGTATTTCTGTATGTCCCCTGACTTTCCTGTTGCCCTTGCATAGGTGATCTCTAAGGTTCATGAGCTCCAGCTGGTCCGGAATGATCCAAGGGTTGCAGATACCCTTAATGTTTCGTGTTTTGAGGGGGGCATGTTGGTCACAGGTGGCGTTGAATTGGCGGATGAAGTAGGCAAGTGCCGTGTTTACATCACCAGCATCATCGGGGACCAGTCAAGGTTACGCAGTCATTGTTTGAGTGGGTCGAGGAGGCCTTGGAGTAGTGTCCCGCATGTGATTGTTCGGGCAGGAGGTTTAAGGAACTTGTTGGACCAACTGCACATGATTGGGGAATGGTCGCTGATAGCGTCTGGTAGGACAGTTATGTTGGTTATGCATTTAAGGTGATTGAAGAGAACTCAGTCAAGTAGGATGCTGGTCCATGTTCTATAATTTGTTCAGGTTGGGGAGTTAACAAGTCGTGTGAAGTGTTCAGCCGAGATGGCATCACTGTATCTGCCTGCGTTGGGGGAAAACCAGTTTGCATTGAAATCGCCCATCAGGATGGTTTCAGAGTTGGAGTGGTAATGCCGAATACTGCCCAGAACCGAGATTAGCCCCGAGACATTGTGCTTTGGCGGGATGTATATCGAGGCCAAAATGAGATTTGTTATGCGCACCAAGTAGGACCTTGATACATGGCACCTGTACATTATTTTCTAAGCTTGAAATGGGTATTGCATGTGCCATGATGGTGTCTGTGACATATATCGCACATCCGACCCCTCGTTTATTAAATCTGTCATGCCTGAAGACAGTATACCTGTTATGGAGACATCCACTATTTTGGGTGAGAGCCACGCCTCTACAACAGAGAGAATGTCAGGGTTATGCTGGGTGACCCAGACACGTAGGTTGTCCAGTTTTGCCAGCAAGCTGCAAATGTTGATGACAGCCAGTGAGATCATACCTTGTTTTGTTCCTGTACGGGATGAATTTAGTGGAGGGCCAGGGTTAGGGTGAATATTACCAGAAATCAGTAAAAGCAGTAGAATGAGACACATGAGATATTCATTCAGTCGTTTGCAGGCAATGTCGTGCTCACGTTTATGCAAGGATAATTTGTTGGGTATCCTCTGAACAGTTGAATAGTCAAAGAGCGACATGAGGTGGGGGTGCCGTGAAGGAGTCCCTGGGTACAACCATCCAGTGGTGGGGTGCCATGAAGGAGTCCCTGGGTACAACCATCCAGTGGTGGGATTGGAGAATTCAGAAGAGAACTTTGGTGCTTTTGGATCTGCGAGGAGACAGCAGGTGTAAATTCCTGTTCCATAGGCATCGTGTGTTGTTTACAGGCATTAGACCATGTATGCGGGGCATCAGTAATGAAGGCAAAGACTGCTGTAGTCCCGGCTGCCTGTTAAGCGTAATCAAGCCAGCCAGGAGGAGTAGACTGGGAAGGAGGTACGAGGTTGCTTTATCGATAGGACTTGTAACACACACAGGAGGGGTGCCAGAGTAAGTCGGGAGAAAGGTAAACTGACAAAATGAGATGTGCAACGTGATACTCCGAGTGGTGGCGGTATCATTGGTGAAGAGAAAGAATAAGCGGAAGAGGAATTAAGAGATGGCCTGGAGTAAGTGAGAAGGAGAGGGGTGAGATAGTTACAGGTGGCAGGGGGTGGTGCTAGAAAGCCTTGAAGACGGGGGACCACAGGAGTGGTAACTAGGAGGATTGAGAAGGCAAGAGTGAGAAGGGAGAAAAGTTGGTACGGAGAGGAGGAGGTGGTAGCAGTAGAAGGGATATGGAAAAATAGCCTTGAAATTGGCGGGG
Organism: Neoceratodus forsteri; assembly: GCA_016271365.2. Classification (NCBI taxonomy): domain Eukaryota; kingdom Metazoa; phylum Chordata; order Ceratodontiformes; family Ceratodontidae; genus Neoceratodus; species Neoceratodus forsteri. Next base: position 310,632,480 of record JADMNL010000025.1, read on the forward strand.
TGGGGATCATAGGACATCTCTGGGTGGACTAAGGAGTGAGAAGGGAGTGAGGAGCAGGGCAGGAGGAGTACTAAGATGTCCTGTTGTGGGCGCTGAGATGAAACAGTAGTTTGTACTGTGAGAGGGAGTGTGGAGCGAGAGTAAGTGATAGCAGACTAAATGCCCTCTGGTGGAAGTTGAGCAGAATGGGCTAATGGTTAACTGAGGAGATAGTTTTCTTTTCTACTTATCACATGGTCACCTATGATTATATAAGTAATTGCTCGAGTAGGGCAGGAAGGGGGAGGGTGGGGAACCTCTGGGAGCAGAGCCGCACCAGCAGCAGATGGTAGGGCCGTTGGGGAGTTCCTGGGGCAGGCAGCAGTTGGAGAGAGGAGCCGAGGGTCCCGGGTGGCCGTGCCCAGTCAGGGCAGTTGCAGTGTCTGGGTCCCCAGGGAGCAGAGCTGCACTTGTGGCAGTTGGTCGGGCCGTCAGGGAGTTCCTGGGGCAAGCAGCAGTTGTAGAGAGGAGCGGTAGAGCCCTGCCGGCCACACCCAATCAGGGCAGTTGCAACGTCTGGGTCCTCAGGGAACAAAACTGCACCAGCGGCAGTTGGTAGGGGCATCGGGGAGTTCCTGGGACGAGCAGCAGTTGGAGAGAGGAGTTGTGGGTCCCTAGCGGCCACGCCCGATCAGGGCATTTGCAGCTTTTGGATCCTTGGGGAGGAGAGCCGCACCGGTGGCAGTTGGTAGGGCCATTGGGGAGTTCCTGGGGTGGGCAGCAGTTGGAGAGGGGAGCTGTGGGTCCCTGGTGGCCGCGCCTGATCCGGGCAGTTGCAGCGTCTGGAGATCCCTTGGATCTCCTCCGAAATCAAAATTTGTGCAAGTCACGTGACTTTGCTTGGGCCAAGTATAAGTTATTCCTCTCCCCTTCCTGATCTTTTATATTACAGGGCCTTGAGAAATAAATGCACTAAGGCTGTACAGGCAGCAAAATCTTATTATTTCAGATCCAGCCTCCAGTATAACTTTTAACTCACCAGTCAAATTCTGGAAAGTATTCCTCCTTTTTTTTTTTTTTCTCCATAGAGCTTTTTGCTCTCTGTTGCCACCTCCCACCTGCTTCAGCAACGAGGAGACATAGCATTTTTCTGGTGTTTTCTCCCCTAGTCCCAGGACCACAGAACATGGTAGTGCATCTCCGTGGCTCCGATGATGGCCGCTTCCCCCCACCCAGCCTAGCGCCGAGTCTCCTGCTGAGCTTGGCGCTACCACCCAGCCTCCAGTCGGTGGCAGCCAAGAGCCTGGGAGACTCCAGATCCCTCCCCAGGAGAGGAGAGCTGCCTTTCAGGAGCTCAATCCAGCTCCACCACGCCCCACCCAACCCAGTCGACGGGCAACCCGAGCTCGCTCCCGAACCCGGGTCGCTGGCATGGCGTCCAGTGCCTCAACCCTCAGCACTACCAGGCCGGCTCTGTCCTCAACTCTTTTTGACCCTCTGCCCCTGTCTCCTGTCCTCAGAGTTAGACACCCCAACATCTGACATGTCCTCTGTTGCTACTCATTTCAGTTAGTTTTTCACAACTTGTCTCCCCCCACCCTTACTGTTTACCTCCTGCTCCTTTCCCTGTCAAGCCACACTGGGTTTCCACTGCTTGCCCTCTCCTCCCTTAATCAGTCCAGGTCCAGTCCCGATGGGCTTGATCCTAAACTCCTCTACATTTCTTCTCCTGCATCTGCTCTTCCACTCACTCACTTGCTTAATTTCTCATTCTTCCTTAGCTCTCTTCCTCAGTCCTGGAAGATTGCAAAAGTTATTCCGATTCGTAAGTGGGGGGACCCCTCTTCTCCTAGAAACTACTGCCCTATTTCCTTCCTCCCCATCCTTGCTAAATTGTAAGAGAAGCTAGTCTACTCTACACTTCTTGACTACTTCACCTCTTCCAGTTTCCTCTTTCCATTTCAATTTGGCTTCTGGAAGCATCATTCCACTGTTTCTTCCCTGCTGCATATCACAAACTCCATTCTTTCTGGAATGGGTCAGGGACATATCACAACTGCTATTTTCATTGGTCTGGCCAAAGTCTTTGACTTAGTGTCCCATTTGCTCCCCTTGGATAAGTTGTGCTTGGCAGTCTCTCATCTTCTGCTACTGACTGGTTCCGATCCTACCTAACTTGCTGCCAATAGTTGGTTCAGGTTGGAGGGGTGTTATCGCCTCCCCTCTCTATTCAGGCTGGAGTCCCACAGGGTTCTGTCTTTGACCCCATCCTGTTCTCTGTTTTCTTGAATGATCTCCCTCTACCTGTGTCGACTCACATATACACATGTATGGAGATGACACTATCATCTTCTTCTCCAGTCCTTCTACAGCTTCAGTTGAAAACCTACTCCAACAGGACTTCAACAATGTACTGTGCTGGTTCCTTTCAGCCATCTCAAGGTCAATACTAACAAACAGTCTGTGACCTTTGGTATCAGCCAGAAATTAGCCAGGCTCTCAAGACTTCCAGTCTTTATGCTGGATGGCTCCCCTTTTTAAGTGGTCCCATCCTTCAAGTACCCCGGTGTGTGGCTTGACAGTAAGCTTGACTTCTCTGACCACATTGATGCTATCCATGTGAAACTCCACACTAAACTCGGTGCCTTGTACTGTGACAGAGAATGTTTATCCCTGCCTGTCTGCCATGAGCTGGTCTCCAAAATGCTGCTGCCGGTCTTTGATTACGTGGCATGACAGGTGGAGCAAAGACTTGCAGCCTGGCAACATTTTGCCTCAGAATTTTGACCTAATACTGGTTTGCCCCTACTAGATGTTTGCCGTAATGCAGCGGCTACAACTACGAGGTGGCCTCGTTTATCACACAGCTGCCTTCTGCATGCTTACCCATCCCCCTCCCAGTGGATGTAAGGGTTGTTTTTTGCCTGTTGTCACATTACGGAAAGTGTCATTAGGCTTAACGGCTGCAACTAGGTGTCATTGCACTGGATGTCCTTGTACCAGTTGTCATGGAGCCCCTTTGATTATGCTGAAGTCATTTTGTGATACTGCCCCCTCCACAACCACCCTAGCCAGACTGGACGCCCTGTGCAATGCCTTCTGTTGTTTTGCGAATAACTCTCCTCCATGTACATACCACTTTTCAAGCTATGCCCCCCTTTCTTTCCTCCCCCTACCCTCGCGTCACCAGTTACGCAACACTTCCTTCATCTCCAGGTACTGGTTTGGCACCCTGCCCTCCTATCTAACCTCACTTCTTTCTCCAAGCTCTCCAGCTCCATGCTCCCTCCGCTCAAGGGACCAGTGAACCTTCTTCACTCCTCACCCCTTTTTCTCTGCTGCTTTACTATTACTCTAGAACCAGCTCCCTCACTCCATTTATCATTCTACCTCAGTAGGTTCCCTCAGGCACCAGATGAAACTCGTTATTCCACCCACCTGCACCTGTTTTGACTGATTGTACATTGCTTGATACCAATCGCAATTTACATATGTGCTTATACAACTTATTTTGCACTTCATCCTGTTCTGTGGGGTATGTATTTTGCTATTTGTCTGCACTTTAATTGCTTTATGTAAAGTACTGTAATGTTGTCTGCTCCTGTAATCCTTTCCCCAGATCACACTTGGAAACAAGCCTCTGCTTAGTGTGCATTTCCCAGTTACCAGTTTTCAAATAAATAAATGTTTTGATGTGAACGCTTTGAGAATTCAGTTATTGTTTTAATCTCAGTGAATGTAAAAATTGCACCATCCTTTATATATAGACATCAAGAGTTTACTCTGTGAACAAGGCGCTGTACTTGGGTGGTAGCTTGGATATTTTCTCCCATTCTCTTCTGATTTCCTCTCCCCATTCCAGTCTGGTTTCAGGAAAGATCACTTCACCATCTCCTCCTTGCTGCGTGTAACTGATCATATCCTCTCAGGGATGGATCAGGGCCACATCATGGCAGCAATCTTCATTGATCTGGCTAAGGCCTTTGACTTGGTGTCTCACCCTCTCCTGGAAAAACTGGGTTCTGCAATTCTCTCTGCTCCTGCTGTCGATTGGTACCATTCTTCTCATGGGCTGTCTTCAGTCAATACAGGTAGGTAGCATTCAGTCACACCATCTTCCCAGCCAGGTGGGGGTCCCACAGGGCTCTGTCCTGAGCTCCATACTCTTTTCCATCTTCCTGAATGACCTCCCTTCAGCCTGTGCCAACGTGCATACTTACATGTGTACAAATGACATAGTGATACATATCTGGCCACTCCACTACTGATGTAGGTCTGCTTCAGCAAGACTTCCATAACGTCTTAAGATAGTTCAGTCAAAATTGCTTTGGGTCAGTGCTAAAATGTGATTCAGTTTTGTAATTTTAGTTACAAAACAGTTGAACGTCATTTCTGTTTCTAGTGTAATTTTGTAACCACTGTCTGTATTGTTTTGCTGTATTTGTTGTTTCCTGTTGATATGGAATCTTTCTAAACAAGCTTATAGCTCAGCGGTATTAATCCGAGAATTGAATTGAATAAAAAGCAATGTCCATGACTTTTGGTACCAGCCAAAAACTGGCCAAACTCAATCAATTCCCACTGTCTCCACCCTGGATGGCTCCCCACTTAAGTAATTCTTTCCTTCAAGTACCTCGGTATGTGGCTTGACAGCAAGCTCAACTTCCCTGTCCACATCAACGCCATCCATGCCAAGCTCTGACCTCTACGTGGTGCCTTGTACCAAAATAAAGATTGTCTTTCCCTACAAGTTCGCCGAAAACTTGTCACCAAAATGGTGCTCCCTGTCTTCGATTATGTGGACATGGTCTGTGGGTCTGCCCCTCCACCTCCCTAGCCAGATTGGATGCCCTTAGTGACTCCATCTGTCGCTTTGCAACTAACACACCCTCTCGTACTCATCACTGCTTACTCATCACTATCCATTCTTCCCGTTTCATCTCGTTCCCAGATGCACTGTGCCTCCTTTATATCTAAATACTGGTTTGGGTCCCTTCCCTCCTCCCTTTCATCACTACTCTCCATTGCTCTCTCTGCTTCACGTTCCCTCCACTCCAGGAACCTTTGCATTGCTGCGTCCCCAGACCTCAGCTGGAAACAAGCCTTGGCTCAGTGTGCCTTTACTTGTCACCAATCTTCAGATAAAAAATATGACCGAGATTTCCTTTAACTATCAGTATTCTTTACTGCATCATACAGAAATATTTACATGTATGATGAAAGTACATACATTTTTCAGTTTCCCCACTACTACCTCAAAAAGGCATTAGATGGTCTGCCTTAAACGGTGCCCTCATATGCACTGCCTGTTTAGCAGTATGTTTTGCATGTAGGCATGAACAATCTGAGTAAGAGGAGCAGAGTGGAGATGAAGGCAAGCGTCCATGCTGTAGGGCAGGTAGCGCGGGAATAGGAGGGGCGATAACCTTCTCAGAGGTATTACCACAGAAGTACCCTTGATTATTATGCAGTTGAGAAACCTCACATTTGCATAGACCACATCAATTAGGGGCACTGGGTACATAATGTGACTAGATATGTCAGAAATGATGCAGTATTAAAGGGGAGCATTGATGAACCATGCTCATCATAGTGTGAAAGTCCTTGAAAAGTTGTTTAAATGAGGTATTAAGCTTACTTGTAGCTGTTAGCAGTCCAGAGCTGTCCCTGACTGTCTGTCCCATATTGCTACTTTGCCGCTGTTTCTAAAACCTTTTGATGTCACTGACAGTCAGGCAGTGGCAAGCCTCACTGTAGTCAGGCATAGGTTGATCGTCCGTGACATCACCAGGTTCTAAAATTGGTGGCAGTGTAGTGTCAGAATACAGCAGACTTAAGCATCAATATCTTAGGACTGTTGTCAGGTAAAGGGGAGCCCATTACCTAATTTAAGAGCTTTTCATGTTTTTTTCATACTATAGTGGCAGTGGATCATGAACATCACCCTTGAAGTATCACAGGTACCCCATGGTAATTGTATCTTGCTGCTCTTCTGACGAGGTAGCAATTGTAAGTGAATGTCTATTGTGATTAAAACTGTTGCTTCATATGAAAAAAAAGTATAGAACATAAATGAATAGAAACAGACTGTAGCCATCCACTCCTTTTAACAGCTTTTGAGTAGATTTAAATCTGCACTGTATCTGTTACCTCATGTTCAAACATCTCATTGAAGGTGCACTCCACGAGAAACCGCATTCAGCAAGGCGAAGAGCAGCTATGGCATTTACTGTTAAGAGGTGGTCACATGCTTAGTTCTCCTGGCTATATAAGCAGCGAGCTGAACATTAATGAAACACTTGGTGGGGAAGGGGGACATTTTTATGTCTGTTTCAAAACAACTTTCTAGGAGCGTGGATATGTTGTTTATCCACACTTCTTGGCATGTCCCCTTCCACTTTAAATCTTGACGGAAGTCTTCAAGCTGGCTCCTCCCACCCGCCCAAGTGGTATATACCTCCGCTCCGCCCCATGACACCAGATCTTCCTTTCTGCTGGAAGATACAGGTTCCCTCATGCTCTCAGCATATCGTAGGCCCTGAATTTCAAATTGTCATTTTTATCGAAAATTAAACTCATTAGAGTTAGCAGTCGCGCTTTCGCTATCTCGACTATGGAGGGAAAATCATCCCCGGATTTCTCCGGTGCCCCTGCAGTCAAAAGATGTCGTGTACCGATCCTCACCTCATGTGCGAAGCATTGCCTAGGTGTCGGCCATGACACATCGACATGCAGTTTTTGCCTGGCTTTCCATCCCAACGTCCTGGACGACCGCAAGGCACGCCTGAAACTGAGGAGACCAGAGAAAAGAAACCTGCCGATGGACGACCGGAGGACACACCTGAAACTAAGGAGACCAGAGAAAAGAAACCAGCCGATGAAATCGAAGGAGGCTAGGTGGGCGGTTTCCGCAGCCACGTGCTCCGCCAAACAGCTGTAACAGATGAAGGCCTTTGAGGAGGAAGCAGCTCGCGCTTCCGCCAGTCGAAGCTTCTTCGTTCCACTTAACCTAGGCTCCACCTTTACGGGCTCCTTCAGGGAGATGTGCCAGTCTCTCCCCACTCGGGGTGAGGTGCCCTCAGGCTCGCACTCCTCCCATTCTCGCAAGAGGGAGAAGGACCCGGTGTCTTCATCCCGTTGGAGACTGTCTTGGGACCGGGAGAGGTTCGAGTCCCAAAAACGCGCAGTCTAGACCTCTGTCGAGATCGTGACCTCGGCCGCTGGCTTTTCGGACCTTCTGTCTGGCCAAGGAACTGAGGAAGTGGCCAGCAAGGTCGAAATTATCCTTGACCCCTTGTCGCCGGCTGTGCCTGACTTGTTGGAAAGGACTCCAGTCCTGGTCCTTCCGGATGAGGAGACCCAACCTGCTGGTGTCCCCATCAAGGAACCGGTCCCGGACCCCCAGGTCTCACCAATCCTGGTGTCTCCCGATTGACCGAGACGGCCTCCCCGATCTCGGTCTTGGTCCAGGACCCCCTCGGGTGATCGAGAAGGAGCCATAAGTGCTCAAAGAAGAGGCAACGCCACAGGTCCTCATCCTCCTCAGATGAGGAGAGACTCCGGCGGAAACTCCGGCAGCACTATGAAGACCTCATGGCAGCAGCAGCTGATCTTGACTGGGCAAAAGGCGGCTCCGCCGCCTACCCCGGCCATCATTTGGCTCTCGCCTCCTAGGCCGAAGCTGACCCCTCCAGAACCAAAGCACTCTGCTCCTCCATCTGTGGGGCCTGCCCGTCTCCTGGTTAGGCCTATCTCGGTCTCTCCACTGATTTGGGTGGAACCACCACCTAAACAGCCTGAGGGAGGGACGTCCTCGAAAGAGGACCGACAGGACACCGGGCTTCCCCGAAGTCTGTCGATAAGTCACCCCGGACCGCCCTCGGCAGATCGAGGGTGACTTTGGCGGTGGACCGCTCTATCACGACTCTTTGGACTCTGACATCACCGGCTTGCACTCACATCCCGGGGATAATGAGTCTGTCGGCGCAGGGATGGAGGAAGGCCCATCCTCCTTCCAGGGCATTCTCCGTTTCTTCTCCGATTCCACCATAATGTGCCTGGAGCCTGTCCAGAAAAAGGTGGAGTACCCTCTCACCGGCATTCTTAAGAGAGGGGATACCCCGATGGAGGCCTTTCCAGTGGCTGAGGCCATTGTTGGCCCGGCCCTTGAATTTTGGCAGCGTCCTGCCTCCTGCCCAGCACCATCTGCCCACATGGCCCGCAAGTACACAGTGCCCATGGGGTCCCTTGCAGGGTTCACAGAGCACCCTTCAGCCGAGAGCCTGGTGACCACCTCTGTGATCAGGTGTACTGGTAGTTCGGCCAACGCTGACCAACCCCCGGACAAGAGTCCAAAAATATAGACCACACTGCCCACAAAGTCTATGCGGCCTTCTCTCTGGGCCTTCATTAGGCCAGCTCGGCTGTTATTATGGCACACTTCTCTCATGCCCTTCTGGGGTCATTGGACGAGGTCATCCCTCATCTCCCAGCGGACATGCAGACCATGGTCAAGCAGGTCCATGATGTTGCAAGACAGCAGCTCCAGACGGCCTTGAATATAGGAGATTCCTGTGCCCACTCGCTGGCAGCCGCAGTGGCCTCTCGCCACAGGGCTTAGCTGAGGCGTTCCTCCTTCAAGGCGGATACTCAGCATAAGCTTGCTGACGTGCCTTTCCTGGGTACCGACTTGTTCAGTCCGGGAATGGCCAGTCACCTTTAGCATATAGAGCAGTCCAGTGCCACCTTGGATGCTATTTCTGCCAAGGGTTCTTTGGGCAAGAACCAGCAGAAGAGAAAGAAGAAGCCATTTCGGCACTCTTCCCCTGCGGTCCAGCAGCCCTCCTATCAAGGAGGACAGCAGCATCAACAGCAGCAGCAGGCTCAGGCTTGGTGCCCTCGGCCCAAGCAGGGTCCTCAGCAGCCCCGTAAAGGAGGCCGAGGCTCAGGTCCTGGAGCCGCCTCCTCCTCTTCTAAGCCTGCTCAGTGACGGGTTGGGGGTGGCCACCCCTACACCCGTCACGCCAGCTCTGGGTCCTTCCGTTAGGGGTAGGCTCCGCCACTTCCTTTCCGCCTGGTTCGCTATCACTTCGGACAGGTGGGTTCTCGAAGTGGTCGGTCAGGGACTGCCTCTGGAATTCGAGCAGTACCCTCCCAGCCGAGCCCTCACCCCTCGGAAGGAACGGATCTTTGCATGCACCCAATCGGCTCTTCGAGACGATGTAGCTCAGCTCCTCTGCAAGAAGGCAGTAGCTCCAGTGCTGGATCCTCCAACAGACCCAGGCTTTGTTTCCAGGTACTTCCTAGTGCCCAAGTGGATGGGGGGTTGGCACCCCATCCTAGATCTCCACGACCTGAATCAATATCTCAGGTACCGCACCTTTCGGATGGTCACTATGAACCAGTTCATACCATCCCTGGAGTGAAACATGTGATCTTACTTCGAGACGCAGCTCTTGCAGCAGGTTACACCATTAGGACTGAAGCCGGCAGGCGTCAGGACCCCACGGAAAAATTCTAGCTAGCTATCTTCAGCGGGGACCGCCCCCGACGTCGGTCCCGCCTCCGATGTCAGGCGTGGTACAAAAGGGGGCGGTCCCGCCAGATTCCCCAGTTCTTTCCCGCCGTCGACTGGCTTGTCTCGACCCTTCGGTTACAGTCTAGCGCGCGATGCGTGGTTTAGTGCTTCTCTTCGAGAAATTCGATTTTCTTCAAGCAAGACCTTTGCTGATGTCCTCTCCGACCTCTGGTCACTCCTCCAAGTGTGCTTGCGGGAAACAGATCCCCTTCAAGGACCCCCACACAGCCTGCATTAGGTGCCTGGGCCCAGACCACGATACCCGGGCCTGCTCGTCCTGCCAAGGGTTCAACAGTCGTACCCGGATCTGACGTCAGAAGGCCCTTCAGGCTTTTTTGTTGGAGGAAAAGCTGAAGACCATGTCCTCCAAGGGGGAATCATCTTCTCAAAAATCCCACAAGATCGGAGAAACGAGGAGAAGGCCCTTCCAGGTCCCCTCCAGGGCTTGAGTCACGCAGCTCGGTTCTAGTCCGACCGCTCTCCCTCCAGGGCCAGCTCTCAGCCTCCCCCGGCTGCGGTAAGGAAACCTTCTTCTCAGGCCAAGTCCGCCTGGCCGTCCTCGTCTTCCTCCAAGGCCTTGGCCAAGTCCGGGGAGCGCCATCATCATCATCACAAGTCGGGTTCCCGCCCTTCGGTACCCGACGTCAGGTCCTCTTCTGTGCCTCCTCGCAAGACGCTTTAGCTCACGCCCATAAAGAGACCTGTGGACTCACGCGCACGACCGCTGCCGTCCATACCTCCTGAGCCGCGTCGGCCAGTCGACCGCCACTGGCCAAACCATCACCTCAGCGGATGCGGTGGGGGACCAACGTCCGCCTCCTCCTGAGAAGAGGTCCTGACGTCTCCGACCGCGCCGTCAGGAGACTTTAACTGAGGAGGACTTAACGCAGCCCGAGGACCAGGAGGCGACCCCGGTTCGTCCGAAACTCCCAGGGAACCTCCGTTACCAGAGCCCTCATGGAGCCGGACGCGGACCTGGACGACCGCCACCGCGCCCGGCCGTCGCGGGCCTTTCTTTAGCGGAAGTGAAGGACTTTCACCTCCTGGTGGACACCATAAAGAAGGACATGGTTCCCACTGTTCCTCCTCCTCCGGTTCCTGCACCCCCTTCGCCATCGGGGTCGGCAGGCCGTTTACCTTCTCCCCGGGAGCCTAGATCCCCTCCCAGGGGGAGACCAGAAAAACGGAGACCTCCGTCGAAATCTTCTTCTGGATCACCCAGCCCCAAGAGATCCAGGAGACACCGACGTTCGCCTTCGACGGAGGACACGGGATCAGACTACTCTGCCTCTAGATCCCCATCTCCACTCTCCATCCCTTCTCCGGACCCACGTGAGATGCCTAAATCTCCTCTGGATGATCCTTCGTTCCTTGATATTATGAGACATATACAAGAGAACATGGGAATGGGATGCAGAAGAGCTAGACCCCGAAAGGATACGCCTTGCCAAATATCTTCGGCAGAAGGACCCCAAGCCTGTGGTGGTGCCACCCTTGGTTGACACTTCGTGGTCGTCACCAAGGCAGGTGGAAGCGCCCACATTCGCCTCCCGGCGATGCCAAGAAAGCTGATCGCTTGGACAAGGCTCCTAGAGAAGACCAGTACTTGACTCAGCAGCCTCCAGGCCGACTCGGTCATCACAGCCCACATGACCGGTCACAGAGGGTCAAAATATTTGAGCACCCTGCCACCGACCCAGAGTCCAAGCAGTTGGGCTGGGTAGGCGACGATGCCTCCGCTACCCGCGCCATCAGATCCTTGAACTATTTAACCCACATGGTTCAGTTCCAGAACGCTTTGAGGGAACAGAGTCTGGAAATGGCTGAAAAATTGCCTGAAGGTGAGCAGAAGGAGGAGATGCTTCAGCTCCTCCACACGGGTTCAGACGTAGACCCAAGTGCTACGAGCCCATGGATACCTGCTGACTCATCGGCCCGAAGCAGCAGCTTCTGGCGATGCCTCCGGAGACGCCTCCTGGTCAGCTGTCTCTGTTTTACCCTCGACGCCCAGAAGAATATTATGGACGCCTTTTGAGGGAGAAGTCTGTTTGTAATCCTTCGAGAAGATCATTACCAGACTTCAAGAGGCCGGAAGGCGGTAAGGTTGGTTCAGGCCATGTACCGACTCCAAGCTTGGTTCCTTTCTAGAGAACCAAAGTTTCTGTGGTGGGCGGACGAGAGGCAGCAGCCCCGGCCCGCTGCACATCAGAGGGCTCCGGCTCAGAGCCCAGGGTAAGCAGCCCGCCAGCCAAGGTCAGCTGCTCTCCTAGCTGGCCCAGCCAGCGGCCCATCTGCCGCCACAGCCTGACTCCTTTCCGGCCCCGCCTCAGGATCAACGGGAAATCATGGTCGGGGTCGCATTGAGAACTTCCTGCCGGGATGGCAGGCTATAACCACCGACAGGTGGGTTCTTCAGTTGGTCAGTCTAGGCCACTTTATAGAATTCGCAGAAAAGCCACCCTCGAGGCCTCCTTTGCTCTCCCGGTATCCGGGTCAGCACAAAGCTTTGATCTGGCAAGAAGTACTCGCGCTCCTGCAAAAGGGAGCGATGGAGTATGTCCCGGAGAACCAGAGAGGACAAGGATATTATTCCCACTTCTTCCTGGTTCCAAAGAAAACAGGGGACCTCCTTCCGATTCTGGACCTCAGCAACCTCAACGTGTCGGTCGCCTACAAGAGATTCCGTGATGGTGACTCTTCCGGTCTTATTCCATGCTGAAACAGGACGCCTTTTTAGCGGCTCTCTAGACATGCAGGACGATACCTGCATATCCCATGGCTCAGGCGACATGCAGGTTCCCGCGCTCGAGTTTCTCGACCACCACTTTCAGTTCCGAGCTCCGCTCGACTGTCATTCGCACTCATGGTCTTTACCAAGTGCATGGCAGTCGTGGCAGCGTCTCTGAGGAGACAGGGCCATTATGTGTTCCCGTACCTGGACGACTGGCTTCTCATGGCCGCCTCCAGAGAGGCGTTGCTACATGCGGTTCAGAGCACCCAGGACCTGTTCTGGTCTCTGGGCATCCTCATAAATTACGAGAAGTCTCTTCTGGTACCATCGCAGAAACTGCAGTTTATAGGCGCAGTACTGGACACTGTTCAGGGAAGAGCTTTTCTTCCGGACGACAGAGCGGAGCGCATCAGATCCCTCATAAGGGATTTATCGTCGAACAAGATCGGACCTGCCAGGTCGGTCCTTCGCTTGCTCGGACACATGGCTGCGTTACCCTACTGTCCCTCGCAAGGCTCCACATGCGGGTAACTCAGTGGATGCTCAAAGTGCAATGGGACCAAAGGCAAGACCACTTGCAGCATCCGGTCAGAATCACGAATTCCGTGATTCGAGACTGGCAGTGGTGGCTAGTCCCAGGGTCGCTGTCCACAGGCGTCCCGTTCGTAGCGCCGTCCCCGGAGGTAACCCTCACCACGGACGCCTCAGGTCTTGGGTGGGGGGCACACCTGGACGGGGTAAAGTCCCAGGGTACGTGGACCCCGATGGAAGCTCATCTTCATATCAGTGTCCTAGAGATGAGAGCGGTTCTCTATGCCCTGCAGGCCTTTCAGTCAGTAATCCCACCGTGTACTCTTCTGCTTCAGACAGACAACACGGCGGTGATGTATTACCTCAACAAACAAGGAGGCGCACACTCCCCCCTTTGCAGGGAAGCCATGAGGGTGTGGGATTGGGTAATCGGACACGGCGAAATCTGATCACTGTGCACGCCCCGGGTGGACAACACGATTGCAGACAGCCTGAGTCGATCCCAGGCCAGAGTCCATGAGTGGGAACTTCTTCAAGAGGTAGCAGAGATCTGTTTCTTCGATGGGGAATTCCAGAACTAGACTTGTTCGCATCCCCATCCAACGCAAAACTGCCCAATTTTTGCTCGCTAGATCCAGGGCCTGGTGTTTTCTGGCGAGACGCGTTATCCCTCTCCTGGGCGAACAGATTCCTCTACGCTTCCTCCCTTCCCGCTGATCTAGAGAGTTCTTCTCAAACTGCGAGGGAGCACGACTCATGATCCTGGTGGCCCTGCTTGCCCAGACAGATCTGGTTCCCTTTGTTGGTGCAACTATCTCGGGAACCCCCGCTCCCGTTGCCGCTCAGCTCCCACCTCCTGTCTCAGGAGAAAGGTTCACTTGTCCATCTGGACTTACGTTCATTGAACCTGCATGCTTGGCTCCTAGAGACATAGCCATCTTGCATCACGGGGTCTCGCAAGAGGTTGCAGAGGTCCTTTCTGCAGCCAGAAAGCCGGCAACGCATGCGACGTACGCCATGAAATGGCCCTGTTTTGTTTATGGTCACGAGCACGCGATTTTTCCCTTTTAGGTTGTCCTGTGGGAGTAATTTTGGATTATCTGCTCTCTTTCATTCGGGTCTAGCCTACTCCTCTATTAAGGTGCACCTCTGTGCCATTTCGGCCTATCACCTCCCGGTGGGACATCGTACAGTGGCTCAGTTGGACGCCTCTCGGGAATTTCTTAGGGGAGTGTTACACCTTAGGCCTCCTATTAGGGACCCTGTGCCTCCATGGGATCTGCTCTTTGTCCTGGAACAGCTCACGCTTCCCCCTTTGAACCTGCCGCGGATTGCGAGCTACGTTTTCTGTCGTGGAAAACGTTGTTTTTAGTTGCTGTTACTTCAGCGAGAAGAATATCTGAACTTCACGCTCTTATGTGCAAAGAGCCTTATTTAGTTTTCCACCGGGACAGAGTATCCCTGAGGACAAACCCTAAATTTTTGCCTAAGGTGGTCTCTTCACTCACTCTGAACCAGGATATTGACCTACTTCCCGAGTTACTCGAATAGAGGAGAGGCTCTGCTTCACACCCTGGATGTTCACCGCAGCCTGAGGTATTACCTCAACAGAACTAAATCTTTTCGTAGTTCTGAGCAGCTTTTCGTTTCCTTCTCTGAGAGAGTGATGGGCCAACCCGTATCCAAACAGTCCCTTTCTCGCTGGCTTGTTCAGTGTATTTCTTACTGTTATGATATAAAACAAAGCCCCTCCCGGCACAGTCCGGTCATTCTACTAGAGGTGTGCCACTTCCTTGCAGCACTCAGAAACGCTCCACCTCTGCTATATGTGCTGCAGCCACTTGGAGTTCTGTGCATACCTTTATCAGGCATTATAGTCTGGACACGCCTCGCGTAAGGGCTGGTTTCGCCTGGTGGTGCTACAGGGTCTCCTGTCCTAGGTTCAGGACCTGGAATTCATTTCCTATTTTCCTCCTCCCGAATTTCTGGCAGCGCTACTGCTTGGGAATCATTCCTATGGTGTAATCTGCTGCAAGAGCTGTGTCTCAGGTAAGATAGTACAGTTACGTAAGAACTTACACTGTAACAGTAGATCTTCGAGAACAGCTCTTGCAGCAGGTACCTTCCGCCCACCTTCCCCTTGAGGAGGCATGGCCCAGTCCTTTCTGAGCAGGATTTATTCCTTTCTGTCTTCTGATGGCGAAACCTCGGTCTCCCATTTCGATGTCAGCCTGCGCCGGAAGTCTCTGGCGGAGAACTGGGAATCTAAGGGACCGCCCTTTGTACCACGCTGACGCCGGAGGCGGACCGACGTCGGCGGTCCTCGCTGAAGATAGCTAGCTAGAATTTTTCCGTGGGGTCCTGACGCCTACTGGCTTCAGTCCTAATGGTGTGACCTGTTGCAAGAGCTGTTCTCAAAGATCTACTGTTACGGTAAGTTCTTACGTAACTGTACTTTCTTGGAGCGTGGGTATGTTGTTCATCCACACTGTCTGGCATTGTCCCTTTCCCCTTTAAATCTTGCCGGAAGTCTTCAACCTGGCTCCTCCCACCCACCCGGGTGGTAAATACCTCTGCTCCGCCCCATGACGCCAGATCTTCCTTTCCGCTGGAAGATGCAGGTTCCCTCGTGCTACCTTGCAGGTACCGTAGGCCCTGGAGTCTAATTGACGGTTTTCGCTGCACTTACTCGCCTTAAAACTGGTCAGAGTTTACGTTTCGGATATGGAGGACAAGTCGTCCCCCAAGTTCCACCGGTGTCCTTGTGGACAGAAAATGTCTCGCACCGATCCCCACCTCTCATGTGGTTCTGTTCACTGGATCTACAGGACGCATTCTTTCACGTCCCAATCCATCTGTCCCATCAGCGGTCCCTCCGCTTCAGGGTCGAAGGGACCCTGTACGAGTTCTGAGCCATGCCGTTCGGCCTGTCATTGGCCCCTCGGGTCTTCAGATGCATTGCAGTGGTGGCGGCCCACCTTGGGCGTCGAGGAGTCAGAATCTACCCTTATCTCAACTGGCTTTTGGCAGGTTCCTCCCTTCAGGAGGTGGAGAGGTCCAGGGATCTGGCCCTCCAAACCTGCTCCCAACTCAGCCTCCTGATCAACGAGGCCAAGTCGGAACTCGTGCCCTGTCAGGTGATGGGCTTCATCGGGGCAGAGCTTGACTCTTGTCAAGCCAGAGCTCGGCTCCCGGCGGACAGGCTGGAGGTTCTCTCCTCCTTTGCCCAATCATTTCTGGTTGAGCACTCTCACCCTGCCTGGGACTTTCTGCGCCTTATGGGTTACATGGTGGCGTGCACCTCAGTGGTCCATTGGGCCCGGTGGCACATGCACCCCCTCCAGTGGGAGCTGGCCACCCAGTGGACTCAGCGATTTGGTCACTTTGACCAGCTGATCACTGTAACCCAGAAGATGTGGGACACTCTCCAGTGGTGGACCGTCCCAGACTGGTTGCAGGAAGGGATCCCATTTGTCTGCCCTGAGCCAACGGTCGTCCTTATGACTATACGTCTTTCATGGGCTGGGGAGCCCACATGGGGGACAACAGGGCCCATGGATTCTGGACCCCCGAGGAGTCCCGATGCCACATCAACCTGTTGGAGCTCAGAGCAGTCAGAGTGGCGCTGTCAGCTTTCGGTCCTCAGCTGCGGGGTCAAGTGGTTCAAGTCCAGACGGACAATACCACGACCATGTACTACCTCAACAAACAGGGCGGCACGCACTCCCGTCTGCTGTGCACAGAAGCGCTCCGCATCTGTACTCTCATAAGCCGATGGGAGGTGGATCTCCTAGCCATCCATGTGGCAGGAGCTTCGAACCAGCTGGCAGATGCTCTAGGCCGCATAGGCCAGACATCGCACGAGTGGTCTCTCCATCCAGAGGTAGCTTACACTCTGTTCTCCCGTTGGGGCAAACTGATGGTGGACCTGTTTGCCACCAGGGAGAACACCAAGCTGAGGCTGTTTCATGCCTGCCTCCCTCAGCAGGGCTTGCTGCAGGTTGATGCCTTTTTGAGGCCGTGGACCCCAGGCCTCCTCTACGCCTTCCCTCCATTTCCCTTGATCCACAAGGTTACTGAAGGTGAGGAGGGACAAGGCAAAGGTGATCCTGTTAGCCCCAGATTGGCTGCGCCAGTTCTGGTACCTAGATCTCCTCAGCCTCAGCTGCAGGCCCCCGGAGCGGCTTTGTACACGCCCGGACCTGATATCTCTGAACCAGGGGAAGGTATTCCATCCGGACCTTCAATCCCTGCACCTCACAGCCTGGTACCAGAGTGGCTAGAGTTCCAGGCTTTGGGTCTTTCCAAAGATGTCTACACCATGGTGGAGGTATCTAGAAAGGAATCAACCCGGAAATGTTATGCCTTCAAATGGAGACTATTTTCCATTTGGTGTCAGGGTAAAGGTCTGGACCCCTTATCTTGTTCTGTGGCTAACATTCTCTACTACCTTTGATCTCTCTCCAAAGGGGGTCTACGGTCATCGACCCTTAGGGTGCGTCTGGCAGTCATTTCTGCTTAACGGGCGCAGGCCAGTCAGCCATCATTGGCACAGGAGACAGTGGTCGGGTGCTTTTTCAAAGGCCTGGATCACATATCCCTGCCGGTGCATGAATCTCCCCCTCCGTGGGATCTGTTGCTGGTTTTGGCAAAGCTCATGGGCAAGCCATTCGATCCCATGCACAAATGTGAGCTTTCACACTTGTGGAAGATGGCCTTCCTGGTGGCTATCACGTCTGCCAGAAGGACAGGGGAGCTCCAGGTGCTTTCGATGGACTCCTCTTATCTGGTCTTTCACAGGGACAAAGTTGTCCTGCGCCCTCACCCGAAATTCCTTCCGAAGGTGGTGTCAGAGTTTCACCTTAACCAGGTGTTGACTCTTCCGGTTTACTACCCTAATTACACCTCAGGCACTGAGTACAGGCTCCATACCTTGGACCTGAAATGTGCTCTCTCCTACTACAAGGAGAAGACAGCGGAAATTCGTGGAGAGGTTCCCCAGCTGTTTGTCACCTACGCTGAAGCCGCTTCTGGCAGACCTGCAGCCAAAAGGACCATAGCAAGATGGATTACATCATACATAGGTATGTGCTATGAGTTGGCGGGCAAGGAGCCTCCCAGAGGGATAAGAGTTCATTCCACCCACCATATTGCTGCATCGGTGGCTGCTTCCAGGGACATCCCTATCCAGGAAATCTTTCAGGCTGCTACCTGGAAGTCAGCAAACACCTTCCTTACCCATTACCACATCGACCTTGAGTCACACCGGGATGCTGGTTTTGGGGCCTCGGTTCTCCAATCTTTATTTCCTAAGTAGGTGGTGTGCGCCTTGCCTCCCTCCTCCCAGAGAACTGCTTGGAGTCTGCCAAGAAGTGTGGATGAACAACATATCCACGCTCCTAGAAGAACAAGTTACTCACCTGTAACAGTAGTTCTAGAAGTGGTATATGTTGTTCATCCACACACACACGCGACCTCCCCGTCTTCGGGCGCACAACCTTGCTTCCAGCGTGCTAAGATCTGGCAACATGGGATGGAGCTGAGGTATATACCACCCGGGTGGGTGGGAGGAGCCAGCTTGAAGACTTCCAGCAAGATTTAAAGTGGAAGGGGGACGTGCCAAGAAGTGTGGATGAACAACATGTACCACTCCTAGAACTACTGTTACAGGTGAGTAACCTGTTGTTCTGAGACAGACCAAACGGGCTCATTAATGTTATTATAGGCCTTTGTGGTGTCACTGTGGGAGGCAGTGTGACTTAGTGGCTAAAGCCCAGAAATGTGAACCAGGGCACCCAGGGGTGTTTTAAAGAGCTGCTGATACCTTCTTTTGGTTGAGACAGGCAACTCATGTAAAGTACCCGCCTGCCCCAAGACCTAAACAAGTCTTATTTTGAAATCTTAATTAAGGAGTGAGCTCTTGCAACTGGTATCACTGGTAGGGCTGAAGCCAGCAGGTGCCAGGACCCCACGGAAAATGTCTAGCTAGCAGTATACAGCGGGAGACCGCCCTGACGTCGGCCTGCCCCCGATGTCATGTACCCTATAAAGGGGCGGGCTCCCAGCATCACCTCAATTCTTTTCCCACCGTCAACCTGTGCACGATGGCTCCACGGATGCCTTCTACTGAGATCGACCGCCATTTTGATCGTTGTGGCAGGGTTGAGTAGGACCCTGTCCCAATCGTTAGTTTTTTTAAAATTTTTTTTATTAAATGGTTTTTATTACACTTATGTCAAGAGTACATTTCATACATTTCGTTATATTGTCACGTCTTAAGTTTCATGTGTATTATTGACAGTTTTTTGTAATTCACCCTGAGGTTTAAATGGTTGATATAAAGTCTTATGCATCCTATTAGTCAGAGACCATATGGAAGGTAAAGCTCCAACTCTTTTCTGTTTTAGTTCACACCTTAAGTTTTGTTTACTCCTTCATTTCTAATATAACCAAATGAGTAATCTTCTTGGACTAAGTCTCCATCACTCATTCACACTAGTGGGATAGCGCCGGAGTTGCTAGGACCAAGCGGGAGCCTAACATTTTCAGAAGGATTGGCACCAAGACAGGACCATGCATGTGCAGCACAGCGAGACTAGCTCGTGCAGGCTATCTCGGCGTCGACCCTCCAACCGCCTCAGTTCCTGTCAGCGTGGCTCAGTTGGTAGCACATCCGCCTCTGGACCAGAAGGTCATGGGTTCTCGTCCCACACCGGGATTGGACTTGCACCTAAAAATCACTGGCATCCGAGTGCAGTATTGGGGGGTGCTGTACTGCTGGAGTGTGCCGTCCTTCGGATGAGATGTTAAACCGAGGTCCCTTCTGCCCATCCTGGTGTTGTCCTGGTGGGTGTCCAGGTGGAAGTAAAAGAACCCAAGGCACTCTTCGCAAAGAGCAGGGAACATTCCCGGTGTCCTGGCCAACATTCCCCTTCCCATAAACTGGTTCATGCAATTATCCAGGCTGTGTGTAGGTGATGATGTGCGATGTGGCTGCCACCACACACTGTCACTTCACTATCAGTCTAGCATTGCTTGTAAAGTGCTTTGGGATACTGTGTATGAAAAGCGCTATATAAATGCTGATTCTTTTTCTTCTTTTCTTCTGCCATAGAGTGCGCTTGGATGTCGACGTCGCTCGTCTGCCAGAGTCAAAGTTTTCGTCTATACGACAGCAGCTTTTCGCGTTTAATTTAATATTTTAGTAGTAATTTCTTATTTTTATGAACAAGAAAAGATTATGAAGAAGAAGAAAAATAAATTATTTCCTGCCATCAGCTGAGTGCCCTAGACGGTAGCAGTGATGGTAGGATGACTTCATTTTGGGGTCTGACAGCGGACAGTCCTGTGCTCGGTGGGGGCTACAAATCTAAGCGGTTCAGGGATCCGCTCCGCTTAACCTCAAGCTCTTATTCCTCGTTGGGGGAAGAAGAATCTGTGCCGCTCGATGTTGCCCTTTGGTACGTCTATACGAGGATTGTTTGTCTGGAGGGGCGATAGGCCTGAACGACTTTGATGGGTTCCCTTTGTCCCGCTCCTAATGGCTGCATTCTCGACTCCGAACTCCATCTCTGTCCTCGTTGGAGCTCCGGTGAGCAGTTTCACCTCTGGGCCGCTCCTGTTGACCAGGGGGTTCAACTTCTTCAGTTTTCCTGGCTGTGTTCCTGATTTCGTGGCCTCCGGCTCTCGGAGCCGTTGGACCGGAGCCGGGTCGATTGGATCAGGATGAGCATGGTGCCTTCGCCATCGTGTCAACCCCTCATGCCTACCCACTCTCCCTTTTCCATGCAGGGGCTGGCATGGGCACCACCTTTTTCCTTCTCCTCTTCTTTTTTCAGAATTTCCATTGGCATTTTCCTTCGGCTCGGTGTCTTGGTCGGCCCCGTGGCTCGATGTCTTGGTCGGCACCATGCCTCGGTGCCTTGGTCTGCGCCATGCCGTGTGCCACTGTGGGTGCTCTTGTTGCTGCCGTTGGTTGTCGGTGCCGCTAGTGGTGCCACGGGTGTCTGGGTGGTGCCATGCGCCCGCTGCTGGTGCTGAGCGTCCGCGGGCAGCGCCAAGGGCACCCATGGGTGTCGAGGGGTGCCCTCAGGTGCCATTGCTGCATGGGTGCGGGGGGTGCCTGCGGGTACCGCTGCAAGTGCCTTCGGGTATCGCCCAGGTTGGCATAGGCACTGCTTGGTGCCCTCCTGTGCCTCAAGGGGTCTGGTTCGAAATATCAACATCCAAGAGATCGACAATAAAAATATCGACTCCGAATTACCGACGCGATTAAATGATCGCTTTCACTGTTACCGAATGTGAAAAGCACTACAAGTCGGGTTTCAAGATGCCTACCGATACTGATAGACACAGTAATTCAAAACATTTATAATTACTTCCAACCACTCTCGACCCATCACTGCATCACTGTTAATTTGATGAGGCATTTGCAGGCATTAACATTCCTACAACATCAGATCCAGGTGCATCAAATTAGCTTCCAAAATGTGAGTGTTTTTAGGGAGCTGTCACAAAGTCTTAAAAAATCTTCCAAGTTGATGATCCGGTGGTCAGCATGTCAGTGTTTAGTTGCCAGATCTCCTGTAAAGTTAGCCATGTCTTGTAAATACACAAGAGCTCCCAAAAATAAAGTGCCACTTTATATTTTTTTAAGTGATGGCCAGTCACCTGATTAATGAATTGTTTTACACCCCAGAGTGACATATTTCTTTCTGTGCATTTGTTCTCCTTTTTGTTAGGATTTAGAACCTTTGCCAAAACAGCAGAAGGATCCAAACCAAGCCTCGCTTTCCTGAGCTGAAACATCATAAATAAAGACTCATTGTTTTTACATTAAAATAGCAGTTTATCTTTCTTTGATGCCATTTTCAAATTGTCTTATTGTTCCTTTTGAGCGGGGGTTGATATCAAATATTCAGATACATTGGAACTTGAAGTTTGCTCTGAAATGCTAGAATTGTGTCCAACTGCCTTTGTATTGCGCTTTAAGCATTTAATGTACTATATGACATCTGTAATATTATGCTTTGCATCTTTGGGGCTCAGTTGGGGTCTTAAAAAAGAAAGTTACACTGTGTAATATTGTTAGCAGCTTTGATAACAAATGTGCTGTACCAGCAGTATGTATATATTTGGCAGGTTGGCATTGACAGAGCAGTAGCTAGGTAATTCCATTTATTTTGGGGAGGAGGCAATGAACTGTATAAGACACTTACAGAAAGCAAATCCTATGCCTCTTCTTGTCAATTTTCATATGTCACTCCAGTGTAAAAGCATCGTTCGTTCCGCTGACATTCTGATGCGGTTGGTATTTATTATGTCAGTATTTTTGATGTCGATATCAGTAATGTGTCGGTATTTCGACGTCGATCAAGTTCGTGTCGATATTTTGATTGTCGATATTTTGTACTGCTCCCTGCCTCAAGTGATGCTGGTGCTGCGGGGTCGCTACTGGGTGCTGTCTGGCAGAACTGGTGACACATTTTTCCTTTTCGGACTTCTTCTCCACAGAACTTATGGCAGGATGTTTTCCGCAGAATGAAGTCCTGTTCTGCGGATTATTTTTTCCACACATCTTAGTGAGTGGCAGTCTATGTGGGATCTTGTCATCCAGCGGTTTTCTGCTGATGGAACTCTGCTGTACTGCTCCGCTAGCGGAATCTCTCATTCCGCTCAGCAATTTCTCTGCTCCCTATGTGGTATCAAGCTCCTAGACATCCTTCCTGGTGGCGGAGTCTCTAGTGGCTCTGACCTAGGCCTCTCTTAGAGGTCCTTCTGGGGTAGAAGTGCATCTAGATGGGTCGTTCCCTATCCTTCTGGTCAGTAATACAGCAGATGACTCATTTTATATACTGAAGGGCATGTCCTCTCTATCAACAGTCATAGAAGATCTTTTCAGTAGATCTTACTTAGAGAAGCCCCTGTTGCAGCAGGTTACACCATTAGGACTGAAACTGGCAGGAGCCAGGACCCTATGGAAATTTTCTAGCTAGCAGTATTCAGTGGGGACCGCCCCCGACGTCGGTCCCGCCCCCGACGTCAGGCATAGTACATAAGGGGGCGGTCCCCCAGAATCCCCAGTTCTTTTTTCCGCGTCGACTCACCAGCATCGGCCTCTCGGTCTCTACCTAGCGCTGTGACTTAGAACTTCAAGAGTTTCTCCAAACTGATGTCCTCTCCAACTCCTTCACTCAAGGGACACCTTTCCAAGTGTGCCTGTGGAAAACCGATCCCTTTTAATGATCCTCTTTCCTCCTGTGTGTGGTGCTTAGGCCTGGACCACGACACCAAGGTCTGCACTTTCTGCCAAGGGTTCAACAGCTGCACCACGATCCGCCGTCAGAAGGCACTTCAGGCTTATCTGCTGGAAGAAAGACTTAATAGGATGGACCAAGAACCTTCCTCCTGGGCGATTCTTCTTCCAAGGCCCATAAACACCAGGAGAAAGCAAGGTCCAGATCCCCGAACCAGGCCTCAGACTCCCGTAGCTCAGGCTCCACCAGGTCGGACCGCTCTCCCTCCAGGGCTCGTTCTCAGCCCCCTCCAGTCAAAGTCCGAGCCTCAGGTGGCTCTTCGACTCTCCAGCCCAACAAGACTTCAAGGCCCTCGGCGTCCTCTACTCCCTCTCGGGCCTCTTCCAAGTCTTCAAGGCCCTTGGCGTCCTCTACTCCCTCTCGGGCCTCTTCCAAGTCTTCAGAACGCCACAAGTCTTCCTCATCGACCCGATGTCGGGACCCCGACTCCAGGTCGGTCTCCCAGACGTCCAGATCCACCACCCAGGAAGACTAAGGACCTGACGTCCCTAAAGCGGACGTTGTACCCGATGTCTGCCAAGCATACTAAGTCGGGCAGGCATTCGCCGAGGCCGCAGGCACCAGACACCAGCCGGGCGATCGCCGGACCCGAAGACGTCGGCGCCCCAGTCACTGGTGGACACCGGTCACGGGGACTCAACGGAGGAGGACATGACGCTGCCCGAAGACCAGGTGGGCGACACTGAGGATGCCAGGCTCCCGAGAGAACCTTCTCCCATCCCGGAGACACCCGAGGACCCGACGCCCGACCCCGGCAACAGACCACCGGTGCTAGGCCCATCGTCGGTCATGAACCTGCAAGAAGTAAATGACCTCTCTACTTTCTGGTGGGACACCGTCCGGAAGGATGTGGTCCCTGTAAAACCTCCTCCTCCTCCTACTCCTTCATCTCCTACGGCTTCTCCTCCACCACAGGGGCCAGCAGGACGACCACCAACCTCTAAGGAGCAGACTCCACCTCCCAGGGGTAGATCCAAGGATCGGAGAAGGCCTCCCTCAAGATCTCCATCAGGGTCTCCCAGCCCCAAGCGACCCAGACATCGGTGGTATACTCAGTCGGGGAGGACTCCCAATCGGATACCTCAGATTATTCCAGATCTTCTTCTCCACTCAGCATTCCATCCCATGACCCACATGATCTTCCCAGGTCTCCTCCGGATGATCCCTCTTTCTCCGAGATCATGAGGCACATCCAGGACAACATGGGATGTGACGCTGAAGACCTCGACCCCGAAAGACAGCGCCTCGCCCGTTATCTTCGGCAGAAAGACCCAAAGCCTGTGATAGTGCCACCCTTGGTGGACACCTTTGCGGACATCACCAAGGCTGTGCGGAAGCGTCCGCACTCCACTCCGGCGGTGCAGAAGAAAGCTGACCGCCTGTACAAGGCCCCGAGAGAGGACCAGTACTTCGCTCAACAACCTCTGGCAGACTCCCTGGTCAATACAGCCTCACATTACAAGTCCCAAAGACCGCAACACATGAGCACACAGCCACCAGACCAGGAATCCAAGCAATTGGATGCCCTGGGGAGATGCATGTATGCGGCTGCTGCATGCTCCATCAGGTCCCTGAACTACCTAACTCACATGGTACAGTTTCAGAACGCCCTATGCGCACAAGGCCAGGACCTGGTCGATAAGCTTCCGGATGGTGATCAGAAGGCGGAGCTCCTAAACCTTCTCCGCACGGGGTCTGATGTGGTTACCCAAGTACTACAAGCAGCATACGATTCTGCGGACTCGTCCGCCAGAACTGCAGCTTCAGGCATCTGTCTCCGGAGACGCTCTTGGCTCCATGTCTCTGGCTTCACCCCGGACGTACAGAAGAACATTCTTGACGTCCCCTACAGTGGCAAAGTACTGTTTGATGAACCCTCGAAGAAGGTTATCACCAAACTCCAGGACGCTGGTAAGGCAGTCAGATCTGTATAGGCCATGTACAGATCCAGGACTGGTTCCTTTCGTAGGAACCAGAGCCGTTTCCACGGCCGGCAACAAAGGCAGCAGCCACATTCCGGCCAGCAACAAAGGGGCACCTTCCAGCGGAAAGCCCAGGCTAAGTCGTCCCCAGGCAGAGCCCAACGCTACACTAAACCAGCCCAGCCTGCAGGGACCAGTGCTGCCACAGCATGACTCCTTCCTGGCCCCTGGCCCTCCTCTGGATCAACAGGCACAAAAGGTCGGGGGTCGCATCGCTCGCCACTTTTTAGGGTGGCAGTCGATTCCCACCGACCGGTGGGTTCTCCAGTTGGTCAAGAAAGGTCACTTCATAGAATTTCTTGACCACCCACCGGCAAGACCTCCCCTGCTTTCCCGTTACGTGGGTCAGCACGCCCTGCTTATACAGCAGGAGGTGCTCGCGTTCCTGGGAAAAGAAGCGATAAAGCATGTACCACGGAACCAGAGGAGTGCAGGATATTCTCACTTCTTTCTGGTTCCCAAGAAAACAGGGGACCTCTGTCCGATACTGGACCTCAACGAGTCGTTCCTGTACAAACGTTTCCACATGGTGATCCTCCCAGGTCTGATCCCCATGCTCAAGCAGGGCACCTTTCTAGCGTCCTTGGACATGCAGGACGCTTACCTGCATATACCCATTGCTCAAGCACACAGGAAGTTTCTGCGCTTCGAGTTCCAGGGCCACCATTATCAGTTCCGAGCCCTCCTCTTCGGACTGTCATCGGCACCTCGGGTATTCACGAAGTGTATGGCGGTCGTAGGGGCGACTCTGAGGAGACAAGGCCACTATGTGTTCCCCTACCTGGACGACTGGCTTCTCATGGCGCCCTCCCAGGAGGCCTTGATGTCCGCCAGCCATTATACTCAGTCTCTGTTCGAGATGCTGGGCATCATGATCAAACAAGAGAAGTCACGCCTGGTTCTGTCACAGGCTCTGCAGTTCATAGGCGCAGTTCTGGACACCGACCAGGGGAAAGCTTTTCTTCCCCAGGACAGAGCGGAACACATCAGATCCCTCATCAGGGACATTTCGGCGAAGAAGACCGTTCCTGCCAGATTGGTCCTTTGCCTGCTCGGACACATGGCTGCAGCCATTGCAACAGTCCCGCTTGCTCATCTCCACATGCAGGTCACCCAGTGGATGTTACGGGTCCAGTGGGATCAAAAGCAAGACCATCTGCAACTTCCAATCCAGATCACGAAGGCTGTAATCCGGGATTGGCAATAGTGGCTAGATCCGAAGAATATATCTGCAGGGGTTCCCTTCATTGCGCCGTCTGCGATTGTGACACACTCCACAGACGCCTCAGGGCTTGGATGGGGAACACACCTCGATGGTGTCCAGTCTCAGGGCCTGTGGACAGCTCAAGAGACTCATCTCCACATAAATATCCTGGAAATGAGAGCAGTTCTTTACGCCCTGCAGGCCTTCCAGTCGGGGATTCCACCGGGTACTCTTCTGCTACAAACAGACAAATCCGCGGTGATGTATTACCTCAATAAACAAGGAGGCACCCATTCCTACCTGCTTTGCAGGGAGGCCACGAGGGTGTGGGATTAGGCTTTGCAACATGACACAAGCCTCATTGCTGTTCATGTCCCAGGAGTGGACAGCGTCATTGCAGATGGCCTGAGCCGATCCCAGGCCAGAGTCCACAAGTGGGAATTACTCCAGGAGGTAGTAGAGGATCTGTTTCACAGATGGGATACACCAGAGTTGGACCTTTTCGCGTCCCCATCCAACGCAAAACTGCCCAATTTTTGCTCGCTAGATCCAGGGCCTGGTGTTGTCTGGCGAGACGCGTTGTCCCTCTCCTGGGCGGGCAGATTCCTCTATGCCTTCCCCCCTTTCCGTTGATCCAAAGGGTTCTTCTGAAACTTCGCAGAGAGCAAGCGACGCTGATACTCATCGCGCTATTCTGGCCCAGGCAGATCTGGTTCACTCTACTACATCAGCTATCCTGGGAACCTCCAGTGCCTCTGCCAATCAGCTCTCACTTGTTGTCTCTGGAGGAGGGCTCTTTGGTCCATCCGGACCTTCGTTCGCTGAGCCTGCATGCTTGGCTCCTAGAGACAGCCATTTTGCGACACGGGGTCTTGCAAAAGTAGCTGGTGTTTTGATGGCCATGAGAAAAATGGCCACTCATGCTACTTACGCCATGAAATGGTGCCGTTTTTGCCTATGGGCTCAAGCGTGGGAGGTTTTGCCTCTAGACTGTCCAGAAAAGTCGGTCTTGGACTACCTCCTGTCTCTTTTTCAGACAGGCTTGGCCTACTCCTCGATCAAGCTACACCTCTGTGCCATCTCAGCCTATCATTGTTCTATAGGTCAGTGCACCATATCTCAGTTGGACACGGCACAAGCCTTACTGAGAGGCATTCTCCACCTTAGACCTCCGATTAAGGGTCCGATTCCGTTATGGGATCTACCCTTTGTCCTGGAACAGCTTATTGAGTTCACCCTTTGAACCAGCCGAGGATTGCGAGCTAAGTCTTCTTACTTGGAAGACGTTGTTTTTAGTTGCCGTTACCTCGGCCGGAAGAATTTCTGAACTTCATGCACTTGTACAAAGAGCCTTATTTGGTTTTTCACCAAGACAGGGTATCCCTATGGACTAATCCCAAGTTTTTGCCCAAGGTGGTCTCTGCTCTCACCCTTAATCAAGACATCAATCTACCAGTGTACTTCCCTAAATATTCAAATCGAGGAGAGGCCTTGTTGCACACCCTTGATGTGCATAGGTGTCTCTGGTACTAACTAACCAGAACCAAACACCACTGAAACTCGGACCAGCTTTTTGTGTCCTTTGCCCACAGGATGTTGGGAGCTCCTGTTTCCAAACAGTTGCTTTCCAGGTGGCTCATTCAATGTATTACATTCTGTTACCAGAAGCACAACAAACCTTTACCGGGTGCGGTCATGGGTCATTCCACAAGGGGGGTGGCTACCTCCTTTGCGGCCCTAAAGAATGTATCCATCTTGGCCATCTGTGCTGCAGCTGCTTGGAGCTCCATGCACACTTTCATCAGGCATTATAGCCTGGATATTGCATTGAGCCGAAAAGCAGGTTTTGGTCTAGCAGTCCTTCAAGGACTTCTGTCCTAGGCTTTGGTTCCATTAAGGATTTCTATCTTCCCTCCTTCCAGTGGTGTGGGATTTCCATTATTGCTTGGGAATCAGTCCTAATGGTGTAACCTGCTGCAAGAGCTGTTTCTCGAATTAAGATAGTACAGTTACGGAAGAACTTACCATAATAGTAGACCTTCGAGAACAGCTCTTGCAGCAGGTACTTTCCCTCCCACCATCCCCGCTGGAGGTAGATTCTAGTCTCAACATCCTTCTCCTAGGATCAGGTGTTCTCAGCATCTCTGACTGCCATTTGATGGCGGATCCTCAGTCTCCTCTTCTGATGTCATCCAGCGGCCGGGAGTCTCCGGCGGGAGAACTGGGGATTCTGGGGGACCGCGCCCTTATGTACTATGCCCGACATCGGGGGCGGTCCTCGCTGAATACTGCTAGCTAGAAAATTTCTGTGGGGTCCTGGCCCCTGCCGGCTTCAGTCCTAATGGTGTAACCTGCTGCAAGAGCTGTTCTCGAAGATCTACTGTTACGGTAAGTTCTTACGTAACTGTACTTTCCTCAGTAATGGGTCCACTATAATATTTCAGACTGCGTCTGTGGATCATACAGTTCTGAGTCTAGACCTTTTCAGTCGTCAAGACAATTACACTCTGTGGAACATTCTAATTTAATGGTCTGGAGCCACTCAGGCTCTTTCTCTCTTTTTATAGGGGCATATAGCCCCCTTGTGACATTGCCCCTTCGGTGGCTTCTACAGCTGTGATCATTAGTCCGGTCATGATTTCAGTATGGACGCTCAGGCTCCTCCTGCATTCAGATGGAGAACATCTTCGTCATTTTATATCAGACAATCCTTGCGAAATAGCAACCCAAAAGCCTTGTTAGGCTCGGACTAAAAAAAAGAAAATTTATCACAGCACAGGGTCTAGCAGAAATTACCCGATACCACTCTTTTGAATCTGGTCAGGGTCCACCTCAGCCCCTGAGGCGCTAGTCTCCAGAGTACGGTAAAGAGTACCTGACTTCTTTCCCTAGGGGGAGTCCAATCCAGCAGCGGTATAGGTCATCTTTTTCTCCAAGAGAGATTTCTTTGATTCAGAGACATTTCCTAGACCTAGGCGGCGGCCCAGTCTGTTAATTCCCCTTTCTTTTTATCAGGCTTTCTTCTCTTGAGCAGAGTCTCGCCGAAACAGAAGCGACTCTCCAGCGAGTCAGAACTCAGGTTTCTACTTCCTTGCTTGCTTTAACTTAACAGGTGATATACTCCTTCTTAACCGAAGGTCAAGTAGGTCTTTTTCCTGAGGTAGCTTCTCAGATATTCACACCTTCGGTTCCTGCACACTGGTTCCATGCCAGTCACTCACAAAGCTATCCTCTCCAAGTGCGTGATGGAGTTATGATGTTTGTTTTTCAGCAAATAAACTAGACTCCTTTCCTACCCCCTTCAGGGAGGCCAGAGTGAGTAGTGCCTCACCGCATTGTCATTGCCGCTTTGTCACTTTCAACGTATAGGTTAGCCCTAACTTGGTCCTGCTGCTTCCCCCCTCAACGCACATTTGCCTCTATTTGCCTTAGAAATCCTACCCCTGTTTTTTTTCTGTTGGAATGTTTTTCCGCAGTGGAGACGTCCTCCCGTACATTTTCCTCTCTTCCCTGAGTTCAGAGGCTGCTGCTGCAGTTGTACACACAGGAGCAGGATAATTCTTTTTGGAATATAAAGTGGGTAGGATCTGTTTCTACTAGACCGCCACAAGAGGCTTCTAAGTCATGCTTTGGGCTTCCATCAGGAGGGTTTCAGTGACTGAGTGAAAACCCTCCTCCTTGATACGCTAACCCCACCTGCACCTTCTTGCTCACCTCGTAAGGGGTTCAAGTGTGTCTGGACCTGTTGCTTGTTTTCATCTGCGCTTTTCGGTCTTCCCTTAACAAGTAGACTTTACCTCTGTTTTCTTAGCTCTTGTTGTCCTTCATGTGAGATTAGTACATGTCATTGACACTATTAATTTTGGTCCTATACCAAATCGTGAGGCTGGGTTCTCACCACTCTCCTAGAGTGGTTGCGGTTTCCTGGCAGAGTTCATTTTTGTGTCCATTGCAGTTGTCTGTAAAGTGGTGTTACAACTCAAGCACTTATCTTGTTAGCATTATATTCTAGATGCTCTTTAAAAGACAGGTGTTTTTATTAGCAGGACAGTCCTTGGCTGTCCTTTCTGAAGTGAACCCTATCTCGTCCACCCTACTCAGAGTTGTTGGGTTTAGCTCAGTACTCTCCCACTAGTGAGAATGAGTGATGGGGACTTAGTCCAGGAAGATATGGAAATTACGTATTTACCGTAATTATTGATCTTCTTGGACAGTCTCCATCATTCATTCACGTGCCCACCCACCATCCCCTGGGTTCACTCATTCTCTTTCCTGGTCTTCATGATCCTATGGCTCAGACTGAGAAGACATTATTCTTTGACCCTTCTTGCAAGGGCCATCTGGGCAATCTCAGGCCCAGAAACTCGGGATGAGTTATTTTCATTAGTTATGCTGCACCTCCTTGGTCGAAAAGGTAATGAGGCGGTTCGCCAGCCGGAGGGCTTCGACACTGAGATAGCCTACACAGGCACGAAGCTAATCTCGTGGTGCTGCGCATGCGCGGTCCTGTCTCAGCGCTGACCCTTCTGAAAATTTTAGGCTCCCGCTTGGTCCTAGCACCTCCAACGCTATCCCGCTAGTGTGAATGAGTGATGGAGACTGTCCGAGAAGATCAGTAATTAGGGTAAGTACGTAATTTCCACGTTTCCTCTTCTCGGTTAACTCCTCCTTCTTTAATTAAATTTTCCTTCCTTCAGATTTTTGGTAGTTGTTCGATCATCCCCCCTGTCACCTTCCCCACCAACTCCACCAAACTTAAGGACAGGAGTGTGGATCCACCTCAGTATGATAGAGAACCCACTTCTGCCATCTCATCATGTATGTTGGAGCTTTACCCTGAATTGTAGCATTAAGATTTTCTATTTCATATAATTCAGGTGTGGTGGATCTCCATTCTACTACTGTTGGAATTATACTGGTCATCCATCTACGAGTAATGGACTTTTTGGCCGCCAAAAGACTGGGAGGCAAAAGATTTTTTTTTTCCCATGCAGGGGAATGGCCTGGAAAGATCCCTAGCAGAACCTGTTCAGCTGTCAGTTCTATCCCTTGTTCTGTTAATTTGGTTAATTCTATTTGTAAGGATAGCCAAAAGGGCATCAAATAAGGACTCTCCCAGAATGTGTGCCCCAATGTCGCCCTCAGACATCCACACTTTCGCCAGCATACTCCGTACTCTTCCAAAAGGAATTTGATCAGGACTGCCGGGGCTCTAAAAAAGCAGGAACAACACTTCCACGCAAAATCTCTCCAAAATGGAGAGGAAGTGATTCTAGCGACTACAGCTGATCCTCCATTCTCCATGGTTATTTCAAAGTGAGATCTTTGTTCCATTCCTGTAATGGATTCAGTTGATTCCTTTGTTCGCTTCTCAATTCCCTATATATTGTGCCTATTAAATGCTTACACAAGTTCCCCCT
The DNA here is from genome assembly GCA_016271365.2 of Neoceratodus forsteri. NCBI lineage: Eukaryota > Metazoa > Chordata > Ceratodontiformes > Ceratodontidae > Neoceratodus > Neoceratodus forsteri. Next base: position 310,664,220 of record JADMNL010000025.1, read on the forward strand.
TATGGCTTCCATAAATAATTTGAATAATTCTGGAGTTGGATCTTGAATTTTGGGTTGAATTATTCGATTTCTGAGTATATGGTTACTGACCTGGAAATAACAGAATAAATCTGGTCTGCTAAGGCCATATTGAGACTGTAATTTTTCAAAGAGGAATATCCCCTGAGGGGACAAAAAGATATGAAAGGCCTATTCTTCTCCATTCCCGGAATGTGGAGTCCATATATAGGGGTGTAAATGAATCATCTTCTGATAATAATTGAATATATTCGTATATAATACGTAGTGGTCCCATTTGTCTCAAGCTTCTCCAACATTTATAAATTTGAGCTGTAATACCTGTTAGGGTAGCAGGTAACAGAGACCTTTCAACAGAAGAGAGAAGAATTTTTTGATATCAACAAATCATTAAGATGAAATTCAATATCCCTTCCAAGGGCCTAATAGGATCTCCATCATCCAGAGATCAGGACTATCCTAAGGAAAGACGCCTAGAGTATAATTTAAAGTCTGGGAGGTTAAACTCTGAGCCAGGGACAATTTAAGAACCGATAGTCGTATCCTAGGATGTCCTTATTCCAAATGAACATGGAAATTAACTGTCCCATGATTTAAAATAATAAGTTGCTGGTAAATAGTGTATATTCTGAATTGGATAAAGTAATCTAGGTAGTATATTCATTCGACCTATTTCTATCCATTGGTGGAAGAGGGTAAGAAAGGTGGCCCATCTTTCCAGGTCATTTTGGATTATAGTCGTGAAGGGTTCATAATTTAAAATCTCCAATACTTCTGGGTTAAGAGTATTGTTAATTCCTAAGTATTTTATTTTGGTAGTGTGCCATTTACATGGGTATTATTTTCAGTCTTTGGGTGGCGATAAAGTTAAAGGCCAGGATCTCTGTTTTTGTAATATTTAATTTAAATCCCACCAGTTTCTCATATTGTTTCAATATTTGCCAAGCTGATGGCATTGATTGAGATGGGGATAACAGGGTCAAGAGAATATCATCTACAAACATATTTATTTTATGTTCTTGTTGTGCCATTGGAATCCCCTCTGCAGAGCCTACTTTCCTCAGTCTTACCACTACTGGTTCCAAATATAATGCGAATTGGTACGGTGATAGGGGGCACCCCTGCCTTGTGCCCCTACTTAATTTGAACGGTGAGGATAGGTTTCCATTAACCCTCACGTAGGCCCTTGGGGAACTATATAGCTTGTTAAGAGTAGTGATAAATAGAGCCGGAAAGTGAAAGGCCTCAAGAATGCTCCACAGAAAATGGCAAATAGACTTGATCAAAAGCCTTTTTGGCATCTAAACTAATGAAAACAGATGGAATTTCCCTGGTCTTAATATATTCCTGTAATAGTAGAGTCCTGCAGATATTATCCATAGAATTCCTGTTTTTAATAAACCCTGATTAGTCAGATGATATAATCTTTGGCATTATGGATTCTAATCTAGACGCCCAAATAGCTGTATAAATCTTATAATCAACATTTAAAATGGAAATAGGTCTGTAAGATGCTGGGTCCGAATTATCTTTATTTGGTTTCGGTAGTAGAGCAATGGTGGCGTAATCCCACGATGGTGGAGGAGCTCCCATTTGGGCTACCTCAGCAAATAAAGTATGTAATTTGGGGGTGAGTTCTTTTTTAAGCATCTTATACCACTCGGGTATAAAGCTATCAGGTCTTGGGCATCTTCCAGAGTTCAGATTCGTGATAGCTTCCTGAATCTCCAGTTGTTTTATGGGAGCCTCTAAACTACGAATTTGAGTAGAGGTGAAGGTAGGCAAGATCACTTGGTCCAGAAAATCTGACATTTCTGACTGTCTGGGAGTTATTTCCGATGAATGTAGACTAGTTTAGTACTCTGAGAAAGTCTGCAAGATATGAACATCTGAATGGCGTGTCATACAGTATATGGATTTCGTAGCTTCAATATTGTGGAAGTATTTTTCCTAGCTCTGTGTTTCTGAGCCAATCTCCGAGCCCCCGGAGCTCCTCTCCATGGACCCTTTGTCTTAAATATATTAATGATTGTTGTATTTTGTTACATATAATTTTCTGTAGTTCTCTTTATAGAGCTTTTGAATGCAGGTATCTGTTCTGTTCTTTCCTTTCCTGTCTCTTGTCTGTCTGGTTGCGCAGCCAAATTTTCCTTGCAAGACCTAGAATTTGATAACCCCAACAGTCTCGCAATTCTTTTTCCTCTCACTGTATCTCAGTCTTCCCTTGCTGTTTGTCTCTTCCCCCCTTGCATATCTGCTGGTATAAAAATATATGCAAATCATTATGTGAAAATGTAACTGATATTAGGATCCCTTTGTTTAGACATTCTATAGTGTTACTGTTGAAATGTATATAATTATAGTTTGAGATGATTGCAGAAAGCTATTGGGAATGCAAGGAGTTAACCTGAGAGCAGTTTTTAAGCCCTTTTTCAGAAGCTGTGGAAAAGGGGCCTCAGTTCTGGGACATTGTGTTCTTGCTGCACCTGCCTGAAATTTACAAGAACATTTTAGAAAAAAACAGGATGCTTGCTAAGGAGGGGGGTTGCAAAGACTTCTAAGAGAGAGCTGCAATGTTTTAGGACACAGAGATTGAAGGAAAACTCAGATGTATAGAAACATAGAATTTGACGGCAGATAAGAACCGCTTGGCCCACCTAGTCTGCCCATTTCCCTACCTAACGGATGAGCTGCAGATCCTAGTTAACCAACAGCCTACTTCCTCCTACCCCCCACTAAAATTGCCTTATGTCTGTGCCATGCATTCTGAATTTCACTGTTTTTTGGACTCTACCAATCTCCTCAGGAAGTTTGTTCCATGCATCTACAACCCTCTGTGAAGAAATACTTCTCACATTACCTCTGAGCCGTCGCCCCTCTATCTTCAAATTGTGCCCCCTTGTTTTTGCACATCTCTTTTTCTGAAAGGTGCTACCCTCTTGGACTTTGTTGATTCTCTTGAGGTACTTGAAAGTTTCTGTCATATCCCCCTCTCCCTCCTTTCCTCGAGGCTATACATCTTTAGTTCCTTTAGTCTTTCTTCATATGTCTTATGATGCAGACCCTGGATAATTTTGATTGCCCTCTTCTGGACAGCCTTCACCCTGTCTATGTCTTTGCAGAGATGGGGTCTCCAGAACTGTACCGAGTACTCCAGATGTGGTCTTACCAACTGTCTGTACAGAGGGCCAAAAGCTTCCTGTTCTCTACTGGTGATGCCTCTCCCTATGCATCCCAGTATCCCCCCAGCCCTCCTTACTGCCTTCTCACATTGCTGGCCCACCTTTCAGTCATCTGATATGACTACCCCCAGGTCCCTTTCCATTTTTGTTGTCAGTATCTCACCCCCCATTGTGTACTCTTCTCCTGGGTTTTTGTTTCCAAGGTGCATTACTTTGCACTTCTTTGCATTGAATCCAAGCTGCCATACATTTGACCATTCCTCCAACCTTGCCAAGTCCCTTTTCATCCTTTCCACCCCACCTTGTGTATCAACCCTGTTGCAGATCTTTGTGTCATCTGCAAAGAGACATACTTTCCCTTTCAGTCCCTCTGCAATGTCACTTATAAAGACATTAAAAAGGACCGGCCCCAGTACTGAACCCTGCGGTACCCCACTAGTAACCCTCCTTTCTTCACTGTGGACTCTGTTTTACTGTTACCCGCTGTGTCCTGTTGTCCAACCAATGTTTTACCCAGGCTACTACCCTAGGACCCACTCCCAGGCTGGCTAATTTATTAATCTTTTGTGCAGGACTTTGTCAAATGCCTTGCTAAATTCTATGTAGGCCATGTCCACAGCCCCTTCCTGGTCTTCTGCTTTGGTCACCCAGTCAAAGAAATCAATTAGATTTGTCTGACATGACCTTCCCACTGTGAATTCATGCTGCCTTGGGTCCTGTTCCCCACTGGCCTCTAGGTTCTCAACAATTCTTTCCTTCAGAAATGATGCCATCATTTTCCCTACCACTGAGGTCAAACTGACAGGTCTATAGTTTCCTGCCTCTGTCTTGTTCCCACTTTTGTAAAGAGGAATCGCATCTGCCCTCCTCCAGTCCTCGGGTACCACCCCATTTTCCCATGATTTATTAAAAAGGGTAGTCAGTGGTGTTACTGGTTCTTCCCTTAGTTCTTTTAAAATTCTGGGGTGAATCCCATCAGGCCCCATTACTTTATCCACCTTCAGTTTTAAGAGTTCTTTCAGAACCCTTTCTTCTGTGAAAGGACTAATATCAACCCCCCTACCCAGAGTGCTTCTATTGCCCGGATTAGGTATTTCCCCCTGCTTTTCCATTGTGAATACATGCGGGGAAGCTCAGGTTTCTTTTCTATCACAATTGCCAAATAAATATTGAAGCACACCAAGCTGGCATCCTTTGTTTTCCCTTTCGTGCTTTTTTCGTCCTCCCCTTTTCCCAAAAGGACCTCTGCTGCTGCCATATCCTTCTTACAAATGCTTTCCTTTTCATTATATTTTGTTATGGCCTCCTTACTTACTAATGCAAAAATATAGACGAATTCCCCTTTCCAAATCTTTTCTTTTGTTGCCAGTGGCACATGCTCCCCTATCCTCGTACCCAGCATTCCTATTCCCGTCATACCCAGGCCCTCCCCTGCAGCAGTCCCTGCATCCATCTTGACCTCTTCTTCTTTTCCTTTCTTAATTTTAGCCAAAACCTTTTCAAATTGGCCCACCCCATCATCCCCCATTGTTCCCAACATTTGTTCTATGTACTCTTTGATGCTGCTGCCTATATTAAGGCCAGCATTACCTGTTCTTGGGGATGGCTCCAGCACCGCGGTGGGCTGCAGGTCCGGCTGGAAGATTATTGTTTGCTGGTGTCGGGAGGCATAGGTGGACCTGGGGGCAACCCAGGCTCTGGAGGATTCACTGGTTGTGGGGGCAGGGGAAGAGGCAAAGGCAGGGGGCCGGGTTCCGGGGTGGGCATAGGCAGAGGGGTAGGCTCAGGCACTGGGGGAAGAGGCAAGGGCTCTTCTGGTTCCCAGGGTTTTGGGCATGCCGGCCTTGCTGGTGGCCGCTTATAACCCTTATCCTTCTTCCCCTTCTCCACCTTCCGTTTCTCCCCTCGCCCCACCCTCATGTCCTCAGCCAGCTCCCATATTTTGTTAGCCTTGTCTGCCAGATCTACAGTAGCCTTATAAGCATCAGCTTTTGTCATCTTGTCTTTCTTTGGAGCCATCTTAAACCTTGATGCACCACGCTGCAACACAAATTCCAACAGTTATTCTGCATTAACATCCTGCCTTCGTGTCTCGCTAAAAGCTGCTATTCACTTACAACTTTTTTTTTTTTTTAGTTAAGGTTTTTATTGTTGTATTTTTTTGTTTGTTTGTTTTGAGTTCCACCAGTCACCTGTGTAATGAAGGCAGGGAAACTGATTAGTGCTCCCCCTCCCTTTCTTATCGCAGCCTCTCAGCCTTCTGGTGTTTCCATCTTCCCTCTTTTATATACAGTCATGGAAACACTCTTGCCTAATTACCCCCGTTTTCCTTTTATTTCTCTTCTTATTATATTTATCATAAAAGCAAACTCTTGAGGATAGCTGTAGCTTCCCATTTTTTTCTGTTCTCAACATTTCTGCACACTCATTAATTTGCCCACTGTTAAATGCAGTCCCTCATCCCTTAAATCATTCTCATCCACCAGTTTATACTTATAAATATATATACTCGCACACCTTTGGAAAAAAGTGACCCTTACCAGGTGCCTCCCCGTCCTACCCTTTTTCTACTATTAATCTTATTATTAATCTCTTTGGTCTCAATTTTGTGCATTATTCCTCCTTTCAGATAAATTCTTTTATATGTGGCCACAGTTTTGCTGGCTGCCATCCCCTGATTTTAAAAGGGGTGCAGCAAGCCCTGAGTCAAAATGGCAAACGCACCTTCCCCTTCTGCCTGTTCTCAAAATGTCTGCCTGTACTTTGCCAACAGAAAATCTTGTCCACCGACTGCGTGGCCCTTTCCCAGAATGGAGTGCTATGCAAGGCCTGTGCACTGCCCAGCTCCAGTCATGCAATTCCTTCATCCCTTGTTTATCCAGTGGTCCTGAAATCTACCATTTTAAACAACCCCCAACCCCTTATCTCCCTGGCCTTCCATGTCGAGTCTTCTTCTGCTTCCCACCCCCAAACCTATCTTTTGTCCTCCCCAGTCCAGAGCAGTGCACTCGCACCATTTGCTTCTTTTTCTCTTCTTTAAATCCTAGCCCTTTCCTTCCTGATCATCTGCCGTCAGAAAAGATAACTGGCCACCCATCTGAAATGAACACCACGCAGCTCCATCCCCCCACCATGTGGTGTCCTGGCCCATATCCTCCAGCCTGCCTCCGGCTCTGGCCTCCTCATGATCAAAACAAAAAAAAGCCACCTGCACCGATAACGCTACGTGGCTCCATCTCCTCACCGCGTGGTATCTGGCCTGTATCGGGTCATCACTTCAAGTAGGGAATGCTGCAAAGAAACTGGAGGTGAGCTGCCGACTGCTGCTGCTCTCTGCTGCAGCCATTCGCCCACCAACCAAGGATCACTCCATACTCCGGATAAACTGAAAAATAGCCCCTTAACTGCCGACTCTCTCTCCCCACTGAAAACGGCACCTCCTAATTAAACCGAGGACACCGACAGCAGTTCGGGTAAAAATTCCTTGCACTGAGAACACTTGGGCATGTCTCTGCTCCATGCCACCATCCATTTAGCCTCCCACCAAGTGAAAACAACATTGCTTTCTCCCTAAATCAGCCCCAAAGACAAACGCAAACCCTTGCATTCAAACAAATTCACCCAGCTGCTCTTTCTCTCGGCATCAGTTAAACGAAAAACAAATATCTTGCCCTCTTTCTTCTTTGATGCTGCTCACCAGTACTGCAACTTCCCAGCAGAAAAAATACCCGACGTCTGATTTAAGTTATTGAATTTATATCCCTACTGTACTGTAAACTGAAAAAAACTGTGAAAGACTAGCTCTCCAATTCTGAAGCCAATTGTTGGAGTATATTTACTTTTTTTTTTTTTTTTGAAAAGGTTGGCAATCTGAATGTGCTGCTAGATACATTTCCAAGTAGGTTTCTTCTCTGTTTGTTCTGCCTTTGTAAATAGTTATACTGGACAAGAATTCTACAACTGGTCCTGTTTTTTCCTATGCTTCCTGACCTGTGCCTCGATGACAGATGGTGTCAGCCTAAGTGGGATTATGCCGTGAATACTCTACACCAGGAGTTTTGTGCGTGGATACTGGTCCTAGTACCAGCGAAGCATAGAGAACGGTGTGGATTCTGCAGCAAGTCCAAGAGTGGTTACCAGGAAAATGGCAGCCAAACTAGCAGAGACAGAAGTCCAAGATGAGACTGTACAGCCAGCACCAGTTATGGAAAAAGAACAGAGAGTGACAGAACCTGAGCGCCTGGCTGCCTTTTTCAGATGGTGGGCTATACAACAAAAAGAGACTGAGAAGCAAAGAGAAAAAAGATCTTCAACGTTTAGAAGCATAGAGAAAAGAAATGCAACAACACAAACAGCCAGAGAAGAGCTGCAATGACAGGAGCAGCAGAGGAGAGAAGAGATGCAGCGACAGGAGCAGCAGATGAGGGAAGAGATGCAGCGACAGGAGCAGCGATGGCTGGGTGCCTTGCAGGCTGTCAAAGGCAGAGGATCTGGCACAGATCCAGACAAGCAACATAAAAGCCATTAAACTTACAAAAGTTGGGTCCTTCGGATGATATTGAGACATACTTGACAGCTTTTGAAAGAGTTGCTACAGCCTACCAATGGCCAAAGCAGCAATGGACAATCAGACTGGTACCCTACCTGACTGGGGAAGCCCAACTTTCCTACAGCAATAAGGACACTGCACAGTCAGAAAACTGACCTGGTGAAAAGCAAAATCCTGAATAGGCATGACATCTCAGGAGAGACCTACATGCAGAGATTGTGATCTCTGAAGTACAACTCAGCCGACAATCCTCGAGAAGTCTTCACCTGATTCTGAGAACTCCTGATAATATGGCTTCAACCAGAGGGCAAAACAGTCTCACAGATCGACACATTTGCAATGGAGCAATTCATCAACATCCTGCCTACAGGTGTGCAGCTTTGGGTAAAGGAACACTGGCCAGAAAGTGGGGAAAAGGCTGTTTCTTTGGCTGAGGACTACCAGATGGCCTGACAGACGCCACAGCAGCGAGGTAACAGCCAAGCACCAGTAAGACGCTCTTTTTCCCATTTAAGCTCCAAGTCTGATAAGAACTGTGGTGGGGGTAACAAATCTGTGCCCAAAGATGTTCTTTGCTATAACTGTAATAAGCCAGGTCACGTTGAAAGAAATTGCCGTAAGAAGAGTGACACTAGAGCAGATTTGTCCTTAGCAAATTGGAGCAAGTACTTGATGTGAAGGTGGGAGATAAAACTGTAAAGGGACTTACAGATTCAGGAAGCAGACAGACCCTAGTGCATATTGAAGTGCTGGGAAACAATGTCCAAGAGGACCAGGTACTGCTGTCATCTGCATCCACGGTGACACTCTATTATCCCACCACCCACGTGACTCTGACCATTAAGGGTGTGTCACAGCAAATGAAAGTGGGAGAAGTACCTAAGTTATCCGTACCCGTGACTATTGGAAATGACTGTCCAGGATTTACTGAGTTAATATCAGAGGAACTGAACCCTGCAGTTTCAGCAGCAGTGGGAGCAACAGCTCAGGAAAAGAAAATCTCAAACGGTGGGGACACTTTCCCTTTCAGTGACTTTGATTTGGATTTGTTTGAGAACAGCTCCAAGATCCCGTAGTCCAGAAAAGAAAGACGACGTCTGAAACAATAGTGGCAACAAAAGACTGATGGACGTAATGGGTTAAAATATGAAAATGCTAAAGCTAAACTGATAACTGATTGTGATTTTGTTTCAGAGCAAGCTAACAATGTTTTTCTCCAGGGTTATTTTGAGCAGCTGAGGGTGAAACCAAAACAGGGTGAACCAATGTTTAAAAAATGTAATGGGTTACTGTACAGAGTTTGGGTTAAACCTCAGAAACAGACAGAACAGTTGGTTACACCACAGAAGTATAGAACAGAGTTGTTGCAGATAGCACATGATGGTCCTATGGCTGGTCACTCAGGGAGGGATTGCACCCTTGCCAGATGGCTGTATAGATTTTACTGGCCTGGAATTCATGAAGATGTTGCTACCATTGTGATTCCTGTGTTGAGTGTTAGAAAGTAGCCCCAGTCTCTAGAAAAGTCAAGGTGCCCCTACCCTTGATAGATGTGCCTTTTGAGAGAATTGCAATGAATGTGGTTGGTTCTTTAGACAAAAGTTAAAAGGGTAATAGATTTATCCTGGTAGTATGCGACTATGCTACTTGATACCCAGAAGCAGTTCCAGTGTGTACTGCCACAGTTTCAAAAGTGGCAGCAGTGCTTGCAAACATTTTCAGCAGAGTGGGCATACCTAAAGAAATTATTACTGATCTGGGTAGTAATTTTGGTGCTGCATTACTTAAGGAGTTGTGCAGACTACTAGGTATCACTGCCACAAGAACCTCCCCCTGTCACACTCAGATGGTCTTGTTGAGCGTTTTAACCAAACCCTGAAACGCATGTTAAAAAGGTTTGTAAAAGGGGAAGGGAAAGATTGGGACGAATACTTGCCTTATCTACTTTTTGCTTACAGAGAAGTGCCACAGGCATCAACAGGGTTTTCACCATTTGAAATGCTGTATGGTAGGCAGCCAAGAGGGCCACTGGATGTGATAAAAGAAACGTGGGAAGATGACCCCACTCAGAAACAATCTATAACGTCTTATACAGTATGTGTGCCCTAAGAAAGAAGCTGGCAAAATATGTTGAAATTGCCCATAGTAATCAGGAAGAGGCCAAAAACCAGCAGAAGGTATATTATGACTAGGGGACAAAAGGAAAAGTTTTGAGCCAGGTGAAAAGGTTTTGCTACTGTTACCCACAACAGAAAATAAACTGGTAATGAAGTGGCAAGGGCCTTATACAGTGCTTAGACGTACTGGCATCGTTAACTACGCGATTGAGACCCCTGACGTGAAAAATCCTACTGAGATATACCATGCTAACCTCCTCAGGAAATGGGTGGAAAAAATGCCAAAAGCTGCTTTGCTAGTTTTACCAGAAACCGATAAAGAAGATATGATGTAGCGTATGATGGACTGGAACAAACTGTAACTGCTGATGCTGTAAAGGTGAATGTTTCCTTTACCTCAGAACAAACTGCAGAAATTCATTATGTGCTTAAGACATTTAACAGTACTTTTACTAAAGTACTGGGCTGAGCAAAAGGGGTCGAGCACATAATAGTGACAAGGAATGGTTGCCCTATTAGGAAAAAGACACAGGTTACCAGAGCGATTAAGAGCTGACGTTAAGGAAATACAAAAAATGAAAGAATTGGGTATCATAGAAGAGTCGAGGAGTGCTTGGTCATCTCCAGTGGTAATTGTAAACAAAAAAGAAGGGGATATTAGAATGTGCCTTGATTTTAGGAAACTTAATCAAGTGTCAGAATTTGACAGTTATTCTATGCACAGAATAGATGAGTTGGACAGACTGGGGAGTGCAAAGTATATCAGTACCCCGATCTCACCAATAATTACTGGCAAATTCCCCTAGCTAAAGAATCCAGAGACAAAACTGCATTTGCAACTCCTGTTGGATTCTATCAGTTCGCCACCATGCCATTTGGTTTACATGGTGCTCCAGCTACATTCCAGCGGTATATGGATGTAATTTTATCCCCTCATACTGGTGATTGTGCTGCATACCTGGATGATGTCATGGTGTACAGTCCAGACTGCAAAAGCCACCTGGAACACCTTCAAGCAGTTATCAAAAAGGCCTACCGGGTCATAATGTCACACATTTACTAGCGTACGACATTATGGCTAAACTGATACAGCATAGGTTGTAACCGCTAATGGTGCAATATCACGTATACAGCTGTACGCGGTATTGCACCAGTAGCACCATCCCAGGCAGAGGACATGAGCAGCTGCTGTGGCTCACAGGACTGAGCCACAGCAGCAGGAACCCAAGCGCTGTGTCTGGGACTGGGTTTGATTCCCGGTCCCAGAATATTTTATTTTTTACACTTTTGTGCGCTCCCATAGTTGACCCCTCCCCGGGGTTGAGAATCTTTAGTTTGGGGGGGGGGGTTCAGGGGGTGCAAAAGAAGACTTATGCCTCATGTCAGAAATCGTGCTGTATTGGCAGCGTGATTTTGCCATGAGGCATAATGTCTTGCAACATTATGACCCTGTGCCTCAAAAAGGCAGGTCTGACAATTAATCCTACCAAGTGTTCATTGGGCATGCAGGAAACCAGATATTTGGACTGTGTTTTTGGAAATGGAGAAGTCAAGCCAGAGAGTTCTTAGAAAGAAGCTGTAGCCAGCAGCCCTGTCCCTAAAACCAAGAAACATGTCAGGTCATTTTTAGGGCTGGCTAGTTATCGGAGATTTGTTCCCAACTTTGCTGAGTTAGCTACTCCCCTCACTAAGAAATGGTTCCCAAATAAAGTGAAATGGACCCCAGAGTGTGATGAAGCTTTTCAAGCCATTAAGGCTGCGTTATGTTCAGCCCCTGTTTTAAGAAGCCCAGACTTTGAGAAACCATTTTTGTTACAAACAGATGCATCAGAGGTAGGCCTGGGTGCAGTCCTGAGTCAAAATATAGATGGGACGGAACATCCTATTCTGTACATAAGTAGAAAGTTGCATGACAGAGAGAAAAAGGTACTCCACCATTGAAAAGGAATGTTTAGCAGCAAAGTGGGCCATGGAATCCCTTAAGTTTTATTTGTTAGGAATTGTCTTTGTACTTATAACAGATCACAATCCTCTCTGTTTGCTTAACCAAATGAAAGATAAAAATTCCAGAATCACAAGATGGTACCTGGCACTACAGCCATTTAAATTCAAGGTGATACACAAATCTGGTAAAGAGAATAGCAATGCTGATTTTCTGTCAAGATATGGATCAGGAATTGAGGGTTCTGAAGGTTGAAAAACAAATGTGTGAGTTTAAACTGTATTTATTTATTTTTTATTTAAACGTTTGTTTACCGGTTAAACAATATGAGCCAAGGCCCTTTTTCAAATGGGACCCGGGACCATAATCAGTGTTACAGTCAAGATGTAATACAAACAAACATAAAACAATGCAATATAATCATACAATAATTACATACAAACAATGATGTAACAATTACACATCACTAAACTTAAAAAATGTTGTCTCGCTGACTCTTTAAAAGCATTAATCTCATCACTGTGTTGTAAAGTGCATGGAATCTTGTTCCAGAGTACAGAAGCATAATTGGAGAATGCCTGCTCACCTAACCTAGATTTTGTATTTGGGATATTTAACATAACAGAAGTATTTGATTGTAAATCTCTGATATTTTAACATTTAACAATGAAGACAAAGGAGAAACTGCATCCAAACGAAGAGTGCTATGAACCAAACAACTCAGGCTATAGTGAGAATATAAAGAAGGGGGAAGCCAATATGTTGCCATATGTAGATCACAGTGTGTTCTGTATAGCAACTTTAATGCAAACTTGCATATAGCATGACATGTCAGCAATGAAACATCAGATTTTGCCAGATTCACAAATAAAAAAGAATTATATCTCAAAATTGATAACAGCACACTTTTTTGACTTACTGCAGATCTGGCCTCCCTAGTTAATAAATCACTTAACTTAAATAAAGCCCCCAATCTTTGATTAACATTTCTGCAGATATTTTTAACATATAATGAATAGGACACACAAGGGTCTAAAGTTAATCCTAAATTGGAAAACCTGCTCCAAAACAACACCCTCACTACTTAAATCTCTAAAGGATTGCATTTTTTAACCTAAACTTTGATCCAAAAAGCATACTCTTTGTCTTCCTTGTATTTAAAAGAAGGCGGTGGGTACTTAGCAACATATCCAATGCTTGAAAACTATGAGTCAGATTCTGCTTTATTTCAGCCTCTGATGGTGAGCTGATAGAAAGAATAATATCATCCGCTTACATCAAAACCTCAGTTGATGCCAAATGATTTGGAAGATTATCTACAAATACAGAGAAAAGTGGGGGCCCCAGGATAGAATCCTGGGGTACCCCTACCTTCATCATTTGACTCCCAGATAGAACTCCCTGATGACTAACTTGTAATGGACGTTCAGTTAAATAGCTACTGAACCATTTCAATGGGGGGAGTCCCTGACTCCAAGGTACTCCAACCCCCGGAGCAGCAGGCAATGGTCTACCAAGTCAAAAGCGTTGGACAGCTCCACAAACCATCAGTGGATAGTGGACTTTATCAGATTCAGGATTATAATATACTTAAGGATAGACATAATAAAAAAAAGGGGGGGGATTTTAATATATTATAAAGAAAGTTTAGATGTAATAGAAAACCCCATAGATTGGCACCCTCAATCAGAGTATGAATTGTTAGTTATATGTAATTTTTGGTGGTTGTTATAAGCTTAAGGTTTGTACAATCTATAAGTCTCCAAAAACAGCTAGCAAGGGTTTAGTTGATTTATTGGAATTTTTAGGTTCTGAAGGTAGATCCGGGACCTATTGGTCCTTGGGGATTTTAATATAAATTGGTCTTCTGATGATAATCCAGCACTCGTAATTAATGCAGGGCTTGTGCAGGTAGTTTCTACCTACACTAGAATAAATATAAGTAAAAAGCACACTACTGTTGATTGGATTCTTACAAATAATCATTCAAATTAATAGGTGTGGGTACTCTCCCTGATGTTGTATGCGATCATCTTGCAGTTTTTTTGTGTATGGAGGTGTAATACATCAAAACCTCCTCCTAGGTATATATTGTACAGGAAATTTCTGTCAATAATTACAGAGGATTTGGCTGAAGACTTAAGTAACATAGATTGGCCCTATTAAGATGCGATCCCTGAAGTAAATTGTGCAGTGGATTATTTTAATAGAATTTTGACTGATGTACAAAATAGATTTTTTCCTTTAAAAACTCGTAGGGTTAGAGGTACAACAAATACATGGTTAACTACAGATTTATTTAAGCAAATGAAAGAGATTCTGCCTAGAGACATTATAAAAGGCAAATGACACATTCAAATTTTAATGATTACCGGTGTTTGCGTAATCTATGTAAGGCTAAGACTAGACTGTAAGTCTGAATTCTGTTTAAAGAAACAGCAGGATAATTTGCACAATGTCAGGCAATTTTGGTCTGCAATTAAGGAGTTAACTGCCCCAAAGGTTGGTGCTGCACCCAATCAGATGAATATTAACGGGAATCTTATGACTGATCCATCTATTATTGCTGAAGCTTTTTTGACCGAATTCACGGATTTTTCTACTTGTATTAGAAATTCTTTTTCTTCATATTCTCAGGTCCATTCATATTGTAAAGTACATTCTTTGCCTTTTTATTTCAGGCAAGTTAGGCCTCGTGAGGTCTTGCAATTAAACAACTGCCTGTAAATAAAAGTACTGGCCCAGGTGGACTAGAAATAAGATTCCTGAGACTTGTAGCTGAGTGTATATATGTTCCCCTAACCAAAATTTGTAATTTATCGTTAATTATGGGTGAATTTCCATCTACCTGGAAAAATACAGTTATAAAACCTGTTTAAGGGAGGTTCAGTAAATGAGTTGGATGGTTGTCTTCCTATTTCTCTTTTACCTATCTTGGGAAAACTGTTTGAAAATATTGTGAATCATCAAATGGTGGAGTTTTTTGACTCTGCGGGCCTCCGATCCCCGGTGCAGCATGGTTTTTGTAAACATCATGGTACAGGTACAGCCTTGGCCAGATTCACAGACTATGTTGGCAGAGCTTTGGATGGTGGTAAGTTTGTTGGAGCTGTGTTTACTGTTACTGTTTGCTGTACTGTTATAGAAAAAGGATACTGCACATGTGCTTAATTTCTGAAAGTTAGAAGCTAATGTTAGTAGAGAATTAATAGAACGTTTTGGAAACCAGTTTGATAAAACGGGTTCCCTCTTAAGGAGGGGGGTGTATGTGACAGGGTTGAATAGGACTCTGTCCCAGTTGTTATGGAGAGTTTGACTGCAGGGATCTCTTCTTTCCTTTCCTGTGTCTTGTCTGTCTGGTTGCGCAACCAGATTTCCTATGAGACCTAGGATTTGATCACCCTAACCGTCTCTTAATTCTTTGCCTCTCATTGTATCTCAGTCTTCCCTTGCTATCTGTCTTTTCTTCCCTTGCTTATCTGCTGGTATAAAAATATATGCAAATCATTATGTGGAAATGTAACCGATATTGGGATCCCTTTATTTAGAAAATACATAGTGTTACTGTTGAAATGTATATAATTATAGTTTGAGATGACTGCAAAAAGCTATTGGGAACACAAGGGGTTAAGCTGAGAGCAGTCTTTAAGCCCTTTTTCAGAAGCTGTGGAGAAAGGACCTCAGTTCTGGAACATTGTGTTCTTGCCTGAAATTTACAAGAACATTTTAGAAAAAAATAGGATGCTGGCTAAGGAGGAGGGTTGGAAAGACTTAGAGAGAGCTGCAATATTTTAGGACACAGATTGAAGGAAAACCTCAGACGGATCTTCTCTGTTTATTCTGCTTTTGTAAATAGTTATACTGAACAAGTTTAATTTTTTTATGTTACTGCTTGTACTAATAAACACTTTTTGTGAAATCTGCAACTGCTCCTGGTTTTTCCTGTGCTTCCTGACCTGTGCGTCGATGAGAACCGTGTTAACGCTTTGTTCTTTTACTGACAAAGTTCATTTCTACTGTTTTCCATCTGTATGGCATCTTCCCCGACGTCCATCAACCAGCACAAGTCGAAGTGTGCCTGTGGCAAACAAGTACCGTCTAAGGACGGACACTCTGCCTGTCTTCTGTGCCTAGGCCCAAACCATGACACCAAGGCCTGCCAACACTGCCAGAAGTTTTTTTTTTTTTTTTTTGTGCCAGCCACCCACTATTCTGCACCAGCCCCGTACCTACCTGCTTCATTCCCTAATTGCCATACCCCTGCAGATGCCTTCTGGCATACCCCAGCAGGGAACCATAGAGGTCGGGTACTGGGCGGGCTTCATCCTCAGGCAGCAGTTTTTTGTGTGTGCCGCCTCAGGGGCGGGGACATGCAATGACGTCCAGACCCTCAGTGTACTGGTGCGGATCCCCCGGACTCAGTCAGGGATGTGACGAGCACTAGACACTCTACCCATCTCTCCCCCCGCCCCCGGAGAAAGGAGAGCAAGTCCGTAGGATGCTCAATCCTTCTCCCCCAGCCAGCCCTCTGACTTTCCGGATCCATTCCCAAATCTGGGTTGTCGGCATCGCGAGCGGAAATCCAACCACTGTGCCAGTGGGACAACTAACACTGCCAGAAGTTTAGTAGCAGGATGAGGATTAGCTGCCAAAAAGCCCTCCAGGCCTTCTTGCTCGAACAACAACTTGTTGCCATGCAGAAGGATTCTTCATCTCAGGCGATTTCTCTCCCTCCCCCATGCAAAAAGTCATCGAGGAAGCACCACCACAAAGAAAAATGGAGAGAGAAAGAGAGAGAGAAAAGGACAGATCCTCATCAAAATTCATGTCCTCCAACTCCCGGTCTGCCTCCCAGGCGAGTTCAGACTCTGCATCCCAGGCAGCGTGCTCTCCTACCCGGCTCGCGGTAGGGAAACCACCTGCCCTGGTAAGGGCGTCGGGAGGCAAGGTTTCAGGGTTCAGAACCACTGGTCCAGCCCTGCAGCCACTAAAAGTCCGGCCACCCTCTCAGGCTGTAAGCCAACAATCGGGCGGCAACAGCGACTCCTCCTCGGGTGACGAATCCTCTGCCACCGGACCGGCGAAAACATCGTCCAAGTTGGCCACTCCCACTGGCACCAACTCCCTGGACAGACGGGGCTCAGATCAGTCCGGGAGATCTGCTACTCAGCCCCCTAAAGGCTGAATGTCGGACAAGCCGATGCCAGAGAAGCGGACATCAGATAAGCGGTCGTCAGCTGAGGACCTGCACCGACGCCAGGCCGCCTCCAAGCCGGCGCCCCAGCCTCGGTGTCTGCCACCTCGACTTCAGCATCACCGGCCTCGCCCCCACCAGCGGCTGATGAACACAGCACAGACCAGCCGTCGGGTACCCCGTCGTCAGCCTTAACCCACACTACAGCTGCTGACCCTGGCTACCGCCCAAGGCACCGTCAATCCCAGACCAGATGCTAGGCCTGTCGAACTGTCCGACGCTGGACCAGGAACCAAGATTCCAACTGTGGGAGGTCAAAGATCTTTTTTCCTCTTGGTGGAATACAATCAAGGGGAATCTCCTTCCACCAAAGCCCACCCACGTGGAGGAACCTATCCCCAGGTACCATACTCCACTACCGAGGGAATCCCTCCCTCCCCCTGAGGACGGGGTCATGTGGGCCATAAGAGTTGACTCCGGACATGGAGCCAGAGCTCTTTCCGCTCTACCGAACGGCATAAATGCGGGTGTCAACATACAGGTCTTGGTCCTCGTCCTCTGAAAAGTCAGACCACTCATACTCATCGGAATCCTCCTCAGTACAAGGACTCCCTTCACCTGTCCCAAGGGACACTCCCAGGTCCCCACCAGATGACCCTTCCTTTATGGAGGTCATGCAGCACATACAAGCAAATATGGGCTGGGACACATAGGACCTTGACCCAGAGAGGTGTTGTTTGGCCAGTTACTTACGCCAGAAGGACCCCAAACCAGTTGTGCCACCATTGGTGGACTCTTCCAAGATGTGACAAAGGCGGCATGGAAGTATCCCTCCACATCCTCAGCAATTCCCAAAAAGTCAGATCGCCTCTTTAGGGCACCCAGAGAGGAGCCCTTCCTGGGTGAACAACCGACAGCTGACTGCCCATGACGGGTCCCAGAGACCATGGCACCTGACACCTGACAGGGAGTCCAAGCAGCTGGACAGCATGGGCAGGAGGGTGTATTCCTCAGCCACTTGCACGATCAGATCGCTCAATTTCCTGACACACATGGTGCAGTTCCAGAATGCCCTGTGGGAACAAGGGATGAACATGATTCATGACATTCCCAACTGCCCCTAGAAGGCAGAGCTGGAAAAGCTCATGAAAACAGGCTTGGACATAGGCACCCATGTCCTCAGATCGGCCTGTGACTCGGCAGCCAGGGTGGCCGCCACTGGGGTGTGCCTCAGGTGACATTCCTGGCTTAGAGTCTCTGGCTTCACCCAGGACATCCAGGTCAGCATCTTAGATGTCCCGTTTAAGGGCTTGGTCCTCTTCGGTGAAGTGTTCAAAAGATCATTACGAGGATACAGGACTCTGGCAAAGCCGTCCGATCAGTCCAAACCATGTACAAGCCAAAACAAAAGCCTTTTTGCAGACACCGTTTTTGAGGCAAATCAGGCCAACGGCCCAGAAATTGACCACAACAGCAGCAGAGAGAAGGTTACAACCGTAAGGGTTCCTCTCGAAACTTGGGAGGCTTCAGCTCTAGGGCTCCCAGGTCGCTCTGCCCTGCCCACCCCTACCAACGACTGACTTCTTGCCGAACCCTCTTCTTCCTGTGGAACTGGCAGGAGAGGTGGTTGGGAGTTGTTTTTCTCTCTCTATCTAGAGGGCTGGAAGAAGAGTACCCCCAACCGATGGGCTCTGCAAATAATCCAAAAATGGCACTCGATAGAGTTCATGGAGGTACCACAGGACAGGCCTCCACTACGCTCTCATTATTCCCTATCTGACACAGCTCTTATCCACGATGAGACCCAGGCTCTTCTGGACAAATGTGCAATAGAGCCCATGCCGGCCTTTCAGAAGGGGAAAGGGTATTATTCCCACTTTTTCTTGGTACTCCAAAAAAACAGGGGACCTACGGCCCATCCTAGACCTGGGCAACCTCAACAGGTTAGTAGAGTACAGACACTTCGGATGGTTACCCATCAGGGCCTAATACCCATGCTCCATCCAGGAGACTGACTGTCATCCCTGGACATGCAGAATGCATACGTACACATCCTCCTAGCCAAACCCCACAGAAGATTCCTGATGTTCAAATTCCAGGGACAGCAGTAACAGTTCAGGGCTCTGCCAGTCGGCCTGTCATTAGCACCTCGGGTTTTACCAAGTGCCTGGCAGTTATGACAGCAGCCCTCCAAGGGATGGGTCACTATGTCTTCCTCTGTCTGGGCTGGCATCTCTCACAGCCTCGTCCAGATAAGATCTGCTCCACACTGTGGAAGACACCTTTTCTCTCTTCAGAGAGTTAGGGGTAACCCTAAACCTGCCAAAATCACCCCCCTGGCCAAGCCAGACACTTCAGTTCATAGGAACCCTTCTGGACACCATCCAAGGATGGGCCTTCCTTCTGGAAGATGGAACAGACCGCCTTCGGGTTCTCGCTTGACACTTCTTGTTCCCCAGGCAGGTCTCTGCCAGGACGATCCTCAGACTTCTAGGCCACATGGCAGGAGCCATCGCTTCTGTGCCCTTGGCCAGGCTGCACATGAGGACCATTCAGTGGATCCTGAGGGTCCAGTGGGACCAATGCTGGGACAACCTGGATCAACCAGTCTCAGTCACAGACCCGGTCCGCCAGACCTTCCGATGGTGGCTAACACCATCTCACCTCTTGGTGGGATTTGCCGTTCCAGAGGACGTCTCCCGTATAGATCCTGACCACGGATGCCTCCAGCATGGGCTGGGGAGCCCATCTGTATGACCACAGGACTCGGGGGACTTGGTCTACGCTAGAGGAGTCTGTACACATAAATGTGTTGGCGATGAGGGCCATCCTCTATGCTCTGCAAGACCTGCAGACTGATCTGGTACCGGGACACCTCCTTATCCAGACTGACGACATGTGGGTGGTGTTCTACATCAAGAAGCAGGGAGGAACCCACTCATACCAACTTTGTCGCGAAGCCATGAGGATATGGTACTGGGCCATAGATCATCACCTGGATATCTCAGCAGTCCATGTCCCAGGTGTACAGAACACCTTGGCCGATGCGCTCAGTTGGTCACGTGCCAGAGCACACTAGTGGGTACTCCAGCAGTCCGTCATGGACGACCTCTTCGACAGGTGGGGCTGACCAGAATTGGACCTCTTTGCATCCCCACACAACACAAGACTGCTCAGTTTTTGCTCACTAGATCCCAGGCCTGGTCTTTTCTGGTGAGGCGCATTGTCCCTCTCCGGGACAGGCAGGTTCCTCTATGCCTCCCCCCTTCCTTCCATTGATCCAGCGGGTACTCCTCAAACTGCAGTCAGAAGGTGCAGAGATGATCCTAGTGGCTCCCTTCTGGCCTTGGTAGACATGGTTCCCTCTGCTTCAACAGCTGGTGACAGAACCACCTCTGCCCCTGCCCTTGAGCTCACGCGTGCTCTTGCAGGACAAGGGGACATTAGTCCATCCAGATCTGCAGTTGTTGCACCTGCACATGTGGCTCCTACATACCTGGCCATTTCCCGCTCCGTAGTCTTGGCTAGAGTGGCTAATGTATTGGTGGCCGCTAGGAAACCCTCTACTAGGGCCACCTATGCCATGAAGTGGAAATGGTTCTGCCTCTGAGTCACTGCCCACCACTTAGATCCATATGCCTGTCCTGTGAACTCGATCCTCAAGTTCCTCCTTTCACTTTCAGACTCTGGCCTGAGCTACTCATCCATAAAGGTGCACCTATGTACTGTGTTAGCCTGTCGTGCACCTATACAAGTCAAAACCTTGGCACAAATGGACTTGTCATGCACCTTCCTGCGTGGCATCTTACACCTAAACTTCCCATTAGGGACCCCATCCCCCTATGGGGCCTTCTTTTTGTCTTGGGGAAGCTTACTTTTCCTCCTTTCGAGCCAGCCGCAGATTGCGAGCTACGCTTTCTGTCTTGGAAAACATTATTTTTAGTTGCAGTTATCTTGGCTCGGAAGATTTCCAAGCTTCAGGCTCTGATGTGTAGCCTTATTTGGTTTTCCACAGGGACCAGGTGTCTTTACGAACCAGTCCTAAGTTCTTGCCAAAGGGTGGTGTCCGAATTTACCCTTAATCAGGACATTCACCTCCCCGTTTATTACCCAGAGCACTGAAATCGAGGGGAGGCTCTCCTTCACACTCTCTATGTCCACCGGGCTCTCCGTTATTATCTGACTCGACCTGGGGCTCCAGACAAAATGACCCAATAGTTTTTCACCCCAAGGATGTTGGAGCACCTGTTTTTAAACAAACCTTATCCAAACGGTCAGTTAATTGTATTGTCTACTTTTAGCAGAAATACGATAAGCCTTTACCGGGCCCGGTAAAAGGTCACTCCACAAGGGTAGTCGCGGCTTCCTTTGCAAACTCTTTGAGGAATGTGTCTGCTATAGATATATGCGCAGCTGTCACCTAGAGTTAAGTCCACACGTTCATTAAACATTTGTCCTGCAGGGACTCCTTTCATGAGGGATTCAGTTTTTCTCTCTCCATCTCCTCTGGCCTGAGCTGAGGGGACCTCTATACTGCTTGGTACTCAGTCCTACTGGAGATGCCTGCTGCAAGAGCTCACTCTCGAAGTAAGACGGTTACGTAAGAACTTACCGTAACAGTAGATCTTCGAGAGGAGCTCTTGCAGCACGTACTGCTTCCCACCTCACCTGCCTTGCCCCCTTGGGGATTCCTTCTGCATTTGCAGCTTGACATGACCTCCTTTTGGAGAAGCATCCTCGGTTCTCCATCCAACTTTTCACCTGTGCCGGAGTCTCTGACGAAGAACAGAGGTGACGCTGGGGGACAGCCCCTTTATAGGGTACATGACATCAGGGGTGGTCCCCTACTGTATACTGCTAGCTAGACGTTTTCCATGTGGTCCTACTGGTGATACCTGCTGCAAGAGCTCCTCTCGAAGATCTACTGTTACGGTAAGTTGTTATGTAACTGTACTTTTTTGGTTCAGGGAATAATAAGTAATTAAACTAAAACCGCAATCCTGCTTCCTTGTCAAGCTGAAGCTGCTGAGAGTCCACTGCAGTCCCGGCCAGCAAACCGCGATCTCACTTCAAGGGGGCTCTTGCAGTAGGTTACACTGTAAGGACTGAAGCTGGCAGGCACCAGGACCCCATGGAAAACTTCTAGCTAGTGGTCTATAACATGGGACCGTCCACCTATGGTATAAAAGGGGTGGTCCCACAGCACCACCTCAGTTCTTTTCCCACCATCAGCCCGCGCAAGTCGGACTTCCACAGACACCTTCTGCTCAAGTCGACCGCCATTTTCACCGTGTTACCCACGCTTAATTTTTTTTTACCAATATTTACAGTACAATCCGTGCATGTCTTCTTCTCCTTCCTTGTTTCTAGAACGGCGGCGAACAAACTGCATTTGTGGCAAGCAGCTGCCCCACAAGGACAGCCATTCGGCGTGCTTACTCTGCCTAGGCCCGGATCACAACATTGATGCCTGCCAGCACTGCCAAGACTTCAACCAGTGCACCCGGCTTTGCTGCCAGAAGACCTTGGAATCCTTCCTGCCGCAGCAAAAGCTTCTAGTGATGGAGAAGGAGCTTCACCAGAATACCTCCTCTTCCCCAGCCTCCGGGGCCTCCACTTCTTTGGCAAGGGATTCGAAGAAGTCTTCGGGAAAGCATAAACACCAGAAGCACAGGGAGAAACCCTGGTGAGCTTCCTGCTCCAGATCCCTGTGCAAGTCTGGCAATGATCATGGGTCTTCCTCCTGCGGGAGGTCGCCCCCCTCCACCCTGTCAGCCCTCCATCCATCCAGGCTGCCTGTGGTGAAACCATCCACTCTCTTAACAGTCTCAAGCAGTGGTTCTTTGAGGCTCAGGTTTTCGACCTCATCCTGCCATTCTGGCAGTATAGCCCAGAGGTTAGAGTAACGAGCTGTGAATGAGCTTGGTACATCCACAGAGAGACCTGGGTTTGATTCTCACAACCTCCACATGCATACTATGTGACTCTGAGCAAGTCACTTAACCTCCCCCGTGTTCCCGGATAACAAAGAATAAAAAATAAATCCTCTCAGCCCCTAAAGCTTAGGATCGTCCAGAAAAAGGGTGCTCAGCCAGGTGGCTCGGCCGGGTCTTCTTCGTGTGGTGGGTCTTTGCCTATCGCCCGCCCAGTCAAGGTGTCTGTGAAGTCTGTTTCAAAGTCTGGCACCAATGTCAGCTCGTGACACCCGGGACATGCGGTCACCTCCCCCAAAACAGTGATGCCTCTGCCCCACTTGGGAATCAGCTCCCCTACTCAAACTTCTCCCTCCAGGCCAGTGCTGGCCGGTTCCCCAGACCGGTGTCAGTGGCGCGGACCCCGATGATGATATAGCCATTGCCCCCAGAGTCGCTGGTTTGACCCGCGTCACTCGGCCAATACCAGGTGGACCAACGCCTGATCTTTCAACCCCAGTCAGACCGACGCCAGGGTTTTACTTCGGGATCAGATGCCAGTGGAGCCAGCACTGGGGCCTTCAGATTCTACCCTATAGACGCCAGTTCCCCTGACCTCACCCCAGTTCCTTCCAGCAGAGCTTAACGCACTTTTTGCTGCCTGGTGGTCCTTTTTCAAGGACAAGGAGGCCCTGAAGGAGCCCCCAGCTCCAACTCTGAGGGACCATTCTACTTCTCCTCAAAAGGAACGGGTTCCTCCTAGGAAGGCTCAGATGCCAGCTCCTAGGGAGCGTACACCACAGCCAGCCAGGCCTAACACCAGATGCTCTAGGCCTCATAAGCATAAGCCTCGGTGCTCACCCTCTCCCTCACCAGATTTGGGTAAGCCAGCAGGATATTCTTCCTCCTCCTCATACGATGACTCTGGAGATTCAGATGTTCCATGAGAGCCAGAGGAGCCCAAGGATACCCTGCGGTCTCCCTCAGACGACCCAGCTTTCATGGATATGATGCAGCACATCCAGGCCCTCATGCGCTGATATGCAGAGGACGTAGACCCCAAGCGATGTCAGCTAGCCACTTTCCTTTGTAAGGAGTGCTTGCCTCTAGTGGTTCCTCCTCTCATAGACTCCTTTAAGGATGCCAATAGGGCAGCTTGGAAGCACCTGTCCTCTACGTCGGCAACGTCCAAAAAGGTGGAGCGCATATTTAACGTCCCAAGAGATGAGCCCTTCTATGTGGAGCACCCGGAGGCTGATTTGGTAGTTATCAACGTATCCCATGACCACTCAAAACAACCCTGACACCTCAGTACTCAGCCTCCTGATAAGGACTCTAGATAGAGAGACTATTTTGGCAAAAAGGTCTACTCCTGAGCCACATGTGCCATCCGTTCTCTAAACTTTCTTGCCCACATGGTTCAGTGTGAGAAGGCCTTTGAGCTGGCATAAGCTTACACAGATCTCCCCGGGAAGGCTGAGCTGCTGCACCTGCTCAAGTTGGGCTCTGATGTGGGGACCCATGTTCTTTGAGCCTGCTATGATTCTGCGGACTCCGCAGGCAGAGTCATGGCTATGGGCATTTACCTACGCTGCCACTCGTGGCTAAGGGTTTCCAGATTTCCCCGGGACATCCCAATATAAGATTCTGCACGCCCCCTTAGAAGCCCTGCCTTGTTTGGCGAGGATTCTCAAAATATAATTACTCGCCTCCAAGAGTTGGTAAGGCTATCCGATCAGTTCATACCGTTTACTGGTCTCAGCCTAAGTCAGACTAGTGGCAGCCTTTTTGTCACAACTCCAAGCAACAACCCAGAGGTCAGCAGCCCTGGGGTGCCTTTAAGAGAAAGACTGCTTCCCAAGTCACAGGAGGTTCATTGCCCAGAGCTCCTCGAGCCTCACAGACCGCGTTGCCTGTCCCCAACTCCTCTGCTTGACTCCTTACCGGACCCCTCTCCTCTTAACAGAATCCCTAGGAGAGGTGGTGGGGGGTTGCTTCTCTTTTTACACACAGGGTTGGGGCAGAATAACCTCTGAAGAGCGAGTCTTCCAGTTAGTGGAACTAGGACATACCCTAGATTGTTGGAGATTGCTCCGGACAACCCTCCAGCTCCCTCCCCATTACCCGCAGACCCATCTCAGCTTGATCCAAGACAAGATACAAGCACTTCTGTGAAAACATGCCATCGGACCTGTTCTGCCAGCCCAATGCGGGAAGGGATTCTACTCTTATTTCTTCCTGGTTCCAAAGAAAATGAGATCTGTGACCCATTCTGGACTCTGCCAGCTGAACAAATTTATAGAGTACAAAAGATTCCCGGCCTTCTCCCCTTACTTCATTTAGGGGATTGGCTCTCCTATCTGGACATGCAGAACGCTTACCTTCACGTCTTGGTGTTTCCACTCCACAGGAGGTTTCTGCACTTCTGCTTTCAAGGAAACCATTACCAGTTTCAGGCCCTGCTCTTCGGCCTGTCCTCAGCCCCACGTCTTTACAAAATGCTTCACAGTAGTGGCAGCTGCCTTGAAGGAAGGCCATTATGTCTTCCCTTACCTAGACGACTGGCTTTTGACTGCTGCTACCAATGAGAAATTACTCCAGACCATGGAGGCCACTTTTTCCCCTGTTTCAGGATTTGGGGATAACACTCAGCCTTCCAAAATCATCCCCTTGGCCGAGTCAGACTCCAGTACATAGGGTTGATCTTAGACACCGAGCATGCCAAGGCCTTTCATCCTCCAGACAGGGCAGAACGCCTTCAGGTTCAGGTTCAACTGGTCTCGTTGTCTCAGCAAGTCCCAGAATGGTTCTAAGACTGCTGGGACATATAGCAGAGGCCATTGTGACAGTACCCTTGCTCGTCTGCACATGAGGGTGGCCTAGTGGAATGTCCGGGACCAGCATTTGGACAGCTTGGACTACCCAGTGTTGGTATCCAACTTAGTCCAACAGACCTTGATGTAGTGACTGAATCCCTCCAACCTTTCCAAGGGAGTTGACTTTCAGTCGGAGTCACCTCGGCCAGTTCTGACCACAGACACAGGGCTAGGGTGTCCATCTGGCAGACCGTCAGACTCTAGGGACTTGGTTCTCCATTAGAACAACATTTCCACAGCAACGGTTTGGAGATTCAAGCAATACTGTATGCTCTGCAAGACTTTCGGATGCATCTACTTCCAGGTCCTCTCTTGACTCATAGACGGTCAACATGTCTATGGTCTATTATATAAACAAACAAGGGGCGTGCATTCTTACCCCCTCTGCAGAGAAGCCATGAGAGTATGGTATTGCGCCATAGAGCATCAACTGAGCCTGACCGCTGTGCATGCTCCAGGCATTCATAACACCTTGGCAGACAGTGTAAACCATTCCCGGACCAAGGTTCACGAATGGAAACTTCTTCCCGCAGTGGTTGAAGATCTCTTCAACAGGTGGGATTGCCCAGAGCTGGACCTATTCATGTCCCCATTGAACGCAAAACTGCCCATTTTCTGCTCACTAGATCCAGGGCCTGGTGTTTTCTGGCAAGACACATTGTCCCTCTCTTGGACAGGGAGGTTTCTGTATACCTTCCCTCCCCTTCCACTGCTGCAGAGTCCTGCTCCAGTTGTAGTCAGAAGGGGTGAAGATGATTCTGATAGCTCCTTTCTGGCAATGGCAGTTTTGGTTTCCACTTCTGCAGCAGCTTGCAGTGGAACCCCTGATTCCCCTGTCTTTGTGCTCCAACCTGCTCTCACAGGAGTAGGGCACCCTGGTCCCTCCCGATCTAAAGTGTCTGCACCTTCATGCATGGCTCCTGCAGACTTAGCAATTGCCTGTTTTGGGGTGTCCCCCCAGGTGGCAGAGGTTCTAGTGGCTGTCAGAAAACCTTCCAGTAGATCTGCGTAAGCCATGAAGTGGAGGTGGTTCTGCATATGGGCCTCCTCTCGCCACCTGGATCCTTTTACTTGTCCGGAGAATCTTGTTCTAGAGTATCTCCTTTCCTTGTCTAACTTGGGTCTGAGTTACTTGTCCATTAAGGTGCATCTTTTGGCCATGTCTGCGTACCATGCACTTATCGACTGCAAGACCTTTACCCAACTTGACCTATCCCACACATTTTTGCGGGGTATTGTGCATCTGAAGCTTCCCATACGGGACCCTGTCCCTCCTTGGGATCTGTTGTTCATCTTAAAGAAACTTGCGATCTTACTTTGAGTTGGAGCTCTTGCAGCAGGCTACACCATAAGGACTATGCCGCCAGGCACTAGGACCCCACGGAAAACTTCTAGCCAGCAGTACCCAGCGGGGACCGCCCCCTGACGTCGGCCCACCCCAGACATCCGCCAGTGGTGTAAAGGGGGCAGTCCCCAGCCTCACCTCGGTTCTTTTCCTGCCATCAACCCATGCACATAAACTCCACGGTTGTCTCATTGCTACTGTCGACCATCATTTTCTACGCTTCACATACCTTCTTTCCATTAATATTTTCAGCGGGTTTTTTTTTTTCCCGTTTTATGTCTTCGCCTTCGTCTATAGCCGAGCAGTGGAAGTCTAAGTGCGACTGTGGAAAACAAATCTCAGCCAAGGACGGTCACTCAGCATGCCTCTTCTGTCTGGGGCCATCCCACGACTCGGACCCCTGCCCGCACTGCCAGTTCAATTGATGCACCCGAATCCCCCGCTTGAACAGGCCTGCCTCTTGGAGCAACAACTTGCCGCCCTCCAGCAGAAACCAGCAGGTTCCTCGTCTTCTTCTGGCCACAGGTCTCACGTCTTCCCTCAAGGATCAGAGGACCAGTGGGAAGCACCATCAAATGGAGAAGTAGTGTAGGTCTAAATCCCATTCCTGGTCTCCTCACCGGAAGGATAAGTCCTCCAGTCCGCATTCCCATGGGAGAGCGGACTCTGCCCCCTTGGCAGTCCTCTCCACTTCTGGGCTGCCGTGGATGAAGGCCCCCGCCCTTATTCAGACGTCAGGTGGGGGTTCTTCATGGCATGGGCCCTCGGGTCCTTCCCTGAGCCTCCAGCCCTTCCAACAGGTCACAGGGACCAAGGTCAGGGACTCAGCCGAGACTTGTAGCGGCAAGACGTCTGCCGTACGTCCAGCTGGGGCACCACTGTCATCAGGCATGTCCTCCAGCCCTGACAACAGGCATGGGTGTCAGGAGCACTATCACCGCTCTAGAGATCACTCCCCCAAGAAGCGGTCATCTGACTCCAGGTGACACCTCCCCCGAAGCCACTAACTGAGCAGCTGGAGGAGACCGTCGCATGGGGCCATATGCCAGCCATGCCTATGCCCCCACTTCATTCACCAGAGGACCGTCCACCAGCCAAGCCAGCGTCCCCAGCTCAGTCTTCAGGGGGGCGGTCGTCGGATGTCCCAGACACACCAGACCTGACGCCCCCAAACGGTTCATCAGGGAACCTGACGACAGGGGATCCTCAGGTTCCGGGTGAAATGCCAGGGCCCAGTAACCCCTTGGACCCGACTCCAGGCCCTACAAACGTTCCCCGGGGACCAGAGCATTCGCAGGCCCCCTTGGTCTCCCTGGCTGAAGTAGGGAAATTGTTTACCACATGGTGGAATACGGTCAAGGGGGACCTTCTCCCCAGAGAGAAGCCTCCCATACCAGTGATGCCACCCTTGGGTTCTGCTGCAGTAAATCCACCAGCGGCACCTCCCACAGGGTGGATAGCCCCCAGGAGTCCCTCACCCCTAAGAAGGGTTTAGACCAGGAGGTACCTCACCGTAGAGGTCTTGGATGGCCTCCTTCTCGAGATCTCCTAGCCGTTCCAAGACCAGGTATAGACATAGAAGGACTGTATCCAGATTCCCCTCCTTTGAATCTTCAAGAGGGAGGTCTTAGTCATCATATTCAGACTCGTCTGACGGAGGGTCTTTCCCTCCTCTAGAGGACTACAGAGATTCGCTAAGGTCGCCCCAGATGATCCAGCCTTTATGGATGTTATGTGCCATATTCAGTTTCTCAGTCAATGTGATACTGAGGAATTGGATCCAGAAAGGTGCAGGCTTGCTACCTTTTTGGGTATGAGCGACTCCAAACCTGTGGTAGTCCCGCCATTAGTTCTCGCCTTTCTAAGACGTGACTGAATTGGTATGGAGGCATCTGTCCAGGGCCACAGCTGTCCTGAAGAAAGATCGGCTCTATAAATCTCCCAAAAATTAGCCTTTTTGGGGGGAGAACCCCAAAGCCAGACTCCTTAGTCCTCACGGCAGCATACGGGTGAAGCAAACAGCCTAAACATATGAGTTTGAAGCCACCTGATAAAGAATCCAAGAAATTGGATCAGTTTGGAAGAAAGGTCTTCTCTTCCACCATGTGTACCATAAGGTCCTTGAATTTTCTGGCCCATATGGTGCAGTACCAGAAATCTCTCTGGAAAAAGGCTGTGGAGCTCACCCAGAAGCAGCCGGACACCCCCCACAAGATGGAACTTCTGGATGTTCTCCAATCAGGACTAGACATAGGCAAGCACATTTTAAGGGCTTCCTACGACTCAGCCGACACTGCCGCCCGCACCACAGTGACTGGAGTCTGTGTCAGCCGCCACTCTTGGCTGCTGGTGTTGTGATTCAGACAAGACCTCCAGGATGCCATCCAGGCTGCGCCTTTTAATGGGTCTGTCCTCTTTGGGGAGGACGCGCAGAAAATAATCACAGACCTCCAAGACTCTGGCAAGGCCGTGCTATCAGTCCACCAAATGTATAGGTCGGAGCCCTTTTCTGCCAAGAAAAAGCCATTTTGACGCCTGTCCTCCCAGAAGCAGAGAGGACAGCAGTCCAAAGGTCCTTTTAAACGAAAGGCTTCCTCTCAGCCCTCTGGAGCTGGGGGACCTCGGAGTGCATTCTCCCAGGCCTCCCTGCCCACCTCCGGGACCAATGCATGACTCCTTGCCACCCCCTTCCCCACCAAGCGGAGTCCATAGGGGAGGCGGGGGGGGGGTCGCGGTTCTCTCTTTACTTAAAAGGATGGACCAGCATCACGTCAGACGCTTAGGTTCTGGACATAATCGAGAAAGGACACACTCTGGAGTTTGTTGAGATTCCTCCCGACAATCCCCCAGTTCCCTCTTGGTACTCCCCATCTCACGCAGCTCTCATCTCCGAGGAGATACAATCTTTGTTATCCAAGAGGGCCATCGAGCCCGTGCCTCCGTCTCAGAGAGGAACAGGGTTCTACTCCCACTTCTTGGTTCCCAAGAAGACTGGGGACTTGTGCCCAATCTTGAATCTAAGCCTCCTGAACCACTTCATAGAAAATAAGAGGTTCAGAATGGTGAAGTTGCCAGGCCTGATCCCCATGGTACATCAAGTGGACTGGCTTTGTTCCCTGGACATGCAGGATGCCTACCTCCACATCCCGGTCCTTCCAGCTCACCGGAGATTTCTCAGGTTTGCTTTCCAGGGAGAGCATTACTAATTCAGAGCCTTGCCCTTCGGCCTCTCTTCAGTTCCACGGATCTTCACGAAATGCCTTGCGGTACTGGCCGCGGCCCTGTTGTGCCAGGGCCATTTCATCTACCTCTGCCTAGACGATTGGTTCCTGACCACTCCATCCAGACCACAACTCCTGTCCACTCTGTCAGACACTTTCGTGATGTTTCAGAATCTAGGCATCGCACTAAATATCCCAAGTCATGTCCCTGGCCTTTCCAGCACCTTCAGTACATAGGGGCCATCCTGGACACAGAGACAGGGAGAGCATTTCTTCCCCCAGGAAGGGGTGCGTGACTACAGAACCTGGTCCTTCGGGTTTCCTCCTCCACCCAGGTTCCGGCTCGGACTGTGTTCCAACTGTTAGGTCACATGGTGGCCACCATAGTGACCATACCCCAGGCACGCTTTCATGTGCGGGTACCTCAGTGGACCCTCAGGACTCAGTGGGATCAAAGGTCGGATGACCTGGAGCAACCCATTGGAATTTCGAGAGCTGTGTTGCAGACTCTGGCCTGGTGGCAGACGTCTCCCAACCTAGCGTCGGGGGTTCCTTTCCAGACAGCTTCACCGCAACAGATTCTGACTACCGATTCCTCCAGTCTCTGGTGGCGAGCCCACTTCTGAGATCGCCGAAGCGGGGGGGGCACACATGGTCAGCTCTGGAGTTGGCATTACACATCAGTATCCTAGAGATGAGAGCGGTCCTCTACGCACTTCAGCCCTTCCAGACGGACCTCAATCAGGGACCCTTGCGTGTGCAGACGGACAACATGTCTGTTGTGTTCTACATAAACAAGCAAGGGGTAGTGCATTCCTACCCTATGTGCCGAGAAGCGATGATTGTGTGGTACTGGGCCATAGTTCATGGTCTCACCTTATCAGGAGTCCAAAATGCTGTAGCTGATGGTCTCAGCAGGTCCCGGTCCAGAAATTAGGAGTGGGAACTGCTTCAGGAAGTGGCAGACGACCTCTTCGAAAGATGGGGTCATCCAGCACTGAACCTCTTCGCGTCCCTGTGCAATGCCGAACTGCCCAATTTCTGCTCACTAGATCCTGGGTCTTGTGTTTTCTGGCGAGACACTTTGTCTCTCTGTTGGACAGTGAGGTTCTTCTATGCCTTTCCTCCCTTTCCGTTGCTCCAGCAAGTGCTCCTCAAGCTTCAGGAGGAGGGGCAGACATGATATTGGTTGCCCCACTTTGGCCGTGCCAGATTTGGTTTCACCTGCTCCATCAGCTGGTGGTGGAGCCTCTGATCCTTCTTCCCCTGTCCTCACAATTGCTCTTCCAGGAGTGGGGCACCCTTGTCCACCCAGACCTTGGATCCCTGCATCTTCATGCATGCATGACTCCTACAGGCTTAGTGGTTTGCTGCTATGGGGTCTCTGAGTCGCTAAAGTCTTGGTAAGGCACATAAACCTTCCACAATTGCCTACTAAACTTGAGTAATTGTAACCCATTCTACCTATTAGCGCCATATGGCATCAGAACCATCCATTGCTTAACCTGACCCAAAAAGGCAGCATCAGATAGAATGTTGTTAACCTTAGCTACTGCTTTGTATAGGAATTCTTCTGCACCACTATTGTATGTTGTTATTGTTGTATCCTTGTTATATGTTTGTCTGCACTATCCTATTTTATTTGACATGGAACATTTGTAAATGAGTCTCTAACTCAAAGGTTTGCAATTCCGATACCTTAAATAAACATGCGCTATGTATGCCATGAAGTGGAAGCGCTTTTCCTTATGGGCATCGGAATGTTCCTTCCCTAGGTCCGTTCTCCTGTCCGGTGAACTCTGTCTTGGAATATCTGCAGTCTCTTTCTGGCGCAGGGCTTTGATATTCCTCCATCAAGGTGCATCTTTCTGCCATCTCAGCTTACCATACACCGGTGGAAGGAAAGTCTGTCGCCCAACTGGATTTGTCCAATACCTTCTTACAGGGTACACTGCACATAAAACCACCCATTCAGGATCCCGTTCTCCCATGGGACCTTCTGTTCATCCTAAAGAAACTCACTTTGCCTCTTTTCAAACCATCTGCAGACTGAGAGCTATGCTTTCTTTCTTGGAAAGCGTTATTTTTAGTTGCCGTCACTTCTGCTTGGAGGATTTCCGAGCTCCAGGCCCTCTTGTGTAAGGAGCCTTATTTAGTTTTTCACAGAGACAAGCTGTCTCTAAGAACTACTAAGTTTCTCCCGCAGGTGGTGTCCGAACTTACAAAATCACAAAATGTAAATGCAGGGAGTTCAAAGCGTTCTTCTACATAAATGAAACACTTGACAAGTGTGTTGAAATTCTTCTTCTTCTTCTTTAATGTAATTTCAGCCCACCTACGTTTCGCTCCTAAGAGCTTGTTCACGGGGTATTTTACAATCTGTTTGAAACAGAAAAATAGTTTTGCTTTGAATTCATTATGTTTCAGATTTAAAAAAAAATTTTTTTTATCAAAACATAATAGCTTTAGAAGTTAATATAAATTTTTTATCTACCTAATTGCTTCATGTTTTGTGCACATAATTTCAACAGTCAAAAAACTTTGTCTTATAAACATAAATACAAGATACAGAATTATCCTTTAGTGCACAGAAAAATGTTGACATAGATAATATTGGTGCTGTTAATGTCAGTTTTAAAACTCGAACTCCCCATAGCAATGCATACCTTGGGAAATGTTTTAATTATTCTTATGGCTTTGAGTCACTGCCATATGGCATACCAAGTGGTTGAAACCACGTAACGAGCTAGCCCTACAAGACAAACATACTCGTTTGCTTAAATGGCATTAAGCGTGTTATTTCAATATTTTCAGTGCGCTCCAGCGATATTACCTTCTCAAATTTCAGGAGCCAGCATTTAAATATTTTTTTACGACTCAAATCTTAATCACTTATAAGGCAACTAAAACCAAAAATGTTTGTAAGCTGTAATTGGTAATGACATTTCCCGAATGCTCAAACAGTTCCCTCCGAGTGCTACTATCTCTTGAGCTCACTTAGATTTCCCGCGGGAGTGACGTGTCACTCCGTGTAACTCTCGCAATGTGAAAGTGTTGCTAGGCAACTATACACTCATTCCCTAGGTTAAGGGAATAAACGCGGTATTCCAAGCGGCTCTTTTTTTAGCAAAATCAAACTGTCTGTGGTCAGCGTTTAACATGGAGAATTATTGTAATTTCAATAACTAATAGAAGGAGACAGTTAACCTGGCAACATATTATAACAATAACATGCAAATGTTTTAACAACACTTCAAAGTCCACAGTTTGACATAGATAGTATTCCAATAGAAGTGCATTTAAATATACTATGAATGATTTATCAATATCAGAAGATAATTATATTCTAATTATTATGTTTTATTCATCAAAGCTACAAGGCACCTAATATCCCCTACTAGACGAAATTAATTTAGCTCCCCATATTAATTTAGAAACATACCTGCCAATTACATTCTAAATTCATGCCTATTGTAGGTTTGAGTGTTTTTCAATGAAAATATCCATTTCATCTCTTTTCCAGTAATTTTATATAGTTCCCACCCCTTGGTGGGGGTTTAACAACTTTTAAACCCCAGAACCTCAAAGAGGCTCCCATGTGTCCTGCCTGATTGAAATGTAAGGCTACTGGTGATTGTTCATCTTTGTTCCTATATCATTTTTGTGTTCTAGTATTCTTATTTTGAGAGCTCTTTTTGTTTGACCAACATATAGCCTGTCACAAGGGCACTGTATAACATATACAACCCCTTTTGTATTGGTCTATATGTTCCTTTATCACAGATTCTTTATTGAAATGTGGATGTTTAAAAGTACTTTACTGGTATTATTACATACTGTACATTTTCCACATCTTGTCATGCCAGGTTGTAAAGGTCCTAATAACCGAGTACTCTTAGTTTCCATAATTTTAAATTGAGAATGTACCAACTTATCTTTGATGTTACTTACTTTTTTAGCTACTATAATAGGTTTCTGTTGCAAAGATTTAATTTTAGGGTTGTCCAAGGCCACCAAATGCCAATAAAGGAATAATGCCTGACAGGGTGGGAGTTATGCTGGGATAACATCCCACCTCGGGTGGTTGGGCCCGAGGCCACCGGGCCGAGGGCCGCCCAACACCGAGAAGGGATGTTATCCCAGCATAACTCCCACCCTGTCAGGCATTATTCCTATTATACAATGGCTTGTTGTTTTATAATAAAAAAATAATTTTAAAGAATGTTTTTGTTAGTGTGTAAACATATTTTTGTTTCTTAAGAGAAAGAGGAGATCATCATGGAGGTGGTGGGGATCGAAATCATCCAAACAATCAGCAGGGATGTTATGCCAGGATAACATCCCTGCTGTGATAGCCAACTGACCAATCAGAAACCAGGATTCTTTCTTGCCATTGTATAATGTTTATTAATTACTTTCCTAATATCTGACATTTTATGATTATATTTAACTGCTAATACTACTCTATCCTGCTTTTCTTTGTTTCTTTTATCAACAAAAAACTCCTCCCTAGTTTTATTTTCTATCTTGCAACTTGCCTGTTTCAAAACTGTCATTTTATACCCCCTAAATTTAAACCTATTAATCATATCCTTTTTCTCTTCTTGGTAATCATTCCTTTCTTTACAGTTTCTTTTAACCCTCACCAATTGTGCATATGGAATGCTACTTTTTAATTTAGGTTCATGAAAACTTCTGCTATGGAGTAATGTATTCCTATCAGTTCTTTTTCTATAGATAGACGTACTAAACTGTGCATTTTGTACTTTAAGAGATCCAAAAAAGGAATACTAGATGCACTGTAATTTAGAGTAAATCTTAAATTAGTATCAAACAAATTTAAAATGTCATTAAATTCTAGTAAATCTTTTTCCATTCCTCCCCAGATACAAAATATGCTGTCAATAAATCTTTTCCATAATTTAATTTTATCCACATATATATTTTTTTCATCATTAAATACCATTTCATCTTCAAAACTTATCATGTAAGCATTTGCGTAACTTGGGGCCATTGTGCTACCCATCGCAGTCCCTCTATCCTGTTGATAAAATATTCCATCAAATTCAAAATAGTTTTGTAAAACAAATAAAGCTAATTCCTGTAACATTACAGTTTTAAGTGCTACTCTAGTCGGTCTTTTAGCTAAGATTTTTCCCATATTTATGATACCTTCCCTATGTGGAATAGAGGTATATAAATCCACTACATCACAAGTAACCAAAATTGTGTCATTTAAATCTATCTTATCCGAAATGAATTCTAGGTGCTTCATAATGTCTGTTGAATCCTGTATATGTGTTGCATTTTTTTAATTAGTGCTTGTAAATAATAGTTGATATATTTTGAGAGCGGATCAAAAACTGAATCAATTCCTGAAACAGTCAGTCTTCGGGGTCTAATAAATCCTTATGGATCTTTGGGATGCCATAAAATGTTGGAATTCTTGGATGTTCCTTCATAAGAAGTCTCATTTTCCAACCTTGTAACCAATTTAAATCCACAAATTCTGCCAACATTTCTCTGTTTCCCTTGTAATGAAGTAGTAGGATCACCCATTAACTGTGAATAATTTGTCCTGTTATTTAATAAATTCAAACACATTGTTCTATATTTGTCTCTGTCCTGGATAACTATTCCCTCACCTTTATCTGCTTGTTTTATTACTATTTCTTTGTCCTCACTTACCGCCTCACTGAACAGTCACTCCGGAGATTTCTGCTTCTGCTCGGTTCATTTTGTCGGTTAAAGTATTAATTTTTCGTTTTTTTAACCGAATTTAAACCGCAACTAGTCGGTTCAAGCTCTGTCTGTGGTACCGTAAGTACTAGATAGGTTTTACATTTATTTCTGTGTGGAACTTGTAAACAGTATTATCGGTTCAGTTTGAACCGATCAGGTTGTTGAAAATTCATTGAATTCTGTCTTTTAGAGTACGGTTCCCGGTTCTTATCGGTTCTAAAAAAAACGGATTTCATTACGGTTTTTTCCATGACCCGTGACATGGTTGGGAACCGATAAGAGGGTCTTGCTTGGCGGATTGCCATAAACGGGCAAGTTTTGGTTAGGCTAGCACTATGTCTGAGAAACCCAAAAGAAAAACCAGGCCCACTGGGTTTCAACACTGCAGTGTTTGTGGGGAAGCCTTTGCCAAGGCTGACCCCCACACCACCTGTGTTTATTGTCTGGGGTTTGACCACCTCAATGCAGACTGCCAGATTTGCAAAAATTTTCCTGCAGCTACCCTGGATAAGAGAGTTGGTAGGCTCAGGGAAAGAGAGGCCAAGAAGTCCGCTGACCCGGATGGCCAGCCCGGTTCGGTTGTAACCGAACCGGAGGGAGTGCCCTCTGACCAGGGCGATACTTCCTCGGGCAAAAGGGGAGCCGACTCGGAGGAGTCGGTTCAGCAAAAAGGACTAGAAAATCAGCAGGTGTGGAGCCAAAATTTCCCCCTCCAACCGCTGAAGAAATAGCCAAAGCGATTAAAATTGTCCAGTCGCTTTCCCCGGTTCCCACTGAACCGGTGCCATCAGGTAAGCGTACGGTTCGGTCAGTTCCACCAGTTCAAGAATATGTTTTAGAGGAATTTTATGAACCGGAGGAGGGGGAAGAGGAGTACGAGGAGAGTGAATGTGGATTTGAAAGTCTGGATGTGCCCATTGAACCAGACATCTCCCCAGACAGACCTTCAGGAGTGTCTCCCCCTAGGCTTTCTGAGTCCCCCTCTCATTTTATGTTTTATAAAAAAGTGGCTGAAACCCTCCAGCTCCCTGTGGAGGAAGCTGTGGATGATCAAGAGGAGCCTATGTAGAAATGACGGATATCCAGCGTCTAGGAGGCTGTCTATTCCTTTGCATAAATCTTTTGGGAAACAGACAGTAAAAATTCTAAAAACTCCTCACACTATACCTCCTGTGGATAAAAGAATAGACAAGAGGTACACATTGTCAGGCTCTAATACGGAGTTCCTTACACAACAATGCAGCCATGTTGGGGTAGTGCAGGCTGCAGCCTGTGACAAGGCTAATATTTCCTTGGCTTCACACACCCCTGACAAGGACTCCAGGAGGACTGATGCTATGGCAAAGAAACAGTACATGGCAGCATCCTTGGGTCTCAGACAGGCAAATTATATGGCTTATGTTGCTAGATATCAGAAATCCGGATGGTATACTGTTATGGCTCTAGCAAAACAGGTCCCTGGCCAGCTTGCCAAGGAGCTGGAGCAGGTGGCTGCTGATGGTATTGAGGCATCCAAGGTGCAATTCCATGCTGCAGTGGACTCCTAATGATGTGTCATCAAGAGTCATGGCTACATCTGTGGCACTTCGCAGAATGGCTTGGCTCAGATGTACTAGCCTGTCACAGGATACCCAGACTAAGGCCATGGATTTTCCTGTTGTGGGTAATTCTCTGTTTGGGGAACAGACAGAAATTACATGAAGAAATGGATGAGAGGACCACCTATAGGAGTGCACAGGCCAAGGAAAGGCAGGCCACTCCTCAAAGGCAGCCTTCCAGGGGCAGGGCAGACCTTTTCATAGGCCTTTACCAAGCCCAGGCCTCCCTTCAGCTTATGCCCAGAGGGGTTCTTTAGAGGGAGAGGCAGGCGGGGTACAAGCAGACCTGCTTCACCCCCTCAGCCTAAAGCCCCTGCCAAGCAGGCACCCTGATGGGGTGGCCAGGGCCGGTCTCCACTACCTGTAGGGGGCAGGCTGGCTTACTTTGTCCAGGACTGAAGTCTTTAACATCAGACAAGTGGGTCCTGGAAGTAGTAAGCCAGGGACTGGTTCTCAGCTTCAAAAATGTCCAAAGATGAGAACCAGGTCCTTTCCACCTGCAAATCCATCAGAGGCACTTGCCCTAGAAACAGAAGTTTCTTCCCTCCTGACTCTCAGAGCTGTGGAAAGGGTTCCACCCCTACACCAGGGCAAAGGGTTGTACTCCAGATAACTTCCTTACCCCAAAAAAGACAGGAGAATGGCGGCCCATCCTGGATCTCAGATACCTAAACAAGCACCTTTTAAACCAAAATTCAAAATGGTGACTCTGGGAATTATTTTACCTCTCTAAGGCCAGGGGACTGGCTAGCGTCCCTGGACCTCAAGGATGCCTACTTCCATGTTCTTATCAGAAGCTCCCATCAAAGCACCTCAGATTCAAACTGCCTCAGGCCATTACCAGTTCAGAGCAATGCCCTTGGCCTCACCTCAGCCCCGAGGGGTATTCACAAATGCCTGGCAGTAGCAGTTGCCCACTTAAGAAGGCAAAGATTGCCATCTTTCCTTACCTGGAAGACTGGCTCATGTAGGCCAGTCTCCAGACCAAGTCAGACTGCACCTTCAGGTAACTCAGCAACTGCTCACATCTCAGGTTTCTCTCAATCTTCCAAAGTCAGTTCTAGAGCCTGTCCAGCTTCTCACCTTCATAGGTGCAGAACTGAACACAAAAAAGGCCAGAGCCTTCCTTCCTCTGGAAAGAGCAAGGACCCTGGTCTCTCTGGCCTCCTCCTTCACCCTGCAGGTCTCTCGACCAGCAAGGCATTTTCTGCAGCTCCTGGGGCACATGGCTGCTTCTACAGCAGTGGTGCAGGGAGCAAGATTTCAGATGAGGGACATCCAGTTCCAGTTGAGAGCCTTTTGGTCTCAAAGGAGAGACCCTCTAGCCAAATTGATCCCAGTGACTCGAACCCTGATCCAAGCCCTTCAGTGGTGGCAGGACCAGAGCAATCTGAGACAAGGGGTTCCCTTCACCCCTCATTCTCACTCCTTAATCCTTACTACAGATGCA
This sequence comes from Neoceratodus forsteri, assembly GCA_016271365.2. Classification (NCBI taxonomy): domain Eukaryota; kingdom Metazoa; phylum Chordata; order Ceratodontiformes; family Ceratodontidae; genus Neoceratodus; species Neoceratodus forsteri. The sequence continues at coordinate 310,703,366 of JADMNL010000025.1, forward strand.
TCCCTCTTGGGGTGGGGACCTCACATGGGCGACCTCACTACCCAGGGATTGTGGTCCCCTCAGGAATCTCTGCTCCACATCAATCTGTTGGAACTCAGAGCAGTTTTTCTAGCACTTCAAGTTTTTTCCACATCTGTTCAGAACAAAGTTGTACAGGTCAGAACAGACACCACCACTACAGTGTGGTACATCAACAAGCAAGGAGGCACTCGGTCTACGGCCTTGTGCACCGGAGCAATGAAGTTGTGGTCTCTGGCTTATTCCCTGAACACCTCCCTTACGGCAGTTCCCCTCCCAGGCAAGGACAATGTCCTGACAGATGCTCTCAGCAGGATTTCCCAGGGCCATCACGAATGGTCACTGGATCCCCTAGTACTGGAGGTAGTATTTGCCAGATGGGGCACCCCGCAGATGGATCTTTTTGCAGCCCCAGACAATCACCAACTTCCCCCTTTTTGTTGCAGGCCCCCAGTGTTGGGCTCAGTCCCTCTGGATGCCTTCCTTCTCAGTTGGGAAGGGAAGTTTCTCTATGCTTTTCCCCCCTTCCCTCTTCTGTTCAAGGTGCTAGTCAAAATCAGATCTCAACCCTGCAAGATGATCCTGATTGCTCCAGATTGGGCCGGACAGCCCTGGCACCCACTCCTTATGCCCTTAGCAGTCCACCTTCCCCTGTGTCTTCCCAGGAATCACAACCTGTTAACCTGTGCTCAGGGGAGAGTTTGATACCCGAATCTCAAATCTCTCAACCTCAAGGCCTGGCTCTTGAAGAGTTAGAGTTTGCTGACCTACACCTTTCCCAAGGTGTATTGGATATCTTGAAGGCTTCTAGGAAGCCTTCCACCAGGGTTACTTATAATTCCAAATGGAAGAGGTTTTCCATATGGTGCTCTGGCAAGCACATTTCCCCAGAATCTGCTGATTTACCCACAGTCCTGGATTATATGGTGCATTTGAATACTTTGGGGCTGAGACCAGCTACCCTAAAGGTGCACCTGGCAGCCGTGTCTGCTTTCTTATCAGCAGGTAAACCCTCTTCTCTTTCAGCTCATCCTGTATTCTCCAAGTTTTTCAAGGGGTTGCTTCACACCAACCCTCCATTCAGGGACCCTGCCCCTGCCTTGGATCTTAATATTTGCATTGCCCAGCTTATGCAACCCCCTTTTGAGCCCTTGTCTTCAGCAGAGCTTAAGTACTTGACTTGGAAAACTGTATTTTTGGTAGCTATCACTTCTGCCAGGCGCATAAGTGAATTACAAGCATTGTCAGTGGAGCCTGATTTTATCTCGTTTCATAGAGATAAGTGGTCTTCAGGACTAACAGAAAGTTCTTGCCTAAGGTGGTTTCAGACTTCCACCTTAATCAATCTATGTCTCTCCTTGTGTACTTCACTGACCATTCCTCCTCTGGCGAGAGGAGACTGCGCAGTTTAGATGTCAAAAGAGCCCTTAGTTACTACATAGAACGTACCAAGGGTCACAGGTTTGACTCCCTCCAACTGTTTCTCACTTATGGTGAGGTTGGTAAAGGGAAACCTGCCACTAAAAGATCCATTGCCAGGTGGATTGTCTCTTGTATCCAATTTTGCTATGAAAAACTGGGTAAGGTTCCTCTCTCAGACCTGAGGGCTCACTCTACCAGAGGTACAGCTGCGTCTATGGCTGCTGCCAGGGACATCCCTATCCTAGAGATATGTCAAGCAGCTACCTGGAAAACAGTTCACACTTTTACCAAGCATTACTCCCTGGACATCCAGGCTAGGAGTGATGCTCGGTTTGGCACAGCTGTGCTTCAGAGCCTATTTCCTAAGTAGGTTCTGTCCCTCCTCCATGGAGGTACTGCTGTGTAGTCTGCATATGTCATAATATAGCAAGACTTCATGTTGTTTGAAGAAAAAATTACTCACCTTAGTAATGTTGTTTCTTCTAATGGAGTCTTGCTATATTATGACCTCCCCGCCTGCCCCTCTCAGAACCTCTGCTTTTGGGATGTGGGTGGGCAGTGCAGTGTTGGCACTTAGTAGATGCCCACCTTGTTTTTTCATCCCTCCTTTTTGGGGTGTTTGGGTGTTGTGTTTTTATTTTTTGGATCCCCTGACATGAGTCTTTGTTTTGGGACCAAAAAATGTGTTCTTATATTTAGTAGCCAGTTGGCTAGTGTAGATTTACAGCTTCCACACAGAACCTTAGTGAGTTTTGCTCGTAAAGATCTGACAGTTTGAGTTTGAAGAACAGACAGAGCTTTCAACCGAGCTCATGCTCAAAGTTCCATGCCTGGCATGGAAAGTTAACTTTTTCACCTCCGGAGCAGTTCGAAGGTTGGGACTCACTGCATATGTCATAATATAGCAAGACTCCATTAGAAGAAACAACATTACTAAGGTGAGTAATTTTTTCTTCAATCTTAAACTTCTAAAAAAACCACTGTAAATCAACTTCCAACTCAAATAAATTAACTAGTTAAGAGGGGGCAAAAGATAATCCCATTTCCGAAATTGTACTAGTGGTATCCGAACTTACCCTGAATCAGGACATCAACCTTCCTGTTTATTGTGTATTCGAATGGGGGGGGGGGGCACTACTCCATACTCAAGATGTTCACAGGGTGCTCGGGTATTATATAGAATGCACCATTTCATTCTGTAAAACCGATCAGTCATTTGTTGCTTTTGCTCCTAGATCCCCGAGAGCACCAGTTACTAAGCAAACATTTTCCAAATGGTTGGTTAATTGTGTTACGTTCTGATATGAGAAATACAATGAACTCTTACTGGGATCGGTGAATGGACATTCCGCTGGGGGGGTAGCTGCCTCCTTTGTTGCCTTAAAGAATGTCTCGGTAGCTGACATTTGTGCTGCGGCAACTTGGAACTCAGTACACACCTTCAGGAAGCACTACAGTTTGGACACAGCCTTTAGGAGGAGAGCGGGATTCGGCCTAGCTGTTCAGCAAAGCCTCCTTTCATGAGGCTCCAATAAGCTTCCCTATCCCCATCCTGCAGATTTACCTTTTGCACTGCTTGGGACTCTGTTCTTATGGTGTAGCCTGCTGCAAGAGCTCCAACTTGAAGTAAGATAGTACAGTTACGTAAGAACTTTCCGCAACAGTGGATCTTTGAGAAGAGCTCTTGCAGGAGGTGCTGCTTTCCCTCTCTTTTTCCCCCCAGTCCTGTCTTTTCCTTGTTGGGAACTTTCGGAACCTCCTTGGTTCTCTTTTTATCCATCTGCCAGGTCTGCGGCGGGAGAACTGACGTAGGGCTGTGGACCACCCCCTTTGGCGGACGTCGGGGGAGGGCTGACGTCAGGGGGCGGTCCCCGCTGGGTACTGCTGGCTAGAAGTTTTCCATGGGGTCCTAGTGCTTGGCATAGTCCTAATGGTGTAGCCTCCTGCAAGAGCTCTCTTCAAAGATCTGCTGTTAGGGTAACTTCTTAATGTAACTGTACTTCGTCTCTCTTTGACCCTGCCGCAAGCTGGGAGCTTGGCTTTCTGTTGTGGAAAGCATTATTTTTAGTTGCTATTACTTCTGCTCGAAGGATTTCTGAGCTCCATCTCTGATGTGTAAAGAGCCTTATTTAGTTTTTCACAAGGTACTTCAGCTATACCTTTAACTCTAACATAAGCAACCCATCCAAATTCTGGAAGGTAATTCGCTCTCTTTTCTCCCCTCAGGCTCTCCCTCCCCCCCTCTTCCAACTAAATAATACTGTCATCTCCAACCACCCTAGCATCACCACAGCTTCCAATTCACACTTCACCTCTGGCGCTACTGCTCTGCTTGGCTCCTACCTAACCATAAACAATTCGTCCTCCGCATCTACTAGGAGTCCAACAGCCCCCACTGCTCGTGTTTTCTTTCTCCAAAATCCTGACAACTGATATGCTGACGGCTTTGGAGGCCCTCAACCCGTGCAAAGTTAACTCCCCTGATGGGTTGGACCCGAAGCTACTAAACCTGTCTGCCTCGGCCATTGCTCCCCCGTTGACTGTCCTTCTCAGTCTCTCATTTCAATTGGCGGAAATTCCCCTGGATTGGAAACATGCAACCGTCCTCCTCCTCCCAAAGGGTGGTAGTGACTCCTCCCCCGGAAACTACCGCCCTGTGTCTCTCCTCCCGAAACTAGCCAAACTACAAGAACAACTAGTCCTACACCAACTATCCTAGTACCTCTCTGACACTAATTTCTTCACGCAGTACCAATCTGGGTTTCGTAAACATCACTTCACCACCACCTCACTGCTCCAAATCACAGATGCAGTCCTGACAGGCATGGACTATGGTCACATCACCACTGCCATTTTTATTGATCTTGCCAAAGCTTTTGACACCATATCCCACTCCCGCTTACTCTGCTCCTTCTCATCAGCCGGGCTGTCTGAACACGCCATTAAATGGTTCAGCGCCTACCTTAATGACAGCTCAGTCTATAAAAATATCCCGACTACATCTCCCCTCCTCTACCCATATGCTCCAGTGTCCCTCAAGGGTCCATACTAGATCCGATTCTCTTCTTTCTAAATGACCTGCCATCCATCTGTACCTCATCTTCTATACATACGTGTGCTGATGCTACGGTTCTTTTCTCTACAGGGTCCTCACCCGGGGATGTCTCCTCCAGGCTCCAAAGTAATTTCAATGTCCAGAGGTGATTTCAATCTCACCAACTCTTCCTTAACGCCAAGAAAACTGTGTCCATGACATTTGGCAGCCAGAAACTGTCAAAACTCCAATCCCCCACCCCACCCTTTACTCGCTCAACAGGGCAACCGTAATTGCCACCGAGTCGTTCAGGTATTTGGGCGTTTGGTTGGATCAACATCTCACTTTCTCGGCCCACATTGATGCCATTATAAAAAAGCTTCACCCCAAACTAGGTGCCTTATACAGAAACCGTTCCTGCCTGCCACCCCAGGCAAGACGTAAATTGATCCAAAAAATTATCCTCCCTATTTTTGACACTGGCGATATCGTCTGTTGCTCTGCTCCTGCCACCTCCTTAGCTAACTTGGATACCCTCTTTAACTCCTTCTGTCGGTTTGCTTTAGATGCACCTCCCTTTACCCACCACTGTCACTTGTACTGAGCCTTAGCCTTCCCTTCCCTGACAAACAGGCGACTGCATCACTGTGTAAATTTCATCTCTAAGTACTGGCTTGGTACACTCCCTCCCTACTTAAATTCCCTAATCTCCCTCCACCCACCCCCTCTCGACTTCTAAGATCTCACGACCACAGAACTCTCTCTGTTCCATGGAGATCCACCTCTAGTGGACAGGCTGCCCCTCCTACCGCCTCCCTCAACTGTGGAATTCTCTTTCTATTCAGATGCAATCCCTCTTCCTCGCCTGGCTCATTAAATCAAGCTCTGCATAACTGTCTTTCTGTAAATTGCACTTGCCCTAGTCCCCCCTTTTCCTGTCTCACACCCTGCCTGATGCTCTGGTTGCCTAACCCAGCCAAATCTATGCACTTATAGTCTCAGAGCCAATCCTGGCTCCTATTTTGCATGCTTGCTTCATTTCATTTCTCTCTCTCTCTCTCTGTTGACCTGCTCTCCAAGCCCTAGGCTCAGACTCTCTTCTCTGCCACCTTATCTCACCATCACTTGTGTGCTCTGTGCTACTTTAAGCCTGAAGTGGACTAGTCCATTGGTCCCTCTTGCTGATATGTTACTGATGAGTCTGCCATTCCATGTGGGTATAGCTACTGGATTTTAACCTATGCCACCCTGAAATTACTTGTTCTGCTTGCTATGTGTTGATCACTCATACCCAGAACCCCGACTTTTCTGCAGCACATTGGAGCAAAGTTCTGCGGCAGGGTTCTCATTTGCCGCAGAACTTCTGCAGCACTCAACACCAATTTCTGCCGCACATTTTTATCCTTCATTTTGGGCCCCCCTTTTTTTTTTTTGCCATATCTGACGCAATGCACGCTTGTAACAGTCATTTTATGGGCGTTTGTCACCAAATTTTCAACATAGCCAGTTTAAGACCTCTGCTCATGAACACTATCACTGTGATTTCTTAATCTGTCCCGAACATTGATTTCACACACCAGCGCCATTGAGCGCTACATGTGCAAAAGCACATTTCAGGTGAGATGAGAAAAATGAAAGTAGTACTGTTCATAAGGAGTTGTGGTAAAATGGTAATACTGAAAATCTGGAGTGAAAATATTAAAAATGCTTGAAGTTACGAGAGTGCGTGAACTTAACCTGCAGCTAATAAAACAGTCATTTGGGAATATTTTTCACCATAGGGTTTTGGAGCCTACCTCATGAACTGTGACACTGTCATTTCGTTAATCATTCTGGAAAGGTGGTTCCGCGCAGTGACTGCGGAACCACCTTTCGGGACCAAATAACGAAATAACAGTGTCACAGTTCATGAGTTGGGGCCCCAAAAACCCCATGTTGAAAATTTGGTGAAAAAATTCCCAGAAATGGCTGAGATATGCACTAAAGTTGAAAAAAATCCATTTATGCCATTATACAGCTTACCGGCATTTCTTCAGTTCGCGGTCGGCTTTGAAGAGTGCAGATGTGTTCCCGGTCCACCGAAGATCATTGCGCTGGGCTCTGGAGGTAAGTACGGGTTGAGGTTGGGGTGTGGGGAGGTGGGTAGGCAGAGGGTGGGTGCAGGTTGGGGAGGGGGGCAAAAGAATCAACGAGGGATTTTTTTTTTGACTCAACAAGGGACTTTTGCCATGTTGAGGTGGGCTCCCAGCGTGGCACCAGGCAGCTTGAGGGGCAGTGAAGCCGACGGGATTGGGCACCCCGTCAGCAACGGAAGCTTTTGCCACTCTGGGGTGGGCTCCCAGCGTGGCACCAGGCAGCTTGGGGGGGACAGTGAAGCCGACGGGGGATTGGGCACCCCTGTCGGCAACGGAAGCTTTTGCCATGCTGGGGTGGGCTCCCAGCGTGGCAGCAGGCAGCTTGGGACAGTGAAGCCGATGGGGATTGGGCACCCCTGTCGGCAAAGAGCTTTTGCCACGCTGAGATGGGCCCAGCGTGGCATACAGATTTTGGGGAGGGCAGTGAAGCCGACGGGGATTGGGCACCCTGGTCGCAAAGGACGTGTTCAGCAGGCGGCCGCATCCTGTGGACACGGTCTGCCGCACTGCTGAATCGTGGAAACCGGGCCCTGCTCATCGCCCTATGTTTTCTATGCTATTGTGTAATTTATGTGCGCTTATTGTTACTATGCAACTTCCATCACTCTTCCCCCAGGTCGTATCGGGAGACTAGCAACTTGTTGTTCAGTGGACCTTAGCTGGTGAAACTTTTCAATAAATAAAGCAAGGACAGGGTGTCCTTGCAAACCAATCCTAAATTCCTTCCTAAGGTGGTGTCCGAGTTTACTCAATCAGGACAGTCACCTTCCTGTGTATTACCCAGAGTATTCCAATTCAGGGGAGGCCTTACTATATTCTCTGGATGTCCACCAAGTGCTTCGTTATTATTTGGACCGCACCCGAGCCATCAGAAGAACTGATCAGTTTGTTTCTTTTGCCCCAAGAAGAGAAGGGGCTTCAGTTTCTAAACAATGCTTATCCAAATGGTTAGTTAATTGCATTGTTTATTGCTACCACAAATATGACAAGCCTTTACCAGGCCCAGTTAAAGGACATTCTACCAGGGGTGTACCTGCATTGTTTGTATCTTTCAGAAATGTGTCCATTGCTGACATCTGCACAGCAGCCACTTGGAATTCTGTCCACACTTTCATCCGGCATTACAGTCTGGACATTGCCTCTAGGCACAGAGCAGGTTTTGGACTGGCAGTCCTGCAGGGCCTGCTCTCTTGAGAGCTTTTTTCTCTGATCATTACCTCCTCCCAGCTGACCAGGGTCAGTCCTCTCACTGCTTAGGGCTCCGTCCTTATGGTGTAAACTGCTGGAAGAGCCCCCTCGAAGTGAGATAGTAGTTACGTAAGAACGTACTGTAACAGTAGATCTTACCCCGAGAGTAAGCTCTTGCAGCAGGTAACATATGTAGGACTGAAGGCGGCAGGACCCCATGGAAAACTTCTACCTGGCGTCTATGGCGGGGACCGCCCCCAGCGTCACGCATGGTATGAAGGGAGAGCGGTCCCCGGAGTACCCCAGTCCTATTCCCGCCGTCAACTCTCATTCATCGTCTCCACGGATCGCCTCTCACTAGTTTGGCCGTCATTTTGCTAAGACATCTTAGCCGGATTTCTTATTTTTTTCACTGAAAAAGTTTGTCTTTTCTGTCATGATTGTTTCTGCATTTTGTCTTCTCCGACGTCCTCCATCGATCGGCACCCCCTCCAAGTGTGCCTGCGGCAAACAAATCCTGTCCAAGGACAGGCACTCTGCCTGCTTGCTGTGCCTAGATCACGACACCCAGGCCTTCCAGCATTGCCAAACGTTCAATAGCAGGACGAGAATCCGCCATCAGAAGACTCTTCAGGCTTTCCTCACAGAGCAATGTTTGGCCTCCATGCAGAGAGATTCCTCTTTGGGGAGGGGTTCGGAGGGGTTCTTTCCACCACAGACCTTTAGGGAAGCACAAGGAGAAGCAGAAGGAGAGAGAAAAGGAGAGATCTCCGTCCAAATCCAGATCCTCAGGCTTCCACTCTGCCTCCACAGGCATCTCCAACTCCGCCTCCCTGGTGACCCAGGCTAATGGTTGCAAACCCCCCCCCCGCCCTGGTACAGGCGTTGGGAGCTGTGGACTGCGACTCTGGGTCCTTGGGCCTCACCCTACAGCAGCTTAAAGTCTGGCCACCTGATCAAGCCTCAGACCGGCACTCTGACCTCGGTAAGGGACCGACGTCGTCTTACTCCTGTTCGACCTCTGTCTCTGGCACCGACTCCTGGGATAGACATAAGGCCTCCGGGAGATCTGCCTCTCAGCCACCCAGGTCAGCCAAGCCGCCATCAGACAAACATCCGGTGAGACAGCATTCGTCGGGTTGTGACTCCCATAGATGATGAGTGACCTACGTCTCTGCTTAGGTGGCCCAGCCGTCGGCACCGCTGACCCAGTCCCTGATGTCACTGGTTCCCCCCACCACCTGGTGATGATCGGTTGGGACACAGTCCCTCTGAGAACCGCCGAATGACAGCCTCAAAGCAAGCGTCAGTTACAGACTTCAAGTCTACTACTATAGCCCCGACGTCGCCTCCTGTTCGTCTGCCATCGCTAGATCATGGCTGTAGGTCGGACCACAGCTCTGGGTCAGTGTCAGGTCTGAGAACTGATTTGGAGCGCAAGCTCCACCTGTTCCAAGTCAAGGACCTTTTTGGTTACTGGTGGGAGACCATTAGGACAGACCTCCTATCACCTAAATCCCACGAACAGAGGCCCTACCCCCCGGGTTGATACAGGGGCCTATCCTCCAACAGAGCCCACTCCACCTCCGGGAGAGGGCAAGGCTCTTCATAAGGGCTGGTCCAGGTCCCGGTCCAGGAGCCTGAGTTCCTCCTGCTCCTCCAACCGCCATAGGCACAAACGCCGGCAAAATAGGTCTCGGCCCTCCTCCGTGGACTCTGACCATTCCTCAGACTCATCCTTCTCTGTTTCCCTTGTCTGTTGGGGACCTCTTCCCCCCCCTAGACCCAAGCTATACTCCCAGGTCACCGCCAGATGATCCCTCTTTTATGGAGATCATGTGGCATATCCAGGCCAACAAGGGCTAGGAGACAGAGGACCTGGACCCGGTGAGACTCCGCTTGGCAGAGTACTTGGCGCCAAAAGGACCAGAAACAGGTAATCATCCCACCCTTGATGGACACATTTGCGGACTTCACCAAGATGGCCTGGAAATGGCCCCCCACCTCCTCCACGATACCCAAAAAGGTGGGCCGGCTTTACAGGGCTCCGAAAGAGAAACCTTTTTGGGGTGAGCAGCCTTTGGCAGACTCGGTAGTCATCTCGGCTGCCCATGATAGATCCCAGAGACCAAAACATCCGGGTACTCTGCCTCCTGACAGAGAATCCAAACAACTAGATTCCATGTGGCATAAGTTACTCATCCGTCACATGTACCATACGGAGTCTTAATTTTCTTACTCGTATGGTACAATTCCAAAATGCCCTTTGGGAACAGGGGATCTTACTTCGAGGAGAAGCTCTTGCAGCAGGTTACACATTGAGGACTGGCACCACCTGGTGGCGGTTCCCGTAACTTTTTCTCTAGTAGTACTGACGTGGGAACGCTCCCCGACGTCGCCTTATATAAGGGAGGAGTTCCCCACGTGCTCCAGTTCTTTCCCGCCACACGGTCAGGGTTAGTTCAGTGTTTCAGCTAGTACTGATTGCTGTTCTCCACCATATTAGATTTTCTCCTCAGAATTCGATTTTTGACATCTATGTCCTCGCATTTAAACAAGTGCGCTTGTGGGCGACAGATTCCCATGAAAGACTGACATTCTGCATGTCTCTACTGCCTGGGGCCCGACCTTCGCACCGACGCTTGCCGTCACTAACAGGCCTTTAATTCACAAACGCAAATCCAGCACCAGAAATCCCCCTCGGCCTTTCTTGCAGAATCAAAACTTGCCACCATGGAACGGGGCTCTTCCTTGGAGGAATCCAACCCTCAACCCGCCCACAAGCATCGGGAGCAGGACAGAGGGAGATCCCACTCGAAACATCGGTCTTCGTCCATATCCCGACGACAGTGGTGCTGACGCCACCCCTACGTGTCCCCCTTAGGCCAACACCGGTCGACAAGGGCTCGGACCCAACGCCAGCCCCACCCCCCGGACGACGGGGCTGGCGCTTCTCAGCATACACCTGATTCACCGAAATTACACCACCTCCACCCACTCCAGAGCTGGTTCCAGACCCTGTTGAACCAGATTGGGGGGGGGGGGACGAGGTGCCTCTCCCAAAAAAGCACAAGAAAAAGTCTGAGGGACCAGTCCAGCAGTTCCTCTCGCTCTCCCTCTCCTCTGGGCAAGAGGCACAAAGGGAAGAGGCGTAGCTCCTCACCCTCTTCTTCGACCTCCTATGTAGAATCAGATGCTTCCTCCTCCGTCTTCTCGGAGCCAGACCTAGGGGACACGGAGGGCTTCCCTAAATCCCCTCCAGATGATCCCAGCTTCATGGAGGTGATGAGGCACATCCAGGCCAATATGGGTTGGGACACCGAGGCCCTGGACCCCAAGCGACTGAGGCTGGCTAAATACCTCCGCCAAAAAGACCCAAAACCCGTGGTCATCCCTCCCATGGTCGACGCCTTTCAGGATATCACCCGTGCGACCTGGAAGCACCCTCACTTCTCCTCCACTGTGCCGAAGAAGGCTCACCGGCTCTACCGGGCACCTGCGGACCACCCCTTTTTAGCCGAACCACCCGCTGTGGACTCAGTGGTGACTTTGGCAGCTCACAATCATTTGCAGAGGCCCAAACATCTGAGCACTCAGCTGCCTGATAGGGAATCGAAGCAGCTGGATTCTATGGGCCGTAGGTTGTACTGTGCTGCCACCTGCAGCATCAGGAGCCTCAACTTCCTGACGCATATGGTCCAATTCCAGAACGCCCTCTGGGAACAGGGATTGGACATTGTGCAAGGACTCGTAGATCTGTGTCTGCTGTCTGTTTGTCCACTGTAAAATCGTACCTGCAGAGTTTTGTGCTGTGCTGTAAATCATGAGGACCCGTGACCCCTAGAACGACTTCCAGGTCGCCACCCGCATTAAAGGCTCGCCCCTGCAGCGAGCAAGCACAAAGAAATAGTGACTGCAAGGTGCACAGCTCCCAGACTGTGCCGGGTAGGACCTACTTGTTTTAAAACCTAAACAAACGTTTTTATTGTTAAGTGTTTGAGCCCTGTTGCACTGCTGACGAGGCAGGATCCAGGTGGAGAGCTGGTTGCCAGGACAACCATAGACAGTCCGTGTGCCAGCTAAGGGGGGGCTTTCTGTGTTGAATTAACATTGTTCTGCCTCGTAGATCTGTGTCTGCTGTCTGTTTGGCCACTGTAAAATCGTACCTGCAGAGTTTTGTGCTGTGCTGTACATCGCGAGGACCCGTGACCCCTAGAACGACTTCCGGGTCACCACCCGCGTTAAAGGCTCGCCCCTGCAGCGAGCAGGGTGAGCGCATGCAGGGCGCGCGGCCAGGTCTGCTGGGACCAGGGCCCCAAAACTGTAAGTAAACACATCTTGATAATACATAGTTACTTCACCAAGGGTTCTCCTTGTCATACCAGCATGGAGACTCCAAATAACTATTGCCTGTCATGCTGTATGTATGCTATTGGTCCCCAGACTGCCAACTTTGTATGTAATAAATGCCTAATGGTGGAAGCCCTCCAGGAAGAAATTGCCTGTTTACTGGCTTCCACAACAGTTGGTCCTGAAATCGAAGCATTGGAGGACTGTATAGACTCTATGTTGGGACAGTCATTATCTTTAGTTCCCCCATCTGCGGACGAGACTGCAACTGTTATAAGTACTAATGTCACGACCTCCTCTACCCCTGCTGTACTTCAAGAGGAGTCTGATAGTTGGGCAATGGTACCCAAGGGTAAATCCCAACGTGGGGGGGGACAGATTGGATGCAATATGTCACCCCTGCCCTTATTTAACAAATATGATCCACTCAACCAGGATATAAATGTTACACCCCATGATGTCACTATCAATTCTACCTGTAATGTCCCCCTAGTCAGTAGTCCTCCCCGTAGGAGAGTGAATAACTGTACAGCGTTCCCCTCACCCAAACAAAATAAATCCCGAACAAAAAAACCAAAATCACAACTCAGTTATTTTACCACCGAACTCTAACAACACAAAACCTCACCCAATAACCAAACAAATCTTTGTTCTTGGTGATTCAATTATTAAACACTTGGATTGCCCTATATGTAATGTGGACAAATTCAGCCGTACCTGCACTAGCCTGCGAGGTGCTCGTGTCTCCGACATCACTACTACTGTTAAAAATATACTAAAAGGGATAGGTGAAAATCAAGTGTTCATAGTGCACGCAGGTACAAATGATATAAATAGAGGTAGTATTGACAAACTCAAACAGGACATCATAGCTCTCAATAATGTACTAGCGGAAAAAAATAGCATAACTTGCTTCTCAGAGATTCTACCCGTACCGAGAGCGCCTGATATTATAAATACAAAGATTAAGGCCTCTAACGACTGGCTCAGACGATGGTGTCTCTGACAGAACATTCTCTAACACATTGGGAAACCTTCTATCTAAGGGACTCACTGTATTGCTGGGATGGACTCCACCTCAGTCGCAGGGGAAGTTCACTCCTGGGAAAAAGCTTTACAACAGCCATTAACAAACTTTTAAACTAAAACACAGGGGCGAGATCAGTGACAGAAGATCCTGTTCTCTAAAGAAACCTACTACAGACACTTCTGAGTGTGAGGTACTCAGTTTAAATGCTAGATCTTTAAATCAGGTTAAAATGGCTGAACTTGAAGCTATGTGTCAACTGAATAAATATGGACTCATCTCTATTACAGAAACTTGGTGGGACCCTGATACTTCCTGGATCCAGCACATCCCAGGGTATAAACTATATCATAAGGACCGCCAGGGACAAATGGGGGTATGTCTATATGTTAGAGATGACATACCCTCATTTCAAATCCCCTCAAAAAGCGATACTGAATCTATTAGGGTTAACATCCAGTTCAAGGGCTACCCACAGCTGATGGTAGGGACATGCTACAGGCCCCCGACATCAAACAAAGAATATTCTACTTGCTTAAATAATGAAATATTAGACATGACCTCTAAAGGAAAAATTCTCATACTGGGTGATTTCAACCTACCCACTATAAATTGGTATTCTCTGTCTGGAAGTACGCAGGCTGAGAAAGACCTACTCACACTCATGGTCGATATGGGCCTTGAACAAATCGTTACAGAACCAACACGAGGTGATAATATACTGGACTTGGTTGTTACTAATATAGGGAACCTAATATCCAAGGTTACAATTGGTGCACCACTAGGATCAAGTGATCACTGCTCCATTTCCCTGACGCTGTCATTTTGTCATCATACCACCAACTGTACTGTATTGAAAAACTATAAAAAAACTAATTTCAATGGTATTAATATCCAATTAAACTCAATTTCTTGGGATATAGCACTATCCTCTCTCACCATGGAAAAATCTTGGGACTTTTTTAAAACTTCCATTTATAACTTAGAAAAATGATATGTTCCCACAACAAAAAAATATAACAAAAAGGGGAAAATACCCCTGTGGTTTAACAAAACTATCAAAGCTCTAATAAAGAAGAAGCAAAGGTTATTTGCACAAGCCAAAAACAGTAAGGGTAACACCAGAAAATTATTGTTTACCCAATATAGGGAAACTCTAAAATCACTAAAACAAGCAATTCTGCAATCTAAAAAAAAAAACTCGAGTTTACGTCTAGCCCATACCAAAATAACCATAAGTCACTATTTTCCTACCTTAATAATAAAAAGATAAATAATAGACACATGGGGCCCCTATGCATACATGACACAATTATATCAACAGACAAAGATATGGCAGACACTTTTAACGAACAATTCTGCTTAGTATTCACCAATAAAGAGATTCCTAAACGTTTCAAACCTGCAAACAATGTTACCCCCTCCTACATCATCACCAAGGATGACACACTAAAGGCAATTTTATCCCTAAAACCTAATTCCAGTCCAGGTCCTGATAACATCAGCCCCCGATTTCTAATAGAGACAGCAGCTGCTATTACAAAACCACTCTCAATTATATTCAACAAATCCTTATATGAGGGAATTATCCCTCAGGACTGGACAATGGCTACTGTAGTCCCTATCTTTAAGAAGGGTAACCATTCTAGACCAGAAAATTACCGCCCAATAAGTCTGACTTCTGTTGTAAGTAAGATCATGGAGAAAGTTATTAAGAATCTACTAGAGCACGAATCTATTAGGGGTAACTTGACTGACACTACACAACATGGCTTTAGACAGGGATACTCCTGTACTACTAACTTGGTTTCCTTTTATAATCATGTCAGCACGGCAATGGATAATGGCATTCCTGTGGATGTGATACTTCTCGACTATAGTAGAGCATTCGACAAAGTCCCCCATGATATCCTACTTGACAAAATGAATGATATGGGATTCTCTTACTGCATAATCAACTGGGTATCAGGTTGGTTGAATGGAAGATATCAGCAAGTCAAAATTAATGGCTCACTTTCCCACCCACTGAGTGTGACCAGCGGGGTCCCTCAGGGGTCTGTGTTGGGACCCACCCTGTTTAACATCTTTATTAGCGATTTACAGACTAGCCCTGAAAATGTTCTCTCAAAATTTGCTGATGACACCAAACTGTGTGGCTCTGTTCTTACATCGACAAACAGGAAAATTATGAGGAATAACCTAAAATCCATCGAAGAATAGGCAGTTTCAAACAAAATGACACTCAACTCAGATAAGTGCCACGTTGTACATTTTGGTAAAAACAATCCTAGGCAGACTTATTTTTTGAACAGCGTGGCCCTCCATGTGTCACCATTAGAACGTGATCTCGGGGTAACCATTAATAATAAACTATCCTCTAGTGATCATTGCAGGATGATAGCTAGGAACGCCTTGCTCACTCGAATCCAACGTTCATTTGTGTCTAGGACACAGGAATGCATAATCTCCTTGTATAGAGCTTTTGTTAGGCCCCATCTGGACTATGAATCCCCCTACTGGAGCCCCTACCTGGTGCAGGACATCGATGGGGTTGAGAGGGTGCAGAGAAGAGCCACAAGAATGGTCCCCTATTTATCCAAACTTGATTACGAAGAGAGATTAAGAGTTACAGGGTTACACTCAAGATGTACTAGAGGTGACCTTCTCCTATTGTACAAAATCAAGAATTCTCAGGAGTTAATGCGCGACTGTGGCTTACATTTCTCTTCCAGGTGGACTACCCCACGGTATCACAACAGCCAGATATTTGTATCTAAAGCTAAAACAACGAAGAGGTTAAACTACTTTACTGTAAGAACCCCCAGACTGTGGAATCTCCTCCCACAAGACTTAGTAGACAGTAGCTCTAATACAGTCTTCAAAAAGGGGCTGGATAGCTGGCTCAAGTCCTACAACTTCAGGGTGTAATTGTCCCACCAATGTGGTGGGGGACAATCTCGATGGGCAGTAGCCTTCTTTTGTCCTCTGAAACCGAGTAAACCGAGTAAAGGCCTGCCTGATTGTCCCCAGTGGACAGAGCCTGCCAAGTTGCTGCAGACCGGCTCAGACGTGGGCACCCACATTTTGCAGTCGGCCTGTGACTCTCCGGACACCTCCTTCAGGGCAGCTGCCACTGGCATTTGCCTCCAATGCCACACGTGGCTTCGGGTTTCAGGGTTCGGTCCAGATGTCCAAACCAGCCTTCTGTATGCTCCCTTCAAAGGCTCCGTGCTCTTTGGCGAAGACACGGAGCGCATCATCACCAGACTGCAGGACTCTGGAAAGGCTGTCCGTTCCATGCAGTCCATGTATCGCCTGAAACAGGTCCGTGCACGAAGGCCTCGTTTTCGTGGCCGTGGGGGACATCAGTCATAGCAACCTCACTTTCAGCAGCAGGCGCAGTGAGGGGCTTTGGATGTAGAGGCGGAACCAGAGGTAATTCGGCCTCCGCCTTTAGACCACCCAGAGCAGCCGCCCTCCCTCCCCACCCAACGCCTGACTATTCAGGCAGCCCATCTCCTCTGGTACCCCAACCAGGGGAGCCGGTCGGAGGCCGCTTTTCACTCTACGCGGACGCATGGGGTCAGGTGACCTCCAACCATTGGGTACTGGAGCTTGTGGAGTTCAGGCACTCCATAAAGTTCGAATCCATTCCTCCGAACAGACCACCGCCGCCATCCCGCTACCCAAGGAAGCACAGAGCTCTGATCCGGCGGGAGATCTCCTCCCTTCTGGACAAAAGGGCCTTCGAGCCGATTCCACCGGCCGAGTCAGGAAAGGTTCTTTTCCCACTTCTTCCTTGTTGCAAAGAAGTCGGGAGATCTCAAACCTATTCTGGACCTCAGCGATTTGAGCCAGTGGGTCTCCTACAAGAGATTCAGGATGGTTTCTCTCCCAACTCTCCTTCCTCTCGTATCAGCAGGAGATTGGCTGGCATCTCTGGACATGCAGGATACTTACTTGCATATTCCCATTGCCAGAAACCATCGAAGGTTCCTCAGGTTCAGGTTTGAAGGCAAGGACTATCAGTTCCGAGTCCTCCTCTTCGGTCTTTTCTCAGACCCCAGGGTCTTCACCAAATGCCTGGCGGTTGTGGCCGCGGCACTTTGAAGACGGGGCTATTTTGTGTTTCCTTACTTGGACGACTGGCTCCTCCTGGCCCCCTCCAGGTCTCGCCTGTTGGAGACTATCATGGATTCCCCCTCACTTTTCCCGAGTCTCAGAATCAGCATGAGCAGGGACAAGTCTCTTCTGTCCCCTACTCAGATTCTCCAGTTCAACGGAGCTCTTCTGGACACCACTCTCGGGAGGGTTTTCCTTCCCTCTGATAGAGCAGATCGCATTCGGATCATCGTGTCCCAGATCTCGTCAGCCTCAAAGGTGCCGGCTCGGCTCCTCCTCAGGCTGTTGGGACACATGGCCGCTGCCATAGTCTCAGTCCCTCTGACACATCTGCGCATGAGGACCATTCAGTGGTCCCTGAGAGTCCAGTGGTATCAAACTTCAGACAGCCTGGACGCCTTGATCAGAATGTGGGAGCCAATCCACCGCGAAAATCTACTGGTGGGCATTCCCTTCCAGTCTGAGGTGCCGTCCCAGTCTCTGACCACGGACGCCTCGTCCCAGGGATGGGGCGCACACTTGGGGAACCATTGTACCCAGGGTTCCTGGTCTCCCTCAGAAGCGAATCTGCACACCAGTGTCCTGGAAATGAGAGCTGTGCTTTACGCACTTCAAGCCCTGGCCTCGGTCTTGACACCGGGCCATCTCTTGGTGCAGACAGAAAACACTTCGGTGATGTTTTACATCAACAAACAGGGTGGCACACATTCCTATCCCCCTTTGCAGGGAAGCCATGCGGGTTTGGGATTGGGCCCTAGAACATGGTCTGTTTTTGACAGCAGTGCATGTTCCCCGGGATTAAAAATGTGCTAGCCGACACGCTCAGCAGGACAAGATCACAAGCCCACGAATGGGATTTGCTTCAAGAGGTCGAGATCGCATCTTCCGTCTATGGGGGACGGCAGAGGCGGACCTTTTTGCGTCACAATCCAACGCAAAACTGCCCAATTTTTGCTCGCTAGATCCAGAACCTGGAGCTTTTTGGCAAGACGCGTTGTCCCTCTGTTGGAGCAGGAGGTTCCTGTATGCCTTCCCTCCCTTTCTCCTCCTTCAGAAGGTCCTCCTCAAGGCTCAGTTGGAACCCTCCACAATCATCTTGATTGCTCCGCTTTGGCCTCATCAGATCTGGTTTCCTTTACTAAAGCGTCTAGCAGCAGAGTCGCCAATGCCTCTTCCCCTCTCCTTGCACCTTCTCTCGCAGGACAAGGGGTCCTTGCTGCACCCAAACTTACGTTCTCTTCACCTGCATGCTTGGCTGCTCAAGACTTAGCTAAGGTCCATTTCGGAGTG
This sequence comes from Neoceratodus forsteri, assembly GCA_016271365.2. Lineage (NCBI taxonomy): Eukaryota > Metazoa > Chordata > Ceratodontiformes > Ceratodontidae > Neoceratodus > Neoceratodus forsteri. The sequence continues at coordinate 310,721,952 of JADMNL010000025.1, forward strand.
TCTGATCAGGTCGCTCATGTGTTGGTTGAGGCACGGAAACCTGCCACTAGGGCCACTTACACTATAAAGTGGAAACGCTTTTACATTTGGGCCACAGTCAAGCAAGTAGATCCACTGGTCTATCCGGTTAATACCGTCCTAGAATACTTGCTTTCCCTCTATGAGAAAGGCCTCAGCTATTCCTCCATCAAGGTACGCCTGGCCGCCATCTCAGCTTACCATTTACCTGTGTCAGGTAAGACGGTGGCTCACATGGAGGTTTCCAAAGTCATTTTGCATGGTATTCTCCACATCAGACCTCCCATCAGGGACCCTGTTCCTCCTGGGGATCTCCTGTTTGTCCTGGAGAAACTTTCTCTCCCCCCATTTGAGCCAGCTATGAAATCGGAGCTTCATTTCCTCTCCTGGAAAACTCTGCTTTTGGTAGCAATTACTTCGGCAAGACGCAATTCGGAGCTTCAAGCACTCGTGTGCAAAGAACCCTACCTTGTTTTCCACAAGGACAGGGTTGATCTCTGCACCAATCCGAAGTTCTTACCAAAAGTGGTTTCGGAGCTCACTCTAAATCAGTTGGTTCAGCTCCCGGTCTACTACCCGGAGCACTCCAACAGGGGTGAGATCCTGCTTCATTCCTTTGATGTGCACAGGGCTCTCAGATGTTACCTAGCTAGAACCAAGGCAGACAGGAAGTCTGATCAGCTCTTTCTGTCCTTTTTCCCAACGATCCGTAGGTCACCCAGTCACCAAACAGACTCTTGTGCGCTGATTGATTCACAGCATTTCCTACTGTTATGAGAAGCATAATAGGTTGACAGTGAGTCTGATTAAAGCTCACTCTACCAGGGTTATCACTACTTCCTTTGCAGCGTTAAAGAGGGTACCGATGGCAGGTATCTGTGCTGCCGCTACCTGAAGTTCTGTCCATACCTCCGTCAGGCACTATAGCCTCGACATAATTTCCAGATGCAGAGCAGGGTTTGGCCTTGCAGTTCTGCAAGGCCTGGTTTCCTGAGGGATCTTCCCTTCTCTTGCTGTCCTTTTCCTGTTTCTTCCCCTCCCAGGGTTTGTTATAAGTTTATACTTCTTGGGACTCGGTCCTCAATGTGTAACCTGCTCGAAGTAAGATAGTACAGTTACGTAAAAACTTATCGTAACAGTAGATCTTCAAGAGAAGCTGTTGCAGCAGGTGTATTTCCCACCCACCTTTCCCCAGGGATCAGGCCCTTTTCAGGCTGCTGTTTTTCGTCTTGGAAGGGTTGTCCATTGACAATCAGTTCCTTTTTGCTTGTCGTTTACTTGCCTGACGGGACGAGGGCGTTCAAGAACTAGAGCACTTGGGGAACGCCTCCCTTATATAGTGCGAGGTCAGGGGTGGAGCCAACGTCGGCAGAGTGCATTCCCACATCGGTACTACTAGAGAAAAAGTTGCCAGAACAGCCACCAGGTGGCACCATTCCTCAATGTGTAACCTGCTGCAAGAGCTTCTCTCGAAGATCTACTGTTATGGTAAGTTCTTACGTAGCTGTACTATTGACATCGTCAGCGATCCCAAATTGTCCACAGAAGGCAGAGCTAGAAAATCAGAAAAGCTGCTGCAAACTGGTTCGGACATGGGCATGCTTGTCCTCCAGTCGGCTTACGACTCGGTGGACACGGCTGCACAGGCTGTGGCCACTGAAGTGTGCGTCTGATGGCATTCATGGCTCCAGGTATCTGATTTTGCCCAGTATGTGCAGGCAAACATCTTGGATGCACCATTTCATGGTTTCATCCTCCTTGGTGAGGACTCTGAGAAGAGCATCCCCAAACTGCAGGGTTCCGGGAAGGCCATTTGGTCCGTACATTCTGTGTACAAGCCAAAACAGAGACTGTTTCGAAAACCTCGCTTTCGGGGGAAAGGGAAACAGCAACCTCTCTTTCAGCCACATCAGCAACAGCGAGGGGGTTATGGCCATAAGGGGCCCTCCAGAGGCCCCACAGGATCCACCTCTCAGGCCACCAAACCTGCCCAAGCAGCCCCCCCAACCACCACCACGGCCTAACTTCTTGTTGGACCCACTCCCTTCCGTAACCCTGACAGGGGAGGTGGTTGAAGGCTGTTTTTCTCTTTACACCACGGGTTGGCGAGAGATCACCTCAGACCAGTGAGTCCTACAAATGGTCGACAATGAACACTCGATAGAATTTGCCCAGATGCCACCAGACAGGCCTCCCCTTCCTCCTGCTGTTCCCCAGCTCATGTCGAGCTCATCCAGGCTGAAATTCACGCTCTCTTGCTCAAAAGCACCATAGAGGGGGGCACAGGCTTCTATTCACATTTCTTCCTCATGCCCAAAAAGACCAGGGATCGGCACCCCATCTTGGACCTCAGCGACCCCAACCAGTTTGTGGAATACAAATGGTTTTGGATGGGCACTCTGCAGGGATTACTGCCCATGATCCATCAAGGGGATTGGCTGACGTCACTGGATATGCAGGACGCCTGTCTCCACATCCTGGTGGCCAAACCTCACAGGAGGTTTCTCAGGTTCGAATTTCAGGGAAGGCACTACCAGTTCAGAGCGTTGCCCTTCAGCCTATCTTTAGCCCCAAGGGTTTTTACCAAGTGCCTTGGCAGTGACTGCGGCAGCCCTCCAAAGGAAAGGGCACAGTTTTTTTTTTTTCCTTTACCTGGACGACTGGCTTTTAACGGCCCCGTCCAGTGAGCAGCTGTGGCGCACGATCCAGGACACCTGTTCTCTTTTTGGAGAACTGGGTATAATCATCAGTGCACCAAAGTCCTCCCTGCTCCTGACCCAATCCCTTCAGTTCATTGGGGCGTTGCTCGATACCATTCAAGGGGAGGCCTTTCTCCCAGAGGACAGGGCACTTAGACTCTGAGGCCTAGCACACCACGTCTCGTCCCTCCTAAGGGTTCTAGCCAGGACGCTTCTCTGGCTTCTAGGCCACATGGCCGCTTCCATTGTTAAATTCCCTCTAGCCAGACTGCTTATGAGGACGATTCAGTGGACTCTTGTGAGTCCAGTGGGACCAAAGATGAGGCGATATGGACCAACCGGTCTCTCTTCCAGAACTGGTTCATTGAGAACCCAGTTGGTGGATGACATCCCCCTCTCTAACAGAGAAGATGCCCTTTCAGAGAACAGCTCCGGATCAAGTCTTGACATCAGATGCCTCTGGCATTGGTTGGGGCGCACATCTTGGCATACACAGGGCACCTGGTCTGTGGCCGGGGAGCCTCTCCACATCAATATTCTGGCGATGAGAGCAGTTCTCCATGCCCTACAAACTTTGAGCATGGTGCTTCACCCGAGGCACCTCCTCATCCAGACAGACAGCATGGTGGTTGTGTTCTACCTCAACAAGCAGGGTGGCACTCACTCGTACCCCCTTTGTCGGGAAGCACTGTGGGTCTTGAACTGTGCCATAACTCACCGTCTAGATATCTCGGTGGTTCACATCCCAGGGGTTCAAAACACCCTGGCCGACGCTCTCAGCAGGACTTTGTCAAGAGCACACGAGTGGGCCCTTCTACGGTCTGTCATTGACAGTCTCTTCAACAGATGGGGCAGGCAGGAGCTTGGACCTCTTTGCATCCCCTATCAACGCAAAGTTGCCCAGTTTTTGCTCTCTAGATTCGGGGCCTGGAGTTTTCTGGCAAGATGCGTTGTCCCTCTCCTGGAGAGGGAGGTTCCTTTACGACTTCCCTCCCTTCCTGCTCCTTCAGAAGGTACTTCTCGTGCTGCAAGCGGAAGAAGCAGTGGTGAACTTGTGGCCACGACAGATTTGGTATCCCCTGCTGCAGCAGTTGGCAGCCAACCCCCCAATTCCCCTGCCACTGAGCACTCGCTTGCTCTCCTAGGACTACAAGACCTTAGTTCACCCAAACTGTCAATCACTGCATCTCCATGCATGACTCCTGAGGACCTAGCCAAGTCGCGCTTTGGGGTCTCAGACAGGGTTGCCAACATTCTGGTGGCGGCTAGAAAACCCTCCACCAGAGCCACTTGAACAATGAAATGGGAGCGCTTTTGCCTCTTGGTTACTACCCGCCATCTTGATCCCTTGGCCTGTCCAGTGAGCTTGATCCTCGAGTGCCTGTTGTCGCTCTCGAACTCTGGGCTGGGCTACTCGTCAATCAGAGCTCATTTGTCTGCCATCTCTGCCTACCTTGTCCCTGTTCAAGGCAGAACTGTGGCACAGTTGGATGTAGCCCGCACCTTTCTGTGAGGTATTCTTCATATGAAGCTGCCCATCAGGTACCCTGTCTCTCCCCACCCCTTGGGACTTACTTTTCATGTTGGAAAAGTTCACCTTAACCTCGTTTGAACTAGCCGCGAATTGCGAGCTTCGTGTCCTTTCCTGGAAAATGTTATTTTTAGTTGCAGTTACTTCTGCTTGAAGAACTTCCGAGCTACAGGCCCTGATGTGTAAGGAGCCTTATTTGGCGTTCCACAAAGACCAAATGGCCTTGAGGATCAATCCTAAGTCCTTACCGAAGGTGGTGTCCGAGTTGACCCTGAATCAGGACATACACCTCCCGGTGTATTATCCCAAACTCTCAAACTGGGGTGAGGCTCTTCTTCACACGCTGGATGTTCATCACATTTTGAGATCTTACTTCGAGTGGGAGCTCTTGCAGCAGGCTATTACAGTCAGGACTATGCCGCGGGCACTAGGACCTTCCGATGAAAACTTCTGCCAGCAATACCAGCAGGGACCGCCCCCGACGCCGGCCCCGCCCCGACGTCGGTCAGGGTACAAGAGGGGGCAGACCCAGCTCCACCTCAGTTCTTTCCCGCCGTGTACCCGCACGTGAAGCAGAGTATCTTTGCTTCTGTCTGCGATTCAGCGAAAAAGAACTTCTTCTAGCAAGATTCCTGCCTCTTTTCGACGGTTATTACCGTTCTCCGGTACCGACGTCAGTTCGCTGCCATCGTCTTTATCATTTTTTTCCCACTTTGGAGAGCTGTTTTCCTCGCTCCCTGCCGCTTCCCAGTACTGACGTCAGCCGTATTCTTACCCGGCCGGGTTCGATGTCTTCCCAGGCGTCGGCATCACCCTAACACTTAAACAAGTGCGACTGCGGGAGGCAGATCCCTGCTAAGGATGGCCATCGGTGGTGCGTCTTCTGCCTGGGCCCCGACCATGACACTGCCAACTGTGCAGATTGCCAGGCCTTTACCAGCCGGACCCGCATCCGCCGCCTGAAAGCCCTCAAGGTCTACCTGTTGGAGCAGAAGATGGATCTGCACTCCCTGGAGGGGAAGAGGAAGGCGAAGAAGCGCCACAGCAAGGACCGTAGTCGGTCCCATTCGCATTCGCTGCCTTCTCCCAAAAAGGCCCGTCCTTCAGGGTCTGGAGAACCTCCGAAGACTCCACAGGCTTAGGCTGGCCCGTCGGGGGAGAAGCCGGCCAAGCCGAAGGTGACTCCGCTAAGGGTCATCGGCAGGTCCTTAGAGGTGCCTGCCTCGGCCCCGCCTGCTAAGGCACCGATGCTGCCTGCTAAAGGCGCGCCTCCGGAGACCAAGGACTCTCCAGCGCCCCCTGGCGTCACCCCGTCGTCGGTCCCTACACCGGCGCCGGTCAAAGGGGTGAAGGACACGGGGTCGGTCGTGGAGATACCGACGTCCCCGTCGCCCAAGTCCTCCTCCCCTCTGGGCCCTCAGGAGAGCTCTCCTTTGCGTCCCGACGTTCCGGAGACTTCACTTCGAGCAAGCGGCTGAAATTTTCACCAAGGATGAGCTCAAGGATCTTTTCTCCTTTTGGTGGGGGCAGGTTCTAGCGGTCCTCCCGTCGCGGCCAGACACGGTGCCGGACCCTGTGGGAGAACCACAGCCGGGGGGGGGGTTGAGTCTTCCACGTGGAAGTCACCGGAGTTCCAGCCTTCACCCCCCTCCAGGTCCGAGGACCACCGATGTCACTCCAGGGTTTCTGGTGACCGACGTCAGTCTAGGTCACGCTCCAGGAACCCTTCTCACACTAGTCGAGAACGCTCCTGACGTCGGTCATTGCTCCGTCGCCGGTCCAGGGTCGGTCTTCGGACCGACGTTGGTCCCCTAGCTACCGACGTCAGCGAAGGCATGTTCATAGGACGGGGTCAGACTATTCCAAATCGGATAGTCGATCCTCCTCTTCATTGTTGACCTCTTCATCCTCTCTTAGCCTCAAGCGCTCCCCAGTAGAGAAGGACCAGCCTCGCTCGCCTCCAGATGATCCTACTTTTATGGACATCATGAGGCACATCCAGGCTTCCAACGAGTGGGACACGGAGGACCTGGATCCGGAACACCGGAGATTGGCCAAGTACCTGAGGCAAAAGGAGCCAAAGCCTCTGGTTATTCCTCCTTTGGTGGATGCTTTCCAGGATCTTACTAGGACCACCTGGATGCATCCGGCCTTGATCGGCAGTTCCTAAGAAGTCGGATAGGCTGTATAAGGCCCGAGGGCGGAACCCTTCCTGGCGGAACACCCTCAGGCCGACTCGTCAGTGATCACAGCTGCCCATGACAAATCTTGGCAACCTAAACACCTCAGCTCACAGCCTCCCGACCCGGAGTCCCGATACCTGGACCAGGTGGGCAAAAAAGTTTATGCAGCCTCCACCTGTTCCATCCGCTCCCTTCATTTCCTAACGCATATGGTACAGTATCAGAATGCGCTATGGGAAAGGGGACTAGAGCTGACACAAGCCATGCCAGACTCTGACAAAAAGACAGAGCTCCTGGCCCTTCTGCAGTCGGGCTCAGACGTAGGCTCCCACGTACTGAGAGCCTCGTATGACACGGCAGCCAGGGCAGCCGCCTCTGGGGTGTGCCTCCGGCGCCATGCCTGGTTGAGAGTCTCGGGCTTTCACCAGGATTTGCAGGCTGGTATCCGGGATTTGCCCTTCCAGGGTACCGTGTTGTTTGGGCAAGAGACGGAGGCTTTGATCTCTCGCCTCCAGGAGTCGGGCAAGTCGATCTGGTCGGTCCAGCAGATGTACCGTGGCGACCAGCGACGTCAGCACCGTAGACAGCCCTTTCATAAGCCCTCAGGCAGTCAAGGTTCCGCCCGTGGCAACCAACAGGGACAGAGAGATGGCTTCCGCAGGAGATCCGGAAACCAGCAGTCTGGTGGACCTCCCGCCCGTGTGCCCAAGTCCTCCCAGACCTCTCTCCCAACTCCTGGCTCTGCCCAATTACTCCCTTCCCCCCCCTTCCACCAGAAGTCCCAGGGGAGCCGGTTGGGGGCCGCTCCTCCCTTCATTTCGAAGGGTGGAAGTCTATTACCGCAGACCAGTGGGTCTTGGATATTGTACGGAGAGGACACACGCTAGAGTTCAGAGTTTCCTCCGCATACTTCACCAAAGCTCTCCCGCTATCCTGCTTCTTACATCCCACTAATAGAAGGAGAAGTTAAGACTCTCCTGCAGAAGAGAGCAATAGAGAGGGTCCCCTTAGAGCAGCGGGGTCAGGGGTTCTACTCCCACTTTTTTCTGGTCCCAAAAAAGACTGGGGACCTTCGTCCCATTCTGGATCTCAGCCCTCTAAACCTCTTTATCGAGTACAAAAGGTTCAGAATGGTGACTCTTCAAGGACTCCTTCCCTGGCTGCACCAAGGGGACTGACTGTGTTCTCTCGACATTCAGGATGCATACATGCATATAGGGGTCTATCCTCCCCACAGGAAGTTTCTGAGGTTCCACTTCCAAGGGGAGCATTTTCAGTTTTGAGTGCTTCCGTTCGGCCTCTCTTCCGCTCCGCAAGTCTTCACAAAATGCCTAGCAGTGGTGGCTGTGGCTCTAAGATGGATGGGACACTGTGTGTTTCCCTACCTCAACGATTGGCTACTTACGGCCCCGTCAAGAGGCAGCCTCTTACAAGCTCTCGAAAGACACTTATACCCTTTTCTGAGAGCTGGGGATCACCCTGAACTTACAAAAATCATCCCCGGAGCCCAGCCAAAAGCTCGCCTTCATAGGAGCGATCCTGGATTCCGTCCAGGGCATGGCTTTTCTCCCACAAGACAGGGGAGTTCGCTTGCGAGAGTTGGCAGAACGGACCTCTATAGCGTTTCAAGTTACGGCTCGGAACTTCCTCAGTTTACTGTGGCACATGGTGGCGGCCATTCCAGTTACTCTCTTGGCCCGCCTCCACATGAGAGTCCCACAGTAGATGCTCAGGGTGCAGTGGGACCAAAGCTACGACGACCTAGACTCTCTGGTCAGGATCTTGAAGCCAGTCAGGAGAACTTTGCTTTGGTGGATGGGCCCCAGCAATCTGGAGAAAGGGGTCAGCTTTCGTCCGGAGCCACCAGGTCAGACTCTGACAACAGACGCATTGGACCTGGGGTGGGGGGCGCACCTGGGTGCACATCGAACGCAGGGGGTTTGGTCACCCGAGGAGCAGTCCCTCCACATCAATGTACTGGAAATGCGAGAGGTCCTCTACGCCCTCCAGGCTTTTCGAGAGGATCTGGTACCAGGCTCTCTTCTAATTCAGACAGACAACATGGCGGTCGCCTTTTACATCAACAAGCAAGGAGGCACTCATTCGTATCCTCTTTGCAGGGAGGCGATGAGAGTCTGGTACTGGGCACTGAAGCAGGGCATTCTGCTGTCCGTGATGCACGTTCCAGACGTCCTAAACGATCTGGCCGACAGCCTCAGCAGGTCGCGCATCAGAGCACACGAGTGGGAGCTGCTACAATCCGTGGCAGACCAGCTCTTTGACAGGTGGGGTCTTCCAGAGGTGGACCTCTTTGCATCACCACGCAACGCCAAACTGCCAACGTTTTGCTGGCGAGCGCATGCGCCTGGAGTTTTTTGGCCAGACGCGTTATCCCTTTGCTGGGCAGGGAGGTTTCTCTGTGCCTTTCTGCCCTTCCCTCTCATCCAGAGGGTACTGCTCAAGTTACAGGCAGAGGGCCGGATGATCCTAGTGGCCCCCAAATGCCCTCGGCAGATTTGGTTCCCACTTTTGCAGCAGTTATCCATGGAACCTCCACTTCCGCTGACCATATGCTCGCAGTTACTGTCCCAGGACCAAGGGTCTCTGGTCCATCCGGATCTTCGATCCTTGCACCTACATGCTTGGCTCCTTCAGACATAGCTCAAAATAGATACGGGGTTTCCCCGGAAGTGGCGGCGGTCTTAGTGTCAGCAAGAAAGCCCTCTACTCACTCTATCTATGCTATGAAGTGGAAGCGTTTCTGTCTTTGGGCGTTGCTGCAACATTTGGATCCCGTCACCTGCCCTGTGAACTCAGCTTTACAGTATCTCCTCTCCTTGTACGAAAAGGGCCTAAGTTACTCCTCTATCAAGGTGCACGTGTGGGCAATCTCTGCCTACCATGCTCTCGTGGGAGAGAGAGCATTAGCACGATTGGATGTGGCCCACACCTTTCTTAGGGGAATTCTACACATGAGACCTCCCATTCGGGACCCTGTCCCACCCTGGGGCCTCCTTTTTGTGTTGGAGAAACTCACCCTCCCTCCTTTTGAGCCAGCAGCGGATTGTGAGCGGCGTTACCTTTCTTGGAAGGTTTGCTTTTTGGTTGCTGTTACTTCAGCTCGAAGGGTTTCCGAGCTTCAGGCTCTGATGAGTAAAGAGCCCTATTTGGTTTTCCACAGGGAAAGGGTTTCCCTCAGAACAAATCCTAAGTTTCTTCCGAAAGTGGTCTCAGAATTGACCCTCAACCAGTCGGTTGATCTTCCTGTTTATTTTCCTTCCCCTTCCAATAGAGGGGAGGCTCTCCTACACACATTGGATGTCCACAGGACTCTGAGGTATTACCTCAAAGGGCGGTTCAGCACCATAAATCCAGACAGCTATTTGTGGCCTTTGCACCACATTGCTTGGGTGAACCGGTGTCCAAGCAAACTATCTCTAAATGGATAGTTTGCTGTGTCTCGTTTTGCTACGAGCATCACAACAAACCCCTGCGGCCCGGTTAGGGGGTCACTCCACCAGAGGAGTGTCAGCTTCTTTCGCCGCCCTGCGAAATGTCGCTATACAGGACATTTGTACGGCCGCAACCTGGAACTCGGTGCATACTTTTATCAAGCATTACAGCTTGGATATCGTCTCCAGATGCTGAGCTGGCTTCGGCCTAGCCGTTTTACAAGGGCTTTTGTCCTAAGGCCTCTGGAGTCAGCATATTCCACCTCCCAGGGTCGACTACCTCCTTGCTGTGGGACTGCTTGGGACTCGGTCCTGACTGTAATAGCCTGTTGCAAGAGCTCCCACTCAAAGTAAGATAGTACAGTTACGTAAGAACTTACCGTAACAGTAGATCTTCGAGAGGAGCTCTTGCAGCAGGCACTACTTTCCTCCCGCCTTCCCTCTCAAGGTGTGCAGATCCATTTTCTGTCTTTTCCAACTCTCTTCATGGTAGGCTTCACCTCCTTCTCTTGTCAGGCCTTCTGCTGGGTCCTGGCGGGAGAACTGAGGTGGAGCTGGGTCAACCCCCTCTTGTACCCTGACCGACTGCCGGGCGGGTCAAGGCGCCCGGGCGTCCCCGCTGGTATTACAGCAGAAGTTTTCACCGGAAGGTCCTGGTGCCTGCGGCATAGTCCTGACTGTAATAGCCTGCTGCAAGAGCTCCTCTCGAAGATCTACTGTTGTGGTAAGTTCTTACATAACTGTACTTTTCTGTCTCTCCAGAACGCGAGAGTTTAGAGCAGTGGTACTCAGTCATGTCAGGCTTAGGAGCCACATTAGTTTTTTAACCTCTACCAGGAGCCACAACAGGAATACACGTCATACGAATGACATGAAATGACAGCCGGACATCAAAAGTATCATTTAAAACACATTTTATTTCAATGTATAACATTTGTTTTCTCAGTTAAGTACATATAAAAACCTTTATTAAAGTTTAATAACACTTTTCAACGTATACTGATTTAATATAATGACAGTCAATTAGATATATGGCACTCCTTTGAAACACACAAAAATAAAACGTGTTTTAATGTGTTGTACTGATATCATTTAAAAAAAAACACCCACACACGTTCTTAGAAGAATTCAATATCCCACACTAACGGAGCCCAGCATAGCCAAATCAAACATACCATGTAGCATAGCAGGCCCCCCAAAACACACATTTAGAAAGCAATCAAATATCCAACACTAACATAGCGATTACACTGCCCATCTTAGCCAAATCAAACATAAAATGTAACATAGCAACCCCCCAACCCCCCACCAGAAGCGCATTTAGAAAGAAATCAAAGATCCCACAAACAGGGCTTTTATACAGCCCAGCATAGCCAACTAAAACATAAAAAGTAACATAGCAGCCCCCCACCACACAAATATGAATTTATACTGCCAGTCTTTACTGCTGTACTCTAAGGTAGCTGGTTATATTGAATAAAAATGTCCCACACTAGTAAAATGTAACATAGCCACAGTAACATATCAAAGCAGACAACCTGCCGACCGAAACCAGTAGCAATCATCAAAGTAATTATTAGTAAATTACCTCACACTGAGACACTGACTTTGAGCAGTAATAACAATACCTGGTTATCAGATGTGTATGTTTGGGGGCGATAGTGGTGCGAGTGACTTAACGAGTGATGGCACTTAGCAGGCAACAGTAACTGCAGCTCAAAACTGGATGAAAGTGTGATCAAAACGCAAATGGCAATCAAAACACAAAGCAGGTGATCGTTCCTGCAGCATTTAAAGAGCTGCAACTACATTACAAATGCAGAGGGTGTTAATGAACCAAATCAAAACCTGTAAAGAGCCTCTTGTGGCTCGCACGCACGGAGTGAGTACCACTGGTTTAGACACTCTGATCAGCTTTCTGTTTGCCCCCAGGACCCAAGTGGCCCTTGTAGCCAAACAGATCCTCTCTAAGTGGCTGGTTAACTGCATTTCATTTTGTTACCAGAAATATGACAAACCCTTGCCGGGATCGGTAAAGGGTTACCCCATGAGGGGAGTAGTGGCGTCTTTTGCCACTCTTAGGAATGTGTGTGCCGCTGACATTTGTGCGGCAGCCATATGGAATTCTGTTCGTACCTTTATCAGACATTACAGTCTTGACAGTGCCTCCAGACGCAGAGTGGGCTTCAGCCTAGCAGTTCTGCAGGGACTCCTCTCCTGAGGGCATTCCCCTCTTGGCTTTTCTCTGCATCCTCCACCTGAAATTAGCCTAGGTCTCCTTTACTGCTTGGGACTCAGTCCTACAAATGTAACCTGCTGCAAGAGCTGACTTTCTAAGTAAGCTAGTGCAGTTACGTAAACATTTACGGTAACAGTAGATCTTCGAGAGAAGCTCTTGCAACAGGTATGGCTTCCCGCACACCTTCCCCCTTGGGGACTCTCTTCTGCACCTGGTTTGCATTGGCAACGTTATGATTGCTCTCTGCATAATTTTCCTTGGTGCTCTGTTCCTGATCACCTTCATCCTCGATGCCAAAGTCTCTGTCGGGAGAACTGAGGGATGCTGGGGACCGCCCTCCCGACGTCAGGGGCAGTCCCCGCCATAGACTGCTAGGTAGAAGTTTTCCGTGGGGTCCTGCTGGCTTCAGTCCTACATGTGTTACCTGCTGCAAGAGCTTCTCTACTTTTACGGTAAGTTCTTACGTAACTGTACTATCTTCGAAAGGAGCTCTTGCAGCAAGTGCTGCTTCTCCCCCTTCCCCTTCTCCTTGGTGACCGCTTCGCCATCTCTTTCTGTTTCAGAGGAACGCCTTGGTTCTCCATTCCTGCTGTTTGCCAGGGTCTCCGGTGGGAGAACTGAGGTCATACTGGGGGACAGCCCCTTTTATACCATAGGTGGATGTCGGGGGCGGGCCAACATCAGGGGGTGGTCCCCCACTGTAGACTGCTAGCTAGAAGTTTTCCGTGTGGTCCTTACGGTGTAACCTGCTGCAAGAGCTCCTGTAGACGATCTGCTGTTACAATAAGTTCTTATGTAACTGTACTTTTTGATGACACAAAGTGAGGAAAGGTTTGCAGGGCTGTAGATAGCATTCTAATGCTATTGGAAGCAGCAGTGGCCTTTGAATAGTACTGAAACTTATAAAAGGCACTTGTACATGTTAAGGGGGTAGTATTTTATAGATGGGGGTGTCCGAGTCAGTCAGCATAAGCCAAATGTGACTCGCCACATATCAGTGGAATTTCGTGGTGCGTGTACTGCCCTTATAGATGTCAAGTGATTTTGAGTTTTTTTTTTTTAAATGTCTCCATTGCTACATTACTTACTACTGAATCTGGAAGGTGTCCCGTGATAAGAGCGAAGACAAAACGGCAACAGACAGTAACAGCAAAGGGAAAACAGCACAAGCCGTTTTGGTGACTTACAGATTTCCCCCCCTCCTTGAGTTGTCCCCCCACCAAAGTTGGATATCTAAAGAAAGGGGGGGATGGGGGCAGTGCCCCCTTGAAAAAATGTAATTGCCATCTTTGCACTTGCTATTGTCCAAGCACTGTTGATCTTACCTCAAGAGGGTTCGTTTAGTAGGTCATTACATATTGGACTGGCACCACCTGGCATCGGGCCACACGGCAGACTTTTCTAGCAATCCCTGATTGGGGGGGGGGGTCTGCCCACCCAACCTCAGCATGGCTGTATATAGTGGGCGCCCCCACGCCCGCCCTCCGGTTCTTTCCCACTGTCGCCTCATGTCAGCCGCATTACAGACTTCCGTACAGCGATCGTCGTGTAAGTTCTTGCGTCAGTTTTTTTTCCTTCGCCCTATTTTTCCTCAACTTTCGTTGCTAACTTGATGTCTTCACCTAAAAAGTGGTGCTCGTCCTGTGGCACGCAGATCCCACATAAGGATGGTCACCTTAAGTGTGTCATCTGTCTGTGCCCAGACCATCCTGTTTCCTCCTGCCCGGAGTGCCAAACCTTCAACCAGGCCACCAAGAAGCAGAGACAGCAGGCTTTGGAAGCACACCTCTTAAAAACCCGCTTAGATTCTCTGGAGAAGCAGATGGACTGTATTTGGGAATCCTCTTCCAAAAAATCGTCTCCTTCAAAGAAACACCATAAGCAGAAGTCTAGGGAACGCTCAGCGGAAGAAGCCACGTGGCCCTCGACAAGCAAGGCCAAGCCACCGCCCAAGAAGTCGAACGGTAAGTCTGGTTAATCCTCCACTGGTCCGCCAGTCGTCGGCCTCTCCGATGACCGCACCACAACAGCCGCTAAGTCGATCCCCGGCTCCTCTGGGGACCACACAATCGCTGGTAAGCCGGCTCTCCAGCCTTCGGGGACCTGCCCGGCACCCGTCAATAAGTCAGCCAGGGGCTCCTCCCCCACCTGCCTGATACCGCCTGCTAAGACACCCGTCCCTGATGGCTGGTCAGGCGTGGTTCGCCAGTCGGGGCCTAGCAGCGCCTCACCCAACAGCTGGCAGGACCAGGGGACAAAGCCCCTCTCTCACCTCTTCCTTCGCCCGTACCCTCCTCTTCACTGGGTACTTCAGGCGAGGATAGCACTAAACCCCTCAACGTCGTTGAGGTCTCTGGGTCCGTCCAGCGCTCCCCTGATGGGGTTACGGAGAAGGAGGCTCCTCCCTCTGGTGGGATTCCTGTTAAGCCAACACCAGCTCCAGTCCCGCCGTCGAACCTGGCGAACCCTTTGCCGACGCCGGACATTACGATGGCCTCAGCCATTGGCTCCAACGCTGGCCCCTCTGACACCAGATCCCTTTCCAGCACCGGATCGGGTGATGCCAGCCCCGATATCGGTCCCCCTGACTATGGCTATTCCAACACTGGATCCCCAGCCTATCTAAACTACTGCGGATCCGTGCGTAGTCTACCCGCTGTCAGATATGACGACGGGGATTTACGACCCTTGACTGTCCCACACTACCCTCTTGGGTATCCTGGAGATCATTTCGGTTGATCCCCCTCCAGACTGGAGTTCGTATGGGCAGCACTACCCTGGCTACCATCCATACCCACTACCATCCACCTCCTCCAGCTATGCCGGACTTTAAAATCCAGTCTTGGTGGCAGGGGGCGCGGTCGGAGTTGGTTTCGGACCTAGAGACGAGACTGCCATTGCCACGGTCTCCAAGGTCTCCGTCCCCAAGCAGCTCTTCCTTAACCACTGTGAATGTCTCTGGGGAAAACTCGTCCGGACATTACACTTCCAGATGTCCATCACCGTCCCGATGAAGGGGCAGGCAGTGATGACAGTGATGATGATGAGGGGGCTGACAAGTCAGTGAAGGATGTCCTGGAGGAGCCCGAGGGTCCGTCAGGCAAGGGTTCCCCTAAGTCCCCACCAGAGGACCCTGCCTTCTTGGACCTTCTAAGGTCCATGAAGGATTTCTTCGATTGGGAGTTGGAGGAACAAGACCCTATGAGACAGAAACTGGCTGAGCACCTGGACCTAGAGTCTGTCTCCAGTCCCTAATCCTACATGGATTGGACCTCACTAGGACCTCACCTCTACAATCTGGCAAATGCCTCATTCCCTCCCGGCTGTCCCCAAGCAGGCGGACAGACTTTACCAGGTGCCAAAGGATGCCCCTTTTCTCAAAGCGTACCCTAAGGCCGACTCTGTGGACCACTCTGCCACACATGAGCACCTCTCCTCCGGACAAACAGTCGAGGCAAATGGACCAGTTCGGGAGAAAAGTTTATGCTTCAGCCACATGTGCCCTCCGGTCCCTCAATTATGTGGCCCACATGGTGTCACACCAGAAAGCTACCTTGGCCAGGCTGGAAGCTTGGGTCCAGTCTGTGGAGCCCTCGCACTTGAAAGAGGAGCTTGCCAAGGATCTTCACCTCACTCGTTTTTCTTGTAGACATGCTTTGCGAGCCACATACGACTCAGTCAATTCTGTGTCTCTCACCTCAGCAACTGCCGTTTCCCTCAGATGGCACTCCTGGCTTCGCCTTTCCGGACATGCTAATGAAGTTCAGTCGGCGATTCAACACGATCCCTTTAGGGGCTTGGTACTGTTTAGTGGGGACACCAAGGACATCGTCACGGACCTTCAAGACAGAGGTCTCGTCCTCAGGTCTGTGAGGTCCATGTACCAATCGGGCAACCAATAACAGCAGCCCTTTCGGAAAAGGACTTGGAGGCAGAGGAAAGAAAGCCCCAGCACGACGCCAGGGCACGCGTAAGTCCATGGGTTCAGACACCCCTCCAGCCTCCAAGAACCAAAGACATAGAGGGGGGCCCTCCCCCTGAACGTCCAGCCACTTCCTGACATCTCCACTGTCTCCTTAGTCTCTCAACGGGGAGCAGGTGGGGGGGGGGAGGTTCGCCCGCCACACGCAGGAGTAGAGGGCAATAACCTCTGACGAATGAGTCCTGTAGCTAGTGTCCGGACACATGATAGTTTCTGGAATTTCCTCCAGAATCTCCACCAAAAAGATCATCCTATTCAAGGGATCAGGCTCTTCTCGTCCAAGAAGAGGTGCACAGCCTCTTGCTCAAGGAAGCAATAGAGCAGGTTCTCTTCCAACAAAGGAGAAGGGAGTTTTACTCCCATTTTATCCTGGTTCCAAAGAAGATGGGGGATTTCAGACCCATCCTCGACTTAAGCAACTTAAATCAGTTTGTCAAAGCCGGCCCGGTGGCGCTGAGGGTTGGCGCTGGGCGCCACCCCCTCGCGCCACAGCGACCCAGGTTCAGGAGCAGGCCAGGGTGCGTCTCAGGCTGGCAGGGGGAGAGGTGTGCAGGTTGCTGGCAGCGCCCACTGGTGGTGGTAGGTAGCAAGCTCCTCGAGTATGGCCACCCTCTGGTGGAGAGCTCAGACAGAGGTCAATGGGAGGGTTGAGGGACCCGCTCCCGGAGCTGTGGTGCCCCACGCATGAGCCACCGCTTCTGGGGGTCCTGGGGTAGCTCACAGGGAGAAACTGAGGAAAATCGTGAGCTGACATGGATGATGGCCCCCGGACCGACTCTGGGGATCTGCTGGGAAGTTTCTGTATGCCTTTCCCCCCTTCCCACTCCTTTTCAAAGTTTTGGTAAAAGTAAGGTCTCAACCATGCAAGGTGATTCTGATTGCTCCAGATTGGGCCAGACAGCCCTGGTACCCCCTGTTGCTGTCCCTAGCAGTCCATCTTCCCTGTCTCTTCCCAGGAATTACAACCTGTTAACATCCTCTCAGGGAAGGATTTGGTACCCCAATCTTCAGTCTCGCAATCTCAAGGCTTGGCTCTTGAAGAGTTAGAGTTTGCAGATCTTAATCTTTTCCAAGGGGTTCTGGATATCCTCAGGTTTGACTCCCTCCAGTTGTTCCTCACTTATGGAGAAGTGGGAAAGGGCAAACCTGCAACCAAAAGATCTATTGCCAGGTGGATTGAGTCTTGTATACAATTCTGCTATGAAAAACTGGGAAAAACTCCACCCTCAGGCCTGAGGGCTCATTCTACAAGAGGTACAGCTGCTTCCCTGGCTTAGCTTGAGGATATCCTCTGTTAGAAATTTGTCAAGCCAGCCACCTGGAAAACAGTCCATATCTTTACCAAGCATTACTCTCTGGATATCCAGGCTAGGAGTGATGCTCGGTTTGGCACAGCAGTACTTCAGAGCCTATTCCCAAAGTAGGTTCTGTCCCTCCTCCTTCGAGGTACTGCTTGGTAGTCTGCAACTGTCAGAATACAGCAAGACTTCATGTTGTTTGAAGAAAAAATTACTCACCTTAGTAATTATATTTCTTCTGATGGAGTCTTGCTGTATTCTGACCTCCCTTCCTGCCTCCCCTCTCAGAACCTGTTTTTGGGAAGTGGGTGGGCAGGTGCAGTGTTGCACCCCAAGGGTGTATTGGCACCATACTGATAGCAACAACTTTTTTTCTGATCTTTTCAGGAACTTCCTTTGATCGTGGCATAATGTGCTTGTTGAATCTTTGTGCTGCAACGTGACTCTGATGGTAAGGGTCAAAATAAGTGAGGTTTATATTGAGGAGGGCTGGCTGTAATCAAGCCTGGCTGTGTTCAATCAGCTGATTCTAATTATCCCTTTAATTGGGTTGATTTAACTAGGGAGCAATTACTTTTTCACACAGTGCCAGTTGGTGTTGGTTAACTGTTTTCATTAAATAAATGAATTAAGTAAAAAAAAAAAAAAGTGTTATTTGTTCACTCAGGTTCCCTTTATCTAATATTACATTTTGTCTAAAGACCTGAAAACATCCAGTGTGACAAATATGCAATAATAGAGAAAATTAGGAAGGGGGCAAATACTTTTTCACGCCACTGTACCTGCATCCATGGTGCTCTGTATTGGGCTCTGGATTGCTCATCTACTGTGTGTGTGTGTGTTTGAGCCTGTTTTTATTGGCTTAAGTCCGACGGGCGCATCCTGTGGTTTGCTTCTGACTTGGCTCATGGTTTTCAGTTGAATATGCCATTGTTACGCTTATTCATGGCATGCCCGCTTTGCACTTTTGTGCTGCATACATTACATTTGTGCCACAGCACGACTGACTGACTTGCAACATCCGTTGTGGTTGAATATGGCATGGCTCATGCAATTCTTTACTTGTGCATCTCTGTTGTGCAGTGTGCAACTGCTCTGAATATCTAGGCCTTTGTTTTCTGTTATGAAGCCATGGCTTAATCCAGTTAATATTTGGATGAAAATCTAACTCGGTCATTCTGTTTGATAGTTCAGTGTGTAAGGCCAGGTCAGAGGCCTTGGCATAGTTCAGGTACACTACATCAACAGGAAGGCCATTGTCAAGAGCATTACTAATTGGCAAAAAAAAGTATAGTCAATTTGTAAGACAGGATCTGTTATATTTGAATCCATGCTGAGTTACGTTTTCCAAGCCATTTTCTAGCAGGCGGCATTCTACAAGTTTTTTTGTTGTTGTTAGTTATTTAACCAGGAAGTTATTTAATATATTCTTCCATGTTTTTCCCCAACACGGAAGTCAGACTATAATTGGTCTGTAGTTTATGACTTCGTATTTTGAACCCTTTTTAAAAATAGGTGTCATGTTAGCCTTTTTCCATTTGGGTATTACGTCTCCCTCTTCCAAAGAAGTATTGAATATCAGTGAGATTCGTCCTACGTACCAGTCCACTTGCTAATTCTTTTAAAAATCTAGGATGCATCATGTCTGGTCCTGGAGATTTGTTGACTTTTAAGTTTTTCTAGTTTTGTCCTTACACTGTCCTCTGTTGTTAATGTTTTTAACCTTGAGATGTTAACCTCCTTGCACGTATAATTCTCATTGAGCAGTTTATCCTGAAAGACACTAATAAAGTATTCATTAGCTGTGGCCATCTTGCTCGTCTTCAGTTAGTCTGGACCCCATTTGTAGAGGCCCAACCCTTTTCTAACTACCTTTTAGGCTACTAACATAATCAAAGAATACTTTTTTATTATCTTTAGCTAGATTTGCCTTCTTAGTTTTTCTATTTCGTTTGGCAGCTTTAATTTTCTTTTTGCATTGTCTAGCCTTTTTCTTTATATGTTGCCCAAGACTCTGGTGTAGGATTTGCTTTATATTTCTTAAAGGCTTTAGTTCTTTTCCTTATTGAGTTCTGTATGCTTTTGTTGTACCAGCTTGGTGTTTTTATCATACTTGTCATTTTTTTTTTCTGGTACATACTTATTAATGCAGAATTCTGTATTTTAAGATATTCCATTTCAGCAAAAGTGTTGACCCGTGCATGTCTTCTTTCCAATTCCAGTTTTTGAAATTCATTTTCATACTTACATATGAAGAACATATGAAGAAGCCAGCAGAAGAAGGCCATTTGGTCTATCAAGTCTGCTCGTATTGCAGGGTCCACAGCTTGAGCTAATGTCCCTGCCCTCCCTCCCATCCTCCCCACACATGATTCTTACCTTCCCCCTATGCCTATCCCAGCCTCTCTTAAAGCTGCCCACTGTCTTCAACAAGATTATGTCTTACGGCAGCGCATTTCAAGTGTCCACCACCCTCCCTCTGAAGAAGTGCTTCCTGACCTCCCTCCTAAACCTCCCACCCTCCAGCTTAAGACTGTGCCCTCCCCGTTTTGGGTTGATAACAGAGACTCTTTAAGCTGAGTGGCAATCATATTTCTCCCTTTCAAGTACTTGAAGGTCCCAATCATGTCTCTCTCTCCACCCCCCCTTTTCCAGGGAGTACATGTTCAGTGCCCTTAACCTCTCCTCGTGTGCCTTACCCTGCTGACCTGCTATCATCTTTGTAGCTTTCCTCTGGACCTTCTCCGGCAGGTTAATGTCCTTTTTGAGGTGTGGGCCCAAGTACTGAACTCCATACTCTAGATGCAGCCTTACCAGTGACCTGTACAAGGACAATACAACAACCTCTCTCCTACTACTGATCCCCCTAGATCTGCATCCCAGCATCTTGTTTGCCTTTGCTGCTGCTTTCTTGCACTGCATGGAGTGCTTCAAATCACTAGTGATCATCACTCCCAGGTCCTTCTCCTCCTCTGATGCAGATACTCAGACTCCACCCTGGTAGTACTCTGTCCTGGGATTCTTGGCTCCAGTATGCACAACTTTGCATTTCTGACATTGAAGCCAAGCTGCCAGATCCTGGACCACTTCCCTGGCTTTTCCAGATACTCATGTAGGTACTATATCCGTTCAGCTGTGTTCACTCTCCCACAGAGCTTGGTGTCAACCACGAATAGGTATATTTTGCCCTTAATGCCATCCCCAATGTCATTGATGAAGACATTGAACAACACCGCCTCAGCACTGAGCCCTGCAGGACCCCATAGGTTACTTTTCTGGTGCCAGATAACTCCCCAAAATAACTACCTCTGATTCTGTCCTCTGCCAGTTTTCCACCCATCTGGCCATCTTTTTCCCAACCCTGAGATCCACCAACTTCCTGATCAACCTTTTGTGGGGCACACAGTCAAAGGCCTTGCAGAAATCAAGATAGAGGATGTCTAGGATTACTTGTGTAATTAGTTTTATTGTTCCATTTAATCTTTGTTGCTCCCTTATTAGTCCCACACTTTCCTTTAATAGTGTATTTGGACCTTATTGTGATCACTATCACTTCGTGGCTCTCTAACCTTGCAATCTATAATTTCATCTTCAAGGTTACTAAAGACCAAATCCAGACTACTGTGCCCTCTAGTACTTTGAAGTACATATTGTTCACAGTGTTTATCAATTATTATATCTATTAACTTATTTTCAAGCGGATGTGTTCCTGTTAAGTTATTTCAGTTTATGTGTGGTTAAAATCACCCATCAGAATAATTCTGTCTAGTTTGAGATTCTCTATTGCTCCAGTAAATCAGTTGATCTTACTTCGAGAGGGCTGTTGCAGTAGGTAATTACATATAGGACTGAAGCCGGCAGGCGCCAGGACCCCACGGAAAAATTTCTCGCTAGCAGTCTCTGGCGGGGGACCGCCCCCACGTCAGGTGACGTCAGTATAAAGGGGCAGTCCCCCACGCCCACCTTCCAGTTCTTTCCCGCCGTTAGCTCATGTCAGCGCCTCACGGTAAAGTTCAGCGCTCGTCAGCCTGTCGTCGGTAGTTATACCGTTGGTTTTTTCTTGATTTAATTCGACAGATAGTTACTTTTTTGGGTGGTGAATGTCGTCCCCTACACCCTCCGAGCACAAGAATAAGTGCGACTCGTGCGGCACCTAACTCCCACACAAGGACGGCCATTCCCAGTGTCTGTTCTGTCTGGCCCAGACCATCAGGTGGAGAAGTACCAGCATTGTCTGAAATTCCAATGCCGCCACCCGCAGACTGAGGCAGCAGTCCCTGGAGGCCCACATCCTTAAAAAGAAAATGACCTCCATGGAGAAGGAGTTGAAAAAGCTCCATCAGGCTTCTACTTCCCCCGAAGGCTGTCGTAAGAAGGACAAGGAGAAGCATCGGGACCGGGGCTCCCTCGTCCACAGCGACTTCGGCTGGGTCACGCCATGTGGAAGTAACCCCGGGGCCGCTCCGCGATAGCGTCGCTGAGCTTCAAAGGCGGCGTCAACCAGCCACGTCTGGCTCGTGCCAGCGGCCCTTCCCGGCGCCTCCGGGCTATTAGGCCCGACTCCCGTAAAGGCTACGCCCGTGCGTATTCTGAGTCGCAGTGGCTCCGGTAAGCCGGACGTCAGCTTCTCTGATGCCCACCTGGAATCGGACACTAAGTCGCTCGACCATTCGAGGCGGCACACAGCCCGTGTTCTGCCCAACCAGACCACCCCTCCTTCGCAGTGTGCCTCGAGCAAAGGGTCCGATAAGTTGGACGTCGGGCTGCCCGACGACCACGCGGCGGCCGAGCCGACACCGGACCATGTTCCGTCCACCGTTCCTGGCTCCCCGCAGCCTTCGCTGCCCTCTGGGGACCCTGGGTCTCCTCAGCCTTGCCCGAGGATTTTTCCCGCCATCCCCAGCGATGCCAGAATCTTCGCACCCGTGGTCTCCTTCCCGCTGGGCGGATGACCCGGCGACCGGTTCCCCGACGCCGGTCCTGCATACACCGGGCGGCATCCCCCTCCCGGATGCCTCTGATGCCAGGCCTGCCATCTGCTGGGCCTCCGGTTCCAGGCCCACCTGCTGGGCGCCCTGCCAGGCCATCTGCCCCGGCAGACCCCTCCGGCTCTCGGGTACCCGACCCCATCGTATCTGATGCCGTCATACCTGGGTCCGCAATATCCGGTGCCCCAGTACCCGACACCAGCCTATCCGACGCCACAGTACACGGTACCTCATTACCCGATGCCAGGTTACCCGCCGTCCGGTTATGGATACGTGCCTTACGGATACACCCATTATCCGTATCCCACTCCTCCTCCTCCTCCTTTTCCACCGCCTCCACAGCTGCCAGTGGATTTGAAGGAGCCTCTGGCTTCCTGGTGGGCCGAGGCCAAGGCTCAAATCACCAGGGAGGCGGAGAGTTGTCTTCTGATGCCTGTCCTGGTTCTGGACCTCCTCCGTCGGAGATGAGAGACTCCCTCCCCTGCTCCGGATACCAGAGGTGAGCCGTCCGGTTCCAAATCCTGGTTGGATACGCTTCCCCGAGGGCTTCCCAAGGGGTCCATTCCTCCCCCGCGTCAGGAGGTGGAGTCTTCCTCTTCATCCTCCTCGGAGCCTCGGATGACTCATGGCGTGCGCCCGACTTGGACGATGTGGCCCCTCTCTCCGGATAAGCTCAGGCAGAGGACTCCTCCGAAGTCTCTTCCGGAGGATCCTTCCTTGACGGAGTTGCGCAAAATCCAGGCCATCCATCAGTGGCACTCTTTGGAGCCGGATCCACAGTGGCAGAAGCTAGCTGCCCATTTGATTCTGCCAGAGGTCGCTCCTGCCTTGGTTCCACCCTGGATCGAGCTCACGCGGACCTTGTTTCCACTATCTGGAAGCAACCCTCCACCATAGTCCCCCTTCCGAGGAAGGTGGACAGGCTCCTGAGGGTGTTGAGTTTACCTCTCACCCCAAGGCT
The DNA here is from genome assembly GCA_016271365.2 of Neoceratodus forsteri. Lineage (NCBI taxonomy): Eukaryota > Metazoa > Chordata > Ceratodontiformes > Ceratodontidae > Neoceratodus > Neoceratodus forsteri. Next base: position 310,745,303 of record JADMNL010000025.1, read on the forward strand.
GACTCGGTCGTGATCAGTGCCGCCCACGACCAGACAGCCAGTCCTAAGCATTTGAGCTCGTCACCACCCGATAAGGAATCCCGCCTTCTGGACCAGTATGGGAAGAAGGTCTTCGCTTCTTCCACTGTGGGTATTAGGGCCTTGAACTACATCACCCATATGGGGGATTACCAGAAGGCTGTCCTTAGCAAGGTGGAAGCTAAACTGGACTCCGTTCCTGAGTCAGAGACCAAACAGGAAGTGGCAGACCTGGACCGATCTGCTCATTCGGCCAGTAGGCACATGTTTCGTGCTTCATATGATGCAGTGGACGCTGCTGGTAGGAGCTCGGCGTTCGCCATATGTTTGCGGTGGCACACCTGGCTCAGAGTGTCGGGTTTGGTCCCTGAAGTGCAGTCTGCAATCTAGGACACGCCCTTCAGGGGTTCGGTGGTGATGTCAAGGATATCACCACCGGACTGTGTGAGAAGGGCACTGTTCTCAAGGAGGTCAACAACTTATACAGAGCCCCTCAACCACAGTGCTGTCCCTTTTACATGGCCAGGCATGGCCAGGGGCGAAACCACAAGGCAGGCGCCAATGAGGCAGGCCCCTCAGGCTGAAGCCCCAGCCAAACGAGCAGCAGCGGAGCTCCAGCAGCAGCTACCTAACACCACCTGACTCCTTTCCTCTTCCACAGCCTCTGGCTCTTCCAGAGGAACCGGTAGGGGGAGGTTCTCCCAGCATCTACCGGGTTGGGAGAGGATCACGTCAGACATTTGGGTGCTCCAGCTTATAGCGGAAGGACACCCAATAGAGTTTCTTCAGAAACCTCTCAGAAAACCCCCTTCAAGGTAGTCTTACTCCCCGGAACACCTTCTTCTGGTTCGGGGGAAATCTCCACCCTTTTCCAGAAGGCGGCGATAGAGCCCGTCCCTCTCCATCTCAGGGGGACGGGTTACTATTCTCATTTCTTCCTGGTTCTGAAGAAGTCAGGCGAAGTGAGGCCAATCCTGTACCTCAGTTCCCTGAACCTGTTCGTGGAGTACAAGAGGTTCCGAATGCTCTCCCTGCAGAGCCTTTTGCCCCTCCTTCGGCCAGGACAGTGGCTGTGCACGCTGGACATGCAAGATGCCTACCTGCATATACCTATTCGCCTGCCCCACTGCAGATACCTCCGTTTTTCTTTTCAGGGGTACCACTACCAGTTCAGGGCCCTCCCATTTGGTCTCTCCTCGGACCCCCGAGTATTTACCAAATGCCTTGCTGTGGTGGCGACCCACCCGCGTACCCAGGGGGTTCAGGTTTTCCCTTACGTGGACGATTGGCTCCTGTTGGCCCCGTCCAGGGAGGGTCTCCTGCGCTCCCTTTCCCTTACCCTGCAGGTTTTCACCAGCTTGGGTATTACCATCAACCAGGCCAAGTCCCATTTGATCCCAGCTTGAACACTCCAGCTTATCGGGACGATCCTGGATACGACTTCCGGTATGGCCTTCCTGCCTCTGGACAGGGTGGCCACCCTTCAGGCTCAGGCCAGCCTTTTGTCCAGCCACAGACGGGTCATTGCCAGGTTGGTCCTTCACCTCCTCGTGCTCATGGCGGCTGCCATCCCGATGGTGCCTCGCACTCGGCTCCACATGAGAATCTCTCAGTGGACGCTTTGATCTCAGTGTGGATCAACCAGGACAACCTTGGATCGCAAGATCTGGTCTCCTCTCAATGGTTCGAGACTTGCAATGGTGGATGGTTCAGGAGAACCTTTGCTGGGGAATTCCCTTCAGTCTTTCTCCCCCCTCCCAAATCCTAACAACAGACGCCTCGGGTGAGTGTTGAGGAGCCCACCTAGGATCTCAGCGGACCCAGGGCTCTTGGTCCAGGCTCAAGCAGACTCTTCACATCAATATACTCGAGCTGAGGGCCGTTCTGTATGCCTTACAAGCTCTGCATCTGTATCTGCTTCCTACTCATCTGGCTGTTCAGACTGACAACATGTGCATAGTGTGGTACATTATCAAACAGGGAGGAACCCGTTCCCACCCTCTTTGCAGGGAAGCAGTGCTGGTTTGGGAATTGGGCGATACTTCACAACCTTCACCTTATGGCGGTTCTTGTTCCGGTGGTTGAGAACACTTTGGCAGACCACCTCAGCTGGTCGTCCGCCCAAGTGCACGAATGGGAACTGGATCGGGGGTAGTAGAAGATGTCTTCCTATGCTGGGGAACCCCTCAGGTAGACCTGTTTGCCTCTCCTCTCAATGCAAAACTTCCCATCTTCTGCTTGCTTGCTCCAGGGTGCGGAGTTTTTTAGAGAGACGCTCTGTCTCTAAACTGGAAGGGCAGATTCGTCTGTGCTTTCCCCCCGATCCTGTTGATTCTGAGGGTCCTACACAAACTCTGTTTAGAAGGAGCACGCATGATTCTCATCACTTCATTCTGGCCCAGGCAAGTTTGGTTCTCTGTTCTCCAACAGTACTCAGAGGAACCTCCTCTACCTCTGTCGCAACTCTTGTTGACCCAGAATCAGGGAACCCTGGTCCATCCAGGACTCAGATCCCTTCAGCTGCATGCGTGGCTCCTGCAGACGTGATTCAAACCCGGTTCAGGGTTTCGTCGCAGGTGGTTGAGATTCTAGTGGATGTCAGAAGCCCTCCACTCATTCCACTTATGCCATGAAATGGAAAAGGTTCTCTATTTGGGCCTCTTCCAGAGCTTTCGAACCATTCTCCTGCTCTTTTGGGAGGCTCCTGGATTACATGCATCACCTCTTCGACCTGGGTCTCAGTCACTCCTCCTTGAAGGTTCATATGGCTGCTATTTCCACTTACCATGTTCCATTTGGGGACAGGTCTTTTGCACAGCTGGAAGTTGCTAAGACTTTCCTTAGAGGGGTCCTCCACTTGAGACCCCCCATTCGTGTACCTGCCCCTCCTTGGGACTTGAATTTCATTCTCGAGAAGCTTACCTTGCCTCCTTTTGAGCCGGCAGCATCTGCAGACCTTAAGTTCCTTTCCTGGAAGTCTCTCTTCCTAGTGGCCATTACCTCCGTTCGACGAATTCCGAGCTTCAGGCTTTAATGTGCAAAATCCCGACTTGATTTTCCACAAGGAACGTGTGGCTCTGCATACCAACCCTAAGTTTCTCCCTAAGTTGTTAGCGGAATCTACGCTGAATCAGTCCATGGAACTGCCTGCATTTTTTACGCAACATTCCAGTCAAGGGGAGTACCTCTTGCATACTCTGGATGTTCACCGGATTCTGAGATACTACACCAACAGGACAAAGGATCTCAGAAAAACTGATCAACTGTTTGTCTCTTTGCTCGCAAAAGTGAGGGCAATGCTGTCTCCAAGCAATGCCTTTCGAAATGGTTGGTTCATTGTATCACTTTCTGTTATAAGTATCACAAGACCTTGCCAGGTCAGAGGTCACTCCACTAGGGGTGTAGCTGCCTCTGCTGCTTGTTTCAAGAATGTGTCGGCGGCTGACATTTGTGCAGCCGCAACTTGGACTTCTGTCCATACCTTCATGAAACATTACGGTTTGGACGTTGCCTCTCGCTGTAGAGCTGGCTTCGGGTTGGCTGTTTTGCAAGGTCTCCTTTCCTAAGACCTTCACAGCCAGAGGATCTGTGTGAGTAGTTTCCTCCCGTGAGCTTCTCTTTGTTCCAGACTGCTTGGGACTCAGTCCTGTATGTAATTACCTACTGCAAGAGCCCTCTCGAAGTAAGATAGTACAGTTACATAAGAACTTACCATAACAGTAGCTGTTCGAGAGAGGCTCTTGCAGTAGGTAATACTTTCCTGCCCTCCATCCCCCTTAGCTTTTTCAGCTCCCTTCCGGGGAGTGATATCCACTTCTCTCTCATCTCGTTTTAGCCTTTGGTGGAAAAGAACTGAAGGCGGGCGTGGGGAATGCCCCTTTATACTGACGTCAGTCACCTGACGCGGGGGTGGTCCCCTGCCAGAGACTGCTAGCTAGAAATTTTTCCATGGCGTCCTGGTGCCTGCTGGCTTCAGTCCTATATGTAATTACCTACTGGAAGAGCATCTCTCGAAGATCTACTGTTGCGGTAAGTTCTTACGTAACTGTACTTTCTCCTCAAAATTCAAGTTTGGGGGTCTGTAGCACACTCCTAGGGTAACTTTTATTATTTAGGCTTTACTGGAGCCATATTTGCTGTGTCACTTTAAACCTGCTAAAGATCAACTTCCTTAGCCTTTAATTTGTAATAAACAGGGTAACACCACCTCCCATTTTTTCTTTACGTTCTTTATGAAATAGTCTCCTTCACTCTCCTTATCCCAATCATGTGCTCTCCACCCAGTTTCCATGACCGCACATATTTGAATGTTGTCCTTATGTAATAGAATCTCTAACTCGTCCTTTTTTATTCCCCAGGCTTCTTGTATTGTGTTTTCAGTTCTGCAAAAGTGTTGCTGATTGCACCATCATGTCCAGCCTTAATGATTTATTTGCTATTTCTCCCTAGGCAATTATTGCTTTTATCAATACTTATATTTCTTGTGTAATGTTTCGTTTCCCATCTCCCCTTAACATCTAGTTTAAATCCTTTTTCTTGATATGTGCAGAAATTATATCCCGTAAGAGCTTGCTCCCACTTCTATTGAGATGTAGTCTGTTCCAACAATAACGATCATTTCTCCCAGCAAAAATTTCTCAGGTTTTAATACAACTTATTCCCTTTATTAGGCACCACTGTCTTAGCCAGTTATTTAATCTATTTTCCTAGTCACACTGTAATCTGCTGTAGGTACTGGGAGAATCGCTGGTAGAATTACGTCACAATTGGAATCTTTCAAATAATTATATATAGATTTGAAATCACTGAAGATTTCATCCTCTGCCCTTTTTTAAGATTGTTACAGCGTGGATTACTGCAAGTGGTTTAATGTGGCTTTGTTTGATTATACCAGGTGGCAAGGTTCTATTGTCGCCTAATATAGGGAAGCAACTACTTGTCACATTTTCTTTCTTGTTTTTTGTAGTATATTGGTCAGTGTACTTTGTGATGGGATCCTCTATAATATAGGCTTGTTTCCGTGGGGGTTTGCTTTAATTTCCATGTTTTCAGATATATATTTTTTTTGGGGGGGGGGGTTATGGTTTCAGTTGCCGTATTGTTTTCAGTTACAAATTATTTGTCTCCTTTTCTGCCGCTCCTTGGATGTCTGTGCCATTCATGGTATCCAGCAGTTCTTGAGATTGTTCTTCCAAATTATCCATCAAATTTAACAGAGCTGCATATTGATTTTTTCAAACATGAAGTCTTGCTGCATTCTGACAATTTGCAGTGAGGTCCAACCTTCGAACTGCCCCAGAGATGAAAGAGTTAACTTTCCATGCCAGGCATGGAACGCTGAGCTCGAGCTCGGTTGAGACTCTCGTCTGTTGCTGTTTGAACTCAAACCGTCAGATTCTTTACACCGCCTCACTGAACAGTCACTCCGGAGATTTCTCCTTTGCTCGGTTCAGTTTGTCGGTTAAAGTACCGTTTTCCTCGGTTTTCGACCGAATTTAAACCGCAACCTATCGGTTCAGTCTTTGTCTGTGGTATTCATGAGTACTAGATAGGTTTATTTTGTTTTTCTATTCTGTGTGGAACTTGTAAACGTGTCATCGGTTCGGTTTGAACTGATCAGGCTGTTTAAAAATTTTTACTTCTACTTTGAGTGTGTGGTTACCGGTTCTTATCGGTTCTAAAAAAACGGATTTTATTACGTTATAAGAGTGTCTTGCCTGGCGGATTGCTGAAAAAAGGGTAAGTTTGGTTTAGGACTGGCCATGTCTGAGAAACCCAAAAGAAAAACCGGGCCCACTGGGTTTCAACACTGTAGTGTGTGTGGGGAAGTCTTTGCTAAGGCTGACCCCCACACCACCTGTGTTTATTGTCTGGGGTTTGACCACCTCGATTCAGACTGCCAGATTTGTAAAAATTTTCCTGCAGCTACCCTAGAAAAAAGAGTTGGTAGGCTCAGGGAAAGGGAGGCCAAAAAGTCCACTGACCCGGATGGCCAGTCCAGTTCGGTTCCAACCGAACCAGAAGGAGTGCCTCTGACCAGGGCGAAACTTCTTCGGCAAAGGAGAACCGATTCCGAGGAGTCGGTTCCGTTAAGAGAACAAGAAGGAAAAATCAGCGGTGTGGATCCAAAAGTTTCTTCTCCAACTGCTGATGAAATAGCCAAGCGATAAAAATTGTTCAGTCGCTTTCCCTGGTTCCAAATCAACCGGCACCATCAGGGAAGGCCTTGTCTGCCGGTCCACCGTTCCAGAGTATGATTTAGAGGAATTTTATGAACCGGAGGAGGAAGGAGAGTATGAGGAAAGTGAATGTGATTATGAAAGTCTGGATGTGCCGATTGACCCGGACATCTCCCCAGACAGACCTTCAGGAGTGTCTCCTCCTAGACTTTGAGTCCCCCTCCCATTTCATGTTTTACAAGAAAGTGGCTGAAACCCTTCAGCTTCCTATGAAAGAAGCTGTGGATAACCAGGAGGAGCCTGACTATGTTGAAATGATGGATATCCCAGAGTCCAGGAGACTCTCTATTCCCCTTCACAAATCTTTTGGGAAACAGACAATAAAAATTTTAAAGACTCCTAATTCTGTACCTCCTGTGGATAAGAGAATGGACAAGAGGTATACTCTTTCAGACTCGGATACAGAGTTCCTTACCCAGCAATGCAGCCATGTTGGGGTAGTGCAGGCTGCTGCCTGTGATAAGGCAAATATACCCTTGGCTTCACACACCCCCAGATAAGGACTCTAGGAGGATTGATGCCATGGCAAAGAAACAGTACATGGCAGCATCCTTGGGACTCAGACAGGCCAATTATATGGCCTATACAGCTAGATATCAGAAATCTAGATGGGACACTGTAATGGCTTTAGCTAAACAGGTCCCTGGCCAGCTTGCCAAGGAGCTGGAGCAGGTAGCTGCGGATGGCATTGAGGCATCCAAGGTGCAATTCCATGCTGCAGTGGACTCCAATGATGTTTCATCTAGAGTCATGGCTACATCTGTGGCCTTTCGTAGGATGGCTTGGCTCAGATGTACTAGCCTGTCTCAGGATACCCAGACTAAGGTCATGGATTTTCCTGTTGTGGGTAATTCTCTGGGGAGCAAACAGAGAACTACATGAAGAAAATGGATGAATACCGGACCACCTATAGGAGTGCTCAGGCCAAGGAAAGGCAAGCCACTCCTCAGAGGCAGCATCGCAGGGGCAGGCCTTTTCATAGGCCTTTCTACAGAAGCCCAGGCCTCCTCTTCTGTTTATGCTCAGAGGGGGTTCTTTAGAGGGAGAGGCAGAAGGGGTACAAGCAGGCCTGCTTCTACCCCTCATCCTAAAGCCCCTGCCAAACAGGCACCCTGATGGGTTTGCCAGGGCCGATTCTCCACTACCTGTAGGGGGCAGGCTGGCTTACTTTGTCCAGGACTGGATGTCTGTAACATCAGACAAATGGGTCCTAGAAGAAGCCAGGGACTGGTTCTCAGCTTCAAAAAATTTCCAAAGATGAGAACCAGATCATTTCCACCTGCAAATCCTTCAGAGGCACTTGCCCTAGAGGCAGAGGTCTCTTCCCTCTTGGCTCTCAGAGCTGTAGAAAGGGTTCCACCCCTACACAAAGGGAAAGGATTGTACTCCAGGTACTTCCTCACCCCCAAAAAGACAGGAGAATGGCGGCCCATCCTGGATCTCAGATATTTAAACAAGCACCTTTAAAGCCAAAGTTCAAAATGGTGACTCTGGGAATAATTCTACCCTCTCTAAGGCCAGGGGACTGGCTAGGCTCCCTGGACCTCAAGGATGCCTATTTCCATATTCTCATCAGACGCTCCCATCGAAAATACCTCAGGTTCGAGCTGCCCTTAGGCCATTACCAGTTCAGAGCAATGCCCTTCGGCCTAACCTCTGCTCCAAGGGTGTTCACAAAATGCCTGGCAGTGGTAGTTGCCTTCCCAAGAAGGAAAAGAATTTCCATCTTTCCGTACCTGGACGACTGCCTCATAGTAGGCCAGTCCCCAGACCAAGTCAAGTTGCATCTACAGATAACTCAGCAACTGCTCACTTCTCTAGGTTTCCTTCTGAATCTTTCAAAGTCAATTCTGGAGCCTGACCAGCTCCTCACCTTCATAGGAGCAGAGCTAGATACAGTAAAGGCAAGAGCCTTCCTTCCCCTGGACAGGGCAAGGGCCCTCATTACACTGGCCTCTTCATTCACCCTACAGGTGTCTCGACCAGCAAGGCATTTTCTGCAGCTTCTGGGGCACATGGCTGCTTCTACAGCAGTGGTGCAGGGAGCAAGATTTCAGATGAGGGACATTCAGTTCCACTTGAGGGCCTTTTGGTGTCAGAGAAAGGATCCTCTGACCAAACTGATCCCAGTGACTCGAACCCTGATCCAAGCATTGCAGTGGTGGCAGGATCAGGACAATCTAAGACACCGAGTTCCTTTTGTCACTCAGTCTCACTCTCTAATCCTACCACAGATGCCTCTCTTGGGGTGGGGAGCCCACTTGGGAGACCTGACCACCCAAGGGTTGTGGTCCCCAGGAATCTCTGCTTCACATCAATCTATTAGAACTCAGAGCAGTGTTTCTAGCACTTCAAGCTTTTCCAAGTCTGTTCAGAACAAAGTAGTTCAGATCAGAACAGACAATACCACCACAATGTAGTATATCAGCAAGCAGGGGCACTCTGTTCTACGGCCCTGTGCACAGAAGCAATGAAGTTATGGTCTCTGGCCTATCTCTGAACACCTCTCTACAGCAGTACACCTCCCAGGCAAGGACAATGTCCTGGCAGATGTCTCAGCAGGATATCTCAGGCCATCACGAATGGTCACTGGATCCCCTGGTTTTGAAGGTGATCTCTCCAGATGGGGCACACCACAGATAGATCTTTTGCAGCCCCAGACAATCGCCAACTTCCACTTTTTGCTGCAGGCCCCCAGTGTTGGGCTCAGTCCCCTGGATGCCCTGGTTCTCAATTGGGAAGGAAGTTCCTGTATGCTTTCCCTTCCTCTCCTGTTCAAGGTGCTAGTCAAAATCAGGTCTCAACCCTGCAAGGTGATTCTGATTGCTCCAGACTGGGCCAGACAGCCCTGGTACCCTCTCCTGTTGTCCTTAGCAGTCCACCTTCCCCTGTTTCTTCCCAGGAATTACAACCTGTTAACCTGTGCTCAGGTGAGGGTTTGGTATCCGAATCTCAAATCTCTCAATCTCAAGGCCTGGCTCTTGAAGAGTTAGTTTGCCGATTTACACCTCTCTCAAGGTGTTATGGATATTCTAAAGGCTTCTCGGAAGCCCTCCACCAGAACCACTTATAATTCCAAATGGAAAAGATTCTCCATATGGTGCTCTGGGAAGCATATTTCTCCAGAGTCTGCTGGCTTGCCCACAGTCCTGGACTATATGGTTCATTTGAATAGCTTGGGACTCAGCCCAGCTACACTAAGAGTGCATCTGGCAGCTGTCTCTCTTTTCTTCAGCAGGTAAGCCTTCTTCCCTTTCAGCTCATCCTGTATTCTCCAAGTTTTTTAAGGGATTGCTTCATATCAATCCGCCATTCGGAGACCCTGCCCCTGCTTGGGACCTTAATGTTTGCATTGCTCAGCTTATGCAACCCCCTTTTGAGCCCTTGTCCTCAGCAGAGCTTAAGTACTTGACTTGGAAAACTGTTTTCTAGGCCATCACTTCTGCCAGGCGATAAGGAGTTACAAGCCTTGTTAGTGGAGGCTGATTTATCTCTTCCATAGAGATAAGGTGGTCCTCAGGACTAACAGGAAGTTTTACCTAGGGTGGTTTCAGACTTCCACCTTAACCTGTCTGTGTCTCTTCCTGTGTTCTTCACTGACCATTCCTCCTCTGGTGAGAGGAGGCTGCACAGTTTGGATGTGAAAAGAGCCCTTAGCTACTACATAGAGCGTACCAAGGGTCACAGGTTTGACTCCCTCCAACTGTTTCTCACTTATGGTGAGGTTGGTAAGGGAAAACCTGCCACTAAAAGATCCATTGCCAGGTGGATTGTCTCTTGCATTCAGTTTTGCTATGAAAAACTAGGTAGGATTCCACCCTCAGGCCTGAGGGGCTCACTCTACCAGAGGTACAGCTGCTTCCCTGACTGCTGCCAGGGATATTCCTATCTTAGAGATATGTCAAGCAGCTACCTGAAAACAGTTCACACTTTACCAAGCATTACTCTCTGGATATCCAGGCTAGGAGTGATGTTTGGTTTGTACAGCAGTGCTTCAGAGCCTATTTCCTAAGTAGGTTCTGTCCTCCTCCATGGAGGTACTGCTTGGTAGTTCAGTAATTGTAACAGAATACAGCAAGATTATGTTTGAAGAAAAATTACTCACCTTAGTAATGTTGTTTCTTCTAATGTAGTCTTGCTGTATTCTGACCTCCCCTGCCTTCCCCTCTCAGAACCTTGTTTTTGGGATGTGGGTGGACAGTAGCAGTGTTGGCACTCAGGAGGTGCCCCACCTTTTTATTATCACCCCCTTTTTTCTTTGGGTGAGTGGGTGTTGTGTGTATTTCATTGTTTGGGTTTCCTGACTTGAGTCTTTGTTTTGGGACCAAAAAATCTGTTTATTATATTTAGTAGCCAGTTGGCTAGTGTAGGTTTACAGCTTCCACACAGGACACTCAGTGAGTTTAGCTCGTAAAGATCTGACGGTTTGAGTTCAAACAGCAACAGACAGAGTCTCAACCGAGCTCAGCGTTCCATGCCTGGCATGGAAAGTTAACTCTTTCATCTCCGGGGCAGTTCGAAGGTTGGACCTCACTGCAAATTGTCAGAATACAGCAAGACTCCATTAGAAGAAACAACATTACTAAGGTGAGTAATTTTTTCTTATGGGCCATTCAAACTCCATCACCCTCCTGGCCTTTATGTTTTAGTAAATGTTAATCCAGTCCTCCCCATCTTCATTTTCCTCTTGTCTTTTAGAGGCTCTTCCGTTATTGGGTTCATCTGTTTGATCATCAGGTGTACTCGGTTTATTCATATTGCCTGAAGTGTTATTAGGCATATAATTTTTCAGGCTTTGAATCTCAAACTCAAGTCCATTGATTATTGGATAAGGGGCATACTCAATGGGCCAAGAGGGTCCTTTTCTGCCATCACATTTCTGTGATTATTATTCTGAGCTCTTTTAATTCTGTACATTGTCTACATATATAAGCTGTGAAGCCTGTATTGACTTCCAAAATGGAATTTATTGCAGCCATTGCATTTTAATTCTATGTCACCACTTACAAGTGTCACACAATTTGGATCCATGCCTCAGAATTGAGTGCATACCAAAGTAAACCACACACTTTTATCAAGTGAAGTACTGAACCAGGTACCTTAAAATTAGATCTTCGGGAGTATCTTAGTCATCAGGGCACACAGTAGAAACTTCACCGGTAAAGCAGGATCCACACAGAAGATTTTCCAGCAGTACCACTGGGGCCACCCACACCAAAGTCACCTGGTGATGTCACCAACTCCATAAAGGTGTGAGCGGTCCTGCTCCGTCCTCTGTTCTTTACCAACATCAAGTCTGTTTGCTTGGGTCTCTGCGGAAACTGTGATGCAGTTTTGCACCATTTTTGCCTACAGTATGTATCATTTTAGGGTTTAGAATCTCGTTTAAAGAAGAGATTTCTTTACCTTGTTTACGTCTGCAGTTACTCCTTCCACTTCTCTCTTCCATCGCTGCTGCTGTAGAAAGAAGATTGCCTTTTCAGAAGACCAAAACCTCTGTCTGCTGTCTTGGGTCAGCCACGATGCCTCAGAATGTGAGCTCTTCCAGAAATAATCAAACAACCCTCAGGAGATGCAGAAGGGCTTTGAAGAAATTCCTAATGGAGCAACAGGTAGCCAGTTCTGGGCAGGGGTCCCTCCAGGGTTCCCTCTTTCCCAGTCGCCAACTGGTTTGTCGCACTCCCAGGCCTTCGCCCGAGACAAGTCCTTAAGGAAAAGTCACAGAAAAGACGGTTAATGGGACTGCTCCACCCGGCGGCATTTCCGCTCCCCAACAGCTTCTTCTTTGTCCACTGGGGGTACTCAGTCAGTTGCAGCTGCACCGATGCCCTCTGCTGTCCAGGTCTCTGCTCCTTCCAGGCCCATACCGACAGCACCACCTCCCGCTTCTCAGACAGGGTGGCCATCAACCCTCAGGTTGACACCTAATGCTTTCCCAGGCCCATGATCGTTGGGCTCCTCGGGCTCACAGGCCCCGACGGATGGTTTGTCGCGCCCTGTGCTGACGACCCCTCCACCGTCAATGCATCTCTCTCCTGCCATCGACCTCAACGATATCTTGGCCAGGATCACTACAGCCCTGGTGCATCATTTGGGCCGTCAACGGCCCTGTTGATGCTGCTTAGTCATTCTTGGGTTGCACCCCGTAGGCCGTTATCAGCCCCTTAATTGTCTGACCTCGAGTTAGAACAGGTCGACATCAGGGAGAAGTACCACCCTGACCTCATCCTCCCTGAGGAAGAGGAGAAGGAACCTTTCTTCTGATAGGTCCCCTGATTATTAAGTGAGTGAGGACCCTGTTAGACTTATTCCCAGGTTCCCTCTTTGAGGATCCCACGTTCTTTAATGTCATAAAGCAGTTGTCTACAGCTGTGGGCTTCCATACTGAGGAATAAGTTGCCACCAGGAGAGAACTGGTGGGTTTTCTGGGGATTCCAGAATCTCCCATTAAGGTCATTCCTCCTATCCTCCCAGCACCGAGGAATGCCACTACTGCAGCCTGGCTTAGGCCAGACATGGTTCTTGTCATGCCCCGCCATGCAGATAAGCTTTATCATGCCCCTCAAGGCCTGTCTTATTATGCTGCTCAACCTGAGATTGACTCTGTGGTCATCAAAGCAGCACTTGACTGGTCCAAGGTGCCTAAGCACCTTAGCTCCCTATCCCTAACAGGGAATCTAGGCGGATTGACCTTTGGGGCAAGAGGGTCTATGCCTCCTCCACCTTGGGGCTTTGGATTGGCAACTATCTTTCACATTTGTTTAAGTACCAAAACACCATCTGGAAAAGGGCGAAGCAGCTGCCCAAGCCCTCCCAGTGTGTTCCCAGAAATAGGAGGTTCTCAAATGCTTACAATCCACTGAGGATATTAGTAAGTATCTCCTTAGGGTCTTGTATGACATTTCTGACACTGTTGCCAGGGCTGATGCCACAGGCCTCTGCCTTCAGAGGCACTCCTGGCTGACAGTCTCGGGGTTTGCAGCAGACGTCCAGCAGAAGGTGCTGAATGCCCCCTTCAGTGGCTCCAAGTTATTTGGGCCAGAAGTCCAGGACATCATCAGTGACTTACAGGCATCTCGTAGGGCTACCAAGTCTGTCCATTCACTTTCCAATATGCAGCCTGGGAGCAGACAGCGCCCACCGTTTTGCAGGGTGTCCCATGAGTCCAGAGCAGGCTTCCATCCCCAGGGCAAGAGAAAAGCCTCCTCCGCCTTGCCTACCTCCTCCTCCTGTGGCGCTGCTGCAAAGCGACCCAGGGGTGACTGATCAGCCCCAGTGACTGGATCCACCTCTGCTCGACTCCTTTCTCGACGCCCCTCTTCCGGTCCCCGACTAAGAGGTGGTGGTCAGAGGTTGGTTTTCCCTCTATCTCAGTCAATGGAGAACCATCACTTCAGATGCCTGAATTCTTCATATTATAGCAAGGGGTCACACTCTGGAACTTGCAGAGAGGCCGCTAGAGACTCCTCCAGTACCTTCCACATATCCCCTGGCCCATCTAACTGTTTTACGGGAGGAGTTACAGTCCCTTCTGCGGAAAAAGGCCATCAAGCCAGTGCCCGGGTGCCAAAGGACTAGGGGATCTTACTTCGAGAGTCAGCTCTTGCAGCAGATAATACAATTAGGACTGATGCCGGCAGGTGTCAGGACCCCACAGCAAACTTCTGGCCAGCAGTACCAGGCTGGGACCACCCTCAACGTCCCATATAGTGTAAAGGGTGGGCATGCCCCAGATCTTATCTGTGTCAATCTTCACCAGTCATCACTATTGGGTGTAGCTTACTGGAGCTAGGACCCCACGGGAGACTTTTTTTTTTTTTTCATGGATGGAGTCGACGGGCTGGCGTCGCCCTTGAGGTCGACGTTCTACGTGGCGCTCGAGGGTTGGCAGTTAACGTTGTCGACTCTGCCCCAGCCCTAGTTCTTCTCTCCGCCAGCGAGTGAGGATCCTGCGCAAGTAGACTAAAGAGATTTCACTGCCTAGTCTGTCGCTGTTTAAAGGCGCTCTGTTCTGATCGCCTGCTCAACGCCACTTCACGAATTCGCAAGATCTTTTCCTTTTATAAAGTGGCGTTGAGTATTGTGTTATATTTAATTTTTCGTCCAGTCACATCTCGTCCGGGGGCAAGAAGGCGTGAAAAGCGGGGCGGCCCCCCCCCATTCGTCGGTGCCCCTGTGGCCGCCTTTTTTCTGTAACAGACCAGCACATGACCATTGCCTCTCCTGCCTTGGCCCCGGACATGATATGGATAACTGCGATATCTACTTCTCCATGGACCGCCGTGTCGTTGAGATTTGCGCATGGAACATCTGACGTGTGCGCCGACTTTCGGAGGACAAATTCACAGTCGTCAAACCAAGGTCAGTACTCTCTGCCCTTCCTCCGGGTCCCCTCCCGGTCCTATACAGCCCACGGAGGAGGGAACCTCCACCTTTTCTAGCCTTGCCATGGCGGGGGTTTCTTCCACGGTGCAGGAGACCTAGAGGCCGACCCTCTTGGGGGTCAGTCAGGAGGCACCATCCTGGCAGTTGCTACTTTGGTAGCGGAGGCTCCTTCTGTGTCACGTTCTGGGTCCCTCGGGACCGGGCCAGCACGTCCCGGTGCCTCTCCCGGGTGTCTCAGTCCCGATCGTTCTACAGCTGATGGGGAGGGCGGCGCTGCCACAGCCTGGGGCCTATCCTTGGCACTGTCATCGCCCCTGTTTTTTGTTTTTTTGTTTTTCCTCTTTTTGGCCCGGCTTCCCCTTACCTGGCCGGGTTCGCCCTGCCCAGCCACCGACCCCACATGCTCGTGACTACCTCCCAAATGGGGCCGCCAGAGCGAATTTAGGTGCCAGAGGTCAGCTAACTGGAGCCGGCTCATTAGCGGGAGTTGAGGAATTTTTTCTATTGTTTTTCCCCGGCGGGGCGTGCAATGGCCAGCGTCCGCCCGCCCCTTTCAGCAGGTGCCAGGCGCTTGTGGTACCTCCAGCCTCAGCCTGCGGAGTCCACATTGCACAGAGCACTCGACCCCCCGAGGAGGAGAGCAGGCCCACGAACGCCAATCCTGCTTCCCTGGTCAGCCCTCCAACACCTGGATCGATTCCCGAACCCAGGTCGTCAGTGCCACAGATAGCTACCAAGCCTCTGCACCAGCGGGAAGGCTATATTGCCCCTGTTTCTGCTTGCGGCGTTGGGGCTTTCCGTGGTGTTGGGGTTGGTAGTTTGGAGCTTTCTGGGCCTGGTTCTGGTCCCGGCACCGTCTTTGTCCCCAGCATTGCCCGAGGCACCGGGGATGGGGTCATCGTTGATCCTGACTTTGGCGTCGCTGGCGGCGCCAGGGGTGGTGTCTTGACATCAGGCTCGGCGGATCTGCCTTTGGTGTCGCTCGCGGCGCTGGGGTGGATGTCTGTGCCAAAGCGTGGTGCCGCTTTGGTTTGGGCACTCAGCGGCGCCAGGGAGGAGTGTGGTGTATGCTCGGTTCACGCTACTCGACCGGCACCATTCGTGGTGTCGGGAGGGTGTCTGCGGGGCTGTGTTCTCCTCTGCTGCTCCTGGGGCTTTGAATCTCAGGGTGCCCAACCTCTGGGCCCGGGAACTGGCGGAGTCCGGGGAGTGGTCTGGCATCGAGCCTCAGAGTCCACCTCTTCAGAGGCAGATTCTGGATCTGATCCGGACTGGCTTCCGGATTCTTCAGGATCTTCGGATCCTTCTGTCTCCAGCACCTCGGCCCCCACTCTCCCCCCTTCTGGAATTCACCTCTCATCGGTAGACTTCAGAGGGTCTGACCAGCCAGTGGTAGCCTCTGTGGCTACTGCTGAGCAGCCTGAGGTCACTAGTGAGGCTGTTTCTTCAGTTGCTGTACCCCACTCCTTGATGTGTTTTGGACAGTCCGAGTTTGGGGCAGCCAGAGGCACATCAGGAGGGGGAGGGTACGGTTACCAGGGTGGACTCCTCGGAGTCTTTTTGGGGATGCCAGCTGCCTAGGTTAGTGGCTAAGAGGACAAGGTCCTCTCTGACTCGAAGGGTTGACAGGAAGGGTGTGGCACAGTGAGTTCTCCCAGGGACCCAGTCGGGTCCTGGTAGGAGCCGTAGCGCAGGCCCTCACCTTTCCCTGACTGAGTCTGCGAGGGGGACTTCTACTTCTGAGGTCAGGGGCCATCCTTCTGGACTCGCATGGTCCCAGTCACGTCATGGGGGAATTTCTTCTTTAGGGCACAGATATGACCATTCCGACCCGGTTGCACGGCTGTTAGCTGCAGTGGCTTTGGGATCCCCCTCCTTGCGAAGGGTTTCATGTTGGCCTCCCTGCCCTGACAGATCCCGTTCACCTGTTGCCAGGAGCCTGCCCTCCGAACCTCTGTCTCCATCCCTGGTGGTCCCAGGTATTCCTGGTCCTCGCGGGCCTCTTACTAGGGAACAGTTCAGAGGTTCGGCTGCATTTTTTCCTGCCTACCTCCATGCCCTGGACCAGCAGGTGTTTCACCATGCCCCCTTGCAGCCAGCCCCTGAACTTGGGAGCTCATCTTCCTCCTCTTCTCCCTTTACTGAGGGAGAGGAACCCTTGGTCCACATATCCCCAGCGTCTGATCTGTCCTCCTATCAGCGCTTCCTTGTGAGGATGTTGGACGAGCTCCACCTGACCCCCGTACCTATCAGCAATCCCGAGCATGTGACTTGCGCCTTCTTGGGTGAATTCAGTGCAGCCCACTTGGTGGCTCCCACCTGCCCTGTTCCTTCTCAGGAAGCGTCTCATTGGCTTTGGCTTTGTCTCTTCTCCACTGTTCCATCCCCAAGGGACTTACGCCAGCAGTATTGCACTCCCCTGGGGTCTCCAGGTTCTCTGCCTTATCCCTCTTCGGGTTTGACCTCCCTGGACACCCCCTCAGGACCTCACGCCCCCACCATGACCGCCCTCCAGATTCGGACTCTTCGGACTTCGACTTCTGGGGGAGACGAGTGTTCTACTCTGCACGGTTCTCTCCGTCAGTTGCAGCTCATCAGGCCCACTTTGCAACCTATGACAGGTTCTTGTGGTCCAGGCTAGGACAACTCCTAGCTTTGATGCCTAATTCAGAGGAAACCAGGCAAGCCATTGCCATCTCTGCCAGGGGCCTGGAGCTAGCAGGGCACCAAGCAAGGGCATCTTATGATGCCAGTGAGGTAGCTTCCAGAGTGGTCGGGACAGCGGTCTGCCTTCGACGGACTGCATGGCTTCACCTATCCTGGTTGTCACCTCTGGCTCGGTGTAGGGTGATTTACTCCGCCTACCAGAGAACCCACCTCTTCTCCCGACGGGTGAGACGGCGAATTTCCGGGCGCCTCCTTTCCCCCACGGGAGGATCTCCGTCTCACCCGGACCAGTCTCGGGCCTCCCCAGGCCTGTAAGGTTCTCTCCTTCAGTGTCTCGTCCACTGAAGGCTAAGGGGCCTAGTCCCTTAGGGTGTTCTGGGTACCCCCCTCCCTCTTTCGGGGCGGTGGGGCTCGGTTCTCACCCAGATAGTGATGAATGGTGAAGATTGACACAGATAAGATATGAAAATTATGTACCTACCGTAATTGTTGATCTTTCTGTGTATCTTCACCATTCATCACTAAATCCCACCCTCCTACCCCCTGGGGCCTCAGTCTCTGGACTCCACCCCTCTCCTGTGTGTCTTTCTTTTCCTCGCTCTACTCTCCCTTGTGTGTAGGTGGGAAGGGACTGTGGAGACACACAGGGGTAAACTCTTTAGATGTTGTTGAGGTCGGAGGGGGCCTTTCCACTTTCCAGAGGGGTCTCTGAGTGAGGGGGAGGTATCCCCTTTCTTTCTCCCTCTTCTATATTTTGATTATTAATGAGCTCAGTTTTTGAGGCCACATTGTTTCTTTGAAGCCTCTGGCTGTTAAAACTTTCCCCTCTTTTATTTTTTTTTGGGGGAGGATTGAGATGCACCCTCAGCCTGCACTCCTTTGTGGGTGGTCTTCAGACCCACGTTGCAACATTTCGTCCTGCAGCTGAACTTTATAGTCCGGGTCTGGACCTTATTCCCTGAAAACACATTGTGCATCTCCGCTTCGGAGGGTGTGTTACTCTTTTTTTTTCCTCCCCGCTCCCTCCCCCTTCTCCTTCCAGAGATCGGGGCCCTCTGTCCCCAATTTCCTTTTCTAAGTCTTCTCCCTCTGTCGCCTTAGTGGTTTATTTCTCCTTTAGGTTTATTCTTCCTTTCCTTTTATCTATCCCTTAGGCTCTCTTGCCTCATCCCACCCTCCCTTCCGTACACTCTCCGGCGTGTCAGAACTGGGGCTGGGGCAGAATCAACAACTGTAAACTGCCAACCCTTGAGCACCACATAGAACGTCGGCCTTGAGGGCGGCGCCAGCCCGACGTCGACTCCGCCTTTGAAAAAAAAAAGTGTCTCCCGCGGGGTCCTAGCTCAGGTGAGCTATACCCAAATAGTGATGAATGGTGAAGATACACAGAAAGAAGAACAATTACGGTAGGTACATAATTTTCATTTCTTTTCCTGCTGTCGACTTGCGTGCATCTGCTCCATGGTTTGCTTGCACCAGTCCATACGCCATTTTCTCTGTCATTGCAACTTTCTTATTTTCATCGAATAGTAAGCTTGTTTCCAGCCCTTTTCTTCTGTATGTCGTCTTCTCCATCAAGTGTGCCCGGTGGAAAGCAAAAGACTGCCATTCGGATTGCCTGCTGTGCCTGGGCCCCGACCACGATACAGAGTCCTGCCAGCACTGTCAGCACTTCCAACAGCAGGACCCGGAACCGACGCCAGAAAACCTTGCAGGCCCACCTCACTCAACTGAAGTTGGCCGCCATGCAGCAAGTCTCTTCCTCTGAGAGGGAATCTTCCCACCACTCCCACAAGAAATCGGGGAAGCATTCTTCAGAAAAACATAAAGAAAAACGAGAGTGCGGGAAAGATCCCATTCAAGATCGAGATCCTCGGGATCGCACTTTGTCTCCAAGGGCAGCTCCGACTCCACCAGCCATGACACCAGGTTAGCCTTTGTTACGGCCCCGGCAGCAGCCCGTGACTCTGGGCATAAGGATAAGGGTTCAGGGTCATCTGCACCCTTCCTCCAGCCTATCAACATTAGGCCTCCAGTCCACTGACAGGCCATTCTGCAGACCCAGCAAGGGACATTAGCCTGCCTGGTTGGCCTCTGCATGTAGCGCTGACCCCATGTGACATCTTTGGGTGGTTCTCTCAGTTTACCTTGCCATTTTCTGTGGTCACTATCAGGGCATTCTGCTGCTACCTCTGGCCTGTGGCCATCCCTGTAAATGCTGGTTTGCTCTTCAGCATGTTGTGTTGTGTTGTGTGCTGTGCTATTGGTTGTCTGCACAGTGTGCATGTTTTGTACTGTGAGGGGTACATTCAGTCTTGTGGATGCTCATGCTGTCTTGTTTATTGCACAGTGAGACATGTGTGCACTTGAACTATTGGGTGTACTGCATGGTGGGCCTGCTTTGCCCTGGATATACAGTCAGACATTTATTCACTTACTGTCTTTGATGTGTTGCATGGTGGATCTGCTGTGCCCTCAGAGTTGTATATTCAACCATTTGTGTGTTTGCACTGTCTGGCTGTGCCATGTTTGAATATTCAGTGTTGTTCTGCGCAAACGGTCCATATGCATAATTTCAACTCTGCACATTGAATAGTGCATGTTCTGAATCTTGGGACCGTAAAGCTTTCCTTTCCATAAAAGGTTCCAGGATAATAGATCACCTATCCTTGGAGCTGGATTTAAGTGTTAATAGTATAGCTGGCCCAGTGGCATGGAAGACTGAGGCATAATGCCTTACCTCCTGCCACACCGGCAACCCATGTTAGTGGTGTGAGCAGGTTGATGGTGGTCAGCCAGGGAGGGAGGGAGGGAGAGGACTGAGCATCCAGGGCACAGATCTTCTCTCCCAGGGAGGGCTTATTTACAGTTCCTTTCTCTTTTACATTGCCTAAGGCAAAATCAATAGTCCCAATATGATTTGTACCAGAAAATCAATTTGGGCTGCAGGATCATGCCCCATCCTTCTATATCTGTTGTAACTTCACAACATGGGACATTTGGGACAGGAAAAAGACCTTGGGCTCCTCAGGGGTTTTTTTTCTCTTCCACCCAAACAATCTAAAAAATTGGCAGAAAAATCTCCTAGACCACCATCGGACAAGCGGTCGTTTGACAAGTGTTTTCCCTTAAGTCCTCGTCGGACCACCACCAACGTCAGGCCTCTGATGACACTCCTAATGTTCCTCATACGTCTGCTCCACCGGCAGGAACCCCGTCACCTCCAGTGTCATCTCCTCCTCTGACGACTGGACCAACGACACCCAGGTAGAAGAAGAGGAGCTGACGTTGGCCCCTTAAGGCAAGCAGGTACCCGACGTCGGCACAGCTATTGTCCCAGTGCAGCCCCTGGTAGATCACCTGACGATGATACAGACACTGGGGCTGGCACAGGTACTGGACCGATGCTAGACCAGACGTCTGGTTCGGAGCCTAGACAGAACCTAGCCCAGGTCAAAAATTTATTTAGCCACTGGTGGGAGACCATTAAACCAGATACTCCAGCTAATCCAGATGTGCCACATCTGGATGGGGAGAGCCCGCAGAACCCCCTTCCCCAACTCCGGACAAAGAGAAGGTCCCTCAACCACCATCCGATGAGTACCGTGGTAAAGAGCCTACCCCTCTGGATAAGCCCAAAAGAAAGGCCTCTAGGAAGAGACGCCACAGATCCAGGTCATGGAGCTCTTCAAGCTCCCCTGACAGACGTGGGCACAGGAAAAGGCAACGCAGGTCTTCCTTCGTCTCCTCGTCAGGCTCGTACCAGTCCTCTGAATCCTCCTATCAGGACTCATCATTAGGGGAATTGTCTCCTCTGGACTCAGAGGACACTCCCAAATCACCTCCGGATAATCCCTCCTTTATGGAGGTTATGAGGCACATCCAGACCAACGTGGGTTTGGGACACTGAGGACCTCGACCCAGAGAGAATGCGTTTAAGTACCTCAGACAGAAAAATCCGAGGCCAGTCGTTATCCCGCCCCCGGTTGACACCTTTGCGGACGTCACCCAGGTGGCTTGGAAGCGTCCTCATTCCTCTACTGCTGTCCCCCAGAAGGCTGATCCCCTGTATAGGGCACCCAAGGATCAACCATTTCTGGTCGAACACCCCACTGCGGATTCAGTGATGAGTTCAGCGGTACACAACCACTCCCAGAGACTGAAGCACCTTAGCACCCAACCACCAGTTAGGGAGTCCAAGCAACTGGACTCCTTGGGACGCAAGGTATACGCTTCCGCAACCTGCAGTGTTCGAAGTCTGAATTTCTTGACACATATGGTCCAGTTTCAGAATGCACTCTGAGAACAGGTGCTGTACATTGTGCAGGAACTGCCAGACTGCCCACAGAAGGCAGAGTTTTCTAAACTCCTACGAACCGGATCGGATGTTGGCACTCGTACTGCGATCCTCATATGACTTCAACAGACATGGCGGCGAGGGCAGTGGAACTGGAGTGTGCCTCCGCCATCATTCTTAGCTTTGGGTCTCGGGGTTCACGCAGGACGTTTAGTCGAACCTTCTTGAAGCATCCTTTCATGGAATCGTCCTCTTTGGTGAGGACACTGAAAGGGTCATTAACAGGCTCCAGGAATCTGAAACAGCAGTGAGGACAGTCCAGTCCATGTATCACCCGAAACAGACACATTTTATAGATCTCATTTTCGTGGCAGAGGGGGTCATCAACAACAGCAACCCTGTTTCCAGCAACAACAACCTCAACAGGGAGGCTATAGCTGAAGGACAGCCCACAGAAGATCAGCTGGACCCTCCTTTCACCAGGCAAAACCAACTCAGACAACCTTCCCACCCCCTCCCACTGCCTGACTCTCCATTGGCCCTGCCCCTCCCCAGTCCCTCACCAGGGGAAGCGGTCGGAGGCCACTTTTCACTTCACGCCGCTGCATGGAGGAAAGTGACCTCCAATCAGTGGGTCCACCAACTCATCGAGAAAGGACACTCAATAGAGTTTGTCCAACTTCCACCGGACAGGGCCCCCCCCCCCCCCAATTACTCTACGGAGCACGCAGGTCTGAACCGATCAGAGATCCAAGCCCTGCTTTCCGAGAAGACCATAGAACCTGTTCCCCTGACTCAGAGAGGAACAGGGTTCTACTCGCACTTCTTTCTGGTCCCAAAGAAGACGGGCAACCTGAGACCCATCTTAGACCTCAGCGAGCTCAATCGCTCTGCAGAGTACAAAAGGTTCAGAACCTGCTCCCCATGATTCATCAGGGAGACTAGCTGGCGTCATTGGACATGCAGGACGCATACCTCCACATTCCAGTAGCAAAGCCCCACAGTAGGTACCTCAGGGTCACCTTTCAGGGCAAACATTTTCAGTTCAGGGCACTACCCTTTGGGCTCTCATCAGTGCCAAGGGTCTTCACAAAGTGCCTCACTGTGGTAATGGCAGCACTCAGAAAGATGAGTCATTACATGTTCCCATATTTGAATGATTGGCTTCTCACAGCACCATCCAGGGAACAGCTACAGAGATCCATTCAGGACATCTGTGTTCTCTTCAAAAGAACTAGGCATCACTATCAAAGTCCCAAAATCCTTTCTGACCCCATCTCAGAACCTTTTATCGGAGCTCAACTCGACACCATTTGAGGGAGAGCCTTTCTGCCACAAGACAAAGCAGCCCGGCTTCAAGGCTTAGCCCAACACATCGCTTCAGCCCCTGTGATACCAGCCAGAACCCTGTTACAGCTGTTAGGCCACATGGTGGCATCCATCATCACAGTCCCTTTTGCGAGACTCGCATGAGAACGATTCAGTGGACCCATCGCGTCCAGTGGGACCAAAGATGAGACAACCTGGACCTTCTTGTCTCTGTCACAAGACTGGTATGACAGGAAGTCCAATGGTGGATGACATCACGTTCCTTACTGGCGGGGATGCCGTTCCAAATGGAGGTGCCAGACCAGATCCTGCTGTCCGATGCCGCAAACACAGGATGGGGGTGGGCTCATCTAGGTGTTCACAAGACACAGGGTTCTTGGTCCATAATTGAGGAATTTAATCTAAATTGTATAATAGATATATTTTATAGATTCTTAACTTCAAATAGAATGGCTTTATTTTGTAGGGTGATGTTCCAACTGTGTGTTCTTTTGTTATTAATAGTGAAATTGACAACCCCGTGCCAATTAGAAATTTCAAGTTCTTTAGCAATTGAGGTTACCCTGGTATTAAAAATGAGAGTATTATCAGCTAGAGGGATCACAGAGCATAGAGGGCGCCGTAGAAATCCCTTTTCTTTGATTAGAGACCAGTTAAATAAAAAACTAACTGATATAAGTGCATTGGCACCTGGGCACACTAAAAATAGAAATTGTTTATTAATATCATTGATTTTGGGGGGTGATATAGAAACAAACCCAGGACCTGAAAAATCTGAAGATATCAAAATCATTTATGATAATGCTAGAAGTTTAAAGAAAAAGGGGGATTTGATGAAATCCTGGATAGAAACAGAAACACCTGAAATAGTGGCATTAACTGAAACTTGGTTAAATAAGAGTATAGATACCAAAGAATTTGAACCTGATGGTTATAATAGTTATAGATTGGATAGGAAGGGAAAGAGAGGTGGGGGTGTATTAATGTTTATAAAATGGAAACTTGGACAGATTTTAATTTTGTTCGCAGACCAGGTAGGAAAAATAGATTGTTTTAGTTAAGGTTCAAAGTTTACAGTTGGTATTAGGGGTTATTTATGCTCCCCCCAAGATTCCAATTGGTGAATTTGAAAATTTAGCATCAGTTATTCAAAGGGTCTCAATGAGTTGTGAATTAATGTTAATTGGTGATTTTAATGCAGCGTGGGGGAAACCAAGGGGTCTTGCTTTGGGAAAAGCTTTAAAATTTTAGAAGTAGAACAAAAGATTATATTTCCGACTAGGAAAACTTCCCATCTTAGTTCTGGTAATATATTGGATTTAAATTTTGTTACAACAAAAATCAATATGAGAGCAATTGAAGTAAAGCAACCAGTGATGGGAGATCATAGTTCAATAAGCTGCCCATCATCGCTTCATTCATTTCCACTTTCAGGGAGCCCACTTTCAGTTCCAAGCCCTCCCTTTTGGCCTTTCCTCAGCCCCTCGGGTCTTTACAAGTGCCTGGCAGTAGTGGTGGCTGCTCTGAGACGGCAGGGCTTCTGTGTGTTCCCATACGTAGATGATTGGCTGCTAGCAGCCCCCTCCAGGAATCACCTGATTCAGACTCTGAATGCATATACGTTCTCTTTCAGGTCTTGGGAATCATCTGTCAATCTGCAGAAGTCCTGCCTCTCCCCTTGCCAGCACCTTCAGTACATTGGGGCAGTCCTGGACACCAGTCAGGGCAAGGCCTTTTTGCCCATGGACAGAGCGGAGTGACTGATGGAGCAGGCCCATATGGTTTCCTCCAGTCATCGGATCCTCACCAGGGTTTTCCCATACCTCCTGGGCCATATGGCTGCTGCCATTGCCACAGTTCCCCTTTCCCACTTACACATGCGGATTCCTCAGTGGCCCTTGCGGGTCCAGTGGGATCAATGCACGGACGATCTTGACCAGTTCGCCCTGGTCTCTGAACAGGTCCGGAGAATTCTGTCATGGTGGATAGAGCCAGCCAGCCTTCGGGGTTTCAGCTTCCACCTCCCACTCAGATTCTCACGCCAGACGCATACGGCCTGGGGTGCTCATCTGGCCAACCACCAGACCCAGGGTACGTAGATGGAACTGGAACAAGGTCTCCATATCAACATCCTGGAGATGAGAGCAGTTCTTTATGCTCTGCAGGTCTTTCAGACTCATTTCTTCCCAAATCCACTACTGGTGCAGATGGACAACCCTTTGGGCTACTGCTCACAATCGGGTCATGCTTGAAAATAGGCAGGTTCTTGCCTAACACGCCCACCCGGTCAACAAAAGCTAATGAATTAATTTGGACCCTTTCACCTACCCGGTGAATCAGGTGTTGCAGTATCTCCTTTCCCTTTCGGATTCAGGCCTGGGGTACTCCTCCCTTAAGGTGCACCTTTCTGCCATCTCTGCACACCATGCACCTATGGAGGGCAAAGCTGTAGCTCAGCTTGAGGTGTCCCGTACATTCCTGCAGGGCATTTTGCATCTGAAACCTCCCATTCGGGACCCAGTCTCTCCATGGGACCTCAACTTTATGTTGGAGAAACTCATTTTACCTCGCTTTGAACTGGCCGTGAGCTGCGCTTTCTGTTATGGAAGGAGCTCTTTTTAGTTGCTGTTACTTCTGCTCAAAGAATTTCTGAGCTACAGGCTGTTGTGTGTAAGGAACCTTATTTGGTTTGCGTACTAATCCTAAGTTTTTACCTAAGGTGGTGTCAGAGTTTACTTTAAATCAGTCCATCCACCTGCCAATTTATTTTCCTAAGCATTTTAATTGGGGGAGACATTGGATGTTCACAGAATGTTGTGATATTACATGAACTGCACCAAGTCTTTGAGGAAAACTGACCAGTTGTTTGTTTGGCTCGCCCCAAGAGAGAGGGTGCTCCTGTTTCCAAACAGTGTTTGTCTAATTAGTTAGCTAATTACACTGTTTATTGCTACTGCAACTAAATACAACAAACCCTTTCCGGGGGTAGTCAAGGGACATTCCACCAGGGGTATGGCTGCCTCCACAGCTTGCTTCAGAAATGTGTTTGCTGCTGACATGACACGTTCACCAAGCATTACAGTCTGGACATCGCCTCTAGGCATAGGGACAGCTTTGACCTGACAGTTCTTCAGGGCCTTCTGTCATGAGCTCTTGGCTGCTGACTTGTCCTCCTCTCGGTGGTGTCACCCTGGTGATGCATAGTACTGCTTGGGACTCAGTCCTGTTGGCATGGCCTGCTGCAAGAGCCTTCCTTGAAGTAAGATAGTACAGTTACGCAAGGACTTACTGTAACACTAGATCTTCCAGAGAAGCTTTTGCAGCAGGCCGCACTTTCCCTCTCTCCCTGCTACTCTTTTCTTTTTGTACTGCTTCTGCTTTTCTCTTGGCTCTCAGAAAACTTCCTCGGTTCTCTTTTAGCTCCTGTTTGGGGTCTTTGGCAGGAGAACTGAGGTAGGTGTGGGGGACCACCCACCTTTATAGAATAGGCTGATGTCAGCAGCTGACATTGGCAGTGGGCGGTCCCCCATGGTAGATTGCCAGCTGTAAGTTTTCTGTGTGATCCTGGCGCCTGGCGGCTTAATCCTATCTGTGTGGCCTGCTGCAAGAGCTTCTGTCGAAGATCTACTATTACAGTAAGTTCTTCCGTAACTGTACTTTCTCTCTCCTGTCCAGTTTGCCATGGTCATTATTTAACCCGCTACCAAGGCCCTCCCTCCCAACCTTTTCTTTCTCTTCTCTGGTAGCAGGGTTTTATTGTTTAGTTCTTTTTATATCCTGCATCCTTTTTCTGTCCATTGTGCATCTTGACCCACCTATTCTCTTGTTTCCTTACACTTGGTTTCCTCTCATGGTGAACAGAACTGAGATGAACAGGGGGCCGGCGTTGGTTACTGGACAACCCTCAAGTGCCATGTCATGCATCCGTCTAGGGGTAGCACAGTCCCTGATGTCGGCCCCCTAATGCTAACATTTTAAAGCTATGCGCTCTCGTGGGTTCCTAGCGCCTCCGGCACAGACCCATGAAGTAATGAATGGTGAAGTTATTCTGGAAGATTAAGAATTACAGTGAGTACATAATTTTCATTTATTTCCTGAACCAAAACATTCGAAATATGGTTAGTTTAGGTCGTGGAACAGGCAGCTACTGGGCAAGAGCTGCCTGCCCCAAAGGTGTCTGTTGCTCTTTGATCCTAATGGTGTGCCACACTGTGACCTTGAGCAAGTCACTAAACATCCAAATGCCCTCCTCACTTTCTCTGTGCCTGGCCTCCATCCATCTCACTTAACCTTTGTGCACACCCAATGACTGCTGCAGCTTGGTATGGCTTGTGAAGCACTTTGGGATGCTGTTTGTTTGAAAAGTGCTATATAAACTAAACTTGCTTTTGTTTCCTCAGTCCCACTCCCATTATGTGGGGCATAGCTAGAAATCTTAGAAGACCCACTTGTAACTTGGTTGTTGATAATGGAGAGCAAACACATCTATAGCATGCTCAGCCTCCGCCCGGTCAGTGAGTGAGAGAGGCCCGAGATTGTTACTGTGCCTACTTCTCCTGTGTGGCGGAGCGCATCTCTGCTCCAGTGGGGTCAACCCTCCTCCTAAGTCTTTGATTATGCGTACATATTCCTACTTACCTAGTGGAATGTTTTCGGTTTCAGCTGGGGCATTTTTATACCAGAATTATTATTGATCTATTTGTTTCCAAATTTAGGTTTTACCAATGTGTTGCCAGTGACGAGTTTGCACCCCAACATCCCCCCTCCTCCTCCAGGGTTGTCGGTGCCTGTTAGTAAACCCCCTCCTGGTTTTACTGATATTCCGACAAGCAGAGACATCCCCCCCGAACCTGTGATTCTAACTACAAAACAGTAAGTATTTGCTTGTTAACAAAATGTAAGAATTATATAAAGTGTTTTGTTTTCTGTTTTTGATTTCTATGTTTAAAAGCATTGTATTAATTGTGCTATATTAGACAGTGTACTGTACACCAGAGGCCCTGCTTTAATTCAGGGGAAGACGGATTTCTCCTTTATCCCATTAAGGTGTTTCCTTGGTCAGTAGTGTGAGATCTTACTTCGAGAGAGAGCTCTTGCAGCAGGTAATCAGTATTCATCCGCATTACTCTGGTCACGCAAAGCACCTTACAATAGGTTGTGTCTGCAATCCTCCGAAGACTGCTCTCCAGTCCCTGGAGGGTATCACAAAAACTATGGTCAAAGAGGTTTCTGAGGAGCTCCTTATCCTGGGAGACTTCAACCTAAACCGGGTCCATGACCCTAATAAAGCCTTTGCTACAGTGACCCAAGAGCCAAACCTGGTACAAGTCATCTCAGAACCTACCAGACTAAACCACAAAACGGGAGCCACACCGTCCTGGACTGGGCACTAGTGTCAAACCCTCTAAACATCCAGAAAGCCGGCCAAATGGCTGACGCACTGAGTGACCACTCCTCTATATTCTGCATCTGGAAGAATAGAGCACCTAAGGTACAACCTAGGATACCCATCGCCCGTGTCTACTCAAACTTCATGCCGGTACAATTCAACGACCACCTCAGTAACCTAGATTGGTGCCCTATCCAGCTCCTCCCAACCTTGGACGAGGCCCTGGAATACTTCTGTGACTCACTCACTAAGGGAGCCACCCTCTTTGCCCCGCTCAAAACACTCAGGTCAAAGAGAAGCCGATCTTCCCAACTGTAAAATCCCTGATCAGTCGGAACAAAGCCTGGAAGAAGTTCAGGCACTCCCCTCTCCTTGCTGATCTCGTGGCATAAAAATCACTAAGAAACAAATGTAAGAGATCTACCAAACTTGCAAAAAGGGATTATGTCACTCACCTCCAAAAAAACAGCTTAGGCAACCCCAAGCGCTTTTGGTCTCACATTAACGAGCTGTTTTAGGGGGAACTCCAAGGCCAAACTAGGCCCAGTCGAGGTCAGTGGTCAGCTTGTGAGCGATAGCCCACAAATTGCCTCAGCTATCAATCTCCACTTCACCAACCTCGATGGATACAGACCGAGACCACTCCCCTCAATGCTGGCACAGAACAAGACGGCACCCCCTTGCTCAAATAGACCCTAATTTCACCTTAGACTGGTCAAGACAAAAGAGGTCCTAACTCTTCTAAGGGCTTTGAAAGTCAAAGGCTCAGGAGGGCCTGACTGGATCAATCCCAGGCTACTAAAGGAAGGAGCCCAATCCCTCACCAGACCCCTGACATGGCTTATGAATAGATCCCTAATTGAAGGAACTGTTCCGGGCCAGTGGAAACAGGCAAATGTGGTCCCTGTTCACAAGGGTGGCTCGAGAGAACACATAAGCAACTATAGGCCTATCTCCCTGTTCTGTACCCTTGCAAAACTGCAAGAAAGGCTAGTATACGGCCAACTCTGTTAATACCTGGAGTTCTGTCAGCTCCTAGCCCCCTGCCAGCATGGTTTTCGACGGAACCATGGAACTGACACTGCCCTCACCAACCTCACGGTTGACTTACTCAGAGCAATGGTCACTGGGAAGCTGACGGGTGCCATTTTTATAGATCTGTCCAAGGCATTCGACCTTGTGGACCACGACCTGCTGCTAATAAAGCTAGACAAAATCTGTCTAGACCCTCTTGCCCTCAAGTGGTTTGAGAGCTATCTATCTGGCCGCACACAGAGGGTCATTTGGAAGGGTTCACTGTCTGACCCACTACCCATAAAGGAGGGAGTACCGCAGGGCTCAATCCTCGGTCCCCTCCTGTTCTCTCTGTTCACCAGCGACCTAAACCTCCACTGCGGGGGCAGCTCGGTTGTTCAATATGCAGATGACACAGTCATCTACCGCTCCTTGGATAATTTGTCTGCGCTAGATCCTCTCCTCTAAGCAGACCTCACGACCCTTGAGGCCTGGCTAATATCAAACAGAATGGTCTTCAGTGCAGGCAAAACAAAAGCCATGCTGTTCAGTCCCAGATCCCTTGGACAAGACAGGACCAACTCCCTACAGCTTCACTCCCGTGCTGGCAAAAGCATTGATGTAGTGGACTCCCTAAAATACATAGGGCCAACAATTGACCACTGTCTCACCTTCAAGACCCACGTTGACCAAGTAACTAGGACCATCCTTGGCAAACTTGGGACCTTGTACTGGTTAAAAGACCAGCTTATACCGGAAACTAGACCAGTAATTGCTTCTAGTGTTCCGCTCCCTACGATACCCTACACTGCCCCAGTATTACAGGGCCTGTCCAAACAGGAGTTCAACCGGTTACAGGTTCTGTACAACACGGTAGATTGGTTCGCAACTCATGGTCACTCTAGAAGCCACCATTGTGATACGTTGGCCCAACTGCAGTGGCCATCATTCGCTTCTCGGCTACAGTACCCCCTGCTCTGCCTGGCATTTAAGTTACTCAGCCCGGCAGCTCCTCCCAGCCTAGAAGGAACGATCACTCCCAAACACAACCTTCGGAGGCTTAGGACCTCAGGTCGGACTCTGCTGGAAATTGCTAGGGTTAGGACTAACACGGGTGGCAAATCCTTCTCCTATGTTGCCCCCTACCTGTGGAACAAACTTCCACCATCAGTACAGGAAGCCCCTTCTCTTCTGAACTTTCGTACTCGGCTCAAGGCCCACATGACTCAGACCACCATCTGTCACTGTCATGGCACCTGATATCCCTCCCCTCCCACAAAACAATGTCAGCCCTATCACTTGTTCACCACATGCCTTATGTCACACTCATAAACCTCAAGGAAAGGTTTTTATCATACAATTCACAGCTTGTTTATCCAAATTACTTTGAAAAATTCTTATTGGTGTGTAACCTGTTTACTTATCTGCAATTACTCTGTAACCAATTGCATCTACTTCTCACCCTGTAATGTTATCTCTGGATCGCCCCGTAAAAAGGGACCTTCGGGGCCCAGTGGGCCTACCCGGTCATCAAAATGTAATAAATATAAATAAATAAATAACCAATAGGACTATGCCACCAGGCACTAGGACCCCATGGAAAACTTCTAGCTAGCAGACCAAGGCGGGGAACGCCCCCGACGTCGGCTCTGCCCATGACGTCAGCCACTGTATAAAGGGGCAGTCCTCTGGCACCACCTCAGTTCTTTTCCCACCGTCAACCCAGCATCTTGGCTCCACGGACGCGTCATGCTTCTCGTTGACCACGATTTTTTTCAACTCTCCGCACAGTTCAGTTTCACAAGTATTCAATCGCCTCTTATGTGTCTACCGAGCCTTCTACATCTACACCACTGTGTAAAGCTAAGTGTACGTACGGGAAGCAGATTCCAGCAAAGGACAGCCATTCGGTCTGTCTCTTGTGCCTGGGACCTCCAGAACACCATCCTGGATTTTCCCTTCCAGGGCCCGGTTCTTTTTGGGCAAGAAGCCGAAAAGATTGACAGGCCTACAAGATTCAGGAAAAGGCAGTTTGAGGTACGTAAGATGTATAAATCTGAACCCTGTCCTCCTAGGCGCAGACCCTTTCGGAAGCATCAAGGACAGCAATCCAAGAGATGGCCGCAACGAGGAGAGTTCAAAAGAAAGGCACACCCTCAAGCAGCGGGCCCTCTGGGACAGCGCTCATTTGAGCAGTCCAGAGCTTCCCTTCCCACCCGTTCTGCCTCTGCCTGATTCCTTGCTTGCCCCTCCTCCTCCAGCAGAGCTGTTAGGGAAGGCATTAGGTGGGTGGTTCTCCCTTTACTTCGCAGGTTGGTCGAATATCGCCACAGATCAATGGGTGCTCCAGCTCGTAGAAAAGGGTTATGCCCTGGAGTTCTCCCAGTTACCGCCTGACAACCCACCGGTCTCATCAACCTGCTCCCCATCCCATCCAGGTCTCATCTGGGAGGAAATCCAGGCCTTCTTGTCCAAGCGAGCCATTCAAGTAGTGGCAGAGCCCCAAATGGGCAAGAGGTACTACTCTCGCTTCTTTCTGGTGCCAAAGAAGATGGACCATCGTCCCATCCTAGACCTCAGTCAATTCATCCTCTTTATAGAATACAAAAGGTTCCAAAGGCAACTTCCCTTGCTGCGCTACGGAGATTGGCTCTGTTCCCTGGACATGCAGGATGCGTACATGCACATAAAGATCCTGCCATCTCACAGGAGATGTCTTAGGTTCATGTTCAAAGGACAGCACTACCAGTTCAGGGCCCTGCCCTTCTCCTTATCCTCGGCACCTCGGGTGTTTACCAAGTGCCTGGCGGTGGTGGCGGCAGCTGTCTGGAGGCAAGGACATTACATTTACCCCTACCTAGACGACTGGCTGCTGTCAGCCTCGTTCAGAGAACAGCTGTGCCACACACTGGAGTGTGTGACGGGGTAGAGTAGGACCCTGTCCCAGTTGTTATGGAAAGTGTTTAAATGCAAGGATCTGTTCTGTTTTATTACTTTCCAGTCACTTGTCTGTCTGGTTGTGCAACCAGATTTTCCTGTTAGACCTAGGACTTGATCACCCCGACAGTCTCACTGTTCTTTGTCTCTCACCGTCTCTCAGCCCTCCCTTGCTGTCTGTTTTCCCCCCTTGCATATCTGCTGATAACAAAAATATATGCAAATCATTATATGGAAATGTAACGGATATTGGGATCCCTTTGTTTAGAAAATGTGTAGTGTTACTGTTGAAATGTATATAATTATATTTTTTAGATGATTGCAAAAAGCCATTGGAAACTCGAGAGGTTACCAGAGTGCAAATTTTTAAGCCTTTTGCAGAAGAGTTGTGGAAAACGGGCCTCAGCTCAGGCACACTGTGTTCCTGCCTTGCACCTGCCTGAAACATACTAGAACAGGATGCATGTTAAGAATGGGGGTTGGAAGGACATGTAAGAGAGCTGAGCTGCAATTGCTGAAGAAGAGAATGGACACCGGGATTGAACTCCGATGGATTTGTTCTGAGGGGTTTTTTTTTGGTCTTTGTAAATAGTTACACTGAACAAGTTTTATTATTACGTTACCGCTAGTGTCAATAAATATTTTTGGTGAACTCTACAACTGCTTCTGGTTTTCCTATGTTTCCTCACCTGTGCCTTGACGACAGATGGTGTCAGCCTAAGTGGGATTTATGCCGTGCATACTCTAAGCCAGGGGTTTTGTGCGTGGGTATGAGACCTAGTACCAGGGAAGCACAGAGAAAGGTATGGATTCTGCTGCAGCAAGTCCAGGAATTGGTTACCAGGAGAATGGCAGCCAAACTAGCAAAGACAGAAGTCCAAACTAAGATTGTACAGCCAGCACAAGTTATGAAAAAACAGGCAGCGACAGAACCCTGAA
Source organism: Neoceratodus forsteri (assembly GCA_016271365.2). Classification (NCBI taxonomy): domain Eukaryota; kingdom Metazoa; phylum Chordata; order Ceratodontiformes; family Ceratodontidae; genus Neoceratodus; species Neoceratodus forsteri. Next base: position 310,778,517 of record JADMNL010000025.1, read on the forward strand.
AGCCTGATGGACTTTTTCAAATGGTGGGCTACACAAAATGAGACTGAGAAGCAGAGGGAAAAAGAGATTCAACTTTTAGAAGCACAGAGCAGAGATGAAGCGACAGGAGCAACGATGGCTAGATGCTTTGCAAGCTATTAAAGGCAGAGTATCTGGCACACATCCAGACAAGCAACTTAAAATCCATTAAACTCAAAAAGTTGTGTCCCTCAGATGATATTGAGCCATACCTGACAACTTTTGAAAGAGTTGCCACAGCCTGCCAATGGCCAAAGCAGCAATGGACAATCAGACTGGTGCCCTACCTGACAGGGAAAGCCCAACTTGCCTACAGCAATAAGGACACTGCACAGTCAGAAAACTATGACCTGGAGCAAAGCAAAATCCTGAAAAGGTATGACATCTCTGGAGAGACCTACAGGCAGAGATTTCGATCTCTGTAGTACAACTCGGTCGACAATCCTCGAAGCCTTCACCCAGCTCAGAGAACTCCTGATAAAATGGCTCCAACCAGAGAGCAAAACAGTCCCACAGATCAACACATTTGCCATGAAGCTGGTCATCAACATCCTGCCTACAGATGTGCAGCTTTAGGTAAAGGAACACCAACCAGAAAGTGGGAAAAGGGCTGTTTCTTTGGCTGAGGACTACTGAATGGCCAGACAGATGCCACAGCAGCGAGGTAACAGCCAAGCACCGGTAAGACACTGTTTTTTCCCATTTAAATTCCCAAGCCTGATAAGAACTCTAGTGGGGGTAGCAGATCTGTGCCCAAAGACATTATCTGCTATAACTGTAATAAGCCAGGCCATATTGCAAGAAACTGCCATAGTAAGGAGAGTGGCACTGGAGCAGATATGTCCTTGACATATTGGTGCAAGTACTTAACTGATGTGAAGGTGGGGGATAAGACTGTAAAGGGACTCATTGATTCAGGGAAACAGGCTCTAGTGCATGTTTGAGTGCTGGGAAAAGACTACAAAAGGACCAGGTAGTGGTGTCATCTGCATCCACGGGGACACTCGATACTATCCCACCACCCAAGTGACTCTGACCGTTAAGGGTGTGTCACACCAAATGAAAGTGGGGTAGTACCTAAGTTACTTGCACCTGATATTATTGGAAATGACTTTCCAGGATTTACTGAGTTAATCAGAGAGGGAATAAATCCTGATGTTTCTGCAGCTGTGGTGACAAGCTCAGGCAAAGAAAATTTCAGACGGTGGGGGCACTTTTCCTTTCAGTGATTTTGATTCGCACTTGTTTGAGCACAGCTCCAAGATCCAGAAATCCAGGAAAGAAAAACGATGCCTGAAGACACTGTGGCAACAAATGACTGATGGACATAAAGGGTTAAAATATGAAAATGCTGAAACTAAACTGATCACTGATTGTGATTTTCTTTTAGAACAAGCTAACAATGTTTCTCTCCAGGGTTATTTTGAGCAGCTGGGGGTGAAACCAAAACAGGGTGGACCAATGTTTAAAAAATGTAATGGATTACTGTACAGAATTTGGGTTAAACCTCAGACAAAGGAACAGACGAGAACAATTGGTTGTACCACAGAAGTATAGAACAGAGTTGTTACAGATAACACATGATGGTCCTATGGCTGGTCACTCAGGGAGGGATTGCACCCTTGCTAGATGGCTGTATAGATTTTACTGGCCTGGAATTCATGAAGATGTTGCTACATATCTGTATTGTGATTCCTGTGCTGAGTGTCAGAAAATAGCCCCAGTCGCTAGAAAAGACAAGGTGCCCCTACCTTTGATAGATGTGCCTTTTGAGAGAATTGCAATTGATGTGGTTGGTCCTTTAGACAAAAGTAGAAACGGTAATAGATTTATCCTGGTAGTATGCGACTATTATGCTCTATACCCAGAAGCAGTTCCAATGCGTATTGTCACAGCTTCAAAAGTGGCAACAGAGCTTGCAAACATTTTCAGCAGAGTGGACATACCTAAAGAACTTATTACTGATTAGAGTAGTAATTTTGGTGCTGCATTACTTAAGGAGCTGTACAGACTACTAGGTATCACTGCCATAAGAACCTCCCCCATCACCCTCAGACAGACGGTCTTGTTGAGTGTTCTAACCAACCTCTAAAATGCATGTTAAAAAGGTTTGTAAAAAGGGAAGGGAAAGATTGGGACCAATACTTGCCTTACCCACTTTTTGCTTACAGAGAAGTGCCACAGGCATCAACAGGATTTTCACCATTTGAAATACTGTATGGTAAGCAGCCAAGAGGGTCACTGGATGTGATAAAAAAAAAACCGGGGACGATAACACCACTCAGAAACAATCTATAACATCTTATATGTGTGCCCTAAGAAAGAAACTGGCAAAATATGTTGAAATTGCCCTTAGTAATTAGGAAGAGGCCCAAAACCAGCAGAAGATATATTATGACCATGGGGTAAAAGAAAAAGTTCTAGGGACGTGGATATGTTGTTCATCCGCACTTCTTGGCATGTCTCTTTCCCCTTTAATTCTTGGTGGAAGATCTTCAAGCTGGCTCCTCCCACCCACATGGGTGGTATAACCTTCAGCTCCGTCCCAAGATGCCAGATCTTCCTTTCCCTCTGGAAGATTTAAGTTGCTTCCTCTCCACTACCACGTTTTGTAGGCCCTGGCTTCAATTTCTTCGACTCTCTTGAGAATTAATCTCGTTCGAGCTAGCGATTGCAAATTTTGCTGTTCGATTATGGAAGATAAATTTCCCCCGGTTTTCGCCGGTGCCCGTACGGCCAGAAAATGTCGCACACAGACCCACATACCACATATGTCTACTGCTTGGGTGTCGGCCATGACACCCAGGCATGCGAGATGTCTCGCATTCCACCCGAACGTCTTTGATGATCGTCTTGCACGGCTCAAGTTGGGCAGGCCTGAGAAACGGAATCCACCAGTGAAATCCAAAGAGGCCTAGTGGGCAGTCTCCGCAGCTGCGTGGTCTGCCGAGCAGTTAGAACAGATGTAGGCCTTCGAGGAAGAGGTGGCGGGGGCCGCGGAGCTCTCCTCTTGGCCGATTTTCGTTCCACTCAACCTGGGCTCCACGTTCTCGGGCTTCTTTCGGGAGATGTGCCTTTCTCTCCCCCCCCCCACCAAGGGTGAGGGACCTTTGGGCTCGCATACCTCCCGGCCCCATAAAAAGGACAAGGAAACGAGAGATCCAACTTCGAGAGGGTTCCTGCAATAGGTCGTCACATATAGGACTGTGCCCCCTGGCGTCAGGTCCACACGGCAAACTTGTAGATAGCAATCATCAGCGGGGACCACCCCCAGCGTCGGGGCGGCGTGACGTCAGCTCGACTATAAAAGGGATGGTCCCTCGCCTGCTTTCCAGTTCTTTCCTGCCGTCGCCTCAGTAACGTTTGGCTCGTGTCAGAAAAGCAATCCAACGTCCACGTTGTATTTTGTCAAAGTTTTCTTCGCCTCTTATCTAAATTTCACTCGAAGTTTTCTTCAAGTTGATGTCTTCTAGACAGAAGAAAAAGTGCTCAAAGTGCGGCGCTCAAATCCCGCACAGGGACGACCATTCCCACTGCCTCCTTTTGCCTCGGTTCAAAGCACAATGTTCAGGAGTGTTCAATCTGCCAGGCCTTCAACAAGGCGACCAGAACCAGGCACAAGTGGTCCCTCAAGATCCATCTTCAGACCCAACACTTTGCGACTATGGAAAAGGAGCTCCAAAAACTCAGGGAAAGGTCGTCATCACCGGCCCCAATAAAGAAGAAAAGTAAAGAGAAGCACCGGGACCGGAGTCCATCGCCACACGAGAGGCCTGCAACTGTGAGTACTTTTTCGGGCGCCCCGTCCACCTCTTTGGGCTGGGCCCCCTCCTGCCGAGGTGAGCGGGCAGCCGAGGGTAGCCTCTTTAGAGGTGGTAATCTCCTTGCCTTGTCCTGCTGATAAGACTCCCCTTGCCTCCTGCGAGGGGCGGTCGGCCTCCGCTGATCAGACTAGCGGCAGCCTCCCAGCCATCTGTAGCCCGGCAGGATCTGCTGTATTGGACGCCGGCTCATCCGACGCCCGTCCGGATCCATCCACTCTCCCATCGGGCTCCAGTTTGGCCCCCCAACGTCGGACAGAGTGAGGGACAGGTCGACACGTCATCTCCCAGGGTTCTTCACCCCAGAGACTCTCCACCCGATCCTTTGCTTTTTGGAGATCGCACTCTGACCTGCCATTGGGGGCCCCTCAAGCTCCCCTCCTTCACCAGGCCTTCCACCGTCACCGGACAAGAGTCCGCTGCCAACCGGGGATCCTTTTATGGAGCCTCCACCCTCTGGCTCTTCGGGCGTGCTCCCGGATCCGACGCCACCCTCTGGCACTGCGGCACTGCCCCCTGCGGGTCCTTTGACTGGGTTCCTAGTCTCTGAAACCTCCCTCCCGCCTGCAGGCGACCCTCCGGTCACTCAGTACCTGACACCGGGCCAGGTGCCTCCATGGCTGGGTCTCCCGACGCTGGGTTACCAGACACCATCCTACCCGACGCTGGGATATCCTACTCCAGGACACTCCACACAGGGTTATCCCGGGTACTCTTCTTGTTACCCATCCTGGCACTGTCCTCATTACCCGGGGTATCTGAGTTTCCAGCCTCCCTCTCCTTCTCCAGTACCAGACCACGAGTCCGTTCCTCTTTGGTGGAAAGAGGCTAGAGCGCAACTTTTGTCAGAGTTGAGACAGCCGGTGTGGGACGCGCCCACCCCCAGGGTCATCTCTCCACCGCCTCTTGGGCCAGAGCTTCGGGCTCTCTCACTGTTGGCACCACAGAACCAGACCCTTCCATTCCTAGTGGCTCCGAGCCCTCTGACACAGATCCGTTGGAGCCTAGGTCTCCTGTAGAAGTTCCACCGAAAGACTCTCCAAAGTCTCCTGCAGAGGACCCCTCTTTCCAAGATTTATTGCATTCAATTCAGGCAGCTGGCAGATGGCCGTCCAAAGAGGTCGATCTGTAAAGAAAACGCCTTGGGGAGCACCTGGATCTGGCCACCCCTGTCCTCATTCCTCCATGGATGGGGCTTCATGAGGACCTTGTGATCATAATCTGGCAACAACCGTCCTCCATACCAGTGGTCGCACGCAAAGCTGACTGCACCTGTTACGCCCAGGAAGGGATATCTCACCTTAACTCCCATCCTAAGGCTGACTCCATGGTCATCACGACCGTTCAGCCCAGCCCAAACATTTGAGCTCTTCGCCTCCTGATAAGGACTTGCGCCAACTCGACCAATTTGGGCGTAAAATATACTCTTCTTCCTCTTGTGCGATACGCTCCCTTAATTACGTCTCACACATGGTCGCCTTTCAAAAAGCTTCTCTTTTGGATCCGGAAAGGGATCTCCAAGAGGTTCAGGATGAAACCCTGAGAAAGAAGTTGTTGGATAAAGTTAGGATGGGGAAGTCCTCGTGTCACCACGCGACTTACGACTCTGTGGACTCTGTGGCTAGAATGGCAGCCACAGGGATCTGCCTCCGTCGCCTCTCCTGGTTTCGTATAGCTGACTGGCGCAGGATGTGCAGTCCTCTGTTCTGGACTCCCCTTTCAGGGGTTCCATCCTCTTTGGCGGCGATGCTAAAGATATTATTACTGGGCTGCAGGAGAGCGGACGCTCCTTGTGGGATGTCCGTTCCTTATACAAGACGGGCCAGAAAAAGCAGCCTTTTCGCTGCCAAAGAAGGTAGAACAAATCCCAGGCCAAGCGCCAAGCAAAGAAATGCGCACCTGGATCTAGAGCTCAAACCCCACAGGCCAAATTTTCCAAACAGGCCTCTGGGGTAAAAGCTGCCCTCCTCTCGGCGTCCTGACCCCTTTCCCCTCCTTCCGATCCCTCCAGTAACACAGGAGGAACCGGTTGGAGGGAGGTTCGACTTCCTCCTGGATGGTTGGAGGTTCGTCACCTCAGAAACTTGGGTGCTTCAGCTCATCCAGCGAGGTCACTCGATAGAATTCAGCGAAATTCCAGCCCCTCAACTGCCGGGACAGTCCTTCTATCCTTGGGATCAGGTCCCCATAGTCTCTCAGGAGAGCCAGGCACTCCTTTTAAAGAGGGCCATAGAACCCGTCCCGTCAAAACAAACAGGAAGGGAATTTTACTCCCACTTCTTCCTGGTACTGAAGAAAACGGGCGACCTGAGACCGAACCTGGACCTCAGCACACTAAATATCTTCGTCGCGTACAAGATGTTTCGTATGTTGACCCTTCAGAGGCTCCTTCCCCTGCTCCACCCCAATTTGTGGCTGTGCTCCCTGGACATGCAGGATGCTTACCTGCATATCGCTATCCTTCCGGCCCACCGCCATTTTCTCCGTTTTGTCTTCCTGGGGAAGCATTTCCAATTAAGAGCACTCCTTTTGGCCTTTCTTTGGTCCCCAGAGTGTTCACCAAATGCCTAGCTGTCAGGGCATTTATGTCTTCCCATACCTGGACGACTGACTCCTTGCAGCACCCTCTCCTGCCAGCCTGAGTCTCTCTCTCTTTCACTCTGAACTTGTTTGCTTCCCTGGGCATAACGGTCAATTTTCCCAAGTCCCAGCTAGTACCATCCCAGAGGCTCCAGTTCATTGGAACTGTGCAAGACACAGTTCAGGGCAAGACTTTCCTGCCATCGGATCGGGCTGAGACCTTAGCTTCTCAGGCCACTCTCGTGGCACAGGCCCGATGGATCCCAGCACACTAGGTGCTTCATCTCTTGGGACTGATGGCAGCTACCATTTCAACATTTCCCATGGCCAGGCTTCACGTGGTGGTCACCCAGTGGTCTCTTCGAGTCCAGTGGGACCAGAGGACAGACGACATGAACCAAAAAGTCATGATCTCCAACAGTCTTCAGAGAGATCTTCGCTGGTGGCAAGATCTCTCAAACCTATCGAAGGGAATTTCTTTCCACCCTGCAGTTCCAACCCAAATTCTCATCATGGACGCCTCAGACCTGGGCTGGGGAGCCCATCTGGGGTCTCACAAGATGCAAGGGTCTTGGTCCGATCAGGAGCTGATGCTCCACATCAATGTTCTGGAGACCAGGGCGGTTCTTTACGCGCTCCAGGCATTCCAGTCGCTTCTGGTTCAGGGATCCCTTTTAGTCCAGATGGACAACATGTCCACTGTCTGGTACCTAAACAAACAGGGAGGAACCTGTTCATATCCTCTTTGCAGAGAAACTATGAGGGTGTGGTACTGGGCGATTCAACACAGCCTTTACTTGACAGCAGTCCACGTTCCTGGCATCACCAACGTCCTGGCGGACAGTCTCAATCTATCAGTGGCCAGGGCCCACGAGTGGGAGCTAAAGTCAGAGTTAGTCGAAGAACTCTTTCTTCGATGGGGTCAGCCAGAGATGGATCTGTTCGCCTCCCCGTACAACGCAGAACTACCCGTCTTCTGCTCGCTTGTTCCCGGGCATGGTGCTTTTTGGCGAGACATGCCGTCTCTTTCATGGACAGGGAGATTTCTGTACGTCTTTCCTCCCTTTCCTCTCATTCAGAAGGTTCTGGTGAAACTTCAACAGTAGGGGGCTCACACCATCCTGATTGCCCCTCTTTGGCCATGCCAAATTTGGTATCATCTACTGCAACAATTGGCACTGGAACCTCTGGTTCTTTTGCCCATTTGCCATGACCTTCTGACTCAGGAGCAGGGCACTCTGGTGCATCCGAGCCTTCAGTCTCTCCACCTTCATGCGTGGCACCTGTGGACATAGCGATTTCTCGTTCTGGGGTATCTTCGCAGGTTGCGCATATTCTAGTGGAGGCTAGAAAACCCTTCACCAGATCTACTTACATTATGAAGTGGAAGAGATTCACGATATGGGCCCAAGCAAGGAGCTGGGATCCATTTTCATGCTCGGCTTCCCAGGTTCTAGAGTACCTCGCACATCTGTCTGAGGTGGCCCTTAGCTATTCCTCCATTAAAGGGACACTGTCAACCCCCTTAGGCCTCAAAGTGTCCATAGTTTAAAAAAACACATTACATGATTGTTCACATTTTATAGAGACTATTAATGCAGCTAGCAGTTTGATTCAGGTCCCTTTTTTCTTTTAAAAAGTGAAAAACTGACTGCCCACCATACTGGTGTTATCACACAAAAACATGTTTGTTTACATTTCTTAAACAGGTCCCACTGCATTTTTCCTGGACTCATGAATACCCCCAACACAATCTAGCTACTCATTATGCAGTGAGAGTAGAATAGACTCTTGTATCATGAGTGGCTACATTGTTTGAGGGTGTTTCTAATGTTCAGGAAGTTTTCACTAAGAGTAGTTCCATGATTTGAAGCAAAACAATGCTGGGCATAGCTATGCATTACCATGCATTATGGTTCTAATAAACAAGAAGGCAGATAAAATAACCAGCAATATCAAAGCATTCTAGAGAAAGTAAGCAATCATAAAATGTGGGTTTTTACCTAAAAATAATATGATGCAAAAAAGGTTGACAGTGTCCCTTTAAGGTCCACCTTTCTGCGGTGTCGCATACCACCTCCCGGTGGAGGGCAAAACCTTGGCTCGGCTGGAGGTTGCCAGAACTTTTTTGAAAGGCATCCTTAATTTGAAACCTCTGATCCGGAATCCTTGTCCTCCCTGGGACCTGAATTTCATGCTTGAGAAGCTGACCTTACCCCTGTTTGAACCAGCTTCTTCCTGCGAGTTATGCTTCCTTTCCTGGAAGACCTTATTTTTAGTCGCAGTTACTTCGGCCAGAAGGGTTTCTGAATTGCAGGCCTTCGTCTGTGAAGAGCCTTATTTGATTTTTCATAAGGACCGGGTAGTCCTTCGGACTAATCCTCCTTTTTTTGCCCAAAGTAGTTTTGGAAACCACTTTGAACCAGAGCGTGGAATTACCAGTATACTATCCTCAGTATACCAACAGGGTGAATCACCTTCTGCACACCCTTGATGTGCACCAGATTCTGAGGTACTATACAAACAGGACTAAAGAGGTTAGGAAATGTAGCCAACTGTTCATAGCCTTTGCTCCTCAGTGCCAGGGCAAGGCTATTTCCAAGCAGACCATCTCTCGATGCCTAGCTAATTGCATCCATTTTTCATATACGAAATATGGGAAGTCCCTTCCGGGGGCAGTCAAAGGCCACTCCACCCGTAGCGTGGCGAGCTCCACTTCCTTTTTTTAGGAATGTGTCCATGGCAGAGATCTGTGCAGCGGCCACATGGTTGTCTGGTCACACCTTCACTAAGCATTACAGTCTGGACATTGCCTCTCGATGCAGAACTGGCTTTGGTCTTGCAGTCTTGCAAGGCCTCCTGTCGTGATTTCTCATGGCGACTTCTCCTCCTCCCGGATGCACCTATGTTTTGCTTTTCTCTGGGACTGCTTGGTATTCAGTCCTATATGTGAAGACCTACTGCAGGAACCCTCTCGAAGTAAGATATTGCAGTTATGTAAAAACTTACCGTAACAGTAGATCTTCGAGAGAGGTTCCTGCAGTAGGTCTAGTTTCCCACCCTTCTCCCCCTCCCCCCCAGTTTTTGGATGTGTTCTCCTTCTTTTCCATCCTGTCTAGCCCTTCGGGACTAGAGCAGGGTCTGAGGAGTTTTCACTCCGGTTTTCTCCTTACCTCTATAGGTCTCCGTTGGAAAAGAACTGGAGAGCGGGCGAGGGACCGCCCCTTTTACAGTCGTGCTGACGTCATGCCGCCCAACGTCGGGAGCGGTCCCCGCTGATGATTGCTATCTACATGTTTGCCGTGAGGACCTGACGCCAGGGGGCACAGTCCTATACGTGAAGACCTACTGCAGGAACCTCCCTGGAAGATCTGCTGTTACTATAAGTTCTTACGTAACTGCAATATTCTTCATCTCGGTGAAGACATTCTTGGGATCGAGAGCGATCTCAGTCACAGGAATCTCCAGTCTCTGCTTCGGTCAAGACTGCTTCTTCGGTCGCCAGCTTCTCGGCCTTGCCAACTGGTCATCTGGCCGAAGTCTCGATCGATGATGCAGTGGAGATCACTCTCGACCCTGTAAATTTGTTGTCGCCCGATGAGGTCGACAACTCACTTACCAGGAACCCCGGTCCTGAACTTTCCTGATAAGGAAACCCAGTCTGCTGGTAAACCCATTGAGGAACCAGTCCCTGATCCAGGTAAATCACTGGTTCCCCCAGTGTCCCCTGAACAACCTGCTTGGCCAGTCCGATCAAGGTCGAGATCTCTGACCCCCTCAACCGAGAGGCTGAGGAAGGCGCATAAGCGCTCTAAAAAGAGGCGACACCACCATTCATCTTCGTCCTCCTCGGATGAGGAGAGGCTTCAGCGGAAAATCAGTCGACACTACAAAGATCTAATGTGGCAGTAGCTCATTCTGTCCGGGTAGAAGCCTTCTACGGTTTCCACCCTGGCCATTACCTGGCTTTCGCCTCCCAGGCCGAAACCAACTCCATTCGAACTGGTAAAATTGGTTCCTCCACCCGCGGAACCGGTAAAACCTGCTCCGGTTCGGCCAAAATTGGTCTCTCCACTGATGGTGGTGGAGCTGCCACCTAAACAGCCTTTTGGATGGGCTCCTACGAAGGAATCTCGGACGGTTCCGGGTCCTTCTTGCAGGTTATCAGTCACCTTCACACCTGACCGACCCAGGCATCTACAAGGGGACCTTGGTGGCCGACCGATGTATCCAGATACCTTGGATTCTGATGACACGGACCTCCACTTTCACCTGCTGGATGATGAATCAGTGGGTAGTCTGGTGACGGAGGAGGGCCCTTTGTCATTTTTGGGAATTCTACACCTTATCTCCAAATCCACAGGGATGCCCCTGGAGGCTATCCAGAAACAGGTGGAGTACCCTCTTACAGATCTTATTAAAAGAGGGGATACCGCTACGGAAGCCTTACCAGTGGCTGAGGCCATTGTAGGCCTGATTTTGGAGCTCAGGCAGCATCCTGCCTCCTGCCCAGCGCCATCTGCCCGGATGGCCCGCAAGTATGCAGTGCCCATTGGGTCCCTCTTGGGGTTCACAGAACATCCCTCTATGGTTGGGTTAGTGATCGTTCCAGACAAGGAGTCCAAAAAACTGGACCACTCTTCCAGGAAGGTCTGTGTAGCCTTCTCTCTAGGCCTCCCTCAGGCAAGCTCGTCCATCGTCATGGCGCACTTCTCTCATGCCCTCCTGGGCTCCTTAGACGAAGTTCTCCCGCGCCTCCCTACGGACCTTCAGACTATGGTGAAGCAGGTCCAGGACCAGGGCTGAGCCATTGCCAAACAGCAGCTTCAGATGGCCTTGGACCTCGGGAACTCTTGCGCCCATTCAGTGGCAGCCACAGTTGCCATGCACCACAGGGCTTGGCTGAGGCTTTCCATCTTTATGGCTAATACCCAGCACAAAACTCACTGATGTTCCTTTCCTGCGTTACGATCTCTTCGACCCAGGTGTGGATGGTCACCTTCAGCGAATCGAGCAGTCCAGTGCCACCTTGGACTGTGCTGCTTCTGCTCAAAAGGACGCCCCTGGCTCCAAGAAACAGAAGAAGCCTTTTCGGCACCCTGCTCCTGCGGCCAAGCAACGCTTCTTCCAGGGTGGGCAGCAACAGCAGGCACAAGCTTGGCGCCCTCGGCCCAAGTCTGGGCCTCCAGCAGCCTGCAGACAAGGAGGTCAGGGTTCAGGTGGGTTTCAATGTGGACCCTCTTCCTGCAAGCCTGCACAGTGACGGGATAGGGGCTGCCACCCCTATTCTCGTCATGCCAGCTCTGGGTCCTCCCATGGGAAGCAGACACAGACACTGTCTTTCCGCCTTGTCCGCTGTTACCACGGACAGGTGGGTCGTAGAAGTGGTCAGCCAGGGTCTGCCTCTAGAGTTCGAGCAGTACCCTTCTGCTGAGCCCACACCCCATGGGAGGAGAGAGTATTGGCCCACATTTGGTCAGCTTTGAGAGACTACATAGCCCAACTCCTCCTCAAGGAGGCAGTGGTTCGAGTGGCAGATCCTGCAGTCAACCCAGGGTTCATTTCCAGGTATTTCCTGGTCCCGAAGCAGATAGGCTGGTGCCCCATTCTAGATCTGCACAACCTGAATCAGTTTCTCAGGCCACGCACCATAAGGATGGTAACTCTGTCCCAGATCATACCATCCCTGGAGCAAAACATGTGGTTCTGCTCGCTGGATCTCTATGATGCGTTTTTTCATGTCCCAATCCATCCGTCTCACCAGCGGCTCCTCCGCTTCAGAACAGAGGGAACCTTATACAAGTTCTAAGCCATGCCATTCAGCCTGTCGTCTGCCCCATGGGTCGTCGCCAAATGCATTGCAGTGGTAGCAGCCCATATCAGTCGTTGGGGGGTCTGAGTATACCCTTACCTCGACAGTTGTCTCTTGGCAAGTTCCACTCAGCAAGAGCTGGTGAGATCCAGGAACCTGGACCTCCAGATCTGCTCTCAGCATGGCCTCCTGTTCAACGAGGCCAAGTCGGAGTTTGTGCCATCACAGGTGATGTGCTTCATCAGGGCAGAGCTCAACTCTTACTGAGCCAGAGCACGGCTCCCGGCAGACAGGGCTGAGGTTCTCTCCTCCTTTGCCCAGTCATTTCTGGTTGGGCACTTGCGCCCTGCCCGGGACTTTCTGTGCCTTCATAGCGGCCTGCACCACTGTGATCTGATGGGCCCGGTGGCATATGCGCCCCCTTCAATGGGAGCTGGTCTCAGCATCACGGTCACTTTGACCGGGGACATTGTGAGCCAGAGGATGTGGAACGCTCTCCAGTGGTGGACCATCCTAGACCATCTGCAGGAAGGGATCCCGTTTGTCCACCCCGAGCTGATGGTCATCCTCACGACCGATGCCTCTCTCACGGGCTGGGGAGCCCACATGGGGAACAGGGCCCATGGGTTCTGGACCCCTGAGGAATCCCGTTATCATATCAATCTGTTGGAACTCAGAGCGGTCAGACTGGCACTGTCAGCATTCACTCAGCAGCTTCAGGGTCAAGTGGTTCAAGTCCTGACGGACAATACCATGACCATGTAGTACCTCAACAAACAGGGCAGCACACTCTCCTGGCTGCTGTGGAGGGAAGCGCTCACTCATGAGCTGGATGGAGGCAGATCTGATCTAGCCATCCATGTGGCAGGAGCTTCATACCAACTGGTGGATGCTTTCAGCCTCGTAGGCGAGACATCCCACGAGTGCTCTTTCCATCCAGAGGTAGCTCACAGCCTGTTCTCCCACTGAGGCAAACCGGTGGTGGACCTGTTTGCCTCCAAGGAAAACACCAAGCTGAGGCTGTTTCATGCCCCTGCAGGGGGATGCCTTCTTGAGGCCATGGACCCCAGGCCTTTTCTACGCCTTCCCTCCATTTCCCTTGATCCACAAGGTGCTTCTCAAGGTGAGGAGGGACAGGGCACAGGTGATCCTGGTAGCCCCAGACTGGCCCCGCCAGTTCTGGTATCCAGCTCTCCTCAGCAACAGGCTCCTGAGGCATCTTCCAGCACACCCAGACCTGAACTCAGTTAATCAGGGGAAGGTATTCCATCTGGACCTTCAGTCACTGCTCCTGACAGCCTGGTACCTAAGCGGCTAGAGTTCCAGGCTTTGGGTCTGTCCGAGTATGTACTCACAGTAGTGGAAGCATCCAGAAAAGAGTCAACCAGGAAGTGCTACCCCTTCAAATGGAAAAGGTTTTCCATTTGGTGTCAGGGCCAGGGCCTGGACCCTCTGTCCTGTGGCTAACATTTTAGACCACCTTCGGTCTCTGTCCAAGGGGGTCTTCGATCCTTTAAGGTGCACCTGGCAGCCATCTCTGCTTACCGGGCACAGGCTGGTCATCAGACAGCAGCACAGGAGAAGGTGGTCTGGTGCTTTTTCAAGGGCCTAGATCACATATCTCCTCTGGTGTGTGAACCTCCACCTCCATGGGATTTACTGCTGGTTTGGGCAAAACTCATGGGCAAGCCATTCAAACCAATGCACAAGCGTTGGCCATCACACTTGTCGTGGAAGACGGCCTTCCTGGTGGCTGTCACTTCAGCCAGAAGGACTGGGGAGCTCCAGGCGCTTTCGGTGGAGTCTCCTTACCTGGTCTTCCACAGGGACAAGGTTGTCCTGCGCCCCCACCCAAAATTCCTCCTGAAGGTGGTGTCAGAGTTTCACCTTAATCAGGTATTGACTCTGCCTGTGTTCTACCCGAACTACACCTCTGATGCCGAGTACAGGCTCCATACTTTGGACCCGAGACGTGCTCTCTCCTATTACAAGGAGAGAACGTCGGAAATTTGGGGAAGAGGTTTGCCAGCTGTTTGTCACCTATGCTGAAGCCGTTTCTGTCAGACCTGCAGCAAAGTGGACGATTGGCAGATGGATTGCATCTTGCATTGATTTCTGCTATAGGTTGGCAGGTAGGGAGCCTCCCATAGGGCTAAGGACTCATTCCACCCGCCATACCGCTGCGTCGGTGGCTGCTTCCAGGGACATCCCTATCCAGAAAATCTGCAGGGATTCTTCCTGGAAGACAGCAAATACCTTCATCACCCATTACAACATCGACCTAGAGTCACGCTGGGATGCTGGTTTTGGGACCTCAGTTCTCCAGTCTCTGTTCCCTAAGTAGGGGATGTGCGCCTTGCCTCCCTCCTCCAAGAGAACTGCTAGAAGTCTGCCAAGAAGTGTGGATGAACAACATAGCCACGATCCTAGAAAAACAGGTTACTCACCTGTAACAGTAGATTTTGCTTCGAGAGGAAGCTCTTGCAGTAGGTAACACACATATAGGACCGATGCCACCTGGCGGCGGATCTCGGCAATTCTTTTTCCAGCAGTACCGACGTGGGAACACCCCCCACAGACGTCGGCTTCACCCCTGACGTCACCCTACATAAGGGAGGGAGTTCCCCACATGCTCCAGTTCTTTCCTGCCTCACAGCTTGGGTTAGTTTGCTTCGGCTACAGTTTCTCTCTGTAGCGAAACACTTGTCAGTTGTTTTTCTCCACTCTCTTGCGATTTTTCAACAAATCTTCGACCTATGTCATCCTCTTCAAAACAGCACACCAACAAGTGCTCTTGCGGGCGACAGATCCCCGCCAAGGACAACCACTCTGCGTGTGTCTCTACTGCCAGGCCTTCAATAGCCGAACACGTATTCGGCGACAGAAGTCCCTCTCAGCCTTCCTTGCAGAGTCCAGATTGGCTGCAGTGGAGAGAGCTTCCTCGTGGGAATCTTCCACTCACCCGTCCGCAAGAAGTACCAGAAAGATGAGCATCGGGAAAACCTCAAAGCCCAGTCAGAGCAGTCCACCCTCATTCTGATAGCCCCGCTGGTGGCCTGTTAGATTTGTTTTCCATTGCTTCAGCATTTAGCGGCAGAGCCTCTGTTTCCTCTTCCAATATCATCTCGACTCCTGTCTCAGGACAATGGATCTCTGGTTCACCAGAATCTGTGCTCCCTTCACCTGCATGCTTGGTTCCTCAGGACCTAGCTAAAGCCAGGATTGAGGTCTCTGGCAACATAGCACAGGTTTTGGTTGAGGCGCATAAGTCTGCCACCAGGACCACTTATGCTATTAAGTGGGAAATGTTTTTGTGTTTGGGCTACAGCCAAGAAGGTGGACCCCTTGGTTTGTCCAGTGAATTCAGTGTTGGAATACCTGCTTTTCCTTTCAGAGTCGGGTCTCAGTTACTTCTTCATCAAAGTACACCTGGCCGCCGTATCTGCCTATCACATGCCGGTCCAGTGTAAGACGGTGGCTCAGATGTAGGTCTCCAAGGCTTTCCTGTGTAATTATACTACACATTAGACCACCTATCCGGGACCCTGTCCCTCCTTGGGATCTTCTCTTTGTTCTAGAGAAGCTGACTCTCCCCCCTTTTGAGCCAGCAGTGGAGGCTGAGCTTCGCTTTCTGTCCTGGAAGACCCTAGTTTTGGTAGCTATTACTTCGGCAAGGCGGATTTCAGAGCTTCAGGCTCTTAGGGTTCTTTACACCTATCTCATTTTTCATAAGGACAGGGTTGATCTGCGTATTAATCCAAAGTTTTTGCTGAAAGTGGTCTCTGAGCTCACCCTCAACTAGGCTGTGCAACTTCTGGTCTAGAGTACCCTAATAAAGGGGGAGTGTTCCTTCACTCTCTGGATGTTCGCAGGGCACTCCGTTTGTTACCTGGCTAGAACCAAGGGGGACAGAAAGTCCGACCGGTTGTTTGTCTCTTTCACTCAAAGGTCCTTAGGTTGCTCAGTTACCAAGCAGACGCTGTCACACTGGTTGGTCAGCTGCATCACCTTTTTGTTATGAAAAGCATAACAAGTCTGCTCATGGGCTGATTGAGGTGCACTCTACCAGAGCATTCGCTGCTTCCTTTGTGGCTCTAAAAAGGATCTCAGCAGCTGATATTTGTGCTGCCGCCCCATGGCATTCTGTCAACACTTTTGTCTGGCATTACAGCATGGACAGCATTTCCAGATGCCGAGCAGGTTTTGGCCTTGCCGTTCTGCAAGGTTTGGTCTCTTGAGGGATTCCTCATGCTTCTCTTGTCTGTCTTTCCTTCCCCCCCTCCCAGGAGTTGTCTTTAGTTTATACTGCTTGAGAATCAGTCCTATATGTGTTACCTGCTGCAAGAGCTTCCTCTCGAAGTGAGGTAGTACAGTTACGTAAGAACTTACCGTAACAGTAGATCTTCGAGAGAAGCTCCTGCAGTAGGAATGTTTTTCCCTCCCTCCTTCCCCCAAGGATCAGACCTCAACCATTGCGACCTTCCCCTCTCTGTGATGGGAGAGCATATAGTCTCCCTCATCTGTCGCCTAGTGTGATTCTGCTTAACTGTGGTGGGCATGCAAGAAGTGGAGCACATGGGGAACTCCCTCTGTTATGTAGGGTGATGGGGGTGGAGCTGATGGCGGGGGGCGTTCCCACATCGGTACTACTTAGAAGAAGAATTGCTGAGATCCGCTGCCAGGTGGCACTGGTCCTATATGTGTGTTACCTGCTGCAAGAGCTTCTCTCGAAGATCTACTGTTACGGTAAATTCTTTATCTATTTAGCTTTTGTTTACCAGGTAAGCACGCTAGACAGTCAAGTGCCTTTTTTTCAGGTGCGACCCGGGAGAATTACAAAGGTACAGGCAATAACAATTCAGAGACAAGGTAACAGCAATCAACAAGGTACAGCCAGAGAACTCCAGCAATAACAAATTCAGAGACAAGGTAACAGCAGTCAACAAGGTACAGACAGGGTATAGGCAGAGAACAACAGTCAGGTACGGGCAGAGAACAAATACAAGGCAACTACAGTGTTAAGGCATGGCAACCGCGGGAGGCAGTCAAGGAAGCAAACATATATCAGCAGAACATTTTCGAAGTGTGCACTATAGACATCTGCACAGGCGCACCATGGAGGGTAGGTCAGCTAAGAGCAAACGCAGGCAGAAGCTTGTTTTAAGTAGCCCCAGAGAGAGGACCTGAAGCAACTGTGGGAGGGGGCAGCCCTTTCATGAGCAGGGAGTAGGTTCCAGGCTCTGGGGACAAGGGCCACGAAGGCGCAATCCCCTGCGAGGGAGCGAGTTTTAGGGACCATGAGAGCTTGGGAGTCGCTAGACCTCAACCAATAGCCAGAGGGGGCAGGCTTGAACAGATCAGCAAGTGCTGGAGGAGTGGACAGTCTGATTATGTCTGTAAAGTTGTCCATAACAAAGAATCGATGGTTACTAGGGGAGCGCCACCCCAGCCTGGCGTAGAGTTGACTGTGATTGGTGAGACGGGGGGGCTAATAGGGCGAAGCAGCATATGTTATATGCTGTGTCCCATTTCGTGAGCCAGGTTTTTGAGGTGTTCACAAAGGAGGTGAGCCCATAGCAGAACGTGGGGAAAAGAGCTCCTTTTGCAAGGGCAAGTTGGGCAGCTGGGGTGAGGCAGCTTTTGGCCCTGTACGCCAGATCCAGTTTACAGTTTGTGGCCTTGCAGGAGTTGCGCATGTGCAGGGAGAGGTCCAGCTGAGGGTCAAGGGTTACCCCCAGGTACTTGAAAGAGTCAACCACCAACACAGGGACGCCATCGGCACCAACTACTTTGAGATAGGCCGGTCACACTCTAACCTGGGCAAGGGAGCTGAAAAACATGTCCTATGTCTTCTGAAGGTTGATGACAAGCATTTTGCCTTGAGCCAGGATTGAATGCGATTGAAATCAGAGTTTAGTCTGGTGTTTGTCTCTGATATCTTGGGAGCTAGCAAGAAGCGCAAGGTCATCAGCATATAGGGTGATGTGCCCGAAGGCAGGGACCAAGGGCAGCTGATAAAGAGGGAGAACAGTATGGGGCCGAGGACAGACCCCTGAGGCACCCCACAAGTTACCAATGCAAGTCCAAAGGGGGCTTTTTGGAACCTCGTGTACTGTTGCCTACCCAAGAGGTAGTTGGTAAACCAGGCTAGGACGGGGCGGCCAGGACCGGAGGGCAGCGCCCAGAAGAGTGTGATCAACCAGATCAAAGGCCTTAGATAGGTCAATGAAGATGGCCCCATGTGAGTTTGCCTTGGTCAGTCACAGTTCTGATTTCGGGGGTGACCTGTGCGAGGGCAGTGGCGGTGCTGTGCCTTTTATGGAACCCATGCTGCACAGGGGAGAGGAGACCATGGGTTTCGAGGGAGAGAGCAAGCCGGGAGGCCATTACCTTTTCAAATCTTAGTTTACACAAATGGAGCCCCGTGGAGCTGCGGTTGCTGCAGTCTGTAGCACAATATTAAAATAATATTGTGCAGCTCGTGCTCCTACAGCTCCAGTGAGCTCAGTTTTTTGCTGTTCATTCACACTGACCCACCCAACCTCCCCAGCTGTGACGCACAAACCTGGCTTCCAGCGGGCTAAGAGTTGGTGTCATGTATTTATTTATTTATTGTATTTTTATTTATTGTATAATCGGATTTACAACCTTTGAGCCAGAGGCTCGTTTACAAAGCTACCTCGTCACAGAGAGGACATAGAGTCAACATACCTACAGAATAACATAGTTTTACATAATCGCTTGAACACAGAGTAATTAAAAAACATTCCAGAATTGCTAGGTTTAGTACCGGCAGCTACTGGCAGTGGAGAGGGAAGCCATGGGGGGGGGAGTTCGGCCCAGAGGGCTATGTTCAGTGGTGTTTTGAGAGCAGCAGAGCATCTGTTAGCGACAGGTGCAGCAGCGGGTGTTGAACAATAGGTTCCGTAGGGCAGTTTTGAAGGGGGCAATTTTGGTGGTGTTGGAAATGGCTGAGGGGAGCGAGTTGAACCAGGACGAGGCTCTGTAGCTGAACGACCTCTGTGCCCGGGTAGTCCTAGTTCTGGGTACTAGTAGGGTGACCTTATAAGTGGTTCGGGTAGTGACTCTGGAAGGTGTAAGTTGGGTGGAGGCAGACACCCCAGGGGGGAGAGCCTGAGTAGAATCTTCTTAGTAGGCAAGTTTGGTAGCAGAGGCGTTCATCGAGGCTAAGGAGTTTGGCCATGTCATAGAGCTGACAAGTGTGGGTGAGCCTAGGGGAACTGGTAACTAGTCTGCAAGCCTTGTTTAGGGTGAGTCGAATCTTGTTGAGGGCTGTGGAGTCAGCAGCACCATAGACTGAAAGGCCATAATCGACAAGGGACATTACTGAGGATGTAATGGCAAGCCTGAGGGCATCAGGTGGGAGGCAGTCCTTGTGACGGTAGAGGATGCCAAGATGAGCATTAGCGAGGGCTGTAATGTGGGCATGAAAGGTGAGGGCCGAGTCAAAGGTGATCCCACGGTATCTGTAAGAGTAAACTTGTTCAAGTGGTTGATGAGTGCTGGGGAAGATTTGGAGGGGGTTGTTGCTGTCTTTGTTCTGGTGGTGGGCAAAGAGCTTTGCCTTAGTTTTTTTGAGGTTAATGACTAGTCTGCTCTCCTTAAACCAGTTCTCAGCATCATTGAAGGAGCATTGGAAGGAGTCTTGGAGGGAGGTGGGATTTCTGTGGGCAGCTTAAATAATGGCGTCAACAGCATGCAGGAGAATATTGCCAGAACAGACACTGGGCAGGGTGTTTAGGTAGAGGCTAAAGAGTAGTGGGCCCAAGATAGAGCCCTGGGCAACCCCTGAGCGGATGGAATGGGTTTCCGAGAGTATCCCATTGTTTTTGACACGCTGGGAGTGGGCTGATGGGTAACTCACGCACCAGGCGAGGGGACCAGCAGAGAAACCTGTATGGTTGAGGGCATTTAGTAGGAGGGGGTGGGAGACAGTGTCAAAGGCCTTAGAGAGGTCAAAGTACACTGCTCCAGCTAGGGAACCGGAGTCCAGGAAGTTGGAGAACTCCATTAATGCTGTACTTGTACTGTGACCAGCGCAGAAGCCATGCTGTTCCAGGCATAGAATGTTGTATTTTGCTAGATATTCAGTGAGTTGAGTGGCCACCACTTTTTATAAGGCTTTGGGGGGGGGGGGGATGGAGATTGGGCGATTGTTGCTTGGGGTGGACCTGTCACCTCCTTTGTGAATAGGTGCGACTATAGCTGTTTTCCATGCTGTGGGGAATTGTTCCAGACAGAGGGACCGGTTTAGTAGGTCAGTGAGTGGGACCAGGACATCATCCATGACCAGCCGGAGTATTTTTGGATCCAGGGAGTCGCAGCTAGGACTGTTGCTGTTTAGCACTTTAAGCAGGAGTGGTCTGGCTTCCTGGACAGATACTTTGCGTAGATAGAACCGGGGGTGCTGGAGATCTGAGGGCGGTGGGTCGAGGGTTGGGTCGAAAAAGTTACCCGAGAGGACAGGTCTAAGATTTGTAAAGGAGGAGTTAAGGCAGTTGGTAGTGTCAGTGGGGTCAGTAAAGGTGGAGCCATTGACCATAAGCTGGGCTGGGGGGGGGTGATTTCCCATTTATTTCTTTTATATTGTCCCAGAAGTTCCGGGCACACCCCCATGAGTTGGTGAGGGTGGCCTGGTAGTGGTCTGCCTTGACTTTTCGGATGGCCCACGTGCACCTGTTATATGCGGCGTTATATGCCTGTCTGTCAGCCGTCCGGCCAGTCTCAGTGGCTATATGCCAGTGGTTAGCAGAGTCGAGGGTGGGTGGGAGGAGCCAGCTTGAAGACTTTCCGGCAAGAATTAAAGGGGAAGGGACATGCCAAGAAGTGTGGATGAGCATATACCACTCCTAGAACTACTTTTACAAGTGAGTAACCTGTTTTTTTTGTTTTGTTTTTTGAACCAGCTGAAAAGGTTTTGCTGTTGTTGCCCACAACAGAAAATAAACTGTTAATGAAGTGGCAAGGGCCTTAGAGAGTGCTTAGACGTACTGGCACCGTTAACTGCGAGATTGAGACCCCTGACAGGAAAAAATCCTACTAAGATGTACCATGCTAACCGCCTCAACAAATGGGTTGAAAAATTGCCAAAAGCTACTTTGCTAGTTTTACCAGAAACCGATAAGGAAGATATTAATGTAACTTGTGATAGACTGGAGCAAACTGTAAATGCTGATACTGTAAAGGTGAATGTTTCCTTAACCTCAGAACAAACTGCAGACATTTCGTGATGTGCTAAAGACATTTAATAGTACTTTAACCACAGTACCAGGCCGAGCAAAAGGTGTTGAGCATGTTATAGGGACAAGGAATACCCGTCCTATTAGGCAAAAGACATACAGGTTACCAGAGCAGTTAAGAGCTGACGTGGTTAAGGAAATACAAACATACGGAATTTGCCAGCAGATAAAGGCCTAGACGTCTATCAAGTCTGCTCGAATGTGCAGCTAGCACCCCTTATTCTGCAGCTGCCCCACCCTTCCCCTTCATTGACCCTCCCCCTTGTCCTATCCCATCCCCTTTTGAAGCAGTCCATTGTTCTACTGGATACCACTTCTGCAGGTATTGCATACAAAACAATGAAAGAACTGGGTATCAAAGAAGAGTCAAGGAGTGCTTGGTCATCTCCAATGGCCATTGTAAACAAAAAATAAGGGGGTGTTAGGATCTGCCTTAATTTTAGGAAACTTAATCAGGTGTCAGAATTTGACAGTTATCCTATGACCAGAATAGATGATTTGGTGGACAGACTGGGGAATGCAAAGTATACCAGTACCCTTGATCTCACCAAGGGTTACTAGCAGATACCTCTAGCTAAAGAATCCAGACATAAAACTTCATTTGCCACTCCTGTTGGATTATGTCAGTTCACCACCTTGCCATTTGGTTTATATGGTCCATGCACCAGCTACATTCCAGCGGTACATGGATGTAATTTTATCCCCTCACACTGATGGTTATGCTGCATACATGGATGATGTTGTGGTGTACGTCCAGACTGGAAAAGACACCTGAAACACCTACAAGCAGTTATCCAGGCTATCAAAAATGCAGATCTTTCTTTGAGAGGGCTCTTGCAGTAGGTAATTACACATAGGACTGAAGCCAGCAGGCGTCAGGACCCCACTGAAAAATTGCTAGCTAGCAGTCTCTGGCGGGCGACTGCCCCCACATCAGGTGACCAGCGTCAGGCGACTTCAGTATAAAGGGGCAGTACCCCATGCCCGCCTTCCAGTTCTTTCCGCCATCTGCTTGTCATAGCGCCTCGCTGTCAATTTCCTCTGCTCGACAGACAATTGTCGGTCTTGTAAACTGAATTTTTTCTCTTTTTTTTCTACATTTTCTCATTTAAACACCATGTGTGTTGTGCCCTGCACCATCCAATTCGCATAAAAACAAGTGCGACTCATGCGGCGCCCAGCTCCCGCATAAGGATGGTCATTCCCTGTGCCTCTTCTGCCTAGGCCCGGATCACCCCGTGGAGAAGTCAGTACTGCCAGCAATTTAACGCCGCCACCCATAAACAGAGGCAGTAGTCTCTGGAGACCCATATTTTGAAGAAGATGGCCTCCATGGAGAAGTAGCTGAAGAAGCTAAGGCAGGCCTCCACTTCGCTTGAGGGACACCGTAAGAAGAAGGAGAACACCAGGACTCAACCTCCATGGCTACCGCGACTCCGGCTGGAGCCGTATTCAGGTAATACGCCCTCGGGGACCGACCTCGACAGCCGCCTTGGTGGGCGGCTGCCCTGCCTGGCTCGGGCCCTCAGGAGCCTCTGAGAAAAAAGGAGGTGACTGCTCCCAGGAAAGCCACTATCTCGCCGCCCTTCGGGTCAAGTGGGTCCAGTATGTTGGACGCCGGTGCCACCAACATCCACCCGGACAGGGGCAATAAGTCGCCGGCCCCCAAGCTGCCTGCCAAGGCCACTTCTCCCACGCGGCCTTCGGGCGTGGTTCTGATAAGTAAGACGCCGGCTCCTTCGCCACCTGCCCGAATCCCACCGGTAAGGCGGTCGTCTGCTCCTCCGACGAACACACAGTGAAAGAGCTGACGCTGGACCCCATCAACCAGTCCGCCATTCCTGGCTTGCCGCTGTGTACCAAGGCTCCAGCGTCTCCCCTGTTGGACCCCGGGGATTTCAGACCTCCTTCCCCAGGCGACACAGAGGACGTCGGTATGCTGCCGTCAGGTCTCACTCCCTCCGGGCCGGATCCCCTGACGCCGGACCCTCGGACACCAGCTCTGACACCAGCCTACCTGACGCCGGGTGACATCTCTTTACCGGACGCCATCCTAACACCGGGCCCGACGCCCGCAGGGCCACCTGTTCCTGGCCTGCCCGCTGGGCCTCTTCCAGGGCCTTCTGCGCCGACAGAGCCCCTGGTTCCCAGGTATCCAACGCCGTCCTGCCCGGGACAGCAGTATCCTGCGCCGCAGTACCCAACGCCTCAATACCCGATGCCGAGCTTCCCGCCGTCGAGGTACGGATACTCACTCTACGGATACCCTCAGTATCTGTATCCCCCTCCTCCTCCTCCACTGCCCCCCCCCCAGCCACCGGTGGATTTGGAGGCGGCTCTGGCTGCCTGATGGGTTGAGGCGAAGGCTCAGCTCACCAGGGAGGTGGAGAGCCATCTACCGGCACCAAACCCTGCACAGGATCCCCTGCGCCGAAGACGAGAGACTCCTTCCCCCACGGACACCAGAGATGAACCCCAGGCGCCAGGGGTGGGGTGGATAAGCTTCCCCGAGGTTTGCCCAAGGGGTCCGTTCCTCCCCTACCATGGGAGGAGTCTTATTATTATTCTTCGGAGACCTCAAAGTCAGACTCGGGGTTCTCCGATCCTGACGAGCCACATACTCCAGACCATCCCAGGCCAAGGACTCCACCGAAGTCACCACCGGAAGATCCTTCCTTTCTGGAGCTACTAAGAAAGATCCAGGAGGTCCACCAGTGGCGATCTCTGGAGCCAGATCCACAGCGGAAGAAGCTCGCTGCCCACCTGGATCTGCCCGAAACTGCTCCAACATTGATTCCACCCTGGATTGAGCCTCACGCCGACCTTGTTTCTACTATTTGGAAACAACCGTCCGCGTTAGCCCCCCTTCCGAGGAAGGCGGATCGGCTATACCAGGCTCCAGAGGGTGTGGATTCTTACACATCCCAGGGCCGACTTGGTTGTGATTAGCGCCGCTCACGGCCGGTCAGCAAATCCTAAACATCTCAGCTCGTCTCCACCAGACAAGGAATCCCGTTTTCTGGACCAGTACAGAAGAAGGTGTACGCTTCCTCCACACTGGGAATTAGGGCTTTGAACTATGTCGCGCGCATATGGGGGACTACCAGAAGACTATCCTGAGTCAGGTGGAATCCAAATTGGACTCCCTTCCTGAGTCTCAGACCATGCAGGAAGTGCCTGATGTCATCCAGTCTGCTCGCTCGGCCAGTCGGCACATGCTCCATGCCACGTACGATGCAGTGGACACAGCAGGTTGGAGCTCGTAAGTCTTCGGCATCCTGTCTGACTCCGGGTGTCAGGATTGGTCCCGGAGGTGGAATCCTGTATTCAAGATGTGCTCTTCAGGGGTTCGGCGGAGACGTCAAGGATATCATCACAGACCTGCCAGAGAAGGGCACTGCACTCAAGTCTGTTGACTCTTTGTACAGGCCCTCTCAAGGACAGCATCACCCTTTTTGCAGACGTTCTTGGCCTAAAGCGAAACCTCAGGGCAAGCGAGCCAACAAACGGGCCCCTCCGGCTGCCAAGCCCCCCGCTCAGAAAAGCAGCAGGAGCTCCAACCGCGGCGTGGCCTCACACCTCCTGACTCCTTTCCTCTCCCACAGCCTCTGGACCCCCCAGAGGAACCAGTAGGAGGGAGAATCTCCTTCCATCTACCGGGTTGGGAGAGGATTACATCAGATGCTTGGGTGCTCCAACTGATAGCAGCAGAACACTCAATCAAGTTTCTTCAGAAAACCACCCCCCAAGTTGTCTTACTCCCTGGAACATCTTCCTCTGGTCCTAGAAGCAGTTTCCTTCCTTCTCTCGAAGGCGGCGATAGAGCCTGTCCCGACCCACCTTTGGGGGACAGGTTACTATTCTCATTTCTTCCTAGTTCCAAACAAAACGGGAGACATGAGACCTGTTTTAGACCACAGCTCCCTGAACATGTTCGTAGAGTATAAGCATTTCAGAATGCTCTCCCTGCAAAGCCTTCTGTCGCTCCTTCGGCAGGGACAGTGGCTGAGCGCTCTGGATATGCAGGATGCCTACCTGCATATCCCCATCCACCCTTCCCACCGCAGATTCCTTTGATTGTTGTTCCAGGGGGACCACTACCAATTCAAGGCCCTTCCATTTGGTCTTTCCTCGGCTCCCTGGGTGTTCACCAAATGTCTTTCAGTGGTAGCGGCCTATCTGCGTACTCAGGGGGTGCAGGTATTCCCATACCTGGACGATTGGCTCCTGGCGGCCCCTTCCAGGGAGGAACTTCTGCGCTCCCTTTCCCCTTACCCTGCAGGTTTTCACCAGCCTGAGTATCACCATCAGCCAGGCCAAGTACCATCTGGTCCTTTGCCAAAGACTCCAGTTCATAGGAACAATCCAGGACTCGACCATTGGCAAGGCCTTTCTGCCTGTGGACAGGGTGGACACCCTCCAGGCTCATGCAGGTCTGTTGTCCAGTCGCAGAAGGGTCAGCACCAGGTCAGTCTTTTTCCTTCTCGGGCTCATGGTGGCTGCTATTCAGACAGTCCCTCACGCTCGGCTCCATATGAGGATCTCTCAGTGGATGCTTCGGTCTCAGTGGGACCAGACATTGGACGACCCAGACCAGGATGTTCTGGTCTCCGATCCCATGGCCCGGGACTTGCAGTGGTGGATGGTGCAAGAGAACCTTTGCCAGGGAGTTCCCTTCTACTTCCAACCCTCATCCCAAACATTGACAACCGATGCCTCGGGAGAAGTCAGGGGAGCCCATCTAGGGTCTCACAGGAATCGGGCTCCTGGTCCAGTCTCAAGCAGACTCTTCATATAAATGTGCTCGAGCTCGGACTTCCGGTGACGTCACGGACCCAAATGGAGGTCTGATCCTAACACTGTGCATCCACCCGGCGAATAATCACTAAATCAGCTAACACAAATACCAAATTCGTTGCCAAAATGTCGCCAAAGAAAGCAGAAAGTAATAAAGCGCCGAAATACCGAGGTGAGATGGTTCAGAAATACTCGGATGACCGAGGATTGTCGGAGCAGAATAACTGGACTGATGGAATCTCCTCTCCTCATCACTATGAGCCAGGCCTCAGAGAACGATACAGACACAGAGAGAGAGAGAGAGAGACATTAGCTAGATCAAGATTCGAAGCAGTGATTCATGAGATATACCAATTTCGGGCTGAAAACCAAGCAGAATTTAGAAAACTAAATGCCAAACTTACAGCCATGGAGACACGCATGCAAGAGGTGGAGGAGCGAGTGTCTGATTCGGAGGACACGGCGTCTTGCATGAAACAGGCTGTGGAATTCCTGCTGGAGCAGCAAGAGTGGTTAAGCGAGAAATGCCAAGATCTAGAATCACGGTCCTGTCGTGATAATATGAGAATACGTGGACTGCCAGAAGGCTCTGAGGTTGGCCAGATGGTAGATTATATCACTGATTTACTGAAGCATGTCGTTCTCCTCCCGGAGGCATTTCAGTTTTGACTGGAAAGAGCACATCGCGCAGTCACCCCTCGACCCTCAGACTCAAAAGCAAGGCCGCGTTCGGTGGTGGTGAAATTCTCCAGCTGTCGGGACAAAGAAACAGTATTAAGAGCAGCATGGGCAGCAAAGAAAATCGAATATAATGGTGAAAGATTACTGTTTGATCAAGATTACCCCCCGGAAGTTTTAAAGCGGCGCTTGGAATATGGAGACACCATGAGAGTGCTTAAGGCTAAACAGATCGGTTTCTTTACTCCATATCCGGCACGATTAAAAATCATGTGGAATTCGGGAGCAGAAATTTACGACTCACCACAGGAGGCCAAAAGGGGAATGCATACACATGGCATTGAAGAGACAGCCTTTCGCCAGGAACAAGGAGGACCCTCAGAGCAACGTCAGAGGCCATACGGGAGGGATCAAAGATGGAATCTGCACATAAGCAATAGGCCCAATCGCAGAAACTACGCGGCCATACGTAAGCAGCTGCAGGAGTCGGGGAGAGGGCAGAGTGGAGTGGGGCCTACAATCCAGACTGAGACCTGAATTATATGGACAGAAAATAACTGTTTTCGAAATGGGGCCCATGGGCCAGCGCAATTGAGCAGGTACTGTTCCCCCAGGGCCACACACCTTATACAACCGTGGTGAGAGCGCCATGACTCCACGATTCTAGAGTCTAATCTGTTGATCCCCTACCAGTTTAAGAAGAAAGAGGCTGAAGGGACACTTTTGTCAAATAATATATCTGGACTGGGGGAGCTCCTGTTTTTTTAAGAGTTTACAATGAGTACAAACGTTCTGGATGCTCTGATTATTATTATTATACTAAGATGGTAAAATAGCTATGCGACAATAAGATAACTAGATTGTTGGCCTGAAACAACCTGGAAAGGCTTAAAATAAAACATGGCCGGGTGGAGGAGGATTTGGAGAAATGTACCTTTTCTACAACCAACAAGAGCATCCCACAAGGGATGTACTTAAAGGTATCAGCATGGTAATGAGGGTCATGATGTTCTTAGCCCTTCGGGGCCTTCTGTGGTACTGGATCCACAGAATGGAGGACCTAATGGGCTCCGGACTGCTTCCATCAAGACACCTTGAGGCAGTCATTTAAGGGGCTGATAGTAATGCCCCCTTGGTTTGGAAGTCATTCAGATCTGTATATAGTTTTAGTGCCAGAGGTGTGAGAGGTTTAAGTTTTATAGGGTTTACACCTCTGGAACTATATTGTTATATGTGGTTTACTGTATGGGTCAAAAACATTTGTAGGGGAACGATCATTGGAAAGGTAATCCAAGGAGGAAAATACATGGATGGGGAAGTGGAGGATCAAAGAAGGGAGAGGTCTTTTCCTCGTGGAAAACGGATGGTGATGAACATGTATACGGGGGAGGGGGGGATGGCGCGGGGCTGGAGGCTTATTACAGGTGCTAACCAGGACGGCTGCCTCGACTGTCCAAAGTAAAGGGGGAATTTTACACTGACTAAATATGGTGGCTGAAGCGAAGCTTATTATATCCTCCCAAAATGTCAATGGGCTAAATCATCCAATCAAAAGATATAAGGTTTTGTCTTTATTAAAGAGACAGAAGCTGACCTTTATATTGTTGCAAGAAATGCATCTTAACAAGGAAGAACATCAAAAACTAAGGAAATTTGGCTTTGAACATGTCATTGCCTTCTCTTATGGAAAGGGGAAACGGAGAGGAGTGGCTGTCCTGGTTCCTCGCTCCGTGCTATTCCAGCTAGTCTCCTCCTAGTCTGACAAGGAGGGTAGACTGGCAATAGTAGTGGGGAAGTATCAGGGTACTTTATTAACTCTGGCCAGCTTGTATTTACCACCTGGGCAGATGCTGAGACAGCTAGGATAGTACTGGGGAAAATAACGGAACAACAAGGGATATTGGTCATAGGAGGGGACTATAATTTAGTGCAGAACGAAAAGGATACTCCCAACCCTAACCCCCCCGAGATGGACAGCAGTACAAAAATTTACACAGAAATATCTTAAGGAAATGGGGTGGGTGGATGTTTGGAGAAATTTAAACACAACTAAAAGGGAATATACACATTATTCGGCGCCACATAAAATATACACCCAAATAGACCTATGTCACATCTCTAAAGAGCATGTACACCTCCTTGAGAAGGCGGAAATCCTGCCATTTATACCTTCGGATCAGTCCCAGAATTTATTCTCTCTTAAATGGACCGGGGAGAGAAAATCCACACTCTGGAGGGTTTAATAATTACTTACTTAACAGAAAAGAGTTCAAAGAATTGCTAGAGACCAAAATACCTCAGATCCTACATGAGAATACCTCTCCTGAGGTGAGCCGCTCGTTACTATGGGACATATTAAAAACCGTATTGAGGGGAGACATTATCAGTTATGCCGCCTGGCATAAAAAGCAACAGACTGAACAGCTGGACAAACTGTAGAATCAATATAAAGAATTGCAGGCACAGCATATGGCAGGAGATGCCACTGTCCTCCCTTTAATGGAAACTACTAGACAAAAAAATTCAGCAGATACTCCAGGTTAAGACAGAACAGGCTTTGCAATGTATTAGGCAGAGGTACTGTGAGGGAGGGCTTCGAGCCACTCGCATCTTAGCACATAGGCTGAGGAAACATATATTACAGAATACAATTACACATATTCACTCACCCCCAAAAAGAAAAATTTTGAAACAGCCAACTGAGATCCTAGAGGCATTCAAAACCCACTATACCTTCCTCTACACCCCGGAGACTATTTATCAACCCCAAAAGGGAGCTGAGTTCCTGGCGAAGTTGGAACTGCCTCAGATTGCCCAGACTGAGATGGAGTGACTGACAGTCCCAATAACACGAGGGGAATGGGAGGCGGCAATAAAACATCTAAAGACGGGGAAATTGCCAGGACCGGATGATTACACGGGCAAATTTTACAAACATTTTAAGGACTTACTTATTCCCCCCCTTGAGAGAGTAGCCCGGGAGATTTTAGAGGACGAGTCTGTCCCACCAACATGGGATTACGCAATAATCTCAAGCATACTTAAACCAGGGAAGGATCCTGGTCAATGTGGTTCATATCGTCCCATAGCGGTGCTGAACACAGATTTATAAGTTATTTACATATATTATAACCAAAAGGTTAGAAATAATTTTACCCAAACTAATCAACCTGGATCAATGTGGTTTTATTACACAGAGGCAGACACAAGATAATGTGAAGCGAACACTTCACCTCCTGCACCATACTGCCCGATCGAAGTCCCCTTTTTTGTTATTAAGCCTGGATGCGGAGAAGGCCTTTGACCGGGTGGCGTGGCCATTTCTGCTGGAGACCCTTAATAAGTTTGGATTTTCTAAAAAGTTTCAACAACTAATAAAGGCTATATATAAACAACCCAAAGCTTATATTAAGATTAACGGGAACATTGCCCCTCCGATATCACTACATAGCGGGACTAGACAGGGATGCCCACTGCCTCCCCTATTCTTCGCATTATACCTGGAACCCTGGCCCAGGCTCTGCGTCAGGCGAAAGAAATACGGGGGATAGAGGTGGGTTGGGGAGCACCACAAGCTTGCACTCTATGCGGATGACCTGTTGATATACCTCACGGCTTCTGAGCAGACTTTGTCACATCTATGGTCATTACTACAGGACTTTGGAGAGACAGCGGGATACAGAGTCAATACCAGTAAAACAGAGGTTATCCAAATAAACTGTTCTCCCACGACGATAACAAGACAGAGCTTCCCCTTTAGATGGGGCGTTACCCATCTGAAATATCTAGGGATACAGCTTGCACTAGAGCCGGGACTACTATATAGTCTAAATTATAACCGGATGTTGACCCAGGTAACATCAGACCTAGAACGTTGGAATATGGTTCCTTTGTCACTAATACAAAGGATAGTGGCTGTAAGAATCGATATTTTGCCAAGGTTCTTGTACTTGGCCTGCTGTTTACCCATTGCACCCCCTCCATCTTTCTTCAAAGAAATAAACAGAAGATTCTCTAGGTATATATGGAACTCACATCCACCTAGAGTGAAATATCAGACACTGCAGCTTCCCTCAAGGGAGGGGGGGTCTAGCCCTATCTTGTCTATACAAATACTACTTAGCTGCACAACTCAGAGTAATTTTTTTGTGGCTCCATAGAAACTATGTGGCGAAATGGTGTGAGCTGGAAAAAAGAGAGGCGGATCTATTTAACCTAGATAGAATCCTTCTAAGCCAGCCACCAATCCCGATAGAGCAGATTACAGATAACCCATTTACAAAAAATGTGCTGTCCAGCTGGCAAACATTGTGGACTTCCAAACAGACCGCCCCATGTAAATATTTGTTCTACTCCCTTTCAAATGTGCAAACTTTTCAATCAGCTAGGCTGGATCATAGTTTTAGTATCTGGGCAAGGATGGGGATACAAACTGTATTGCATTTCTTCCAGAAAGGAGAGATAATGACCTTTAAGGAAATGGTAGGGGTATATGGTCTTCTGCCTAAAGACAGATTTAGATACATGCAAGCAGTGGCATATTTTAAAACATTTCCTGCTTTTTTTAATACCAGGGGAGGAGAATCCATCCTTTTTAGAGATTTTTAAAGAGGCCTTACTGGGAACAGCTCCACAGTAACACATGATCTCGTACTTGTATGAGGCTTTAATGCAAATATATAAGCATGATTTGAATAAACTTAAGCTATCCTGGGAGAAAGACCTGGGGCTACAGCTGAACACCACAGAGTGGAATACATGTCTGAAATATCTGAGAGTGGACACAGGATCATATCAGTGGAAAGAGTTCGCGTGGAAAAATATGATTAGATTTTTTAAGGTGCCGGCATTCCAGGCAAAATATAGCACAAGTCTAACAGCAGCATGTTGGAGAGGTTGTGAACAGACCCCAGCCTCTCATGGTCATATTTTCTGGGCATGTGAGAATATTAAGTCCTTTATAAATAGTTTAGAAATAGCCATGGGGGAATCTGATGGGAACAACAATTCAACTAATGGAGAAAATTTATTTTTTCTATATTTTAGAGAGAGGGCAAAGTAAGATGCCTAATAGGAAATTAATACAAGTCTGCCTATTATCTGCTAAGAACGTAATAACTAAAAGATGGTTAGACCAGAGAGCCCCCACGAACAGGGAATGGCAGGATTTAGTATTCCAAATATACAAGATGGAGAAACTCACAGCCATAATAAACAGACACAAAGAGAAATTTGAAATACAATGACGAAGGTGGGTGATACATATCATGTCACACAGAGATGATTTTGTACCATGAGGGATTAGAGACCTATTGAGTAGAAGAATCAAACCTTTCTCCCCTATCAAACTGTATTGTATTACCAGCATCAATTGTATG
Source organism: Neoceratodus forsteri (assembly GCA_016271365.2). NCBI lineage: Eukaryota > Metazoa > Chordata > Ceratodontiformes > Ceratodontidae > Neoceratodus > Neoceratodus forsteri. The sequence continues at coordinate 310,810,861 of JADMNL010000025.1, forward strand.
AAATAATTGACCCAATGTATTGTCTTCTGTCAAGTTTTGTATTTGTATGTATATGTCTATTTGTGTGGAAAAAGAAAACTAGAAAATAAAGAGTTTAAAAAAATAAATAAAAGTGCTCAAGCTTAGGGCAGTTTTGTACCCTCTCCAAGCTCTAAACTTTTGCGCTCTTCCCAGCCATCTGACAATCCAGACGGATAATGTGCGTAGTCTGGTACATCAACCAGGAGGGAGGAACTCTTTCCTACCCTCTGTGCAGGGTAGCAATGAGAGTTTGGAGTTGGGCTGTTCAACACAACCATCACCTGATGGCAGTTCATGTTCCGGTAGTCGAAAACATGCTGGCGGATCACCTCAGTCGGTCGTCAGCCAAAGCACACTAATGGGAACTGGATCAAGAGGTAGCAGACAGTATCTTCCTGCGCTGGGGAACCCCTCAGGTAGACCTGTTTGCATCCCCTCTAAACGCAAAACTTCCCGCGTCTTGCTCGCTCGCTCCAGGGCGAGGCATTTTCTGGCGGGATGCTCTGTCTCTCGACTGGAAGGACAGATTCGTCTATGCCTTCCCTCCAATTACTTTAATTCTCGAAGGTCTTACACAAACTCAGTTCAGAAGGAGCCTGGATGATCCTCATAGCTCCATTCTGGCACAGGCAAGTTTGGTTCTCTCTCCCCCCTGCAAGAGTTTTCAGAGGAACCTCCGCTTCTTCTTCCTCTGTCACAGCATTTGTTGACCTAGGATCAGGGGACCCTGGTTCATCCAGGTCTCGGATCCCTTCAGTTGCGTGTGTGGCTCCTGCAGACATAGCTCAAGCCCAGTTCGGGGTTTCTCTGCTCGTCGCAGATATTCTGGTGGAGACCAGAAAGCCGTCCACTAGGTCCATCCACGCCATGAAGTGGAAATGTTTTTCGATTTGGGCCTCTTAGAAGGACTTCGAGCCTTTCTCTTGCCCTTTCAAGAGAGTCCTGGACTATATGCGCCATCTCTTTGACCTGGGTCTCAGTCATTCCTCTTTGAAGGTCCACATGGTGGCTATCTCGTCCTACCATGTACCGTTTGGGGACAGGTCTTTCACGCAGTTGGAAGTCTCTAAGACTTTCCTCAGAGGGGTCCTCCATTTAAGACCCCCCCCCCATCCGCGTTCCTGCTCCTCCTTGGGATTTGAACTTTGTTCTCGAGAAGCTCACTCTGCCTCCCTTTGAGCCAGCAGCTTCAGCAGACTTGATGTTCCTTTCTTGGAAGACTCTTTTCCTAGTGGCCCTATACTTCAGCTCCTTGAATTTCCGAGCTCCAGGCCTTGATGTGCAAAATCCCTTACTTGATTTTCCACAAGGAATGTGTGGCTCTGCGCACCAACCCTAAGTTTCTTCCTAAGGTGTGGCAGAATCTACGCTGAATCAAACCATTGAGCTGCCTGCTTTCTTTACGCAACACTCCAATCAAGGGGAGTATCTCCTGCATACTTTGGATGTTCATAGAATTCTGAGATACTACACCACTCGGACTAAGGATCTCAGGAAATCTGTTCAGCTTCTTGTCTCTTTTGCTCACAAAAGAGAGGGCAATGCTGTTTCCAAGCAATGCCTATCCAAATGGTTGGCTCATTGTATCACTTTCTGTTACGAGAAGTACAAGAAGACCCTACCGGGTCAGGTCAGAGGTCATGCCACCAGAGGAGTAGCTGCCTCTGCAGCTTGTTTCAAGAATGTGTCGGCGGCAGATATCTGTGCAACTGCAACTTGGACTTCTGTCCATACCTTTATAAAACAGTACAGTTTGGACATTGCCTCTCGCCGTAGAGCAGGCTTCGGGCTGGTTGTTCTGCAAGGTCTTCTTTCTTAAGACCTTTACAGCTGAAGGTTCTATTGGTTGGTAGTTTTCCTCCTCCCGAGTGCTTTTCTTTGTTCCAGACTGCTTGAGATTCAGTCCTATATGTAATTACCTACTGCAAGAGCCCTCTCGAATTAAGATAGTACAGTTACATAAGAACTTACTGTAACAGTAGATCTTTGAGAGAGGCTCTTGCAGTAGGTAATGCTTTCTTGCCCTTCATCCCCCTTGGCTTTTTCAGCTCCTTTTCCAGGGAGGGAACTATCCGCTTCTCTCTCATCTTGCCTTTTTGGCCTTTGGCGGGAAAGAACTGGAAGGTGGATATGGGGGCCCACCCCTTTATACTGACATCGCCTGACGCTGGTCACACCTGACGTGGGGGCGGTCCCCTGCCAGAGGCTGCTAGCTAGAAATTTTTCCGGGAGGGTCCTGACGCCTGCCGGCTTCAGTCCTATATGTAATTACCTGCTGTAAGAGCCTCTCTCGAAGACCTGCTGTTACGGTAAGTTCTTGCGTAACTGTACTTTCTGACTATTAATCCTACCAAATGTGCATTGGGCAAGCAGAAAACCAGTTATTTGGGCTATGTGTTGGGAAATGGAGAAGTGGAGCCAGAAATTTCTAAAATAGAAGCTGTAGCTAACAACCCTGTCCCTAAAACAAACATGTCAGGTCATTTTTAGGGCTGGTTGGTTATTATCAGAGATTTGCTCCCAGCTTTGCTGAGTTAGCTACTCCCCTCACTGAACTTAAGAAAAAACAGTACCCAAATAATGTGAAATGGGACCCCAGAGTGTGATGAAGCTTTTCAAGCCATTAAGGCTGCATTATGTTCAGCCCATTTTTAAGAAGCCCAGACTCTGAGAAACCATTTTTGTTACAAACAGATGCATCAGAGGTAGGCCTAGGCGCAGCCTGAGTCAGTGAGAGATGAGACGGAGCATCCTATTCTGTACATAAGTAGGAAGTTGCATGACAAAGAGAAAAAGGTACTCCACCATTTGAAAAGGAATGTTTAGCAGCAAAGGGGGTCATGGAGTCCCTTAAGTTTTATTTACTAGGAACTGACTTTGTACTTATAACCAATCACAGTCCTCTTTGTTGGCTTAACCAAATGAAAGATGAAAAATTCCAGCATCACAAGGTGATACCTGGCACTACAGTCATTTAAATTCACAGTGATACACAAATCTTGTAAAGAGAACAGCAATGCTGATTTCCTGTCAAGATATGAATCAGGAATTGAGGGTTCTGAAGGTTGAAAAACAAATGTATGAGTTTAAACTTTACTGTTTGCTGTACTGTTATAGAAAAAAGGGTAATGCACATGTGCGCAATTTCTGAAGTTGGCAGCTAATGCTAGTAGAGAATTAATAGAAAGTTTGGGAAACCTGTTTAATAAAACAGGTTCCCTCTTAAAGGGGGGGGGCTGTATGTGACTGGGTAGAATAAGACCCAATTGCAGTTGTTATGGTAAGTATGTAAATGCAAGGATCTGTTCTGTTTTATTACTTTCCTGTCTCTTGTCTGTCTGGTTGCGCAACCAAACTTTCCTGTGATACCTAGGACTTGATCACCCCAACAGTCTCACAATTTTTGCCTCTCACTGTCTCTCATCCCTCCCTTGCTGTTTTCCCACCTTGCATATCTGCCGATATAAAAGTATATGCAAATCATTATGTGGAAATGTAACTGGTTTTGGGATCCCTTTGTTTAGAAAATGTACAGTGTTATGTTGAAATGTACATAATTATATTTTGACATGATTGCAAAAAGCTATTGGAAACTCAAGAGGTTAAGCCTTTTGTAGAAGAGCTGTGGAAAAGGGGCCTCAGCTCAGACATACTGTGTTCCTGCCTTTCACCTGCCTGAAACATACAAGAACAGGATGCTTGTTAAGAATAGGGGTTGGAAGGACTTCTAAGACAGCTGAGCTGCAATTGCTGAAGAAGAGAAAAAAAAATAGACACAGAGATTGAAGAAAAACTCGGATGGATTTTTTCTGTTTTGGGGGGCCTTTGTAAATAGTTATACTGAACAAGTTTATTTTTTATGTTACTGTTGTTGTAAATAAATATTTTTGGTGAACAATACTACTGCTCCCAGTTTTCCTATGCTTCCTGACCTGTGCCTCGACGACAGAGTACACCTTCATCATGTTCCAGAACCTTGGGATTACATTGAATCTCCCAAAGTCCACCCCATGGCCATCTCAGAGAACTCCAGTTTATAGGAGCCATCTTGGACACGGTTCAAGGGAGAGCCTTTCTCCCGTCGGACATGGCAGATTGCCTTCAGGTGCTGGCTCGGAGATAAGTCTCCGTAAGCCAGACTCCCGCCAGAATCGTCCTACAGTTCCTGGGGCACATGGCTGCTGCCATAGAGACTGTGCCTCTCGCTTATCTGCACATGACTCTCCAGTGGAATCTCAGGGTGCAGTGGGATCAGTGCAGTAACGACCTCAACCAGTGGGTCAGGATTTCAAAAGCGGTGCATCAGACCTTACGGTGGCTGATCCCCTCCCGATTATCGATAAAGGCGCCATTCAGCAACCCCTCTCTTCAGTAGGTAGTCTCCACAGATGTGTCAGGCATGGGATGGGGTGCCCACTTCAGGGACCACCAGACCAGGTGGTCCTGGACTCTGGCAGAACACGCTCACCACATAAATGTTCTGGAGGTGAGAACCGTACTTTATGCCTTATAGGCGTTCCAGAGCAACCTCCTTCCAGGCCCCACTTTAGTCCAGATGGACAACATGTCAGTGGTGTACTACTTCAACAAGCAGGGTGGGATGCTCTTACCCCCTTTGCAGTGAGGCCATGAGGGTCTGTTACTGGTCAGTAGACCATGGCCTGGAACTTCTGGCAGTGCACGTTCCAGGTCTTCAAAACATGCTTGCGGACAGCCTCAGTCGCTTGCAATCTCAATCTCACAAATGGGAGATCTTCCTGGACTCGGGTCTCCACCACTCATTCACACTAGTGGGATAGCGCCAGAGGCGCTAGGACCAAATGGGAGGCAAAAATTTTCTGAAGGGTTGGTGCCGAGACAGGACTACGTATGCTCGGCACCACGAGACTAGCTCGCACCTGTGTAGGTTATCTTGGCATCGACCCTCCAACCGCTTCAGTTCCTGTTCTCCCGCCGTCGAGTGCGCTTGGATGTCGACGTCGCTCGTTTGTCGGAGTCAAAGTTTTCGTCTATATGACAGCAGCTTTTAGCCATTTAGTATTCGTTTAAATTAACATTTGTAGTAGTATTCTCTTTTTTTTTTTTTTTATGAAGAAGAAAAATAAATTCTCACCTGTCATCAACGGAGTCATCCTTGGATGGTAACGGTGACGGTAGTAAGACTTTGTTCGAAAGTTGTTATGGCAGAGAGGCTGTGTCTGGTCCACCACCCTTTGCTAAAGGGGGGTCTGACTACGGATAGTCCTATGCTTGTGTGGCTGGGGGGGGGCAGTCCACTGAAGCACGAATCTGGCGGTTCCGGGAATCCGGCTCCACTTAACCTAGAGCTCTTCTTCCTCATTGGGGGAAGAAGAATCTGTGCCACTCGAGGTTGCCCTCTGGTACGTCTGCATGGGGATTGTCGGGAGGGGCGGTAGGCCTGAACTGACTTTGGTGGGTTCCCCTTGGCCCTGCTCTTAACGGCCGCGTTCTTCGACTCTGGACTCCATCTCTGTCCTCGATGGAGTTCCAGTGAGCAGTTTCACCTCTGGGCCGCTCCTCTGCAGCAGGAGGTTCGACTTCTGTCCAGTTTTCGTGGCCAGTGTTCCTGATTTCGGGGCCTCGGTGCCGCTGGACCGGGGCTGGGTCGATTGGATCAGTGTGTGCACGGTGCCCTCTAGGTGCCTTTGCCATCGCTTCGTCTCCCTCCGTGCCTACCCCCCTCCCTCTTTCCATGCAGGGGCCGGCACGAGCACCACTTTTTCCTTCTCCCCTTCTTCTCAGGATTTTCTCCGTTGCCCTTTCTCCACAGTGCTGTTGATTCTGGCGCCATGGGTGACACCGCAGGTCCGGCGCCATGGAGTGGCGCTGGAATGGGCGTCAGTGCCATGGTTGGCACCGCTGGTGTTGGTGTCGACGCCGTTGCTGCCATGCGATGCCACGGGTGCTGTGCGTGCTGTTGATGCCATTGGTTCCCGGTGCCACGCAGTGCCATGGGTGCCTGCAGGTGCCCTTGGAGTCGCCCAGGGTGGCATAGGCACTGCTTGGTGCCATCCTGTGCCATGGGGGTGCCAGTTGGTGCTGTCCAGCAGAACTAGTGGTGGATTTTTACTTCCGCAGACCTCTTTTTCTACGGAACTTGTGGAGAGATGTTTTCTGCAGAATGAAGTCCTGTTCTACGGATTATTTTTCCGCAGATCTTAGTGAGTGATGGTCTGCATGGGATCTTGTGACATCCAGCATTTTTCCGCTGATGGAACTCTTCTGTGCTGTTCTGCCAGCGGAATCCCTCATTCCGGGCAGAACTTTCTCGGCTCCTTACATGGTGCCGAGCTCCTTGACACCCTTCCTGGTGGCAGAGTCCCTAGTGGCTCTGACCTGGACCTCCCTTTAGGGGGTCCTTCTGTGGTAGAAGTGCATCTGGATGAGTATCTCCCTGTCCTACTTGTCGGTGGTACAGCGGGTGACGTATTTTATAGACTGGAGGGCAAGTCTTCTCTATCACCAGAATCCGTGATGGAAGATCTTTTCAGTTGTTCCTCAGTGATGGGGTCCACTATAGAATTTCAGACTGCATCTGTGGACCAAATGCTTCTGTGTCTAGACTCTTTTCAGTCGTCAGGACAGTTACACTCTGGAACATTCTATTTCAGTGGTCGGGAGCCGTAAAGCTCTTCCGCTCCTTTGATAGAGGTATCTAGCCCCCTTGTGATACTGCCCCTTCGGTGGCTTCATCGGCAACAGGTGGTTAACATCTCTTCAGCTGCAATTATTGGTAAGGTCACGATTTCAGTTATGGATACTCAGGCTCCTCCTGCCCCTCAGATGGACATCTTTGTCATTCTTGTATCGGGCAATCCTTTCGAGATAGCAGCCTGAAAGCCTTGTAAGGCTCGGACTAATGTTAAAAAAGAAAAAGGAAATCATCACAGCACAGGGCCTAGCCCGAAATTACCTGATACCATCCTTTTAGATCCAGCCAGGTTCCGCCTCAGCCCCTGAGGCTGTCATCTCTTAACTACGGTGAGGAGTACCTGACTTCTTCTACCCCTAGGGGAAGCCCAATCCAGCGGAGGTGTGAGTCATCTCATTTCTCCAAGAGAGATTTCTCTTATTCAGAGATCTTCCTTAGGCCTAGGCGGCTGCCCAGTCTGTTGCTTTCCCTTTTTTATCAGGCTTTCTTCTCTTGATCAGAGCAACAGAAGTGACTCTCCGGCAAGTCGGAACTCAGGTTCCTAATTCCTTGCTTGCTTCAAGTTAACAGACGGCATGCTCCTTTCTTGACCATAGGTCAAGTAGGTCTTTTTTCAGAGATGGCTTCTTAATATTCACACCTTTGGTTCCTGCGTTCTGATTCCGTGCCAGTCGCTCAAGAAGTTACCCACTTCGAGTAGGTGATGAAACTTTGATGTTTGTTTTTCATCGGCAAGCAAACTAGAGTCCTTTCCTACTCCCTTTCAGGAAGGCCGGAGCGAGTGGTGCCTCACCGCATTGAGTCACTTCTGTCGTTATTCAGTCACTTTCAACGAATGGGTTAGCCCAAACTTGGTCCTGCTGCGTCCCCCCTCGATGCACATCTGCCTCTATTTGCCTTAGAAATCCAGACCTTTCTAACCCCAGTAATGCTCAGTATATTCATAACTTTATGCAGTAGCCTTCTAAGGTAGAACTGCCCGGAGAGATGGAACACATGCAAATGATGGAATCTCTTGCATGAGCCACTTTCAAATGCTGCATTCTACTAACTGCCTTTGCTCTAAACAGTCAGATTTTTCTCTCCGCGTGTCAAGACTAGACGCTCGGAGATCCTCTCCTCCTCATCTTGTTCTGACGTGAGAAAACTTATAAAATTTATATAAGTATTCTTTACATTTCATTTGCTGCCTTCATACTTTTATAATTTTAAGTAAACCATAGTTTTAGTGTTTAAATTGTTAAGTTTATCGGTTTCTTCCGGTTCGGTTTAACCAGGGGGAAACCGAAGTGTATTTTACATTACACTGCATTGAACGTGGCTACATTTCATTCCACAGAGACAAAGTGGTCCTGAAAATAAACAGGAAGTTCCTTCCTAAAATGGATTTTAATTTCTGTTTGAACCAAATCATTACCTTACTTGTCTTTTCACTGATCACTTTGGTTCAAGTGAAAGGAGTCTTCATTGTTTGGATGTCAACAAGTTTTTAGCTACTACTTGGCAACCACTACAGTCCATAGGCAGCATAGGAAACACCTGCTCCTGACCTATGAAATGTGGGAAAGGCTAATCCAGCATCAAAAGGTTAATTTCGATGGATAGTCCTGTATCCAGTTTTGCTACACAAAGGCTGGTAAGGAGCCCCCATCAGGTTTGAGGGCTCATTTCACAAGAGGGACAGCTGCTACATTAGCAGCTGCCAGGGATGTTCCATTACTGCACATTTGTAAAGCAGCTACCTGAAAAACAGTACACATCTTTACAAAGCATTACAATCTGGATATTCTATCTAGTGGCGATGCTAGGTTTGGCACAGCAGTCCTGCGAAGTCTGTCCCCAAATTAGAGTTCTGTACCCACCTTCAGGGGTACTGCTTGGTAGTCTGCATAAAGTTATGAATATACTGAGCATTACTGGGGTTAGAAGAAAGAATTGCTTACCATAGTAATCTTCTTTCTTCCCAGTGATGCTCAGATATTCATAACTCCCTCCCTACCTCCCCTTCCAGAACTTCAGCCTCTGCACTCCTGTATAGTGTGCTCTCAGGGGTATAAATGCCATGTGTGGCACATGCGTTGAGATTGCGTTCACTATTGTTATTCCCCCCCTTCCCAGGTGATTCTGCCATTCAGGGGTATTCTTTCATGCTATGCCCTCCTGTTGGAGGCCCTTTTCTGGGTGTTAGAGTTCCTACTATAATTATTATTATTATTTTATTATTGTTATCATGCTCAATATTGTCATCATTGTCACACTGGGTCCTCGTGGGCCTGTCTTTCCAGGCTTCTAGGCAATCTGAGGGTTTAGAGCAAAGGCAGTTAGTAGAATGCAGCATTTGAAAGTGGCTCATGCAAGAGATTCCATCATTTGCATGTGTTCCATCTCTCCAGGCAGTTCTACCTTAGAAGGCTACTGCAGGATTTCTACAAATTCAAAGCTCTGTCTTCCCCTCTTGAAAAGAGGCTGGATAAGAAATATCAGCTGAACAGGGAGGGAGCTGAATTTTTAGTCTCCCACCCTGTTCACTAAGGCAAGTGACAGCCTGTAACAATGCAAAGATTCCATGGCATTCCTCCTAACAAGGATTTTAGGGAAATTGACAGCATGGCTTTCAAGCCTTTGATGCTGAATACCACAAGTCACTATGGCAGTCTATCCTTGCTGTGGCAGTCAAGGCTCAGACTTCCCTGTCAGATGATCTAGCTGAAACAGTTAATTTGGGTTTGGGAGCAGCCAAATAAGTCATATGACTGCTGCTTTTCAGGCACTACTGCCAGATAAATGGCAGATTAAGTAGCTCAATAGGGTTTGCCTGGCTGAGAGTCACAAACCTCATTCAGGATACCTAAACCAAGGATATATTTTTTCCAGTTGGGGGTCATCCCCTCTTGGAAGAAAGATAAAGGCTTACAGGACAAATGTGGATGTATACAAAAACCGCCTATAGTTGCAGTTCTGCCAAAGAAAGCTTCCCCTTCACTAAAACATATAGAAGGGGAGGCAGAGACGGATCATTTCACATTAAGCCTTTCTTTTATCAGGCTAGAGTTGAGCCTCAGTATCAGCAGTACCCACACCAGGGGTACTTCAGGCTCCACAGTGGGTTAGAGATTGGCTCAGAGTTCAAATCCCTGCAAAAAGAAAAAAAAAATAGTTCAGAGACTGCTACTACAGTTGTAGGTACACAGGGGCAGAATTATTCCTTTTAGAATATGAAGTGGGTAGGATCTGGTTCTGCTAGATCACCGCAAGAGGTTTCCAAGTCGTGCTTGGCCTTCTATCAGGAAGGTTTCAGTGACTAAGTGGAAACCATTCTCCTTGATGGGCTAACCCCACCTGGACCCCCTTTTGCTCACCAAGTAAGGGGTTCAAGGGCTCTTGGACCTGTTGTTCACAGGTCAGCCATACTTGGTGGGGGTTTCCATCTGCTTTTTTCGGTCTACCCTGAACCAGTAGACGTTACCTCCGGGTCTTTCAGTTTCTGAGGTCCTTTTACGTTAGATTAGTACATGTCTTTGACGCCATTAATTTTTGTCCTAGACCAGATTGTGGGTCCGGTTCTCACCGCTCTCCTAGAGTGGTTGCGGCCTCCTGGCAGAGTTTCATTTTGTGTCCATTGCAGTTTTCTGCACAGTGGTGAGTTAGAACTCAAGCGCTTAACTTGTAAGTACTACAGTATGTTCTAGATGATCTTTCCAAGACAGCTCTTTTTATTAGCAGGACAGTCCTTGGCCGTCCTTTCTGAGTGAGCCCTATCTCCTACTATCCTACTCAGGGTTGTTGATTTTAGCTTGGTACTCTCCCACTAGTGTGAATGAGTGGTAGAGACTTGAGCCCAGGAAGATATGGAAATTACATACTTACCATAGTTGTTGATCTTCTTGGACACAGTTTCCATCACTTATTCACACACACACACACCCTCCATCCCCTGGGCTCACTTGTTTTCTTTCCTGATCTTCACGGTCCTATGGTTCAGGCTGTGAAGACATTGTTCTTTGACCCTTCCTGCAAGGCCCTCTCAGGCCCAGAAAGTCAGGATAAGTTATTTTCATTAGTTACACTGCACCACCTTGGTCAAAAAAGTACTGAGGCGTTTGGAGGGTCGACGCCGAGATAACCTACACAATCGCAAGCGTGGTCCTGTCTCAGCGCCGACCCGTCAAAAACGTTTTGGCTTCTGTTTGGTCCTAGCACCTCCAGGCGCTATCCCACTAGTGTGAATGAGTGATGGAGACTGTGTCCCAAGAAGATCAGCAATTACGGTATGCACGTAATTTCCATTTAATACAGGACATAGCAAACAATATTTTCGCCAGATGGGTCACTCAAGAGTTGGACCTCTTCGCGTACCCGCTCAATGCCAAACTGCCAGGTTTTTGCTCGCTAGAGCCAGGATGTGGTGTTTATCGGTCAAACGTGTCACTCTCCTGGACTGGGAAGTTCCTCTATACTTTCCCACCCTTCCCCCTTCTGCAGCAAGTTCTGCTCAAGCTGTAGTCAGAGCCAGCCACCTTGAAACGGGTAACACTGTTCTGGCCCAGATAGATTTGGTTCCCACTTCTGCAGCAGATGGTGGTAGAACCCCCAGTTCCACTTTCTCTATCCTCTCGCTTACTATCCCAAGAGCAAGAGTCTCTAGTGCACCCCAACCTCAGGTCTCTGCATCTTCATGCATGGCTCCTGCAAACTTAGTCAGGAGCAGGTTTAGGGTGTCAGGGGGGTAGCAGAAGTATTAGTGGCCGCTAGGAAACTCTAGTAGGGCCACATACGCCATGAAGTGGAAGTGGTTCAGCCTCTGGGCTATTACCCGTGACCTGGATCCATTCTTGTGTGAGGTGGGGTCCTGGCATATCGGTTATCCCTGTTGTACGCCGGTCTAAGCTACTCCTCCATAAAGGTACATCTTTCGGCTATCTCAGCCCTATCACGTACTGGTGGAGGGTAAGACATCGGCGTAGCTTGATCTGTGGCGCACCTTCCTGCGAGGTATTCTTCTTAGTAAGCGTGTCATCCGGGATCCTGCCTCTCCAACGGATTTGTTATTCAAGTTAGAAAAGCTGACTTTGCCTCCCTTTGAACCAGCCACGAGTTGCTAGCTCCATTTTCTCTCGTGGAAAGCAGTGTTTTTAGTTGCTGTTACTTCAGTCCGGAGAATTTCTGAGCTTCAGGCTCTCGTGTAAAGAGCCGTATTTGTTTTTCACAGGAATAGGGTGTCCTTTCACACAAATCCTAAGTTTTTTCCAAAGGCGGTTTCTGAGCGGACTCTCAACCAAGACATCAACCTACCGGTTTATTACCTGGAGTACTCCAACAAAGGGGAGGCATTGTTGCATACCTTAGATGTACATAAGATTCTTAGGTACTATATTGACCGCACCCGGTCCATCAGGAAATCTGATCAGTTTGTTTCTTTTGCCCAACGGATGTTGGGAGCACCAGGCACTAAGCAGACCTTGTCAAAGTGGTTGATTAACTGTATTGTTTTCTGCCATGAAAAGCATAGAAAACCTCCTGCCAGGACCAATAAGAGGGCACTTGACAAGACAGCTCTGTGCCGCTACCACCTGGAGTTCGGTGCATACCTTTATCCGGCACTACAGTTTGGACATTGCTTCCAAAAGGAGGGCAGGCTTTGGCCTGTTAGTCCTCCAAGGGCTTCTGTCTTAGTAGCCCAGGGATAGTACCTTCTTTTTTACCTCCCTTCTGACTTGGTGACATCCCAGTACTGCTTGGGACTCTGTCCTGTTGGTTATTACCTGCTGCAAGAGCTCTGTCTGGAAGTGAGATAGTACAGTTACGTAAGAACTTACCATAACAGTAGCTCTTCAAGAAGTGCTCTTGCAGCAGGTATGCTTTCCTTTCCTCAGTGCTTTTTCTTCAGTTGACCTTTTCGGGATGACACCTCCTCGGTTTGTCCAATCCTTTATGCTAGCCAGGTCTCTGGCGGGCGAACTGAGGTGGTGCCGGGGGACTGCCCCTTTATACAGTGACTGACTGGGTGGTCCCCCACCTTGGACTGCTAGCTAGAAGTTTTCCTTCGTACCTCAAGAGTCCTTTAGCATCAGTAACTTTTTAGCACTTAGCTGGCTAGGTGCAACTGCCCCAGAGGTGTGCCTTTAAGAGATATTTAAATGAGCTTAGGGCCGAGCCAATCAAAAGACAGGAGGGGGTGTGAGCTGAGTGAGAGCTGTTGAGTGCTTCAGAATTTGTTCTCCTCCGCTGGACTGAGCAATATTGCCTCTGAGTTGTCTCCCAGCTTCCCTTGTTAACAGCCTCCTAGTGCTTGTCTGGGTAAAGTTTTCCTCATAAATTATTTCCTTTAGTGTGCTAAGTGAAAGTTTTACTTTTTCATTAGTGCTGCGCACATTTTTTTATATTTGGCCCAATGGCGTTATTTTGACTTTATTTATTTATTAGTTTTCAGAAATACCTTTGAGCCAGAGGCTCGTTTACAGAGGTTTCACATCATGAAACAAAATACAGAGCATAAGAAATAGTACATTTAACAGCTAGTACAGAGAACATTATTCTATTATACAGAGTATTTACAGGTCTAGTACATTCAAGAGTCAGGAGTTACATTTTCCTAGAAACAAAAAAGGGGAGAGGTAGGAAGCAGGGTGCAATAAGGCAGAAGCACTAAATGAGTACTTCTGCTCAGTATTTACTAAAGAGAAGAGGGGGTGACACCCAAGGGGGAGAAATAGCAGAAACGGGGGGTGATAGGATGGGGAAATCATGGAGGGCAGAGTTCGGGAGGGTTTGAAGGCACTGAGGGTGGATAAGGCCAGGCCCAGATGGCATCCACCCCAGGGTACTGAAGGAGCTGGCAGAGGTCCTTGCAGGACCTTTGGCAGACCTATTTAATGCCCTTCACTACATTTGGGGTGTGTACTCAGGACTGGAGGATGGCTCATGTGGTGCCCCTCCACAAGAGTGGCCCCGAGGATGAACCGGGAAACTACAGACCAGTGAGCCTCACATCCATCGTGGGTAAGCTAATGGAGACTATCCTGAAGGAGAGGCTGGTGCCCTCCTAGAGGCCAAATGACTACAGGACAGCAGACAGCATGGCTTCATACAGGGCAGATCCTGCCAAACCAACCTGGTGGAGTTCTGTGACTGGGTAACAAGGCAACTGGACAGGGGCCATGCAGTGGATGTCCTGTATCTGGACTTCAGTAAGGCATTCGACTCGGTGCCGCATGGAAGGCTGGGAAATAAGTTAGTAGGCACGGGGCCGGTGCAAAGTGGGTGTGATGGGTAGGAAACTGGCTTCAGGGAAGGCAACAGAGCGTGGTGGTGGGTGGGGAGCTCTCACACCCAAGGGTAGTGACGAGCGGTGTTCCACAGAGCTCAGTGTTGGGACCAGTGTTGTTTGGGATATTCATTGCAGACATATCATGGGACATCAAGAGCAAGATCAGTCTGTTTGCTGATGATACCAAGGTAGGAGCGGTGGTGAATGACCTAGGGGGATGGCAGGGGTTGCAGGATGATCTGGCAAAGCTTGAAACCTGGTCAGACACCTGGCAACTGGGGTTTAATGCCAAAAAGTGCAGGGTGCTGCATTTTGGGATGAAGAACCCAAGGAGGAGTTACCAGCTTGGGGGAGTGTAGCTAGCCCAGACAGAGGAGGAGAAGGATCTGGGGGTGCTCATTACAGGGTTAATGAACAACTGGGCACAATGTAGGAAGGCAGCTGCAAAGGCCAACAAAATGCTGGATTGTATTGCAAGGGGAATATCCTCGAGGAGGGAGGAGGTGATTCTGCCACTGTATAGGTCATTAGTTAGACTGCACCTGGAGTACTGCGGCAGTACTGGGCCTCGTGATCTGAAGAGGGACATTAAGTTACTGAGGGGTGCAGGCTTAGGCGACAAAGATGATCAAGGGGCTGGGGACTTATCATACTAGAGGAGGTTGAGGAGTTGAACATGTACTCACTGGAGGAGAGGAGGGACGGGGGATATGATTGAAACCTTTAAATACATGAAAGGAATAAACAAGACCGTACAGAGGGGCTGTTCAAAGTAAGGGAGGGGAGGGACACCAGGGGCCATGATATGAGACTGGAGGGAGGAAGGTTCAGGAGGGAGATGAGGAGACACTTTTTAACAGAGGGGTGGTGGCTGGGTGGAATGCGTTACCTGCAGAAGTGATATCCAGTAGAACGGTGGACTGCTTCAAAAGGGGATGGGACAGGACAAGGGGGAGGGTCAATGAAGGGGAAGGGTGGAAGGGAGGGGCAGCGGCAGAATAAGGGGTGCTAGCTGCACATTCGAGCAGACTTGATAGACCTCTAGGCCTTTATCTGCTGGGAAATTTTGTATGTTCGTAGGAGAAATTTACAACAGTAAAAAGACACAGCAAGGCATGGAAGGGTAACATTTGTTCCAGGTGACCTATGCAATGGTTAGGAACCAGAAACCTGTTGGGAGATGCAGTCGCATCAGACCAGAGCAGGACAGAAGGTGTAAAAATTGTAGATAGGGTAACATGGTATTAGACAGAAAACGGTGAAAGGGGGGGCGGCAGTTCAAGTGGAGAGGGAGATAAGGCAGAGGGTAGACAAGACAGGTAAGTAACCGAAAACTAAAGCAGGGGCAGAGGAGGGTGGGAGGAAGGGCAAGGAGAGGTGGGCAGGGAGGGGATTGATGGAGCATACCAGCATGTGAAGGTGTCATGGGGAGGATGGGTGGGAGTGAAACTGGTGGAAAGTGAGGGGTTGTAGGGTAGTAAGGGGGTGGACAAGAGAAGCGGGAGGTGGAGGGGCAGGAGGAAAAAATGAGGGAAGGGGTGTTCAACGCAAGGAGGTGCCTGAGAACGAAAAGGTGGTAAGGAGGGAGTGAAAGGGGAAGAAGGTGCCTGTGTCTGGCAATCACATCCACTAGGAGGGTAGGAGAGATCCTAGGTCCAACAGTTACATCCACTACTATTTACCGCAACTAGTTTAAAGCCTAATTTTATCACAGGTGCTTATTTTCGACGTTTTCCTTCATTTGGGGGGCAAATTCTTGTGGGAACCGTCAAATTAGGGACAGTTGCTTTGTTTTATTAACCTCAGACCTCGCGGGGTTTACCACGAGGCACCTGCAGTAGATTTCAAATTTAAACAGTGCCTGGGGGTTTTCTCTCTAGATTGACAAGCACGAGGAAACCTTTTTTATGATATTGCTGGAACTTGGTATCATCTGTGTCAGGACTGTCCATAGGGGTCCAGCAGCCACCTGTGTGCAGTTGAGTATTACTGTGTTTCTATTAAGATTGGCACTGGTATAGATCCCAGTTTTACAACCATAAAAAAAAAAAGGCACTAGTAATAGACAAGGGTTTAACTGTGGAAGGACTGGCCGGTGGCATTTTCACAGAAACCTGCACTCAGTTCGTAAGTCCAGAACTGGTTTGCTTTGCTTAAATTGGCAAACCTAGCAGACGAACCTTTGATTATTATGGCTGAGGATAAATCCAAGGCTTCCAACAAGGGGCCATTCGAAAGTACTAATACCAAAAGCAGAGGTGCTGAGGAACCCTCCAGATCCCAGCCAGAAATAAAGCTTCCAAAGATAAAGTTCCTCACAAATTGAAAAATAATAAGAGTGACAAAAAAGGAAGCTTGATCAAACCTCTGATGAAATGGCTAAAAATAAACTCTGTCCAGACAGATATGCTCCCGTTGCTCCTGGGAAAGCCAATAGCGAGACAACAGGTAGCTTAAAGCATACAGAAAAAACAAAACACAAACTGCGCAGGTTCTTCCATCAGTGCAAGATATGGAAAACGCATGGCAACTGTTTCAGACCCTTCAAAAGATGGGTCCTCAATTTACTGGGGCTGGCAAGCACTCTTCCACAGTTCTCCCTTCTGTAGACTGGGAGGCTGATGCAGAGGATGATCAATTTTTTTTATGCCCCTGACATGGATTTTGTGGGCTTTGAGTCTCTGGACCCTCACCTTGGGGATCCCCTGGGTGACCACAAGGATCCTTCCTCTATGTTTACATTTATACAAAATATGCTGGATACCTTGGACCTCCCTACGCAGGAGCCCAACCAGTATGCCAATGAAGATGAAGATTATAGGGAGTTGAAGGGTCTTTCCCTATCTATAATGCATTTTAGTCATAATGTCAGTGGCTCAGTAGGTAGCACACTCGCCTCTTGAGGCCGGGAGATCAGAGGGCTGTGGGTTCAGTTCCCACATCTGGCACTTGGGTTAATATCCCAGTACTGACACTGTAGTGCAGCATGAGAGGGGTGCTGCACTTCTGAGGTGCCGTCTTTCGGATGAGACGTTAAACCGAGGTCCCATCTGCCTGGATTGGTGGTAGTTCAGGTGGATGTTAAAGATCCCATGGCACTTATCGAAAAGAGTAGGGGAATTTCCCCCGTGTCCTGGCCAAATTTCCCTCATTCACTAAAAATACCACCAACAGCTTACTCTGGTTCAAGGTCAGTTGGCATTCATCTGTATCCCCCTTCCCAGGTCGTGCCTGAAAATAGGCAGGATTTGTGTAGTGCACTTACCCATTCAACAAAAACTTAAAAAAAAATTAGAAAAAAATACCATGAAGGTGCTTCAACACCCCACTTCAGTATCTGGTTGATAAGCGGCTTGAGAGAAAATATAAATTGTCTGAAAATGGTACAGAGTTCCTGTCTGCACACCCTAGCCACAAATGTGTAGTGCAGCAGGCAGCTTGAGAGAAAGCTGGAGTCTCCTTGTCGCCCTCTTCCCCTTACAAGGATTCCAAGAAAATTGACTTTATAGCAAAGAAAATGTATGCCACAGCTTCCCTGCTTCTCAGGCTTTCTTCTTGCATGGCATTTACAGCCAAATATCAGAAAGCCCTTTGGAAATCTATCCAGGCTATCTCCCACAACGGATCAGATTCTATGGTGCAGGAGCTGGTGGATGCTGCCCTAGAAGCTACTATGTACCAATTCCACATGGCAGATGACAACATTGATGCAGCCTCTAGGGTGACAGCCCATGCCATCTCTCTGAGATGCTTCGCCTGGCTTAGAACAACCAGTCTGACCACAGACGCTCAGAACAAGGCCATGGATTTTCCCTGTGATCAAAATATGTTGTTTGATTACAGAACCACTGACTAGATGAAAAAAGTCTTGAGTACAAGGCCTCCTGGCAGAGCCGCTCATCCAAGTCTAAACCCGTCCCAGGGGCGGTAGGGGCAGACGTTTTGTTCCCAGGCCTTACAATACCTCTCCCCAATCTGACTTTAGCCAGTACAGGGGGTCTTTCAGAGGTAGGGGCAGAAGAGGCCAAAGAAGAGACACCTCTACCCAGCCATCTGCCTCTTAGTCTAAGTCCTGATGTGAGTGTCCAGGTCGCCTCCCCGTTTCTGGTTGGAGGCAGACTCTCTCACTGTCTTCAGCACTGGTCCCTCATAACGTCTGACAAGTAGGTTCTGGAGATAGTGGAGAAGGGTCTGTCATTGCAGTTCAGGCAGCTACCAGACCTCAGGCATACCCAGGTGTCAAGACCTCTGTCCCCAACACAGATACCGCTGTTGGAAATGGAGGTACAAAACATTCTGGCTTTACCAGCAGTGGAGAGGGTCCCCACCCTCGAGACGGGCAAGGGTCTCTACTCCAGGTATGTTCTGACAGAAAAGAAAATGGAGTGGCGACCTATCTGAGATCTCAGATATTTAAACATCTGAAAAAAAACAAATTCAAAATGGTCACTCTGTCACTGGTCGTACAGTCTTTCCAGCAGGGAGACTGGCTAGCCTCCCTCGACTTAAAGGATGCCTACTTCCACATACCATAAGGAGATCTCACAGGAAGTTTCTCAGGTTCAAACTTCCTTCGGGTCACTATCAGTTCACCGCAATGCCCTTCGGTCTGTCCTCTGCCCCAAGAGTCTTTACCAAGTGTCTCTCAGTGGTAGCAGCACATATCAGGAGACTGGGTGTCGCTCTCTACCCCTATCTGGATGACTGGCTCAGGTCAAGGGATCTTTTTCCCTCACAGAACGCACTCTGGAGTCTCTGGGTTTCCTGGTAAATCTAAGGAAATCTCACCCAGAACCCACCCAGCTGCTCACCTTCATAGGGGCCCAGCTGGACACTCAGAAGGAATATGCTTTCCTCCTGCAGGAAAGAATTCAGTGTTTCCTTTCAGTGGCAGATTCTTTCGCCCAGGGACAGCCAAGACCAGCCAGACATTTCCTCAAACTTCTGGGACAAACGGCCTCTACGACTGCAGTAGTCTCAGGGGGTCAGGTACAGGATGAGACTTCTGCAAGCCTACCTCAGGGCTCGCTGGTCTCAGAGAAGCAACACATTTTCAAAGTTGATATCTTGGTCGGAGCAGTTCCTCCAAAACTTGCTGTGGTGGAAGAACCCTGCAAATTTGCAGGCAGGGGTTCCCTTTCGAGCTTCTCTTCCCACAGATGCCTCTCTTTTAGGCTGGGGAGCTCATTTGGACAGTGCCTCAGTAAGCAACTGGACTCCCGAAGAGTCACAGTTACACATAAATCTTTTGGAACTCAGAGCAGTCTTACTAGCTCTCAAAGCTTTCAATCCCAGCATAGAAGAGCAGGCAGGTCTAATTCGAACGGACACCACCACTACCTCTACTACTTTCTGTCTCCCACCCAAACTCACTCCCCCCCTTTTTTCCTGTCCCCTCTCACTTACTCTCCCACTCACCACCTTTCCCTCCTCTCTAGCCTCCTTTTGGCGCCTAATGATCACCCTCTCCCTGGAAGTTTCCTTAACCTCGAAATTGTCTACTCGCTTGAACCTGTTATAGCTTGTTTTTCTATGAAACTTAAAACGTTACTGCCTTTAAACTGTTAATAGCAAATTTATGATGTAACTTTCCTGTCTGGTTTTACCTGTAATGTGTATCGTGCTTTGTTAAATGTTCTTTGTGATGTGGAACCTTTGTAAAAGAGCCCTGGCTCAAAGGTATTAATTCCTAGACTAATAAACTAAACTAAACCACTGCAATGTTCTACATAGAAAAGCAGGGTGGTACCAGATCAGGAATACTCTGTTTGAAAGCTCTGGTCCTCTAGCATTCTCCCTGGGTGTCTGCCTCTCAGCTATTCACCTCCCAGGCAAACTCAGTACTCTGGCGGATGCTCTAAGCTGCATCAGTCAAGGTCAGAGCGAATGGACACTGAACAAGCAAGTACTAGTCACAGTGTTCAGGCGGTGGAGCACACCAGACATGGATCTGTTTGCCTCTCCTCTCAATTTTCAGCTTCCTCAGTACTGTTACAGGCCCCCAGTTCTGGGAACACTTCCTCTGGATGCCCTGATCCTGGACTGGTCGGGAGGTTCCTATACGCATTTCCTCCCTTTCCCGATATTCAGGGTTTTGCTGAAACTCAGGCAGCAGCCTGCATCGATGATCCTAGTGGCTCCGGGCTGGCCCAGGCAAGCCTGGTACCCTCTCCTTCTCTCGGTGTCCTGCAACAGGTCCATTCGCCTGCCTCCGACTTGCTCCCTGCTGACCCTTCCTCAGACAGGAGTGCAGTACCCAGACATACACTCTCTTCACCTCTAGGCCTGGCTCTTGAGGAGTTAGTTTCCATCTTCACAGTACTCTGAACAGGTCCTTAAGACACTGAAGATGGCTGAAAAAACGAACACTAAGAAGACTTATGCAGCCAAATGGAAAAGGTTTTCCCTCTGGTGCAAGAGCGAGAAGGTCGAACCCCTATCAGCTTCAGACCATCAGCTGCTAGACTACCTGGTACACTTACAAGCGTCAGGCTTGAAACCATCTTCACTCAAGCTACACCTGGCGGCAATTTCAGCCTACCTTTCGGTCGGAAAGAAGAAATCGTTTTTTTCTCCATGACATTTTTAAACAGTTTTTCAAAGGCCTCTTGCACCTCCAGCCTCCAACCAGGGAGCCTGTTCCTTCTTGGAGCCTAAATCTTTGCACAGATGGCTCATGAATCCACCTTTCGAGCCTATGTCCACAGTCCACATCAGGTTTGTAACTTGGAAGACAGTTTCTGGTAGCCATTACGTCTGCCAGGAGGATTTCAGAGCTACAGACCCCGTGCACTGAGCTGAATTACATCATCCCTCACAACGATAAAGTTGAGCTCAGGACAAACAGGAAATTTCTGCCAAAGGTGGTTTCAGAGTTTCACTTGAACCAGTCCATTACTCTGCCGGTCTTCTTTACTGAGGTATCCACTCCTGGCGAGCAAAGGCTCCACAGTTTGAATGTCAAAAGAGCCATCTTTCACTACCTAGATCATACTAGACAGTCCTGAGGCTCTTCCACTCAGTTGTTCTTCACCTACGGGGATGTAGGCAGAGGAAGACCAGCTACCAAGAGAACTATTTCTCATTGGTTAGTCTCTTGTATTAGATTCTGCTATGAGAAAGCTGGTCATCATCCTCCAGTGGGGCTCGGCCCATTCCACCAGGGGCACTGCAGCCTTGCTTGCAGCAGCAAGGGACTTTCTCTTACTGGATGTCTGCAAAGCAGCTACCTGGAAATCTGTGCACATTTTTGTGAAACACTACAGTTTAGATATGCAGACCAGATCTGATGCCAAATTTGGTAGGGCAGGTCTGCAGAGCCTCTTTCCTAAGTAGGTTCTCTGCCCGCCTCCCACTTGGTACTGCTGGGTAGTCTGCAAAAAAGATCTTACTTCAAGAGGGCTCTTGCAGTAGGTAATTACATATAGGACTGACGTCGGCAGGCGGCAGGACCCCACGGAAAAATTTCTAGCTAGCAGTCCCTGGCGGGGACCGCCCCCACGTCAGGTGACCGGCGTCAGACGACGTCGGTATGAAGGGGTGGTCCTGGACGCCCGTCTTCCAGTTCTTTCCTGCCGTCAGCTTGTGCAGCGCCTTGAGGTGAAGTTCATGCTCAGCCCTGTTGCTTTGTCGGTTTTTTACCAAAAGTATCAGTATTTTCCAATTTATTCATCAGGTGAACGTCGGTTTATGTCGTCCTTCAAAATAAGTGCATTCGTGTGGCGTAACTGCCTCTAAAGACAGTCACTCCCTCTGCCTTTTTGTTTAGGCCCCGACCCGCGCGTTGACAAGTGCCGCATTTCAACGCGCCACCCAGATGACGCCAGCAGTCTTTGGAAGCCCATCTCCTCAAAAAGATGATGTCCACAATGGAGAAGGAGTTGAAGAAGCTTAGGCAGGCGTCAACCTCCCCAGAAGGACACAAGAAGCGGGACAAAGAAAGGCACCGGGAGAAGGCCTCCTCTTCCGCGACTCGGGCTGGAGCCGCGGCTAAGGTAACATCCCTCCAGGATCGCCCAACGGCAGCCTCCAAGGCTTTGAGGAGGCGCCGCCCACCTGTCGGGTTCGCGCCGAAGTCCGCCGCGCCCAGGCAAAGGAGGCTTTGCCCCAGTACTGCTGCAGGCTTGCGCCCACTGCGGGCGCCCCATAAGCCGGACGTCGGCTCCACCGACGTCTGCTGGGAGAAGGCCGCTAAGACGCCCGACCCTCCGGGGCGGCGCACGGCAGTGTCCCCCACAGACCAGGCCGCTTCCCACCCTCGGCCCGCCTCCAACGCGGGACCCTCTAAGTCGGACGCCGGCCTCTCTGGCGTCCGCCGATTCGCCTTTAGTCGCACGCCGGCCCTCCGGACGGCGCTGGGCATCGGAGCCTACTACAGACCCTTCATCGCCTGTCGCTCCAGGTTCCCCGCAGCCTTCGCTGTCATCCGGGAGCCGGAGTCCCCCTGTCTGACCCAGGGACTTCTCTCCTCCGTCCCCAGGTGATGCTCGGGATGCTTTTCCGCCGTCAGATCCTCCTCCTCCTACAGAACCGATCGGACGCCGGCCCCGACACCGGCCCCGCCGACGCCGGTTCCAACGCTGGCCCCTCCGACGCCAGCGGGGGATATTCCTCTTCCATCGGGTCCTCCACCCCACGGGCCTATCACGGTTGATCTGCCCGTGGAGTTCCCTACTGGGCTGTCTGCTCCGGTACCTGGGTATCTGCCGTCCTATCCAATGCCGGTTTACCCGGGTCCACAGTATCCTGCACCGCAGTACCCGGCGCCGACTCCACCGACGCCGCAGTACCCGACGCCGCAATACCCAGCTCCAGTATTCCTGCAGCCGGGTTATGGATACTCACCTCACGGATATAATCTGTACAACTATCCCTCTCCTCCTCCTCCACCGCCCCCCCAGGCCGTCGGTGGATCTTCAGGAAACTCTGGCCTCCTGGTGGGCTGCGGCCAAGGCTCAGCTCACCAAGGACGTCGAGAGCTGCCTCACGGCGATGGTGCCACCTCCGGCTCCCGTGACTCCCAGGCGGCACCACTTTCTGTCTCCGGTTCCCGAGCTCTCCCTCAGGATCCAGAGAGGGGCAGGACACGGATCCAGTGATCCCCCCTAAGGAACCCGTTCCTCCCCCTAGACGAGCTAGGGAGTCTTACTCTGCCTCAAATTCTTTTTCTTCTTCTCTCTCTCTCGGACTCCTCGGATTCCTCAGACGGATGCTCCGAGAAAGACAACGAGCCTCGCTCTCCGTCCAAGCCCCAGCCGAGGACTCCTCCGGAGGATCCTTCCTTCACGGAGTTGCTCAGGAAGATCCAGGAAGTCCATCAGTGGCGTTCCTTAGAGCCAGATCCTCAGCGGGTTAAACTCGCCGAACATCTGAACTTGCCCCTTACGGCCCCTACTCTAGTGCCACCCTGGATCGAGCCTCACGCCCACCTTTGTTTCTCCATTTGGAAACAACCGTCGGCTTTAGCCCCACTTCGTCGGAAGTCCAACAGGCTATACCAGGCTCCGGAGGGTGTAGACTTTCTAGACTCTCACCCCCGTGCAGACTCGGTTGTGATTAGCGCCGCTCACGGCTGGTCAGCACACCCGAAACATTTGAGCTCGTCTGCCCCGGATAAGGAATCTCGCCTTCTGGATCAGTATGGAAGGAAGATCTATGCTTCTTCCACACTGGGGATCAGGGCCTTAAATTATGTAGCACATAGGGGGCATTACCAGAAGGCTGTCCTTACCCAGACAGAATCTAAGATTGACTCCTTGCCTGACTCCCAAGTCAAGCAGGAGTTAGCTGACCTTGTCCGTTCTGCTCGTTCGGCCAGTCGTCACATTCTGAGGACGACCTACGATGCAGTGGACACCGCAGGATGGAGCTCCGCGTTCGCCGTAAGTCTTCGGCGTCATGCCGTAGCTCCGGCGTGTCAGTCTGGTCCGGAGGTGCAGTCAGCAATTCAAAAGCGCCTTTCAGAGGTTGGTGCTTTTCGGTGGTGATGTCAGGACATCATCACCGACTTTCAGGAAGAGGATGGCCCTCAAATCTGTGGATTCCATGCACGTCCCCATCCCCTGCGGCTGTCCTTTTCGCAGGCGCGGGCCGGCCTCAATAACCAAGGAAGGCGGGCCACTAAATGTCGACCCCCAGCTGCCAGGCCCCGCCACCCAAAAAGCAGCGGGTGCCCCAGCTGCGGCGCTGCCTCACACCACCTGACTCTTCCTCTCCCACTGCCCGGACTCCCCGGAGGAACCGGTAGGAGGGAGATTCTCCCTCCACCTTCCGGGTTGGGAGAGGATAACATCGGATTCATGGGTGCTTCAGATCATAGCAGAGGGGCACTCTATAAATAGAGTTTCTGCAGAAACCTCCATGCCACCCCCCTCTGAACTCCTCTTACTCAAGGGACCATCTTCCTTTGGTCAGGGAAGAAATATCTGCTCTCCTCGCGAAGCAGGCCATAGAACCTGTCCCCCCTCACCTTCACGGGATGGGTTACTATTCCCATTTCTTTCTTGTACAAAAGAAGACGGGAGATCTCAGACCTATTCTCGATCTCAGCTCCCTGAACTTCTGTGTGGAATACAAGAAGTTCAGGATGCTTCCTTCAAACCCTCTTGCCCCTTCTCCAGCCGGGCCAATGGCTTTGTGCACTGGATATGCAGGATGCATACCTGCACATCCCCATTCGCCCCTCGCACCGAAGGTACCTCAGGTTTGCGTTCCAGGGGGACCATTACCAATTCCGGGTGCTCCCTTTTGGTCTTTCCTCGGCTCCTAGTTTTTCCAAATGCCTGGCGGTGGTAGTGGCCCACCTGCGTCCTTGCGAGTTCAGGTTTCTCACCTGGACGACTGGTTCTGGCGGCCTCGGCCCAGGAGTGAACTCCTGCATTTTCTCTCTCCTTCACCCAGCAGGTTTTCACTGGTCTGGGTATCACCATCAACCATTCCAAGTCTCATCTGGACCCTTCCCAGAGACTCCAGTTCATCGGGGCAATCCTCGATACGACAGTGTGCAGGGCCTTCCTGCCTTCGGACAGGGGGGCCTCCCTCCAGTCCCAGATTTCCCTTCTTTCGGAATACAGGAAGGTTCTGGCGAGGTCGGTGCTCCATCTTCTGGGGCTGATGGCGGCTGCCATCCCGACGGTTCCGCGCGCGCACCTCCACATGAGGATCTCTCAGTGGACTCTCCACTCTCAGTGGGATCAACTTGTAGACGACCTAGATCATCTAGTCCTGATCTCCTCGCCGATGACAAGAGACTTGCAATGGTGGATGGTTCGAGAGGACCTGTTCCGGGGGGTTCCCTTCATTCATCCTCCCCCCGCCCAGACTCTGACCACGGACACATCAGGCGAAGGTTGGGGAGCCCATCTGGGTCCTCACCGAACCCAGGGGTTATGGTCCAGACTGGAGTTAGCTCTCTACATCAATGTGCTCGAGCTACGAGCAGTGCTGTATGCTCTCCAGGCCCTTCACCAATACATCCTTCCCGGTCACCTAGCTGTCCAAACAGACAACATGTGCGTGGTGTGGTACATCAACAAGCAGGGAGGAACTCGGTCCTACCCGCTGTGCAGGGAAGCAATGAGGGTTTGGGAATGGGCAACGCTTCACAACCTTCACCTCACGGTTATCCATGTTCCGGGAGTTGACAATGCCCTGGCAGACAAGCTAAGTCGTTCTTCGGCTCTACCACCCGAGTGGGAACTGGACCAAAAAAGTTCTAAAAAGCATCTTCCAGATTTGGGGGACTCCACAGATAGACCTGTTCGCCTCCTCCCAAAACGCAAAGCTTCCAACCTTTTGCTCGCTCGCTCCAGAGCGAGGCGCTTTCTGGAGCAATGCTCTATCTCTAAACTGGAAGGACAGATTCGTCTATGCTTTTCCCCCAATTGCTCTGGTCCCTCGTGTGCTGCAGAAACTTGCATTGGAAGGAGCGAGAATGATTCTGATTGCTCCTTTCTGGCCCAGGCAAATCTGGTTCTCTCTTCTACAACAAAACTCAGAGGTTCCTCCTCTTCCTCTTCCTTTATCTCGAGGATTGCTGACCCAGGATCAGGGGACCCTGGTCCATCCGGGACTCCAGACTCTTCAACTTCATGCATGGCTCCTGCAGACCTAGCCCAATCCCGGTTTGGCGTCTCTCCTAAGGTGGCGAGATTCTGGTGGAGGCTGAAAACCCTCCACTAGGTCCACTCGCTATGAAATGGAAGAGATTTTCCATTTGGGCTGCCTCCAGGAACGTGGAGCCTTTCTCCTGTCCTGTGGCCGTTCTGCTTGATTATTTGCGTCATCTTTTTGACCTGGGTCTCAGTCACTCCTCTTTGAAGGTTCACATGGCTGCTATTTCAGCCTACCATGTGCCCTTCGCTGATAAAGCATTTGCCCAATTGGAGGTATCCAAGACCTTTCTCAGAGGGGTCCTTCATCTCAGGACCCCTGTTCGGACTCCGGCTCCCCCTTGGGACTTGAACTTTGTCCCGAGAAACTTACCCTTCCTCCTTTTGAGCCTCGCTTCCATGAACTAGAAGTTCTTATGGGCAGCTCTTCTTGGTGGCCATTACTTCTCGCAGAATTTCTGAGCTCCAGGCCCTTATGTGTAAAATCCCTTATCTGATTTTTCACAAAGAACGAGTAGCTCTTCGCATGAATTCTAAGTTTCTCCCGAAAGTGGTAGCGGAGTCTACCTTAAATCAGTCTATTGAGTTACCTGCCTTTTTCACGCAGTACTCCAACCAAGGAAAATACTTGCTCCATACCATGGATGTCCACAGGATTCTGAGATACTACACCGATAGGACGAAGGATCTCAGAAAGACTGATCAGTTGTTCGTCTCTTTTGCTCACAAAAGGGAAGGCAATGCTGTCTCCAAGCAACGCCTATCAAAGTGGTTGGCTCATTGCATCACTTTCTGTTACAACAAGTATAACAAGACCCTACCGGGTCAAGTCAGAGGTCACTCCACTCGTGGGGTAGCAGCCTCTGCGGCTTGTTTCAAGAATGTGTCTGCGGCAGACATCTGTGCTGCCGCCACTTGGACTTCCGTCCATACCTTTACGAAACATTACAGTTTGGACATTGCCTCTCACCGTAGAGCAGGCTTCGGGTTAGCTGTCTTGCAAGGCCTCCTATCTTGAGGTTTGCAAGGTTGTTTGCTACTTCTTGGAGTATTTCCTCCTCCCGGTGCCTTTCATTTGTTCCAGACTGCTTGGGATTCTGTCCTATATGTAATTACCTACTGCAAGAGCCCTCTCGAAGTAAGATAGTACAGTTACGTAAGAACTTACCGTAACAGTAGATCTTCGAGAGAGGCTCTTGCAGTAGGTAATACCTTCCCGCCCTCCATCCCCCTAGGCTTTTTCAGCTCCTTTTCCATTGAGGGAAATATCTGCTTCTCTCGTCCGGGCCTGTGGGGAAAGAACTGGAAGGCGGGTGTCCGGACCGCCTTTATACCGGCGTCGTCCGGCGCGGTCACCTAACGTGGGGCGGTCCCACCAGAGACTGCTAGCTGAAATTTTTCCATGGGTCCTGCCGCCTGCCGACATCAGTCCATATGTAATTACCTACTGCAAGAGCCTCTCGAAGATCTACTATTACGGTAAGTTTCAGTATCTCAGATTTCTTACTGATGCTAGAGGACTCTGGGTAAGAAGAAAAAATTACTCACTGCAGTAATCTTCTTTCTTCCAAGGGGTCCTTTAGCATCAGTAAGCTGCCACCCTTCCTCCCCGTTTCACCTGTCGGAGAAGGGCTCTTATGTCACCTTTTACTAAATTCGGAGTTTCTTATTGATGAGTTTTTAGCTCGTGTTGCTGCTGTTTCTATTTCCATTTTTGTGGACATTTGCATGTTTTTTTGAATCCTGTTGATTTCTTTTTCAGGGCATTTGCCCTCATTTTTCTTTGGAAAAATTCTGAAGCATGTAACAGCTGTCACTCGGCTCACACACCCTCCTGTCTTTTGATTGACTTGGCCCTACGCTCATTTAAATATCTCTTAAAGGCACACCTCCGGGGCAGTTGCACCTAGCCAGCTAAGTGCTAAAAAGTTACTGATGCTAAAGGGCCCCTTGGGAGAAAGAAGATTACTGTGGTGAGTAGTTTTTTCGTAGGGTCTTAATGGCATAGTCCTATTGGTTATTACCTGCTGCAAGAAATCTTCTCGAAGATCTACTGTTATGGTAAGTTCTTACTTAACTGTACTTTATCTTTCTAGAGTCTATCTCAAATATAGAGCCCCAGTCTTTCAGCTGGAGGTGCTAGACTCCAGTGTCAGTCTGTACTTTTGACAGAGATGACATCATGTGGTGCCAAGGTCAGCTGTGTGCTTGCCATGTATGAGCATGTGAACAGATGGAGAGCTGTGCTTGCTCTGGATTCATTTACTGCTAAACTGTACAATAAATTGACAGTTCTCTAGAGTAGCACACACACTTCGTCTTTCTTCCAAAGGAGAACATCTGTTTATATATTTGTGCTTCCTCTGTCCTGTATGTTTATAGGTGGTGCTCAGTTTGTATTTGGATCTGTTAGACTCCCTTTAGAAAGAGATGAATTGTCTCATGAATCTTTCAGAATGGAATGTGGCTTGGGTGTGCATGGCAGCTTCCACCTGTGAAGTCTCCCGATCTTACTTCAAGATGCAACTCTTGCAGCAGGTTACACCATTAAGACTGAAGCCGGCAGGCGCCAGGACCCCACGGAAATTTTCTAGCTAGCAGTCTTCAGCGGGGACGCCCTCGACTTGTCGGTCCGCCCGGCGTCGGGCATAATTTTTATAAGAGGCGGTCCCCCATAATCCCAGTTCTTTTCCCACCGTCGACATTGCCAGTATCGGCTTCTCGGTCTCTTCTTCTAGCGTGCGACGACCTGTAGAACTACGACGATTTTCATCTTTCTTTCGACTTTGGATCAGCTGGTATCCTCTCCAACAGCTTCTGTAGAGGGTCACCATACGAAGTGTTCCTGTGGCAAACAGATCCCCTTCAGGGATCCACATTCAGCCTGCGTGCGCTGCCTAGGCCCAGAACACGATACCAAGGCCTGCTCCTTCTGCCAGGGCTTCCAACAGTCGCACTAGGATCTGTGATCAGAAGGCCCTTCAAGCGTTTCTCTTGGAGAGAAGCGAAAACTATGGATAAAAGAATCTTCCTCGGGGAGTCGCCAGGTAAAACCCACAAGCACCGAAAAGGAAAGGTCCAGGTCCTGCGAGGGCCTCGGACTCCCGAAGCTCCGGATCGAAATCGGACCACTCTCCCTCCAGGGCTCGGTCGAAACCTCCCCCGGTTCAGGTCAGATCCTCCAGCAGCTCCTCTTTTCTACAGCCCTTGAAGACTTCCAGGCCGTCGGCCTCTTCCACTCCATCTAAGGCCTCATCGAGGTCCGGGGAGCGCCATAAATCTTCTTCCCGCCGGCCGGACACCGACACCAGGTCAGTTTCCCAGCCTCCACGTGGAACGGATCCGGTTCCCCATAAGACCAAGGACCTGACGTCGCTCAAACGGACGTCAGACCCGACGTCGGCCCACCCGACTTCGGCCAAACATCACCAGCGCTCCCAGGGCGGCGACACCTAAACACCCGTCGCCGGCCAGGCGTTCGCCTCCTAGGGCGTCAGCCAGGGGACCGACGTCGGCTTCTCCTGAGAAGAGGACCGCACCACTGGACGCCAGTCAGAAGGATTCGTCTGAGGAGGACGCCACACAGGCCGAGGACCAGGCGGGCGACACCGGAGACGCCGGGCTCCCACAGGAGCCTTCCCCGGGGACCTGACGCCCGACCCTGGCGACAGGCCACCGGCGCCAGGCCCATCGGGTATGAATCTGGCAGAGGTAAAAGAACTTTTTACCTTCTGATGGGACATCATCAAAAAAGATGTGGTCACCACACTTTCTCCTCCTCCTCCTACTCCGATTCCGCCTCCACCTACTCCTTCACCGCCTACGCCCCCTCCTCCACCTAAGGGGCCCGTAGGACGATCGCGAACCCCCAAGGAGCAGACACCACCTCCTTGGGGCAGATCTTCAGAAAGGAGAAGACCTCCCTCTAGATCCCCTCAGGGTCACCCAGCCCCAAGAGACCCAGACGACGCCGGTACACTCCGTCTGGGGAGGATTCCAGATCTGACATCTCAGAGTGCTCCAGATCACCTTCTCCTATCAGCATTCCTTCTCCGGACCCACACGACCTACCCAGGTCTCCTCCAGATGATCCCTCTTTCACAGAGATCATGAGGCACCTCCAGGAGAACATGGGGTGGGATGCTGAAGAGCTCGACCCCGAGAGACAACGCCTTGCTCGCTGCCTTCGGCAGAAAGATCCAAAGCCTGCGGTAGTGCCGCCTTTGGTGGATACCTTTGCGGACGTCACCAAGGCCACCTGGAAACGTCCGCACTCCACTCCCGCAGTGCCGAAGAAGGCTGACCGCTTATACAAGGCCCCTAGAGAGGACCAGTATCTGGCGAACCATCCTCTGGCTGACTCCCTGGTCATCACTGCTTCCCGTGACCGGTCTCAGAGACCTCAGCACTTGAGCACACAGCCACCGGACCAGGAATCCAAGCAATTGGATGTCCTGGGTAGGCGCAAGCACACGGCCGCGACTTGCGCTATCAGGTCACTGAATTACCTTACCCACATGGTTCAATTCCAGAACACACTGTGGGAGCAGGAACAGGACCTGGTCGAGAAGATGCCTGATGGCGACCACAAGGAGGAGCTCTTGAACCTCCTCCGCACGGGTTCGGATGTGGGGACCCAAGTGCTCAGAGCCGCATATGATTCTGTGGACTTTTCAGCCAGAGCTGCAGCGTCAGGCGTATGTCTCCGGAGACACTCTTGGCTCCATGTCTCTGGCTTTATCCAGGATGTCCAGAAGAACATCTTGGACATCCCTTATAACAGCGAGGTCCTATTTGGTGAAGCCTCTGAGAGAGTCATCACCGAACTTCAGGACGCAGGGAAGGCAGTCCGATCTGTACAAGCTATGTACAGGTCTTGGCCTAGTTCCTTTCGTAGGAACCAGAGCCATTTCCGTGGCCGGCTACAATGGCAACAGCCACGTTCCGGCCAACAGCAGAGGGGCACTTTCACCCGCAAGGCCCAGGCCAAGTCATCCCCAGGCAGAGGCCAACAATTTGCAAAGTTGGCCCAGCCTGCCGGATCAATCGCTGCCACAGCATGACTCCTTCCTGGCCCCCGCCCCTCCTCAGGATCAATGGGAAAAGAAAGTCGGGGGTCGCATCGCATGCCACTTGCCCGGGTGGCAGTCGATCACCACCGACAGGTGGGTTCTGCAGCTGTCAAAAGGCCACTATATAGAATTTGTAGGCAGTCCACCTACCAGACCTCCCTGCCTCCCGATATTCGGTCAGCATGCCCTGCTCATACAGCAGGAAGTGCTCACGCTTCTGGAAAAGGAAGTCTTAGAGCACGTCCCAGAGAATCAGAGAGGACTAGGGTACTATTCTCACTTGTTCCTGGTTCCAAAGAAAACAGGGGACCTCGTCCAATACTGGACCTCAAGCGACCTCAACCTTTCTGGTCGTTTACAACGATTCCGCATGGTGACCCTTCCAGCCTAATTCCCATGCTGAAGCAGGGCGCTTTCTGGTGTCTTTGGACATGCAGGGCGCCTACCTGCATATTCTGATTGTCTGCAGCACCGGAGGTTCGCGCGCCGAGTTTCAGAGCCGGCATTATCAGTTCCGAGCTCTTCCTTCTGACTGTCATCGGCACCTCACGTATTCACGAAGTGCATGGCGATCATAGTGGCATCTCTGAGGAGACAAGGCCACTACGTGTTCCCATACCTGGACGACTGGCTTCTCATGGCGCCCTCTAGGGAGGCACTGATGACCGCTATTCACTTCACCCAGTCCCTTTTTCAATCACTAGGTATTCTCATCAACTACAAGAAGTCACTCCTGGTGCCATCACAGAAACTGCAGTTTATAGGAGCAGTTCTGGACACCGTCAGAGGAAAAGCTTTTCTTCCCTCGGACAGAGCGGAACACATCAGATCCCTCATCAGGGACTTGTCGGTGAAGAAGACCATCCCAGCCAGACTGGTCCTTCGCCTGCTCGGACACATGGCTGCGGCCATTGCAACAGTCCCGCTGGCATGTCTCCACATGCAGGTAACCCAGTGGATACTTCAGGTGCAATGGGACCAAAAGCAAGACCATCTGCAGCATCCAGTCCGAATCATGAAAGCCGTAATTTGGGATTTGCAATGGTGGCTAAATCCGGGGAACCTCTGTGCGGGGGTTCCCTTCACAGCGCCGTCTCCGACAGTGACCCTCTCCACAGACGCCTGAGGGCTCAGGTGGGGAGCACACCTGGACGGTGTTCGGTTTCAGGGCCTGTGGACAGCCCAGGTGTCTCATCTCCACATCAACATTTTGGAAATGAGGGCAGTCCTTTACGCTCTGCAAACCTTCCAGTCGGAGATTCCACCGGGTCCGGGTACACTTCTGTTACAAACAGACAATACCGCGGTGATGTATTACCTCAACAAACGAGGCACCCACTACCCGCTTGGTGGGAGGCCATGAGAGTGTGGGAGTGGGTATTGCAACACGGTGCAAACCTAACTGCAGTACATGTCCCGGGAGTGGACAACACCATCGCAGACAGTCTGAGCCGCTCTCAGGCCAGAGTCCACGAGTGGGAACTTCTGTAGGAGGTGGTAGAGGATCTGTTTCACAGATGGGGCACTCCAGAGTTAGACCTTTTCGCCTTCCCCATCCAACGCAAAACTGCCCAATTTTTGCTCACTAGATCCGGGGCCTGGTGTTTTCTGGCGAGACGCGTTGTCCCTCTCCTGGGCGTGCAGATTCCTCTATGCTTTCCCTCCTTTCCCGTTGATCCAGAGAGTTCTGTTAAAACTTCGCAAGGAGCAAGTGACAATCATTCTAATCGCACCCTTCTGGCCCAAACAGATTTGGTTCCCTCTTTTGCACCAGCTATCCCGGGAACCTCCAGTCCCTTTGCCAATCAGCTCCCATCTATTGTCTCAGGAGGCGGGTTCATTGGTCCATCCAGACTTAGGCTCATTGAACCTGCACACTTGGCTGCTAGAGACATAGCCATGATGCGATACGGGGTCTCGCAAGAAGTGGCAGACGTACTCTCTGCTGCCAGAAAACCAGCTACCCACGCAACTTACTCCATGAAATGGTGTAGATTCTGTTTGTGGGCTCAGGTGCGCGGCTTTCCGCCATTAGAATGTCCAGAAAAGCTGGTTCTGGACTACCTGCTTTCCCTCTTCCACTCCGGACTGCCTTACTCCTCGATTTTAAAGTGGACGTTTGTGCAATTTCTGCTTACCATGCCGCCGTAGGCCATCGGACGGTGGCTCAGCTGGACAGTACTCGTGCCTTCTTAAGGGGTGTCCTCCACCTTAGGCCTCCCATCAGAGATCCAATCCCTCCTTGGGACTTACCTTTTGTCTTGGAGCAGCTTACGCTGCCACCCTTTGAACCAGCCGCGGATTGCAAGATACTTTTCTCTCTTGGAAAACATTATTTTTAGTTGCTGTTAGTTCTGCTAGAAGGATCTCGGAATTGCATGCTCTTATGTGCAAGAGCCTTATTTGGTTTTCCATCAGGACAGGGTATCCCTAAGGACAAACCCAAAGTTTTTGCCTAAGGTGGTTTCAGCTCTCACCCTTAATCAGGATATCGAGCTACCAGTGTATTTCCCAAGGTACTCTAATCGAGGAGAAGCCCTTGTCCACACACTTGATGTGCATTGGAGCCTCAGATACTACCTGACCAGAACCAAACAGCTCCGGAAGTCAGACCAACTTTTTGTCTCCTTCGTTCGCAGAATGGTAGGAGCTCCTGTCTCCAAGCAGTCACTCTCTAGGTGGCTCATCCACTCCATCACTTTTTGTTATGACAAGCGCAATAAACCCTTACCGGGCGCGGTCAAGGGTCATTCAACTAGAGGGGTGGCTACTTCCTTTGCGGTGTTAAAGAACGTCTCCACCTCAGCTATTTGCGCTGAAGCTACTTGGAGCTCTGTGCATACCTTTGTCAGGCATTACAGCCTGGATATTGCATCGAGGCGAAGAGCAGGGTTCGGTCTAGCCGTCCTTCAGGGACTTCTGTCCTAGGCTCGAGTTATATCGTGGTGTCTACCTTTCCTCCTTCCGGTGGTGCATGATTGCCACTACTGCTTGGAAATCAGTCCTAATGGTGTAACCTGCTGCAAGAGCTGTATCTCGAAGTAAGATAGTACAGTTGCGTAAGAACTTACCGTAACAGTAGATCTTCGAGAACAGCTCTTGCAGCATGTACCTTCCCGCCCACCATCCCCCTTTTTGGAGGTAAGTCATAGTCAAGCCCCCATCTTATGGGATGGGACATTCCTATTCAGTAATCTTTGCCATCTGGTGGCGGATCCTCTGTCTCCTCTTCTGATGTCATTCAGCGGCCAGGAGTCTCCGGAGGCTGAGGGATTGTGGGACCGCCTCCTTATGTACTACGTCGGGGGCGGGACCGACATCGGAGGCGGTCCCCACTGAAGACTGCTAGCTAGAAAATTTCCATGGGGTCCTGGCGCCTGTCGGCTTCAGTCCTAATGGTGTAACCTGCTGCAAGAGCTGTTCTCGAAGATCTACTGTTACGGTAAGTTCTTCCGTAACTGTACTTTCCCAGTATGAGACCATAGTACATGTCATGCCAGGGTAAGGTACTTGGTTCCGAGGGAGGGTGTGGGCTGCCCTGTAGAATGTGCTTATTTCAGAGGTAAGACACTTGGTTCCCAGGGAGGGGCGGAGGGTGTTGGCTGCCCTACAGAGGATGGGCTTATTGCAGAGATGAGACACTTGGTTCACAGTTAGGGATGGAGAGCCTGGGCTGCCCTATAGAGGATGCGTTTATTGCAGAGGGTAAGAGACTTGGTTCCCAGGTAGCGATGGAGGACCTGGGCTGCCCTATAGAGGATGGGCTTATCGCAGAGGTAAGACACTTGTTCCCCAAGGAGGGATGGAGGGTGTGGTAGACCTGTAGAGACTGGGTTTATCGCAGAGGTGAGACACTTGGTCCCCAGGGGGGAGTGGAGGGCATGGGCTGCCCTGTAGAGACTGGACTTATCGCAAAGGTAAGACACTTGGTCCTCAGCGAGGGATGGAGGGCATGGGCTGCCCTGTAGTGACTGGGCTTATCACGGAGGTAAGACGCTTTGTTCCAGGGAGGGATGGAGGGCGTGGGCTGCCCTGGAGAGGCTGGGCTTCTCACAGAAGTGAGACACTTGATACCTAGGGAGGTATGAAGGGCCTGTGCTCCCATGTAGGGACTGGGCTTATTGCAGAGCAGAGGTAAGACACTTGGTCCTCAGGGAGGTATGGAGCATGTGGGCTGCCCTGTAGAGGCTGGGCTTATCGCAGAGATGGGACACTTGGTTCCAAGGAGGGAGGGAGGGTGTGGGCTTCCCTGTAGAGTCTGGCTTCTCGCAGAGGTTAGGCACTGTGTTCCCAGGGAGGGATGGCAGGCTTGAGCTGCCCTGTAGAGGCTGGATTTATGTGGACGTAAGGCTCTTGTTCCCAGGGATGGGTAGTGGGCATGGGCTGCCCTGTAGAGGCTGGGCTTACAGCAGTGGTGAGACACTTGGTTCCCAGGTAGGGATGGAGGGCCAGGGCTGCCCTGTAGAGGATGGGCTTATTGCCGAGGTAAAACACTTGATCCCCAAGGAGGGATGGAGAGTGTGGGCTGCCCTCTAGACCTGTAGAGGCTGGGCTTATCGCAGAGATGAGACACTTGGTCCCCAGGGAGGGGTGGAGGGCGTCTGCTGCCCTGTAGACCCATAGAGGCTGGGCTTATCACAGAGGTGAGACACTTGGTTTCAAGGTGGGATGGAGGGCATGGGCTGCCTTGTCGAGCTGAGCCTGTCACAGAGGTAAGGTACTTGGTTCCCAGAGGGGGATGGAGGATGCGGGCTGCCCTGTAGGGGCTGGAATCATCGTGGAGGTAAGGCACTTTGTTCTCGGGGGGGGGCATTGGCTGCCCAGTAGAGTCCGGGCTTATCACAGAGGTAAGACGCTTGGTTCCCAGAGAGAGATGGAGGACATGGGCTACCCTGTAGAGGGTGAGCCTATCACAGAGGCAAGACTCATGGTCCCAGGGAGGGACAGAGGGCATAGGCTGCCCTGTAGAGGCTGAGCCTGTTGCAGAGGTAAGACACTTGGTTCCCAGGGAAGGATGGAGGACATGGGCTACCCTGTAGAGGGTGAGCCTATCACAGAGGCAAGACTCATGGTCCCAGGGAGGGACAGAGGGCATAGGCTGCCCTGTAAAGGCTGGACTTATTGTGGAAGTAAGACACTTTGTTCCCAAGGAGGGTGGTAGGTGTGGGCTGCCCTGTAGAGGCTGGATTTATTGTGGAGGTAGGGCACTTGGTTCCAGGGGAAGGATGGAGGGTATGGGCTGCCCTGTAGAGGCTAGGCTTATAGCAGAGGAAAGAGACTTGATTCCTGGGTACAGATAGAGGGCGTGGGCTGCATTTTAGACGCTGGGCTTATCGCAGAAGTAAGACACTTGGTCCCAGGGAGGGATGAAGGATGTGTGCTTCCCTGTAGAGGCTTGGCTTATCATGGAGGTAAGGCACTTGGTTCCCATGGAGGGCGTGGGCTGCCCTGTAAAGGCTGGACTTATTGTGGAAGAAAGACACTTTGTTCCCAAGGAGGGTGGTAGGTGTGGGCTGCCCTGTAGAGGCTGGGCTTATTGTGGAGGTAGGGCACTTGGTTCTAGGGGAGGGATGGAGGGTATGGGCTGCCCTGTAGAGGCTAGGCATATCACAGAGGAAAGACGCTTGATTCCCAGGGACGGATGGAGGGCATGGGCTGCCCTGTAGATGCTGGGCTTATCACAGAAGTAAGGCACTTGGTTTCTAGGGAGCGGTGGCAGGCGTGGGTTGCTCTGTAGAGGCTAGGCTTATCGTGGAGGTAAGGAACTTGGTTCCTGGGGAAGGATGGAGGGTGTGGGCTGCCCTGTAGATGCTGGGCATATCATGGAGGTAAGGCACTTGGTTCCCAGGTAGTGATGGAGGGCATGGGCTGCCCTGTAGAGGCTAGGCTTATCGCAGAGGTAAGACACTTGGTTCCTAGGAAGGTTGGAGGGCATGGGCTGCCCTGTAGATGCTGGGCTTATCGTGGAGGTGAGACACTTGGTACCCAGAGAGGGGTGGCAGGCGTTGGCTGCCCTATAGAGGCTGAGCCTATCGCAGAGGTAAGACACTTGGTCCCAGGGAGGGATGGAGGACGTGTGCTGCTCTGTAGAGGCTGGGCTTATCATGGAGGTAAGACACTTGGTTCGCAGGGAGGGGTTTCGGGCATGGGTCGCCCTGTAGAGGCTGGGCTTATCATGGCGATAAGGAACTTGGTTCCTGGGGAAGGATGGAGGGTGTGGGCTGGGCATATTGCGGAGGTAAAGCACTTGGTTCCCGGGTAATGATGGAGGGTGTCGACTGCCCTGTAGATGCTGGGCTTATCACAGGGCTAAGGCACTTGGTTCCCAGGTAATGATGGAGGGCGTGGGTTGCCCTGTAGGGGATGAGCTTATTGTGGTGGTAAGGCACTTGGCTCCTGGGAAGGGATGGAGGGTGTGGGCTGCCCAGTAAGGGCTGGGCCTATCACAGAGATAAGGCACTTGATTCCCAAGGAGGAATGCGGGACGTGGGCTGCCCTGTAGGGACTGGACTTCATGGAGGTAAGGTACTTGATCTGGGAGAGGAAGCAAGGGTGTGGGCAGTCTGTCAGAGAGCTGGGCTTATCACAGGGTAAGGCACAGGGTTCATAAGGAGGAATAGAGGGCGGTGGCTGCCCTATAGGGGCTGGGCTTATAGCTGAGGTGTGTCACTTGGTTCTGAGTTAGAGGGTGGGCTTCGACTACCCTGTTGGGGCTTGGCTTGTTACAGCAGTAAGCCACTTGGTTTCCAGAAAAGGAGGGTGTGGTCTGTCCTTTAGAGGCTGAACTTATCGCTAAGGTGAGGTGCTCGATCTGAAAGAGGAAGAGAGGGTGTGGGCTGTCGGGCAGGGGGCTGGGCTTGTCACAGAGGTGAGGCACTTGGTCCCCTGGGAAGAAGGGAAGGTATGAGCTGTCCAGCAGAGGGCTGTGCTTGTCATGGAGGTAAGGCGCTTGGTTCTGGGTGAGGAAGACAGTGTAGGCATCCCAGCAGAGGGCTGAGGTGGTCGTTGAGGTAAGGCACATGGTTCTGGTGGCAGGGAGGAGGGCGTGGGCTGCCTGGTAGGTGCTGCGCTTATCGCAGATGTAAGGCACTTGGGTCCTCGGGAGGGAGGGAGCGAGCTGCCTGATACAGGATGGGGTTGTTTTAAAGGTAAGGCAAATCTTTTCTTCATAGAGTAATAAAAGTTCAGTGGCTCATTGAGTAGCACACTCCACCTCTGAGGCCAGAAGGTCGGATGGTTGTGAGTTCTAGTTCCACACCATGCATTTAAGTAAAAATTTGAATACTGTCACTGTAGGGTGGGGTGGGGGCTGCACTCCTTAGGTGCCGTCTTTCAGATGAGACATTAAACTGGGGTCCCATCTTCCTGTTCTGGTGGTGGTTCAAGTGGATGTTAAAAGATCCCATGGTACTTCTCAAAGAGTTGAAGATCCCTGGTGTCCTGGCCAGATTTCCTCCATTCACTAAAAATGCCACCAACACCATAGTCTGGTTCAGTTTCAGTTGGTATCTGTATCTACCACCCTCCCTAGCACGAGGCTGAAAATAGGCAGAATTATTAAGGATGTTTCCTCTTTGAAGTGCCTTGGTGTGTCTTGCTCGAGACATCTTGACTTCTCCATTCATATTGATGCCATACATCAAAAGCTTCACCCCAGGCTTGGTGTACTTTACATGAACAAAGCAAGTATCCTGCTTCCTATACCCCATGAGGTTGCTATAAAAATGATCCTCCCTATTTTTAATTATGGTGATATATTCTACAGTGGAGCTTCCAAATCCACCATTGTCAGACTTGACCCTCATTTCAGTTCTTTTTGTTGTTTTGCTCTAAATTATTCCCATGTACTCAGCACTGTTCTCTCTACTCTGCAGTTTCACTACCCTCTCTTGATGTCAGGTGCCTTTCCCACTGTAGAAACATAGAATCTGATGGCAGATAAGGACCGCTTGGCCCACCTAGTCTGCCCATTTCCCTACCTGATGGATAAGCTGCAGATTCTAGTTAATCAACAGCTTACTTCCTCCTACCCCCCACTAGAACTGCCTTATGCCTGTCCCATGTATTCTTGAATTCTCCCACTGTTCCTGACTCCACAACCTCGTCAGGAAGGCTGTTCCATGCATCCACAACCCTCTCTTTGAAAAAATACTTTATAACATTACCTTTGAGCCGTCCCCCGCCATCTTCCAATTGTGCCCCCTTGTTCTTGCACATCTCGTTTTCTGAAAGATACTACCCTCTTGTACTTTAATTCCCCTGAGATACTCACCGTTGTGGAGGCATCTAGGAAGGAGTCCACCGGGAAGTGCTATTCCTTTAAATGGAAAAGATTTTCCATTTGGTGCAAGGGCCTGGACCCTTTGTCCTGTCCGGTAGCTAGCATCCTTGACTACCTTTGGTCCCTGTCCAAAGGGGGTCTGCAGCCATTAAGGTGCACCTGGCAGCCATCTCTGCTTACTTGGCTTGGGCCAATCAGCAGACAGTGACACAGGAGAAGGTGGTCTGACGCTTCTTTAAAGGCCTCAACCATATTTCCCCTCCGGTGCATGACCCACCACCACCGTGGGATCTACTGCTGGTACTGGCAAAGCTCATGGCAAGCCATTCAAACCAGTGCAGAGGTGTGAGATATCACATCTGTCGTGGAAGACCGCCTTCTTGGTGGCTATCACATCAGCCAAAAGGACTGGGGAGCTACAGGTGCTCTCTATCGAGTCTCCTTACCTGGTCTTTCACAGGGACAAGGTTGTCATGTGCCCCCACCCAAAATTCCTTCCGAATGTGGTGTCTGAGTTTCACCTTAACCAAGTGTTGACTCTGCCAGTGTACTACTCCAACTACATCTCGGAGGTCAAGTACAGGCTCCATAGTTTGGACCTGAGACGAGTGCTTTCTTATTATAGGAAGCGGATGGCTGAAGTTCGGTGAGAGATTCTCCAGCTGTTTGTCACCTACGCTGAAGTCGCACCTGGCAGACCTGCAGCCAAGCAGACGGTTGGCAGATGGATTACATCATGCATTGATCTCTGCTATAGGTTGGCGGGCAAGGAGCCTCCCGTAGGGGTAAGAGATCACTCCACCCTCCATACTGCTGCATCTTTGGCTGCTTCCCGGGACATCCCTATCCAGGAAATCTGCAGGGCTGCTACCTGGAAGTCAGCAAACACCTTCATTTCCCACTACCACATCGATCTAGAGTCACACCGGGATGCTGGTTTTGGGGCCTCAGTTCTCCAATCTCTGTTTTCCAAGTAGGGGGTGTGCACCTTGCCTCCCTCCTCCCAGAGAACTGCTAGGAGTCTGCCAGCAAGTGTGGATAGAACAACATATCCACGATCCTAGAAAAACAGGTCACTCACCTGTAACAGTAGATCTTCCACGGAGTGGTCTCTTGAGGTAGGTAATACTTTTGGGTTACCAGCAGAGGTCGCTGTGGCACACGGCAGCTCTTCTAGCAGTTTTTCACCAGGGACCGCCCACACATGACATCAACTTCCTGTTTCCTATACAAGTGTGGGTGGTCCCTGATATCCTCAGTTCATTTTCCTGCCGTCTTCAGCTCGCACAGCAGCTAGTGCAACTTCTGTGTAGCAATCATCGACGAGAATTTGGACTACTAAACGAATGTCTACAGATTCTTCAAAGCAAACGAGCATTATTTCATTCCTGCCGTTGCTGTAGGAAGATGTACTCGCTTTAACGATCGTACACTTTGTATAAGGTGTCTGAGACCCACGTACGACACCATTTCCTGCAGTTTATGTCAGGAATTTAATCAGGCAACTCGTCAACGACGGTTGCTTGAAATTCAGCATCTTTTGAGGGAACAGAAAATGTCTCTGTTAGAGAACCAGGGGGCTCGTACCAAGGGCTCCCCCTCTACTGGTTCTCGTTCCAGGCAGAAGAAGGAGAAACCCTCCTCACATTCTCTGCCTCGTCACCCATCGATGGCCACCGTTTCAGGTGTCCCTCCGTCGACAGCATGTTCCCTAACCCCTTCTTCGACGGAGGCTCCTACCCTCTCATCGACGACACTTTCCAACGCTTTATATGCAGCTAAATATACAGCTGCTCCGTTGATGGGGGCTCCTCTCCCATCTATGGCCTCTGACAATATTAGTGAAAATAACTCCTTTTCCCCTGTGGGCCCGTCGATGAGACCCCGCATTCCTCAAGGAAAACCTATGGCTTATGCCTTACTAACTGCCCCTCTGCCTTCACAGGTGGCCTCCTATAGGGGTCAGATGGACAGGGGTCAGGACCCTGGTCTTTACCACCCAGGGACACGACCTGCTCATACTACGCGTCCCATCCCCTCTATCACCCCTCTTGTTTCCCAACATGCCCCCTTCTCAACCCCCCCCCCTTCATCCCAAGAAAGGGACATCACCAACGTAGTCTTGACAGGTCTAACATGCCATGCGGCACTCTCAGCCCTCCGACCCTGGAGAGCCGGGTGATCCTCCTTGATCTCCTCCTCCGCCTAAAAGATTTCATAGTGATGGGGATACCATACCA
The DNA here is from genome assembly GCA_016271365.2 of Neoceratodus forsteri. Taxonomy (NCBI): domain Eukaryota; kingdom Metazoa; phylum Chordata; order Ceratodontiformes; family Ceratodontidae; genus Neoceratodus; species Neoceratodus forsteri. The sequence continues at coordinate 310,852,525 of JADMNL010000025.1, forward strand.
CCCTGGTCCCCTCCTCCTTTCATGGACAACTATTTGTCAGATGACCAAGCATTACTGGCTGTCTTCCCCGGTGATCTTGAAGATGAAGAGTTCCAAAATCTGGATTTTCCCAATCCGGATTCTCCTTATTCGGAAATCTCTTCTCGCAGCCTCTCCCCCAGATGACCCGACCCTTAGTGAAAATGATGGTTCAGATACAAAAGGTCATGGGTTTCTCGACTACGGAACATGACAAACAACGTAAGGATATGGCAGAATACCTTGAATTACCGGAGGAGCCCGTTTTAGTGGTTCCCCACTAATACCAACCTACCAGAATGCCATGCTGGCTGCTTGGCATCAGCCTTCAGTTATTACAGCTGTTCCCCGCAAAGCGTATCTTCTATATCAAGCTCCTCTGGACCATCTTTTTCTGTCCAGCATTCCAGAGGCAGATTCTGTGGTCATTATTGCCGCTCATGACCGTACCAAAAAACCCAAGCACATGAGCTCCTTACCTCCTGATAAGGAATCCCGAAGAATTGACTATGTGGGGAAAAAGATCTATTCCTCGGGTTCTATGAATATCAGAATCTTAAACTATATGGGTCATATGATTAAATACCAGTGTACCCTTGGGTCCTCTGCCATTGAACTTATCAATAAACTCCTTCCCTCACAGGAAGGAGACAAATTATTGGCTACAGTGACAACTAGTAATTCTATCTCCCGTCACCTTCTCAGGTTGGGATATGATGCCATAGATACCTCAGCCCAACTATCAGCCACTGGTATCACCTTGCGTCGCCATACCTCGCCTCGCATTTCAAGTTTTGCACCCGACATACAACATAAAGTAGCTAATGCTCCTTTTAACAGGTCCAAGCTGTTCGAGCCAGGTACTCAAACTTTACTAGATGACCTACAGGCATCAGGCAGACCCTTCTGTACGGTCCATGGCATGTACCATACTCTGCCTACAACCTACCATACTCAATACTCTTCTTATTCCGAAAGAGGTGGATGATACAGAGGTAATACTAAGGGCGGCTTCAGGGGTCATGCTCAATCCTCCAGAGGCAACCCTCTGCCAATAGGAATGCCTGCTCCTGCCCTTGAGAGGGTCTGGGCAGCCCGCCACCCAGTGACCCACTAGGCCCCCCCGTCTCCTCAACCGGGCGTCGGAAGCTGTGGGGAGGTCGTTTTGCCCTCCATCTGGAGGCCTGGCAAATGGGTACTTCAGATTACACAGAAGAATCGTACTCTGGAGTGCCTCTCCACCCCACGCCCTTGCCCTCCATGGAAAATTCATTATCTTCCAGATCATATACCCATCTTACAGGAGGAATTGAAGGCCCTTTTGACCAAAAAGGCCATTTTACCAGTATTCCTTCTACAACTTCAAACGGGATTTTACTCCCACTTCTTTTTGGTGCTCAAACAAACGGGTGACCTCAGACCGATACTGGATCTCAGACAACTGAATCTTTACATTCAGTACAAACATTTTCACATAATAATCCTACCTGCTGTCATGCTGATCCTGAAACAGGGCAATTCGCTTTGTGCCCTAGACATGAAGGATGCCTACTTACATATCCCCATCCACCCTGCCCACCAGACATTTCTGCACTGCCACCTACTGAGTCAAAATTACTGGTTTAGAACACTCCCTTTCGGCCTCTCATTGGCCACCAGAGTGTTCACCAAGTGCCTAGCGGTGGTGGCAGCAGCCTCACAAAGAAAAGGGCACTTCATCTTTCCATATCTAGACGATTGGCTAATCAAGGTAGACTCCAGAGTAGCTCTGTTGGTTCTGTAGATGCTACCCTGAAGATGTTCGCAGATCTGGGGATCACAGTCAGTTGGCCAAAGTCCAGCCCAAATCCAACACAGTCCATCCAGTACATTGGAGCTGTCCTAGATACAGTCACAGCCAGAGCCTACCTTCCGCCTGCCCAGCAGGACACACTTATATCTCTGGCGTCACACATACAGACTCAGAAAATAGTCACAGCCAGACAAAATCTGCGCCTTCTGGGTCACATGTCCGCTGCCATCCCTATGGTGGCATTCACCCATCTCCACATGAGACCTGTCCAGTGGACCCTCCAGAATCAGTGGTCCCAAAAAACGGAACAGTTCGAAGACAAAATTAGGGTCACTCCCTCTCTAAAGTCAACCCTGACATGGTGGACAATCAGAATCAATCTTGGTCAAGGATTGTCTTTCTGGTCCCCCCTCCCATGCAGATGTTAACCACTGATGCTTCCCTGCAGTGATGGGGCACGCAATTTGGTCCTTATCAGACACAGGCTGGTGGCCCACTTTTCCCCATCATTCTCATATCAGTCTCCTAGAGGTGAAAGCGGTCCATCTAGCCCTTCAGGCATTCCAGCCCTTCCTCACGCCAGGATCATTACTGATCCAGTCAGACAACACTGCAGTAGTATTCTACCTCAACAAGCAAGGGGGTACCAAATCCCACAGCCTATGCACAGAAACTCATGCAGTTTGGCAAGAAGCCATCTGGCAGCAATTGATACTAACAGCTGTCCACTTAACGGGACATTGGAACCAGTTAGCTGACCGGCTGAGTCACCAGTCCTCCACTCACAAATGGACACTTCACAAGAAAGTACTCCAAGAAATCCTCAACCTATGGGGCACTCCTCTGTTGGATCTGTTTGCCTCCCCAGTAAATTACTGTCTTCCCAAGTATTTTTCCATTATCCCAAACAAAAATGGACACTCTATAGGTGCTCTGTCCCAGCCATGGACAGGACTCTTCTTATATGCACCCCCCCCCCAGCAATGGACTCTACTGAAATACAACTAGAACCAGCCACAAGATCCTCATAACCCCAATGTGGCCTCGCCAGACGTGGTTTCCCCTACTCCTACAGCTGTCAGTACGGGACCCCGTTCCGTTGCCAGTCAGACCATACCTTTTGACTCCGTGTCAAGGGTCTCTCCTACATCCCAGCCTGAAGACTTTACACCTTCACACTTGGCTCCTGAGGATGCTTTCATAACTAGATTACAAGTGTCCTCTCCTGTTGCCAGTATTCTCTTGCCCTCCCGTAAGCCAGCAACAAGAGCAACATACAGTTCCAAATGGAAACGGTTCTCCATATGGTCTGCCTCTCGATCTTTGGACCCTTACTCTTGTCCACTGACAAAGGTTCTGGACTACCTGGCCTCACTATCAGAGTCTGGTTTGTTACTGTTCCATCAAAGTCCACTTGGCCGCCATCTCAGTTTTCCATGAACCTCTAGATGGCAGGTTACTGTACCATCATCTAGCTAAGATGTTTTTGAAAGGAATGTTGCATATTAAACCACTTTTAGAAGATCCATTCCTCCTTGGGATCTCAATTTTATGATGGAAAAATTGACCCTTGAACCTTTTGAGACAGTGGCCACTTATGAACTTCGTTTTCTTTCATGGAAAACCCTATTTCTAGTGGCTGTCACTTCCACTTGACGTATTTCCGAGCTTCATGCCCTCATGTGTAGGGAACTTTACTTGATTTTCCACAAAGACAGGGTGATCCTTCGTACAAACCCTTCCTTCCTAAAGTAGTCTCCAAACATACTTTAAATCAGTCTTTGGAGCTTCCAGTCTACTATCCTGACTACTCCAGTCAGGGCATCTCTTTTGCCCCGAGCCGCGATGGCCTCCTGGTTGCTAAATGTACTCTCTTCAACCTGGTTGGCAAAATGTATTACATTTTGTTACAAAAAATACAACAAGCCTTTACTTGGACCTGTCCAAACCCATTCCACTAGAGCTATGGCCACTACTGCGGCTTGCTTTAAAGGAGCCTCCATTTCAGATATTTGCAGTGTGGCTACCTGGTCCACGATCCATACATTCACAAGGCATTACAACCTTTATATTGCCTCACAACGTAGGGCAGCTTTCTGCCATGCAGTCCTACACTTCTATCATAACTATCCTCCCACATGGATATTACTGCTTGGGATTCATCCCAAAAGTATTATCTACTGCAAGAGACCACTCCTTGGAAGATAGTGCAGTTATGTAAAAACTTACCGTAACAGTAGATCTTCGAGGAATGTCTCTTGCAGTAGGTCTGTTCCCACCCTCCGTCCCCCTCCTTCTCTAAGAGAGCAAATTCTGGTCCAGTGACTATGGGTTGGGACTCCTTTGGTACCTCGACTTCCCCTAGGTCCTCGCTTCGCGAGCTGAATCCGGCGAGGGAACTGAGGATACCAGGGACCACCCACACTTTTATATAGGATATTTTTATCAGGAAGCTGATGTCGTGTGGGTGGTTCCTGGTGAAAAGCTGCTAGAAGAGCTGCTATGTGCCACAGCGACCTCTGCTGGTAACCCAAAAGTATTACCTACTGCAGGAGGCACTCCTTAAAGATCTACTGTTACAGTAAGCTTTTATGTAACTGTACTTTCTAGGAGTGGTATACGTTGTTCATCCACACATACCCACCCAAACTCCCTGGCTTCGACACACAACCCTTTGCTTCCAGCGGGCAAAGATCTGGCATCATGGGGCGGAGCCAAGAGATATACCACCCGGTGGGTGGGAGGAAGCAGCTTTTAGACCTTCCGGCAATATTCTTAAAGGGAAAGGACATGCCAACAAGTGTGGATAAACAACGTATACCACTCCTAGAACTGCTGTTACAGGTGAGTAACCTGTTTTTCGTTCTGTGAGGTTTACAGTGATTCTTTTTTTTGTCTGTCAGTTCCAGTGTCACTGAGACCCATACATATTTCCTGTTTAAGAGGTTATTCTTCTAATGCGTGGAATTCTGACTGGGTATGACTTAGTTCTACAAGCTTAATATTTTTCAGGCACAAGTGTAGTTGTGTCATTGTTGTGTTTCAGGCTTCTCGTATGCTGTTGACTTACTGTGCTGTTTGCAGAATTTAAAGCCGTCACTTCTCTTCATGATGTGAACACACACCTGAAATGATCTCATGAGTTTGAATGAAAACATTTTGCAAAGCACTATGATCGATGGCTTTGAGTGATATTTGAGGGTAATCTCTATTTTGAGGCTTGCCCTATTTCTCCCTGGAAACAGTTTATCATTAATGTTTAACAGAGAGAGTGTCACTCCCATGGCCAGTTTCATACTCCATTTCTGTATCCCCACTCCATTTATTATCTTGTGACAGGCCTCTTGCAATGTTTCGTCTATATTCAGGCTTAATCATGCCTGGTCCTTGCTTTTAATTCTTAGATACATAACTTGACATGAACTTCTTGAAAGAAAGTCCCTGTTTCTTGTGGGCATTTATTTCTCTCTGCTCCACTTCCAGTGTCTGCCCCACATATATAGTGTGATGTTCAAGCTGCTCAACCGAGAGGACGTCACCCAAGCTGTGGATACTGAAATGGAGTCTGTGGAGGGGTTGTGGGATGACAGATGGACCAGACACAGAACTTCAGGTTCAACACACAATCTCTGTGTGATGTTTATTTAAAACACAGGATAACCTTACGCAATGGCATATTCCTTCTTCAGTACATCAGTTTGCAGCAACATACTATGCATGTCCTTCCTCTGCACTTAGCACCTACTGAGCTATCTCTTTAGTGGAAATTATTTCATCCCTATGTTGGTGTCGTGATGTTTCCCACCATACCGTCTTAGTAACCTGAAGCTGATTTTTAAGCTGTTATTTTGTAAATCTGGAAAATTGTATTCTGATAATTTTTATTATGTTTCATCATGTGTTTTATCTTTGATGTTTTGTTAGGCACCAAGAGCCTCAGGGAATGGGTGCCCTATAAATAAAAGTTGCCTTGCCTCGTGTGTTTGGGTGATGGGGAGCGCCAAAAAAGAAAACCCCCAAAACAAGCTAAAGACAAAGAACCTCCTCTGTGCAGAAGCACTGAAGCAGGGGTTACCCTAAAGGGCATTGGTAGTAAAGCCAAGTTTCAAAGAAGCAGAGTTTCAAACAACATGAAGTCTTGCTGTATTCTGATATATGCAGTTAGGTCCTGCCATTCAACTGCCCCAGAGAACAAAGAGTTAAACTTTCCATGGCCAGCATGGAATGTTCACCACGAGCTCAGTTGAAGCCCCTGTCTGCTGTTGTTTAAACTGCAACCGTCAGATTCTTTACTCCACCTCACTGAACAGTCGCTCCAGAGATTTCTCCTTTGCTCAGTTCAAAAATGTCGGTTGAAGTGTCATTTTTTTGGTCGGTTTCTACCGAATTGCTGTTACCGCTCAGTCGGTTCAAGTCTCTGTCTGTGGTACTGTGAGTACTAGATAGGTTTTCTGTTTAGTTTCTGTGTGGAACTTGTAAGTTGTGGATCGGTTCAGCTGAATCGATCAGTTTGAGGTAAAAAAGTTTGTGCTTGATTTAGAGTGTGGTAACCGGTCTGTATCAGTTCTGAAAAAAACAGATTTTATTATGTTTTTTTCCAAGACCCGTGATACGGTCAGGAACCGATAGGGGAGTCTTGCCTGGCGGATTGCCAAAAAAAAGGGTAACTTTTGGATAGGATTGGCCATTTCTGAGAAACCAAAAAAAAAAAAAACGGGCCCACTGGGTTTCAACACTGCAGTGTGTGTGGGGAAGTCTTTGCCAAGGCTGATCCCCACACTACCTGTGTTTATTGTCTGGGATTTGACCACCTCGATTCAGACTGCCAAATTTGTAAGAATTTTCCCAGATCTACCATGGAAAAGAGATTAGGTAGACTGAGGGAAAGGGAGGCCGAGAAGTCCGCTAACCCGGATGGCCGGCCCGGTTGGGTTCCGACCGAACCAGAAGGAGTGCCCTCTGACCAGGGCGATGCTTCTTCGGACAAAAGGAGAGCCGATTCTGAGGAGTCTGTTCTGATGAAAAGGAAGAAAAGATAAATCGTCGGTTGGATCCAGAAATTCATACTCTCCGACTATGCGATAGGAATAGCCAAGGCGATAAAGATAGTGCAGTAAACACTTTGGTTCCGACGAACTGGCACCATCTGGCAGGGGTTCGGTTCGGTCGGTTCCCCCGGTTCCGGATTACACTTTGGGAGAATTTTATGAACCAGAGGAGGAGGAAGGAGAGTATGAGGATGATTATGGTGATTATGAAAGTCTGGATGTGCCTATTGACCCGGACATCTCCCCAGACAGACCTTCAGGTGTTTCTCCTCCTAGGCTTCCTGAGTCCCCTTCTCACTATATGTTTTACAAAAAAGTGGCTGAGACCCTCCAGCTTCCTGTGGAGGACACGGTAGAGGATCAGGAGGAGCCAGATTTTGTTGAGATGATGGACATCCCAGAGTCCAGAAGACTGTCTATTCCCCTCCACAAATCCTTTGGGAAACAGACACATGAAATTCTTAAATCTTCTAATTCTATACCTCCTGTGGACAGACGAATGGACAAGAGGTACACTCTCTCAGGCTCAGATACAGAGTTCCTTTTCCAGCAATGCAGCCATGTTGGGGTAGTGCAGGCTGCTGCCTGTGATAAGGCATATATCCCCTTGGCATCACACCCCCCAGACAAGGACCCCAGGAAGACTGATGCCATGGCAAAGAAACAATACATGGCACCATCTTAGGGACTCTGGCAGGCTAACTATATGGCCTATACAGCTAGATACCAGAAGTCCAGGTGGGACACTGTGCTGGCTGTGGCTCAACAGGCCCCTGACCAGCTTGCCAAGGAGCTGGAGCAGGTGGCTGCAGATTGGATTGAGGCATCTAAAATACAGTTTCATGCTGCTGTGGACTCCAATGATGTTTCATCAAGAGTCATGGCTACATCTGTGGCTCTTCGGAGGATGGCTTGGCTCAGATGTACTAGCCTCTCACAGGATACCCAGGCTAAAGCCATGGATTTTCCTGTAGTTGGTAATTCTCTGTTTGGGGAGCAGACAGAGAACTACATGAAAAAGATGGATGAGTACAGGAGTGCTCAGGCCAAAGAAAGGCAAGCAACTTCTCAAAGGCAGCAGTCCAGGGGCAGGGGGGCGGCCTTTCCAAAGGTCTTTTTACCAAGCTCAGGCCTCCTCTTCCTTCTCTCAGAGGGGGTTCTTTAGAGGGAGAGGCAGACGGGGGATGAACAGGCCTGCATCCACTCCTCAGCCTAAAGCCTCTGCCAAACAGACACCCTGATGGGTCTGCCCGGGCCGATTCTCCCATACCAGTAGGGGGCAGGCTGGCTTACTTTGTCCAGGACTGGAAGTCTCTAACATCAGACAAGTGGGTCCCGGAAGTAGTAAGCCAGGGGCTGGTTCTCAGCTTCAAAAAATTTCCCAAGATGAGAACCAGATCCTTTCCACTTGCGAATCTCTGAGACCCTTGCCCTAGAGGCAGAGGTTTTTTCTCTCCTAGCTCTCAGAGCTATAGAGAGGGTTCCCACCCTACACAAGGGCAAAGGATATTACTCCAGGTACTTCCCCCCCCAAAAGACAGGAGAATGGCAGCCCATCCTGGACCTAAGATATTGGAACAAACATCTTTTAAAGCCAAAGTTCAAAATGGTGACTCTGGGAATTATCCTTCCCTCTCTAAGGCCAGGGGACTGGCTAGCCTCTGTGGACCTCAAAGATGCCTACTTTCACATTCCCATCAGGTGCTCCCACAGAAAATACCTCAGGTTCTAGTTGCCCTCAGGCCACTATCAATTCAGAGCAATGCCCTTTGGCCTAACATCAGCCCCAAGGGTTTTCACAAAGTGCCTGGCAGTAGCGGTTGCTTTCCTAAGGAGAAAAAATATCTCCATCTTCCCATACTTGGACGACTGGCTCATAGTAGGTCAGTCTCCAGACCAAGTCAAGTCACATTTGCAAGTGACCCAGCAGGTGCTCACTATCTTAGGATTCCTTCTAAACCTTCCAAAGTCAGTTCTCGAACCAGTACAGCTCCTCACCTTCATAGGTGCAGAGCTGGATACAGTAAAGGCAAGAGCCTTCCTTCCCCTGGAAAGGACAAGGACCCTCATGGAACTGGCTTCTTCATTCACCCTCCAGGTGTCTCGACCAGCAAGGCATTTCCTTCAGCTTCTGGGCCACATGGCAGCTTCCACAGCAGTGGTCCAAGGAGCAAGATTCCAAATGAGGAACATTCAGTTCCACTTAAGAGCCTTCTGGTCCCAAAGAAAGGATTCCCTTACCAAACTAGTCCCAGTGACTCAAACCCTGATCGAGGCCTTGCAATGGTGGCAGGTTTAGGACAATTTGAGACAAGGGGTTCCTTTTGTCACTCAGTCTCATTCAGTGATACTCACCACAGATGCTTCCTTGCTGGGCTGGGGGGCCCATTTGGGGGATCTTGCCACCCAAAGACTGTGGTCACCTCAGGAATCTTTGCTTCACATCAGTCTCTTGGAACTCAGAGCAGTGTTTCTGGCACTGCAAGCTTTTTCCAAATTTGTACAGAACAAGGTGGTCCAGGTCAGAACAGACAACACCACCACCATGTGGTACATCAGCAAGCAGGGAGGCAGTCAGTCTACGGCCTTGTGCACAGAAGCAATGAAGTTGTGGTCCCTGGCCTGTTCCCTGCAAACCTCTCTGATAGCAGTTCACCTCCCAGGGAAGGACAATGTCCTAGCAGATGCTCTGAGCAGAATATCCCAGGGCCATCACGAATGGACCCTAGATACTCTAGTTTTGAAAGTGATTTTCTCGAGATGGGGCACTCCAGAGATAGAACTTTTTGCAGCCCCAGACAGTCACCAACTTCATCTCTTTTGTTGCAAACCCCCAGTCTTGGGCTCAGTCCCCCTGGATGCTCTGATTCTGAACTCGGAAGGGAAATTTCTGTATGCTTTTCCCCCCTTTCCTCTCCTGTTCAAAGTGTTAGTCAAGATAAGGTCACAACCATGCAAAGTGATTCTGATTGCTCTAGACTGGGCCAGACAGCCCTGGTATCCCCTGTTGCTGTCCCTAGCAGTCCACCTTCCCCTGTCTCTTCCCAGGAATTACAACCTGTTGACATCCTCTCAGGGGAGGATTTGGTACTTGATCTTTGGTCTCTCAATCTCAAGGCATGGCTCTTGAAGAGTTAGAGTTTGCAGATCTGCATCTTTCCCAAGGGGTTCTGGATATCCTTAAGGCTTCTCAAAAGCCTTCCACCAGAAAGACTTGCAACTCCAAATGGAAAAGATTCAGCATTTGGTGTTCTAAGAAGAATAGTTCTCCAGACTCTGCTGAATTGCCTACGGTTCTGGACTATATGGTCCATCTTAATGGCCTAGGCCTCAGACCAGCTACCCTTAAAGTACACTTGGCAGCTGTTTCTGCTTTCTTGTCAGTAGGCAAGCCTTCCTCTCTATCATCCCATCCTGAGTTTTGCAAGTTTTTCAAGGGATTGCTTCACACCAGTCCCCCCTTTAGGGATCCTGCTCCTGCTTGGGACCTTAATGTTTGCATTGCTCAGCTTATGCAACCCCCCTTTGAGCCTTTGTCCTCTGCAGAGCTTAAGTACTTGACTTGGAAAACTGTGTTTTTGGTAACCATTACTTCTGCCAGACGTATCAGTGAATTGCAAGCCCTGTCAGTGGAATCTGATTTCATCTCTTTCCATAGAGATAAAGTGGTCCTAAGAACTAACAAAGTTTTTACCTAAAGTGGTTTCAGATTTCCTCCTCAACCAGTCTGTATCTCTCCCTGTTTTCTTCACTGACCATTCCTCCTCTGGAGAGAAGAGGCTAGACAGCATGGATGTTAAAAGAGCCCTTAGCTACTACATAGAACGTACCAAGGGTCACAGGTTTGACTCCCTCCAGTTGTTTCTCACGTATGGAGAAGTTGGTAAGGACAAACCTGCCACTAAGATCTATTGCCAGGTGGATTGTTTCTTGTATACAATTCTGCTATGAAAAACGGGGTAGAACTCCACCCTCAGGCCTGAGGGCTCATTCCACTAGAGGTACAGCTGCTGCCAGGGATATTCCTCTCTTAGAAATTTATCAAGCAGCCACCTGGAAAACCGTCCATACTTCCACCGAGCATTACTCTCTGGATATCCAGGCTAGGAGTGATGCTCGGTTCGGCACAGCAGTAGTTCAGAGCCTGTTTTCAAAGTAGGTTCTGTCCCTCCTCCATGGAGGTACTGCTTGGTAGTCTGCATATGTCAATACAGCAAGACTTCATGTTGTTTGAAGAAAAAATTACTCACCTTAGTAATGTTGTTTCTTCTAATGGAGTCTTGCTGTATTCTGACCTCCCCCCGCCTCCCCTCTCAGAACCTAGATTTTGGGATGTGGGTGGGCAGGAGCATTGTTGGCACCCTAGGGGTGTCCTTTTTTCACCCTCTTTTAGTTTGGGTGAGTGGTTGTGTTTTGTTTTTGGGTTTCCTGACTTGAGTCTTCCTTTTGAAACCAAAAACCCTTTTATATAGATATAGTTGCCAGTTGGCTAGTGTGAGTTTACAGTTTCACACAGAACTTTTAGTGAGTATTGCTCGTAAAGATCTGACAGTTGCAGTTTAAACAGCAGCAGACAGGGGCTTCAACCGAGCTCGTGGTGAACATTCCATGCTGGCCATGGAAAGTTTAACTCTTTGTTCTCCGGGGCAGTTGAAAGGCAGGACCTAACTGCATATGTCAGATTACAGCAAGACTCCATTAGAAGAAACAACATTACTAAGGTGAGTAATTTTTTCATCATGGGATATATATGCAGATCACCATGAAAGTTTAGGCTGGTTCAGCTTAAAGCAGGAATGCATGGTGCCAAAGGACCTCTCAAACAATCTTCAATTTAAATAACACAACGGGGGTTTTCTGATATCCCTACCCCGGTAACTTAATTTTTATAATACAGTCCCATAGTAACTTTTTACCTTTATAAAATCACCTAATGCCGTGCTGTTTTCAACATTTAACAGGTTTCATACCCATAAGGCATATATAGCAAGGTATTTTGCGACATAGTGCTATTGTATACTAAATCCAACAATGAGGAACACACAGCCTGTTTTACATCAGCCCTGAGGTCACCACAATAACCTCCCTGTACGAGGGCCAGAGAGGGAAAAGAAAAATTAAAGAGGACACTATAGCATATTCAAGAAAGGGGAAGGGTGCCCGTAGGTGGCCAACCTTATGGACTAGAAATTGTAAAGGATAGTTTAGACTAAGAAATAGAAAAACTGTTGCAAAAGATCTAAGAAAAGGTAAATCCTCAAGAGTGGCAGGATCTCCATGTCAGAGTCTTTTACTTTGGAGTTTTGAGTGATGTTTCTACCTCCTTGAAGTATGATGGAACCTTTTTCATGATTTTAAGAAAATGCAAGGTTTTTTTTGTCTGCTATGAGGTACTACTGTGGAGGATATTTTCATGGAATAGTAAATGTGTTACTGTACAGAATCTGTGCTTCAGAATTGCAGAGGAGACTTAATCAACCCCCTTTGGGGGGGTTGCTACTGAGTCTGCACCAGTATTAGCTGGAAAGAAAAAAAGCAGTTGTCTGGCTTCTCATTTAATGCTCCATGGCTAGTAGTAAAACTTTTCTTCATGTAACATGAAGCACAAACTGAATTGGGCAGGCTCATTTTCAGTGAGATGATGATTCATACACATCAGGTTGCTCATGTACTTTCCCTTGGAGACTGATGCTGCTTGGCTGGGTTGCCCATGCTGTTTCTCTTGGAGACTGATGCTTTCACACCACAGTAATCCCTCACTACACTTACTGCTGCAATCAACCTGCAGGTCTGAGCTGCCCTTATGCAAATTAGAGAATGATGGAATGAAATTCAGCTTCTGCTGTATGGTCATGCTCCACTCTGCCCTGTAACGTCAGATTTATTTCTCTGCCTGAGAAAGACATCACCCCGAAGAGCTGTCTTCATCTGACTTCCAGTTTAGCATCTTTTTCTGCCATTTTTTCTTTGTTTTTTCCTAGTTGTTTTATTTTCGTTTTGGATTTCTATTTGATAGGTTCAGTTTTATGGTTTAGTGCTTTTCTCCGGTTCTCGAGAGTTCCCAGGAACTGGAGAAAATTCCCTGTTTCTTTGTGGTTTTCTCTTTTTAAGCCGTGCTAAGTGCCGATATCATACTTAAAAATAATTAAAGTAACTCTTCCTAGCCGATTTGAGGCTATTTCCTCCAGTTCCTTGGTCTTCAAGAACTGAGATGCTATTGGTGATTTATACTTCATTTTGTATTTAAACCTCTTGAATACATTTTTCGTTATTGTTTTATATATTTATCAAGTCTAGGATTACAAATACCTTTGAGCCATGGCTCTTTTAAAAAGGTTCCACGTCAGAAGACGTTATTGGTTCAAACATATCTAGGAACCAAACCACAAACTCTTGCTTTTCTACATTCGAGAACCAAACTTTTGTGGGTTTGTCGTGATTGGCATGTCTGGCAAGCCCAAAAAGAAAATGGGACCTAAAGGCTTCAAAAACTGTATAAAGTGCTTCAATCTCTCGGCTAAGGTGGACTGCCACGAGTTGTGTTTAAGGTGCCTGGGTCAAGACCACCGTTTTTCTGATTGAGCTTTGTATTAAATTTTGCCCTAAAGCCCTTAAGAAAAGAACTAAAAAATTGGAAGACACAGTGGCTTCTTAGTCCGCCTCTACATCACCAAAGCACACTGAGGATTCATCCTTTCGTAGTAAGCAGAATGATAAGTCTGCTAAAGATGCCTCAGAGTCCATGGTGTCTGAACTGGTGAACCCCGAGTCAAGTAAACATAAAACCCTCAGAGCAGGTACCGGAGATGGTGCCTGCTAAGAAAAAAAAAAAAAAAAACCTGTCACTGCCCCTCCTCCTGAAGAAGGAAAAGAGCCGTCAGTGGGCAGAAGTAAAATGCCCTCTCTGGAGGACATGGCTAAGGCATGGCAGTTTCTCCAGGCCATGGGGTCACTCATGGGCATGCTGATTCCCCCTCTGGTTCCGGTTTCTACCCCACTTCCAGAGGATCAGGGGACGAATTTTATTATGATGAAGAAGAGGAAGAGGGGGGAGCCTATAGAGCCTGATGGTTCTCCTGAATAAGAGTTTGGCTTTCTTCCCTGGGGCCAGGATGATTTTTTCTCACACCACTCTTTCGTGAGGCAGGTGGTAAACACCCTCATTCTTCCAACCCAGGAGACTGGAGGATGGAGTAGACTTTTTTGGACATGATGGGGTTAACCCCGACCAAGAGGTTGCTCCTTCCGGTGCATAACCCCCTATAGACTTTTACAGAGTCCCACTTCCACCCCTGATATTGACAAAAAAAACAGAAGTACAAGCTCAATAAACGGGATGCTGAGTACCTCTATTTCCATCCTGACCATGAAGGGGTAGCACAGGCTGCAGCCTGTGATGAGGTAAAGGTCCACCTCTCTACCCAGCCCCCAGACAAGGACACCAGGAAGCTGGATAGTGTGGGGGGGGGAAAAGTGTGTACCTCTGCATCCCTGCTGCCAAGGTAGGTGACCTACATGGTTTATACTGCCCAATATCAGAAGGCTCTATGGAGCTCCATCCTGGCCATGAGTGAAAAATCTTCTGGTGATTTGGCACAGGACTTCGCAGACACTGTCAGCCTTGGATGCTACTAAGTACCAGTATCGTATGGCAGTGGATACCAGTGACACTGCCTTCAGAGTCATGGCCTATGCAATATCCCTGAAAATGTTTATGTGGCTGAAGACTACAACACCTTTCCCAGGATACTTGGTCAAAGACCATTGATTTTCCCTGTGAAGAAAATGTCCTATTTCGTAACAAGACAGAGGCATACATGAAAAAGGTGGAGGAGGACAAAACCACCTACAAAAGCAACACTGAGAAGGAAAAAGCCTCCACTTTCAGTAGGGCTTATGGAAGGGGAGGTAGAGGTAGGGGTTATTTTTATTTTTCTGTGGTTTCCTGCCCTATGACTTCTCCCAGCTGAGGGTTTTTTGCAGCGATAGAAGGGACTTCAAGCATGCTGACCCAACCCCAGCACTCAAGGACCATCCAAGCAGAACCCCTGACAAGTCAGTCCAGGTCACCCATCCATTGCCAGTGGGGGGGGGGGAAGGCTGGCTCACTTTTCTTCTGAAATGGAAGAACATCACCACAGATGCAAGTGGGTCCTGGAAGTAGTGAACCAGGGGCTGACCCTGTAGTTCAGAAGGTTCCCCAGAATGCAGGTTAATGGAAACTTTACACCTCTCCAACAAAAAAGATCCCACTAGAGTTAGAGGTCAAAAAGTTGTTGCAGGCAAAGGCAGCAGGAAAAGTCCTCCATCACGATGGATAAAAGGGCCTTTACTCAAGATACTTCCTCACCCACAAGAAAAATGGAGTGGCAACCCATTTTTGACCTGAGATATCTGAACAAACGCCTCCTTGTTCTACATTTAGTTGTTTAAAATTATGTACTCCATGTCCTTGCTCGTTGGCTATATATTATTCTGTTGTATTTCTATGTACTATGTTGGCATATATTATTCTGTTGTACTACTATGTATTTTTGCATTGTGTTGTCCCGGGTCGACCCTGAAAAAGGGACTGCAGTTTGTCTCAGTAGTCCTACCCAGTTACCAAAATTCAAATAAATGCGTAAACCTGCTGGAGCTCAGGGAAGTTTTCCTGGCTCTACAGTCTTTCGCTTTCCATGTCAAAGGGCAGTCAGTCCCAGTAAGGACAGACAACATCACTACTGTGTACTACATCAACAAACAATGGGGCACAAGATCCTCTAAGCTATGTACAGAAGCAGTGAAGATCTGTTAGAGATATGATAGTCGGCTCCTCGGTTCTCTCTGACCACTCCCCCCGTACATAAAAGTGGATGTGGCCTCCCTGAAGAAAAACTCCTTTTGGCGCCTAAACTTAATGCACTTACAAGACCCAGAACTTAAGTCAATTAAGATACTTATACCGAGAATCTTGGCAGAGAATAACTTGGGAGATGTCTCACCAGGCATAAAATGGGATACTCTCAAAACTGTATTACGAGGGGAGATCATTCGATACTCCGATTATAAGAAAAAAACTAGGGGAAAAAATTACAAAAGGAGTTACATGGGGACCTACAAGATTTACAGCAGAGACAAAATCAGGGAGATCGTACACTTAGAGACAGATAAGTAAGGTTAAACAACAACTACAGAAATTGTTGGGCCAGCAGGTGGAGCAACAGTTGCTGTATCTGAGGCTCCGCTACCAGGAGGGAGAGCCTCAGGGAGCCAGGAATCTGGCTAGGCGTTTGAGAGCCCAAACGATGGTCACTAAATTGAGAGACCCTGAGTCTGGACGTATTCTGTTGCATCCTAGAGAAATAAGGCTGGCGATGGCCATATACTATCGGACTCTGTATGCTGAGGATACACACCCCAGCCCCCAACTGAACAATTACCTACAGTATTCCCCTGTATCCCGAATCTCCCAAGCACAAGCAACAGAGTTGCTACACCCTATTGCAGCTACGGAAATTTGGGAGAGACTTAAATATCAGAAAGCCCCAGGCCCAGACGGATACCCCATGGAATTTTATAGAATGTTTTGTAAATTATTGATGCCACCCCTTTTACAGTCTTTTCTAGATATTCAGAATGAACAACCCCCCCTCCTTCATGGAAATATACTGAAATAGTAGCTATCCCTAAACCCAGAAAATATCCCTTACTGGTGGCCTCTTATAGGCCTATTTCAAAGCTTAATTGTGACTACAAATTATTCATGTTTATCTTAGCACATAGGATGGCTATTCTGCTCCCTATTTTAATGGATGGGGATCAAGTAGACTTCATCATGAAGAGACAAGCACATGATGCAGTCAGACGGGTATTATTGCTTACGGAATATGCCTCACAGAGACCGATCCACCATGTCCTTCTTAGCCTAGACGCCAAGAAGGCGTTTGACAGGGTTTCCTGGCCCTATTTGTGGGCCACCTTAGAAAGATTTGCATTTCCGGATCGATTCATAAATCAAGTTAGAGCCATGTATCAGAGCCACGGCTTATCTTAAGCTAGATGGTATGCTTTCCTCCCCTTTTTTTTTTTTTAGACAGAGACACAAGTGCTCACTGACCCCATTATTATTTGCTCTTTATTTGGAACCACTGGCTGCTAATATTAGGGTGCAGGCTAGCATAGAAGGAATCCCGGTGGGAGGGAGGTTGCATAAGCTGACACTGTTTGCTGACGACATCCTGCTGACCCTCACCTCTCCGGAGACTTCGATCCCAGCAGTGTGGGAACAATTAGATAAGTTTGATAAGCTAGCAGGATACAAGATTAATGATACCAAGGCGGAAGTATTGGCATATTCCTTTCAACCCACCGGGACCCTTAAAACAGATTTCCCGTTCTGGTGGAACAGGGTGGAGATGCGGTGTTTGGACATTAAAATAACACATAAGATGATTCATCTGGAATTGATGAACTCTGAGCCTATTACCCAACAGATTACTTCAGATGTGTCCCGTTGGACTTCCCTACCCATGGGAATTATACATAGAATAGAAACTTTACAACAAAATGTATTACCTCGTTTTTATACAAACCCTCCCCATATTGTCATCAAACACATACTTTCAAGCGTGGGATAAATTATTCTCTAGATTTATTTGGGGAGGTAAACTCCCTAGGATAAAATACTCCACTCTGCAGTTGTCTAGAGCTCAGGGAGGCCTTAATCTACCAAATATGAAAAGATATGCCCAGGCGGCTCAAATCCGTATATCATTACTTCATTCTGCTACTCAGTATAAAACTCACTGGAAGGAAATTGAGGTCGGGTTGAATGGGTTAGAAAATTTTTCTTCCTTGATTTTAGAAGCAGTGAAGATCTGGGATCTGGCTTACTCACTGGAGGTGCAGCTTTCAGCAGTTCACTTGCCAGGAATGGACAATAAAACAGGAACTCCTGAGTTTTCACTGTGTATGTAATAGATGAACAAATAATCCTGGCTTGTCTTTATGTAGTGCTTTTAAGTATTATCTATTTATTGTTGTATGTAAGTTGATGTTGGTGTTGCGTACGATTGAAACTTATTATTTTATTAACATCAAACAGGTGCATCTTGTAAAGTCCTAAAGGCGATTGAACTTGTGCTGCTAATGTCCTGTATAAATAAACAATCTTCCTGGACATAAGTCTCCACCACTCATTCACACTATTGGGATCTGCGCCGGAGGCACTAGGACCCATCGGGAGCAAACTTTTTGTTGGAGGGTCGGTGCCAGAGATGGAGCCGCGAGGAACGGCACCACGAGCCTCAGCTCGCACAGTAATGACTATCTTGCGCCGACCCTCCAACCGCCTCAGTTCCTTTTTCCCACTGAGTGCGCTTTCAGTGATTTGAATACGCTGGCTCTTCGAGTCAAACTTCAAACTAGCATAGTTTTCAGTTTTTGTTATTTTGTAGTATTATGTCGATAAAGTATCGCTTAGTTTATTCTTATTTAACAATAAAAAGTCTCAGCCTACTTTGTGGAGTCGATCATGAGCAGGTCAGGTGATGGTAGGGAGACTTGTATGAAAACTGTTCAGTCAGTCGGGCTGGGTCCGGTCTGCCACCTTCTCGGAAGGGGTCTGACAACAGTCAGTCCAGTGCCTGGGGATGGGCGGTCCCCTGGAAGCATAAAATAAACGGTCGCATTCTCAGCACCGTTCGGCCTCTAGCTCTTCTTCGGGCCACAGGTCTAAAAAGAGAATGCATCACTCGAGGTCGCCCTCTGATATGTCTGCGCGTAGACATTCGGTTATCGGGGCTAGTTGCCGGCCTCCTCCTTCGGAGTCGCCAGCCTCTGCTTCTGGTAGCCAACGGCTTCGACATCGGAGCCCTACCCCACCCGCAGGTGGGTCTTCAGATGAGCAGTTTCATCAGTGGGCTGCTCTTATGGAGCAATGGGCTCGGAGGTTGGTTCAGCTACCTGGCTCGGTCACTCGTGGGCCTTCAGGCTTATTGGGCGACCAGATAGGGCGGTTGGACTTTCCTAGTCGCGTGGCACCTTCTTCGGTGCTGTCAACTCCAGCGTTAGGTGTTCTCCCCTCACATGTCTTGGCATGGGGCCACACGATGCCCTCATCTCCTGCTCTTCTTTCTTCAAAACCTGTTTTGAGCCTGGGGGTGTTTTTGGTGCCCTCGGCATCGATGGTGTGCTCGGCGCCGTCCTCGGCCAGTGCGGCTTCTCGGTGCCGTTTTCAGCGCCGCGTGGTCCCTCGGCATAGTTTTCAGTGCCGCGTGGTTCCTCGGCGTCGTTCTCGGTGCCATGTGCCTTCTCGGCGCCGGGGGCTGTCGGGGCTACATCTACTTTTCAGGACTCCTCCTTTTACTCGTTTCCTTCTTCCCTCTCTTCTGATTTTCATTCTTTTCCTGTCCATACAGTCCCTCCTGGACTGTCAGGAGATGACATTGAGCCTGACCCAGACCTTCGGTTGGGTGATGAAGTGGACGAAGCAGGATCTATTCCTGCTATAGAGCCTGTGGTCGAGGACCTGTCATTTAAGTCTCTGCTGAAAAATCTGAGTTCCACTCTTTCTCTCCAGACTACAGACATCGATCCTGGGAAATTGTTAAGACTCCAATACCTTCATGCCCCGGAGATCCCTACGGATTTGACTCCTCCGGTTCAGCCTTCCTTCGAGACGCTGTCTCAAATAGTATGGAATAATCCTGCTCTCACCCCTTCAGTGGCTAAATCCATAGATAGGAAATATTCAGCCCCCAAGGATCATCCCATTTTGGCATCTCAGGCCTTTGCGGATCCTATTGTAGTCCTGGCAGAGAATAAGGTCGTTCTTCCTCAAACTACTACAGCTCGACCTATTAACAAAGAATCTCGTAAGATAGACACCTTAGGTAAGAGAGTCTTTGCTGCTTCTACCATAAGTATGCGTATTGCCAGTTACCAGGGCTGTTTCTCCCAGTATGAGTATATCCTGTGGCCCTCTCTCAAGCAGATGGTTGAAGCTCTTCCGGACTCTGATGCAAAGCCAGAGCTTCTTCAAACCATTACAAGAGGTATCGAATCTAACAACCAGCAGGTTAAAGCAGCCATTGATGCATTCGACACTGCTTCCCGTTCAGCGGCTGCTGGTATTTGCACCCGCCGTCATTCCTGACTGCGCACTTCGGGCTTCACAGCAGGTAATGGCGTTGCCCTTTGACGGTGCATATCTTTTTGGTCCTCGGGTAGAGGAAGCTCTAGAAGCTACACAAAAGACTAGGTCAGCCATTAAGTTGGCTCGACCCCCTCCTGCCCCCTTTCGAGGGCATGTCAATAAACGTCAGTTTCATAATCGTCTGTCCTTTCGAGGCAGAGGAGGTTTCCATAAAAACCAACTGGCCCAACCTCAAAAGAAGACACAACAGAAAGCGCAAGGGCCCAAAGCGCAGCGCTCACTTATGAATGCTGGCCCAAGTCCCATCTCAGCTGCCGAGGTGGACTTTTCTCTCCGTGGGAGGTCGTCTGATGCACTTCTACAATCAGTGGAAGTCCATAACCTCAGACAAATGGGTCCTCCGGATAATTCGCGAGGTATTCACTCAGTCTTCTGAGACCCCTCGGATCGTCCTCCCAAACGGCAGCCCAGGCTGTCAACCCTTCAGTCAGACCTTCTCGCCGCCGAGATTCAGGGCCTTCTGAACAACAGGGCAGTAGAAGTGGTGCCGCTGCATCAATGGAACACGGGTTTCTACTCCCATTACTTTCTGGTTCCAAAGAGGTCCGGGGAATGCTCCCATCCTAGATCTCAAAGCTAAACAAATTTCTCCCCAGGGAGAAATTCAAAATGATTTCTCTGGAACCCTGTTACCCTTGCTTCATCAACACAACTGGCTAGCCTCCTGGACATGCAGGATGCTTACCAGCACATTCCTATTCACCGAGGCATCACAAATTCCTGAGGTTTGTGGCTCTGGGACAACATTATCAGTTCAGAGTCCTGCCCTTTGGGCTATCCTCGGCGCCGCGGGTCTTTACAAAGTGTTGCGAAGTTCTCGCAGCGCACCTCAGAAAGGTTGGGATACAGGTGTTCCCTTATCTGGACGATTGGTTTCTAGCAAGCCCTTCCAGGCAAGGGACTCTGGATGCCGTAGAAACGGCCTCTCGCCTCCTTACGTCCATGGTAGTTCTGCTGAACCTCAAGAAATCGCAACTGCAGCCCTCCCAGCGGCTCCTCTTTATAGGGACTCTTCTGGACACCTCCTGTGTGAAGGCTTTTCTTTCAGAAGACAGGAGGAAAGATATCCTTCAAATGGCCCGTCACATCGGGGAGAACAGTTCAGTTACAGCTCTCTCGATGCAATGGATGTTAGGCCTCATGGCATCCTCAGTGTTCACAGTGGTCCCCAACCACTCACCCACAGTCCTTTCTCATCAAGGTGACAGAACCTTTAAAGAGGTCACTCACCTGGTGGTCTCGAGAGCAATCTCCTGCAAGGATATCCCTTTGCTCCTCTGGACCATCAAATCTCCATTACCACGGACGCATCCCTAATGGGGTGGGGAGCTCACTGTCAGACTCTCCACACTCAAGGTGTGTGGACTCCACCCGAGTCCCAGCTTCACATAAACGTCATAGAAATGAGAGCCGTCCTTTATGCAGTCTGAGTGTTCAAGGACATTCTCTGTCACAAGAACATTCTCCTTCAAACGGACAACAAAGCAGTGATGTATTACATCAACAAGCAGGGCAGTGCTCATTCTTACCCCCTTATGCAGGGAAGCAATGAGGGTATGGGAATGGTGCTTGGAGCACAAGGCTCTAATTCAAGCGGTCTACCTGCCGGGTGTACAGAACGACTTGGCAGACCGTCTCAGCAGAACAGAGACAGATCCTCACGAGTGGTCTCTCGACTCAACCATAGTTCAGTCACTATTCGAAGAGTGGGGAACTCCAGACCTGGACCTTTTTGCATCCCCGCTCAATGCAAAACTGCCTCTCTTCTGCTCCAGAAATCCAGGGCCTGGCATTTTCTGTCAGGATGCGTTCAGGCTGCGGTGGACAAAACGCTTTCTTTACGCCTTTCCACCTCTTCCTCTAATTCAGAGGGTACTCCAGGTTCAAGTCCCAGGGGACAAGATGATTCTCATTGCTCCTTTTGGCCTCGGCAGCTGTGGTTTCCACTACTCAACAATATGTTGGCAGTTCCTCCGAGACCACTTTCCTACAGATGAACCTTTGACTCAGGGCCGGTGGTCCATCCCAACCTGAGATCACTTCACCTTCATGCTTGGCTCTGAAGAGGTAGAAGTAAACTGGTTCAATGTCTCTAATGGGGTTTCAGATGTTCTTCTTCTGGCTGCACGGAAGCCAGCCACTCGGGAAAACTTACACAGCTAAGTGGGCGTTTTCCGCTCTGGTGTGCAAAGTCCTCTTTGAATCCCTTTTCCTGTCCACCAGATAAGGTTCTGGAGTACCTCTTGGACCTCTCAAATTCAGGTCTACAGTACTCTACAGTCAAAGTTCACCTTAGTGCCATTTCAGCGTATCATGAGCCGGTTGTTTCCTTAACACTAGCTCAATTACCTGTGGTTAAGAGATTTCTTAAAGGAATTCTGCATACCAGACCTCCTACAAGACGTCCAGTTGCAGCCTGGGACATTAATCTTGTGTTAGACATGCTCACTCGGAACCTTTTGAACCTCTGGCCACCTGTGAGCTAAAATTTCTCACCTGGAAGACTGCCTTCCTGGTGGCCATTACCTCAGCTACTTGGGGTCTCTGAGATACATGCCCTGGTCACAGATCCTCCGTGACACTGTGTTCCATAAGGACAAAGTAGTCTTTCGGACCCATCCGAATTTTCTTCCTAAGGTTGTGTCAGAGTTTCATCTAAACCAACCTTTGGTCCTTCCCTCTTACTTTGAGGACTTCCAAAATGAAGGAGAACGTTCTCTTCATTCTTTAGATGTTAAGAGAGCTTTGCGTTTCTATCTAGATAGAACCAAGGATTTTCGCAAAGCCCAGCAACTGTTTGTCTCCTTCAGTGAGGCCTGGCTGGGTCAACCTGTTGCTATCAGATGTATCTCAGCATGCTTAGTGGCATGCCTTCGCCACTGCTATTCCATGGCGCAGGTTAAGTTGGAGGGTGGGGTTTACGTACTGCTCACTCACGAGGCCGGTCCAGCATCCCTAGTGGAAATTCGCACGTGCCCATTGCAGATATTTGCAACGTGGCCACCTGGGTTCAGTGCATACTTTTGTTAAACATTATGCACTATTTGTCCATGCCAGACGACA
The DNA here is from genome assembly GCA_016271365.2 of Neoceratodus forsteri. Classification (NCBI taxonomy): domain Eukaryota; kingdom Metazoa; phylum Chordata; order Ceratodontiformes; family Ceratodontidae; genus Neoceratodus; species Neoceratodus forsteri. Next base: position 310,875,644 of record JADMNL010000025.1, read on the forward strand.
TTCTTCCTTTGGAGAGCCATCCTTAATGGACTTCTGTCTAGAAAGCGTGAGCTCTTGGTCTCTCCTGCCGCCCTCTCGGGGGATTATTAGCTCGGTACTCTCCCAATAGTGTGAATGAGTGGTGGAGACTTATGTCCAGGAAGATATGAAAATTACGTACCTACCGTAATTCTTGATCTTCTTGGACGAGTCTCCACCACTCATTCACCCCACCCTCCATCCCCCGAGCTCACCTCTCTTGTTGGTCTTCACTCCCTCAAATCTTTAGGTTGTGAAGACTTCTTGTGACCCTTCTTATACGGGTCACCCGGACTATCTTATGTCCAGTTTTTAGGTTAGGCTACCCTTCTAGGTTAGTTACGCTGCACCTCCTTGGTAAAAAAGGTACTGAGGCGGTTGGAGGGTCGACCCCAAGATAGTCATTACTGCGCGAGCTGAGGCTCACGGTGCCATTCCTCGCGGCTCCATCTCTGGCGCCGAACCTCCAGCAAAAAGTTTGCTCCCGATGGGTCCTAGTGCCTCCGGTGCAGATCCCAATAGTGTGAATGAGTGGTGGAGACTCGTCCAAGAATATCAAGAATTACGGTAGGTACTTAATTTTCATTTTTACTTGCTTACTAATGTCGTGGTGGATTCCCGTAGTAGGATCAGCCAGGGATATCACAGATGGACCCTGAACAAACAGGTCTTGGCCACAGTGTTTAGGAGGTGGGGTACACCAGAGATGGATCTGTTTGCATCGTGGGAGAATCATCAGCTTCCCCTATTTCATTGCAGTCCTCCAACAGTGGGCTTGGTCCCATCGGATGCCCGAGACTAAACTGGTCAGGGAGATTCCTGTGTCCCTTCCCTCTCTTGTTGAGAGTACTCTTGAAACCAAGACGCCAATCTGTGACTGTGACCCTAATAGTCCCAGATTGGGCCAGGCAGGTCTGGTACTCCCTCCTCCTGAACTTCAAGCAGCCCAGCTGCCTCTCACAGAGGCACAACCTGCTGACCATGTCTCGGGGCAGGATTACCTTCCCAAACCTCAGGTTTGTGCACCTCAAGGCATGGTTCTTGAAGAGCTAGAGTACTCTAACTTTAACCTTTCTGAGGAAGTCTTGAAAGTCCTCAGGGTCTCCAGAAAACCAGCAACCAGGAAAGCCTATGCTTCCAAGTGGAAAAGGTTCTCTCTGTGGTGTGCCCCAAAGCAGTTCGGCCCTTTGCAAGCAGATCTGACCACAATACTAGACTATCTAGTCCACCTTCAGTCCCTGGGCCTCAGGCCTTCAGTTCTTAAGGTGCACCTGGCAGCAGTATCTGCTTATGTTTCAGCAGGTGAGGAGAAAACAGTGGCTTCACGCCCCATTTTCAAGAAGTTCTTTAAAGGGCTTCTGCACCTGCATTCCCTGGTTAGGAACCTGGTCACCCCATGGGAGTTGAACCTGTGCATAGTGAAGCTTATGGACTCCCCTTTTGAGCTCATGGCTGCTGCTGCTTTGAAGTATGTCACTTGGAAAACTGTTCCTGGTGGCCATACCTTCTGCCAGAAGGGTGTACGAGCTGCAGGCCCTCTGCTTAGACCCAAATTACATAATCTTTTACAAGGACATGGTAGTCTTCAGGACAGATAGAAAATTTCTCCGTAAGGCAGTGTCCACATTTCACCTGAACCAGTCTGTCACCCTTCCAGTGTTCTTTACAGCAGAATTTGGCTCTGGAGAGCAGAGGCTCGACAGTCTGGATGTCAAGAGGGCACTTAGTCACTACCTGGAGCGCACTAAAGAACTTGGGTCTTCCCATTTACAGCTGCTCCTTACATGTGGTGGTGTGTGCAAGGGTAGCCCAGCCTCCAAGAGAACTGTTGCTCGCTGGGTAGTCTCCTGCATCTAGTTCTGGTACAGCAAAGGTGGCAAACTACCTCCACAAGGTTTCAGGGCACATTCCACACGTGGCACCTCTGCGGCAGCTGCAAGGGATGCTCCTTTGCTAGAAATTTGTAAAGCAGCTACCTGGAAAACAATACACATCTTCACAAGACACTGTTATCATACATAAAAACATACATAGACTTTGACGGCAGATAAGGACCGCTTGGCCCACCCTGTCTGCCCATTTCCCTACCTTTTGGATAGGCTGCCGATCCTAATTGACGAACAGCCTACTTCCTCCAGCCCCCCCACTAGAATTGCCTTATGTCTGTCCCATGCATTCTTAAATTCCCCCACTGTTTTTGACAGGAAGGCCGATCCATGTGTCCACTGTCTGGACGTGAAGTCCAGAAGGGATGCCAAGTTTGGCCCTGCTGTCTTGCACAACATTTTCCCTAAATAGGTTCTGTATCCAGCCTCCTGAGATACTGCTTTATAGTCTGCAATAGTAAGCATAGTGAGGGATTTCTGGGGTGTGAAGAACAAATTGCTTAACATAGTAATATTGTTTCTTCCAAAGGATCCCTCGCTATGCTTAACAAACCCACCCTACCTGTCCTTCCAGAACCTGTAAAAGGGTCTCCAAGAATCAGTTATTTTTTCAGTCTTCACTTTGCTTGAGCATTACTTCTACATTGCCTGCAGTCAGTTTTGGGGCGTTTTTGATGCATAATGTTAGTCTACCATAACTTGTCCCAGTAGGGGCCAGTCATTTTTAAGTTTTTTTTTTTTCTGTTTTCTTTGAGTCTAGCTAGTTTAGTGGTCACTGCTCCCCTAGCTATCGAAATAAATCTGATGTTAGAGGGCAGAGTGGAGCGTGACCACGCAGCAGAGATTTGAATTTCATTCTATCGTTCTCTAATTTGCATAAAATTCCACTCTCCAGGGCAGCTCAGACCTGCAGTATGATTGCAGTAGCAAGCATGGTGAAGGATCCCTTGGAAGGAACAATACTACTATGATAATTTTCTCTTACGGCTGGCAGTACTCAGGCACTGAGTTGCTCACATCCTTTCTTTTGGAGACTGATGCTCCATGGGTGGGTTGCCCACGCCCTTCCCTTGGAGTCTGATGTTTTATGACTCTCAGTACTCGGGCACTGGGTTGCCCACACCCTTTCCATTGGAGACTGATGTTCCATAGCTGGGTTGCCCACTCTCTATCCCTTGCAGACTGATTCTTTATGGCTGAGAGACCTCACCCATTAAGTTGCCCACCCCTTTTCCTTGGAGACTGAGACTTTATGGCTGGTAGTGCTCAGGCACTGGGTTGCCCACGCTGTTTCCCTGGGAAAGTGATGGTCTGAAGGCATGCCTTTTTTTTTTTTGTTATTCTTTGGTAACTGTGTAAGGCCCACTTAGGCACAGGTGCCTGTTTTCAGGGGTGACCCGGGAGCACTGGGGAGGTTGTGACTTGCTCAGAGTCCCACAGTATGCAAGTGGATGTCTGCTGAATGTACCAGGCTCATTCAGAGCTCATTACTCTAACCTGTAGGCTATACTGCCAGCCCCTAAGCATGCTTAGCCCTCCTCTGCTGAAGGTTTAGTTCCAGAGTCAACTTGCAAACCTCAGTCCCCAGTGTTGAAAAATAGTGCTTTAGCCCACCGTTGTCCACTTAGTTTTCTCAAAATGTAGTTAATGGTATTTTTTTTTTGGTTTTCTCCCCGTAACCCATCCCCCTACCTCAGACGCACACACACATATGTAGGCATACACACGCCGCATCTCGAGGTACCCACCTGCTACGTGTCACCTACTCTGACCACCGAGCCTCCACCCAGTGGCAGCAGGATTACGGGGGGGGGGACCACCCACGGAGAGGAGAGCTGCCTTCCAGCTGCTCAGTCTTACTCCAACAGCCCCCCTGGTGCCAGCTCCCAGACTACAAGAGTCTGTTCCCGAACCTGGGTCACCGGTGTGGTGCAAGGTAAGGCGTCCACTTAGTTTTTAAATTTTTTTATTAAACTTTATTTTCTTATGACCTTGCATACATACTTCTTGGTTCAGAGTGCAGTAATAGGCAGACTTCATGTAGTGACAAGATTACAAAATGTTCACTCTGTAGCAGGAAAATCATCTGTGTTCTGTGTCTGTGATGTCAAATGGCAGCAGGAGCTGCTGTCTGTCTCTTTACCAGTTGAAAGGCAAAGTGATGCTGAATGAAAAGAATTGCTGCTAGAACCAGAGTGTGACAAGCAGTAGGCTTGTTCAGAGTTCCACTTATATGACAAATTGCAGGTCAGTCGGAAATTCGCAGTGCGGCACACACTAATTAAAAAGGTGCAGAGGTGATCACAAGGATGGAGATTTCCATAACAGGAAAATGGAAGTAAAATGAGAAACCTTAAAAGATTGCCAGCGAGTAGTAATTTAAGTATTTCATACTTTAATTTTAGGCCAGTGCCATTTGTTGGAGTCTACAGTGTACCTGACAATTTCCAGGACAGGAATATCAAACTGATACAGGCCATAAAGGAGTTCCTGGAAAATGATGACTCAAAGTTCAATGAGTTCAAAACTTATTCTGGGCAGTTCAGACAGGTAAGCAGTCAGATTCGTAGAAGCATGGATTTCAGGTTCCTGCAAGTCTTTGAAGCCATGTATAATGCAGTAAACTGAGTGTCCGTGTGAGTGTAACCCCCCTGCAAATGGGGGTTCCCAAAAGACTTCCAGGAGCTTGCTTGAATGCTCCAAGCCTGAATGGTGTTTGGCATTTAAGCCATTTATCAGTGAGTGTTTTTTAGAGCCTCTGGTACTGTCTCTTTAAGAGCTGTCTGCTTGCAGACATAATTAGTTTGTATGGGGGGACTGTGTGCTTCTCTGAGTACCACTCGAGCTGCTGCCAATTCACTTCATTTTTGCAGTCACTAGGAGTGCAAAGGGAACCTATCTGAAAGATGTAACTGTTTGCCAGAAATTATTTAGAGTAATAATGAAATTACAGTTTGTCTAACCTGCTTTCTTTGCAGTCAGAACTGTGTCTGCTAGTTCCCATTCTAGTTTTGAACTGCTGAACTGGACCAATCAGTGTGGGGTAAGCTAGTCTCTAAAATGGTGCCTAGGCGAATCAGAACTTGGACTCATAATCTGAGCCAGCCACAAGAGGATTGTATGGGCAGTGACTCTGGGAGATGTAGTTTAGACTTCAGCACCTTTTGGACCAACAGCAGCAGTCTATTGTGAGTGACAGCCAATCCAGTCAAGAACTGGGAGGAACTCAAAGGAAGTGCCGGTTTTGTCGGTTGGAGTTTCAGTTGAGCTCTGGCAGTGAAGAAGGAAGGAGCCCTGTGCTTTTCAGTGTGCAGTTTTAGTCAAAAACATGTTAAGGCCCAGAGTTCCGGTCTGCAGCTTGTAGGACTGAATCCGTCCTGTGAAAAGAATCAAAGGATCTCTGAAGAGTAGAAACCAGGCTCACCCTGTAGAAGACTGGAGGAATTGCTGAAAATTACACTGGTCTGTCAGGAACTGAATCTGCTGTGTGTTCTCCCGGTATTGTGCAGTAATTGCGATCGGGATACAGATGCAGCCTGCCTGGTATAGTGCTTTCTTTTATATGGATGTGTGAAGAGGTTTGTGCACCTCAAGTGAGCCCTGCTGACATTGAAGGACCCTATCTTATTTGGAGGTCGTGAGTACTAATTCAGGGTCGCTCCTGTTGAATTGCCACATTAAATCCAAATGGAATTACTGTACTGCTGACTGTTTAATTCTCTTTTTCTCTGTGTGAAAGGGCCCCTACCAGCTGCCACGGTTTGGACTAGCCACTAGGGCTTGGGTACCCAGGACAGTAACTGATAGGGATAGGCCTGTGCACAGAGCCATAGGTAGATTATTAAAGTGATAAGCTAATTAACCTGATTTCCCCTGTCCTTGTTATATCCCCTAAATAAATCAGAGCTGCTTGTTTCAGCAAAGTTATACTGCCTGAGGTATTTGTCTATGTTAAAGTACTGTACTGTGATTGTTGCACTGTATCTCATTTCACAGGAGGTCCCAGTGCTGGAACCAAACCTGGGGTAAGTGTATACTGTGAAGGTAATTCTGATATATTGTTGTGGGCCACTAGTGGGAAGAAAGGGGGTTGCAGTGTCCCAGAGGGCTGTGACCAAGTTAGTTTAACTATTGCAAACCCTGACCTCTGGGTGGAGGCACCGCCATTGGATCCAAGCCCCTCAACCTGTTAGTGGCAAATCAGGCAGGGTAGTGAGCCCTGGGATAGCGCCATCTAGGGGTTACATCTTGGAGCTCACCGCTGGGATTGTGTGTCCTCTAGTGGCCATATTCTACGAACCACTGTTAAGAAAAAATGGGTACCCGACAGAAGTGGCTGTGCACCGGCTGGTGGAGTGGTGTACTGGGAGGAGATCGACCCCAAAATGCTATGCTTATCCTGGACATCCCCTGGGTATCAATACGGACACTGTGCAGGGAGTACTTTCCAAGGTGGAAGGTTTACAGAACCCTGTGGTGGTGGGTCGGCATGCTAATCTGCTCACCCACACTTTCCTGGCCCTAGTAGAGTTTAAGGATCCCATAGATAGCTCCAAAGTGCCACAGACCATTACCCCAGAGGGAGCCCTCACTGCTTGGAGAGTGATAACTAAGGACAGTAAAGACCCGGGGGGGAATCAGCCCCCACCACTATCTGAAACTTTTGAGGAGAAATTTGCTGAATGGTTGCTGGGAGAGGGGAAAACTGTGGAGGACTTGAAGAAACTATTCTTGCCACCTGGGGGTGTTCCTCCCCCAACACCCTCTCCTGCTCCAGTGCCCGTAATGGTGGCTGAACCAATGCAGACTCCTATTTCTGCACCTGCCATTAGTCACGACTCTTACAAGGTTGAGGATCTTCTCTGGCACCTCCCACCCCCAAGGGGAGGATGACTGGGAGACCTGGATAGACTATGTTGCCCCAAGTGCTAAAGTGGCAATGCTCGGAAGCGAAAAGCGAAAGAGGTTAGTGAGAGCCTCGAGGTCCTGCCCTGGCTACCATCCTGCTAAACGGGCCAGTAACCCTGAAGCGACTGCACAGGCCTATCTTGAGGCCTTGGAGAATGTGTATGGAGCCCAGATTCTGATGAGGACCTATGGTGGAGAGTAAGAAATGCACAACAGTACCAAGGGGAGTTGTTGTCTGTGTATGTCTCGGCTGGAAAAATTGTTGCAAGAATGCCTCAGAAAGGGTAGTTTGCCAGCGATTGAACTGGACCGAACCAGACTGGACAGAATCCTTAAGTCTGCCCTTCTCAGAACTGCTGTTGCTTCAGTTCGCCTGGCAAATCACTGGAATCCCACCCTCCTATGATGAGTTAATGAGAGAAATCGAGGAGTTGAGAAAAGGCGACCTCGGAGGTACCTGCACCAACAGCTGTGGCTACGACCGAGTGACTGAGGGTGACCCATCAAGTGAAGTTCAGGGGCAGAGGTTGACAGTCAATGAGTGCTCTGACAAGGAAAAGATGTGCCACAATGGGGCGAACTGTTGAGAGATCAGAATTCAAAACAGTCCTTTATGAAGCACGCCTGCAAGTACAGGGCCCTGACCTATATCCGACTGCATCTGCTATAGGGGTGGGAGTACCCACCATGTATCTCCTGCTGATAACAGCTCCAAACTCAATTCCTTGACCATGGAAGTGGAGAAACTGACGAGATGTCTCCAAATGCTTATCACGCCGCAGACAGAGATGGCACCCAGGTTTCCAGTTAGTAATACCCCCGCCTGGCTCCCAGTGTGGCGCCCGGCCAGCTCAAACTCCAGAAAGTATGTTTTGCTATAATTGTGGGAAAGATGGGCACATGAAAAGGGAATGCCAGTCCCAAAAGACACTGACAAAGTTGCATATAGGCTACAAGGAAGCTTGGAGAAGAAATCAGTGGTTAAGAGGTGCCGACATGATCCCAGTGAGGGCACAAAATGCTAATTCACGTCCTTTGTGGCAAGGTCAGTTGCCCAGGCCCCCACTACCGCCTCTCCAGACTGGTCCAGAATAGTGGGTCCCTCCATGGAGACCACTGTAAAGGTGAATGGAGTGTCTACAAGAGCTGTATTAGACAGTGGCTCCCAAGTGACAATTATGTTCCAGGATTGGTATCAGAAGCATTTGTCAGGCGTACCCTTACAACCATTAGAAGGACTGCATGTATGGGGTTAAGTGAAAGGCCTACCCTATTCCGGGTATATCAATTTGGCTGTCTTTCCCCACCTCCGTGGCTGGAGTGGCCGAACAAGTAGAGACCCTAGCCTTAGTGTGTCCCCCACTGGACTGTATGATGGTGTCTCTTTGTTGATTGGAACAAATGCTCATATGTTCAGAAGGCTGGCACAGTTGTGTTATGAAAACAGGGGTCAAAGACTAGTAGAGCTTTAAGAGTTCCGGCTTTAATTAAGAAGGCCTATGAGGCACAGAGAGAGATGCTGAAAAAACAGAACCAGAGGAACCGGTCGGAATTGTATGGAAGAAGGATCCTGAGTCTCTGATCCTGGCGCCAAATGCCCAGTGTACCTTACAGGGAGAGGTCCGTATCAGAAAGGATGTTAAGAATAAAATATTAATGTTGGATGCACCAGGCGATGGAAAATTGCCAGAGGGACTGCTGGTCAAGCCTAGTATTTTGCCCGCTAGAGCCCATGCTTATGCCAGAAGGGTAATGGTCCAAGTTCATAATGTGTCTGAAAGAGACATTCGAGTAAACAGAGGTTGCATCCTGGCTAATGTGCATTGTGCAGACACTGCAGTGCTACCCAGCAGCAAGAGTTCAAGGAAGAATGACAGAGTAGCGCCTGACTTGTTTGATTTCGCGACTCCCGCTGCCAGCTGAATGGAAAGTGAGGATCAGTGAGAAGCTTGCCCAGAGACCAGGTGTTTTCTTTAAAGGAATGGGATGTAGGATGCGTGCAAGGAGCTGAGCACAATATCCGCTGCATGACGAAGGACCATTTTGTGAGAGGTCTCGACGCCTGGCACCTGCTGACATAGATGATGTGAGACGGCATCTGCAAGAGATGTTAGCTGCTGGTGTAATACAAGAATCCAGAAGCCCTTATGCTTCCCCATTGTGGTAGTGAGGAAAAGAATGGAACAGTAAGGATGTGTGTGGATTATCGCACCTTAAACGGCGGACTATCCTGATCAGTACACAATGCCCGCATTCAGGATGCTTTGGACTGCCTAAGCGGGAGCAAGTGGTTCTCTGTGCTGGATCTCCGCGAGTGGGTACTACCAGATCCCGATGGCCCCAGAGGACCGTGAGAAGACGGCCTTTATCTGTCCGCTTGGCTTCTGAATTCATGAGGATGCCTCAAGGAGTTTCAGGTGCCCCAGCCACTTTTCAACGATTGATGGAGCGTGCAGTGGGGACATGAACTTACTAGAGTGCCTGGTATACCTAGATGATGTTATTGTGTTTGGCAGCTCACTGGAGGAACATGAGAGCAGATTATTTAAGGTATTGGACCGACTGGAGGACTTTGGCCTTAAACTGTCCATTGATAAGTGTCAATTCTTTCAAACATCAGTAAAGTATGTGGGACACATAGTATCCACCGAGGAATAGAGACCGACCAGTAAAGTTGAGGCCTTGACCACCTGGCCACAGCCCAAAAATCTAAAAGAACTGCAAAGATTCCTGGATTCTGTGGTTATTATCGGCTTCATCAAGGACTATTCAAGAGTGATCCGCCCTTTACTTAACCCATTTCAAGGGTATCCCCAACCCACAAAAAATACCAAAAGTCAGCGCCCTCAAGACTGAAAGAGTGTATTTTCATCCGAGTGAAGTATTTGGGGCCCGCTGGACTCCTGATTGTGAGACTGCTTTTCCATGAGATCATATATCAACTTACCCATGCTCCAGTGCTGGCCTATGCCGATCCAAGAAAACCTTACGTCCTGCACACTGATGCTAGCTTGCAAGGGTTGGGGCTGTGTTGTACTAAGAGCACGAGAATGGCCTGAGACCAGTGGCCTTTGCCAGTAGAAGTCTGACCCCATCCAAAAGAACTATCCTGTACATAAGTTAGAGTTCCTAGCTTTGAAGTGGGCTATTGTTGACCAATTCCATGAGTACTTGTATGGGGCTAAAATACTAGTAAAACTGACAATAATCCTTTGACCTATGTGCAGACCTCAGCTAAGTTGGATGCCATTGGCCATAGGTGGCTTTCTGCATTATCTACATATGACTAGCTCCTCGAATACGAGCAGGTCTGAACCACATAGATGCTGATGCTCTCCCGAGGCCTGTTCCCCAGAATGATTGGGTCCGATTGGCAGAACCTGACATTCGGCACTCTCCGAAGTTTGACAGGAGGAACAAATGTCCACGGACGAGTGGACTGCATGGTGGATTGCTTGGGACCCTCTGAGAATTGCATACCTGTTGCTTATTGCCACTTTTCTGCAATAGACATTGGTACACTGCCTCAGCTGGACAATGACAGTATTCGGCGGCTCAACTCCGATCCCATGATCAAAGCAGCTTTGAAGCCCTCTATGCAGGAAAAGATGTGTCCAAATTACGCTCCACTGATTTGAGAACTGCACTGTTATACAAAGAAGGTCCTAAGTTGAAACTGATCAATAAAGTGTTATACAGAGAAACAGTAGACAGAGGGGACAAGTAGACAAACAACAACTAGTGCTGCCCACTGCCTTCGAGACTCAGTACTGAGGTCCTTGCACAACCACATGGGGCACCTTGGTATAGACAGAACACTTGACTTGGTGAGATCCAGATTCTATTGGCCTAAGATGGGGCTGATGTGGAGCAACACATTCGAACTTGTAGTCGCTGCTTACAGAGAAAGCTTTGCCCCAGAGGGCTGCCCCTTGTTAACATCACCACCAGTGCACCCATGGAGCTGGTCTGTATTGATTTTCTGAGTTTGAGAGTCAGATCAAAGAAATATCAGTAATGTGCTGGTGGTCACTGACCATTTCCGAGATATGCCCAAGCTTTCCCCACCAAAGACCAGAAAGCATCCACTGTGGCCAAAGTACTTGTAGAAAACTTTTTGTTCACTATGGGGCTCCACAAAGAATCCATTCTGATCAAGGGAGAGACTTAGAGTCGTCTGATCAAAGAGATGCTTTCTCTGTGGGGAGTGCGAAAGTCCAGAACCACTCCTTACCACCCCCAGGGGGACCCACAGCCTGAACGCTTCAACGCACTTTGCTAGATATGCTAGGCACCTGCACCCAAAGGACAAGCCTAGATGGAGCCAACAAAGTAGCACCCTGGTACATGCTTATAACTGCACCAAAGTGATGCCACTGGATTCTCCCCTCACCGCCTGATGTTTGGAAGAGAAGCTCGACTACCAGTAGATGTGTGTTTTGGGGTCTCTCCTGATGGGGTTCAAGCTGACAACTATTTACAGTATGTGCAAAAGTTAAAGGCCCAGCTAACTCATGCCACAACTGGCTCAAACCATGGCTGCCAAAAGAAATCTGGCCAACAAAGAAAGGTATGATAAAAAGGTGAAAGCACAGGAACTCCAGGAGGGAGATCGGTATTGCTAAGAAATCTGGGACTGCATGGCAAGCACAAGATTGCTGACAGATGGTACCATCTCCCTCACATTGTAGTGGGCAAACTAGATGATCTGCCAGTGTACAAAGTAAGGCCTGAGAATAATTCAAAAGATAAAACAATGCATAGAAATCATTTACTGCCCATTGGACAAATCTTAATTGAGTCTGAGCCCTAGAAGATGCCCCTCTGGACCAGTGACTAGAGCTGCTGCTAAGAAAAGATCAAGAAAGTCTTCACCTACAGAAGCAAAGTTAAAGTGTTCCTCCACAAGTCCCAGTTGAGCATGACTGTCAGTCCATATCGGAAGAAAGTGAGAGTGACTTTGAATACTATCCTTCTTACGAACTGAGTCAATTGTTTCGGGGCAATCCCCTAGTCAATACTGGAGATGAAGCTGGGCCTTCTGGACTGTCTAAGCCCCCAGCTTCATCCCTGGAGCCAATGCTCCCAGAAAGTGAAGTGCAAAGCATCAGATCAGATGAAATGGAATCATTGTGCATGGTTGAACTGTTTGAGCTTTCAGGGGAGGAAAATGATAGATTGGGGCAGACTGGTGATACACCGAACAAGAAGAGTATTTTGAGTGCCCTGACAGTCCACTGCCAGTGTCCGAAAGCTCTCTATGCGAGCCAAATGTTGTGGACTCAGAAACTGTAACTCCTGGAGCTGAAAGTGCCCCAAGTTCTAGCCTCTCTACCCCCATGGAGACTCCCCTGACAAGTGAGGACAATGCTGAAAATGGAGGCTCAGAGTGCAGAGACTATAACAGTTCCCCTAGAAAGACTGGTCAGAGCTGTAAAGCCTGTGGTGCACCTCAGTTATGATTCACTTGGGAGGCCTGTGGACTTGCCTCTCAATGTTGTCCATAAAGGGATGTATGTGTCCCCGAGCTCATTGCCCAAACTGAGCATCAGTGCTAACTCCAAGTTACTTGTGTTGCCCTCTAAGTATGGTGCCTTGCCCCATCCAGCCCCAAGGTAACTGATAGGGAAGGACCCCTCTCTTCAGGTTTCATGTACAAGAGGTAATAACTTGAGTTATGGTACAATGTGTATGTAATACTGTGTAAAGTGGCGTACTGCAATGTTTCAGAAATGTGTTCTTGGTAAAATGATATATTGACTGATGATTACATGTCGCAGCCTAATGCAAATGTATATAGGTTGCAGTTGAAACTTATGGGGTACTTGATTACGGACGTCAAGCTTTCCCAGGCCAGGAAGGGTGTAACCCCCTGCAAATGGGGGTTCCCAAAGACTTCCAGGAGCTTGCTTGAATGCTCCAAGCCTGAATGGTGTTTGGCATTTAAGCCATTTATCAGTGAGTGTTTTTAGAGCCTCTGGTACTGTCTCTTTAAGAGCTGTCTGCTTGCAGACATAATTAGTTGTATGGGGGACTGTGTGCTTCTCTGAGTACCACTCGAGCTGCTGCCAATTCACTTCATTTTGCAGTCACTAGGAGTGCAAAGGGAACCTATCTGAAAGATGTAACTGTTTGCCAGAAATTATTTAGAGTAATAATGAAATTACAGTTTGTCTAACCTGCTTTCTTTGCAGTCAGAACTGTGTCTGCTAGTTCCCATTCTAGTTTTGAACTGCTGAACTGGACCAATCAGTGTGGGGTAAGCTAGCTCTAAAATGGTGCCTTGACCGAATCAGAACTTGGACTCATAATCTGAGCCAGCCACAAGAGGATTGTATGGGCAGTGACTCTGGGAGATGTAGTTTAGACTTCAGCACCTTTTGGACCAACAGCAGCAGTCTATTGTGAGTGACAGCCAATCTAGTCAAGAACTGGGAGGAACTCAAAGGAAGTGCCAGTTTTGTCGGTTGGAGTTTCAGTTGAGCTTTGGCAGTGAAGAAGGAAGGAGCCCTGTGCTTTTTCAGTGTGCAGTTTTAGTCAAAAACATGTGTAAGGCCCAGAGTTCCGGTCTGCAGCTTGTTAGGACTGAATCCGTCCTGTGAAAGAATCAAAGGATCTCTGAAGAGTAGAAACCAGGCTCACCCTGTAGAAGACTGGAGGAATTGCTGAAAATTACACTCGGTCTGTCAGGAACTGAATCTGCTGTGTGTTCTCCGGTATTGTGCAGTAATTGCGATCGGGATACAGATGCAGCCTGCCTGGTATAGTGCTTCTTTTTATATGGATGTGTGAAGAGGTTTGTGCACCTCAAGTGAGCCCTGCTGACATTGAAGGACCCTATCTTATTTGGAGGTCGTGAGTACTAATTCAGGGTCGCTCCCTGTTGAATTGCCACATTAAATCCAAATGGAATTACTGTACTGCTGACTAATTCTCTTTTTCTCTGTGTGAAAGGGCCCCTACCAGCTGCCACGGTTTGGACTAGCCACTAGGGCTTGGGTACCCAGGGACAGTAACTGATAGGGATAGGCCTGTGCACAGAGCCATAGGTAGATTATTAAAGTGATAAGCTAATTAACCTGATTTCCCCCTGTCCTTGTTATATCCCCCTAAATAAATCAGAGCTGCTTGTTTCAGCAAAGTTATACTGCCTGAGGTATTTGTCTATGTTAAAGTACTGTACTGTGATTGTTGCACTGTATCTCATTTCACAGGAGGTCCCAGTGCTGGAACCAGACCTGGGGTAAGTGTATACTGTGAAGGTAATTCTGATATATTGTGTGGGCCACTAGTGGGAAGAAAGGGGGGTTGCAGTGTCCCAGAGGGCTGTGACCAAGTTAGTTTAACTATTGCAAACCCTGACCTCTGGGTGGAGGCACCCGCCATTGGATCCAGGCCCCTCAACCTGTTAGTGGCAAATCAGGCAGGGGTAGTAGCCCCTGGGATAGCGCCATCTAGGGGTTACATGAGAATCTATAAAATAGCTGTGATGTAAAATGGATTTTTTGATTTCATATAAATTTACTAACTAGTGTCTGCTCGTAATTTTTATGCGTGGTATAGTTTGAAAAAATGCATGTGATGTAAATAACATATACATGTTGGCTATTTGTGCTGCAGGAGAGCTGTTCCAGTCTTGAGACTAAGCCCTTCACTCTGTTTTGATGACCTCTACAAGAACCAATTTTGTATAATGTAGCCATTTTCAGGAAGGATAAATATACTACAGGGGATAAAACGCCTCTCAGAATTTCCATTCACTAGCTTCTGTTTCTGTCTTCTCCATAGGGGCGGATTTCTGCTGCGCAGTACTATAGAAGCTGCAGAGAACTCCTTGGAGAAAACTTTCGGAAACTGTTTAATGAGCTATTGGTGCTACTGCCAGACGTAGCAAAGCAGCAAGAGCTGCTTTCTGCTCACAATGATTTCCGAATCACAGAAAAACAAGGGTCTAACAAATCAAAAAAGAACAAGAAGAATGTCTGGCAAACGGATTCGAATTCTGAACTGGACTGTAAAATTTGTGCCATCTGCAGGCAAGTGCTGACAGAAAAAGACTTTACTACCCATAAAGCATTGCATATTGAAGATGATGAATTTCCTTCATTGCAGTCAATCAGCCGGATAATCAGCTAGTCAAGGATCGCAAATTCAGTAGGAAGCTCTAAATCATATCTGCAGTTGTTGATAATAAAGAAATTGAGGTGGTCAGTTGAACAGTGTTTTATCAAAGCATTTGTACAAAACGTGAATTAGAAAAGATGGGAATCTTAATGGCTGGTAACTCGCTGTATTTACTGAAGTCCAAGAAAATAATTGCTGAATGTGGCATAGTTTTATAGCTTAGGATATTGATGGTCTAGAAAATGAGACTGTTAGACAAATATTGGAAATAACTGTACATTTTCTTGTATAAATATAATGCATTTGACAGATTGCTCTTTGCTGTGCCTAAAATAAAATGCAACGCTGCTGCTCCTGGCTCGGGTTAATAGATCATTTATGTCGGTGAACTTGGAATATTGATTGAAAGAGTCCCTGTTGATTTTTGTAGCAATCTCCCTTGCTTAGAGAGGACAGTTATACATATTTTGCAGTATTGCATATAGAAAATAGTATTCAGAACATGTATAAAACATTTGCTAAATGACTATTTAATATTTGTGTTATTTAATTTGTTTCAGGTATGCTATTCGGTCATGGCACAAAACATATTAGACTACGAAAACTACATTACAATTTGTTTTCTTGACTTAAAAAAAAAAATACATTGTGCCGTTATACACGTAGCATATTGGTTTATAAGCAGCTGGACAAATGGCTTGCTTATTGCTTCCTAGTCTCCAGTTTTGTATCCAGCAATGTTTATGCAGTATACAAAATCAAGTTGCGTCATTATTTCCTTCAGGGACTGAAGAGTTTAAGATTTCATTGTATATGCACATAGCAGCATCTTAAATCCTGTACAGGGTACGAGTGCACTTAAGTTCCCAAGATGGCTGCATGTTGCGCTCAAAAAAAAAAAAAAAAAATGAAACTAGAAGCGCCACACAAATGTTTTCTATTTGAAGATGATTGTTGATGGTATACCAGCAGCTTTACTTACCTGCTTCATGTCAAGTGTACAGCACTTGGCTGCTTCAGAGTACTAATACCAGGTCAGATCTACTGAAACATGTCCTTGGGATTCTCCCACATGTACATACACGAACCATTGCACTTCTTTTGACCGAGTTTCCTCCATACATGTATGTGGAGCAAACTAGCAGATTTGTAAGGGATACTGTGTTGCTGCATTAATGTATCAGAGAAAGTTAGTTGAAACCATAAACTTGTTAACCTTGAACTTGGCCTTACTAATGCATATTGAAGGTTTACTTGTTGCGTAGCAGCAAAGTCCGTGTGCTGACTGGTGGTGTGGCAATTCTTTAACACCCACACTGCTTCATCTAACAACACGCATCAAGAAAACTGCACATAGTTCTTTCAAGACCTGCAGATACATAAATGTGACTTTTCATAGAACTGTTGAATTTAAGGACAGACAGAGCCCTAGGTCTACCATGTTTGCCCGGCCCATTTTATAAGGAGGTATGAATCAGTATGCTGTGCAAACTTGCAGGGTTTCCCTTTGCAGTCTGCTACCCAGGATATGCAGTGATCCCTGTGGTGAGCAGAAATAAAATGTAAATGAGCTCCGTTTTAATAGCAAACTGAATTTTGACGGGGGGGGGGGTGCAGCAGACTGGAGGCATAGCTACCCTGATGTGCCTGTGTCCCGCTCCAGTGGCTCCTACTCTGTTCACTGACCATCTTGACACAAGGCTGTTTTTGAAAAGGCGGTCAGATTGCTATGATCTGACATGGTTTCCTACAGCATTCATTCAACACTGGTCACATCTGTCATCAGGAACACCAAGTCAGGCTAGAAACTAACCAAACAAAAAGAGCCAGCTTGTCAGTGCTGCAGTAGCACTACCACTCGTGACATCAGCGATTCGTCTGGGAATAAGCTGGGGGGGGGGGAATTGAGTGTCCCAAAGGATGCTCACCTCTGTGGAGAGAGGGCAGCTGACTCTGCTGCTGTATTGCCACCAGGGCAACTACTGGTAGCTGTGCAGTCTGGAACGGCTAAGCGGGAGAAGGTTGTCTACTAATGCCACACCATGTACGCTTGCAGACATGCGCACATGTCACCAACATACTGGGTAAATAGGACCATAAAAAGTCGAAAATACCATGACCTGTAGGGTGATGTCAGATGCTGGCAGGCCCCACACCTGGCAACTCAGGTACCACCTCCAGACTGCACACATCTAGCTGTGGGAGTTGGGGAGCCCCCGCCTACCCCACTAGGGGTGAATGAGGAAGTAAAGGTAAATCCTGACGAAAGCAGAAGTGAGGCGGCTGGGGTGGCCAGGTAGATTGGGGTCAGACTCGCTGGACCAGTGGCACTGAGGGTTCAGGCGCTGGACGCCACACCTCGTTCCACACCGGCGACCCGAGTTCAGGAGTGGACTTGGGTCGCTGGTGGGTCAGCCGGGGACAGATGTGCTTGAGCATCCCATGACAGCTCGCCTACTCCGGGGAGGGTTGAGGCCAGTGCCTGCACACTTGCCTGACTACGAGCGGAGGCTGTGTCCTGCAAGCCCCTAATGGTAGGGGACGGGTGGCCGCTATACAGCATGACATTGGCGCTCAGCGCCTTGACGTCAAGGGTCTCATGCTGTAGGGGAGGGAGAAAAGAGGAAAAAATGGCCTGCCATCGCCGGGAAGACAGAGCTCCGGAGATGTGCCCTTAATGTGTCTTCGCCTACCTGACGACCCCAGACCGACGAAATATACAAGGTAATGGGGTATAGGGGCTCTGCCCCATCCCCGCTTGGGGAGTAAACCGTAGCTCCATGGGGATCTGGAGGTCGTTCGGGAAGGGTGGAAGGTAGAGGGATGTTTGCCTAGGGGCTCCTGAAGGGTCAGAGATGGCAGGCTAGGAAGAATAAATAGAGAGTTAAAAAAAAAAAATGATTGGGGTCACTCGGTGATGGGAATAAAAAAAAAAAAAAAAAGGTCTAGCTCACATAGATGGCTGCAGCTATCCAAGGACTCAATCCTGGCCACCCTGCACTCACCAGTTAAGTTACAGGGTCAGCACAGCCCTTTTGAAGATTGCTGTAGGTGCAGGGCTTTGAAATTCCAGCCTGGTTGTCTGGCCAAATTAAAGCAGTTTTTCTATTTGAACTTTTCTACATGTATAGTGAATTTATTCCACTCATTATAGTATGAAAAGAGTGTTTCATCTAATAAAAATGTCATTAACCCTTTGAAGATGTTATGCATCGCTCTCTGGTACTATGGCTGCTTAACATATTTTATTGTATTGGTTGACTTCTGAGCCATTGCAAAGCCTAGAGAATGTTTGCTTTTATGCATTTTTTACTTTGTAAAAAGATGATACTGCAGTTTAAACTACTGACACAGGTTCCTGTTTCTTGGAGTACTTTGCCATTATTTGTTCACTTTAACCCATCAGTTATGCATCAGTAAACAGCTCTAGCACCTGCACAGGTTTTTTGCCTTTTAGAATATTCTGAAGTTGTCCAGTGCCAATAAAAGCTGGTGATGCAACCTCAATGCAGTGCTGTGACTCAGTGGTATGTAACTCTGTTGTAGGAATGTTTTACCCTTCCTCTTCAAAATTAATTATGGAACAATAGTGACACTTTATTGCAAGAGTCAGTTGCAGTCTGATACAGACTATTCCAATAATGTACAACCACCAGTTCCTTCTGAAACACAATTTGTAAATTCAGTTTTTCCAAATACATTTCACTATGTATACTGTCATACAATCTGTTTTAATGTTAATTGCAGCCTTTTATAGCAGTTTATTAAATGGAAACATAGAAACATAGACTTTGACGGCAGATAAGGACCGCTTGGCCCACCTAGGCTGCCCATTTCTCTACCTATAGGATAGGCCGCAGATCCTAGTTAACCAACAGCCTATTTCTTCCTACCCCCCACAAGAATTGCCTTATGTCTGTCCCATGCATTCTTGAATTCTCCCACAGTTTTAGACTCCACAACCTCCTCAGGAAGGCTGTTCCATGCATCCACTACCCTCTCTGTGAAAAAATACTTCCTCACATTGCCCTGGAACTGCCCCCACTCTATCTTTAAATGGTGTCCCCTTGTTCTTGCATGTCTCTTTTTCTGAAAGATGCTACCCTCTTGGACTTTGTTGATTCCACTGAGGTACTTAAAAGTTTCTATCATGTCCCCCCTCTCCCTTCTTTCCTCAAGGGTATACATATTAAACTCCTTTAGTCTCTCCTCGTACGGCTTCTCTTGCAGACCCTGCACCATTTTAGTTGCCCTCCTCTGGACTGCCTCTATCTTGTCTATGTCCTTGCGGAGATGGGGTCTCCAGAACTGGACGCAGTACTCCAGATGGGGTCTCACCAACTGTCTGTACAGAGGGATAACAACTTCCTGTTTTCTGCTGGTGAAGCCTCTCCCTGTGCATCCCAGTATACCCCAAGCCCTCCCTACTGCCTTCTCACATTCCTTGCTAACCTTAAGGTCATCTGATATGACTACCCCCCAGGTCCCTTTCCTTTTTTGTTGTTGTTCAAACAACATGAAGTCTTGCTATATTATGACAATTGCAGTATGACCGCAGGTTTGAACTGCTCCGGAGGTGAAATAGTTAACTTTCCATGAAGGCATGGAATCTTGAGCGCGAGCTCAGTTAAGGAAGCTCTGTCTGTGTGCTTTCAAACCTAAACCGTCAGATTCTTTACTCCGCCTCACTGAACAGTCGCTCCGGAGATTTCTCCTTTTGCTCGGTTCATTTTGCGGTTTAGAAAGTTTAAAATTCATCTAATTTTAATACATAACCGTTGAGTTCAAGCTCTGTCTGTAATGCGTAAAAGTAATAGATAGTTTACATCGATTTTTGTGTGGAACTTGTAAAACATTTATCGGTTCGGTTTTTTTGAATTACTAGTCCTTTTTAGAGTGCGGTTCCCGGTTCCTATCGGTTCTAAAAAAAACGGATTTCATTACGTTTTTTCCACGGCCCGTGACACGGTTGGGAACCGATAGGAGCGTCTTGCTTGGCGGATTGCCATAAATGGGCAAGTTTTGGTTAGGCTGGCATAATGTCTGAGAAACCCAAAAGAAAAACTGGGCCCACTGGGTTTCAGCACTGTGATGTCTGTGGGGAAGCCTTTGCCAAGGCTGACCCTCACACCACATGTGTTTATTGCCTGGGGTTTGACCACCTCGATTCAGACTGCCAGATTTGCAAGAATTTCCCTGCTGCTACCGTTGAGAAGAGAGTTGGTAGGCTCAGGGAAAGGGAGGCCAAAAAGTCCGCTGACCCGGATGGCTGGCCCGGTTCGGTGCCAACCGGACCGGAGGGAGTGCCCTCTGACCAGGGCGATACTTCCTTGGGCAAACGAAGAGCTGGCTCCGAGGAGCCAGTTCCTGCAAAGAGGACTAGAAAGTCTGCTGCTGTGGAAAAGTTTTTCCCCAACAGCTGAAGAGATAGCTAAAGCAATCCAAATTGTCCAGTCTCTTTCCCCGGTTCCTGAACCGACACCATCTGGGAGGCGTTCAGTTCACCCCAGTTCCTCAGGTTCAAGATTATGATTTCGAGGAATTTTATGAAGAAGTGAGAGACTATGAGGAAAGTGAATATGGTCTGGAAGATCTGAGGCTTCTATTGAACCAGATACCTCCCCAGACAGACCTTTAGGGGTTCCCCCTAGGCTTTATGAGTCCCTTCTCACTTCATGTTTTATAAGAAGGTTGCTGAAACTCTTCAGCTTCCTCTTGAGGAAGCTGTTGATGACTCAGGAAGAGCCTGATTATGTAGAAATGATGGATATTCCAGAGTCTAAGAGACTGTCTATTCCCTTCATAAATCTTTCAGGAAGCAGACAGTAAAGTTTTAAAACTCCTCATACCATACCTCCTGTAGACAAAAAGGATGGACCAGAAGGTATACTTTATCAGGTTCTGACACAGAATTCTTACACAGCAATGCAGCCATGTGGGTGTAGTGCAGGCTGCAGCCTGTGACAAAGCAAATATTCCCTAGCTTCACATCCTCCTGAAAAGGACTCCAGGAAGGTTGATGCTATGGCAAAGAAACAGTACATGGCAGCATCCTTGGGACTCAGACAAGCAAATTATAGGCTTAACTGCAGATACCAGAAATCCAGATGGGATACTGTGCTGGCTCTAGCCAAACAAGTCCCTGACCAGCTTGCCAGGGAGCTTGAACAGGTGGCTAAAGATGGTATCGAGGCATCAAAGGTGCAATTTCATGCTGCGGTGGACTCTAATGATGTATCATCAAGAGTCATGGCTACTTCTGTGGCTCTTCGCAGAATGGCTTGGCTCAGATGCACCACCTTGTCACAGGATACCCAGTCCAAAGCCATGGATTTTCCTGTGGTTGGCAATTCTCTGTTTGGGGAGCAAACAGAGAATTACATGAAAATGGATGAATACAGGACCACCTATCGAGTGCACAGGCCAAGGAAGGCAGGCCACTCCTCAGAAGCAGCTTCCCAAGGGCAGAGGCAGGCCTTTTCATAGGCCTTTCTACCAGGCTCAGGCCTCCTCTTCCTCCTATACCCAGAGGGGATTCTTTAGAGGATGGGGCAGAAGGGGTTCAAGCAGGCCTGCTTCCACCCCTCAGCCCAAAGCCCCTGCCAAGCAGGCACCCTGATGGGGTAGCCAGGGCTGCTTCTCCTCTACCGGTAGGGGGCAGGCTGGCTTACTTTGTCCAGGACTGGAAGTCTCTCACATCAGACAAGTGGGTCCTGGAGGTAGTAAGCCAGGGACTGGTTCTCAGCTTCAAAAAATTTCCGAAGATGAGAGCCAGATCTTTTCCTCCTGCATCTCCATCGGAGGCACTCGCCTTAGAGTCAGAGGTCTCTACCCTCCTCGCTCTCAGAGCTGTGGAAAGGGTTCCACCCCTACATCAGGGCAAAGGTTTGTACTCCAGGTACTTCCTTACCCCAAAAAAGACAGGAGAATGGCGGCCCATCCTGGATCTCAGATACCTAAACAAGCACCTTTTAAAACCAAAGTTCAAAATGGTGACTTTGGGGATCATTTTACCTTCCCTAAGGCCAGGGGACTGGCTAGCATCCCTGGACCTCAAGGATGCCTACTTCCATATTCTCATCAGAAGCTCCCATCGAAAGTGCCTCAGGTTCGAGCTGTCCTCAGTCCACTACCAGTTCAGAGCAATGCCCTTTGACTCACCTCGGCTCCAAGGGTATTACCAAATGCCTGGCAGTAGCAGTAGCTTGCCTAAGAAGGCAAAGATTGCCATCTTTCCTTACCTGGACGATTGGCTCATAGTGGGCCAATCCTCAGATCAGGTCAAACTACATCTTCAGATAACTCAGCAACTGCTTACTTCCCTAGGTTTTCTCTGAATCTCTCAAAGTCAGTGCTGGAGCCTGTCCAGCTCCCTAACCTTCATAGGCGAGAACTGAACACCCAGGAAGCCAGGGCCTCCTCCCCTTAGACAGGGCAAACACCCTAGTCTCCCTGGCCTCCCTCATTCACCCTGCAGGTCTCTCGACCAGCAAGACATTTTCTACAGCTCCTGGGACACATGGCTGCTTCCACAGCAGTAGTGCAAGGAGCAAGATTTCAGATGAGACATTCAGTTTCATTTGAGGGCCTTTTGGTCTCAAAGAAAGGATCCTCTTTCCAAATTGATCCCAGTGACTCGAACCCTGATCCAAGCCCTGCAATGGTGGCAGGATCAGAGCAACCTGAGACAAGGAGTTCCCTTCGTCACTCAGCCTCATTCATTAATCCTTACTACGGGTGCATCCCTCTTGGGGTGGGGGGCCCACATGGGCGACCTCACCACCCAGAGACTGTGGTCCCCTCAGGAATCTGTGCTCCACATCAACCTGTTAAAGCTCAGAGCAGTTTTTCTAGCACTTCAGGCTTTCTCCAAATCTGTTCAGAACAAAATTGTGCAGGTCAGAACAGACAACACCACTACAATGTGGTACATCAACAAACGGGGGCACTCGGTCTACGGTCTTGTGCACCGAAGCCATGAAGTTGTGGTCTCTGGCTTACTCCCTGAACACCTCCCTTGCGGCAGTTCACCTGCCAGGCAAAGACAATGTCCTGGCAGATGCTCTCAGCAGGATCTCTCAGGGCCATCAAGAGTGGTCCCTGGATCCCCTGGTTCTGGGAGTGGTATTTGCCAAATTGGGCACCCCGCAAATAGATCTCTTTGCAGCTCCAGACAATCATCAACTTCCTCTCTTTTGCTGCAGGCCCCCAGTCTTGGGCTCAGTCCCCCTGGACACCTTAGCCCTCAGTTGGGAAGGGAAGTTTCTCTATGCTTTTCCCCCCTTCCCTCTCCTATTGAAAGTGCTAGTCAAAATCAGATCCCAATCCTGCAAGGTAATTCTGATTGCCCCAGATTGGGCCAGGCAACCCTGGTACCCTCCTCCTGTCCTTAGCAGTCCATCCTCCCTGTGCCTTCCCAAAATCACAATCTGTTAACCTGTGCCCAGGAAGGGTTTACACCGAACCTCAAGTCTCTCAATCTCAGGCTTGGTTCTTGAAGAGCTAGAGTTTGCTGACCTACACCTCTCTTAAGGTGTAATGGATATACTCAAGGCTTCTAGGAAGCCTTCTACCAGGGCTATTATAACTCAAATGGAAAAGATTTTCATATGGTGTTCGAAATGAATATTTCCCAGACTCTGCTGATTTACCCACAGTTCTAGATTACATGGTCCATCTAAACACTTTGGGACTGAGACCAGCTACTTGAAGGTACATTTGGCAGCTGTCTCTGCCTTTATTTCAGCAGGAAGTCCTCTCCTCTGTCATCTCACCCTGTGTTTTCCAAGTTTTTTAAGGGATTGCTTCACACCAACCCCCCATTCAGAGATCCTGCTCCTGCCTGGGATCTCAATGTTTGCATTGCTCAGCTCATGCAGCCTCCCTTTGAGCCCTTGTCTTCAGCCGAGCTTAAGTTCTTGACTTGGAAAACTGTGTTTCTGGCAGCTATCACCTCTGCCAGACGCATAAGTGAATTACAAGCATTGTCAGTGAAGCCAGACTTTATCTCCTTTCACAGAGACAAGGTAGTCCTTCGGACTAATAGAAAGTTCCTGCCTAAGGTGGTTTCGGATTTCCACCTTAATCAATCTATTTCTCTCCCTGTTTACTTCACTGACCATTCCTCCTCCTCTGATGAGAGGAGGCTGCACAGCTTAGATGTGAAGAGGGCCCTTAGTTACTATGTAGAGTGTACCAAGGGTCACAGGTTTGACTCCCTCCAACTGTTCCTTATTTATGGTGAGGTTGGCAAGGGGAAACCTGCCACTAAAAGATCCATTGCCAGGTGGATTGTCTCTTGTATCCAATTCTGTTATGAAAAGCTGGGTAAGGTTCCCCCCTCAGGCCTGAGGGCTCACTCTACCAGAGGTACAGCTGCTTCTCTGGCTGCGTCCAGAGACATCCCATTTTAGAGAGTATGCTCAAGCAGCTACCTGGAAAACAGTTCACACTTTCCAAGCATTATTCCCTGGACATCCAGGCTCGGAGTGATGCTCTGCTTGGCACAGCTGTCCTTCAGAGCCTATTCCCTAGGTAGGTTCTGTCCCTCCTCCATGGGGGTACTGCTGTGTAAGCCCGCAATTGTCATAATATAGCAAGACTTCATGTTGTTTGAAGAAATAATTACTCACCTTAGTAATGTTGTTTCTTCTAATGGAGTCTTGCTATATTATGACCTCCCTCCCTCCCTGCCTACCCCTCTCAGAACCTTGTTGGGCTGTGGGTGGGCATCACAGTGTTGGCACTCTATTTTTGCCACTTTGTTGTTGTTTTTGCCTCACCCTTCCTTAGGGTGAACTGGTGTTTTATTTAATCTTTTGGGTCTCTTGACTTGAGTCTTTTTTCAAGACCAAGAAGTGTGTTTGTTATGTTAGTAGCCAGTTGGCTAGTGTAGGTTTACAGCTTCCACACAGAACCTTAGTGAGTTTGCTCAAAGATCCGACGGGTTTAGGTTTGAAAGCACATAGACAGAGCTCTAACGAGCTCAAGGCCAAGATTCCATGCTTTCATGGAAAGTTAACTATTTCATTCCCGAGCAGTCAAACCCGCGGTCATACTGCAATTGTCATAATATAGCAAGACTCCATTAGAAGAAACAACATTACTAAGGTGAGTAATTTTTTCTTACTACCTCTTCCCCACCCCACCCCCCATTGTGTAATCTTCCCCTGGGTTCTTGTTTCCCAGGTGCATTATTTTGCATCTTTGCATTGAATCCTAGCTGCCATACTCTGACCATTCCTCCAACCTTGCCAAGTCCCTTCTTATCCTTTCCACGCCTCCTTGTGTATCAGCCCTGTTGCAGATCTTTGTGTCATCTGCAAAAAGGCATACTTTCCTTCCAGTCCCTCTGCAATGTCACTTATAAAGACATTAAAAAGGACTGGACCCAGTACTGAACCCTGCGGTACCCCACTAGTAACCCCTCTTTCTTCAGAGTGGACTCCATTTACAATTACCTTCTGTGTCCTGTTGTCCAGCAAGTGTTTTACCCAGGCTACCACCCTGGGACCCACTCCCAGGCTGGTTAATTTGACTATTAATCTTTTGTGTGGGACTGTGTCAAATGCCTTGCTAAACTCTAGGTAGGCCATGTCCACAGCCCCTCCCTGGTCGTCTACTTTGGTCGCCCAGTCAAAGAAATCTATTAGCTTCGTCTGACATGACCTTCCCGCTGTGAACCCATGCTGCCTTGGGTTCTGTGCCCCACTGGCCTCAAGGTACTCAACAATTCTTTCCTTCAGAAGTGACTTCATCACTTTTCCTACCACAGAGGGCAAACTGACAGTTCTGTAGTTTCCTGCCTCTGTCTTAGTCCCACTTTTGTGAAGGGGAATCACATCCGCCTTCCTCCAGTCCTTGGGTACCACACCATCCTCCCGTAATTTATTAAAAAGAGTAGTCAGTGGTTTCATTAGTTCCCCCCCTTAATTCTTTTAGAATTCTGGGGTGAATTCCATCAGTCCCCATTGATTTGTCCACCTTCAGTTTTAGGAGTTCTTGCAGAACCCTTTCTTCTGTGAAAGGGCTGGGATCGACCCCCCTATCAAGAGTGCTTCTGTTAATTGGATTAGTCCCTTCCCCCTCCTCTTTTCCTTTTGTGAATACTGAGCAGAAATATTCGTTCAGTATCCCTGCTTTTTCACTGTCCCCCTCTGCCCACCCACCATTCATTCTGTTCAGCCTCACTATCCCTTCCTTTGTCTTTCTACACTCTCTGATGTACCTATGAAAGGTTTTATCCCCCTTCTTAACCGAGTTGGCTATATTTTCCTCAGTTTGGGCCTTTGCTATTCTGACTTCCCTCCCTGCTTCCTTCTGCCTTAACTGGTACAGCTGTCTGTCCTGCTCCTTCTGTGTTTCCTATACTTCCTGAATGCTATTTTTTCTGCCTGACTTTCCCAGCCACCTCTTTTGAGAACCATAGTGGCTTTTTCTTTCATTTTGATTTGTTTATTTGCTTCACACAGAGGCTTGTTGCCTCTGTGATGGCAGTTTTGATGATTCCCCATTGTTGCTCCACCCCCCTTCTAACCTGTTTGCTAGTGCTTTTCTGAGGCACTCTCCCATCTTGCCAAAGTCAGCTCTCCTGAAGTCCAGTACCCTCACTTTTGTATGGCTTGACTGTGTAGCTGAGTTTGTGAACCACACTGTTTGGTCACTTGTTCCCAGATGGCAAGCCACTCCTAGATCTGAGATCCTCTCACTGCCCCCATTTGAGAGTATGAGGTCTAAGATTGCTCCCTCATGAGTGGGTTCTGAAACTAGCTGTCTGAGGCCTGCCACCTGTAGGGCATCGAGAATGGCCCTGCTCTTGGATGTGTGCTGCAAATGTGCTCCAGTTAACATCTGGCATATTCAGGTCTCCCATTAACAGTATCTCCTTTCTAGGGACATGGATATGTTGTTCATCCACACTGTCTGGCAGGTTCCTTGCCGCTTTAAATCTTGCCGGAAGGTCTTCAGTTGGCTCCTCCCACCCACCTGGGTGGTAAAACTCCTCGGCTTCACCATGACGCCAGATCTTCCTTACTGCTTGGAAGTTCAGGTTCCTCCTTAGCGCTTCGTTGCTTTAGACTGGATCCTAACCTTCTGTTCTGTCCGAAACTAGTTTTAAGTTTTCAAACTTCGGTCTCTCCTTATCCTCATGGCTGCGATGGCAAATCGGTTCCCAAGCTTAGAGGCGCCTTTGCAGGCAGAAGATGTCCAGGACTGATCCGACTCATGTGCGCCTACTGCCTCAGCTCAGGTTCACGACCCGCAGGCCTGCGAGTTGTGTCGCCCTTTCGCCAACGCCCTGGAGGATCGCGCTGTTCAATTGAAGCTCAGGTGCCCTGAGAAGCTGCTACCTGCTGGTGAATCCAAAGAGGCTCGTTGGTGGTGCTCCGCGGCGGCTGGTTCGGGCTGAGCAGCTCGAGAGTTTATGATCGCTTCTCAGGAGGAGGTATGCCCAGCTGCAGACATCCTCCTCCTCGTTACGGCGTTATCTCGCTTCTGAGTTCCTTATTCAGCTTCGCTCATGAGCTTTGCCAGTCCTTTCCATGGGAGAGGCCATGGACATTCCTCTCGCCCAAGAAGAGGGAGTTGAAGGGTAAGTCCCACCGCATGCCAGGGAGCGAGGAGAGGTCTCCTCTCGACAGTCGACCGCCGACGGGTCGAGGTTGCGGTTCAGGCTGCTGGCTTCACGGGCGCCTCGCCAGGCCAGCCTGCAGAGACACCGCCAACGCAGTCTAGATATTCCGACCTGTCGGATGGGTTGCTCACTGGTGAAGCCGACAACCTCTTCGCCGTTCCCTGTGGAGACCGAGATCTGCCCACACCCTTCGGGCGGCAGTCCCCGTTAAAGTGTCCGGAAGAGGGAAGAGCGGGGTCCCCGCCTTTCCAGGCCCGCCGTTGCACCGAGGGTCTCGGACTCATCTCAGTCGCTTATTCCTGCCAATATCGGGCGTCCCGGTCTCGCACTGGCAAGCGGCGACACTCGTTCCTCCTGGAAGAGGAGAGGCTTCACTTAAATTGCTTCGGGCGCATGAGGAGCTTATGTGGCAGTAGTTACTGCTGTCCGGGAGTAAATCAATTCGATTCATCCCCTCTGCCATCAAGGGTTGTCGCCTAACTGCTGAAGCAACCGCCGGCCAAAGTTTCGAGATACCCACTCTGGGCCGGTTGTTCGGTCGAACTAGCTGCCCCACCGGATTGTGGTAGAACTCCGCCTCCACAACCGGCATGTGAGGCATCATCAAAGATTCTCGGTCGGGTCACGGCCTGCCCCACAGGTTGTCGGGTCACCTCACTCCCGACCGCCCTGGCAGGTAGAGGGTGGCTCAGGCCTGAGGTAGCTCTTCGCAGACTCTTCGAGTCTGATGATGACTCCTTCCTGTTCTCCAGGCAGGTCAACCTGGAGTCCTCCGGGAGCCAGTCATTGGACGATAGCCCATCGTCCTTCATGGGTCTGCTTCGGCTCATCTCGGAGTCTACCGGGATGCAGCTCGAGCCCGTGTCCAAACGGGCCAAGTATCCCCTGACGGAGATACTGAACCGAGGGGATTCACCCACAGAGGCCTTCCCTGTGGCTGAGGCCATTGTCAGCCCAGCTTTGAGCTTTGCAGAGGCCTGCTTCCTGTCCTGGCCCTCGCCAGGAGTATATGTCCCAACTGTCTCTTGCCCGGTTTTCGGAGCACCTTCCGCCGAGGGTTAGTCACTGATAGCGCTTCCTGACGCTCCAGAAACGCCGACATGGATAAGCCTCGGACAGAGTCCAAGAAGCTGGACTATGCCGGGCTAGGTGTACGCCAAGGCCCTCCCTCGGCTTCCGGCAGGCCAGCTCGCCGTGCTGATGGCACACTTCTCCCAGGCCCTCATGGGCCCCTGGATGAGGTCATTCCTCATCTCCTGGCTGACCTGCAGACCACGGTCTGTCAGTGTGGGACCAGGGTAGGGCAGTGGCAAAGCAGCAGCTTCCAGACTGCTCTGACATAGGTGATTCCCTGTACCAGGTCAGTAGCGCCGTGGTGGCCATGCGCGCAGTGGCGTGGTTGAGGATATCCGCCACGTGATACCCAGCACAGTTATGGATCGTCCCTTTGGGGACTGACCTCTTCGCCCTGGAGTGGAGGGACACCTCCAGCAAATCGAAAGTCCAGTGCCACTCTGGACTCTGTCACCTCCGCCCAGAGGGACAAAGGCCACCGCTAGCAACAGCATAGTCCTTCGTCCTTCAGCCCCCTGCACGACCGCCCAACAGCACTCCAGGGCCAGCAGGCTCAAGTATGCCCCAAACCCAAGCCAGCGGCTTTCTCCAATAGGAAGCAAGGAGGTAAGGCACAGGAGGTCCCTCGGCCGTCCCTCCTCCAAGCCTGCTCAGTGACGGTTGAGGGGTGTCGCCCTCAACCTCACCACTCTTCCCTGGGTTTCCTGGGGACTGCCCACCACTTCTTTCCGCCTGGTCTCGCTATCACCACGGACGTTGGGTGTTGAGTGGTAGGAAGGGCCTGCCTCTGGAATTCGAGCAGACCCTTCCTTTCCAGCCGCCACCTTCCCCGGGGCCACGGGTCTGAAGCCCGCTGTCGGCCCGCCGAAATGAGTATTGCCCTGCTCCGAGAAAGAGGTGATCAGGAAGGTGGCAGATCCTCCTCCAGACCCGGGTTTGTGTCCAGGCATTTCCTGTCCCAATGGATGGGGCTGGCGCCCATTCCCACCTGCACGACCTGAACAGGTTCCTATGTCTCGGACCTTCAGGATGGTCACTCTGGCTCAGATAATCCCATCCTTGCAACGAGGCATGTGGTTCTGTTCCCTGGACCTCCAGGACACATTCTTTCACGTCCCGATCCGTCCGTCTCATCAGAGATTTCTCCGCTTCAGAGCGGCAGGATCCCTTTACGAGTTCCAGGCCATGCCCTTCGGCCTCTATCTAGCTCCCAGGGTCTTCATCAAATGTATGGCAGTGGTGACAGCATTCCTGCGGCGCCGAAGGGTCCGGGTGTACCCCTACCTGGACGACTGGCTGATTGCAACCCCCTCCAGAGCGGAGGTGGAGCGTCCAGAGATCTGGCCCCGGTTTGTCTCAGATTGGCCTCCTCATCAAAGAGGCCAAGTCGGAACTCGTGTCAAGCAGGTGATACACTTCATCGGGCAGAACTCGACTTTCTTCGAGCCAGAGCTTGGCTCCTGGCAGACAGGGCCGAGGTTCTTCCTCCTTTGCCCAGTCATTTCTGGTTGGCAACGTTCTGTCCGGGACTTCCTGCGCCCTGGCTTCATGGCGCCTGCACCAGCGTGGTCCGCTAGTCTGTATACGCGTCCCTTCAATGGGGACTGGCCAGACAGTGGTCACAACGCTATGATCCGTTGGATCAGCTGGTGACAGTGACCCAGGAAATGTGGAACGCTCTCCAGTGGTGGACCGTCCCGACACATCTGCAGGAGGGCATCACGTTCGTCTGCCCCGAGCTGACGGTCCCTCTATCGACAGACGCATCTCTGATGGGTTGGGGTGCCCATCTGGGGGAGCACAGAGTGCACAGCCTCTGGTCCCCTCGGGAGTCCCGATACCATCTCAACCTGCTGGAGCTCTGAGTGGTCCGCCTAGCTCTCACCACCTTCGCTCCGTTTCTACGGGGTCAAGTGGTTCGGGTCTGGACGGACAATACCACGACCATGTACTACCTAAACCGCCAGGGCGGGATGCGCTCCATGCTGTTATGCAAGGAAGCTCTCCGCATATGGTTTCTCATGCGCAGCCTGGAGGCGGATCTCCTAGCCATTCACGTGGCAGGCGCCTCCAAGGATGCCCTAAGTCGGATAGGGGCTGCGTCTCACGAGTGGTCTCTCCTGCTGGAGGTAGTACAAGATCTCTTCTCCCACTGGGGTACATCTCAGGCGGACCTGTTTGCCTCCAGGGAGAATGCGAAGCTAAGAGTGTTCTGATGCCCCCTCAGCAGGGCTTGCTGTGTGATGCTTCGAGGCCGTGGACCTCGGGTTTTCTACGCCTTCCCCCATTTCCCTTGATCCACAAGGTGCTTCTCAAGGCGAGGAGGGACAAGGCGCAGGTGATTCTGGTAGCCCCAGACTGGCCCCACCAGTTCTGGTATCCAGATCTCCTCAGTCTCAGCTCCAGGCTCCCGAGGCGGCTTCTGATCTCAGTCAATCAGGGGAAGGTATTCCATCCGAACCTTCAATCCCTGCACCTGACGGCCTGGTTCCTGAGCGGCTAGAGTTCCAGGACTTGGGTCTTTCCGACGAGGTCCTCAACGTGCTGCTGAGGCGCCCCGAAGGAGTTGACCAGAAAATGCTATGCCTTCAGATGGAAGAGATTCTCCATTTGGTGTCAGGAAAGGCCTGGACCTTCCTCCCGTTCCTGGCAAGCATTCTGACTACCTGTGGTCCCTTTCAGCAAGGGCTTCAGCCGACTTTAAGGTGCACCTGGCAGCCATCTCTGCTACCGGGCGCGGGCCGGAAGCGGTCGTGGCGAGGAGAAGGTGGTCTGGCGCTTTCAGAGGCCTTGATCACATTTCCTCCGTGTAGAACCTCCACCGTGGGATCTACTACTGGTATTGGGCGTTTATTTGAATCAATACCACAGGTGTGATATCTCCCACCTGTTGTGGAAGACCGCTTCTTGGTGGCTATCACGCCAGCCAGAAGGATGGGAGAGCTCCAGGCGCTTCCATCGTAGTCTCCTTATCTGGTCTTCCACAGGACAAGGTTGTCCTCGCGCCTCAATTCAAGTTCCTTCCACGATGGTGTCGGAGTTTCACCCAACTATGTGTTGACTCTGCCGTGTTCTACCTCAGTCACACCTCGAGGCTCAATATAGGTCTATACTTTGGACCCTAGAAGAGCTTCGCTTATTATAAGGAGCGGACGGCCAGTTCAGGGAGTGGTTCGCCAGCTGTTTGTCACCTACGCGAAGCCGCACTGGCAGACCTGCAGCCAACGGATTTATAAGCAGGTGGGTCACCTCCTGCATAGATCTCTGCTATAGGTTGGCGGGCATGGAGCTTCCCAGAGGATAAGAGCTCATTCTACCCGCCATACCGCTGCATCGGTAGCTGCTTCCAGGGATGTCCCTATCCAGGATATCTGCAGGGCTGCTACCTGGAAGTCAGCACATACCTTCATTACCCACTACCACATCGACCTTGAGCCACGCCGGGATGCTGATTTTGGAGCCTCGGTTCTCCAGTCTTTATTCCCTAAGTAGGGGGTGTGCACCTTGCCTCCCTCCTCCCGGGGAACTGCTAAGAGTCTGCCAGACAGTGTGGATGAACAACATATCCATGTCCCTAGAAATACAGGTTACTCACCTGTAACAGGAGTTCTAGGAATGGTATATGTTGTTCATCCACACGACCCAGCCGACCTCCCCGGCTTCGAGACACAACCTGGCTTCCAGAGGGCTAGATCTGGCATCATGGGGCAGAGCCGAGAGTTTTACCACCCGGGTGGGTGGGAGGAGCCAGCTTGAAGACCTTCCAGCAAGATTTAAAGCAGCAAGGAACCTGCCAGACAGTGTGGATGAACAACATGTACCATTCCTAGAACTCCTGTTATAGGTGAGTAACCTGTATTTCAAACAACATGAAGTCTTGCTGTATTCTGACATATTGCAGTGATGTCTAACCTTTGAACTGCCCCGGAGATGAAAGAGTTAACTTTCCATGCCAGGCATGGAACGCTGAGCTCGAGCTCGGTTGAGACTCTGTCTACTGCTGTTTGAAATTAAACCGTCAGATTCTTTACTCCGCCTTACTGAACAGTCGCTCCGGAGATTTCTCCTTTGCTTGGTTCAAGTTGTCAGTTAAAGTGCTGTTTTTCTTGGTTTTCAACCAAATTTAATCGTTCACCTGTCAGTTCAGACTCTGTGGTATCGTGAGTACTAGATAGGATTATTTTCCTTGTTCTTCTGTGTGGAACTTGTAAACGTGGGATCGGTTCTGTTTTGAACCGATCAGGTTGTTCAAAAAAAAAAAAAAAAGAAAGTTTGTTATACTTTAGAGTGTGGTAACCGGTCCTTATCGGTTCTGAAAAAAAACGGATTTCATTACATTTTTTTCCACGTCACCTGCAACACGGTCAGGAACCGATAAGGGTGTCTTGCCTGGCGGATTGCCTAAAAAGGGTAAGTTTTTGTTAGGACTGGCCATGTCTGAGAAACCCAAACGAAAACCCGGCCCACTGGGTTTCAACACTGTGTGTGGGGAAATTTTTGCTAAGGCTGATCCCTACACTACCTGTGTTTATTGTCTGGGGTTTGACCACCTTCGACTCAGACTGCCAGATTTGCAAGAATTTTCCTGCAGCTACCCTGGAAAAGAGAGTTGGTAGGCTCAGGGAAAGAGAGGCTAAGAAGTCCGCTGACCGGATGGTTAGCCCGTTCGGGTTCCAACCGAACCAGGAGGAGTGCCTCTGACCAGGGCGAAACTTCTTCGGCAAGGAAAACCGACCCGAGAGTCGGTTCTGGTTAAAAGAAAAGAAGGATAAATCAGCCGCGCGGATCCACAAATTCTTTCTCCGACCGCTGATGAAATAGCCAAAGCAATAAGGATTGTTCAGTCGATAACCCCGGTTCCAACCGAACCGGCACCATCGGGAAGGGACTCGGTTTGGTCGATTCCCCCGGTTTCAGATTATAATTTAGAAGATTTCTATGAACCGGAGGAAGAGGAAGGAGAGTGTGAGGATAGTGATGGTGATTACGAAAGTCTGGATGTGCCTATTGACCCGGACATCTCCCCAGACAGGCCTTCAGGGGTTTCTCCTCCTAGGCTTTCTGAGTCCCCTTCCATTTTATGTTCTACAAAAAGTGGTTGAAACTCTGCAGCTTCCTATGGAAGAAGCTGTGATCACCAGGAGGAGCCTGACTATGTTGAAATGATGGATATCCCAGAGTCCAGGAGGCTGTCTGTTCCCCTTCATAAGTCCTTTGGGAAACGGACAATGAAAATTTTAAAGATTCCTTATTCTGTACCTCCTGTGGACAAGAGGTATACTCTCTCAGGCTCAGATACGGAGTTCCTTACCCAGCAATGCAGCCATGTTGGGGTAGTGCAGGCTGCTGCTTGTGATAAGGCAAATATACCCTTGGCTTCACACCCCCCAGATAAGGACTCCAGAAGGATTGATGCCATGGCAAAAAAGCAGTACATGGCAGCATCCTTGGGACTCGGGCAGGCTGATTATATGGCCTATACAGCTAGATATCAGACATCTAGATGGGACACTGTAATGGCTTTAGCTAAACAGGTTCCTGGACAGCTTGCCAAGGAGCTGGAGCAGGTGGCTGCGGATGGTATTGAGGCATCCAAGGTGCAATTCCATGCTGCAGTGGACTCCAATGATGTTTCATCTAGAGTCATGGATACATCTGTGGCCCTTCGTAGGATGGCTTGGCTCAGATGTACTAGCCTGTCTCAGGATACCCAGACTAAGGCCATGGATTTTCCTGTTGTAGGTAATTCTCTGGGGAGCAAACAGAGAATTACATGAAGAAAATGGATGAATACAGGACCACCTATAGGAGTGCTCAGGCCAAGGAAAGGCAAGCCACCCCCAGAGGCAGCATTCTGCAGCAGGGTAGGCTTTTCATAGGCCTTTCTACCAAGCCCAGGCCTCCTCTTCTGCTTATGCTCAGAGGGGTTCTTCGGAGGAGAGGCAGACGGGCACAAGCAGGCCTGCTTCCACCCCAGCCTAAAGCCCCTGCCAAACAGGCACCTTGATGGGATTGCCAGGCCGATTCTCCACCACCTGTAGGGGGCAGGCTGGCTTACTTTGTCCAGGACTGGATGTCTTTAACATCAGACAAATGGGTCCTGGAAGTAGTAAGCCAGGGGCTGGTTCTCAGCTTCAAAAAATTTCCAAAGATGAGAACTAGATCCTTTCCACCTGCAAATTCCTCAGAGGCACTTGCCCTAGAGGCAGAGGTCTCTTCCCTCTTGTCTCTGAGAGCAATAGAGAGGGTTTCACCCCTACACAAAGGGAAAGGATTGTACTCCAGGTACTTCCTAACCCCCAAAAAGACAGGAGAATGGCAGCCCATCCTGGACCTCAGATATTTAAACAAGCACCTTTTAAAGCCAAAGTTCAAAATGGTGACTCTGGGAATGATTCTACCCTCTCTAAGGCCGGGGACTGGCTAGTTTCCCTGGACCTCAAGGATGCCTATTTCCATATTCTCATCAGAAGCTCCCACCGAAAATACCTCAGGTTCGAGCTGCCCTCAGGCCATTACCAATTCAGAGCAATGCCCTTCGGCCTAACCTCTGCTCCAAGGGTGTTCACAAAATGCCTGGCAGTAGTAGTTGCCTTCCTAAGAAGAAAAAGGATCTCCATCTTTCCATACCTGGACGACTGGCTCATAGTAGGCCAGTCTCCAGACCAAGTCAAGTTACACCTACAGATAACTCAGCAACTGCTCACTTCTCTGATTTCGCTTCTGAATCTTTCAAAGTCAGTTCTAGAGCCTGTACAGCTCCTCACCTTCATAGGCGCAGAACTAGATACAGTAAGGGCAAGAGCCTTCCTTCCCCTAGACAGGGTAAGGACCTTTATTTCACTGGCCTCTTCATTCACCCTCCAGGTGTCTTGACCAGCAAGGCATTTTCTGCAGCTCCTGGAGCACATGGCTGCTTCTACAGCAGTGGTGCAGGGAGCAAGATTTCAAATGAGGGACATTCAGTTCCACTTGAGAGCCTTTTGGTCTCAGAAAAAGGACCCTCTGACCAAACTGATTCCAGTGACTTGAACTCTGATCCAGGCATTACAGTGATGGCAGGATCAGGACAATCTAAGACGGGGAGTTCCTTTTGTCACTCAGTCTCTTGGGCTGGGGAGCCCACTTGGGGGACCTGACCACCCAAGGGTTGTGGTCTCCTCAGGAATCTCTGCTTCACATCAATCTATTAGAACTCAGAGCAGTGTTTCTAGCACTTCAAGTTTTTTCCAAGTCTGTTCAGAACAAAGTAGTTCAGATCAGGACAGACAATACCACCACAATGTGGTATATCAACAAGCAAGGGGGCACTCAGTCTACGGCCTTGTGCACAGAGGCAGTGAAGTTATGGTCCCTGGCCTATTCCCTGAACACCTCTCTTACAGCAGTATACCTCCCAGGCAAAGACAATGTCCTGGCAGATGCTCTCAGCAGGATATCTCAAGGCCATCACGAATGGTCCCTGGATCCCCTAGTCTTGAAGGTGATTTTCTCCAGATGGGGCACTCCACAGATAGATCTTTTTGCAGCCCCAGACAATCACCAACTCCCTCTCTATTGCTGCAGGCCCCCATTGTTGGGCTCAGTCCCCCTGGATGCCTTAGTTATCAATTGGGAGGGGAAGTTCCTGTATGCTTTCCCCCCTTCCCTCTCCTGGTCAAGGTGTTGGTCAAAATCAGGTCTCAACCCTGCAAGGTGATTCTGATTGCTCCAGACTGGGCCAGACAGCCCTGGTACCCTCTCTTGTTGTCCTTAGCAGTCCACCTTCCCTGTCTCTTCCCAGGAATTACAACCTGTTAACATGTGCTCAGGGAGGTTTGGTATCCTAATCTCAAATCTCTCAACCTCAAGGCCTGGCTCTTGAAGAATTAGAGTTTGCTGACTTGCACCTCTCTCAAGGTGTTCTGGATATCTTGAAGGCTTCTCGTAAACCTTCCACCAGAAACACAACTCTAAGTGGAAAAGATTTTCTATATGGTGCTCTGGCAAGCACATTTCTCCAGAGTCTGCTGGCCTTCCCACAGTCCTTGACTACGTGGTTCATCTTAATAGCTTGGGACTCAGACCAGCTACACTAAAAGTGCATCTGGCAGCTGTCTCTGCCTTCCTTTCAGCAGGCAAACACTCTTCCCTTTCAGCTCATCCTGTATTTTCTAAATTTTTCAAGGATTGCTTCATTCAATCCTCCTTCAGGACCCTGCCCCTGCTTGGGACCTTAATGTTTACATTGCTCAGCTTATGCAACCCCTTTGAGCCTTTGTCCTCAGCAGAGCTTTAAGTACTTGACTTGGAAAACTGTTTTGAGGCCATCACTTCTGCCAGACGAGAAGTGAGTTGCAGGCCCTGTCAGTGGAGCCTGATTTTATCTCTTTCCATAGAGATAAGGTGGTCCTCAGGACTAATAGGAAGTTTTTGCCTAAGGTGGTTTCAGATTTCCACCTTAATCAGTCTGTCCCTTCCTGTTTTCTTCACTGACCATTCCTCCTCTGGGGAGAGGAGGCTGCACAGTTTGGATATGAAAAGGGCCCTTAGCTACTACATAGAGCGCACCAAGGGTCACAGGTTTGACTCCCTCCAACTGTTCCTCACTTATGGTGAGGTTGGTAAGGGAGAACCTGCCACTAAGAGATCTGTTGCCAGGTGGATTGTCTCTTGCATTCAATTTTGCTATGAAAAACTAGGTAGGATCCCACCCTCAGGCCTGAGGGCTTACTCTACCAGAGGTATAGCTGTTTCTGGCTGCGCCAGGATATTCTATCTTAGAGATTTGTCAAGCAGCCACCTGGAAAGCAGTACACACTTTTACCAAGCATTACTCTCTGGACATCCAGGCTAGGAGTGATGCTAGGTTTGACACAGCAGTGCTTCAGAGCTATTTCCTAAGAAGGTTCTGTCCCTCCTCCATGGAGGTACTGCTTGGTAGTTCGTAATATAGTCAGAATACAGCAAGACTTCATGTTTTTGAAGAAAAATTACTCACCTTAGTAATGTTTCTTCTAATGGAGTCTTGCTGTATTCTGACCTCCCCCCCTCTCAGAACCTGGGTTTTTGGGATGTGGGTGGGCAGGTGCAGTGTTGACACCCTAGAGGTGCCCCCACCCTTCTTCTCATCCCTTTGGTTTGGGTGTGTGGGTGTTGTGTTTTTGTTTTATTTTTTGGGTTTCCTGCCTTGAGTCTTTGCTTTGGGACCAAAAAATCTCTATTATGTTTAGTAGCCAGTTGGCTAGTGTAAGTTTACAGTTTCCACACAGGGCACCCAGTGAGTTTAGCTTGTAAAGATCTGACGGTTTAGTTTCAAACAGCAGCAGACGGAGTCTCAACCGAGCTCGAGCTCAGCGTTCCATGCCTGGCATGGAAAGTTAACTCTTTCATCTCCGGGGCAGTTCAAAGGTTGGACATCACTGCAATATGTCAGAATACAGCAGACTTCATTAGAAGAAACAACATTACTAAGGTGAGTAATGTTTTCTTCTCTGCCATCCTAAGAATGCCTTCTATCATATCCTTGTCCATTCCCTTCCCCTGACATGGGGGTCTGTACACAACCCCTGTGCGGATTGTGGTGCCCTTTCTAGTCTCCAAGGTGACCCACAGTGCTTCCTCTCCTCCCTGTTTACTCTTTTGTTCAGTTGCTTTTATCCCTTCCTTTACATAGAGAGCTACTCCTCCCCCTCTTCTCTCCTGTTGATTATGTACCCTGGTATGTTAACATCCCAGTCATGGTTCTCTGTGTACCATGTTTCTGTGACTGCTACAGTATCCAGGCATCCCTCTTCCATCAAGGCCACCAGCTCAGGGAGCTTGTTGCCCAGACTACGGGCATTGGTACTCATTAACCTCCATTTCCTGATGGCCTTACTCCTTTTTGCCCCATCCATGTCCTTATTGCCTTTGTCACTTTCCCCATTTACCCGTGCTCTCCCTATCCACCTCTATGTTGGTGTTTACCACTTACTATCGTGATTTTTTTTTGGGGGGCTAGGATTTCCCTGCTCCTTTCCAGTGCCTCCCCCCTTGGCTAGTTTAAATGCTTGCCAATGAAGCATTTAAACCTATCACCTAGGATCCTGGTTCCCCTCCTGGACAGATGCAGCCCATCATGCCAGTATAGGCTTGCATCACTCCAGGTGAACCCCCAGTCCCTAATGAAGCCAAATCCCTGAGCTCTGCACCAGTTTTTCAACCACTGATTGAATTCCATGGTGCAGAACACCCTAACCTCTCCTGTGCCATAGATGGGCCGCACCTCCGAGAAGATTACTATGCGTGCTACTTGTCTAAGGCCACTCCCCAATTCTACAAACTCTTCCTGCACTGCTGTAATCCCTTTCTTAACCAGGTCTTTTGTCCCTAGGTGGACAGTGACATCCAGCTCCCTCCCCTGTGCAGCTGCTTCAGCAATCCTGAGGATTCGCTCCCTCTCCCTCCAAGCTATGGCGCCAGGCAGGCACCTTACCTCCCTACCAATGGAGTCCCCCACCAGGAGTTGTTTCCTTCCCCTGTGGGGTCCCATGCCACCCTCCTGTGGGTCTCCTTTGTGGAGGTTCCCAGCATCCTCCTTGGTCTCCACTGCAGGTGCCTCCATAGAGGAACCACACTTTGCCAGAATGGCATAGGAATTGTGGAGAGGTACAACTGGAGGCATGTGCCTCTGTTCCACCACCCTCACCCTGAGCCCACTGTGGTCCAACCGCGCCTCTTTCTTGGCAACGGCAGTGGCACTGGTGGTCCCTGGATGGAGGAGGAGGTCCCACAAATCCTGGCCAACTCAGCCTGGATTTGAGCAACCTCCTGCCTTAGCCCAGAGAGGTGCCTGCAGATGGGACAACACCGCATCCTCCAGAACGTCTCCCGGAGGACTGCTGCTTCACAGCCACTGCACTGCACCACTCCCATCATGTCTTATTTCTAGCCCCTTAACTGTTGTTTGGAATCCTTACCCTTTCTTTTTTTTTTTTTTTTCTTCCTTTTCTCTCTCTACTTCCTTTCTGCCTCTGTGCCCTTTAAGCTCTTGATTGTCCTGTTCTGAGACAAGAATATCTTCTATTTCTCAGTAGACCCCTTACTTGCTCAGAGGCAGGCCTCCAGCAGCTAGAGGAGGCGGGAGAGCTACTCTTGCCCTTCTAGGATGGTGAGTCTTTGGTGGCTCTGTGATCACTCATTTCCTGCTCCCAAACAGGAAGTTCCTGTTGTTAGTCAAATCCTCTGCCTATAAAAGTAGAACTAGCTTTGGGGGGGGAGGGACGGAGGGCAATATAGTCCCAGTAAAGAAGTCCAGTCTACAGACTAGAACTAGTGTTCTAACCCAAGGAATCACTCACTTAAAGGGAAATGCCGGATCTTACTTCGAGAGGGCTCTTGCAGTAGGTAATCACCTTGAGGACTGCGCCACCTGGCGGGACCACATGGAAACTTCAGCTAGCAGTGTCTGATGGGAGACCGCCCACCGTCAGCATGACACTGTATAATGGGCAGTCCCCACGCCCGTCTTCCATTTTTTCCCCCGCCGTCAACCTGAGCACATCAAATCTCGCAGAGATCATAGCTGCAGTTAGATTGCCTTTTTTTCAGATAATTATCTGTCTTTTTCTTTCTTTACTGTTGGTCCTAATTTGTGCATGTCTTCACTGTCTTCCGCCAAGTTGCATAAAAATAAGTGCGGTTCATGCTGCGTGCAGCTACCGCACAAAGAGAGTCACTCCCTCTGCTTCTTCTGCTTAGGCTCAGAGCACAAGGTCGAGGATTGTGAAGCCTGTTTCAGCTTCAACCAGACCACACGGAAGCAACACCAGCAAGCCCACGAGGCCCATTTATTGAAAAAGAAAATGGCCACTATGGAAAAAGAGCTCCAGAAGCTTAGAAGTATTTCCTCCTCTCCTATGGACTCCCATAACCACAAGAAAAAAGAAGGATAAAGAGAAGCACCAGGATAGGTCTGCCTCTCACCCGCGGCTTCCCTCGTGACCAGCAGCCCTCTTCCTCCGGGAAGTCTGCTGCTTCATCCAAGTCCGCCCTGCCCTCTCAGGAGCAGCCCTTGGGTACCCCACCGCCACTAGTCAGAGGCTTCCGCCACTCTTAGGCCCATTTCTGCCACAGGGTCTATGCAGTCTGGCAGGGCTGATAAGTTGCTTTTCGGGTCATCTGACGGGTGCCAAGCCCAGGCTGTTAAGTTGGGCACTGGGGTCTCCGGCTCTTGCCCAGCCACTGCCAACAAGTCTGTCGTCGGACCTTCCAACTTCCGCCCGACCGATCAGCTCACATCAGGGTCCAGCGCGGATCCCGACGACATCCAGTTGCCGTATTTCTCAGCCTTCACCGGTGGGGTCACCCCCTTCTCTCCTTTGAAAGAGCCTCCTCCGCCCTCCCCAGATCAGCAAGGTGCAGAGGACGGGGGTTGTCCCGACAGGTGACACCTTTCCTAGTTCACCTCTGAACCTGACATTGGATCTCCCAGGTAACCCTCTGGGCCCCTCCCCACCGGTTCCACCAGCAGGGACGCAAGCACCGACTCTGGGCTTGCTTCCCGCTGGTACGGCATCCAACCCGGTTTTCCTGGGTACCTCTGGGCCAGGTGTCAGGCCTCAGGCTGTCGGACGCTGGGGTATATGCCCACTTACTCTTTACCGAGTTACCCAGCATATATGTACCATATGCAGGGCTTTACTTTTTTTATTTATTTATCAAGTCAGTGATTACAAATACCTTTGAGCCAAGGCTCTTGTACAAAAGTTCCATGTCAGAGAAATACAAATTTTGGGGAACATCAAGACAGACATTACAACAATGTGGACATTGCAAACAGATTAATACAATTCAAGGGTAACATTGTAAGCAAGGCAGCCAGCTGCATTTGTCAGAGAAAACAGACAAGAGATGAAAAGTGCCAGAGTCATAGGGAGAGGGGAGGAAGGAATGTAGGTAGGGTTGGGAGAGGGTGAAAAGTGCAGCATTGGGTATACCAAGATGTGAGGGTAGAATCCAGTGAGAAGGGAAGGGGGGACCACTAGAGCAGGCACGGAAGTGGAGAAACGAGGTTAAATTGGGCAGTCACAGGAGCTGTTGGTAGTGAAATAGTCCTGGAGCCTAGTTTAAACATACCAATTGTTGGGGCAGAGGAGATGGTGGAGCTGAGGCCATTGAACCAGAGTGGCACTCGATAAGCAAAAGAGCGTTGTCCCTGTGAAGTGTGACAGTGGGGGACTTTCAATAGCTGTAGCGTGGCTCTCCAAAGGCACCGTTTGTTGGTTCGGTGTAACAGAGTTGAGACCCCAAAAGGTGCAAGGCCAAGGTAGATTGTTTTCGCCATGGAGCAGGTGAGAAACTTTATGTGGTTTGATAGTTGGAGCCAGCCGGTCTGAGTGTACAGGTCACGTGTGGGTGAGACAGTGAACACCAGTGATTAGCCGACATGCCTTATCTAAGGCAGTTGAGAGGCGTCTAAGGGTTGTGGTTGTGGCCGAGCCATAAATGATGAGACCATAGTCCATTACGGAGATCACAGAGCTCAGGACTGCAACCTTCAAAGCTTCTGGCGTGAGTTGTTGACTGTGTTTGTAGAGGAGACCGAGCCGTGTATTAGCAGCTCTAGCTACATTATCTATGTGAGGTCCATAGGAGAGATTAGGGTCAAGCTGTATCCCTAAGTATTTGAAGGACCCCACCTGATCTAGAGTGTTCCCCTGGGTGGTGGAGATAGCCAAGTGGTGTAGCTTGTGTGGGTTATGAGAGCTGCAGAAGAGCATAGATCTGGTTTTCTTGTCATTGAGGACCAGTTTATGATTAAGAAACCATGTCTCTACAGAACTGAAACCAAGTTGAAGGTTGTGTTGAAGAGTTGCAGGATCTTTGTGAGTGGAGAATACAACAGCATCATTGGCATATAGTATGATCTGCTCAGAGCAGTGGTAAGGGATGGAGTTTAGAAAAGGCTAAAGGAGGGGGCCCAGTATGGATCCCTGTGGGACACCCGAGCGAACAGGCAGGGTGTCAGAAAGAGCGTCAGCGATTTTTACTCTCTGCGACTGGTTTTCTAAGTAGCTTTTAAACCAGAGAGAAGAGTCAGGTGATAGCCCGGCATTCAGTAGTTGGTCAATTGGTAGTCCATGGTGTACTGTATCGAAGGCCTTGGAGAGGTCGACGAAAACTGCCCCTGTGATAAGGCCATTGTCAAGGGATTTGTGCAAAGCTCCAGTGAACTCAAGAAAGGCTGTGGTGCTGTGACCTTTCTGGAAACCGTGTTGTTGTGGACAGGGTATATTGTATTTATCCAAGTGGTCGGTAAGTTGATCAGCCACGATGTGCTTGAGTGCCTTAGAGAGTGGGGGCAGTATGGAGATAGGGCTGTAATTTGAGTGATTTGTCTTATCCCCACTTTTATGGACAGGTGTCATGGTGGCTGTTTTCTATAAGTCCGGGAATTTTCCACAGCTCAGAGAGAGGTTCAGGATTTTTGTTAATGGATGAATTACCTCGTCGTGGGTGAGCAACAGAAGATTAAGGCGGTGTCGCTGCTAGATCAAGATTTAGAGATAGCTGCAGTAATATAGCGGCAAGCTTCATTCAGCCTTACCTCACTGAAGTAGAAGAGGGGATGGTTAGACTGTGGGGCTGAGGTATTTGGGGAGTAGGCCCTGTTTTCGAAAAAGTCATGGGGTAGGACAGCACTAAGGTCTGAAAAAGCCGTGTTAAAGATGTTTGCGATCACCTTGGGGTCGAGGATTGAGGATCCATTTACATGGCTGGAGAGGTTTTTGGCTGCTTCCCCGTGACATCCTTGATATTGTCCCAGAAAGCATGACCATTTCCCCATGTATTGGTGAGAGCGTCCTTGTAATAGGTGGATTTTGTGAGCTGGACGGCTTTTGTGCAGGCATTTCCTGCTTGTTTTTAATTTTGGATGTCCAGTTGTTTGCCAGTGGCCCTGGCAACTGCCCAGAGGTGGTCCCTTAGTTTCAGCTGTGAGAGAAGAGCCGCAGTGAGCCATGGGTTAGAGAGAGATTTTGTTTTTCACCTTTTAGCAGGGGCAAATAGGTTGCAGGCTTTGTTGAAAATTCAGATGAAGTGATCAAGAGCCAAGTTAACATCTTTTGCTTCGTAGATGGGTAGCCAGTCTTGCAGAAGCAGGTATTGTTTGAGATGTGGAAGTTTTCCACGAGGAAGGACTCTGCTAGTGATAATTTTGGGAGGGGGCTTGAGGAATTTTAGACCATGCACATATGACTGGGGAGTTGTCACAGAGAGTGTCTGGGAGAACGGTCGTACGAGAAATCCTTGTGAGGTGAGTGGTGAGGACCCAATCCAGGAGGTTACTGATGCCAGTCTTGTAGTTAATCCTAGTAGGGGAGTTTACCATTTGCCTGAGGTTAGCAGCTGAGATGGAGTCTTTATAGGCACTGGCGCCCGATGCTAACCAGTTTATGTTGAAATCCCCTAGTAGAATAAGTTCAGCTTCAGGAGGATGAGAGTTGATAAAGTTTAGGACGTCGTTGAAGCCATGTTTAGGGTCCCTGGGCGGGATGTATATGGAGACAGTAGTCAGGGCTTTATGGTTGGGACCAAGGATGATTTTTATCGGCAGAATCGGGGCCAAGGCAGAAAGTGATGAGTTGCT
Organism: Neoceratodus forsteri; assembly: GCA_016271365.2. NCBI lineage: Eukaryota > Metazoa > Chordata > Ceratodontiformes > Ceratodontidae > Neoceratodus > Neoceratodus forsteri. The sequence continues at coordinate 310,919,898 of JADMNL010000025.1, forward strand.
ACAGCGTGCCATGACAGGGAGTCTTTGATATAGATTGTGCAACCACCGCCTTTTTTGGATATCCGGTCCAGCCTGTGGACATTGTAGCCCTGTATTGTTACTGCTGAGTCAGGAACTCTAGGCGTCAGCCAAGTTTCCACCTCTGCAAGGATGTCAGGGTTGTGTTGGCATATGAAGGTTTGGAGTGCATCTAGCTTTGGTAGTAGGCTGCAGATATTAATGGTTGCAAGGATAAGGGCACCTGGAGTTTGTGTGTGGGCTGAGCTTCTAGGGCCAGGATTGGGATGGACGCTGCCTGAGATGAGGAGGAGGAGTAGGAGTTTTAAGGAGCAGAGTCGCAGCTCTTTGAGAGATGGTTTTGATCATTGTTCCTGATGCCAAGGTTCTCTTCGGGATATCCACCGATCTACCAGCCTCCTCCTCTTCCTCTGCCAGACTTCCGGGCTATCCTCCAGTCCTGGTGGTCGGAGACCAAGGTTGAGCTAGTCTCAGAGCTGGATAGCCGGCACCCCACCCCCGAGGGATGTTATCTGTGTTTTGTTGGACCAGATGTCTGGGTACAGTCCTGCGCTGGACCTGCGTCAGTTGGCTTTGGGCCTGACAAAAGAACATTTGGTTAGGCTAACAATGGACAAAGCCTGTCACAGCCCTAGGGAGGCCTCTCGTCCCAACGTCCGGTCTTCAGAGTCCTCTGATTCAGACCCCTCTTCCTCTGCAGTTTCAGAGTTTAAAACTCCTCCCACAGGTATCTGCCGCCATCTCTGAAATCAAACAGGCAGAGGACACTGCAGAGCAGAACACTGCAGCACAGGAGCTAGTACGTCAAAACTCACCCAAAACAGGCACCAAAACAAAAAAGCAAAAAGGAAGTCCAAAACACTTATGATCATAGGTGACTCCATTATTCAGGGAGTTGATACCTACCTCCTGCTGTGGGTAATGGGCAAATGTCTCCCAGGTACATCAGCATGGAGAGACACTGACTGCATTGCTAAAATCGTGCGGTAAGCAGGAGAAAACATCGACATCCTGGTACACGTAGGGACTAACGATCTTGCCAGCCGGTCAGTTGTGGAGACCAAGGAACACCTGACCAGGCTGGGAGACAAACTGTCATCCATTTTGCCCAGCATCTCCTTTTCTGAGATCCTGCCAGTCTGGGAGAGGGGGGCAGATGGACAGAAGGTCAGAGAAGGGTGATAGGGGATCTAAACATATGGCTCAAGGGCTGGTGCCAGGAAAAAGGACAGAAATTTGTAAGTAACTGGCAACAGTTTTGGGAGCAAAAGTTCTTTAAATTCGATGAACTGCATCTGACTAAGGAGGGAGTCAGTGCATTGGGCAGAAGTCTGATGTCTTTGCAGAATATTTAAACTAGCAGATGGGGAGAAGGGTTCAGCACCCAATACATCGAACGGGAAGAACACTCCTCCCCCCTCAACTAGTGATTAAACAGGAGTTCAGCATGTTTGTAGTTAATTTATATTACCAGGTAAGGAAGGAGGTCCAGCTCCCCATACGACGTGCAGGGGAAACACCAGACCTTGCCCAACAACTAACGCACCGAAATCTGGCCAATGGAACATCATGTACACAAATATCTGCAGTCTGGGAAACAAGATCTTAGACCTGGAGGCAACAATAAGAGACGCTAAACTGGACATAGCAGCTATTAGCAAGACATGGTTCACCAGTAACCACACTTGGGAGAGTTTAGTACCCGGCTATGTACTGCTCAGAGGAGACTGAGGTGCAAAAAAAAAGGGGGGGGCCCTTTATGTCAGTGAAAATATCAAAGCTACAGAAATTCAGAATACACATAAGAAGCCAAAAGAACTGTGGGTCACCCTGGAAACAGGACAGCCATACAAACGGGGGATGTCTACAGGCCTCCAGACCAAGGGGAGGACATGGACACATTACTGTTAGAAGTTATTCAAAACATGACAGCTAAAGGGGAGGTTCTAGTAGTGGGAGACTTCAACATGCCAGATACAGATTGGTCAATACCAGCAGGAACATCCACCAGAACTAGTCACAGTGTATTCCCTGCAGGGGAAGGGCCTCAAACGACTAGTACAGCAACCCACAAGAGACAGGGCTATCCTGGATCTAGTACTGACTAACAGGGAAAGGATCACAGATCTCCAGGTAGGACACCTGGGGGCCAGTGACCATCACATGGTATGGGTCAGTTTGGCCACTAGAATTAAACCATTCCATTCCAAGACAAAAATATGAGACTTCAGAGGAGCTGACTTTGATAAGACAGCCAACAGAGTTAAGCTAGTCCTGGCAAGAAGAAATGCAGGTGAGGGGATACAGGCAAAGTGGGCAAGCATTAAGGATGCAATACGTGAAGCAGCATCCCATTGTGTTAGGGAGAAAAGCAGGAGGAAACCACTTTGGTTCTTGAAAACAGTAGCAGAAAAGATCAGAACCAAAAGGTTGGCCTTCAGAAAATATAAGGGAACACAGCGGGACGATGATAGGGAGGCATACCAAACTTCCCTAAGGGAAGCAGTAAGGCAGGTAAAGGCCTAGACTGAGGAAGCACTAGCACAAACAGTAAAAGAAAGGGACAAGACTTTCTATAGATATTTTAATGAAAGGAGAAAGTCCAGAGGGGATATTGCTAATATCAAAGAGGATAAGGGGGAAGTGTGTGGAGGACCAAGGAAAAGTATCTATCCTAAATAGGTACTTCAAACAACATGAAGTCTTGCTGTATTCTGACAATTGCAGTTAGCTCCAGCCTTTCAACTGCTCCGGAGAACATAGGATTAACTTTTCTGTGCATGGCATAGAATGTTCATCTCAAGCTCAGTTGAAGCCTCTGCCTGTTGTTATTCGAACTGCAACCGTCAGATTCTTTACTCCGCCTCACTGAACAGTCGCTCCGGAGATTTCTCCTTCTGCTTGGTTCAAAGTCGGTCGAAGTGTCTGTTTTCGGTCAGTTTTTCTTCTGAAATTGTTTCTGCATAGTCGGTTCAAGTCTCTGTCTGTGGTACCGTGAGTACTAGATAGGTTTTGTTATGTTTTCTGTGTGGAACTTGTAAAGCTGTGGATTGGTTCGGCTAGAACGATCATTTCAGGTAAAATTTGTACTTTAGTGTGTGGTTACGAGTCTGTATCGGTTCTAATAACAACAGGTTTTAGTACGTTTTCTTCCAAGACCCGTGACACGGTCAGGAACCGATAGGGGAGTCTTGCCTGGCGGATTGCCGAAAAAAGGGTAAGTTTGATTAGGTTGGCCATGTCTGAGAAACCCAAGAAAAAAACCAGGCCCACTGGGTTTCAACACTGCAGTGTGTGTGGGGAGGTCTTTGCTAAGGCTGATCCCCACACCACCTGTGTTTATTGTCTGGGGTTTGACCACCTCCATTCAGACTGCAAAATTTGTAAATATTTTTCCAAATCTACCCTGGAAAAGAGATTAGGTAGACTGAGGGAAAGGGAGGCCGAGAAGTCCACTGACCCGGACGACCAGCCCAGTTTGGTTCCGACCAAGGCGATACTTCTTCAGGCAAAAGGAGAGCCGATTCCAAGGAATCGGTCCTGACAAAAAGAAAAGACAAGTCGACCGGTTTAGATCCAGAATCCCATACTCTGACCGCCGATGAAATAGCCAAAGCGATTCGTATTGTGGAATCGCTTTGATCAGTTCCAACTGAACCGGCACTTTTTGGCAGGGGCTCGGTTCGGTCGGTTCCCCCGGTTCTGGATTATACCCTGGAAGAATTTTATGAACCAGAGTTTGAGGAGGAAGGAGAGTTGGAAGATGATTATGGTGATGGTGAAAGTCTGGATGTGCCTATTGACCCGGACATCTCCCCAGAGAGACCTTCAGGCGTTTCTCCTCCTAGGCTTTCTGAGTCCCCTTCACACTACATGTTTTACAGAAAGGTGGCTGATACCCTCCAGCTTCCTGTGGAGGAAGCCGTGGAGGATCAGGAAGAGCCTGACTATATAGAGATGATGGACATCCCAGAGTCCAGGAGACTGTCTGTTCCCCTCCACAAATCTTTTGGGAAACAGACACAAAAAATTCTTAAGTCTCCCAATTCCATACCTCCTCTGGACAGAAGAATGGGCAAGAGGTATACTCTTTCAGGCTCAGATACGGAGTTCCTTTATCAGCAGTGCAGCCATGTTGGGGTTGTACAGGCTGCTGCCTCTGACAAGGCAAGCATTCCCTTGGCATCACACCCCCAGACAAGGACTCCAGGAAGATTGATGCCATGGCAAAGAAGCAGTACATGGCATGATCCTTAGGACTCAGGCAGGCTAATTATATGGCCTCTGCAGCCAGGTACCAGAAGTCCAGGTGGGACACTGTACTGGCACTGGCTAAACAGGCTTCACCCCAGCTTGCCAAGGAGCTGGAGGAGGTGGCTGCAGATGGGATTGAGGCATCGAAAGTTCAGTTTCATGCTGCTGTAGACTCCAATGATGTTTCATCAGGAGTCATGGCTACATCTGTGGCTCTTCGGAGAATGGTTTGGCTCAGATGTACTAGCCTCTTACAGGATACCCAGGCTAAGGCCATGGATTTTCGTGTAGTGGGTAATTCTCTGTTTGGGGAGCAGACAAGAGAATTACATGAAGGAAATGGATGAATACAGGACCACTTGCAGGAGAGCTCAGGCCAAGGAAAGGCAAGCAACTCCTCAAAGGCAGCAGTCCAGGGGCAGGGGCAGGCCTTTCCAAAGGCCTTTTTACCAAGCACAGGCCTCTTCTTCTTTTTTTCACAGAAGGGTTCTTCAGAGGAAGCCAGAAGGGGATGACAGACCTGCATCACACCCCTCAGCCTAAAGCCCCTGCCAAGCAGACACCCTGATGGGTCTGCCTGGGTGGGTTCTCTTATCCCAGTGAGGGCAGGCTGGCTTACTTTGTCCAGGACTGGATGTCTCTTACATCAGACAAGTGGGTCCTGGAAGTAGTAAGCAGGGTCTGGTTCTCAGCTTCAAAAATTTCCCAAGCTGAGAGCCAGATCTTTCCACTGCAAATCTCTCAAACCCTTGCCCCAGAGGCAGAGGTTTCTTCTCCTAGCTCTCAGAGCTATAGAGAGAGTACCTCCTCCACACTGGGGCAAAGGATTATACTCCAGGTACTTCCTAACCCCCAAAAAGACAGGAGAGTGGCGAACCATCCTGGACATAAGATACCTGAACAAACATCTTTTGAAGCCAAAGTTCAAGATAACTCTGGGACTTATCCTTCCCTCTCTAAGGCCAGGGGACTGGCTAGCCTTCCTGGACCTCAAAGATTCCTACTTTCACATTCCCATCAGGTGCTCCCACAGAAAGTACCTCAGGTTCATGTTGTCCTCAGGCCACTTATCAGTTCAGAGCAATGCCCTTTGGCCTAAAATCAGCCCCAAGGGTCTTCACAAAGTGTCTGGCAGTAGTTGTTGCCTTCCTAAGAAGACAAAAGATTTCCATTTTTCCATACTTGGACGACTGGCTCATAGTGGGCCAATCTCCAGACCAAGTCAAGTCTCACCTGCAAGTGACCCAGCAAGTGCTCACTTCTTTAGGATTTCTTCTCAACCTACCAAAATCAGTTCTCGACCCAGTGCAGCTCCTCACCTTCATTGGGGCAGAGCTGATACGGTAAAAGGCCTTAGCTTCCTGCCCCTGGAAAGGGCAAGGACCCTCATGGAACTGGCCTCTTCTATTCAGCCTTCAGGTGTCTCTCGACCAGCAAGGCATTTCCTTCAGCTACTGGGCCACATGGCAGCTTCTACAGAAGTGGTCCAAGGGGCAAGATTCCAAATGAGGGACATTCAGTTCCACTTAAGAGCTTTTTGGTCCCAAAGAAAGGATTCCTTTACCAGACTAATTCCAGTTACTCGAACTCTAATCCAAGTCCTGCAGTGGTGGCAGGATCAGGACAGTTTGAGGCAAGGGGTTCCATTTGTCACTCAGTCTCGTTCAGTGGTCCTCACCACAGATGCTTCCCTGCTGGGCTGGGGAGCCCATTTGGGGAAACTTACCACCCATGAACTGTGTTCGCCTTAGGAATCCCTGCTTCACATCAATTTCTTGGAACTCAGAGCAGTGTTTCTGGCACTGCAAGCTTTTTTCCAAATCTGTACAGAACAAGGTGATTCAGGTCAGAACAGACACCACCACCACCATGTGGTACATCAACAAGCAAGGAGGCACTCTGTCTATGGCCTTGTGCACAGAAGCAATGAAGTTGTGGTCCCTGGCCTATTCCCTGCAAACCTCTCTGATAGCAGTTCACCTTCCAGGGAAGGACAATGTCCTAGCAGATGCACTGAGCAGGATATACCAGGGCCATCACGAATGGGCCCTAGATCCTCTGGTGTTGAAAGTGATTTTCTCAAGATGGGGCACTCCAGAGATGGATCTTTTTGCAACCCCAGACAATCACCGACTTCCTCTTTTTTGTTTCAGACCCCCAGTCTTGGGCTCAGTCCCCCTGGATGCTCTGATCCTGAACTGGGAAGGGAAATTTCTGTATGCTTCCCCCCCTTCCCTCTCCTGTTCAAAGTGCTTGTCAAGATAAGGTCACAACCATGCAAAGTGATTCTGATTGGGCAAGGCAGACATGGTATCCCTTGTTGCTGTGCCTAGCAGTCCACCTTCCCCTGTCTCTTACCAGGAATTACAACCTGTTAACATCCTCTCGGGAGGATTTGGTACCCCAATCTTCAGTCTCTCAGTCTCAAGGCTTGGCTATTGAAGAGTTAGAGTTTGCAGATCTGCATCTTTCCCAAGGGGTTCTGGATATCCTTAAGGCTTCTCGAAAGCCTTCCACCAGAAAGACATACAACTCTAAATGGAAAAGATTCAGCATTTGGTGTTCTAAGAAGAATATTTCTCCAGACTCTGCTGAATTGCCTACGGTTCTGGATTATATGGTCCATCTTAATGGCCTAGGTCTCAGACCAGCTACTCTCAAGATACACTTGGCAGCTGTTGCTGCTTTCCTGTCTGTAGCAAGTCTTCCTCTCTGTCATCCCATCCTGTATTCTGTAAGTTTTTCAAGGGATTCCTTCACACCAATCCCCCTTTAGGGATCCTGCTCCTGCTTGTGATGTTAATGTTTGCATTTCTCAGCTTATGCAACCCCCTTTTGAGCCTTTGTCCTCAGCAGAGCTTAAGTACTTGACTTGGAAAACTGTGTTTTTGGTAGCCATTACTTCTGCCAGACGTATCAGCGAATTGCAAGCCTTGTCAGGGGAATCTGATTTCATCTCTTTTCACAGAGATAAAGTGGTCCTTAGAACTAACAAAGTTCTTGCCTAAAGTGGTTTCAGATTTCCATCTCAATCAGTCTATATCTCTCCCTGCTTTCTTCACTGATCATTCTTCCTCGGGAGAGAGGAGGCTACACAATTTGGATGTTAAGAGCCCTTAGCTACTACATAGAACATACCAAGGGTCACAGGTTTGAATCCCTCCAGTTGTTCCTCGCTTATGGAGAACTTGGGAAGGGCAAACTTGCCACCAAGAGATCTATTGCCAAGTGGATTGTTACTTGTATACAGCTCTGCTGTGAAAAACTGGGTAGAACTCCACCCTCAGGCCTGAGGGCTATTCCATAAGAGGTACAGCTGCTTCCCTGGCTGCTGCCAGGGATATCCCTCTCTTAGAAATTTGTCATGCAGCCACCTGGAAAACAGTCCATACTTTTACCAAGCATTACTCTCTGGATATCCAGGCTAGGAGTGATGCTCTGTTTGGCACAGCAGTACTTCAGAGCCTGTTTCCAAAGTAGGTTCTGTCCCTCCTCCATGGAGGTACTGCTTGGTAGTCTGCAATTGTCAGAATACAGCAAGACTTCATGTTGTTTGAAGAAAAAATTACTCACCTTAGTAATTGTTTCTTCTAGTGGAGTCTTGCTATATTCTGATCTCCTTCCCTCTCAGAACCTAGATTTTGGGATGTGGGTGGGCAGGTGCAGTGTTGGCATCCTAGAGGTACTCTTCCCCCCCCCCTTACACCCTCTTTTTTCTTTGGGTGGAAAGTTGTTTCATTTGATTGGTTTTTGTTTTGGGGCTTCTTGACTTGAGTCTTCCTTTGAGAACCAAAAACATTTTATTTCTGCAAGTTGGCTAGTTAAAAATTTTACAGTTTCCACACTGAACACCTAGTGAGTTTTTGCTCGTAAAGATCTGACGGTTGCAGTTCGAATAACAACAGGCAGAGGCTTCAACCAAGCTCGAGATGAACATTCTATGCCATGCATAGAAAAGTTAACCCTATGTTCTCCAGGGCAGGTGAAAGGCTGGAGCTAACTGCAATTGTCAGAATACAGCAAGACTCCACTAGAAGAAACATAATTACTAAGGTGAGTAATTTTTTCTTCTACATGGTATTTACTAAGAATAAGGTGAGGCAGGGCCCACAGCTCTGCACCATGGATCTGAGGGTGTGCAAAGTCCTTCACAAAAGAAAGGGTCCTACAAGAGCTTGCTAAGCTCAGGGTGGACAAGGCAATAGTACCTGATGGCATACATCCCAGGGTACTAAAGGAGCTAGCGGTGGAACGAGCAGAGCCATAATCAGAACTGTGTAGTGAGTCTCTGAGCACAGGAGAGGTCCCAGAAGACTGGAGAAGGGCTCATGTGATCCTGCTCCACAAGAGTGGCAGCAGGGAACTACAAACCAGTCAGTCTTACTTCAGTAGTGGGCAAGATTATGGAGGCACTCCTTAAGGAAAGGATAGTGCAACACCTGGAATCCATAGTAGCACAGGATCCAAGACAGCATTGGTTTGCAACAGGAAGGTCCTGTCAAACTGATCTCATAGATTTATTTGACTGGGTAACCAAAGTGGTAGACCAAGGGGGTGCAGTTGATGTCACCTACCTTGCCTTCAGTAAAGCTTTCTATACTGTTCCACATAGAAGATTGATAAGCTGGGTAGGCTCAGGGTGGGTCAGAGGATGGTCAACTGGGTGGCAAACTGGTTGGTGGGCAGAAAATAGGTGATAAACTGTATACAGTCAGAAGAGATGCAAGTCACAAGTGGGGTACCTCAGGGATCAGTCCTCTTCAGTATCTTCATCAGTGACATTGCAGATGGACTGGAGGGTAAGGTTTGTCTGTTTGCAGATGACACCAAGATCTGCAACAGAGTAGATGATTCCAATGGGGTGGGCAGAATGAGAAGAGATCTGGATAAACTGGCAAAATGTTCAGAAGAGTGGCAACGAGGGTTAACGCAAAGACATGCAAGATCATGTACATAGGGAAGAGAAACCCTGAAGCTACCTATAGGTTGGGAGGGGAGTTGCTGACAATCACAAGGAAAGAGAGAGACTTGGGCATCATCATCATCTACAGATGACCTGAAATCATCCAAGCAATCCACCAAAGCAGTAAGTAAGGCTAGAGGGATGTTGGGGTGTATTAGTAGGGTATCAAAAATCGTAAGAGGGAGGTAATAATCCCTCTTTACAAGACACTTTTAGGCCCCATCTGGAGTACTGCATGCAGTACTGGAGGCCGCACCTGCACAAGGACATTAACAAAATGGAGGCAGTCCAGAGAAGGGCAACCAAAATCGTGCAGGGACTGCATCAGAAAGTATATGAGGACAGATTAACAGAGCTCAATATGTATACCCTAGAGCAAAGGAGGGAGAGAGGTGACATGATTGAAACATTTCAAACATCTTAAGGGCATTAATAAGATGAGAGAGTCAACGTTTCAATATAAGAAAAATAGGACAAGAAGATGCAGCATGAGATTAGAGGGAAGCCGATTAAGGGGTAATGTGAGGAAGTTCTTTTTCACAGAAATGGTGGTAGATACATGGATCGGCCTACCTCAGGAAGTGGTGGATATGATGCCCTGGAGCTAGAACCTATGCAAATTTTAGTATTTGAAATGTAGGTTCAAACTGCATCTGTGCTCTACTCTGGCTGTTGCTGAGATGTTTTTATGCCTGAAGAGAGCAGTTCCCCCGTAGTGAAGGCTAAGGTAAGAACTGGTTCTCCAGTCGGGTTCTTATTTTGTAGTTGTATCAAAAAGAGTGCATTTAGTCTGTCTTCTCGATTACTCTGCATGTAGCTAGGGTTTTCTGTTCAGATTTTCCAGTTCTGGTTTGATTCCCAGGAACCGGAGAATATCCTACTTGGCTACTGTGTCTATTTTTGGCTAGTGAACCACGTTCCTTTTTGATAATTTTAGTAGTTTACTATGTTTAGCTATCCAGTTTGAGAACTGAGCGTTTTCACTTGCATTTCCATCTGTGTCCTGTCACCTCTGCCGAGTCCTGTCACAGGAACCGTGACTTAACCTTTGGCACAGTTTCTTTAGTATAAGAGATGTTTTTTGCTATTGGGCTGTTAAACTGCATCATTTTTGGGAATCATTTTGTACAAATTGTTTTCAGCTCCTAGGAAGGGCAGACCGTCACGAGCTTTGTTTAAAGTGTTTAGGTCCATAACTCGACTTTATAAATTGTAAGTCCTGTCATTTTTTTTTTTTTTTTTTGCCCGAAAACCTAATTGAAAAGGGTAAAAAAATTTAAAAAGAAGCATGCTCTGTGTCATCTAAAAATATTAAAATATGTCTCTGAGGATGGTCCCAACGATGGTGGAAAGCACACATCTGAAGGGTCCATCTCCTCATATACAGCAGCAGCAAATAATGTAAACGTTGTCAAGAAAAAAAGATAAAGCTGCACAGCCATCAGAAAGGCTTGGTAAAGATAGATCTTTGGGGATATAGTTTCCCCAAATCAATCTTCACCATTCATTGCTAATGGGTCCTACCAGAGGTCAGGACCCTACATGGAAAAAAAGAGCACTGCCTAAAACTGTGGGAGAATTCAAGAATGCATGGGACAGACATAAGGCAATTCTTGTGGGGGGCAGGAAGATATAGGCTGTTGGTTAACTAGGATCTGCGGCCTATCCTGTAGGTAGGGAAATGGGCAGACTAGATGGGCCTAGCGGTCCTTATCTGCCGCCAAAGTCTATGTTTCTATGCCTCTAAAATTTTCTGAGCTGCAAGGAACTGGCATCAGGATGGCACCACCCACGAGGCCTTTGTTCTGTGTGGTGCTTGCAGGCTGGCCAGTAACCAATGCTGACTCTTCCCTACACTCAGTTCTGTCTTTTCCACCATCTAGGAAGGATTTGCACAGGAACTGTGCTAACTGCGTCACTGCCTAGGCCTTAACCTTTTCTGTGGTACTGTGAGTACCAGTGAGTATCATTTGGCGCGCCAGAGGGTTTCTTAGATTTTTTTCTTAGTTTTTTGGCGCCGGGTGTTTTAAATCCTGTTTTGTTATTTTAGCCACTGTGACGGTCTGTCAGGGTTGGGGCGTCGTTCGAAATCTAAATGGTCGGGAGTTGCCCCCATGCATCAGTGCCTGTGCAGCAGCTTCATTACAGTATCGGACAAACACAGCCGTTGCTTTTCTTGCCTGTGTCCCCGCCATTCAATGGACGAGTGCTGCGCCTGTTTTTTGATTGACTTCCAAACTGTCGTCCTTGCGGTGTGGTGGGGAAGGAAACCCCCAACTTTCGGCGGGTGTCTGTGCACTCGAGATGCCAAGGCGAGAACCTTGGGCTCCATCCCTAAGCCCCCCTCCAGGTTTATATGACCCAGTGGATAGAGGACCCCCTCTTTCCCTAGTCTTGCTGGGACAAGGATCCTCCGTGAGTAATTAGTGGGGGAGGCTGATCACTCCTAGCAGTCCGGTGCCACCTCGGAGGCCTGGACGACCCCGAAGTGGAGTCAGAGCTACATGTGGGCTCTCCTCTGGAGGTACCCTCAAGACCGCGTATCCCTCCACCCCCGACTCTCGGTGCTGCCCTTGGTGCCTTTGAGTGGGGTGGAGTGGACAGCATGTCTGGGCCCCCTTCCGATGCCCCTCTGGGTAACAGGAGGCCCAGGGTTCGGGGAGTGGTCCAGTTGGAGGTCGCCCCTGATCTCATCCTCAGCCCAGGAGGATGATGACTGGGAGGATCCAGACTGGGTCCCGGCTCCCCGAACTCTGCTCAGACATCTCTGAGTCCAGTTGAGTCTCCTGGACCAGTGTCGCAGTTGGGAGATGGCACCGTTGGTGGCGACGCTGCCCCAGATCCCTCAGGCACCACCTCCAGAACAGGAGGCCCCTTGGGAGGCCCCTCAGGGGGTCCTGGAGAGCAGCAGCGCTACGGACGGTGCTGTTCCCTGCAGCAATGCTGCGGTTGGCATCATGACCTCGGTCGGTGCCATTCCTCTTGGCGGCGCCGCTGCTGGTGCTGCCCCAGCCTCAGTTGCCAAGACCACCTTGTGATCTAGCTGTCTCGGCGACCAAATCCAGACCCACTGTGATCTGGATTCCAGCCAATGATGACGAGCCTCAAGTGGTCCCTCTCGCCTCTTCCAGGGTAGGTGGGGCTTCCTCTCCCCAGGGTGGTCCATCCAGATTCCTCCACTGGGCCTACCAAGAGGGACAGATCCCCTTCTTGGGGGAAGAGGGCAGGTGGGACTGGTGCTAGGCAAGGCAAATATTATTTAAGAGGCGCCCATCCCAGAGGCTCTGGGCGCCGAACATGTTAAAAATGCATACTACACATCATAATAAATACATAACAACATACAATCAAACACACAACATTTCAACAATTAAAATGTTATATAAATATTAACCTAAGCAGCAACAACTACTACTTAAAAAGCCTAGGGCTTACCTAAACATAAGGTTCTGAAAATAGGCAAGTACTATAAAATACAGTCTGGGAAGGCCTGGTTATACAGGAAGGTGAGACAGGCTTTAAATACCTCCACAGAAGGGGCCTCCCTAACAGCTGGAGAGAGCGAATTCCACAGGAGGGGGGCGGCGACACTAAATACTCTGTCGCCAGCTGTTTTTAACCTCGTCCTGGGAATCGCAAGAAGGCCCCTAGAGGAGGAGTAGAGGGAGAGGACCGAGACAGCAGGTATGAGGAAGTCCTTCAGGTAACCAGGGCCCAGGATGTGTAGGGCCTTAAAGGTGAGTAAGCCCACCTTAAAGAGGACCCGCCACCTAACTCTGCGGCCCTCTCACTCCCATAAAGCTGTTGGGGGCTGCGGCCCGGGGAGGGGTTCTTCAGTTGGTGGGGGCAGGAGCCTTCCAGAAGGATTTGCTCAGCTTCAGCCTCACCCTTCGGGTTTACCCCCTAAGAGCAACCCCCAGGCTGCCCCTCGAGGGTTGGGCGCACTGGGGAGGATGGGTTAGTCAGTTCTCCCCCTCATCAGGGTTCATCTGCTCAAACCACAAGCTTTGACAGAGGTCTTGCCTGGCACGGCCGGGCTGTTCCTTCCCCAGTCACTCTGCCACTTCTCCCCCCCTTTCCCAGGCTTTCTTTGCTCCGAAGGTCCACTGATGTTGGAACAGTGCAGGGCTGTGGCGGTGCTTTTCCCGCACTACTTTAGAGCCATCTCTGAGGTCATCTTTAGACCTCAGACCTCTGTGCTGCTGAGCTCCGAATTGGATTCCCTCTCCTCTTCGGCCTCCTCCATGGAGGAGGAGGAGGAGGATGCATCTTGACACTTCTTCAAAGTGGGAGACTTCACGTCCTACCAACATTTCCTTACAGAGAGAATGAAGGAACTCCATCTTTCCCATCCGGTTGGATGGAACCCTGATCGTACAACGCTGTCATTCCTAGAGGAGTACAGTGCTGACAGGCTGGTCACTCCTCCCTGGCCTAGTCCTTTACAGGAGGCCTTGCACGCCATCTGGCTACATCCCGCCACCCCTTCCCCTGCCCCTAGGGATTGTCTGCGCAGGTACTGCGCAGCAGCGGGGTCTCCAGGTGCCATGCCTCGGGGGTTCCAGGATACTGCATCGGGTTGTCACTGCCCCCCTGACACGGACTCTGCAGAGTTCAATCGATTGGGGGGAGGGTGTTCTATTCGGCGGCGCACCTCCTATTGTTGGTAATAGCTCATCAGGCACACCAGGTAACCTATGCAAGGCATATCTGGACTCTGCTGTGACAGGTCCTAGCAGTGCTGTCTGATGGTGAGGAAACCAGGCAAGCCATCTGCCTAACCGCTCAAGGCCTGGAGCTAGCAAGACACCTGTCCAGGGCAGTCTACGACGGCAGTGAGGTGGCTTCCAGGCTGGTAGGGTTCTCAGTCTGCATCAGGCGGACTGCGTGACTTTGCCTATCTAGGTTACCACCCCGGCCCAGCATAGGGTACTTGTACTGACATGGTGTGTGAATCTTGCACAATAAGTTTTTTAAATTCTGATCACATATTTATATGTATGTATTTATTTAAAGAATACTTTTTTATTAAGAATAGGCTTTTCTTATTTTGAGGCAAATATGAAAAAAAAGATTTAATATTGCCTGAGTGTCTTTTCTTGTATATAGGGTGGTGTCCTCACCTTTCTGGGGGGTCCACTTCTTTTCTCGCAGGGCACGGCAAGTTCTGCAGTGGCATCTTCCTCTCCCGGATCCCGGGAGCCGCCAGCCCTGTTCAGCTCCCGTGGCTCAGCCAGGTTCGTGATGGGCCCCTCCTCCTGTGGTTATCCCCACAGGAGGCTGGGGAATTTTTTCTCGCCGGGTTTGCCATCTTGGAACTGGGACCCATTAGTAATGAATGGTGAAGATTGATTTGGGGAAGATATGGCAGTTACGTACTCACCATAATTATTGATCTTCCCAAATATCTTCACCATTCATTATGCCCTCCCTTCCTATGATCAGACACTGGGCAGCTCAGTCCCCTTCTCCCCCTCCCTTCCCCCGAGGTCGGGGATGACGTGGGGCGGGAAAGAGGGGGACTCTATTGGGCGAACCCTATGTCATCTTGGATTGCTGTCAACCTCGCCAATGCATTGCTAGCAAGGCAATCCTGTTGCTCTATAGAGGACGCATCTACAGGTTGAGTCTTCTTGACTGAGTCCTCCACCAAGCAGGCCACGGGTGAGGGCCTCATTCTTTGCTTGCCCTTGGAGCTGTTGCTTCTCTTTCTCACATTGGTTGATAACCAGGTCTGGCAAACTTAGCCTGGGCGGACAGTGAGGTCTCACGTGAATCTTGGAAGGGGAGAAATAATAGATGGAGAGAGACAGGTAAGAGATTATTGTCTTGAATGCTGAGTGAATTGGTGTTCAGAAGGGGAAGTGGCTGCTGTTGCAGAGTGGTCCTCGAACCCTTCCCCAGCTTCTCCTCCTTTGAAGAAAAAAAAAGGGGAGAAGGAAATGATAATACTTCTTTAGGAAGGAGGAATGGCCCCCAGGCCTCTGGCCTTTTCCTCTGTGGTTCTTCACCCCCCCCCACACACACACACCTTCTCCTCCATGTCAGTTAACATCCTCTGGAACCCCTCAAGGTTCTTAGGGCAGCTCCGGCCCTGTCCAGGGGAGCGTGGTCCACCAGGCTTGTTCTAGAGGAGAGAGGTTCTACAGGCATCTTGGGGAGGGGGGGCCGGAGGGGAATAGGTAAGTTCTTTTCCCTTTCTACCTGTCATTTTTTCTTTCTCTCCTCTCTCCTTGGTTGTTTTATTCTGCTTAGGGCTGCCTAGTGTTCTGGTCACCTCTTTCTGTCCTTTTTAGTTAATCCCTCTGGTCTTACCCCTTTCTCCAAGTTGGCCTTTATATTATTTTCGGCCCTCCTCTTATCACTCGGGCACCCTGGCCCTTTGCTGTACCCAGCTTTCCTTTTTCTCCTCACCTGGCAGAACAGAACTGAGTGTAGGGAGGAGTCAGCATCGGTTCAAACAACATGAAGTCTTGCTATATTATGACAGTAGCAGTTTGATCCAGCTCTAGAACTGCTCCGGAGGTGAAATGGTTAAAACCATTCCAAAATAGAATTTTGGCCACGAGCTCTAAGAAGCAGCTCTATCTGTGTTATTTCAAACCTGAACTGTCAGATTCTTTACTCCGCCTCAGTGAACAGTCGCTCCGGGGATTTCTGCTACTGCTCGGTTCATTTCTCGGTTTAAAAGTGTTTTCTCGGTTGGATTCAACCGAGAAGTTTTATTTTAACCGCAAAACCGTTCGGTTCAAGCTCTATCTGTGGTAACCGTAAGTAAATTGAAGGTTTTGTCTGTGTGGAACTTGTAAGTTATCGGTTCGGTTTTGAACCGATCAGTTGAATTTAAAACTCATTTAAAACTAAAAATTTAATATTTTAGAGTGCGGTTCCAGTTCTTATCGGTTCTAAAAGCGGATTTATTACGTTTTTCCAATACCCGTGACACGGTTAGGAACCGATAAGGGTGTCTTGCCTGGCACTGCTGTTAAAAGGCAAGTTTTCTGGTTAGGCTAGCATTATGTCTGAGAAACCAAAAGAAAAACTGGGCCACTGGGTTTCAACACTGTGATGTTTGTGGGGAAGTCTGCCAGGCTGACCCACACACATGTGTTTATTGTCTGGTTTGACCACCTCCAGTCAGACTGCCAGATATGTAAGAATTTCCTGCAGCCACCCTGGAAAAAAGATTGGGCAGGCTTAGGAACGAGAGGACAAAAGTCCGCTGACCGGATGGCCAGCCCGTTCGGTGCCAACTGAACTGGAGGAAGTCCCTCTGACCAGGGCGAGACTTCCTCGGCAAAGAAAAGCTGGTTCTGAGGAACCAATCCAGTAAAGAAAACAAGAAAATCAGCAGGCCTGAGTCCAAAACCCTTCTCCAACTGCTGCAGAGATACAAAACCAACACAAATTGTCCAGTCACTGTCTCAGGGTCCATCCGAACCGCCACTATCTGGCAAAAGGTCGGTTCGTCCGGTCCCAGTGGTTCAGGAATATGATATTGAGGAATTTTATGAACCAGAGGAGGGGAGGATGATTATGACAGTATGAATGTGGCTGGGAAGGTCTGGTGTGCCCATTGAACGGACATCTCCCAGACAGACCTTTAGAATCTCCCCTATGCTGTCTGAGTCCCCATCTCATTTCATGTTTTACAAAAAGTTGCTGAAACCCTCCAGCTTCCTTAGAAGAAGCTGTGGATGAGCAAGAAGAGCCTGATTTTGTAGAAATGATGGCTATTCCAGAGTCTAGGAGATTGTCTATTCCTTTACATAAGTCTTTTAGGAAGCAAACAATAACAATTTTAAAACTCCTAATTCTGTGCCTCCTGTAGATAAAAGATGGACAGAAGGTACACATTGTCAGGTCCTGATACAGAATTCCTTTCTCAGCAATGCAGTCATGTTGGGGTAGTTCAGGCTGCTGCCTGTGATAAAGCTAATATTCCCCTGGCTTCACATCCTCCTGACAAGGATTCCAGGAAGATTGATGCCATGGCAAAAAACAGTATATGGCAGCCTCTCTGGGACTCAGGCAAGCAAATTATATGGCTTATGTAGCTAGGTATCAGAAATCTAGATGGGATACTGTGATGCAATTAGCCAAGCAAGCCCATGGCCAGCTGGCTAGTGAACTAGAACAGGTGGCTGCTGATGGCATTGAGGCTTCTAAGGTTCAGTTTCATGCTGCTGTGGATGTTAATGATGTTTCCTCTAGGGTCATGGCCACATCTGTAGCTTTTCGTAGGTTGGCCTGGCTCAGGTGTACTAGTCTGTCACAGGATACCCAGACTAAGGCTATGGATTTTCCTGTGGTGGAGAATTCTCTGTTTGGAGAGCAGACAGAGAACTACATGAAAAAGATGGATGAATATAGGACTACTTACAAGAGTGCCCAGACTAAGGAGCGGCAAGCCACTCCTCAAAGGCATACCCCCAGGGGTAGGGGTAGGCCTTTTCACAGGCCTTTTTACCAGACTCAGGCCTCCTCTGCCTATGCTCAGAGGGGCTTCTTCAGAGGCAGAGGCAGACGAGGGGTGGGCAGACCTGCTCCCACCCCCCAGCCTAAAGCTCCTGCTAAGCAGGCACCCTGATGGGTGCCCAGGGCCAAGTCTCCTGTACCGGTAAGGGCAGGCTGGCTTACTTCAGCCAGAGGTGGGCTTCTTAACCTCAGACAAGTGGGTTCTGAAGTAGTAGGCCAGGGTCTGGTTCTCAGCTTCAAAAAGTTTCCCAAGTTGAGAAGCAGACTTTTCTACCTGCAAGTGCTTCAGAGACCCTTGCTCTGGAAGCAGAGGTCTCATCCTGTTAGCTCTCAGAGCAGTAGAAAGGGTTCCTCCCCTGCACCAGGGCAGGGGTCTGTATTCCAGATACTTCCTTACCCCAAAAAAGACAGGAGAATGGCGGCCCATATTAGATCTCAGTTATCTGAACAAGCATCTTTTGAAACCAAAGTTCAAAATGGTAACTCTGGCAATGATTTTACCCTCCCTAAGGCCAGGGGACTGGCTAGCCTCCCTGGACCTCAAGGATGCCTATTTCTATGTCCTAATCAGAAGCTCCCATCGAAAGTACCTCAGATTCGAACTGCCCTCAGGTCATTACCAGTTCAGAGCAATGCCCTTCGGCCTTACCTCTGCCCCAAGGGTATTCACAAAGTGTCTAGCAGTGGCAGTGGCTCACTTAAGGAGGCAAAGGATTGCTGTTTTTCCCTATCTAGACGACTGGCTCATTGTAGGCCAGTCCTCAGAACAGGTCAAATCTCACCTGCAGGTCACCCAGCAGCTTCTCACCTCCCTGGGCTTTCTGCTAAATCTACCAAAGTCGGTTCTGGAACCAGTCCAGGTACTCACCTTTATAGGGGCAGAATCGGACACAAAGCTAGCCAGAGCCTTTCTTCCCTTAGAAAGGGTAAGGAATTTAGTGGCTCTGGCCTCCTCCTTCACTCTGCAGGTCTCTCGACCAGCAAGACACTTTCTGCAGCTCCTGGGGCACTGGCTGCATCCACAGCTGTTGTGCAGGGAGCAAGATTTCAGATGAGAGACATTCAGTTTCACTTGAGAACCTATTGGTTTCAGAGAAGAGACCCCTTTCCAAGTTGGTCCCAGTGACTCGAACCTTGATCCTAGCCCTCCAGTGGTGGCAGGATCAGAGCAATTAAGATTGGGGTCCCTTCATTCCCTACTCACGACTTGACTTTCACTACAGATGCTTCCCTTCTGGGTTGGGAGCCCACATGGGCGACCTTTCACTCAGGGAGTGTGGTCCCCGGGAATCTCTGCTCCACATCAATTTGCTGGAACTCAGAGCTGTCTTTTTAGCTTTTCAAGCATTTTCTGCATCTGTCCACGACAAGGTGATACAAGTCAGAACAGACAACACCACAACAATGTGGTACATCAACAACAGGGGCACTCGGTCTTGGCCTTGTGCACGAGGCAATGAAGTTGTGGTCTCTGGCCTATTCCTGAACACTTCCCTCATAGCAGTTCATCTTCCAGGGAAGGACAATGTCCTAGCGGATGCTCTCAGCAGGATTTCCCAGGGCCATCACGAATGGTCCCTGGATCCTCAAGTGCTGGGGATAGTCTTTGCCAGATGGGGCACCCCTCAGATAGATCTTTTTGCAGCCCCAGACAATCACAGACTTCCTCTGTTCTGTTGCAGGCCTCCAGTGCTGGGCTCACTTCCCCTGGATGCCCTTCTTCTGGATTGGGAGGGGAAGTTTCTCTATGCTTTCCCCCTTCCCTCTCCTATTCAAAGTACTAGTCAAAATCAGATCTCAGCCTTGCAGGGTGATTCTGATTGCCCCGGATTGGGCCAGGCAGCCCTGGTACCCATTCCTTCTGTCACTGACAATCCATCTTCCCCTTTGCCTCCCCAGGAATCATAACCTGTTGACTTGTGCCCAGGGAAGGGTTTAGTATCCGGACCTCAAATCCCTCAACCTCAAGGCCTGGCTCTTGAGGAGTTAGAGTTTGCTGATTTACACCTCTCTCAGGGTGTTCTTGAGATCCTAAAGGCTTCTAGAAAGCCTTCCACTAGGGCTACTTATAGTTCTAAATGGAAAAGGTTTTCCATTTGGTGTGCTGGGAAAATATTTCCCAGAATCTGCTGATTTGCCCATTGTGTTAGATTACATGGTACATCTTAATTCTGGGTCTCAGACCAAGCTACCCTGAGAGTTCATTTGGCAGCTGTATCTGCTTTTGTGTCAGCAGGAAAGTCATCCCTCTTCCTCTCATCCTGTGTTTTCCAAGTTTTTAAGGGATTACTCCATACTAATCCACCTTTCGGGAACCGGCCCTGCTTGGGACCTTAATGTTTGCATTGCCCAGTTAATGCAACCCACTTTTGAACCTCTGTCTTCTGCAGAGCTTAAGTACCCAACTTGAAAACTGTTTAGTGGCTATCACTTCTGCCAGACGCATAAGTGAGTTGGTGCTTTGTCAGTGGAAACTGACTTTATTTCTTTCCACAGGGATAAGGTAGTCCTTAGGACTAATAGGAAGTTTTGCCTAAGGTGGTTTCAGATTTCCATCTTAATCAATCTGTCTCCTTCCAGTATTTTCACTGATCACTCCTCTTCTGGTGAGAGGAGGTTGCACAACCTGGATGTTAAGAGAGCTCTTAGTTACTATATAGGCGTACCAAAGGTAACAGGTTCGAATCCTCCAACTTTTCCTTACCTATGGTGAAGTTGGGAAGGCAAACCTGCCACTAAGAGATCAATTGCCAGGTGGATTGTCTCTTGTATCAATTTGTTATCAGAAACTGGGCAGAGCCCCCACGGTTTGAGGGCTCATTCTACCAGGGGTACAGCTGCGTCTCTAGCTGCTGCCAGAGACATCCCTATATTAGAATTTGCCAGGCTGCTACTTGGAAAGCGGTACACACTTTGCAAAGCATTACTCCCTGGATGTCCAGGCCAGGTGAGATCTTTCGGTTTAGCACAGCTGTTCTTCAGAGCCTATTCCCTAAGTAGGTTCTGCCCTCCTCCATGGAGGTACTGCTGTGTATTCTGCTACTGTCATAATATAGCAAGACTTCATGTTGTTTGAAGAAAAATTACTCACCTTAGTAATGTTGTTTCTTCTAATGGAGTCTTGCTATATTATGACCTCCCCCCCAACCTGCCCCTCTCAGAACCTCTACTTGGGTGGGGTGCGGGCAACTTGGTGTGGGCACCTTTTTATGCCCTGTTAGCATTTTTGTCCCCTTTTGGGGCTTTGGGTGTGTGTGTGTGTGTGTGTGTGTGTGTGTGTTTTATTATACTTATGTTTTATTCTCATATGATTAGAATTGTGTTAATATTTCTGGTCCCCTGACTTGAGTCTTGGGTGTTGGGACCAGCAATGGTTGTTATTATTTAGGTAGCCATTTGGCTAGTGTAGGTTACAGCTTCCACACAGACCTTAGTGAGTTTGGCTCGTAAAGATCTGACAGTTCAGGTTTGAAATAACACAGATAGAGCTGCTTCTTAGAGCTCATGGCCAAAATTCTATTTTGGAATGGTTTTAACCATTTCACCTCCGGAGCAGTTCTAGAGCTGGATCAAACTGCTACTGTCATAATATAGCAAGACTCCATTAGAAGAAACAACATTACTAAGGTGAGTAATTTTTTCTTACTGGTCAACCTGCGAGCACCACACAGAACGCAGGCCTTGTGGGTGGCACTTTCCCGATGCTGGCTCCTCCCAGCTCAAAACATTTTTAAGAGGCAGTGTTTTTGTTTTTTTTTTCTGTGCAGGGTCTTGACCTCCGGTAGGACCCATTAGTAGTGAATAGTGAAGATATTTGGAAAGATCATTAATTACGGTAAGTACATAATTTCCTTCTCTGTCATCAGGATACACCTGTGTATCAGGTCACATATATGGAATTTAGCCATCAGGCCTCAGGATCCCTCAGAAGCTTTTTGTGCAGCAGTCTATAAGGGGTCACGCAGGCCGATGTAAGGCTCCCAGTGTCACACACCCTATGTAAACGTGGTCGGCCCCGCTCCCTCCTCAGTTCTTTCCCATTATCAACCATTTGCGCACAGACTCCACCAAAGCTTCGTTGCTTAGTTCGACCACCATTTTTACTTACCTTTTTTCTATCACATACCATCAAATCACTTTAGTTTAAAGTGATTCCTTTATCCTTTGTAGTCGAGAACTACTCTTCAGTTTTTTTCTCATGTCGCTGCGGAAAGATCATCTCTTCCAGCAACAAACATGAGTTCTGTGTCTGCTGTCTTGGGCCTAGATACAACATCCTCACCTGTGAGTCCTGCCAGAAGTTCAGTCTCACCACCCGGCACCGACACAAGAAAGCCCTGCAAAAGTTCCTCATGGAGCAACAGGTAGCCAGCAGAAGGCAGAGGTTCTCTAGAGCCCCTCCCACGCCCAACCACCAGCATCCTCTTTGGGCTCTCAGGCCACCAAGGCCTGGGACAAATCCTTGGGGCAACATTCTTGGTGGTACAAGGAATGGCCCAAGGACTGCGCCCCCCATTGGTGATCCCAGTTCCTGCTGGATTCCTCTTCTTCCTCTCCTGGGATCACCCTGTCTATTGCTTCAGCATCGGCACCTTGTGCAGGCCTCTGCTACTTCCAGGCCCCCCACAATGGCTCCATCTCCCAGCCATCATAGGGCTGCGGAGGGGCCATCAGTCTCCATGTCATTGACCCCCACCGCTGAGTCCCCTTGAGGTCTGCCAGCGTAGGGCCCTCCTGCTACCACTTCAGTTAGTGGGTCGTCATTGGACCAGGGCTATGCACCCCTTCCATTGATGCCTGTGTCAACAATGGTTCCTTTTCCTGCCATTGACCTCAGTATGCTACTTACCTCTATTACCATGTCTGTCTTTCAATAGCTAGTTCCTCGGCCGGGGCCATCGGCAGCTGTTTCAGTGTTGACACCTGTTTGACCTCCAGAGAGCCATCATTACAACATTCATCAGTCCCTGCTTCATAGCAGACTGACATCGAAGAGGAGTACCGTCCCGATCCCATCCTCCCTGAGGAAGAGGAGGTGGAAGACAGTGATGTGGAATTCTCTGACAGTTCGGCTGTTTCCTCTGGGAGTGAAGAGTCTGTCAAGCACACTCCTAGGTCCCCTCCAGAGGACCCCTCCTTATTCAGCATTATGAAACAGCTTTCCTCCACCATGGGTTTCTAAACTGAGGAGGAGGAGGAACCTGGTGGATTTACTGGCAATCCCTGGGTCTCCACCAAAGGATATTCCTCCTCTTCTGCCAGCTCTCAATGATGCTGCCACAGCAGTCTGGTGCAGGTCCAACATGGTGCCAGCCATGCCCAGGAAGGCAGACAAGCTGTATCAGGCACCTCAGGGGTTGCCCTTCTATGCAGACCACCCTGAGACCAACTGTGTGGTCATCAAAGATGCTCATGACAGAACTAAGTCTCCTAAGCACCTTAGTTCCCTGACCGTTGACTGTGAGTCCAGGAGATTGGACCTCTGGGGCAAGAGGATTTTTGCCTCTGCCACCCTCGGCCTTTGGATTGCAAGTTATTTAGCCCATTTTATTAAGTACCAGAACACCCTTTGGAAGAAGGGCAAGGTGGCTGCAGAGGCCCTCCGTGAGGGTTTCCACAAACAGGAGCTTAAGGTATTCCAGGCCTCAGAAGATATCAGTAAACATCTCCTCAGAGCTATTTATGATATGGCTGATACTACAGCCCGGGCAGCCACCTCTGGCATTTACCTCAGACAGTACTCCTGACTGAGGGTCTGTGGCTTTGTGAATGCTGTCCAGAAAAAGGTATTGATTGCCCCTTTTGTGGGTCACAAACCTTTTGGTCCAGATGTGCAGGATATTATCTATAAGCTGCAGGCTCTGGCAGGGCTTTTCCATCTGTCCGCTCCTTATACCCAGCCCAGGAGCAGGCAGAAATCCTCCTTTCGTAAGTTCAGTCATAAGTCAGGTCCCAGAGCCAAGCTTCAGGGTAAGCACAGGGCCAGCTCTGCCTTGTCTGCCCCATCCTCTGGTGTCTCTGCCAAGCAAACCAGGGGAGGAGGTATGCAGCCCTGGCCGCCAGTTCAGCCTCCACCTGACTCCTGATAAACCCCCTCCTCCTTCCCCAAGACAGCAGGTGGTGGTCAGAGGTCGGTTCTCCCTCCATCTGTCCCAGTGGAGAACCATCACATCGGGTGCTTGGATCCTTTAGATAATCAAGCAGGGCCATGCTCTAGAGCTTTACAGCAGTCTCCAGATATTCCTGTAGTCTTCATGTTTTAACCTCCAAATCACACAGAGGTGCTCATGGAGGAGGGTCCCACCTAGTTGCGCAAACAGGCCATAGAACCAGTGCCCAGGTGGCAAAGGAACAATGGGTTTTACTCCAGGTTCTTCTTGGTTCCCAAAAGAACAGGGGACTTAAGGCCCATTCTAGACCTCAAGGAGCTGAACCTTGTTATCCAGTTCAATAAGTTCTGGATGGTCACTTTGCTCAGCTTTCTCCTTCTGCTAAAGCAAAGCGACTGGCTATGCTCCCTTGATATGCAAGATGCCTGTCTCCATGTCGGATTTGCCCCACTCACAGGAGGTACCTGCGGATCTTCTTTGAGAGTATCTGACTTCAGGCAACACCGTAGGAACCTTCGCTGTCGGTGAAGGGGAATCCACAGGGAAGATTTTCAGCAGTACAACTGGGGTTGCCCACACCATCGACTTCCTGCGCAGGCGGCCCCGCTCCGTCCTCAGTTCTTTCCTGCTGTCAACTTACTTGCATGGGTCTCCATGGAAGCTCCGTTGCAGTATTCATGCTTTTTTCAGCTTACAGCTTTTTCCACTTACCTTGTAAAAAGATTTCGTATTTTTGTTAATGTTGATAGTTATTCCTTCTACTTCTCTCTTCCATCACTGTGGAAAGAAGATTGCCTCTTCAGGCAAACACTCTATTTGTGTCTGCTGTCTTGGGCCTGACCATGAAGTTTCTGACACTGAGCTTTGCCAGAAGTTTAATCAAACACCACTGCACTCTCAGGCGGTGGGTGCAAGCCCGGGTGGAAGCACCTGAACGGAGCTCTTCAGCTGCTGTCCCCTCTCCTACTGGCCACTGCTGCACTCTCAGGTGGTGGGCGCAGGCCCAGGCGGAAGCACCTAAACGGATCTCCAGCACCTGTGATGTGGCTTCTGCTTTAGCCGCTGTCCCCTCTCCTCCTGACCACTCTGCACTCTCAGCTACAGCTTACCTAGCGGCCTTCACCTCTACTAATCTACTACTGCCTTCCAAGCCCTGACTGGACAACTCTTGGGTCTCGCTGCCCCTTATTGGCTGATACCTCAAGCCACCAAAGACTGCAGCTCCCTGCCTTTAGAACTGAGCATTTGGCTGGGCTCGCTCTATCTCTGCTTCCCCTTTTGAATTTATTTTAGTCTTTGGTAACTGGGTAAGGCCCACTAGGCACCAAGTGCGACCTGGGAGCACTGGGCGGTTAAGTAACTTGCTCAGACTCACACAGTATGCAAGTGGAGGTTGTGCGAATCAAACTCCGGTCTGATCTGCTGGATGTACCAATCTCATTCACACCTTGTTCCTCTAACCTGTAGGCTATACTGCCAGCCAATTGTAAATGCGCTGTCTTGCTTCTCTCTCTCTGCCTTTTTTATCACTGATTTTGAACTGCTGTCAATGTAAAACTACATACACTCCCCCTGAATTTGAAAGGTTCTTAATGTAAAACTGCAAATGTATTGTTGGAACTGTGTTGCAATTGTATGTTAGAGCTGTACTGGTTTTTACGGCTGCAGTAGGCAGAGCCTGCAGACATTTTGCATGTACAAAAGGAGTGATGTCATGTTTTCTGTCCGTGGAACTGACTGAAGGTGTAAATAGTCTCCTCCACCTTACCCTCCTCCAAGAAATGTTTTCCGCCCTCAATTAAATATGCTTTCATATTAGTCAATGGTTGCAGTGCACTATTTTCTTAAGTGGGAGGTACAAGAACTGGAACCAGAGTAGTGGGAGGCAGCATTAGTTTTTTTTTGGGGGGGGGAGTAAGATCCACCCCCACCTCCACCCAAGAAGCTCCTAAAGATCCACCCCACCTTTTTTTTGGTTCATGTGGGAGAAGCATGAGGAGGCTCTATCATGCTGAAACAACTGACTATCAGAGCTGCCTGGGGCATCAGAGCTTAAGCTTCAGAAGGAAAGAAAAAGCCTGAAACTGCATCCTTATACAGCACTTGTTTAAACAGCCTTGGCTCAGCTTACATTCCTCTCCTGGTCACACATTTTCACAAATACATTCCAAGAGATGGAAAGTCCCTCCTGGTGGGTATATGGTGTTATTCAGACCTTCCCCCACCACCTTACTCTGTATTTTGCATCAGCTGAAGCATGTCAGTACAGCAAGAGGCTGCAGTGTATATTTTTACTGGGCTTGCAGTTTTAAAGGAGTAGTCCACTCAGAATTTGCAAAACCATATGTTATGCAGAGTGTTTTGATTTGTATGTTAAGTCCTAGTGTGTCCTTCCCTCTGTCTGCTATTAGAAGTTTTTCCTAGATTAGCCTATTAGCAGACACTTGAGTGCTAGCTAACTGGGGTTTCTGTAAGAAACCCACTACTAAATTAAGCTCTAATTCACTACTGTTGTTTTCTATGTGTGTCAGGTGTAGCTTGCAGTAGTGTTTTAATTTTAAAACTTTCAATTTCATCAAACTATACACAACCATAAAAGCACAGAAATTGCCCAGATCATTAGCGACATAATTGGTTGACTCTAGCTGTTTTCTTACAGAAAACCCACTCAGTTAGATTTCAAGTATTTGCTAAACTATAAATGTGTAGCTACCAGCATTCTGTTAGGTAGAACTAGCATTTAGTGCTGATTTTGCTCTGTGACATGCTTTTCCTTTTTTTTTTTATACAAATAAAGTGTATGGTATGAAACTGCAGCCAAGAAACTGCAAAATAATTTAGTCACTTTTTCTCCTGTGTGTGGTATAGCATGAAAACAACAGGATGACAGTGACTATTTCAGCTACACATTTGATCCCATTTTACTATGGTTCATTGCACTACGCATTTAGTGTATCCCACTTTTTCAAATAATTATTCACCAAACTAAATAACTCACACATACATATTTTTATACTTTTAAAAAAAGATACTTCACATTTGTAACAAAAAAAAATTGAAAATCATGTCACATAGCAAAATCAGCACTAACTGCCAGTTCTACCTATTAGAATAGAGGAGGCAGTATAGTGCGGTGGTCTAAGGCTCTGAGCTGCAAACCTGGTGTCCTGGGTTTGATTCCCACAGCCTCCACATGTGTACTGTGTGTCCCTGAGCAAATCACTTAACTTCCTTGTGCTCCCAGGTCACACCTGTAAACAAGCTTTAGTGTGTCTCTCCTGGTAAAAAAAAAAAAAAAAGAATGCTGGTACCTACATTTACAGTTCAACAAATACTTTGGAGCTAACTGAGTTGAGTTTTCTGTAAGAAAACTGCTATAGTTTTTACTAATTATAGCAGTGATGATCTGGGGGCAATTTCTGTGCTTTTTATTGTGCATAGTTTGATGAAATTACATTTTAAAATGAAAACGTATTGCTGCTAGCTAGACATAACACACCCAGAAAACACAAATAGTGAATTAAAGCTATTTAGCAGCTGTTTTCTTACAGAAACCCCAGTTAGGTAGCGCTCAGGCATCTGCTAAATTGTAACTGTTGCCATTTGTGCTCAGTGGATAAGAACAGTTACAAAACTCTGCTGTTGTGAACTGATTTTAAAAAGCACTGCATATGCTAAATCTACGGGCCTGGCTACATCACTGTCACATGAGACAGGGTGCATTATAGGAGGCAGAAGGCAATAAACCTATTTATGATGAAGATCCCCACGGGTCATAAAACTACCCTAAAGCTAGCAGCCTAATTTAGGAAAAACTCCTAATAGCAGCAGAGGGAAGGACACACTAGGACTTTACATAAAAATCAAAACACTCTGCATAACATATGCTTTTGTAATTTCTGGGTGGACTATTTCTTTAATTGAGCCATCCCCAAGCTGTAGCCTTCCAAGAACCACTTTATGTGGTGTACATACCAGCATGGTTATGTCACTCTTATTTACAGCTTTACACCTTTATCAGTTTTTAATTTGAATTGTGTATAAACGCTCCATCATGTAGCCGCCAGTCTCCCACTATAGCTGCATGCATTGCAGCACTGTTTCACTGCATGCAAGGAGGTCGGAGGTGACCAGGACATATGCAGATGATGCAATGTGGAGCACGGGTGTAGGCTGCAGTACTGGGATGCCTCCATACCACAGTAACCTGACAGCTGTATGTACACCCCCGGGTGTACCTCCATGTCCCCACCTAACCTACCTCTCTGTCCGCACTTGCCTCCCTGAGGGCCACCTCCTGATGGTATCCATGTACTGTTCTTGATTACTTTTCTCACTGTGCCGAGTGTTTGGAGTACCTTGCCTGCCCATGTGTGATGTGGCAGCAATGCTACCTGCAGAGCAGTGCCAGTAGTGAACACATACATTAGTGGAGCTCCTGAGTGCATCGTGGAGCACTGCTGTGGTAGACAATAGACATGTGGCACTGTGTACAGTGGAGCAGTGGGGAACACTGAAGGCAGTAGTAGAGGGTCTGCCTTCAGCCATACAGCAGCAGTACATGAACGTCTGTTGTGCCCAGGTGCCCTAATACTGGCAGAACTGATGCCATGTCTTCCCTCCCCTTCCTCTCACTGACATAGCCCCCGATTCCAACATACGGATCTCCCCCTCCCTCGAACCTCTCTGTCACCTCCACAACATAAGTGTGTCTCACAGCAGTGAAATATGGTTATTTACATAATATGACTGTACCATATACACAGTACTCCATAGGACATGTAGGAGGGCATCTCAAAATGCAGCTGTCATCACCAAGTGCATCATGGGATGTGCACTGCTACTACAGGGTTGAGGCCACGCACACACTACCGCACTCAGTGTGGACAGGCTGTAATGTTTTCAAACCATTATCCACACTGTTCACTGGCAGTGTGGACACACACACATACACACACTAATGGTTACAGTCTGTAATGGTTTGAATCCATTACAGCTTTTTTGAGTGTAGTGTGGACAGGGCCTGCATGTCTATGTAATTATCTATCTTTCTATCAATTGCATATATTGCTATTTTTACCTATTTCTAAAACAAACCTGCATATCACATTTGCCTGCAGTCTAAGCACATACTTATGAAACTGTGCATATTTGTATTCCACTTCTGCATAGACCTCATACTTTCCTAATATTCCCATTATCACAAGCATAACTACCTTGCCCTTATCAAAAGCGACCCGCTCTGAAAGTTGCTATCATAATTTTCTCTCCTAACAGTCCATCATCATTACATCTGACTTCCTGACATCAGCACATTGCTTAAATATAACTTAATCACCTGATGGCCAAAAACCCTGTTTCTCTTAAAAAAAAAAAAAATAAATAATAATAATCCCAAGGCTGAACATATGCCAGCCATTACTTTTTCATATACTGCCACCTTCTGTACTATTATGATGATTTGCATATGTTTCCCATGATGCTTTGCATCATTGGGGTATATGCAATTGTGTTCTCTTTAAAATGTGGCTGTCCAACCAATATCATCTGGGATAACACATACATCAGTGGCATTTGCTCTGGGGTTCTTTTATAAACCTATATTGCTTCCAATAAAATGTGTATATCCATGTATTTTCCCAATAATGTGTATGCCTTCTTAGAACAGAAACGAAAACAAATATTACTACT
Organism: Neoceratodus forsteri; assembly: GCA_016271365.2. Classification (NCBI taxonomy): domain Eukaryota; kingdom Metazoa; phylum Chordata; order Ceratodontiformes; family Ceratodontidae; genus Neoceratodus; species Neoceratodus forsteri. The sequence goes on from JADMNL010000025.1 coordinate 310,949,412, forward strand.
TACAAATCATTGTGTTGTTTCTCCATACCTCCTTAACAATTCCATTATGCAGCCATGGTGTATCTGACCAGAATTTGTTTCTTTTGTGTCCAGTTTCCCATTGGCAGATTATAATGATCTGCCACTAGAGGGACGTTAGTTCTTTTGTAGCGTCCTGTCCCTTCATTTTTCCTACATCCTTTTATCTACTTGTACTTCTCCCTTGCTCTAACAACTGCATCCCCTGCAGGGACACACACTAATCTCCTGCTCACCCAGGTGTGCTTTCTCTGTCCTCACCTTGGGTTTGAATTCCTGACCTTCCACTGCGGAGGCTTACACCCTATCCTCTACACCACTGGAGCAGCCACTTTGGCTGTATACTTTTTCACTCCTATCTTTCCTATCCCCTCTTGTCTAAAGCCACACCCCCCTGATACTTTGACCATCCTGTCTTCATGATGTTCGAGTGATAAACTGATCAGCCTTCTACACCCTCTCTGACGTGTCCGAGTCTGAGAGTTTCTTCACAACTGCACATCTCCATCTCCAAAATCAACATTTCCCCGACTACTTGCTGAGTTAGGATTGGCTGTATATGCTGGGTTACCAAAGATCTCCTGGTCATGATGAGGGAAAGGGATAAGTTATGGTCAGCCTACAAAAAAGACCCCTCCCCTGCCCAATGGAATGAAAACCGGTGGCTACAAAACCTTGTAAACAGTCAGCCCTTGCCAAAAAGCGTGACAAAGGGACAGTCTTGGTGACCACCATCTTTTTTTTTTTTTTATAATTTGTGTTCTTTTTTCTGCCTCAGCTGCCAGCACCTCGGCCCTTATCCTGTACACCTGTACGTGCTCCACACCGATACCACCCCGACTTACCCCTCGAGGTGGGGCCCATGCCCAGTCCGTCTCCGACTGGAAAGGTGCCTTTCCGGCATTGCCTCCCTGGTTTACCCCCCCAGGGCAGAGTTTAGGGCTGGGAGGTGCACCGGAATCAGTGATTGGGTGGTGGGGGGGCCATGAAGGCCATGGTGCCAGGCATGCATGTCATCTAGGCAGCTGATGCTGTTTTTGGTACTGCCCTGGGGGGGACGTGCAATGACATCCAGCATCCACCCCTCTTTGAGACCTGGCGCTGGTGCAGACATATCTCCCCAGCCTCCGCTAGGGGTCATACGTGCACCAGACACTCACCCAACCCTCCCACCCAGAGTAGGAGAGCAGCCCACTGGTGCCTCGATTCTTCTCCCCCGGCCAGCCCTCTGATGACCTGGATCCATTCCCGAACCCGGGTCACCGGCGTTGCAAGTGGAAATGCTACACCAATGGGCTGGCAACCCCCATCGCTTCTGGGGCGAGGTCAGTTCATTATTCTCCCCACGCACTCATAACCCCATTATTCACCTTGACACTCCCTTCAGATGTCTGGCCGACCCTGTTGCTGTGGCTGAGGCCTTTAATAAAAAATTCACAGACCTGTCTGCCCTCCTTAGCAAGCTGCCACTCCTGGTGACCACTGGTCTCTCTGATCATCCCCCCACCCGTATCCCTCAAACTCCTCCACTCTTTGTACTTCCAGACCATCACCCCCAGGGACACTACCAAACTGTTGAAGAGCCTGCCGAGCCATGGCAGCCTGAGCAGCGATGGTCTTTTCCCTGCTATGTTTAAACTTATATCACCTGCCATCTTAAAACCACTCACCTACCTCTTTAACCTGGCATTGACTACCTCCTCAGTGCCCAGCACTTGGAAGCATGCCAGGGTGGTCCCAATTTATAAGACTGGTGACCCGCTATCCCCAGATAACTAACAGCCTATATCCTTGCTTCCCCACCTTAGTAAACTCCTGGAAAGGATTGTCCACCGACAACTGACTATATTGACGCACACAACCTACTGTCCAGACAGCAACACGGCTTCCATAAACATCACTCCACCACATCTGCCCTTGCCCTGTTTACCAATCATATTCTTAGGAACATGGATCTTATAAGGGCAACGGGTGCCATCTTTGTAGACCTGTTTAAACCTTTTGACCTGGTCGACCACACCCTGTTACTCTCTTCGCTCTGCACCCTTGGCTGCTCAACTGAGACCATGCGGTGGTTCTAAAATTACCTTTCAGATAGATCTCAGTCAGTATGTGTAGGACCTTCCACCTCCCTTGCCCTCCCAGTCACAACCAGTGTACCCCAGGGCTCCATCCTGGGCCCACTCTTATTCTCTCTGTTTACAAAACTCTCTCCCCTCTGACTGCCTCACTTGTGATACCCTATTTTATGCAGATGACCTCGTCCTCTTCACTAGTGACAAGACTCTTGAGAGTATATCCAGGGCTTTATCCAATAACTGCTCTGCGGTGCACACCTGGTTCCACTCACATTGCCTAATTGTTAATGCTAAAAACTAAATCCATGCTATCTGGGTCTAAACCCTTCCTATCTAAGGTCAACAATGCTGGGTCCACCCTCTTAGTAGTCTCACCGGATGACACTGTACTTGAAAATGTACTAACTTTCAAACATCTGGAAGTTATCCTGGACCCGTCCCTCTCCTTTTCCGATCATATCTCCTCTGTTATCCACCGTATTAACCAGAAACGTGGCGCGGCTTATCAGATAAAGTCACTCCTGACCAGGGATGCCCGTTTAGACATCCGGCATTATGAAGCCTCCCCTTATACATCTCTCCTCAAGACCAGAACTCTCTTGAGGTGTCTGCGTGTATCCTCAGTCCCCCCCATGGATATCCCGAAAGTCTCCTTGGCTCTGGGTAGCAGAGCATTATCTGTAGCTGCTCCCACTCTGTAAAACAGAATCCCCATGTCCATCTGCTCTCTGGAATCCCATGCCACTTTCAAGACACATATCAAATCCTGGTTGCTTGATGAGGCCACATGCTGTTGCTAGCTCAGATAACCCTCCCCCTTTCCTTTCTGACTTTTCCCTCTTGGGCTGCTTTGGCCTCCCCTGCCCTCTTTCATTTCTTTGGACTCCTGTCTTACATCCCTCACTGCCTGCTTCTTGGGCTCTCCCACTTGGCTATTGTATGTTTTTTTTGTTTGTTCAAACAACTTGAAGTCTTGCTGTATTCTGACAAGTGCAGTTAGCCCCAGCCTTTAAACTGCCCCAGAGAACAAAGGGTTAACATTTCTATGCAGAGCATAGAATGCTGAGCTCGAGCTCGGTTGATGTCTCTGTCTGTTTGCCTTTGAACGCTAACCATCAGATTCTTTACTCCACCTCACTGAACAGTCGCTCCGGAGATTTCTCCTGCAGCTCGATTCGAAAGTCGGTTTAAGTGTCGTTTTTTTCATCAGTTTCTAACCGAAAAAGTTTCCCGCATAGTCGGTTCAGTCTCTGTATGTGGTACCGTGAGTACTAGATAGGTTTTGTACTGTGTTTCTGTGTGGAACTTGTAAAAAATGTGGATTGGTTCGGCCGGACCGATCATTTGTTTAATTCTTGTGTAACTTTAGTGTGTGGTTACCGGTTCACATCGCTTCTAAAAAAAAAAAAACATGTTTTGAAATGTTTTTTTCCAAGACCCGTGACAGGTTAAGAACCAATAAGAGTCTTGCCTGTTGGTTGCGAAAAAGGTAGGTTTAGTTAGGTTGGCCATGTCTGAGAGCCAAGGAAAAAACAGGCCCACTGGGTTTCAACACTGCAGTGAGTGTGGGAGGTCTTTGCTAAGGCCAATCCCCACACCACCTGTGTTTATTGTCTGGGGTTTGACCACCTCAATTCAGACTTCCAAATTTGCAAAAATCTTCCCAAATCTACCATGAAAAAGAGATTAGGTAGACTGAGGGAAAAGGAGGCCGAGAAGTCCGCTGACCCGGATGGCAAGCCCGGTTCGGTTCCGACCGAACCAGAAGGAGTGCCCTCTGACCAGGACAATACTTCTTCGGGCAAAAGAGAGCCAATCCCGAGGGGTCGGTTCCGATTAAAGGAAAGCGCAAAGAAAAATCATCCAGTTCGGATCCAGAAGTCCATGTTCCGACCGCTGAAGAAATAGCCAGAGCGATTTGGACTGTGGAATCGCTTCGTCCAGTTCCGACCGATCCGGCACCTTTTGGCAGGGGCTCGGTTCGGTCAGTTCCCCCAGTTCACGATTATACTTTGGAAGAATTTTATGAATTGGAGTTTGAGGAGGAAGGGGAGTTTGAAGATGATGATGGTGAAAGTCTAGATGTGCGTGTGGAACCGGACATCTCCCCAGACAGACCTTCAGGTGTATCCCCTCCTAGGCTTTCTGAGACCCCTTCCCATTTTATGTTCTACAGAAAGGTGGCTAAGACCCTCCAGCTTCCTATGGAAGAGGCAATGGAGGGTCAGGAGGAGCCTGATTATGTAGAAATGATGGACATCCCAGAGTCCAGGACACAGTCTATTCCCCTTCACAAATCTTTTGGGAAACAGACACAAAAAATTCTGAAGTCTCCCAATTCTATACCTCCTGTGGACAGAAGAATGGACAAGAGGTATACACTCTCAGGCTCAGAAACATAGTTTTTATATCACCAATGCAGCCGTGTTGGGGTTGTGCAGGCTGCTGCCTGTGATAAGGCAAGCATTCCCTTGGCTTCACACCCCCCAGACAAAGACTCTAGGAAGGTTGATGCCATGGCAAAAAAGCTGTACGTGGCATCTTCCCTGGGACACAGACAGGCAAATTATATGGCTATACAGCTAGGTACCAGAAGTCCAGGTGGGACACTGTACTGGCACTGGCTAAACAGGCCTCCCCCCCGCTCGCCAAGGAGCTGGAGGCGGTGGCTGCAGATGGGATTGAGGCATCTAAAGTTCAGTTTCATGCTGCTGTGGACTCTAATGATGTGTCATCAAGAGTCATGGCTACATCTGTGACTCTTCGGAGAATGGCTTGGCTCAGATGTACTAGCCTCTCGGAAGACACCCAGGCTAAGGCCATGGATTTTCCTGTAGTGGGTAATTCTCTGTTTGGGGAGCAGACAGAGAATTACATGAAGAAAATGGATGAATACAGGACCACTTACAGGAGTGCTCAGGCCAAGGAGAGGCAGGCAACTCCTCAAAGGCAGCAGTCTAGGGGCACGGGCAGGCCTTTTCAAAGGCCCTTTTACCAAGCACAAGCCTCTTCTTCCTTTTCACAGAGGGGGTTCTTCAGAGGGAGAGGCAGAAGGGGGATGAGCAGGGCTGCATCCACTCCTCTGTCTAAGGCCCCTGCCAAGCAGACACCCTGATGGGCCTGCCCGGGTCGACTTGCCTATTCCAGTAGGGGGCAGGCTGGCTTACTTTGTCCAGGACTGGATGTCTATTACATCAGACAAGTGGGTCCTGGAAGTAGTAAGCCAGGGACTGGTTCTCAGCTTCAGAAACTTTCCAAAGAGGAGAGCCAGATCTTTTCTACTTGCAAATCTCTGAGAAACCCTTGCCCTAGAGGCAGAGGGTTCTTCTCTTCTAGCCTTAAGAGCCATAGAGAGAGTACCTACCCTACATTGGGGCAAAGGACTGTACTCCAGGTACTTTCTGACCCCAAAAAAAGACAGGGGAGTGGTGACCCATCCTAGACCTAAGATATCTAAACAAACATATTTTAAAACCAAAGTTAAAGATGGTAACTCTGGGAATAATCCTTCCCTCTCTAAGGCCAGGGGACTGGCTAGCTTCCCTGGACCTCAAAAATGCCTACTTTTACATTCCCATCAGGTGCTCCCACAGAAAGTACCTCAGGTTCAAATTGCCCCCGGGCCACTATCAGTTCAGAGCAATGCCCTTTGGCCTAATCTCAGCCCCAAGGGTTTTCACAAAGTGCCTGGCAGTAGTAGTTGCCTTTCTAAGAAGGCAAAAGATTTCCATTTTTCCGTATCTGGATGATTGGCTAATAGTGGGCCAGTCTCCAGACCAAGACAAGTCTCACCTGCAAGTGACCCAGCAAGTGCTCACTTCTCTGGTGTAATCCCCTTGTTACCCGGGGTTACTAGAATCCTAGTAAGACCTAGTGGTAGGCAGGGAAGGCAGCTTGTGAAACTCCAGTTAAATGGGTTTCACACTGCCTCACTCTGTTCTCAGTCTCAGCTGAGACTGAGGGATGACATCACCAATAGAACTATCGCAGCTGCATGAGCCACATTGGAATCTGCAGCAAAGGGAGTTAGATAGAATGTTGGGAGTTTTGAAGTCAGCGTCTTCAGGTCAGTCTTCAGTGAGTGCAGTGTGAAGTAGGGAGCTTGCTGTTAAAGCAGCTCAGTGAAGGCTTTAGGAGCCTCAGCCCTGTCAGAGGGCTACTTTTAAGTAAATAGGGTGTGTGTCTCCACCTTAAAGAGAGACACAGAAGATTACTGAAGTGGTGGAGACCGCTGTTTTGGGTCTCAGTGCCCCCTCCCTCCGGGGGTGGGGATGAGAAGGTTTCCCTGCAGATTCCTGGGGCAACCCCCTAGTTCTGCTTGTGGAGGAAAAGCTGCCTGTTTGTTCCAGTATTTATTTGGGAGAAAAGAAGATTTGTGAGTCGCCTGTGGGGCACCTGCAACGAGAGGGTGAGTGTCTGCTCTGGCTAAAAGGGCCTATGTTTTCCACCCTGGGACTTGTGTGACAATGTGGGGATTGAACTACTAAATATTGGGAAGCCTAGAGTAATGGGCTAAGCAAGTTAAAAGTAGTTTCAAGTTCCAGAGTTTGTTGAGATGCAGATAATATGTAGAGGTGATGTAACAGACGTCTACCCTTAATCTACTGTACATTTGGAAGTTCAGTAAAGGAATTGTTCAGTTTCCAGGGAAATGGGCGGGTATGGGCTGTGGGAGCTGGAGGTGGGTGGCCCCCCATCTTCAGTGATCAGGTCCACCTCTACGGATTTCTTCTGTGGATTTCTACTTTACCTCAGGCACTTGGCCAGTGATGGGGGAAGTACCCAGACGTGGGATTGTAAGGAAAATTCTCTCTAAGATTCGCAGACTCTAGTGTGGTTTGGGGAGCCACAACAGGATAATGGGTTCATTCCTCCAATGGAACGTGAACAGGATAATTGGTTCATTCCTCCAATGGACCGTGCAATGGGATAATTGGTTCATTGTTCCAATGGACCACGGATCAAGTGGCTGGCGGGGGAGCCAGGCCAGTGGGGAAAACCCAAGAGTGTACAAGTCGGGCTGTGTACCCAAAGCTGCGTGCAAGTCTGGGCTGTGTGCCTGGTGGGTTTAGAGCCTGACGGCTGGAAATAGTGATAAAGTGTTCTGTTGTCTCTAATCTGCATTACCAGGAAATGTAGCCCCATGGGGGTCCATCTGTGCTTTGTTTGTTCAGCTTGGAAGTGAATAAAAGCCACACTGAAGAATCCCATTCCTGGTTCTGGACATTACAGTTATTGCTTCCTGTGTTCGGGTTTAGTTGGGTGCCCCTGTTCAGAGTAGCCAAACCTAGGTCCCCCTGTGCCGAGTAGCCTCATCCTCCCTGAACCCAGGTCCCCACCAGGTACTGCTGTCAGCTTCAACAGCATGCCACCTGTCGTTTTGCTAGAAAAGCAGGGGTGAGGGGTTACACTAGGATTTCTTCTCAACCTTCCCAAGTCAGTTCTCGAACCAGTCCAGCTTCTTACCTTTATAGGGGCAGAACTGGACACACTCAGAGCAAGAGCCTTTCTTCCTCTAGAAAGGGCAAGGGTTCTTATAGAACTAGCCTCTTCCTTCAGCCTTCAGGTATGTCAACCAGCAAGGCATTTCCTCTAGCTCTTGGGCCACATGGCAGCTTCAACAGCAGTGGTCCAACAGGCAAGATTCCAGATGAGGGATATTCAGTTTCACCTGAGAGCTTTTTGGTCTCAGAGGAAGGATTTCCTTACCAAACTGATCCCAGTGACTCTGACCTTGATCCAAGCCCTCCAATGGTGGCTGGATCAGGACGATTTAAGACAAGGTGTTCCTTTTGCAACTCAGCATTGTTCAGTAGTCCTTACCACAGATGCTTCTCTTCTGGGCTGGGGAGCCCATCTGGGGTCCCTCACTGCCCTGGGGCTGTGGTCCCCCCAAGAATCCCTTCTCCATATCAATCTCCTTGAGCTCAGGGCAGTTTTTGTCTCAGTACAGAACAAGGTGGTTCAGGTCAGAGAACATCACCACCGCGTGGTACATCAACAAACAGGGAGGCACTCGGTCCACGGCCTTGTGCACGGAAGCCATGAAGTTGTGGTCCCTGGCTTATTCCCTGCAAACCTCTCTGGTAGCAGTTCACCTTCCAGGGAAGGACAATGTGCTAGCAGATGCACTGAGCAGGATCTCTCAGGGCCATCACAAATGGTCCCTGGACCCTCAGGTGTTGAAAGTGATTTTTTCAAGGTGGGGCACTCCAGAGATAGATCTTTTTGCAGCCCCAGACAATCACCAACTCCCTCTCTTTTGTTGCAGACCTCCAGTCTTGGGCTCAGTCTCCCTGGACACCCTGATTCTGAATTGGGAAGGGAAATTTCTGTATGCCTTCCCTCCCTTCCCACTCCTGTTCAAAGTTTTATTCAAAATAAGGTCTCAACCTTGCAAAGTGATTCTGATTGCTCCAGACTGGGCCAGACAGCCCTGGTACCCCCTGTTGCTGTCCCTAGCAGTCCACCTTCCCCTGTCTCTTCCCAGGAATTACAACCTGTTAACATTCTCTCAGGAGAGCATTTGGTACCCCAATCTTCAGTCTCTCAATCTCAAGGCATGGCTCTTGAAGAGTTAGAGTTTGCAGATCTGCATCTTTCCCAAGGAGTTCTGGATATTCTCAACACTTCTTGAAAGTCCTCCACCAGAAAGACTTATACCTCCAAATGGAAGAGATTCAGCATTTGGTGTTCTAGGAAGCATATTTCTCCAGATACTGCTGGATTGCCTACGGTTCTGGATTATATGGTCCATCTTAATGGCCTAGGCCTCAGACCAGCTACTCTCAAGGTACACTTGTCAGCTGTTTCTGTGTTTTTGTCTGTGGGGAAGGCCTCCTCATCATCTTCTCAACCTGTGTTCTGTAAATTTTTTAAAGAATTGCTTCACACCAATTCTCCTTTTAGAGACCTTGCCCCTGCCTGGGATTTGAATGTTTGCATTGCTGAACTTATGCAACCCTCTTTAGAGCCTATGTCTTTGGCAGAGCTTAAGTACTTGACTTGGAAAACTGTGTTCTTGGTAGCCATTACCTCTGCCAGGCATATCAGTGAATTGCAAGCCCTGTCAGTGGAACCTGATTTTATCTCCTTTCACAGGGATAAAGTGGTCCTTAGAACCAATAGAATGTTCTTGTCCAAAGTGGCTTCAGACTTCCATTTAAACCAGTCTATGTCACTTCCTGTCTTCTTCACTGATCATTCTTCCTCAGGAGAGAGGAGGCTACACAGTTTAGATGTTAAAAGAGCCCTTAGTTACTACATAGAGCGTAGCGAGGGTCACATGTTTGACTCCCTCCAGTTGTTCCTCACTTATGGAGAAGTGGGAAAGAGCAAACCTGCCACCAAGAGATCTATTGCCAGGTGGATTGTGTCTTGTATACAATTCTGCTATGAAAAACTGGGAAAAACTCCACTCTCAGGCCTGAGGGCTTATTCCACAAGAGGTACAGCTTCTTCCCTGGCTGCTGCCAGGGATATCCCTCTCTCAGAAATTTGTCAAGCAGTCACCTGGAAAACAGTCCATACCTTTACCAAGCATTACTTTCTGGATAGCCAGGCTAGGAGTGATGCTCGGTTTGGCACAATACTTCAGAGCCTATTCCCAAAGTAGGTTCTGTCCCTCCTCCATGGAGGCACTGCTTGGTAGTCTGCACTTGTCAGAATACAGCAAGACTTCAAGTTGTTTGAAGAAAAAATTACTCTCCTTAGTAATTATGTTTCTTCTATTGGTGTCTTGCTGTATTCCTCCCTCCCTGCTTCCCCTCTCAGAACCTGTTTTTGGGAAGTGGGTGGGCAGGTGCAGTGTTGCACCTCAGGGGTGCTTTTTTTACACCCTCTTCTTGTATGGGTGTTTATTTTGTTATATTCCTGTTTGGTTTGGGTTTTGAGTTTTGGATTTCCTGACCTGAGTCTTCTTTTGGTAGTCCAAAACTTTTTGTTGTCAGTTGGCTATTAAAAATTTTGTTTTACAATTTCCACATATAATACTATTAGAGTGTTGCTCTTAAGAATCTGATGGTTAGCGTTCAAAGGGAAACAGACAGAGACATCAACCGAGCTTGAGCTCAGCATTCAGGCAGTTTAAAGGCTGGGGCTAACTGCACTTGTCAGAATACAGCAAGACTCCAATAGAAGAAACATAATTACTAAGGTGAGTAATTTTTTCTTTTACATCATGAATTAATTGCACTGGCCACTTATCCTTCATAAATAATTGTATAATTGTTGCTTATCATGATGTACTGATTGTTTTTGCAGGCTCTCATTAATTTTACTTTCCTATGTCATTCACTTTGTTCACCAATGATGTGTGTATATCCACATGGCTTGTACTCATTGTATGACTTGTCACTACCTCTGTAACTGCTGCCTGTGTGGCCCAGGTCGTGCCTGAAAACGGTCCCCGTGATCAGTGCACTTACCCAGTTACCAAAGACTTAAATAAAATGAATAAAAACAACCCTTCAGTGACGCAAAAAGGCTTTTAAGAATTTCTTAATGGATCAACAGGTAGCCAGACCCCAGCTCCCAGGTCGTCATTCGGTTCTTTGAGATACCAGGCCTCCAAGGCCCAAGACAAGTCCTCAGGGAAAAGTCATAAAAAAGACGGAGATCGCAACCGCTCCCCACCAGCATCGATCTCGCTCCCCATCGGTCTCTCCTTCCTTTGGGGGATCTTCATCGGCTGTGGCCACTCCTACAAAGAGAACTGCTGTCCAGGTCTCTCTGCCCTCAAGACCCATACCAACAGCCTTCCACCCGATTCACAGGGCGCCCAGCCATCTACCTCCGGGTCATCGGCCCCTCCGTTATTGACAACAGGCTAGTCATCGACGGCTCCCCCATCAAGGCCTGCCCCTTCTCCTACCAGGGTTACAGGCTTGTTGGGTTTTCAGGACACAGCAGGCGAGTTGTCAACACCTGTGCCTTCAAACCCCTTTCCATCAATGCCTGCCGTTGATCTCAATGAAGTCCTGATTAAGTTCACCAATGTGCTTGTGCAGCAACTGGGTGCCTTAAACAGGGCCCCTTCACCAATGCCATTGACAGTTTCGTTGACAACAGGAAGCCCCCTTGGGCCATCAATGGCACACTCGATGCCAGACCCAGAGATTGTGAGGGTCGACGTTGAGGAGTACCATCCAGACCTCATTCTTCCTGAGGATGAGGAGGAAGAGGTCCTGCTATCTGACAGATCTACAGCCTCCTCTGTCAGTGAGAACTCTGTGAAGCATACTCCCAGGTCTCCTCCTGAGGACCCCATATTTTTTAATGTGATGAAGTAGCTGTCCTCCGCCATGGGCATCCACACTGAGGAAGAGGATGCCACCAGAAAAGATCTGGTGGATTTCCTGGATATTCCAGAATCTCCCCCAAAGATCATTCCTCCAGTGCTCCCAACTTTGAAGAATGTAGCCATGGCAGCCTGGCACAGATCAGATTGGTGCCAGCTATGCCACGCAGGGTGGACAAACTTTATCACCCCCCCAGGGTCTTACCTGTTATGCTGCCCAGGCAGAAACTGACTTGGTGGTTATGAAGGCAGCACATGATAGATCTAAGGTGTCTAAACACCTTAGTCCCCTTCCCTCAGACAAGGAGTCACATAGAATTGACCTATGGGGAAAGAGGGTTTATGACTCCTCTACCTTAGGTTTGGTGATTGCAAACTGTCACACATGGTTGAATACCAAAATGCCAGGTGGAAGAAGGGCAAGGCTGCAGCTCAGACCCTTCCTGAGGATGCACAAAAGCAGGAGCTACTTCAGTGCTTCCAGGCTGCTGAGGATGTTGGCAAACATCTCGGGGCACTGTATGGCAAGGTGGACACTGTCACAAACCCACTCAGCAGGTCAGCCCTCTACTCCCAAAGTGCCAACCTCTGAGCGTAGAATTGTGAACAGTTTAACAGAACTAGGTAACCCTCTTGTCTGTTTTGTGGGTTTGAGTCACCTTAGTCCCAAGTTCTGGAAGGATTCAAACTGATAACCTCTTGTTAGCGTACCCAATTGCCAGGCTCAGATAATTCTGTCTTTGGGGGGCCAGATATCTTTGCCTATGGGCACCTAATCAGGTATTACAAAATGAACCCTTAGAACTCTATGCAAGACCTTAGAGAACTCTTATCTGTTTCCCAGTTTGGTATCACAATAAGCACATGCACAGTGTCAACTATAACCATCTAAGCTTCACTTATATAAAGAGAAGTTTCAAGGCACACCAGACAGTTTCTGTTTTTAAAATATATATCTTTACTTTAAAATAGGTAAAAATAGGAAAACAGTAAAATACAGAACAATATATCCCAACACATACAACCTTAAAAACAAAACAGGTTAAAAAGTACAAATTCCTACAATACATACACTCAGACTGGTTTTCTCTAAGGTCTCCTTACTTCTTAATCTTTCAGTGCTTTTCTTGTTCCTCTTTTCTCTCAGTCAGAAAATAATGTCATCTCTGTAAGGTCTGCTCAGTATATTTAAAGCAGTCTTGAGCTGGCCTTCTCTCTGAGGTCACATAACTCCGCCTTGGTGTATTAAAATTTATATTTTATAACACAGGATGTCCTACTAAGATATTTAAAAAAAAAATAGGTGATATAATTAATCGTCTCTCTTTATGACTCATCAAAACCAGTCTGTGATCTGCTTCACCCAGACATCAAAAGTCTCTTTGATGTAATTCCCTGTATACTCCAAGCAAATTCGTATTGGACTTTCCTAATTTAGTCTGGGACCTGCTTTACCCAGACATCAAAGCCTCTTTGATGTAATTCGTTGGCTTCCTGGGAAGATACCAAAAACATATGCCCAGGCCCCTTTTTTTATGACACCTAGTGAAAATCAAAGGATTTCCCTGAGGGCATTATAACATGGATATCTTGGTTCCTGCCATCAAAGCAAACCAACAAGATAATTGCACCTCAGATCTCTGCAGTTTAAGCTACCTCCTGTCCTTTGAACTTATCCCTTGGGGTTTTGATGTGTGATCTCACATGCTGTTTCAGCATTTTCTCATGGCTTTCATCTTTTCAGCTGAAACCTGGGGGGGGGGAATGAGCGACAGATTTTCATCATCTCTCATGACACAGTCCATAGCCCATTTTTATATTTACAAAAAAATGATCATATAGCACTCAGAACTGTCTGTCCACATCACAGACACCATTGCCAGAGCAGCTGCCACCAGCATATGCCTCTGCAGGCACTCCAGGCTCAGAGTATTGGGATTTGCAGCTAATGTGCAGCAGAAATTGCTTAATGCCCCTTTTAATGGCACTAAGCTATTTAGCCCTGATGTCCAGGATCTCATAAATTATCTGCAAGCCTTAGGCAGGGCCATCAAATCGCCCCATTCCTTCTATTACACCCAGCCAAAGGGTAGAGGGAAGGCCTCCTTTTCGTAAACAGAACAATAGGCCTGGAACAGCTCTCCATCCCCAGGGAAAACATAGAGCTCAGACCCCCTTGCCTGCCCCCTCTGGTGCTGGAGCAGTGGCCAAGCACCCCAGAAGTGAAGGACCAGCCTCTGCAGCTGGCTCCACCTCTGCTTGACTCCTTGCCAGACCCACCTCATCTGATCCTAGACCAGGAGATGGTGGTCAGAGTATGAATTCTGCGGATCATAGAAAAGGGGCATGCCTTGGCACTCATAGAGCAGCCTCCAGACACCCTGCCTCCACCATCCAGTTACCCCCTAGCTCACTTTTCCATTCTCCAGGAGGAAGTACAGTCCCTTCTGTGCAAGCGGGCCATTGAACCAGGTGCCAGAGAAATCAGAGGTTTTAGTCCAGGTTTTTCCTGGTTCCCAAAAAGCCTGCAGTCTGAGTCCTATTCTAGATCTAAAGGACCTCAACCCTGTTTGTCCAGTACAAAAAGTTCCGCATGGTAACTTTGCCAGGTCTAATGCCTCTCCTCAATATGGGGGTGGGGACTGGCTCTGTTCACTGGACATGCAGGATGCTTACCTGCACATCTGTCTTTCCTCCTCACAGGAGGATTCTCTGTTTTGCCTTTCAGGGTGAGCATTATCAGTTCAAAGTGCTGACCTTTGGCTTATCCTCTGAGCCACAAGTCTTTACCAGGTGTTTGGCAGTGGTCGCAGCAGCTCTCAGAAGAGAGGGGCTGTATGTCTTCCCTTATCTGGACGATTGGCTCCTAAAGGCCCCATTAAGGGAACAGCTGTTGCTGACTCTGGAGTGATCCCTCCAGCTCTTCCACTCCCTGGGGATTACTGTCAACCTGCCCAAGTCAGTTCTACTACCTTCCCAAAGGCTGCAGTGTATAGAGGCAGTTCTGGACTCGGTGCAGGGGAAGGCCTTCCTGCCCCAAAACAGGGCAGAGTGCCTCATAGCCAAAGCTCAGGAAGTTGCCCAGAGCTGGTACATTCCTGCCAGGGTTTATCTCAGATTTCTGGGCCTGATGGCAGTTGCCATACCCACTGTTCTGCTGGCCAGGCTACATATTCATACCCTGAGGTGGACCCTCATTGTGCAGTGGGACTAGTGCATGGACGAGTTGGACCAACCAGTCCTGGTCTCTTCTCCAGTATACAAGGTACTGCAGTGGTGGATGGACCCCATGAGCCTGATTCGAAGTGTTCCATTCCAGATCTCCTCCCCATATCAGAGCCTAACCACAGATGCATCAGGTCTGGGCTGGGGAGCACACCTGTGTCCCTTCCAAACCCTGGGCTCTTGGTCCCAGTGGGAAGCCTCCCTGCATATCAATGTCCTGGAGACAAGAGTGATACTCTATACTATGCAGGCTTTTCAAGCACACCTTGCTGCAGGTCAACTTGTGGTAAAGTCAGACAATGTGAGTGTAGTGTACTACATGAACAAGCAGGAGGGGATTCACTTATACTCCCTTTGCAGGGAGGCCATGAGAGTGTGGTACTGGGTATTAGATCACAGTCAGACACTCTCGGCGGTACATGTGCCAGGCATCCTAAACACCCTAGTGGACAGTCTCAGCAGGAGTCAGTCCAGCATGCATGAATGGGAGCTTCTCTCATCCGTTGCAGAAGACTTGTTCAACAGATAGGTTCATCCAGAGTTGGACCTTTTTGTGTCACCACTCAACGCAAAACTGCCCAATTTCTGCTCGCTAAAGCCAGGGCCTGAAGTTTTCTGGCAAGGCGCATTGTCCCTCTCTTGGAGCAGGAGGTTTCTTTATGCATTCCCTCAGTTTCCTCTGATCCAGAGGGTGCTAATTAAGTTGCAGATGGAGGAGGGCCTGCATGATTCTAGTGGCTCCATTCTGGCCTCACCAGATATGGTTCCCTCTTCTTTAGCAGATGGTGGAGGAATCTCCGGTCCCTTTTCCTCTTTGCAGGAATCTGCTAACACAGGATCAGGGGACCCTGGTCCATCCCAACCTCAGATTCCTCCATCTGCATGCCTGGCTTCTGAGAACATAGCCATCACCAGGTTTGAGGTCTCTAACAGGGTGGCGGACATCCTTGTGACCACCTGGAAACTTTCTCCCCGAGCCACGTATGCCTTGAAATGGAAGCAGTTTGCCATCTGGGCTGCCAAACATAATTTAGACCCTTTCACCTGTTCGGTGAATCATATCCTGGACTACCTGATTTCGCTGTCTGACTCAGGCCTCCAATATTCATTGCTCAAGGGCCACCTGTTGGCTGTTTCTGCATTTTATGAGCCCATGGGTGACTGCACAATTGCTCAGCTGGATGTCTCCCGTACCTTTCTAAGGGTCATCCTACATCTGAAACCTCAAATCCGTTCCCCCGGGACTTGAATTTCATTTTGGAAAAGTTGACCCCGTCTCCTTTTGAGCAAGTCACGACTTGCAATTTGCGCTTTCTCTTGGAAAGCGCTTAATCTTACTTTTTGAGGGGGCTCTTGCACAGGGTACAAACATAGAGACTGCTCCTTCGGTGCTAGGACCACATGGAAAACTTCTAGCTAGCAGTATACAGCAGGGGATCACTTCAACGTCCAGCACCGACTATCCAACCTATGGTATAAAATGGGCAGTCCCCCAGCCCATCTGCAGTTCTTTTCCCCCCATTAACCTACGCAGATCGGACCTCCATGGACTCCTGCTTCTAGCTGACCACCATTGTTTTCTCATTTTGACTGCGATATATTTTCATAGTTTTAAGATAATTCATATATTTCCTTCGAGTTTCTGCATGTCTTCTTCTCAAGTAACGTCTTCTGACCTGCGAACGAAGTGTGCCTGTGCAAGTGAATCCCTGCTAAGAATGTCACTCCTCTTACTTGCTCTGCCTAGGCTCTAACCATGACACTGAGGCCTGCTAGCACTGCCAGGAGTTCAACCAGGCCACACGAGATGCCACTTGAAGACCCTCAAGGCTTTCCTTCTACAACAGATGTTAGCTATGATGGAAAAGGAGCTCCAAGACAAAAGCTCTTCTTCGCCATCCTGCCAGCACAGCGGTAGTGCTACCACTTGTGACGCCAGTGGCCCAGGTTTGGGAACGAGCCCGGGGAGCTGGAGGGCCAGCCGGGGAGGGAAGGCTGAGCATCCACAGGACTGTTCATCTCCCCAGGGAGGGTGGGGGGAAAGGTCCGTTGCTAAACCGACCTCTAGCAGAGGCTGGGGGCACCGCAGCTGGGTGCCACAGCAATGCGGGTGGACCGTATTTGACAGCGTATGCCTTATGTCATGGCACAACCACGTCTCCACAGAAAAAGTGGAAAAATAGCCCCGTGTCTGCTCCAGGTGTGTTACGGCGGGGAATGGTCAGGCCACTTGACAAGTTGGACGATGGCTGGAGGGTCAGGAATCCCCCACCGGAGGGTTATCCGTGGCCAGGGACAGCCCTCTGTTACACCGCTGGGATCACCATTTGGAACCCCGAGGAAGGGAGCAGGCAAGGAGACAAGAGAGAAGGCATAAATAGTAAGTAAAAAAAAAAGCTCTTCTTCCCTGGCCTCTGGGGTATCAACTTCTTCCTCTCACAAAGAAAAGAAGTCGAACCGGAAGCACAAGCACTGGGACAAGGATAGGGATCAGCCCTGGTTGGCATCCTGCCCCAGGTCACTGCACAAGTCAGCGACCACTTCAGGATCTTCTTCCCGTGGGAGATGGGTCCCTTCTTCACCAGCAGCCCTCAACCCTTCCAGCCTGTGCCTGTGTCTTCGCCTCCCGCTCTCATCACCATTTCGGGAGAAGGCTCTTCCGGGCTTTGGATGTCATAACTAGCCCCAAAACCCCTGAAGCTCAGACCGCTTCTCCCCATGGGTTCTCAGCCAGGCAGCTCAACTGGCTCTTCAGGTAGTGGGTTTTGGCCCACCTCACCCCAGGTCTTGACGTTGCCTATATTGGTTCCGGGGCCAATGTCTCTAAGCGATGCCCAGAGGATGCGCTCATCTCTCCTTCACGGGTGACTCCTCTGTCTCCGTTGGGAGTTACCTCCCCTATGCTGGGTTACTGCTGCATCGGCTGCTTCACCTAACCAGTGTCAGCCTCCTTTTCTTCATTTGTTGCCGGCCACCCTGGCAACGCCTCTTCCATTGTCAATTAAGCCCCAGCTGGTGCCGGCCGCTCCTTTTGGGACAGCCACAACTGATGCCTGCTGAACTGATGCTGGGTCCTTTGAGACTGACACCAGCCAACCATTCACCACAAGGGTTGATGCATTGTGTTCCAGTATACCAAGGACCGATGCCAGAGCATGCAATGCCTCATGGACCGACTCCAAGGGATCTAAACCTTACCCACCCAGTGCCACCTCCCCTCCCACCTCCTATGGATTGCAGAGCCTTGTTTCATGGCTTGGTGAGAGTTCATGCAGAACAAGGATACCCAGAGGAAGCCTCCTACCACACATCCAAGGGATCCTTCCCCATCACTGGACCGGGCTCAGCCTATCACTCCCCAGTCTCCTGATGACAAGGAGGAACATCACAAGATGGAACGCCATCACCTGACGCCAGTCCTAGACTCTGATCAATCCAGGGGGATTCCTCCTTCTCCTCCTCAGAGGACTCCGAAGATTCCAAGTTACTCTCAGAGCCTGAGGAGCCCAGGGATACCTACAGATCCCCTCCTGATGATCTAACTTTCCTGGACATCATGCAGCGCATTCAGTCCCTCATGCGCTGGGACTCTGAGGAACTGGACCCTGAATGCCAACACCTGGTAAACTTCCTCCATAAGAAGGACACTCTGCCTATGGTTATCCCTTCTCTCATTGACTCCTTCGAAGATGTCAACAGGACCGCATGGAATCACCCATCTTCCACGCCTAGGGACAAACCTTTTTATGGGGAGCATCCAATTGCTGACTCGGTCATCATGAATGCTACTCACGACCATACTAAGAAGCTTAGACACCTCAGCATGCACCCTCCAGACAAGGAATTTCGGCAGGCAGACTTCTTAGGAAAGAAGGTCTATATCTCAACCACATTGGCCATTCGGTCATTGAACTTCGTAGCCCGCATGGTTCAGTATCAGAATGCCCTGTGGGACAAAGCTCTGGAATTGGTGCAAACCCTCCCAGAGGACCCTACTATGTCTCAGCTGACCCAGCTCCTGAAGTCTGGGTCAGATGTCGGTGATCATGTCCTGAGTGCATCCTGTGATACCGCAGTTGTGGCCGGACGGGCGGCTACTGGCGTCTGTATTCGCCCCCATTCCTGGTTTAGAGTTTCAGTCTTTGCCCCTGACATGCAGGCCAAAATCCTTGATGCCCCCTTCAGGGGATTGGTTCACTTCAGCGAGGATGTTCAAAACATTATTTCTCACCTACAGGAATCTGGTCAGGCCCTAAAGTCAGTGCACTTTTTGTACCATTTCCAGCCAAAACCCCACCAGCATCAGCCCTTTCAGAGGGACCAGCATCGGCAGTCCTGGGAACAGCAGCACAGAGGAGCCTTCAAACGTAAGGCAACTTCCCAGGCGACAGGAGCCTCAGCCCCAGGGCCTGTCCTGCCACCCTGCCCATCCCAGGTTCTTCAGCATGACTCCTTACCCAACCCCCTCCTCTGGCAGAAACTTTGGGGGAGGCGGTGGGGGGGTCACGTCACTCTTTACCTGGACAGATGGTGCTGGATCACCTCGGATCAGTGGGTGCTTCAACTTGTAGAAAGGGGGCATACTCTCAAATTTCTGGATATACCCCCAGACAACCCTCCCTTGCACTTCCATTACCCTCCATATCATATTGCCCTTATCCAGGAGGAGATCCAGGCACTTCTGCTCAAAAGGGCCATAGAACCTGTTCCGTTAAATCAACGGGGGAAAGGGGTTCTATTCCCATTTCTTCCTGGTCACAAAGAAGACTGGTGATTTGAGACTAATTCTAGATCTCAGCCATCTGAATCTGTTCATTGAGTACAAACACTTCAGGATGGTTACCCTTCGGGGTCTTCTTCCCCATCTTCATCAAGGAGACTGGCTCTGCTTCCTGGATATGCAAGATGTGTAACCCCACATCCAGGTTTTCTGGCCCTGCAGTAGGTTCCTCTGCTTTTACTTCTGTTATGCCTGGGTCCCACACCATCTACTGACCCATGTGTTCATACCATAAGTAATCTTGTTTATTTTCACTGTGATATAGGTATCCATTGTACAAGCATGGGTACTAGGACTATGCTTGCCACTAATATTTGCTGATGTATTTTATGTTTACATCATTTTATGGTTTTATACATGTTTTATGTTTATTACACCTGATATGCATATCTTTTATTGTAATGTGTTTACCTAGGTTATGTGTGTTCCTTTTATGTTCTGATATAGTCATATAATCATGTGTGATTTGTGTTTTATACCAAAGTATCATGCCATGTGCATTTCTGCTTATGCTGCATTCACTTTGTTCATAACATATAGCTGACAATGCATTTTCTTTGTTCCAAGATTCATTCTTACTTTGCAACTTTATTTTCTGTATAATTGCCCAAGGAGTCACCTTATTTACATGCCTTATCCAATGCTGTATGTTTATTATATCTGTAACTGCACTGTTATCTGTCATATATGTATTGTATTCACACCAACTTCTCAGAGAAAAAGAGACCATACTCGAGGAATGGTGGGAAATCAGCTCCCTTGTGATTGCTTTGTCACATGTCTGACATAAGTATCTGTAAGAAAACATTTTATTACATACTGCTTGTGGTATATTCTTTGGATAGTCAATCCAACATATAAGAATTGGATGGTAAGCTGGACTTACCGTAACAATGGCGACTGCAGCAAATATTGTTTGACTAAGGTACGTTCATTTTCTATTGGGAACCGAGTTCTGGGAATTAATTTTCCCCTACAAGTAGCTGTGAGCTACAGCTTGGGACTCCGGTGTAAATTCACGGACTGCAGTTCTCCATTTGCTAGAGCACTGGCACTAGAGACTCCAATGTACAGCATGCTGTCACTCCCCAACTGAGTGGGTCTTAGGCAGTTTTGAACCTCTGTACAGGTGGACTGCCGCTCTGCATTTGGTTGAACCATATGCAGCTTTGGGACTCCATGAAGCCAGGCTTCTTGCTTGTAGGTTGTGGGGTCCTTTTTAAAGGCACCCACATACATCAGAGCTGTCTGTGTGTCTTCAACTACTGTGGTTCAAAACAGTTGCTGAGCCACAAACGGTTAAAGATTACCCTGTTTATTAACATGTCTAAAATATGCGCAGAGCTGAGACTAAATGTCTAAGCTTATCTCATTGCCCATGGTGGATGGGATGATTTTGCTACAGTAGCTAAAACTAAAGATAATCCTGTACAGGCTATATGTATACTGGAAGAGGTATTCCATTCCTTATCCAAAACTCTGGCTTTCAAACAACATGAAGTCTTGCTGTATTCTGACTATTGCAGTTAGGTCCTGCCTTTCAACTGCCCCAGAGAACAAAGGGTTAACTTTTCTATGCCTTTCATAGAATGTTCATCACGAGCTCGGTTGAAGCCCCTGTCTGTTGTTGTTTAAACTGCAACCGTCAAATTATTTACTCCGCCTCACTGAACAATCGCTCCAGAGATTTCTCCTGCTGCTCAGTTCAAAAGTTGGTTGAAGTGTCGGTTTTCGGTCGGTTTCTACTGAATTCTTGTTTCTGCACAGTCGGTTCAAGTCTCTGTGGTACCGTGAGTACTAGATAGGTTTTTGTTCTGTTTTCTGTGTGAAACTTGTAAACTGTGGATCAGTTCGGCTGTACTGATCAATCTGAGGTAAAAACTTGTGCTTACTTTAGAGTGTGGTTACCAGTCCATATCGGTTCTAAAAAAAATGGATTTTAATTACATTTTTTTCCAAGACCCGTGACACAGTCATGAACCGATAGGGGAGTCTTGCCTGGCGGATTGCCGAAAAAAAGGGTACGTTTTTGGTTAGGTTGGCCATGTCTGAGAAACCCAAGAAAAAAACCAGGCCCACTGGGTTTCAACACTGCAGTGTGTGTGGGGAGGTCTTTGCTAAGGCTGATCCCCACACCACCTGTGTTTAGTGTCTGGGGTTTGACCACCTCAATTCAGACTGCCAAATTTGCAAGAATTTTCCCAAATCTACCCTGGAAAAGAGATTAGGTAGACTGAGGGAAAGGGAGGCCAAGAAGTCCGCTGACCCGGATGGCCAGCCCAGTTTGGTTCCGACCGAACCAGAAGGGGTGCCCTCTGACCAGGGTGATACTTCTTCGGGCAAAAGGAGAGCTGATGCCAAGGAATCGGTTCCGACAAAAAGAAAAAGAAAAATCGACCGGTTCGGACCCAGAATCTCATGCTCCAACCGCCGATTAGATAGCCAAGGTGATTAGGATTGTGCAATCGCTTAGTTCGGTTCCGACCGAACCGGCACCATCTGGCAGGGGCTCAGTTCAGTCGGTTCCCCCGGTTACGGATTATACTTTGGAAGAATTTTATGAACCGGAGTTTGAGGAGGAGGGAGAGTATGAGGATGATTATGGTGATAGTAAAAGTCTGGATGTGCCTATTGACCAGGACATCTCCCCAGACAGCTCTTCAGATGTTTCTCCTCCTAGGCTTTCTGAGTCCCCTTCACACTACATGTTCTACAGAAAGGTGGCTGATACCCTCCAGCTTCCTGTGGAGGAAGCAGTAGAGGATCAGGAAGAGCCTGATTATGTTGAGATGATGGACATCCCAGAGTCCAGGAGACTGTCTATTCCCCTCCACAAATCCTTTGGGAAACAGACACAAAAAATTCCTAAGTCTCCTAATTCTATACCTCCTGTGGACAGATGAATGGACAAGAGGTACACTCTCTCAGGCTCAGACACAGAGTTCCTTTTTCAGCAATCCAGCCATGTTGGGGTTGTACAAGCTGCTGCCTGTGGCAAGACAAACATTCCCTTGGCATCACACCCCCCAGACAAGGACTCGAGGAAGATTGATGCCATGGCAAAGAAACAATACTTGGCAGCATCTTTGGGACTCAGGCAGGCTAACTATATGGCCTATACAGCCAGATACCAGAAGTCCAGGTGGGACACTGTACTAGCACTGGCTAAACAGGCTCCTGACCAGCTTGCCAACGAGCTGGAGCAGGTGGCTGCAGATGGATTGAGGCATTGAAAGTTCAGTTTCATGCTGCTGTAGACTCCAATGATGTATCATCAAGAGTCATGGCTACATCTGTGACTCTTCAGACAATGGCTTGGCTCAGATGTACTAGCCTCTCACAGGATACCCAGGCTAAGGCCATGGATTTTCCTGTAATTGGTAATTCTCTGTTTGGGGAGCAGACAGAGAATTACATGAAGAAAATGGACGAATACAGGACCACTTACAGGTGTGCTCAGGCCAAAGAAAGGCAAGCAACTCCTCAAAGGCAGCAGTCCAGGGGCAGGCCTTTCCAAAGGTCTTTTTACCAAGCTCAGGCCTCCTCTTCTTCCTTTTCACAGAGGGGGTTCATTAGAGGGAGAGGAAGAAGGGGGATGAGCAGGCCTGCATCCACCCCTCAGCCTAAAGCCCCTGCCAAGCAGACACCCTGATGGGTCTGCCCAGGTCGATTCTCCTATACCAGTAGGGGGAAGACTGGCTTACTTTGTCCAGGACTGGATGTCTCTTACATCAGACAAGTGGGTCCTGGAAGTAGTAAGCCAGGGACTGGTTCTCAGCTTCAAAAAATTTCCCAAGATGAGAGCCACATCTTTTCCACCTGCACATCTCTCAGAGACCCTTGCCCTAGAGGCAGAGGTTTCATCTCTCCTAGCTCTCAGAGCTATAGAGAGAGTTCCCACCCTACACAGGGGTAAAGGATTATACTCCAGGTACTTCCTAACCCCCAAAAAGACAGCAGAGTGGCGACCCATCCTGGACCTAAGATATCTGAACCAACATCTTTTAAACCAAAGTTCAAAATGGTAACTCTGGGAATTATCCTTCCCTCTCTAAGGCCAGTGGACTGGCTAGCCTCCCTGGACCTCAAAGATGCCTACTTTCACATTCCCATCAGGTGCTCCCACAGAAAGTACCTCAGGTTCGAGTTGCCCTCAGGCCACTATCAATTCAGAGCAATGCCCTTTGGCCTAACATCAGTCCCAAGGGTCTTCACAAAGTGCCTGGCAGTAGTTGTTGCCTTCCTAAGAAGACAAAAGATTTCCATTTTCCCATACTTGGATAACTGGCTCACAGTAGGTCAGTGTCTCATTCAGTGATACTCACCACAGATGCTTCCCTGCTGGGCTGGGGAGCCCATTTGGGAGATCTTACCACCCAAGGACTGTGGTCACCTTAGGAATCTCTGCTTCACATCAACCTCTTGGAACTCAGAGCAGTGTTTCTGGCACTGCAAGCTTCTTCCAAATCTGTACAGAACAAGGTGGTTCAGGTCAGAACAGACAACACCACCACCATGTGGTACATCAACAAGCAAGGAGGCACTTGGTCTATGGTCTTGTGCACTGAAGCAATGAAGTTGTGGTCCCTGGCCTATTCCCTGCAAACCTCTCTGATAGCAGTTCACCTCCCAAGGAAGGACAATGTCCTAGCAGATGCACTGAGCAGATTACCCAGGGCCATCACGAATGGGCCCTGGATCCTCTGGTTTTGAAAGTGATTTTCTCGAGATGGGGCACTCCAGAGATAGATCTTTTTGCAGCCCCAGACAATCACCAACTTCCTCTCTTTTGTTGCAGACCCCCAGTCTTGGGCTCAGTCCCCCCAGATGCTCTGATTCTGAACTGGGAAGGGACATTTCTGTATGCTTCCCCCCCTTCCCTCTCCTGTTCAGGGTGTTAGTCAAGATAAGGTCACAACCATGCAAAGTGATTCTGATTGCTCCAGACTGGGCCAGACAGCCATGGTATCCCTTGTTGCTCTCCCTAACACTCCACCTTCCCCTGTCTCTTCCCAGGAATTACAACCTGTTAACATCCTCTCAGGGGAGGATTTGGTAGCCGAATCTTCAGTCTCTCAATCTCAAGGCTTGGCTCTTGAAGAGTTAGAGTTTGCAGATCTGCATCTTTCCCAAGGGGTTCTGGATATCCTTTAGGCTTCTCGAAAGCCTTTCACCAGAAAGACTTACAACTCCAAATGGAAAAGATTCAGCATTTGGTGTTCTAAGAAGAATATTTCTCCAGACTCTGTGGAATTGCCTATGGTTCTGGATTATATGGTCCATTTAATGGCCTAGGTCTCAGACTAGCTACCCTCAAGGTACACTTGGCAGCTGTTTCTGCTTTCCTGTCAGTAGGCAAGTCTTCCTCTCTATCATCCCATCCTGTATTCTGTAAGTTTTTCAAGGGATTGCTTCACACCAATCCCCCCTTTAGGGATCCTGCTCCTGCTTGGGACCTTAATGTTTGCATTGCTCAGCTTATGCAACCCCCTTTGAGCCTTTGTCCTCAGCAGAGCCTAAGTACTTGACTTGGAAAACTGTGTTTTTGGTAGCCATTACTTCTGCCAGACGTATCAGTGAATTGCAAGCCCTGTCAGTGGAATCTGATTTCATCTCTTTTCACAGAGATAAAGTGGTCCTTAGAACAAACAGAAAGTTCTAACCGAAAGTGGTTTCAGATTTCCACCTCAACCAGTCTATATCTGTCCCTGTTTTCTTCACTGACCTTTCCTCCACGGGAGAGAGGAGGCTACACAGTTTGGATGTTAAAAGAGCCTTTAGCTACTATATAGAGCGTACCAAGGATCACAGGTTTGAATCCCTCCAGTTGTTCCTCACTTATGGAGAAGCTGGTAAAGGCAAACCTGCCACTAAGAGATCTATTGCCAGGTGGATTGTTTCTTGTATACAATTCTGCTATGAAAAACTATGAGGAACTCCACCCTCAGGCCTGAGGGCTCATTCCACAAGAGGTACAGCTGCATCACTGGCTGCTGCCAGGGATATTCCTCTCTTAGAAATTTGTCAAGCAGCCACCTGGAAAACAGTCCATACTTTCACCAAGCATTAGTCTCTGGATATCCAGGCTAGGAGTGATGCTCGGTTTGGCATAGCGATACTTCAGAGCCTATTCACAAAGTAGGTTCTGTCCCTCCTCCATGGAGGTATTGCTTGGTAGTCTGCAATAGTCAGAATACAGCAAGACTTCATGTTGTTTGAAGAAAAAATCACTCACCTTAGTAATTATGTTTCTCCTAGTGGAGTCTTGCTGTATTCTGACCTCCCCCCGCCTCCCTTCTCAGAACCTAGTTTTTGGGATGTGGGTGGGCAGGAGAGAGCTGGAAAACAGTTACAGCTCAGAAGCACAAGGAGGTCAAGTGACCTGCCAAATGTCACACAGTGTACAAATGATGGCTACTGGGATGGAAACCCAGCTGTAGTTTCAGTGTCCTTGAACACTGCGCTGTATGAGAGTTCTTACTGATAAAAGAACAATGAGAGCTGCCGGCTGAGGCAGCAAAAAAAAAGAAAATAATTTCTTAACACAAAACATTTTACATGATGGCTGACGGAGAGGCCATATGTTATCTCAAAAAAAACCTGTAAAAGTATTTGTGAGATGCTTTGCCTTCTTGCTATTTATCAACAACCTACAATTAACTAGAGTCAACCTTAATGCAACCATTTCAAATCTAGCTAAAATATACACATACGTAGCAATGCCTCATCAGAATATCCGAAAAGTTTGCAGCATTACATAACATGTGGTCTGGCTGTGGGTGTAAGCACAGCTAACAGACTGGACTACGCCCTTGGTGAATAGCCAAATTTATCGGCCATTTTAGGAGCAGATTTTTCTCTGTTGAAAAGACACAAAAAAACTAGCTGCTTTATTAAAACCCCTGTTAGAGGCATTGTTAACTGGTAACAGTGACATTTGACATAGCAGTTGCCTAATTTGGCACATTGTCTGCAAACAACAAATCTTTTCCACAAATTACAATTCCATGACGTCATATCCTTACACCTACAAAAGCACATTCTTCAACCCTATAACACTTACTAAAGCCAGTCTTTAATCAGGCAAACAAGATTCTTCTAATTTAAAATGAACTCTAGTGACCAAAGCCACATGACGTAACCAATCTAAAAGACAGACTAGACTTTTGCTGCCTAGGGAACACTAATAACTAAGCAAAACAGTTTTAAAACAAGCACACACTAACAGTCAATGAGGCTGATACTATTAAACCTTAAGTTACATTACAGAATACAGTACTGTCGCCGATGTTTTGAGTACTCACCAGTTAGCCATTATCTCAGTTGCAGGGTACAGAACAACCTTGAGAGAGGAAGATCTTAGTCTAGCCAAAAAAGTAAACATTGGCATTCACATAACAGAACAAAACATTGCGTATTACTATTAATTCTTAGTGCTTCTTAAAGTGAGTAGGAAGAAACATTTATAATAGACAAAAGTTTTACCCGTAGAACTGTCGTAGATTGCAGTAGACACAGAAGGAAAGGTTGATCAACCAAAATATATAATTAAAAGTACTCACTATGGACAAGGTTGAAAAGAAGTGTTAGGACAGGTTTAGCATCCATCCATAGGATTTTCTTTTTTTTTTAATAAAAAAAAAAAAAATTCCTCCAGGATCATAACAGACAAATGTTTGTTCCAGGAACTCCAGTAGTTTCAAGTATGCCATTAACTCCATAGGCTGCAAGAAAAAATTACTCACCTTAGTAATTATGTTTCTTCTAGTGGAGTCTTGCTGTATTCTGACTATTGCAGTTAGGTCCTGCCTTTCAACTGCCCCGGAGAACAAAGGGTTAACTTTTCTATGCCTTGCATAGAGCGTTCATCACGAGCTCGGTTGAAGCCCCTGTCTGTTGTTGTTTAAACTGCAACCATCAGATCTTTACGAGCAAAAACTCACTAGGTGTTCTGTGTGGAAACAGTAAAATTTTTACTAGCCAACTGGTAAATATATATAATGTTTTTGGTTTCAAAGGAAGACTCAAGTCAGGAAACCTAAAAGCAAAAACACAACCAAAACACAACATTCCACCCAAACAAAAAAGAGGGTGTAAAAAGGACACCCCTAGGGTGCCAACACTGTAAATTGATGTGGTTCCCTAATTAAATCACTATTTCTTATATAAATACTAGTTTTAATTGGGGGTGCACATCAAATAAGATTTATAAAAAGTTTACTTTTTTTTTTACAGTCCTCATCTTCTGTCCGAGAAGTAATGACTGCCATTTTCTCCTGGGCTTTCAGTCAGAACCTTTTGGTTATCTATAACCCTGCCCATCCCTACAGATGCCTTTCTTCACTTGGGTTCAGTTCACATGGCTTCTCTGTCCATATGCTGTAGCACGTGATTCCCATGCCATGCAAGACGATCGGGGGGACTGATCACCCCCAGCATTTGTAATAAGCCATTTACATTAATGAAGCTAACTACACAGTTTTTCACTGCTACAAGGAATATTATAGCTGTTTTAGAGAATTTTACCAGTTATGTTACTTAATAATTTTTCTTTTTGAATCCAGGCCTGGCTTTACAATTTTTTTATAATGTACGTACATGATGCCATGAAGTACAGCTAGTGGCATTAATCCACATGATGTGTAAATTCAGCTGACATTTTATTTGATGTTAAAGACAGAGAAATTAGGACGCTTCTTTCTCTGACATTAGTTGTAACCTTATTTTGATTTTCGGGAATCCAGATATCTACCCCCAAGGGTAGCCGAAGGCATACATCTGTACAGAGTTCATATACCGTAAGTATCAGCATTTTTAAAAATGAGTGCTAACCTCCCACAGGGAGAATGTGCTGACAAGACATTCCTTTTGTGGCTTGCTTTTTTCTTTTCTGTCTCCTCTCTTGCAGGGAAAAGACAATTGCTGTTAATGTATAAAAATGTTTTAACCAGTAGTCTGATTTCAATATAATGTTGTTACCATTTAAGTAATAGTGAGATATTGTATAGCCCTTATTTTTTATAAAAATTAAGGTCTACCCATTAGTGGTTTATTCAGCATACAACCTTTAAGGGGATGACTGGCAAAGAAAGATTACCAAAATAATTGTGGATAAATATCCACACCACTATTGTGAATAAAGTGTTATCTAACATTTGTGCAGAAAACTGTTACAGGTAAATTTAGTAGAATTGACTATTGTATTCTCTAGCTTCTGCTCCAACATTGGTCACCCGCAGTATACTATAATATTCAAGCTGCCTATTTCACCAAAGAAGGAGCTCGTGGGAGCCAAAGACATGAATCGTATGTATGCCCCACCTCCATTAACTGATCATTTACAGTAGACACTATTTTAACAACTGGTGTGCCAGTAAAAGGCAGATACAGTAACTATTGGAAATGTTAATCACACTGTTTAACAGTTAGCTAGTAGCAAATCACTTCATGCGTATTTGTTTGAGAATAACATTCTAGGAATGGTGTCAGATGTATGTGTGCTATTTACTTCAGGCCGCACTCACTGATAGAAGGCTGTTATGGTTCATCAGTGATGGGTTTATGTAATACTACAACTGTTACCGTTCTTGCTGTGATTCACATTGTCTATAAAATTTCCATGGACAATGACATACTATAGCCAAGTCTCCTGGCCCATACAGGGAACTCGGGGTGGACCATGCCCTGCTCCAGTGCAACACCTACAGTGGCTGCAAACAAACAAAAGTCCCTCTGACCTGACTGAGCCACAGCTAGCAGATCCACAGATGAGGGAGGTATATAGTTGAAAAAGTCCAAACTATTCTAACATTGTACACCAGCTCAGCCCATTTGTTTGTCAAGTGCGGTGACCAAACCACACAAAAACCTATTCACAGGTGGCTTTATGCCAAACAGCACCAGTCTGGTGTAAGGGCCAAAGCCCTTAATAAGTAATTAGCTGAGCTCGGGAGGGGGTGTTGTATCGTTACATGTTCCTTTTTGGCTCCACGGGACAATGCAAAATACTAACTGACCAAGAAGAAATATCCTTTTTCGAACAACTATAAGCTCCATTTAATTTTTCTTTGGTTTCGACCTTGCATATCCTGATAAGGCCCTTCCAATCCTGAACCACGTGCCTGGCAACACATGCAGGCCAGGTACACTTTTTCAAACCCACGAACAGAGAGGTGGGATACAAAAATAATTCTCCTTTACCAAAGACGTGCAACACCATGTGGTCCCACACACTTAATGGTATACCCACCCTCTGCCACTCATCCAAATGAGTGCATAACAAACTGCATGCACACAGACTTCAACTACAGCCTTCACAAGGAAGGCCTGACTGCAATTTCCAATGTTCATGACATTTGCATGTCTACAAATGTAAGGATATTGTGATGCACTATGCCCCCATGGCCATTGTGTCATTACAATTATGTTTGAGTTTCAAGTTATTATGTTTTTGCATATAGTTGTAGCTTATCAAGTATCAGCTCAGGAACGTGATCCACATCTAGGAATGTTCCACTCAAACGCCTCCTGCAAATTTGGGTGTAATAAGCCTGATGGGGAGTGTATTACAGGTTAAATCTGTCACCCTGACATGGGGGGATACACCACAACTTCAGAAACAAATTGGCTGTTTCTTTTTACAAATTAATAATGTTATTGTACACATCATTCCATTGCTAGCACTGCCATGTTTCAAACTGTTACCCCAACAGAGGAAAAGCCTACCCAATGTTCCAAGCAAAAACCCAGACCAACTGGTGGTCTGATTGCCTCATCACTCCCGGGTATCCTTGTAAAAAATGTGTAATACACACATAATATGGCAGAATGTAGATTCTACTTCAATACAAACACTTCTAGGTTTCATAGCACCATGTTACTAGACCCTTTTGCAACAAATCTGATACATACGCAAGACCCAGTGTATATGAGCACCATACTACTGAATACCTAGGAGTATTTCACCCTGGACAACAGACTTAATAGAAGAGACCTTCTCAAATCTCACAGGCGCAACAGGCACTGTTGTATACCCCAGTGTTACATGGTGTAAATGGCATACTGGCCATAAGACAATGGTTCAAAGTGCATATAACAAGCATAATATCACACTTTAATTTCATGAGATGGGCCTAAATTAGGCCAAACAGCAACACATAGGCAGGGAAACTATGTCCCCCCCCCCTCTTCTCAACCTCTTCTGAGACCTGGAAACAGGGTGTATTCACAGATGAATAAATGGTATATTCTCAATATTGGACCTCAACCTGCACCTCCTAGTGCATGGCTGATGCCATCACTTGTGTATGTCACACCACACCATAATCAAAGTCATTGCTAATAACCATACCATTTTCCTTTTTCCCTTTCAAAACAACTATATGTGTGTTTTAAAACTATGTTTTTAACAAGGTTTTACAGTTTTTTAGGTTTCCACAGAGTGGTACTGGTAAGATCTTCAAGCAACACATGCAACTTTTCTTCATGGCTGGTTTTCCAAACTTGGCTGGCACCTCATACAAACTGGTTGTTCTTTTATGGACTGTGCTCTTGATTGCTCTTTCATGAATTGTGGTCTTTATTGTTCTGTTATGAACTGTCAATATTTGTGCAAAACTGCTCTTTTTACAAAAAGTTATGTCTGTGTGGGTATGGCTATTACATTGAAACATTCAATGGACAATCGCATGCAACCCTTGCCAAGGTCCTTTGCCAATCCAGCCAGCCAGCAGCCAGCTACATGAACATTACCTTTCTTATCGTGCTGGTACTCGTCTGCACAACCCCATGTGCCATGTGGGATTACGAACTTTCAACAAATAACATTTCAAATGTGACTACACTGCTTTGTGGTTACCAACTCAAACTTTATGGACTGGTTCTTCTTTAAAGACATTGTTATTAGATTCTTCAATCAAAAATGTACACTGCCGTTGTCTGCCTTTTCCACTCTCAGTATGGACTGTTCTTTATGAATGGACAATGACTTTAACACTATTTTTACAAACAATGTTCTGTGATAATACATATCAACAATTTTTCTTATACACATATCCACTGTGGTGTTGACATGCCTAGTTTCTGTTTTGTGTTTTATGATCTGACCATCTGTGATTACCCCGTGCCAACTCCTAACAGGCTTACTTTCACAGTTACTTGACTGTCTGTATGCTATAGAAATGTAATTCATTTACATTATGAGTTTTATGTGCTTTGCAAACCAGATATTCAGATCGATGTAATTTATATCTTGTTTTTACTCATCCACTACTAACCCTTTGCTGTCTGAGGTGTACTTTTAAACAACATCATGCACAGCTGAATTTCCTTTATGAGGCTCGCGCCTCAGGCTTGTAAACGATACATAACCTAACCTAACATCTTCATTTTGTTGTGTTGCCGTTTCTGCAAGACAACAAGGAGGGGAATGTTATGCCTGGGTCCCACACCATCTACTGGCCCATGTGGTCATACCATAAGTAATCTTGTTTATTTTCACTGTGATATTGCTGCATTGCACTAACACAGAAATAGGTTTCCATCCTACAAGCGTGGGTACTAGGACTATGTTTGCCACTGATATTTGCTGCTGTATATTATGTTTAAATAATGTTATGGTTTCATACATGTTTTATGTTTATTACACCTGATATGCATATATTTTATTGTAATGTGTTTACCTAGGATATGTGTGTTCCTTTTATGTTCTGACATAGTCATATAATCTTGTGTAATTTGTGTCTTATACCAAAGTATCATGCCATGTGCCATGTGCCAAGTCAACTGGGAGGAAGACGACAGCAGACATAGGGATCTTTATGAAAGGAGGCCCTGGAGGACTGCAAGTCCTAAACCGGCTCTGAGCCTGCAGACAGTGTCCAAACTGTAATGCCTAATTAAAGTATGGACAGAACTCCAAGTGGCAGCTGCACAAATATCTGCAGCAGACACATTTCTGAAAGAGGTAGCCATGCCCCTTGTAGAATGACCTTTGACCTAGCCTGCAATGGCTTATCGTACTTGCGGTAGCAATACACAATGCAATTAGCTAACCACTTGCATAAACACTGTTTGAAAACAAGAACCACTTCTTTCCTGGAGGCAAATGAAACAAACAACTGATTTGATTTTCTGATAGGTCGGGTGCGGTCCAAATAGAAATGGAGCACCCAATGGACATCTAAAGTATGAAGTAAGGCCCCCCCAATTAGAATACTCAGGAAAATAAACAGGCAGGTGAATGGATTGATTCAAAGTAAACTCAGACACCACCTTAGGCAAAAACTTAGGATTGGTCCGCAGATACCCTGTCTTTGTGGAAAACCAAGTAAGGCTCTCTACACATCCTCCCAGCTGAAGTAATGGCAACTAAAAACAATGCTTTCCATGAAAGAAAGCGTAGGTCACAGGTTCAAAGGGAGGAAGAGTGAGCTTCTCCAAAATATACAACATATCCCATGGTAGGACTGGGTTCCTAATGTGAGGTTTCAAATGAAGAATGCCCCACAAGAATGTACGGGAACGGTCCAGTTGGGAATATTTTTGCCATTAATAGGTGCATGGTACATAAAGATGGCAGAAAGGTGCACCTTGATAGAGGAGTAATCCAGAATGGAGTATGAAAGGGAAAGGAGTTACTCCAGGATGAGATTCACCAGGCAGGTGAAGAGATTCAAGTGTCGGGCAGTAGCCCAGATGGAAAACCACTTCTATTTCATGGTGTAAGTGGATCTGGTGGAAGGCTTCCTAGCAAGCCACTAGAACATCTGCCACCTTAGAGGACATTCAAAAGCGTGCAATGACTAAGTCTGAAGGAGCCACGCATGTAGATTAAGAGACCTGAGGTCCAGGTGAATCAGAGCGCCCTGTTCCTGGGACAGCAGGTCGGAGCAAAGTGGCAGGGGAAGTAGAGGTTCCACTGCTAGTTGTTGCAACAATGGGAACCATATCTGGCATAGCCAGTAGGGAGCTATCAAAATCATCTCCACCTTCTCTGATTGTAGCTTGAGAAGAACTCTCTGCAGGAGTGGAAAGGCATACAGAAACCTCCCTGTCTAAGACAGGGACAACACGTCTCACCAGAAAACACCTGGCCCTGGATCTAGCAAGCAGAAATTGGGCAGTTTTGCAATGAGTGGAGATGCAAAAAGGTCCAACTTGGGATAGCCCCACCTATCGAAGAGATCCTCAGCTATGGAGGAGAGGAGCTCCCACATGTGTGTCTTCGACCTGGACCTGCTTAGGCTGTCAGCCAGGATGTTTTGGATGCCTGGAACATGAACTGCCATTAGAACCAAGTCATGTTCTGTGGCCCAATGCCACACTCTCATGGCCTCCCTACACAGGGAATATGAGTGAATCCCCCCCCATCTGTGAGGTAATAGTAACTGACATGTCTGTCTGAATCAGGAGAGGGCCTGGGAGAAGATGAATCTGAAAGGTTCCATGACAAATAAGCACAAAACAAAACCGCACGGTCAATATAATTGCAATGTTTCTGACGCAAGGCAAATACACGCTCGGTAATTACATCATAGTGCGACTGTGCACATGCGGTAGCCAAGTGGCTACCAATCAAACAGTGGTTATTTAGTAGTACAGTTTTCTGTCTGTTTTAGATTCCTGATTAACGGAAGAGTTGAGATGCCACTCGACTATGTGAGCAGTCAGCGTGGGCAGCAGCTCTTATCTCACAACGGTTATTTGTACCGCAAGGAATGCACCTATGGAGGTAAAACTTACTGGAAGTGTTGCCTGTACGATAGTGCATGATGTCCAGCTAGAGCGCACACAGAGAATGAAGAAATTTCCAAGTTTCTGTCTGAGCACTGTCATGTACTTGATGCTGGTGCAGTAGCGGTGCGTAAAGTGGTACAGGAAATAAAAACCAAGGCACAGTCCTCTCAGAAGGCTACTCAGCAAATTGTTGCAGGAGCAACTAGCCAGCTGGACCCTGCCACTGCGGGAAAACTTCCATCTTTCCCATGTTTAAAACACACCACTCAGCGTGCAAGGCAAATCACATCAGTGTCTCCAGTTCAGCCAACCACTGTTGCGCAGCTTAAAATCCCCCATGAATACTGTATTACTGAACGTGGAGAGGACTTTCTGCTATTTGACAGTGGCGACAATGACACTGACTGTTTCTTGATTTTTGCCACTAGAAAAAACCTTCAATATATGAAGGAAAGTAAACGGTTCGTTGATGGGACATTTAAATCAACTCCCCCACTGTTCTCCCAACTGTACACAATCCACGGTGTGTAGTACACAGTTGTGATGCCAAGTGTCTTTATACTGATGTGCAGCCGTTCTCATTCTACTTATGTTCAAGTTCTGTCAGCCTTAAAAGGCTTATGCAGCAACCTTAGTCCACAGTCTGTAATGACAGACTTTGAATTGGCTGCCATAAAAGCATTTGGAACTTAATTTCCTAATGCAGAAACAAGAGGTTGCTTCTTCCACCTCTGTCAAGCAATTTGGCGAAAAATTCAAGAACTGCCTGACGTGCACAAATCGTACACAGTCGACGAAGAATTTGCTCTAAATGTGAGAATGATACCAGCATTAGTATATGTCCCTGCAGATGATGTACTGCCTGCATTTGAAACTCTCAGGCCTACTGAATTTTTTATGGAGCATGATGAGATTCTGTCACCTTTGCTAGACTACTTCGAAGACACATATTTAGAATGGCCAATAGGAAGACGAGGCAGAAGAAAACCATTGTTCCCTGCTACGTTTTGGAACTGTTACAGTGCTGTTACAGATGGAATCCCCAGAACTATAAATGCTGTTAAGGGATGGCACCGAAGCTTCAATCACCTGCTAGGTGCCACACATCCCACTATTTGGAAGTTCATACGTGCAATACAAATGGAACAAAGTATGAACGAACTCAAAGTTGAACAATACGTGGCTGGCGTTCCACCACCGGCCCAAAGAAAGAAATGCAGGGGATACATCAAAGTGAATCACCGCTGTAGTTCAAGGATATGGATCCTGTGATGGCAATCGCTACCTACACGGAATTGCACACTGCTTTCAGCTTCAGGTTTAAAAATAAATCTACAAAATAAAGATTCAACTTTTTAACTGCAAACAAAAAAGATGGCCATCCACATTAGTTAATGATGTGCCCATTGGATGATATAGAGATACACAATGACCTACAATCCCATTCGCAGATGTCACAGCAAACGTCATCACCCCATTTTGCGCTGAAAATGACCGCGCGTTAATGTGATGTACGCTGAAATGTTATGCGCTGTTTGGCTCACGCTCCATTGCTCGTGCTGAATTGCTTGCGCTGAATTGACGTGCTACCGTCTGAAAGGCCTGAAAAGCAAGCAGGATTGCTCTCATTTCTAGCATGGTGATGTGGAGATGCTACTCTTGCTGAGACCAGGTTCCTTGTGTCTGACGGTCTGCTAAGTGGGCACCCCAGCCCAAACTCGACCCGTCTGTCATGAGAATCTGATGTGGAGATTCTGCATGGAAGGGAACCCCTCTGAGGAGGTTGGAGGGGTTCATCCACCGGGACGTCTGTCTCACAGGGTTGCATACAAGGACCCCGCTGTTCCAATTCATCTGTGTGCTGGTCCCACTGAAACTGGAGGGTCCATTGAGGCACCCTCATGTGCAGGTGGGCTAGAGGAACAGTAACTATGGCTGCTGCCATGTGCCTCAAGAGCCTGAGGAATGACCTGACTGGGACTTGATGCAACGAAGATACCAACTGGGACTAGGCCTGCAGGTGGCCTGCTCTGTTTGGAGGCAGGAAGTCCTGCCCCGAGCCAGATCTAAAATTGTTCTGATGAACTGCAATCTTTGACTTGGCCAGAGGGAGGACTTGGGCAGATTGATGCCCAGTATCCGAAACAAACTGAAGGTGAGCTCCATTGTCTTGGGCAGCTGATCTCTGGAGTGGGCTGTGAGAAGCCAGTGGTCCAGATAGGGGAAGATATAAAGACCTTGTCTCCTGAGGGTCACAGCCACTACTGCTAGGTACTTGGTAAAGACTTGAGGGGTCGAGGAAAGGCTGGAGGGCCCTGAACTGGTAATGGTTCCCCTTGAAGTATTATGGTAAGTCCAGCTTACCATTAGATTCTTGTATGTTGGATTGGCTATCCAAAGAATATACCACAAGCAGTATGTAATAAAAGGCAGTTTTATGTCAGATACTCACATCAGACATGTGACAAAGCAATCACAAGGGAGCTGATTTCCCACCATTCCTCGAGTATGGTCTCTTTTTGTCCGAGGAGCTGGAGTGCATACAATATATTTATGACAGATAACAGTGCAGTTACAGATTTAATAAACATACAGCATTGAATAATGCATGTAAATAAGGTGGCTCCCTTGGGCAATTACAGAGAAAATAAAGTTGCAAAGTATGAAAGAATCTCAGAACAAAGAAAATGCATTGCCAGCTATATGTTATGAACAAAGAGAATGCAGCATAAGCAGAAATGGTCTGTTCCTCTACTGCTTAGGATTCAGTCCTTACGGTTATTGCCTTCTGCAAAAGCTCCCTTAAAGTAAGATAGTTACATAAGAACTTACTGTAACTGCACATCTTTGAGAGGAGCTCTTGTAGCAGGCACTGCATTCCCTCCCTCCTTCCTCCTATTTGCTGTTTCTCCAT
Organism: Neoceratodus forsteri; assembly: GCA_016271365.2. Taxonomy (NCBI): domain Eukaryota; kingdom Metazoa; phylum Chordata; order Ceratodontiformes; family Ceratodontidae; genus Neoceratodus; species Neoceratodus forsteri. The sequence goes on from JADMNL010000025.1 coordinate 310,986,461, forward strand.
CACAGCTTTTCTGCTTTCCTCATTTCAGAGGAACCTCCTTGGTTCTCCAATTTCTGTACGTGTTGGGGTCTCCAGCAGCAGAGCTGGGGATGGGCTGGGAGACTAGCCCTTTTATACCATAGGTCGGACGTCAGCATGCCGACGTCAGGGGTGGTTCCCCGCTGTATACTACAGCTAGAGGTTTTCCATGTGGTCCTAACACCTGGCAGCTCAGTCCTTATACAAACATATGAATCTGCCAGCGGAAACAGGCCTCATGGTCTATCAACTCTGCTTGAATGCACAGCTAGCACCCTTACATTGCGGCTGCCCTTCCCTCCCCTTCCCCTCACCATTACCCTCCCTCTCACCCTGTCTCATCCCCTTTTAAAACTACCCACCATCTTACAGGATACCACTTCCTCAGGTAGAGCGTTCCATTTAGCCACCACCCTCTCCATGAAAAAATGTCTCCTCATCTCTCTCCTATATCTTCCCCCTCTAATCTGAGACCATGCCCTCTCATGTCCCTCCCCTCCTGAACTTAAATACCCCTTCTGTACCAGTCTTGTTTATCCCTGTCAAGTATTTAAAGGTCTCGATCATATCCCCCGAATCCCTCCTCTCCTCCAGGGAGATCATATTTAACTCAGCCTGTCCTCATAGGGTTTGTCCTCTAGTCCCTGGATCATCTTTGTTGCCCTGCGCTGTACCCCCCCAGTAATCTGACATCCTCCTTCAGAAACGGATGCCAGTACTGCACGCAGTACTCCAGACACTGCCTGACTAATGCTCTGTACAGAGACAGGATTACCTCCCTACTTCTGGAGGAGATTCCTCTAGCAATACACCCCAGCATCCTTGGCTTTAGCTGCCGCATTCCTGCACTGAGCTGAGTTGTTCATATTCCCCATTATAACCTCTGCTAGAACCTTTTCCTCCTCTATGATACCTGACTGAACCCCTCCCAGCTGGTAACTCCTCCTCAGATTCCTTGCTCCGAAGTGCAGTACAATTGCACTTCTTAGCATTGAACCTCAACTGCCACATTGCTGACCACTCCTCCAACTCACGTCATCCTGCAGCCCCTGCCACCTTACTATGTCATCCACCACCCCATCTTGATATCAACGAACAAACTGATCTTACTCCTGATGCCATGTGAGATATCTGCTACAAATATCCCGAACAGCACCGGGCCCAGTACAGAGCCCTGTGGAACCCCACTCATCACAGCCCTTGGGGATGAGAGTCCCCACCACCACCACCACCCATTGCTGCCTCCCCTTCAGTCAGTTCATGATCCAGTTCACCATCTTTGTCCTCACCCCCACATATTCCATCTTTCCACCCATCTGCCCATGAGGCACTGAGTCAAAGGCCTTGCTGAAGTCCAATACAGGACATCCACTGTATGGCCCTTATCCAGTTCGCTCATCACCCAATTGTAATACTCAACTAGGTTGGTCTGGCAGGATTTTCCTGCGATGAACCCATGTTGCTGACCATCCTGGAATCCATTGACTTCCAAGAATGTCACCAGCCTCTCTTTCAAGATTGTCTCCATTAGTTTTTCTATGATGGATGTGAGGCTTACTGGTCGGTAATTGCCTGGTTCATCCTTTGGGCCACTTTTGTGGAGGGGAAACACGTGAGCCATCCTCCTGTCCTGTTGCAAGCATCCTGTGTCCAGGGAGGTGTTGAACAGGTCTGCAAGCTGCCCTGCAAGACCTCCACCAGCTCTTTCAGCACTCTGGGGTGAACACCATCTGGTCCTGGTGCCTTATCCACCCTCAGTGCCTGTAGACCATCCAGCACCCTGCCCACTGTAATTACCTCATCTACCACTCTTTATCCCCTTGCCCATCTTCCCCATCCCTGAGGTAGCTGGCCACTCTTCTCCTTCGTGAACATGGAATAGAAGTACTCATTTAGTGCTTCTGCCTGCTCCGCCCCTTTCTCCACCCATCCCCCATCCTTCTACTGACTGTCCTTTCTAGGTTTAGTCATGTGACCCCTGTTCTGCATGCTCTACACTGGCTGCCAGTCAGGTGGAGGGTCCTTTTCAAGGTGGGGCTTCTTACCTGTAAGGCCCTAAACAGACTGGGCCCTGGCTATCTGTTAGAGCTTCTGACACCGGTGACCTCTACCTGCTCCCCCCATGCCTCTTCGAGGGGCCTCCTGGTTGTTCCCAGGATACAGCTGATGACTTCTAGAGATCGCGCTTTTAGCACTTTTGGGCCATCCCTGTGGAATGCATTACCAACTATAGTCTGGAAGGCCCCCATGGTAGAGATGTTTAAGCAGAGGTTTAAGGCACACCTTCTTGGCCTGGCTTTAATAAATTATAAATTTTAACATACTGTCTGGTCCCTATTTATGATATTTAACAGCTTTTAAGTGTCTTACATTTTAGTTTTTCAAACCATATTAATGTTATTTTTTAACACGTTGTGTGTTTTTTTTATTTTTTCTGTGAAGCGTCCAGAGCCTCCAGGAATGGGTGCCATACAAATAAAACTTGCCTTGCCTTAATCCTCACTATGTGGTCCTTGCAGCTCTTTCTCTCCCTTATGTACCTGAAGAAGTCCTTTTCCCCCTTCCTTGTCCTGCGCCAGTCTCAGCTCTCTGGAAGCCTTGGCCACCCTGACTAGTCTGGTTACCTTCTTGGACTTCTTCACATACATGTCCCTGTCCTCCCCCATTCCAGATTTCTTGAACCTCCTAAATGCTGTTTTTTTGCTCTCACCCCTTCCAAGACCTCTCGACTCAACCAGCTTGGTTTCTTAGCCCTTCCCTTTTTGCTCTGTGTCCTAGTACATGATCCCGTAGCCTCCATCAGCCCTAGTTTGATAATTTCCCATTTTTGGCTTGCATTCATGCATGGATGAATTCCAGCCAGGTGCCTCTCCAAAATTTCCCTCATCATGCCAATTTCAGCATGTCTGAAGTCAACCACCCTGGTTCTTGTACTACAGCTTCCTTGTCCTTATGGTTATTGCCTGCTGCAAGAGCTCCTCTCGAAGATCTACTGTTACGGTAAGTTCTTACGTAACTGTACTTTTTTAGTTGCAATCACATCTGCTCGAAGAATTTCAGAGCTTCAGGCCCTCTGGTGCCAGGAGCCTTATTTGATTTTTCACAAAGACAGGGTGTCTTTGCACACAAATCCTAAGTTTCTGCCTAAGGTGGTTTCAGAGTTCACATTCAATCAGTCTGTCTACCTTCCTTTTTATTTTTCCCAATTGTGCCAATCCAGGGGAAGCACTGCTCCATACGTTAGATGTGCATAGAACTTTGAAGTACTACCTGCTTTGGACTAAGGAGTCCAGAAAGTCGAAGCAGTTGTTTTCTTCACCCTGGGTAGAGAGGGCATTTCAGTTTCCAAGTAGTGTTTATCCAAATGGTTGGAAAATTGCATTGTGTTCTGCTACAACAAGTATAGCAAAGAATTGCCTGGTACTGACAAAGCTCATTCCACCAGAGGCATGGTTACCTCGGTGGCTTGTTTCAAAGGGGTCTCAGCTGCAGTTTGTGTGGCTGCTACCTGGAGTACAGTCCATACTTTCACCAAACTCTACGGTCTGAGCATTGCCTCAAGAGCCTGTGCAAGATTTGGCAGGGCTGTGTTACAGGGACTCCTGTCTTAAGCTTATGGAAAGCCCTCCTCCCAGACTATCTTGTAACTGCTTGGTACTCATTTCTACGGTGTTACCTGATGACTGAGATACCCCTGAAGAAGACAGAACAAGAACTTACTATAACAGTAGATCTTCGGGGGGATCCCAGTCATCAGGTATATTTTTCCTCCCACCATTCCCCTTCTTGGGGCTCCTGTCTAGGAACTGGCTATCTGGTGTATCCATCTTTTCACTTGGGTCTGGGCACCTCTTTTCTCTCTCCTCAGTCCCCCAGGGCACGAGCCTAGCTCCCTAGTCTCCAGGGGAAAGTACTGAGGAGGGAGTGGGGCCGCCTATTCCTATATAGGGTTGGTGACGTTGATGCATGTCAACAGCATGGGCAGCCCTATCGTTCGTGTAAATTCCCCTTCACTGACAGTGAAGGTTCCTACAGTGTTACCTGATGACTGAGATCCCCTTGAAGATCTACTGTTACAGTAAGTTCTTACATAACTTTCTTACCCCAGGAATTCTCCAGTATTCCTAACTCTTGTTGCAGTCAGCCTTTAAAGTAGAACTGCCCAGAGATAGAACGTTATGCTAATGACGGAACCATCATTGGTTTGTGCCACTTTTCAAATGCTGCCCCTATCAACTGCCTGTGTTCTAAAATACCTCAGATTTCATTCTGCACCTGTCAAGATGAGACACCCCGGAGACTTCTTCTCTGTCATTCCTGAGTGCTTACTAAAGAAATATATAAGTATTTTACTAGATTTTTCATTTACTGGATTTGTATGGGATAAAAGAAGGCCCAAGGCCCATCGTGATTATCCCCCTCAATAGTGGATCATTTTGTTTTGTGTGAATTTATCCATGTGTCAAGCTTCGATTTAAAGGTGTCAGAATTAGTTAGATTAGTTAGTTCCTGTGGTAATGAATTCCATTGCTTGGATGCTGTTGTACAGAAGCAATTGTCGCGCTTGTTGGTGTTTGCCCATTCAACTAAAGCTGTTTATTATGAAGTCTATGTCACAGGGTGCTCCTGTGAAGGGTTTAGAGCCCCGAGTTGTTATATATAAAAAATAGGAGGGAACCTACAAGCTATGTTGAATTTTGGTCTGAAGGTGCTGTCTATGTACTTATAGTTTTTAGTTAGGCTGTCAGTTTGAAGTCTGGCAGCTGCTAATTTCATTAAAACAAAAGACAGCATCTGTTTAGTAATAGTGTTTAAAAAAATGTAATGAATAAAAATAAAAATCAAACGAAGGGATAGTTGTTAGATTAATAAAATATTTCATGACACTTTCTGTGGTGGAGAAACTGAAGTGTAGAGCTTTTGTGAAAGCATGCTTAAATTCAGTCTCTTGCCCAGGGTCAGTCGTCATGCTGAGAGTCCGTCGGCATCATGAATGCGGTAAAATTACTGTGTGAGGGTATGCACCTTTGATTAGGTATTTTTCCCTTGTGATGTAGCCTTGCAGTCTTTCAAGCTACGATGTCAGGTTTAAAAATGGTGTGGAGAATTATCTGGTTCTCCTTAATATTCTCCGTTATGTTCTTTATTCCTAAAATGTATTTAAAATATGCTGTCTGGTGTTAAAATTGCTTTAGGGCTTTAGTGCAACAGTAAGTAAACAAGCGGCTTCCCTGCTCGACTGTGCGCAGAGTCGTGAAGGCATTTAGCCTTCTAGTGGTGTTTAAATTTCATGTTTCCCCTTGAAAATCAATGGGAATGTTCTACTTGCCCTCCGGAGTTGAGGTAGGCTGTTTGTGGGTGGTTTTTGGGACTTTAGTAGAGCAAGAGGATTTTTGTATTTACGGGTGATTTTGTAAGCCCAGGGGTTTCATTTAACTTTGGCTCTGGTTTGCTCACTAATATGAGTCAGCTGGTCTCATTAGTCTCACATTTATTTGCTGAATGTATCGTGGCTAAAAGGGTCAGGAGACTTTTTGGGGGCTCCTTTTCTGTGTGCTCTTCTCTCATGGCTAATAGCTATTTTGAGCCGCTTTGTTATTCTCTGGGTGAGTGCCTCTTGGTGTTTAATATAATTTTGTAGCATCTGTATTCTAATTTAAATACAGTGGAAACATCCAATGGTTCAGTTTAAAAGTGTTGTATTTTAGCCATAAGCCAGTGCCAGATTGAATGCCTTTAAATCAGTGTTATATTGGCTCTCTGTATAAAAGGGTTTTTGTTATATATTTCTGAGCTTTTTCCTGATGGTGCGATTGTAAGCACTATCACAAAGATATTTACTTTTAAAACCTTCTTTAAAAATGGATTATTCCAACAAAGCACAATTGTTTTGAACTTCACTAACCTTTTTGAGTTAGAGTGGGGAGGTTTGGAAGTGATTCCAGACCCTTTCTGGAACAAGGGTGTTTGCAGTGGTAATGGAGTCCTGAGTTCGAGTCCTGGCTCCTTCTTCTTCTTCTAGGAGCCAGCCGACCTCATTTCCTTTCCTTTTATTAGGTATAGGAAGGGGAGGTGCTATAATTTTCAGAAATAATGTTTAAATCATTATTAAAGGAGTTTAAACTGCTGGTAGCATAATAAATGTTTTGCTTTGGTAATTTAAAGGAGCAGTGTGTATATAAATAAAATAAATACTTGGCAAATAAAGATTTAAAGTTTAAATTAAAATATTGGGAGGAGTTGAATGATCACATGACCCTTTGGGATATAAATTCAGACTCTTTGGATTAGAGTCAAGTTTTGTTTGAGATCAAGGAGAGTGCAAGGTCATTCTGCTTGCTGTGGGTCTGGAGCTATGCTCTGAAGCTGTTTTTCAAAGTGCTCTATGGAGTCATAATGCTCTGTGCTATCTACTGCTTGAAAGGAAGATTTATAAATGCCAGATGAATTTGTCTGCTGTGGTATTTCTGCTGTGAGTTCCAGAAAAGCTTTGACAAAGTGCTCTAAAGAGCGAAGGTATACAATTTCTGTACTAAAACTGAGAACCTGATGTTGAACTGATGCACTAAATTAAGTATTGATCTGCCTCTGAATAATTTTTCTGGAGAATTGAGAATAAATGTGGAACTTTGGAAAGAGGCTACATGTGTCAAGCTACTTGATTTGCCCACATAAACCTGCGCCCTACCACAGTCTACTTACTTTACGTTTGTTGGATAATGTTAGTCTGCATTGTTTCATTTGTATAGGTGATTTTAATATTTTAAACATGAGAAGAATATCACTCCTGAGCGTTCTTAAGTGAAGTGGGTACAGTCCTGATCTTCCTGGACATAAAGTCTCTGCCACTCATTCACACTGATGGGATCTACGCTGGAGGTAATAGGACCAAGCGGGAGCAAACTTTTTGCAAGAGGGCTGGTGCCAGAGATGGAGCTGCGAGGACCTTCCAACCACCTCAGTTCCTGTTTTCCTGCCGTCGAGTGCGCTTCAGTGATGATGTCGCTCGCCTGCTGGGAGTCAAACTTCAAACTAGCAGCATAGTTTTCAGTTTATTGTTTTGTAATTTATCTTGAAATAAGTATCGCCTACTTTTAACCTTACTTATTAAGAAAAAAAGTCTTCAGCCCTCCATTGACGGAGTCGACCATGTGTGGGTCAGGTGATGATAGGGAGACTTCGTATGAAAGCTGTTCAGTCAGCCAGGCTGGGTCTGGTCCGCCGCCCTCTCCGGGGGGGGGGGGAGTCTGACAATGGATGGTCCAATGCTCGGGGGGATGGGCGGTCTCCTCGAAAGCATAAAAGAAAACGGTTGCATTCACGGAACCATTCGGCCTCGAGCTCTTCTTTGGCCAACGGGTCAAAAAAAAGAAAGCATCACTCAAGGTCACCTTCTGGTATGTCTGCACGTTGACGGTCAGTCGTTGGGGCCAGGTGCCGGTCTCCTCTGGAGTTGCTGGTTTCTGTCTCCAGTGACCAACCTCTTCAACATCAGAGCCCTTCTCCACCTATTGAAATTGCCTCTGATGAGCAGTTTCATCAGTGGGCCACTCTTATGAAGCAATGGGCTCAGAGCTTGGTCAGGCTGTCTGGCTCGGTCACTCTGAGGCCTTTGGGCCTTTCGGGGGAGCGGGTAGGGTGGTTGGACCTTCATAGTCATGCGGCGCCCTCTTAGGTGCCGTTGACTTTGCACTCAGGTGTTTTCCCCCTCAAATGGCTGCAGCACAGGGGGCCACACCGATGCCTCTATCTCTTGGTATTCCTCCTCGTTTTTCTTCAAATCACAGTTTTCGGAGCCCCTGTTTGCTTTTGGCACCATCTGTGGCATCAGGGATGTTCTCAGCATCGATGGGTCTGTCAGTACCGTCCTCAGCACCGTTGATGTTGGCGCTGAGGGCTCTGTTGGCATCATCTGCGGCACCATGGGCTTCTTCAGTGCTGTAGTCTCTGTCGGTGCCATGTGAGGGCTATTTCTGATGGCGCTGACTCCCTTGCCATTGGCGCCGTGTTTCTCTTTGGCGCTGAGGCTTGGTGCGGCGCTGTCCAGCCTGCAGGGGTTCTCGACTCTAATTCCTTTCTCTTCTTCATTTCCTACTGATTTTCACTCCTTTCCTGTCCATGCAGTCCCTCCTGGACTGTCAGGAGATGATATTGAGCCTGACCCAGATCTTCGACTGGGTGATAATGTTGAAGGAGCAGGGATCAATCCTGCCGCAGAGCCTGTGGTTGAAGACCTTTCATTTAAGTCTCTGCTAAAAAAAAAATTAATTCTACTCTTTCTCTCCAGACTACAGATATCGATCCTGGAAAGCTTTTAAGACTCCAGTACCTACATGCCCCGGAGAGCCCTATGGATTTAACTCCACCAGTACAACCATCCTTTGAGACACTGTCTCTGATGGTATGGAATAATTCTGCTCTCTTTCCTTCTGTGGCTAAGTCCATAGACAGGAAGTATGCTCCTCCCAAGGATCGACCCATTTTGGCCTCCCAGGCCTTTGCTGACCCCATTGTAGTCCTAGCAGAGAATGATAAGGCCGTTCTCCCTCAGTCATCTACAGCCCAGCCTATAAATGAAGAATCTCATAAGATAGACACCTTTGATAAGAGTCTCTTTGCTGCCTCTACCCTGGGTATGTGTATTGCTAACTACCAGGGCTATTTCTCTCAATATGAGTATGTTCTTTGGCATTCGCTCAAACAGATGGTGGAAGCTCTGCCCAAGTCGGACACTAGTTCCGAGCTACTTCAGACCATAACCAAGGGTATCGAGTCCAACAACCAGCAGGTTAAAGCAGTTATGGACACTTTTGATACTGCTTCCTGAGCAGCGGCAGGCATTTGCACCCATCGCCACTCCTGGCTACATACTTTGGGTTTCACGAATGATGCCCAGCAGCAGGTTATGGCTTTACCCTCTGACGGTATGTATCTGTTCGGACCTCAAGCAGAGCAAGCTCTGGAGGCCACACAGAAGACTAGGTCTCCCATTAAAATGGCTCAGCCCACTCCCACCCCTTCTCGGAGGTGTCAACAAGCATCAATTTCACACCCGTCAGTCCTTTTGGGGCAAGGGCAGGGGAGGTTTTAACAAAAACCAAAAACCCAGCCTCAAAAGAAAATGCAAATGAAGGCGCAAGGGCCCAACACGCCCAGTGCCACCTTCTGAGTTTCTGACCCAGGTCCCACCTCAACTGTCCAAGGGGGACTCTTCCTCAGCAGTGGGGGAAGTCTGACTCGGTTCTACAACCAGTGGGAATCCATAACATCAGACAAATAGGTCCTCCAGATAATCTGTGAGGGGCACTCCCTCAATCTTTCAGAAACCCCTCCGGATCATCCTCCCAAACAACAGCCCAGGCTGTCAACAATACAGTCAGACCTTCTTGCCTCCGTGGTAGAAGGTCTTCTGAACAACAGGGCAGTAGAAATAGTTCTGCTGGCTCAATGAAACACAGGTTTCTACTCCCATTACTTCCTGGTCCTGAAGAAAACTGGTGGCATGCGCCCCATTCTGGACCTCAGAAAGGTAGACAAGTTTCTTCTCAAGGAAAAGTTCAAGATGATATTGCTAGGGACCCTGTTACCCTTGCTTCATCAACATGATTGGCTAGCTTCCCTGGATATGCAGGATACCTACCAACATATTCTTATAAACCCGAAGCACCACAAATACCTAAGGTTTGTGGCGCTGGGCCAACATTATCAGTTCAGAGTCCTGCCCTTTGGGATATCCTCGGCGCCACGAGTTTTTACAAAGTGATGTGCAATTCTTGCAGTGCATCTCAGGAAAATCAGAATACAAGTGTACCCATATCTGGACGACTGACTCCTAGCAAGTCCCTCCAGACAAGAAACTCTGGATGCCATAGCCATGGCTTTGGACTTCCTCACGTCCATGGGAGTCCTGCTAAATCTCAAAAGATCAAGTTGCATCCCTCCCAGAAGCTCCTCTTTATAGGAACTCTTCCAGATACCTCCTGTGTGAAAGCCTTTCTTCCAGAGGACAGAAGGAGTGATATCTTACAGATGGCCTGGTACATCAGAGAGCACAACTCAGTTCGAGCTATCCTGATGCAATGGATGCTGGGTCTCATGGTATCCTCAGTGTTCACTGTACCCCTAGCACGTCTCCACATGAGAACCTCCTGGATGCTCAGTACTCAGTGGTCTCCAACCACTCATCCTCAGTCCTTTCTCATCAAGGTGACAGAACCTCTAAGGAAGTCTCTCACCTGGTGGTTGCATGAGGACAACCTTCTGGAAGGGTATCCCTTTGCTCCTCTGGATCATCAGATATCCATTACCACAGACACGTCCCTCATGCGGTGGGGAGCTCACTGTCAGAATCTCCATACCCAAGGCACATGGACTCAGGTCGTGTCCCAACTACACATAAATGTCCTGGAAATGAGAGCCGTCCTCTATGCAGTCCGGGATTTGAAGGACATTCTCTGTCACAAGAACATTCTCCTTCAAACGGACAACAAAGCGGTAATGTACTACATCAACAAGCAGGGCGGCGCACACTCTTACCCTTTATGCAGGGAAACAATGAGAGTGTGGGAATGGTGCCTAGAGCACAAGGCTCTAATTCATGTGGTTTACCTGCCAAGCATGCAGAACAAACTGGCAGACCATCTCAGCAGAACGGAGACAGAACCTCACAAGTGATCTCTCAACTCAACCGTAGTTCAGTCACTGTTCGCAGAGTGGGGAACTCCAGACCTGGACCTTTTTGCATCCCCACTCAACACAAAACTGCCTCTCTTCTGCTCCAGAAATCCGGGGCCTGGTATTTTCTGTCAGGATGTGTTCAGGCTGCAGTGGATAAAATGCTTTCTATACGCCTTTTCTCCTGTTCCACTAATTCAGAGGGTACTTCTCAAATTCGAGTCTCAGGGGGACAAAATGATCCTCATTGCTCCCTTCTGGCCTCAACAGATATGGTTTCTGCTACTCAACAGTATGTCAGAAACCCCTCCAAAGACACTTTCCCTTCAGACAAACCTTCTGACCCAGGATCCTGTGGTCCATCCCATTCTGAGGTCGCTTCACCTTCACGCTTGGCTCCTGAGGAGAAAGAGGTGAATAGCTTCAATGTCACTCAGAGAGTTTCAGATATTCTTTTGGCTGCATGCAAGCTAGCCACCAGGAAAACCTATACAGCCAAATGGAAACATTTTTCTCTCTGGTGCGCAAAATCCTCTTTGAATCCTTTTTCCTGCCCACCAAATAAAGTCCTAGAGTACCTCTTAGACCTCTCAAATTCAGGTCTACAATACTCTACAGTCAAAGTTCACCTTTGTGCTATTTCAGCCTATCACGAGCTAGTACTTTCTCTATCACTGGCTTAATTACCTGTAGTTAGGAGATTTCGTAAAGGTATTCTGCATACCAGATCTCCTATCAGACACATCCAATCACAGCCTGGGACAATAATCTTGTGCTAGACAAGCGCACTCAAAAGCTCTTTGAGCCTCTAGCAACCTGTGATCTGAAATTCCTCACTTGGAAAACGGCCTTCCTGGTGGCCTTCACCTCGGCCCGCAGGGTCTCTGAAATACATGCTTTGGTCACAAACCCCCTGTACACTGTATTTCATAAGGACAAAGTAGTTCTTAAGACCCATCCTAAGTTTCTCCTTAAGGTTGTCTCAGAATTCCATCTAAACCAACCTTTGGTTCTACCTACTTACTTTGCGAACTTCCAAAATGAAGGAAAGTGTACCCTTCATTCTTTAGATGTTAAAAGAGCACTGCATTTCTATTTAGATAGAGCAAAAGAGATTCGCAAAGCTCAACAACTGTTTGTCTCCTTCAGCGAGACCCGTCTGGGTCAATCTGTCGCTATCAGATGCATTTTGGCATGGCTGGTGGCATTCCTTCACCATTGTTATTCTATGGCACAGGTTAAGCTGGAGGACAGAGTGTATGCACACTCTACCAGAGCAGTCACGGCATCTCTGGCGGAAATCCGCAACGTGCCCATTGCGGACATTTGCAATGCGACTACCTGGAGCTCAGTGCATACTTTAGTCAAGCACTATGCCTTGGATGTCCATGCCAGGTGACATCTTTCATTTGGCAAGACTATCCTTAACAGACTTCTGTCCTGAATATGTGAGCTCTTGGTTTCTTCTGCCACCCTCTCGGGGGATTATTAGCTTGGTACTGTCCCATCAGTGTGAATGAGTGGTGGAGACTTTATGTCCAGGAAGATATGGAAATTACGTACCTACCATAATTCTTGATCTTCTTGGATGAAGTCTCCACCACTCATTCACACGATCACCCACCATCCCCCGAGCTCACCTCTCTGTTGTTGGTCTTCACTCCCTCAATGGCTAGGCTGTGAATGGCTAGGTTGTTGACCCTTATTATACGGGTCGTTCGGACTATCTTATGTCTGATTTTTTTTAGGCTAATCCTTCTAGGTTAGTTACACTGCACCTCCTCAGAATAAAAGGTACTAAGGCAGTTGGAGGGTCGACACCGAGATAGTCATTGCTGCATGAGCTGAGGCTTATGGCACTGCTCCTCATGGCTCCATCTCTGGCTCTGGCCCTCTAGCAAAATGTTTGCTCCCGCTGGGTCCTAGCGCCTCTGACATAGATCCTATCAGTGTGAATGAGTGGTGGAGACTTCGTCCAAGAAGATAAAGAATTACGGTAGGTACGTAATCTCCATTTTCTTTGAGTCATATATCGTAAGATTTATTTTTGAGTCTTGGTATCATTTTAGTAAGCCGTCTTTGAGTTTGTTCTAGTCGGTTTATATCTCCTTTAAGGTATGGGCTCCAAAAGGGGGATCCATAAACTAGATGTGGTCTAATATATGCCCTATATAGTGGGATTAAGCACCGTTCGGATTTAGTTTCGGTTTTAGTCATTAAACGCTAGTTAGTTTAGAGCTTTTTTGTTATTTTCTCGGTTTCTCTCAGTTCGGGCTAACCAGCAGGAAACCGAGCTTTAGTTTAGTGGGAGTTTCTGAAACAAACTTTGGTAGTTTAATTTTAGAATAGTTTTTGTCAGAAAACTGTAACCAATAACTGTTAAAAGAACTGATAATCCTGGTTCCTTTCTATTGTTTCCCGGTTCCGATCGGAACTCTTGATGGTTTCTGAACTGACCACAACCGCATAAAACCTTTTTAAAAATTCTTTTGCAGTTGGGGTTTTTCTTGTTGGTTCGAGAATGTCAGACAAACCAAAGAAGAAAACTGGTGAACCTGGGTTCAAGAATTGTACAAAGTGTGGGGATGTCTTCGCCAAGGCAGACAAACACACATTATGTTTTGTTTGCCTTGGTGAGGAACATTTCTTAGCTGATTGCAACATATGTGGATCATTCCCACAAAAGACAGTCAAAAAGCATTGAGAAAGACTACAAAAGAAATTGGTAAAGGGTTCCTTGGGCTCTGACAGCCGACACCCTCAAAACCTGTGGGTGAAACCGCTGAGCCTAAACAATTCACCCCTGATAAGGGTACTCCAGCAAACTGTAAAAGAACTGGTGAACCAGTTGAATCCCCAGTTCCTTCTAAGAAGCTCAAAAAAACTAAGCACATTGAACCTCCTGCCAAAAGCCCTAAGGGGACTTCTACTGTGCCCACCAGCCTGCCTTCACCTGAAGAAATTGCTCAGGATTTCAGGGGGATTCAGGCTGTACAGGGGTTGATACCAGTCCTTGCCCACAGACACTGGTTCAAACACCTGTTAGGCAAGAAATTCACTCTGACCAGGCTTCACTCCAGGAACAAATGGAGTTTGAAGATTCTGGAGAATGTGAGGGGGATGAAGGGGAACCAGGAGTTTGGGTCCCCTCCTAGATCAACAGAAGACTATTCATCCCACTTCCCATTCGTGAGAAGAATGGTGGATGCCCTGGATATAACAACCAGTGAGGTGATTGAAGATGAAGAGGAGGTGGAATACCTAGAAATGATGGGGCTGACACCAACTAAAATATTGTTACTCCTCATCAATAAGTTCTTTAAGAAGGATGTCTTAAAGATTTTACAAACACCAAATTCTGTCCCACCTCTGGATAAGAGGTTTGACAAGAAATAACAATTGGTCAGGGAGGGAGCTGGATTTTTATTCACCTACCCTGACCACTGGGGGTGGTGCAGACTGCAGCCTGTGACATGGCAAAGGTGCTTTGGCATCCCAACCCCCTGGACAAGGACTCCAGGAAGCTTGATGCCATGGTAAAGAAGGGCTATCTGTCAGCTTTCCTAGCAATTAGGTAGGCAAATTATCAGGCCTACGCTGCCCAGCATCAAAAGTCCCTCTGGCAGTCTGTCCTGGCCATGTCTGACAAGGCACAGTCTGGCCTCTCAGCAGATCTAGCTGAGACTGCCAGATTTGGTTTAGAAGCTGCAAAACACCAGTTCCAAATGGCAGCAGATGCCAATGATACGGCTGCCAGATAGATAGCTAACACTGTCATTTTGAGGAGGTTTCAATCAATCAATCAATTAATCTTTATTTAACCAGGTGAGCATCATTGAGAATAACTCACTTACAAGATGAGCCTAGGCATTAACATATATAAGTACAGGTAACAATAAATACAATGTTACAACAATTGGGAGCCCAACAGCACAGTAATTCAAAAAAAAAAGTAAATAAATGATAAGTACAGGGCAGGGATATATACAGTGTTACAACAAATTAATGTTCATACCATGCAGTAATGCTAGCGTAAACAATGAAGGAGAAAGTGCACATATCTTAGATGAAAGTAGCATACATATTATGGTACAAAAACCTATGTATATTAGCTGTGACAGGAACCTATGCAACAAGAAAGGGCAAGGAGAAGGGGGAGTAGAATGAGGAAGGGCGCAAAGCCAGAAGGGTAGGAAGAGTGATACTTTTGGGGAGGGCATTACATAGTTTAGGGAATAGGTCAGGGTAAAGCTAGCATGTGAAAAGAGGCTTGGGCATGGCTAAGGGCCACAAACCTCACGCAGAACACCCAGGTGAAGGCCATGGACTTCCCTGTGGAGAATAACTCCTTTTTTGGAGAGCAAACGGAGGCCTATATGAAAAAGGTGGTTGAATATAAGGCCACCTATAAAAGTCGTAAGGCCACTTATAAAAGTAATTTGGCCGAAGAAGGGCCCTCACCTTCCACTAGGCCATATGGTAGGGGAGGCAGGGGCAGAGCTTCATACAGTAGGCCTTTCTACCAGGCTCAAGCTGTTCCCCAATACCAGCAGTACCCCCAGCAGACAGGGTACTTTAGGGGCAGGGGCAGAAGGGGATCCAGGCGTGGTTCCAAGGCTGTGGTCAAGCCCAGCCTCAGTCAAAACAGACCCCCTGACCTACTTGCCCAGCCCACCTCCCCACTACCAGTAGGGGCAGACTGGCTCACTATTTCCAGGCTTGGCAAGACATTACCACAGACAAGTGGGTCCTGAAAATAGTGAGTCAGGGTTTGTCCCTAAGCTTCAAATCCTTTCCTCCTCTAAGAACAAGCGTTTTCAAACTTACTTCAGATGCAGTAAGGAAGCTGTTGGAAAAGGAGGTACAAAATCTGCTGTCGTCAAAGGCAGTGGAACGTGTTCCTCCACAGCAAAAGGGTTTTTACTCAAGATACTTTCTTACAACAAAGAAAAATGAGGAGCGGTGGCCTATTCTAGACTTAAGATTATTGAACAGGCACCTAACAAAGCCAAAGTTCAAGATGATAACTTTGGTACTGATATTGCCAACCCTCCAAAAAGGGACATAGTCGGCATCTCTGAACCTACAAGATGCCCATTTCCACATCCCCAGAAGGGAGTTTCACAGAAAATACCTCAGGTTCAGACTCCCTTACCTTTCGGCCTCACCTTGGCCCCAAGAGTGTTCACAAAGTGCCTGGCAGTGGTGGTGGCACACCTCAGAAGATTGGGTGTCACAGTGTTTCCATACCTGGATGACTGGCTGGTGGTAGGAAACTCTCCACAGCAGATAAAGGCTCATTTGCAGCTAATCCAGGAGCTCTTGGAGTCCTTAGGGTTCCTGATAAACCTTAAGAAATCTGTCCTTCAACCAACACAGGTGTTGCAGTTCATAGGAGCATAATTGAACACCCTGGAGGGCAGAGCTTATCTGCCCCAGGACAGGGTAAACAACATCCTGCAGATTGCTGGTTCATTCATTCTCAACAAACCAAAAACTTCAAAGCAGTTTCTTCAGCTACTGGAACATATGGCTTCTGCCACAGGCACAGTACTGGGGTCCCCAGGTTCCAGATGAGAGACATTCAGTTTCACCTCCCCAGGGCTCCATTCTGGGACCCCTCCTCTTCAGCCTATTCTGAAACTCACTACCGGACAGCTGCCCAGAACAAATATTTCTCTACGCCGACGATGCTGTGATCCTCACCTTGGACTCTGATCCAATCCAATTACAAAATAAACTTCAGCAGGCCTTCTTCTCCATTGAATCCTGGTTTCTAAATCATAAACTGCTTCTCAATCAGAAAAAAAACAAGTCTGTGGTCTTCTGCAGCCCCCACAACAAAAACAAACAACTCCACCTCTCCATTGCAACTGAACAAGGAGCCATCCTAGAGCAAACGCAATCTTTCAAGTGCCTCGGCATCACCCTTGATCCCCACCTCTCATACGCTGTCCATATCAGCAGTGTTGCAAGGTCTGCCAGTGCGAGGTTAGGCATATTATTCTGGCACAGGAAACACCTAACCCCAGAAGCACTGTCAGTGGCCGTCCAAAGCTCCATCGTCAGCATCATAGACTCCATAAGACCATTCTTATCATATATGGGACTGCAACTACCACTGCTCTCAAACGTATTGCGACCTCCCTGAATAAGGCCTGTCATCTCATCACTGGCTCACATCACCGTACCCACACATGTGACCTTTATTCCCAATCTGGATGGCTTCAACTGGACAAATGCATAAAATGCCAAACCTGCATCATGGCTAAGAAAATTATAATGGGGCTTGCCCAACCTGGTGTCTGTGCCCTCCTTAAACCTAGACATAGGAACGTCACTATAAGGAGATCCAATTCCCATCTACTACATATCCCATGATGTCGCATGACCCAAGGACAAAGATCATTCGCCTATCGGGCATCCAACTGGCTCAACTCTCTTGGCAGCAACATAGCGACCACTCCAACACTCAGCCTCTTCAAGTCCAAGCTGCACCTCTCACTGCTTGTATCCTGCGATTGCCCATCTTAACATTTCCACCATTCCAGCTGCAAATGCCCCAGCACCCAGCACTTACAATCAGTCTTTGCACCCCTAGCACCTTATCTGTCATATTCCCTTGACAAGGACCCCCTGGCTGCACTGTCTCCCCCTCTCACCCACCTCACCCCCATATCTCCACTCCTGCACCCGCCCCAACCACCTCCCATACTCCCCCTTACCCCTGCACCTCCTTCCCCTCGATCTCCTACCCTCACTTCCCCACCACCTACCCACCTCCCTTGTCTTGCTCACAGCTCAAGTCTTTGTACTGGTTATTACATGTCTGTAAGTCAATGACTATATGTTTGTAACTAAAAATGATGACTGTTGCATATGCTGACGTGAAACCTTTGTAAAAGAGCCTCGGCTCAAAGGTATTGTAATCCTAGATTGAAATAAATAAATAAATAAATAAATAAATAAATACCTCAGAGCACACTGGTGCCAAAGGAGAGACACCCTCTCAAAACTGATTCCAGTAACAAAAGCATTACTGCAAGTCCTTCAGTGGTGGAAAGAGGGAGACAACCTAAGGGAAGGGGTTCCTTTCCAGCAGGAGTCTCCATCACTGATACTCACAAGAGATGCATCACTACTGGGGTGGGGTGCCCACCTGGGGGATCACACCACTCACGGTACTTGGTCAAGTGCAGAGTCACTCCAGCACATAAACCTGCTGGAGCTAAGAGCATTGTTCCTGGCCCTGCAGGTTTTCACCCCATTGGTGCAGGGCAGGATGGTACAGGTCAGAACAGACAATACCACCACAGTGTACTACATAAACAAGCAGGGAGGGACAAGGTCCAACCCCCTTTGCACAGAGGCTATGAAAATATGGAGCTTGGCTTACTCACTCAGAGTTTTTCTACAAGCCATTCATCTGCCAGGGAAGGACAACACCCTAGCAGATGCACTGAGCCAAATCAACCAGGCCCATCATGAATGGGCCCTCAACAGACAGGTGCTGGAAGTAGTTTTCAGAAGGTGGGGCACCCCAGAGATAGATCTCTTTGAGTTCCATGAGAATCACCACTTGCCACAGTACTGTTGTAGACCACCATCCAGGGGTACAATACCCCTGTATGCTCTGACTCTGGATTGGTCAGGGAGACAGCTATATGCCTTCCCTCCTTTCTCTCTAATCCTCAGGGTTTTGATCAAACTCAAATCTCAGCCAGCATCAATTATCATGATAGCTCCAGACTGGGTCAGGCAACCATGATACTCTCTGCTGCTCTCCATGTCTGTAGCCAAGCCAGTACACCTCCCTTGGAGATAAAACCTGTTAACCTCCAACAAGGGGAGGATCCTGTACCCAAACCTCAGATCCTTCAGGCTCAAGGCATGGCTCTTGAGGACTTAGAGTATGCAGGCTTGCATCTCTCAGAAAGTGTCTTGCATGTCTTAAGGGGTTTCAGGAAGCCCTCTACTAAGAAAACCCATGCTTCTAAAGGGAAAAGGTTTTCTATCTGGTGCTCTGCCAATGGGGTGGTACCAACACAGGTGGGGGTTCCCATCTTGCTGGACTACCTTATCCATTTACACTCCTTGGGCTTGCAACCCACTACGTTGAAAGTTCATCTGGCTTCAGTATCTGCTTACATTTCAGCTGGAAAATGTGTCTCTATGGCATCCAATCCTATTTTTAAGAGGTTCTTCAAAGGTTTGTCCCATCTGCACCCCCCCCATAGGGAACAAGTGCTAGCTTGGGACTTAAATGTGTGCATAGCCAAGCTCATGGGTCCACCATTTGAACCCATGGCCTCAGCTCACTTGAAGTATGTTACCAGTGTTCCTGGTAGCCATTACTTCAGCCAGGAGGATTAGTGAACTTCAGGCCTTGTGCATCAAGAAAGACTACATCTCATTCCATAGGGATGAGGTAGTCCTACGAACAAACAGGACATTTCTTCCTACAGTGGTTTCTGATTTCCATTTGGAACTGATCCATTACCATACCAGTTTATTTCACTGAACACCCTAGTTCAGGTAAATGTAGGCTCCACAGCCTTGATGTCAAAAGAGCTGTCAGCTACTATATTACTATCATGAAGGACCATAGGCAGGACAGACAGTAGCTGTTCCTTACTTATGGGGATGTGGGAAAAGGAAACCCAACATCTAAAAGGTCAATTTCTTACTGGATAGTTCAGTGTATCCAGTTTTGCTACTCGAAAGCCAGAAAGGAGCCCCCAGTAGGGCTGAGGGCTCATTCCACAAGGGGCACAGCTGCTTCCAAAGCAGCTGGGATATCCCACTAGTAGAAATCTGTAAAACCGCTACCTGGAGAATAGTACACACCTTCACAAAGCATTACAGCCTGGACACTCAGTCCAGAAGTGATGCCAAGTTTGGCACAGCAGTCCTGCAGAGTCTGTTTCCAAAGTAGGTTTTGTGCCCACCTCCAGAGGTACTGCTTCTTAGTCTGCAAGAGTTAGGAATATTGGAGAATTTCTGGGGTGAGAAGAAACAATTACCATAGTAACCTTCTTTCTTCCGAAGTATTCTCC
This sequence comes from Neoceratodus forsteri, assembly GCA_016271365.2. Taxonomy (NCBI): domain Eukaryota; kingdom Metazoa; phylum Chordata; order Ceratodontiformes; family Ceratodontidae; genus Neoceratodus; species Neoceratodus forsteri. The sequence continues at coordinate 311,006,209 of JADMNL010000025.1, forward strand.
AATATTCATAACTCACCCACCCTGCCTCCCCTTCTAGAACCAGTGGCCTCTGCACTCCAAGCTGAGTAACTGTGTGAGGGTGCCACACACTGGCATAGTCTGTTTTTGAGCCCAGTTGGGCATTGGTTTTTCCCCTTCTTCAGGTTATTCTGACATTCAAGGGTTTGTTTGGTTTGGGTTATTTTTATTATTATTATTATTCATGCATAGATATAGTTTTTGTTGGTCCTTTCCTTGCAGGCTCTCCATGAAATTGGAGGTGTTTTATAACACAGGCAGTTGACAGGGGCAGCATTTGAAAAGTGGAATGAGCCAATGATGGTTCCATCATTAGCATAACGTTCTATCTCCGGGCAGTTCTACTTTAAAGGGTGACTGCAAGAGTTATGAATATTGGAGAATACCTTGGAAGAAACAAGATTACTATGGTAAGTAATTTTTTCTTCCCAGTTCAGGGTATTGCCCTTTGGCTTATCCTCGGCGCCACAGGTATTTACCAAGTACTTAGCAGCTGTACCAGCAGCCATTCTGTGTGAAGGCCTCTGTGTGTTACCATATCTGGATGACTGGTTACTGAAAGCTAAGTCCAGGGAGCTCCTCTTATTGACTCTAGAACACACCTTGCAGTTGTTCCTGTTCCTGGGTGTCAGTGTCAATTGGCCCAGGTCTGTGCTGACCCCTTCTCAGCAATTGAAATACATAGGGGCAGTCCTGGACTCTACTCAGGACAAGGCCTTCCTCCCTCAGGACAGGGTGGACTGCCTTATTGTCCAGATCCAGGAGGTGGCTCAGAGCTGGCATGTCCCAGCCAGGACATTCCTCAGGCTACCAGGCCTAATAAGCTGGGTAGGCTTGCGGTGGGTCAGAAGTTGGTCAGCTGGGTGGAAAACTTGTTGATGGGCAGAAAACAGAGAGTGGTGGTAAATGTATACAGTCAGAAGAGATGCAAGTCACAAGTGGGGTACCTCAGGGATCAGTCCTGGGGATAGTCCTCTTCAATATCTTCATCAGTGACATTGCAGATGGACTGGGGGTAAGATTTGTCTGTTTGCAGATAACACCAAGATCTGCAACAGAGTAGATGATCCAGATGGGGTGGGCAGAATGAGAAGACATTTGGATAAACTGGCAAAATGGTCAGAAGAGTGGCAACTGGGGTTTAATGCAAAGAAGTGCAAGATCATGCACATAGGGAAGAGAAACCCTGAAGCCACCTATAGGCTGGAAGGGGAGTCATTGGCACTCACAAGGGAAGAAAGAGACTTGGGCATCATCATCAACACATATGACCTGAAATCATCCAAACAGACCACTAAAGCAGTAGGTAAGGCTAGGGGGATGTTGGGGTGTATTAGTAGGGGTATCAGAAGTCGTAAGAGGAAGGTAATTATCCCTCTTTACAAGACACTGGTTAGGCCCATCTGGAGTGCTGCATGCAGTACTGGAGGCCACACCTTCACAAGGACATTTACCAAATTGAGGCAGTCCAGAGAAGGGCAACCAAAATAGTGCAGGGACTGCATCAGAAAACGTATGAAGACAGATTAACGGAGTTCAATATGTATACCCTAGAGCAAAGGAGGTAGAGAAGTGATATGATCAAAACATTCAAACATCTTAAGGGAATTAACAAGGTGAAATAGTCTAACATGTTTCAATATAAGAAAAATAGCAGGACAAGAGGACACAGCATGAGATCAGAGGGAGGCCGATTAAGGGGTAATGTGAGGAAGTTCTTTTTCACAGAAAGGGTGGTGGATGCATGGAATGGCCTACCTCAGGAAGCGGTGGATAGGAATACAGTACAGGGTTTCAAACAGGCATGGGATAGGCTTAAGGGAGCAATACAGATGAGTAGGAATACATAGGCCATTGACAGAGCAAAGACCGATGGCACATTCATAAGGTAGAAAAAGAAATGGGCAGACTGGATGGGCCATGCGGTCCTTATCTGCCGTCAACTTCTATGTTTCTATGGCCATGGCCATTGTTATAGTCCCAGTTCCACATGAGGATTCTGCAGTGGACCTTCAGGGTTCAGTGGGATCAGCGCTCAGATGATGTAGATCAGCTAGTCCTTGTCTCCTCACCAGTACGCAAAGTGCTTCACTGGTGGATGGACCCGGCCAATCTCTTAAAGGGGTCCCTTGTCTTCTCTCCACATCCTCACCACAGATACTTTGGGTCTGGGTTAGCGAGTCCATGTAGGTCCTTATTAGACCCAGGGTCTCTGGTCCCACCCAGAGACTCACCGCCATATAAACATCATAGAAATGAGGGCCATTCTGTATACCATACAGGCCTTTCAGAACCATCTCTCCCTGGGTCCTCTGTTGGTGCAGTTGGACAATCTCGGTGTGGTGTAGTACATCAACAAGCGGGGGGGCACCCATTCCTACCCTCTGTGTTGGGAAGTGATTAGGGTCTGGTACCAGGCAATAGATCACTGTCTAGAGCTATCAGCCATCCTCCATGTGCCAGGCACCCAAAACACCTTGGTGGATAGCCTCAGCAGGTCAAGAGTTCAAAGTGCACAAGTGGGAGCTGCTGACTTTGGTTGCAGAAGACCTGTTCGGCAGGTGGGTTGTCCAGAGTTGGACCTTTTTGTATCCCCACTGAATGCAAAACTGCTGCATTTCTGCTCACTAGATCCAGGGCCTGGAGTTTTCTGGTGTGACGCATAGTCCCTGTCCTGGAAAGGGAGGTTCCTTATGCATTCACTCCCTTCCACTGATTCAGATGGTTTATTTATTTAAAAGTTTCACCAGGAAAGCATACTGAGCAGTAAAGCTCGTTTCCAGAAGCGTCCTGGGGGGAAGGGGAGTGGGAGATGTACAAATACAATGTCAACATGAATACATGAGCAAGTGAAAGGCACATGGTACATAGCAGATATAACATTACAGTAAAAATTGCATTAAATTTGCAATTAGTACAATATTGCAGAATAGGTAACATAATTATACATAGAGGCAGAAGTAAATAAACAGGTAGCTAGATAAACTAAGGCCTAGATAGAAACATAGACTTTGACAGCAGATAAGGACCGCTTGGCCCACCTAGTCTGTCCATTTCCCTACCTATTGGATATGCTGCAGATTCTAGTTAAGCAACAGCCTACTTCCTCCTACCCGCACTATAATTGCCTTATGTCTGTCCCATGCATTCTTGAATTCCCCCACTGTTTTTGACCCCACGACCTCCTCAGGAAGGCGGTTCCATGCGTCCACCCAAGCTCTCTGTGAAAAAATATTTCCTCATGTTTCCCCTGAGCCATCCTCCCTCTATCTTCAAATTGTGCCCCTTTGTTCTTGCACATCTCTTTTTCTGAAAGATGCTCCCCTCTTGGACTTTGTTGATTCCCTTGAGGTACTTGAAAGTTTCTGTCATGCCCCCCCCAAGCTCTTTTAGTCTGTCCTTGTATGGCTTCTATTACAGACCCTGCACCATTTTAGTTGCCCTCCTCTGGACCGCCTCCATCCTGTCTATGTTCTTGTGGAGATGGGGTCTCCAGAGCTGCATGCAGTTCTCCAGATGGGGTTTCACCAACAGTCTGTACAGAGGGATAACAACTTCCTGCTTTCTACTGGTGATGCCTCTCCCTGTGCATCCCAGTATCCCACAGCCCTCCTTACTACCTTCTCACATTGCTTGCCTACCTTGAGGTCATCTGATATGACTACCCCCAGGTCCCTTTCCATTTTTGTTGTTGTTAGTACCTCCCCCCCATTGTGTACTCTTCCCCTGGGTTTTTGTTTCCCAGGTCCATTACTTTGCACTTCTTTGCATTGAATCTAAGCTGCCATACTTTTGACCATTCCTCCAACCTTGCCAAGTCCCTTCTCACCCTTTCCACCCCTCCTTGTGTATCAACCCTGTTGCAGATCTTTGTGTCATGTAGAAAGAGGCATACATTTCCTTCCTGCCCCTCTACAATGTCTCCTATAAAGAAATTAAAGAGGACTGGTCCCAGTACTGAACCCTGCGGTACCCCACTAGTAACCACCCTTTCTTCAGAGTGTACTCTGTTTATTATTACCCTCTGTGTCCTGTTTTCCAGCCAGTTTGTTACCCAGGCTACCACCCAGGAACCCACTACAAGGCTGGCTAACTTGTTTATTAATCTTTTGTGTGGGACTGTGTCAAATGCCTTGCTAAAGTCTATGTAGGCCATATCCACAGCCCCTCCCTGGTCTACTACTTTGCTCACCCAGTCAAAGAAATCTATTAGATTCATCTGACATAACCTTCCCACTGTGAATCCATGCTACCTTGGGTCCTGTGCCCCGCTGACCTCTAGGTACTCAGCAATTCTTTGTTTCAGAAGTGATTCCATTGTTTTCCCTACCACTGAGTTCAAACTAACAGGTCTATAGTTTCCTGCCTCTGCCTTGCTCCCACTTTTGTGAAGGGGAATCACATCCACTCTCCTCCAGTCCTCAGGTACCACACCATCCTTCCATGATTTGTTAGAAAGGGTAGTCAGTGGTGCCACTAGGTCTCCCTTTAGTTCTTTTAGAATTCTGGGATGAATCCTGTCAGGCCCCACTACTTTTTCCACCTTGAGTTTTAGGAGTTCTTTGAGGTTAGGAGTTCTTGAATGGACTGGTGTCGACCCCCCTGCCCAGAGTGCTTCTATTGTTTGGTTTAGGTACCTCCCCCTCTTCTTCTTTTGTGAATACTGAGCAAAAGTATTCATTCAGTATCTCTGCCTTTTCACTGTCACCCTCTATCTACCTCCCCTTCCCTTTATTAAGTCTTACTATCCCTACCTTGGTCAAGACCTATGGGATTTCTGGTGGATTGAGCAAACAGGTGTCTGCCTAGCAGGACTCTGCCATGTGGAACCTGTGAACTGGATCTAGTGGTTAAGAGAGATGTAGAAGGGATATTGATTGGGAGGGAAGATGTTGGGTTTTGGCCAGAACAGGAGGGGGCCGTGTATTCATGCAATAGGGAGGAAAGGGAATTGTGTGAGGTGGCATTACAGATGGGAAGGGAAGCCCATTCCGCAGTTTAGGACAGTGGAAGGAGAACGCGGATTGGCCAATGGAGGTGGAACGGAGGGGGATAGCAAATGTTTTTAGGTCAGAATTATGGAAGGAGTAAGCACATTGGGAGGAAGCACAAAGATACAAGATGGGAGGGGAGGCTGCCAGTCCAGAATTTGGCCATGAAAGTGGCAGTATGAGAAAGTCTTCTAGATAGCAGGGAAGGGAGTGATAGGGCTTTATCAAGGTCACAGTGATAAGTACGAGGGGAGTAGGATAGGACAAAGTGACAAAAGTAGTTGAAATGGGTGTGCAGTCTGGCCAGAGTAGTTTTGGGTGTAGCACTATAGATGATGCCAGCATAATCGAAGGTGGGAAGGATCATTTTCTGCAGATTTGCATGGCGTGCAGTCTGTGGAATACAGTCCTTGTTTCTCTGTAAGGCACCAAGTTTGGGATAAAGGTTCTTATGGACAGCATTCATGTGCGCTGAGAAGTCCAAATGGTTATCTAACCAGACCTTAAGGTATCGAAAGGAAGTGACATTTTCAATTAGTTTCAATTAGTGTGCCATCCAATGTGTGGAATACCTGGGGGGGGGGATTGGAGTTTAGCAAGCCTCTGTCTAGTGCTGAAGGATGTGAAGACTGTCTTTTTGGCATTCAGGAACAGCTGAGTGAACTGGAACCATAGTTGGACATTGTTGAAATCATGTTCTCATCAAGCTTCAGATGGAGGGTGCCACTCTAATGCTGGTGGCCCCATTTTGACCATGGCAGATGTGGTTTCCATTACTGCAACAATTGGCTATGGAACCTCCAGTTCCCCTTCCTCTCTGCCAGGACCTGCTGACTCAGGCCCACCAGACCCAGGTCCATCCAGACTTCAGGTCTCTCCACCTGCATGCATGGCTCCTGAGGACATAGCCATTCCTCAGTATAGGGTGTCTCAGATGGTGGCTAATGTCCTGGTGGCTGCCAGAAAGAGACACTTACTCTATGAAATCGAACTAGTTTGCTATCTGGGCTGCTTCTCATAGCCTGGACCCATTCACCTGCTGGTGAATCAGGTTTTGGAGTATCTTCTGACCTTGTCTGAAGCAGGACTTACATGCTTCTCCCTTAAAGTGCACCAGTCGGCCATATCAGCTTTTCATGTGCCCATTGAGGCACGTACGGTGGCACCACTGGATGTGGCCCGTACTTTTCTTAAAGGCATTCTTCACTTGAAGCCTCCTTTTGTAACCCAGTTCCTGCTTGGGTCCTCAATTTTGTTTTGGAGAGCTGACCCTGCCTCCTTTTGAGCCAGCCACGTCCTGCGAGCTACGCTTTCTGTCATGGAAAGCATTATTTTTAGTTCAATCAGTGGTTGAAAAACTGGTGCAGAGCTCAGGGATTTGGCTTCACTGGAGACTGGGGGTCCACCTGGAGTGATGCAGGCCTATACTGGCATGAATGGCTGCATCTATCCAGGAGGGGAACCAGGATCCTAGGTGATAGGTTTCAATGCCTCATTGGCAGGCATTTAAACTAGCCAAAGGGGGAGGCACTGGAAAGGAGCAGGGAAATCCTAGCCCCCCCAAAAAGTCAGGGTAGTAAGTGAGGTAAACACCAAGATAGAGATGTCGATAGGGAGATGGGCAGGGGTAAATGGAGAAAGTGACAAAGGCAATAAGGACAGGAATGGGGCCAAAAGGAGTAAGGCCATCAGGAAATGGAGGGTTATGAGTACCAATGCTTATAATCTGGGCAACAAGCTCCCTGAACTGGTGGCCTTGATGGAAGAGGGATGCCTGGATATTGTAGCAGTCACAGAAACATGGTACACAGAGAACCATGACTGGGATGTTAACATACCAGGGTACATAACCTACAGGAGAGACAGGGAAGGGAGAAGAGGGGGAGGAGTAGCTCTCTATGTAAAGGAAGGGATAAAAGCAACTGAACAAAAGAGTTAACAGGGAGGAGAGGAGGCACTGTTGGTCACCTTAGAGACTAGAAATGGCATTACAATCCACACAGGGGTTGTATACAGACCCCCATGTCAGGGGGAGGGAATGGACAAGGATATGATAGAAGGCATTCTTAGGATGGCAGAGAAAAGTGAAGATACTCTTGATGGGAGACCTGAATATGCCAGATGTTAACTGGAGCACATTTACTGCAGCCACATCCAAGAGCAGGGCATTTCTCGATGCCCTACTGGTGGTATGCCTCAGACAGCTAGTTTCAAAACCCACTCATGAGGGAGCAATCTTAGACCTTGCACTCTCAAATGGAGACAGTGAGAGGATCTCAGAACTAGAAGTGGGTAGCCATCTGGGAACAAGTGACCACCAGTGTGGTTCACAATAAACTCAGCTACAGAGTCAAGCCATACAAAAGTGAGGGTGCTGGACTTCAGGAGGGCTGACTTTGACAAGATGGGAGAGTGTCTTAGAAAAGCACTAGCAAACAGACTAGAAGGAGGGGTGGAGCAACAATGGGGAAACATCAAAACTGCCATCACAGAGACAACAAGCCTTTGTGTGAAGCAAATAAATAAATCAAAATGAAAGAAAAAGCCACTATGGTTCTCAAAAGAGGTGGCGGGGAAAGTCAGGGAGAAAAAGATAGCATTCAGGAAGTATAAGGAAACACAGAAGGAGCAGGACAGAGAGCTGTACCAGTTAAGGCAGAAGGAAGCAGGGAGAGAAGTCAGAATAGCAAAGGCCCAAACTGAGGAAAAGATAGCCAACTCGGTTAAGAAGGAGGATAAAACCTTTTATAGGTACATCAAGGAGCATAGAAGGACAAAGGGAGGGATAGTGAGGCTGAATAAAATGGACAGTGGGTGGCCAGAGAGGGACAGTGAAAAAGCAGGGGATACTGAATGAATATTTCTGCTCAGTATTCACAAAAGAGGAGGAGGGGGAGGTGTCTAATCCAATTAACAGAAGCACTCTTGATAGGGGGGTTGATCCCAGTCCTTTCACAGAAGAAAGGATTCTGAAAGAACTCCTAAAACTAAAGGTGGACAAAGCAATGGGGCCTGATGGAATTCACCCCAGAATTCTAAAAGAATTAAGGGAAGAACTAGTGAAACCACTGACTACCCTTTTTAACAAATCATGGGAGGATGGTGTGGTACCTGAGGACTGGAGGAAGATAGATGTGATTTCCCTTCACACAACTGGGACCAAGACAGAGGCAGGAAACTACAGACTTGTCAGTTTGACCTCTGTGGTAGGGAAAGTGAAGGAATCACTTCTGAAGGAAAGAATTGTTGAGTACCTAGAGGCCAGTGGGGCACAGGACCCAAAGCAGCATGGGTTCACAGCGGGAAGGTCATGTCAGATGAATCTAATTGATTTCTTTGACTGGGTGACCAAAGTAGTAGACCAGTGAGGGGCTGTGGACATGGTCTACCTAGACTTTAACAAGGCATTTGACACAGTCCCACACAAAAGATTAATTGTCAAATTAACCAGCATGGGAGTGGGTCCCTGGGTGGTAGCCTGGGTAAAACATTGGCTGGACAACAGGACACAGAAGGTAATTGTAAATGGAGTCCACTCTGAAGAAAGAGGGGTTACTAGTGGGGTACCGCAGAGTTCAGTACTGGGTCCAGTCCTTTTTAATGTCTTTATAAGTGACATTGCAGAGGGACTGGAAGGAAAAGTATGCCTCTTTGCAGATGACACAAAGATCTGCAACAGGGTTGATACACGAGATGGGGTGGAAAGGGTGAGAAGGGACTTGGCAAGGTTGGAGGAATGATGAAAAGTATGGCAGCTTAGATTCAATGCAAAGAAGTGCAAAATAATGCACCTGGGAAACAAAAACCAAGGGGAAGATTACACAATGGGGGGATAGGTAGTAACAACAACAAAAATGGAAAGGGACCTGGGGGTAATCATATCATGACCTTAAGGTTAGCAAGCAATATGAGAAGGCAGTAGAGAGGACTGGGGTATACTGGGATGTATAGGGAGAGACATCACCAGCAGAGAACAGGAAGTTGTTATCCCTCTGTACATTGGTTGGACACCATCTGGAGTACTGTGTCCATTTCTGGAGACCCCATCTCCGCAAGGGCATAGACAGGATAGAGACAGTCCAGAGGAGGACAACTAAAATGGTGCAGTGTCTGCAACAGAAGCCATACGAGGAGAGACTAAAGGAGCTTAATATGTATATCCTTGAGTAAAGGAGGGAGAGGGGGGACATGATAGAAACTTTTAAGTACCTCAGTGGAATCAACAAAGTCCAAGAGGGTAGCAACTTTCAGAAAAAGAGATGTGCAAGAACAAGGGGACACAATTTAAAGATAGAGGGGGAATGGTTCAGGGGCAATGTGAGGAAGTATTTTTTCACAGAGAGGGTGGTGAACGCATTGAACAGCCTTCCTGAGGAGGTTGTGGGGTCTAAAACTGTGGGAGAATTCAAGAATATATGGGACAGACATAAGGCAATTATTGTGGGGGGGTAAGAAGAAATAGGCTGTTGGTTAACTAGGATCTGCAGCTTATCCTGTAGGTAGGGAAATGGGCAGACTAGGTGGGCCAAGTGGTCCTTATCTGCTGTCAAAGTCTATGCTTCTATGTTTCTGCTCAAAGAATTTCAGAGCTACATGCTGTCATGTGTGAGCAGCCTTATTTGATTTTCCACAAAGACAGGGCAGGGTCTCTTTGTGTACTAACCCTAAGTTTCTTCCTATGGTGGTGTCTGAGTTCACCCTAAATCAATCCATCCATCCACACACCTGTTTTTTATCCAGAGCATGCCAGTCCAGGGGGAAGCATTGCTCTGTACTTTGGATGTACATAGAATTTTATATTCTAGGTGTCACAAACCCACTCCTTGGAATGGGGTCCACTGAGCTCACAGTGCCCACTCCTAAGTGCAATCCATGATGGGGAAACAGGAATGCCCTCCCCGTGTCCTCCTAGAGTGCTCTCTGAGTTCACAAATGAACACTTGCCATGAGGGCCCAGGGCTTCCTCTCTTATTTGGGTAAGGGTAAAATACAGTCTCAAATCTGTAGCCAGGTGAGAACCCTCCTTGGTTGCTGTACTGGGGGAAAACCCAGGCATTACGAGCTCTTCAGGGCTATCCTTGTAACCCTGATTGTGTCTTCTCTCACAGGTGGTGCAGTGACCTAGTTCCCCTCTACAGACCCCTCCAGAGACCTATGTATTTCCCCTACTTGGCCTCCAGATTCCCTTCCAGGATCCTAGTTTTTGGTAGCTATGGTGGCACTTTTAACAATAAAGTGGCTTGTCACAGATTTAATTAACATTCCCATATTCACACACACAATATAATCTCTTCCAGGTAATGTTTTAAAAGCAAGTGCTTTTACTAATTATTAAATAATCATACAAGACACAAGCAAAAGATTCAGAAATGTGGTTACAGGATAAACAAAAGTTGGAAAAATATACACACAAACGCATTGTAAAAGTCAACTGTCTAATGTCTGCCTTGTCTGTAGAGAAATCAAAGTCCAGAAAATAAATGAAGTCTGCAAAAGTTTCCAAGTCCCAGTTCTCTTGAAGCCACTGGTCTCCAGTGTGAGTGTGTGGCAATCTTGTTCTGTGTGTCAGGAAGGGTGTCTCTTGCAAAATGCTGTGCAAAAATGCTCTGAGTTTCAGTCAGTAAACTGTTCTTCGAATTAGCTAGTGGCCTTATCTTTAGGCCAGCAGGGGTCTCTCTTGCTCTTTCCAAGTTGCAAGGGAATGGACATTATTAATTATTTATTTATATTTCCTATAGTCCCAGTATCCTGGCTGGACCTTTTGATCTCCAGTGTTCTTCTTGCCACTTAATAAAATTAAAATTAATTCTGACACTGAAGAGAATTCACAATAGACTTCCAGAATGCATGTTTTCCCAGATCCTGTTTCTCTAAGTAATTTGCTTTGAAGTGGAAAAGTTTATGACTACAGGAAATGTTTTCTATCTCCTGACAATTTATAACACCTTTTTTCAATTTGATCAACTTATCAGAAAATCCCCCTTTGAAATGTAATTTCAGTTTCTGTTAAGCCAGCCTTTTCCCAGACATTGGAATACACATCCTCTATATGTGCCTTTAAAAAAAAAATGAGCATCCTTCTGTCAACTTTATTTCCAAGACCTTTTGGGGAATTTGAACATAAACACAATCACTGAAAAATATGACAGAATTATGGCAGAAGTGGCCAAATTGCCACACTAGGGATGTGGATATGATGTTCATCCACATGTCTTGGCAGTGTCCTTTCTCCTTTAAGATGTGCTGGAAAGTCTTCAAGCTGCCCCCCCCGAGGGGTAACTCCCCTAGCACCGCCTCATGATGCCAGTTCTTCCTTTCCATTGGAAGAAGAAGGTTCCCTCCTTCTCGCATATACTGAGGCCCTTTGCTACTTTTTTGCTCTAGGTATTAAAAACTACTTGCCTTCATTTACTTCATGCTGCCATAATGGATGACGCAAAGTCCACTCCGGGGTTCTGGAAATGCAGTTGCGAGTAACTTATGTTGCAACTGGATCCATACACCTCGTATGTTTACTGCCTGGGCCACGGGCACGATGTCCAGGCCTGAATCATTTACCGTTCGTTTCTACCAGCTACCTTGGAAGATCACCTTACCTGCCTACTCCTTGGCCGAATGACAGGGTTCTACCCATTCATTCGAAGGACACTTGGGTGGTCTCCATTGCTGCAGGGTCTGCCGAGTATCTTGCGGCTTTCGAGAAGGCCGTGGCCCCAGCCTCAGCTTAGTCCTCCTTGGCTTTAGCCATTTTGCCGTCCCTTTGGGTGCTTCCTTTTCAGGGGCATTCAAGGACTTGTGCCAATCCCTATCCACCCTTGGGCAGGATCCTAAGGGCACAAAGTCAAAGAAACAGAATAAGGACAAGGATAAAGAGACCAAGAAGCGGTCTCACCGATGTTCGTGGGATCTGTAGCGCTCTCAGGCCTTCGACTCTCGCACTTTGCCAGAGCACCTGGCTTCAGCTTGTGCTTTGGATTTGGCCACTGGCTCCACAGTCTCCCCATCAGGCCAGTTGTCCGAGACTCAGGTCAACGTCCTAGCTGATATTTTTCTCAATCCAGTCAATACTTTGTCTACTGAGGAGGTTGACACCTCCCTGTCCAGGACTCCGGTTCTGACATTCTCGGGGGGGGCGGAATGGGACAGGGAATTCCCTGTACATTGCAGGTCTCATAGCTTGAGAGAAGAAGGGAAATTAGGAGCATGCCCTAAATCTCCCCTTCCCTTTACCAAGTCAGAGATACCTGCACATATGTAATAAAATAGTAATAAAAATATAATTACCTGTGAGCCCTGCTATAAGTAGGCTCCAGCTATAATGCTGACTGGCCTGAAACTGCCCCTATTTATGTGTGCCAGAACTAGTGATGTCACAACCAACGGAAAATCCCCCAAACTATGATGTCAGTGCAGGGAGCTATAAAAAGGGCTCACCACTAGAGAACCTCAGATAGTCAGGTCAGTCTGGTGCTGACAGTGAGAGGAGGAGGATCTTCCTTGGTGTGTGCTGATTTTCACACAGATAATTGGAGTGTAAGAGGTATTACACTAGGCTATCTTGGCTGAAAAGAAGCAACGGGCTCTGATGGGGAAAGCAGAGTCCTGAAGTTATTTTGTTGTGCAGGACTAACAATTTTCTTTTATGATTTCTGTATATATTTCTTGATTTTCTACAAAATAAATTGATGAATGCATTTGTGTGTTTTTATGCACTTGATCCCTGCTTGGTTGTGTCAGTTATTATCCCACATGTTCACACTCTCCAGAAGCCAGGATTCAGGCAGTCCGCATCGTTCATGATGCTCACGCTCTAGGCGCTCAGGCAAGTGGCACTGCTGCTATTCTTTGTTCTCCTTATCTTCCTCAGGTGAGGAGAGGCACCAGCTCAAGTTGCATCGAAGCTACGAGGATCTTATGTGGCAACAGCTATGGCTGACTCAAATCAAGCTGATCCTGGCTTTTCTGGCCCTTCATTGGGTGCCACTACTGGAGCTACAGCAGACTCCATCCCAGCAGGAGCTGGTTTGTACGGTCCCAGTGCGATCCTTTTTGGCCACTCCACCAATCCAGGTAAAGCCACCACCCAAACAGCCGACAACTCCAAACCACCCTTGTCAGGTGAGTGGGGACTCGGGCAGCTGACCTCTTTTCATGATTCTTCGGAATTGGAGTGACCCTCCATTCCTGTCAGCTGGACGTGGAGTTGATGGGGGACTTGTCAATGGTTCAGGGCCGCACTTCCTTTATGGGCCTGCTCCACTTGATTTCTGAGTCAACGAGTCTGAAACTGGAGACCATTCAAAAGCGGGTATGCTTTGGAGCTGTGGCAGCATCCAGCATCTTGCTCTGCATTGTTGGCCTGGATAGCCCGCAAGTATGCAGTCCCTACTGGATCCCTATTGGAATTCACAGAGCATCCCTCGGCTGAGGGGGCTGGTAGCTGACTCCCTTTTTTGGTGCACAGGCAATGTTGGAGGATGTGGACAAACCCCCTGACAGAGTTCAAGAAGCTGGACCATATGGCAAAAAAAGTGTATGCTGCCTCTGCACTCAGCCTTTGGCAAGTAAGTTCAGCCCTTTTGATGGACCATTTCTCACATGCTCCTCTTGCAGTCCCTGGATTAGGTGCTCCCCCGCTGCCCCACAGACCTGCAAACCACGGTCAAGTTGGTCTTCGACCAGGGCTGTGCCTTTACGAAGTAACAGTTACAGACGGTCATGGACCTTGATGACTCTTGCACCTGGTCCATGGCTACAGCAGTCGCTATGCACCACAGGGCTTGGCTGTGCATCTCCACCTTCACAGTGGATATGCAACACAAGTTGGCAGATGTGCCCTTCTTGGGAACTGACTTGTTCAGGCCTGGGGTAGACGGGCACTTCACCAGGATTGAAAAGTCCAACACCACCTTGGACGTGCTGACTTCTGCCCAGAAGGACTCTAAGGGCTCTAAACCATCCAAGAAGAAGCCCTTTCAGCCCACCTCTGCCCCTGCCACCAAACCTGCCCAACCCCAGGCTGGCCAGCAGCAGGGCTGGTGCCCATGGCCCAAGTCCGTGGCCACGGTCATCAGGAAGCCTGAAGGTCGTGGTCCTGGTAGTCTGTCAGCTGGGACCTCCTCCGCGCTTCCATGTCTACCCAGTAATGGGATGGAGGGTGCCCTTCCCCCTCCCATCCTGAACCCCCTGGGTCCTCCTGTGGGTGGCCGGCTCCATCACTTCCTTTCTGCCTGGTCCGCTGTTACCATGGACAGGTGGGTTCTCGAAGTGATTGGACAGGGTGTGCCTCTTTAATTCGAGGCCTACCCACACAGCTGAGCCCGTGCCACATCGATGTTCGGTCGGCCCTTCGGAATGACATCACCCATCTCCTTCACAAGGAGGCAGTGGCTCCTGTTCCGGATGCTCCACCTCAACCAGGGTTCACCTTCAGGTACTTCCTGGTACCAAAACAGATGGGTGACTGGCATCCCATCCTAGAACTGCATGACCTGAACAAATTCCTCAGGTCTCACACCTTCAGGATGGTAACTCTGCCTCAGATCATAACATCTCTCAAGCAAAACACGAGGTTTTGCTCTCTGGATCTCCAGGATGCATTCTTTCATGTCCTAATCCATCCATCTCACCGGTATTTTCTCTGCTTTCCCCCGCACCCCCCAACATGGAGGGTTTCACCCCCAACACCTCCTGGACTAAAAATAACACACTCCAAAGGGGTGTGGACTTCGGGGATAGGGAGAAACTAGGGAGGGGAAAAATTCAATTTTTCTAAAAAAAAAAGTTGCAACACCTGGAGTCCTGGGGGGAAACGTGCCATGGTCCCAAGTCTCCAACCCTGCTATGTGCTGGTGCCTTAGCCAGTCCACTGCGGGAGCAGCTTGACAAGACAACACACACACAGCAACTTGATCCTTTCTATATAACAGCAGAGTGACAGGGGTACTGGTAATTCCCTACTGCTATTATACCCCAGACGCTCTAAATGCTTTCTCACTTTACACAGCGCAGTTCTTGCTGCACTATTATTGTAGTACTGTATTAACCCGGTACCCTCTTGCAGTAGACAACACCATTAGAACTAAGCTGCCAGGTGCTAGGACCACAAAGAAAACTTCTGCTGGCAGTCTATAGCGGGGGACCACCCCCAAAGTCGGCACGCCAACATCCGTCCCCATGGTATAAAGGGGCGGTCATCTAGCCCCACCTCAGTTCTTTTCTCGCCGTCTACCTGTGCTCATCAGACCTGTCTGAACATTGCTTCAGTTGACTGCCATTTTCTCTGCCTTTGATTATTTCTTCAGTTTATTTCTTTTCAACATATTTTTTCATCAACTGTATGTCGTCGCCGACTTCCTCAGAGTCCCACAAGTCTAAGTGCACCTACCGCAAGCAGATCCCGGATAAAGATGCCCACTCCTCATATGCTATCTGCCTCAACCGTGACCACAATACTGAGTCCTACTAGGCTTGCCTGAAATTCAACCAGGCCACAAAAAGACGATGCCAGTGAGTTCTGGAAGCCCATCTCCTTCAAAAGAAACTGTCCACCATGGAAAAGGTGCTGCAGGCCTGGAGCACTTCATCCTCTCTGGGGACTTCTTCAGAGTCCTCCTCTTCTATGAAGAAATATAAGCAGGACAAACACTGGGATCGGGACCAGGATCGGTCCACCTCTAGACGCAGTCTCCTCCTGGGACTGCTGCTGACATCAGGAGCTGTCCCCACAAGGTGTCTGCTTCCTTAGCCAAGTCAGCCCTCTCCCCTTCAGTGCTACATCTGGCCCCACCGACCACTCTGATTACAGTGTCAGACAGTGCCTCTACAGGCTCGGGGGACTCTTCCTTCACCCTGCAACTCCTGTCACTTAAGTCCTTTACTCCTTCTCAGGATCCTCAGCCAGGGAGCAAGGCCGATCTTAGGAATGTCAGTGATTCTATTCTACTGATGCCTGCCCGGCCCCGGTGCCTTCGCTGGATTCCTCTGTGGGGTCTGACATCAGTTCTTCAGACCAGTGCCAGCTGTCACCCACCTCTGAGCGCACAAAGCCTTCACCCGCAGGGTCCTCCCCTGGGCATCTTCTAACTCTTAACTGCTATCAGTGGGTCTGGCCCTGGGCCTTTCTCTCCTGGCACCAGTCAGACCTCTGCCAACAGGTCCTCCTTCTATGGACTTGATGACTGGCCTCCAGACACTTGCATCTGCTGGCTCTTCTCTTTTGGAGCTACTGGCCTATGCACCACCAGTCCTTCCGGACCTTCCAGCAGACCCCCAGGGACTCCTCCTGAGTGCCCTTCAACCCTATTAGGTCCCCCACCTGACATACCTCCACTGTTGGGCCCGGTGCCGGGCCTTGTGTCTTTGGGGTGGCCTGATCCTCCACCATCATCTGAACCTTCACGTTGTCTCTCAGGCCCATCATCGGTTCCCTCCAGGAACTGCCCGATGCATGACCTGATTTCTCTTCTGGGTGCAAGGAGGTCTCATTTCCTTCATCACTCAGCCTTGCAATATTATGGCAGGCTTGGTGGACTTTCTCCCACCGACTGATGTCGATCCCAGAGACATGTCGGTTTCTGCACCGATGCACAATACTCCTAGGTCCTTTCCTGGAGTTCTTCTGACCTCTCAGGAGTGACTGCCTGATGCCACCTCCGGCCTGGGTCCTTCCTCTTTACTCATGTTGGATTCAGAGGTCTCAGACCAAGAGGAGTTGGTTTCTGTCGACTTGCTAGGCTCTCCCTCCCATTCCTCTCCTGAGGATCACTGGGTCAGGGAGACTTCTAAGTCCCCTCCAGAAGACCCTTCCTTCTTGGAAGTTCTTAAACTTATCCAGGAGTTGCAGGGTTGGCAAACCCAGGAGTAAGATCCTCAGAGGCAACGCTTGGCTGAGCATCTACGCTTGCCGGTCACCACCTCGGTAGTAATGCCACCTTTGGTGGCCCCCCACGATGACATTACTTCCACTGTCTGGATGCAACCGGCATCAGCCCCCCATACCCAAGAAAGTGGACAGGTTATACCATGCCCTTGAGGCTAAGCCCCATTTCAATTCCCATCCTAAGGCCAATTTCCCCGTTCCCTTGTCAGGCAGGCTTGGTGTTTCTCAGCCTTTGCACTTCGGAAATTCCCCTCCAGATAGGGAATCTAGGCAGTTGGACCATTTCAGTCATCAGGTATACGCCTCTTCCACTTTGGCCCTGCATGCCCAGAGGCATCCTCTGGCCCTGCATCTTTCTTCCTTAGTTCCTAAAGTGACCCCTGGTCTCTAGTAGGTCACTAGGGTCTTTGTCTGGGGGGTCTCCCTGCATTCCTCCATGTTAGTCGGCGACTCAGTTTTGTTTTTCCCAAGGTCATTTCTCTTTTTATTGTTGGGAAGATGGGTTCCCCCCTATTCTGGGGCTGCCTAGGCTCTTAGAGGAGGTCCCCCCGCAGAGGAGAGGGAGTGGTCTCCCTCCTTCTGCCCCTCTCCATGCTCTCCTTTTGAGCCTAGGAAAGTTTCCCATTTTGGTTGATCTTATTGTTCAACCCCCTCCCTAGATCTGTGGGGGGGTCCGCAGTGTGACTGACATTGTCAGAGGGATCTCTTTGTGGTTCCCTGTCTTTGCCTTCCTGGGCTGTGGCTCCATACCATTTCCCAAAGTGCCCCCCACCCCATCACCTTCCTCGGCCCTTCTTCCCTTTCCCTCACCTTTTTCTAGGTGGGGTTTTAGTTAAGGGACTTCACTGTTGCCTCCACTTGGTGGGGTCTTCCCCAGTCACCAGTTGGAGTCAAGGGCTGAGGCTTTGCTAGGTGGGGGTGGGTCTTAGTAACCTTGGCTATCAGGGCAGATATCCTGTGGACTTGTCTAAAGCCTTGTTGCCCTTTCTGCCTTTCTCCCTGGGGTTGCTACTCCCCCAAGAGGTTGTCGTGCCCTCCACTGGATTTTTCACTGCCTTCATGCCATGGGCTCTGCCCGGTCATGGCTTTTGGGAGTTTTCTTTGCTTGCTTTTTCTTCTTGAGGAAAAGTGCCCTTCTGGGGGGTGGCTTGAACCTCTGCGAGGGGCCATTGGTTTCTAATCTGCTCCTCCCTCCTCTCCCTCTCTCTTTCTTTCTTTCTGTCTCTCTCTCTCTCTCTCTGTCTCTATGAGTTCTGTTCCTGTGAGCCCCAGAGGAGTATAGAAAAGCCTTTTCCTCTCTGACCCTATCTTGCGGGTGCAGGCACAGTGTCAACCAGTCTTCTCTGGAGCACAGTCTTGGACAGGGTTCCCCCTGTTCATCTCTTTTCAGGGCTACCTGGTCTGAAGACACAGGGGAGTGTTTGTCCCCATTTTGGGGCAGTCAAAAAGGTGCAGGCCTAGACCCTACAGGGAGCCCACTCCTTTGATACGGTGTTACCGCAGTAAGCTCAGTCTGCCCTACGGGCCTTTCCCTAACAAAGGTAGACATGACCTTATGGATATTGCCTTTGGGGTCCAGTGCCTCTATTGAGGTAACTATGCCCATTAGCTTTTCAGCTTGGCTTCTTGCCTACCATCAGATGTCCCCCACTTTGCCCAGCCTTGTGTCACAGGTGAGGCACGTTTCTTTCTCTACCAGGTAGAGGCTGGGGGCCCCACTTCTGGTGTCTGCTGGGTTCCATCTCCCGTTGACCTAGAGTGCTCTTCTCCTCTAGTCAGGTTTTCAGGGGACACCATATGCTGTTATGGGCAGTCCTTTGCTGGTGCCCCATCCCCCCTACCCCTTTTGTGGTAGTGGCCTTCCTTTTATCCACCCCATGTTTTAAGTCCTCTTGGGACCTAGGGCATTTTGGCACTCTGGGGCCTTCAGTTCTTCTGCCCTCTTGTCTGGTCCCTTCTTTTGGGGCTATTCTCCTTTTGAGACCCCTGGGGTCCATGCGAGGTCTCCTGGCCTCGTATATGCTGAGAGCCTTATGTCTGTCCACTCGCTCCGGCTTCCGGAGAGCTTTTTCCCTTCTCTGTCCATTCATTTTCCTTTCTGGCTGGATCACCATCCTAGCTGGATTAGCCTTTTTGGTCCCTCTGGGTGAACAATCCCCTTTCTCTGCCATCCCCTCCCTCTTCCCACTTGGGGGGGTCATGGGTGTTGCTTCTAGTAAGGATCTCCCTCTTGCTTGCTGCTTGAGATACATTCTTGCTGTCTCTTCTGTTGGGGGTCTGGTCACCCTCCTGGCCAGAAGATTCCTTGTGCTTTAGGCTTTCCTGAGTGAGGTATTTCCCTCCCTCTATCCCTCATGGGAAATTATTTTGGGGGAGTATTCTTTCTTCAGATGGGTTCTGGTTTGTTTGGTTCCTATGGCTTCCTCGCCTTCATGGGCATTTCTCCAGTTGTCCCACTGGGGGGAGGAAACGCCTTTCAGCCTTTCCGATGGATGCAGTATCTTTCAGCTCCCATGGCTTCAGTTTAGGCTCCGTTTAGTTGTTATCCCTTTCTTTTCCTATGCTCCATTGCTTATCGGAATCTAGGTGATTTTCCAACTCAGGGTCCTGCAATGTCCTTCCATTTTTTTCCATAGCTTACAGGTACTTAATGTTCCCATTTACGGGACTCTTCAAGGTCTCCTTCCAGGAACCTGCTCCTATTCTCGGGCTGTCTCTGACACATGCCTATGGTGGGTTTTCATGCAGGGGACCATCTTCTTGGCTCTGTAAGCCCATCTTTCTAATGTGCTGCAGGGAACTTGCCTTGCAGTGTGGGGTAGGCTTTGGGTGCTCTATCCCTTGGAGCCTCCCACTCTGGTTTCCTTGGGAAATAGCTCTCTTCCGACTCCCCGAACAGGGTTCTGCTTGCTTTCCTGACACTGCTTGGGACTCAGTCCTAATGGTGTTGCCCACTGCAAGAGCCCCCCCTCTAAGTAAGATAATACAGTTACATAAGAACTTACCGTAACAGTAGATCGAGAGGAGCTCTTACGGTAGGCATGTTTTTCCCTCCTTCTATGTCCCTGCTCTCCTTTTCTTATGAGTTAGCCTTTTTCTGTGGCTCCAGGAGCCCCACTCTCCTCCTATCACATCTTGGAGCAGGTCTTCAGTGAGAGAACTGAGGTGAGGCCAGGGACCGCCACCTTTGTACCACAGGGGGAAGGATGTCAGCAGTCCCCTGCTGTAGACTGCTAGCTAGAAGTTTTCTGTGTGGTCCTAGCACCTGGCAGCTTAGTTCAAACAGTGTTGCCTACTGCAAGAGCTCCTCTCAAAGATCTACTGTTACAATAAGTTCTTACGTAACTGTTCTTTTCTATTCCTGTCCAGGTGAGGAAATGTTGCATAGCCTGGACCCAAAACAAGTCCTGATTACATGGACCTGACAAAAGATGTCAGATCCCACAGTACCCAGCTTTTTGTTACCTGTGGTGAGGTTGGCAAAGGCAAACCAGCTACAAGGAAATCTGTCGCTGAATAGTCTCTTGCATTCAGTTCTGCTATGAGAAAGCTGGAAAATGCAACCCAACATGCTTAAAGGCACACTCCACAAGGGGTACCTCTGCTTCTGCCTCTGTGGCATCCACAAGAGGCATCCCATTGTTACACATTTGCAAAGCACCTACCTGGAAAACAGTATGGACCTTCACAAAGCACTACTGTTTGGACATGCACTTTGGAAGGGATGCCAGCTTTGGAACTGCTGTCTTGCAGAACCTTTTTCCTAACTAGGTTCTGGACCAGTCTCCCAAGGTACTGCTACTGAGTCTGCATAAAGTGTAAACACTGAGTGAGTGATTCCTGGGGTTAGAAAAAATAATTACTCACCATAGTAATGTTGCTTGTTCTAAAGCGATCACTCACAAAGTTTACACTCCCTAACCGTGCCTTGCCTTCCAGAACGTGAAATAGGTTCTCATGAGGATCAATTCCTTTTTCATTGAGGTTGCTTGAGCATTAGTATTGCAGTTCCTACAATTGTAAACTTGTTGTTATAGAAACATAGAAACATAGACTTTGACGGCAGATAAGGACCGTTTGGCCCACCTAGTCTGCCCATTTCCCTACCTACTGGATAAGCTGCAGATCCTAGTTAACCAACAGCCAGTGTTGGGTAAATTACTTTTTCTATTACTTTGTATTACATTTGGAAACTTGTTCCAAGAAGTTCTGTGCAGTCACTAGCAAGGATGGAGAAGTACTAGAAAAAGTAATATACCTTACAATTATAGTTACTTATTTATTTTTATACAAAAACAATAAATAACTATAACAGATTACAATTTTTGAAAGTAATAGGTTAGTTACCAGTTACTTTCAAATAAATGTAATCAGTTACAGTTATGTATTTCTTTTGTATAAAAAGACATAAGTAAATGTAACTGTAAGGTGTATTACATCTTCTAGTACTTCTCCATCCTTGCTAGTGACTGCATAGAGCTTTCTGGAACAAGTTTTCAAAAGTAATAGAAAGTAATAGAAAAAGTAACTTACCCAACATTGCCAACAGCCTATGTTTTCCTACCCCCCACAAGAATTGCCTTATGTCTGTCCCATGCATTCTTTTTTTTTTATGTTCTTTATTTTTCAGATTATTATTACAGTAGGAATGCATTTGTACAGTAATAATATATATTTTTTTGACCGGGTAAGTGCATTAAACAAATCCTGCCTATTTTCAGGCACGACCCGGGGGAGGGGGATACAGATGAATGCCAATTGACCTTGAACCAGATAAAGCTGTTATTGCGTGTAATGTACATACACAATAAAAATACATATAGAGATGACCTTCTTCATGTTAACCAATTTTTGTAAAACCAGCCCTTAACAGAGGGCATCTAAGTTCTGTACTCAATTGCTTACACCAATAAGGGGAGAAAAAAGGAAATATCCACTCCCTCAGGGGATAAAGGTGGTCATCCAAAGGGGAGATGTATAACACCCAAGACCTCCAGTATAATTCAAATTGGGGGGTTTGATCTACTCTGCTTGCAAGTAAACATTCCAGATAATAAAGCTCTAACATTATAGAATGCCAATGAGTTAAAGCAGAGGTAGTGGCAGTCCGCCAAAGGTGAGTTATCACCTTTTTTGCTGCAGCTAAGTAGAGATATAACTTACTCTTTTTTGGAGGGACTAAGCCATCTTCCCCAATGTATAGAAGAATCATTTGGTTTGTTAAGACAAAATCTGGATCAATTAAAAGTTGGAGGCTCCTGGAAATATCCTTCCAGTATTGGGATATTTTGGGGCACATACAGAATATATGAGAGATATTTGTCCTAGTTTGCCCACATTCTCTCCAACACATACCAAAACTTTCAGGTAGAAATTTGGTCAATTTGTCTGGGGAAATAAAAAAAAAAAATGCATGCAACAATTCCAAATATACTCAAGCCAGTAAGGAGCCTGTGAGGCTTTCATAGATTAATTGGTTCTAACCATTTATCATAAGTATTTAGTTCTTTATTCCATCTAGTTATGATGTCTTTAGTGGTCTCCTTCCAGTATTCTCTGAGGAATCTATACAGCAAGCCAATTAAGTGTGTATGAAGCTCTCCATCAATTGCTTCAATGATCAAGTTCATAAGTGTGGGTATTGGACAATGTAACTTTGCTCGAGTGGAGCCCAAACCCATCAAGAATGAACAAACCAGTAGATATCTGAAATGGTGTGTGAAAGGGAGTCTGTATCTAGACTGTAAAGTAGCAAAGGGAGTCACCCCATGTGTGTCTAAAAATTGATAATTCATAGAGAGACCCATTCTATGCCATTCCTTATAGGCGTGATCTAGCTGAGGTGCAGTAAATTGCTTCTCCTTGGCCAGAAGTCTAAAATAGTAAAAAAACTCTGCAAATTCCCACTTTAATCTCACCTCATACCAAACTTTTAATATATTATGAGTCCCCCAGGAGAAGTCCCCAAAACATGGCATGGAATCCAGCGAGGAAAACAAGATTGCAAAGACATCATAAAGGTCATTCAAAGTAAATTCTATAAACTTCCATAGGGGCATTATTTATCTATTAAGAGAAATCAAAATGACCTTGCACATGGCAGCCCTATGATATTCTTTTAAATTAGGGAGGTTTAAACCTCCTTTAGCAATATGTAATTGCAATAATGACCACCTAATCCTTGGGTGTTTCCATGCCCACACAAACCTAGAAAATATTCTATCCCAGGTACAAAAATAAAATCTTGAGGGGTTTAAGGGTAGGGTTTGAAAAAAATATAGTATCTTTGGGAACACTGTAATTCGTATAGTCTGTATATGCTGATGGAATGATAGAAAAAGGTGTGCCCATTTCCCAACTAACTGTTCAATGCCCAGCATCAGGGGCTCCAGGTTAAGGAGTTCCAGATGTTCCAAATCCCTGGGAATAAAAACTCCCAAGTATTTAACTCTATTATTTCTCCACCTAGCTGGAAGTTGTGTTCTCAGACTTTGGGATGGGGTAAAATTTAGATGCAAAATCTCTGTCTTTTGAATATTAATTTTATATCCAGCAACATCTGAGAACATCTCTATGATGCTCAGAGTGGCAGGAACTGAAACCTCAGGATCCAACAAGGTTAATAGTATATCGTCTGCATATAATGAAAGAACAAAGTCTCTCCCCCCAAAGGTATACCATATGTCCCATGCATTCTTGAATTCTCCCACAGTTTTAGACCTCACAACCTCCTCAGGAAGGTGGTTCCATGCGTCCACCACCCTCTCTGTGAAAAAATATTTCCTCTCATTGTCCCTGAGCCATCCCCCCATCTTCAAATTGTGTCCTCTTGTTCTTGCACATCTCTTTTTCTGAAAGATGCTACCCTCTTGGACTTTGTTGATTCCACTGAAGTACTTAAAAGTTTAAATCATGTCCCCCCTCTCCCTCCTTTCCTCAAGGGTATACATATTAAGCTCCTTTAGTCTGTCCACATATGGCTTCTCCTGCAGGGCCTGCACCATTTTAGTTGCCCTCCTGTGGACTGCCTCTATCCTGTCTATGCCTTTGCAGGGATGGGGTCTCCAGAACTGGATGCAATACTCCAGATGGGGTCTCACCAACTGTCTGTACAGAGGGATAACAACTTCCTGTTTTCTGCTGGTGATGTCTCTCCCTATACATCCCAGTATCCCCCAGCCCTCCCTACTGCCTTCTCACATTGCTTGCTAACCTTAAGGTCATCCGATATGATTACCCCAGATCCCTTTCCATTTTTGTTGTTGCTACCCCCCCCCATTATGTACTCTTCCCTTGGGTTTTTGTTTCCCAGGTGCATTATTTTGACTTCTTTGCATTGAATCCAAGCTGCCATACTTCTGAACATTCCTCCAACCTTGCCAAGTCCCTTCTCATCCTTTCCACCCCCTTGTGTATCAACCCTGCTGTAGATCTTTGTGTCATCTGCAAAGAGACATACTTTTCCTTCCAGTCCCTCTGCAATGCCACTTATAAAGACATTAAAAAGGACTGGACCCAGTACTGAACCCTGCAGTGCCCCACTAGTAACCCCCTTTCTTCAGCGTGGACTCCGTTTACTATTACCTTCTGTGTCCTGTTGTCTAGCCAATGTTTTACCCAGGCTACCACCCAGGGACCCACTCCCAGGCTGGCTAATTTGTTTATTAATATTTTGTGTGGGGCACTGTCAAATGCCTTGCTAAAGTCTAGGTAGGCCATGTCCACAGTGCCCCCCCCAGTCTACTACTTTAGTCACCCAGTCAAAGAAATCAATTAGATTCATTTGACATGACCTTCCCACTGTGAATCCATGCCACCTTGGGTCCTGTGCCCCACTGGCCTCTAGGTACTCAGCAATTCTTTCCTTCATAAATGATTTCATTATTTTCCCTACCACAGAGGTCAAACTGACAGGTCTGTAGTTTCCTGCCTCTGTCTTGCTCCCACTTTTATGAAGGGGAATCACATCCACCCTCCTCCAGTCCTCAGGTACCACACCATCCTCCCATGATCTGTTAAAAAGCAGAGTCAGTGGTGTCACTAGTTCTCCCCTTAATTCTTTTAGAATTCTGGGGTGAATCCCGTCAGGCCCCATTGCTTTCTCCACCTTCAGTTTTAGGAGTTCTTTCATAACCCTTTCTTCTGTGAAAGGACTGGAATCAACCCCCCAATCCAGAGTGCTTCTGTTTTCTGTTACTGTTTATATGGTAAAATTTCACAAGTCTGTTTCAATTTGATTTTTTTCTGTAACATTTTTCTGAAAATCTTTTGGTAGCTTTTAAGTTTCACTAACTGCCACTCCACTCTGGCTTGGAAACAGATCTGAGCAGCGGCCAGAGTGGAGTGTGGATGCAGAGTTTGAGCCTACATTCCAAATTCTAAAATTTGCATAGGTTCTATCTCTGGGGCATCACTCTTTGCTGAAATGATTGCATAAAGTGTAAACATAGTGATCTCTTCAGAAGAAACATTACTAACATTACTACGGTAAGCAAGTTTTTTTCTTCAGTTACAAAAGGTACTGCACACAGTAATAAAAGTGACCTGCATAACTATTTGGCAAAATAATTTTAGTGCTGGCTGAATAAACTAACAGTGCTCCTGAGTACCTCTGCATCAGTGATGTTTGCTGGTGTTTGGGAAAATTATTTTTCAAATTTAGAATTAGCATCTCTGAAATTAATTCTAACCAGGTTTATTCTGAAAAGGATATTCTGTTGAGTAATTGTCATTAGGTATATTGAAGTGCTTGAAAAGAGCACTGTTAGGTAGCATACCTGAGGCACAAGGAAAACCACACATTCAACTTCAAGCTGCAAAGTGATGAGGGGGGATAGATCATTGGACAGTAGTGCATGGATTATTATGGCACTAGTAGGGCAGCCTGTGTAATATGTTGGTATTAAACATTTTAATTGTTTTGGGGTAACTGTGTTCATACAAAGATTAACTATTTGTACCCATTTTTTATTTTACACCTCCCCCATATTGGTTCTGGAGGAGGCAATTCCACAATTTTAACCAGTAGCATAGGTTTTTACGAAGATGGGATTCCTTTTTTTACTTCTCCCTATAGTATGCCAGGTTATCAATTTAAAGAGCTAGCAGAACCAAACATAGCAGGCAGGAAACTGTTACAAATTGTATGTAGTAGTCCATTGTAACTATTCATTTCTGAAGTATTTGTCTTTCTCGTTTTGCTCATTAGAAAGTTTTCCATGTGATAGCATTGCACTGGACATGTGGAATAGCACTCTGCCTAGTAGCTGATATAGAGTAGCTAGTTCTGTTCCTCACATTACATCAACATCATCATCATCATTGTAATCTCACTAACAGTGACATCATGACAGATACTGAGAGGCTGTCCTCGAGCAACTGTGATGTCAGTGAGGTTACAGTGCTGATGATATAATGGGAGGAACAGAGGTAGATACATCAGCTGCCAGGTAGAGTGCTGTTCTACACATCACACCTACTAACACTAGATAAAAAAACATCTAATTAACCAAAGGGAGAAGAAAAAGTACCTCAAATAAAACAAGCATTTGTCAGTGCTGAATGCTTGCTTGCTGATATTAGCATTGGATATGCAGGAGTTAGACAGATGCAGAATAGGAATGGCAGTGAAGTACTGAACTCATGCCAACCCCACCCCCACCCTGCAGAGATGGACAGGAATTGGGGTGGCCTTTGGGTTGTCGCCCATAACGCTCATGGCATTTCACCTCACCCTATCCTGCAGACACCGACAAGTGTTGAGGTGTGCCTTGGGGTGTTCGGCTTGACAGTCACTCCATGACATAAGGACATACGCTGAAATGGGTGCACTATAGAAGAATGGGGTGAACTCTGGGGCTGAAGAGTCCAAGGCACACCTTGATGCCTGTCACTGGCTTCAGGATGGGGATGGGGTGGAATGGCATGAGCATTACAGCTGGCAATCCAAAGGTACACCCCTGAAGCCTGTCAGTCTGTACAGGGTGGGATGTTACGGTTAGAATCCCTAATGCCCTGGGCGTTGGTATTTGCACTACAAATTTTCAACATGGACTTTTTGTGACCCTCCACCTCATGAAAGCATTTGGGACCTCTGCTCTTGAACAGTGGCACTGTGATTTTGTTAATCTCTCCTGAATGTTTATTTTCCACAGTGACCGCACCATTCTGCGCCAGATGTGAGAAAACACAGTTCAGGCAGGATGTGAAAAATGACAGCTGTACCATTCATAGGGAGGTGTGAAGAGATGGCAATGTTGAAAATCTGGAGTGCAAATATTAAAAATGTTTGAAGTTATGAGCGTATGTGGAAACTGGGCAATGCACACTCGTAACACAGTCATTTAGTGGAATTATTTCACCAAATTTTCAACACAGGTATTATGTGACCTCTGCTCATGAACAGTGTCACAATGATTTTCTCAATCTGTCCCAAACATTGATTTTCCACAGCGACCACGCCACTATATGCAAAAACACATTTTGGGTAGGATGTGAAAAATGACAGCTGTGCTGTTCATACGGAGGTATGCAAAACTGACAATACTGAAAATCTTGTGTGAAAATTTTACAAATTCTTGAAGTTATGAGTGTGCGGAGAAACTGCGCAATGCACACTTGTACACAGTCATTTTATGGACTTTTATCACTAAATTTTCAACATATGCATTTTGTGACCTCTGCTCATGAACAGTGTCACTGTAATTTTCTTACTCTGTCCTGCACACTGATTTCCCACAATGACAGTGCTGTTGTGCGCCAGAAGTGTGAAAACACTTTTCAGCCAGGATGTGAGAAATGACAGCTGTACTGTTCACAAGGAGGTGTGAAAAAATGCCAATGCTGAAAAGCTAGAGTGAAAATATTACAAAGTCGCAAAGTTACGAGTGTGCGTGGAAACTGTGCAACATACGCTCATAACACAGTCATTTTGGGGAATTGTTTCACCAAATTTGCAACATAAGGTTTTTGGGAGGCCACCTCATGGACAGTGACACTGTTATTTTGTTAATCGGTCCTGAAAGGTGATTCCATGCAGTGACCGTGAAATCACCTTTTGAGACAGAATAATGACATGACAGTGACTGAATTCATGAGGTGGGGTCCCAAGAACCCCATGTTGAAAATTTGGTGCCACAATTCACAAAAATGGCCGAGACAGCAGCCTAAGTTGAAAACCCCCTCATTTATGCCATTATACACCTTACCGGCATTTCTTCAGTTCGCAGTCGACTTTGAAGAGTGCAGACGTGTTCCCGATCAACCGAAGATCATCGTGCCGGGCTCTGGAGGCAAGTGTGCAGTGAGGGGATGTGGGATTGCATAGGGTGGGTGCGGGTTGGGGCAGGGAGTACCAGAGACAGTGAGGGACTGTTTTCTGTTTTTACAAGAAAAAAAATAAACGACAATGCGGGAGGCTTTTGGCATGCTGGGATGGGCTCCCAGCATGCCACCTGGGTGTTTGTTGGCAGGAGAGCTGGTGCTAATGGGGATTGGGCACCCCCATCGGCCATACAGTGTGCTTGAGGGGGCACATGAGCCAAGGGGGATTGGGCACCCCCTCGGCACACAACAAATGGGGGGGCATTATGCCAATGGGGATTTGGTTACCCCATCGGTAAATGACGTGGGGAGGGGGCATACTAACAGAGGGATTGTCACCCCTGTCAGCTTTCACGGGGACTGAGAGGTGGCCGACTATGCAAATTGCCTACACATTACCACCGCTGATTGCAGAGGTGGTTTTCTTTCAACTGCATGCCACTGCATCTGAACTGCTGTCATAGACAGCTTGGCCATTCATTGGTGCAATGTGGTCCTGCCTGCAAAATGGATCAGAGCATTGACAGAGTAGGCTGCACACCTCCAAAAAGTTGTGTGGTGGCACTATGTTTCTTGCGCATGTGCGCAAGCAAACATAAAAAGGTAATAGTTAATTGTTTAAGAAACTAATATTAGTTTTAAGCAGTACACTAGCTTTTTAATTTCATTTTAACCTGTAGATGTTACACATCACCATCTAAAAGCAGTTTAGTGGAACTGCACAACTGGAGTGAGGTGCTTCCTTGAGGTAATCCCACTATCTATGTGCCTTCAGTTTGTGCGAGTCACTGTAGAAAGTGGGATTACTAATCAGTGACATTCTCCCCAAGAGTTGCCAACTACAGTTATAAAACTAAGCCTAATCAATGAAAAAAAAAAAGAGGGGCATAGCTTCCTCCATTAGTGTGCACCCCGCTTCAGACAACAGTAGGGGGTACTTGTAAGTTTTCACACAGTTTCCAGCCAATTAGGAGACTGGATTTT
Organism: Neoceratodus forsteri; assembly: GCA_016271365.2. Classification (NCBI taxonomy): domain Eukaryota; kingdom Metazoa; phylum Chordata; order Ceratodontiformes; family Ceratodontidae; genus Neoceratodus; species Neoceratodus forsteri. The sequence goes on from JADMNL010000025.1 coordinate 311,035,405, forward strand.
CATGGTCCATGTTATAATATGTTAGATTTTAACATTTTTCATTATTCTGTGCCCATTATATTGTAATTCTTCAGGAAGTAATACTTCTCTGTTAGCTGTATTAAGTGAACCCCAGGACTGGAATATTGATGCTGAAAATAGATTTAAAGGGGAAGTCTGCACTAAGAGCCCCTCATCCATGTGGAGATTCAATAGCCTGCACATAGCCCTGGGAGGACAGTGGGACCAGCAATCAAAAGCTCAGAGCTTATAAAATGTCACTGCAGGCTACTGAATCTCCCAGTACTGCAGTCCTCCTCTGATGTCAGCAGCAGAGGATGATGGGATTTCTGTTTAAAGCAAATATCAGCTTGGAAGATCTGATGTAATATATTATACTGCAGTTAACAGTAAGTTAAAAAAAAAAGTTGCACACAAAGTGCAAATTGGGACCAGCCCCACATGTGGGTGCGGGGCTCTTAGTGCTGACTGTTCCCCTTTAAAACACCATGTGTAATATGCTATTTTATAAAACAAAACAAAAAAAAATATTTTTAGAATACAGTGCTTATATTAAAAGGGGAATATGCTCCACATTTTGGATAAAAACATAGATACATAGACAGTGTCGGCAGATAAGGGCCTATGGCCCACCCAGTCTGCCCATTTAAGTTTGTAAGTTCAGTTTATGTTTTCCAGGAAGTCTGTTGCCCCTTACCCCTGATCTCCACAATTCCTTTATGTCTATCCCATGCATTCTTAAATCCTGTGATTGTTTCAGCCCCCACCACTTCCTCTGGCAGGGTGTTCCACTTGTCCAGAAAAGCATGGTGTTACATTCTAACTAGAGAACACTGAGAAACTGAACCCAAGACCGGATTTGTCAGGAAAATGCAAGCTGTAGTGCAAACTGTTAAATGTTCCTTATTGGAATGTTTATAAAAGGCTTAGATTTTTTTTCCATTCACAATTGTCTTTGTAATTTACAGTATAGAAATAACTGCATTTGTTAAATCATTTGGCACTCAAAAATAACTGTCACGAGGTGATTGTTTTAACAGGGAAATACTCGTGCACATAAGAACTGACCTTAGGAGAGCAGATCCCCCTCTCAGGTGGGGGATGGACTTTCTTCAAGTCACATGTGCATCAAGCAGCCTATCAGGTGTACACAACCCATGATGTCATGACTGTGGAGTGCCTCAGAGATTATCCCCCATAATTACCACTGCCAACAGCTGGCATAACTGCCTGTCCATGCTCATTTCTGTATTATGTCTTACTTGTGGTTCTTGGTATGATAGCAAATAAAAAACAGCCACATAATGCAAAACAGAAAAAAGAGAGACCTAGATGGAGAGTTTATTTATGCAACAATTCTCTGCAATATTCCAGTGGGTAGTACTTGAAGGAGACATAGTTCATTCTGATTGTTGGAAGTGCAACAGACTTGAGTTTATAATCGTAGTCCATTATTCTATATTAAGTTACAATCAATATGTTTTTGTGTGTAATATACTATCTCTTACACGACATGTACACCGGATGTGCTACAACAGTTATCCTACAGCAGTGTTAACATTTATTAGAAAACAATGGCTGGGAGCTGGAACATTGTAATTGGCTGACAGCATTCTACCAGGGTTATGTCAATGACTGGAAACCTTTGTATACAAATACAGCCATCAGAATTTTAGCTAGAAAAACATTCATTTTACAAATATAAATACAGGTTAATTTTATAATGGCTTTAATGCACTCCAGGGAATGGGCTGCCTTTGTTACTCTAACCTTAGGGGTCTAAGACACTCGGCTATGCCTCTTGTTTCACGTTTCCCTAAAGTTGGATTACTGGATGGTAACCCAGCCCTTGTTTGTGTCTTAATTCATAAACCCTGATAGGGATTGCCTCAATGTTACAAGCTGCCTGAAACACTATGTTGCAATAAGATGGGAAGAAGATGAATTTCCATCATAGACAAAGATTTTATTTTATCATTTTTATATTTATTCGAAATGTAAGCTATTATAATATAACTTAGGAAACTGGTTTATAACTATGAAGCAGCCAGCATAATCCATTTTCCACTGCAGAAGTTTCCTTGGTAATTTTCCGGTGAGCTAGAATGCCGTAACCTGTGTTAGCATTACCTATTTAAAAAAAATCACAACTTCCAGTTTTCACAATACATATTTTAAGGTAGAGTGTAGACCCTTTATGTTTACAACCATTTCACAAACCTTTAAGCTACCCCCCTGATATTGTTCCACAAAAATACATGAATACAATGGAATTCACATTGTAAGAGTTGCACTTTTTACATCACTGGACAGTTCTGAACAGCTAGATCTTAATTCTTTACATTCACTAGATAGACTTTTATACAGGAATACATGGAACTACAAAAAACTTGTATTGTACATTTACTCTCACAAGTACAATCAAACAATCTTAAGTAAACATATTGAAGTTATTTCTGTGCTGCTGTCATTTTTCAGTGTTCCCTCTAAGGCAGCATGTCAGATTTTTTTTGTAAGATCAAACTGTTTTCTAATCAATGTTTAAAGAACCATCCACAGGGGACTATGACTGCTTTACTTTCCCTCACAGGGGTCAATAAACCCGTATGAAATCAGCATTGAGTTAGTGCTTTATTACATTTAAGCAGTACTGTTCATATACTCTGATGTTGTGATACTATATACTGCACATTGGTACTGCATGGATATACAAAACAAAGCAGTTCTTTTGAGTCTCAGCTTTGTATCTATGTTATGGTCAAACCTGTGAAAGTGCAAAAGTGTAACTCTTTAACAGTTTTACCTTAAAAAAACATAAAAACTTCAAGTAGTCGACTAAAAAGTGTGTTTCGAGCCTTATGTATAGAAAAATAACATTTATAATGTGGAATATAAATGGTAGTGAGGACAGACTGTAAATTTTTTGTCTATTTACAAATAAAATGTGAGACACTAGTCCTGTCCTAGGCTCTTAAACATTTCATTTTACAGAAACCTCCCACAGACTTTAGTACTCAGAGGGAACTCTGTCCTGCGACAGTATACTGTATACTAGAACCAACAAACTGTACAGAGATTATTGCATAACTACCTACATATTACGTAAACCACCAATTTGTCACGTGAAGGTAATAGTACTTTATATTGGCCGCTAATCAACCAATGAACTTCACTGCACCACAAGTACATCTACTGTTACATAATCTTCATGATACATTTGGCCTTTAGTACGATGGGATTTGGTAGCCCTTTGGGCTGGTATCAAGATTTTCTGTAAATGGTGGACTCTTGTAGGTTTTGGTACCGTCAGTTCCATTGCTGGTGGGGTATGCTGCATAAGGCGCTGCTGTGGAACCAGTAGTAAATTGGTCTGTGGTGAAGACAGACATGTCTGTTCCCAATCGGTACCGCTGTGATGCCTTTGTAGTGATGACAGCCTTTAACAGAATTAATTAGTTTAAAACACGTTAGTTGCAATGATTAGTATAATGTAAATCCAGTATTCAGTTAATGCATTTTGTAAAATGGCATTCGAAAATTCACAGACATGATTAGTGCAGACCTGTCATGACTGTGCATTAAAATCCTTTAATGCACACCCAGATTTTATTGCAGCTAAAAGTATTTTTTATATACCAAGGCATTTTATAAGCACAGAAACACTCCGGGTGTACAATAAAGCATTTTTAAAGCACTTCTCAGGGGTGTGTGGCACTCAGCTATGCCTCATACCTCAGGGGCATACATGAAAATGCAGTAATGCACACTCTGTTGTGTTATTGCTTACTTAGATAAGATGTGATTATCTTGGCTTCTCTTGTGCTATGTTTATACCATGATGACATGTTAAGAAAGCTCACATTAATTGCAACGTTATAACCTCAGATGCAGCATGCTTACATGGGCCGTAAAACTGAAAACATGCACAATGTGACATGATATTAGTATCTGTATGCAGACAGCAGATTACTGCTTTATACAGGATTTGTAATGTATGTTGCATTTAACGAATACACCTGAAATTCATTGCATTTCATTAAGTTGGATAAAGTATTAATAGTAAATCAAGTATGCAAAATAAAATTATTGCTTGAATATGTCACAATTGGAACTTCTTCAGTAAGTATTGGTCAGTGCCTTACTATAGTCGGTGATCTTTGGAATCAGCAGGATCTGCTAGGCATCCAAATAAAAATACAGTAATAGAGATATACCAATAAAACAGGCCAGAGTGGTTGTGCTTCTGTGAAAGGGCTATCTTACAGTTCACAAAGAAGTTTTCAACTTTAAGGCAAACAATTAAGGAAACTTTGTAACAGCTTAGACCACAAGTGGATAGATGGTAGTCATTTGTCTGTTGCCTGCTGACTGGGTAGAAGCTTGTCACTAGTAGCCCAGCAACTACTGACCCTGTGATACTGTGTTACTCCCAACACCATGGTTTATATCATGACCACAACAAATCTGTTTTGAGAGCAGTAGGTCCGTCCTGAAAGTAAGTGGGTTGCAATTTGAAAGGGGCTAATTTGAATTAATTCTGAGGTGCCACAGCATCCATAATGCTTTGTGTGGGTTGCTGGCTGCAAGGCAGGGCACTGACTACCTCTTGGTAAATCCTGAAATAGTGCAAGATAAATTGTTTCATAATTCGGACATGACCTACTCTGCTACTGCTTGTGTTGACGTCTTAACTCCATAATGCATACTCTGACTGCTTAATGACTGTAGTATGCTGTTTACTGTGTCTGTTAAATGATTCAGCTAACCTGCATTGCCTCTTATGTACAGTAGAGCTAGCTGACCGGTGTGTATGGTGTGCTAAACCCTTATACTCATCTGACCCTTTAACCATCCTACTCTGGGTGCTGAGTGTATTTAAACACTAAGCTCACTTGACACCATTGTAAGTGTGACTCTATTGTGAAAGCTTTAGAAATAATCACTTGGAGACTGCATACAAACATAGAAGTTGATGGCAGATAAGGACCGCAAGGCCCATCCAGACTGCCCATTTCTTTTTCTACCTTATAAATGTGCCATCGGCCTTTGCTCTGTCAATGGCCTCTCTATTCATACTCATCTGTATTGCTCCCTTATGCCTATCCCATGCCTGTTTGAAGCCCTGCACTATATTCATATCCACCACTTCCTGAGGTAGGCCATTCCATGCATCCACCACCCTTTCTATGAAAAATAACTTCCTCATGTTACCCCGTAATCGGCCTCCCTCTAATTTCATGCTGTGTCCTCTTGTCCTGCTATTTTTCTTACATTGAAACATGTTAGACTCTTTTACCTTGTTAATGCCTTTAAGGTGTTTGAATATTTCAATCATATCACCCCTCTCCCTCATTTGGTCTAGGGTATACATATTGAGCTCTGTTAATCTGTCCTCATATGTTTTCTGATGCAGTCTCTGCACCATTTTGGTTGCCCTTCTCTGGACTGCCTCAATTTGGTTAATGTCCTTGTGAAGGTGTGGCCTCCAGTACTGTACACAGTACCCCAGATGGAGCCTAAGCAGTGTCTTATAAAGAGGGATTATTACCTCCCTCTTCCGACTTGTGATACCCCTTACTAATCAATCAATCAATCAATCAAGTCTTTATCTAACCAGGCGTTCATCGTTGAGCAGAAGCTCATTTGCAAGATGGACCTGGGTGGAGCATGAACATTTGTATATACAGGTCAACTCAGGTATTTACAAGGCAATACAGATAATATTGTTTACAGGGAAGAAGAAAAAGAAGTTCATATGTACAAAGAATTATACAGATATTGTACAGATTACGGGGTATTTACATACATAGAAGTGTTTATAGGAAGATAAAGCAGGTTATCTAAGGATGCAGGAGGAAGTAACGGAAGAAAAAAAAATATACACCAGGTAGAGGTGAAGGTAGGGGAGGAGGGAGGAGGTAGGGGAGAAAGGCTAGAGGCACAGTGCACAGAGAGGAGTTGGTAAAACAGGATGAAGAGAAGGTGGATGGAGTAAAGGAGTATGTGTGAGCCCCGGGATTGAAAGCTATAAAGTACGGGGCATGGTAGGATGTCACAACCCAGGGGTAGTGAGCTCCTATCCAAGGTTGGGAAAGGAAGGATAAGGGGATGGACGGGCCTAGTGTTGATAAGACAGGGGGATAAGAGAGAAAACAATTAGACTTGTGAGGAGCAAGCTAGGGGGGTCAGTACTTAAAATTGGGTCTAGGCATGGCTATATACCAGTGCAGACACCGGTACTGGGTCTGAGTGGGTGAAGCAATTACATACTTCTCTGATTGTATGGAAATAAAGCATCTTGAAGGCATTTATACTGATTAGAGTGCTTAATTTGAGGGTTTTTTGTAGATCGTTCCATAAGGTAGGTAGCACGAAGCTTATGACTGCCCTGCCGAAGTGGGATTTTGCTTTGGGTACTTTAAGTGTAATAGCTGAGTAACTTATTAACGCGTATTTCCCAATTATACTCAGGGGAAGACAGCAGGAGATATAGCAAGGCAGCTTATTAGAGATGGCTCTATAGGTCCAGAGAGCGGTGTTTCTGTGGCGCCTGAACTTTAGTGATGTCCACCCCACTGCCGCATATAGGGTGCAGTGATGCGTGTCGAAGGGAAGTCCCATTATAAACCTCAGTACTCCATGGTAGAATGTGTCCAGTTTAGCCATGTAAGAGTTGGGGCATTGGCTGTAGAGGAAATCAATGTAATCAACCAATGATAGGAAAATGGATCGGACCAGTTGTTTCTTGGCATCTCTGGTGAGAAATTGGTTGATTCTAAAAAACAGGCCAAGCCTTTGCCGAAGTCGTTTTAGCAAGTCCTCGATATGTTCAATGAAGGAGAGTTTTTGGTCTATCCAAACTCTCAGATACTTGAATTTTGTAACAAATTCTAGTTTTTCACCTAGAACTGTGGTAATTTGGGGAACTGTCCCACTGGGCACAGGGTTAGCTGTACGGATGAAAGGGGAGAAGACCATCACTTTAGTTTTTTTGGTGTTAAGGAGTAGTTTTTTTGGAGGAGTTGGCTTTGCAAAAGGTTGAATTCTGACTGTAGGTCATTGCAGGCACCTTCAGGTGTTGGGCGACTCACGTAGAGAACTGTATGATCTGCAAACAGATGGATGTTGGCTTCTTTCATACGGTAGTCGATGTTATTAATGTAGATTGCAAAAAGTAAGGGCCCTAATATAGAACCTTGAGGCACCCCTCTTTGCAGAGTTTTTAAGGGGGACAGGTCTCCTTCTGCTTTAACTTGTTGAAGGTGCCCTGTAAGATAGTCAGTAAACCAGCACAGAGAGGAGGGGTCCACACCTATGGTTTGAAGGGAGGAGAGCAGCAGATTATGGTCGACGGTGTTGATAGCCTTGCTTAGATCAAGGAAAACAGCACAAATAAAGTTTTTGCTCTCAAGATTAAGCTACCAGTCGTTAGTAACTTTGGCAAGGGCTGAGATAGTGCTATGTTTAGCTCTGAATCCGGACTGCATTGGGTTTAGCAGTTCCCTAGACTCAAGATGAGTCCTCAGCTGTGCATTTACAATTTTCTGTAGGAGTTTAGACAGGACCGGAAGGAGAGAAATTGGCCTGTAGTTATTGAGATCGCCAGGGTCACATGATTTGAACAGTGGTATGACATGTGCTGTCTTCCATATAGATGGTAAGGTGCCCTGAGACAGGGATAAGTTAAAAAGGTGGGTGACGGGTATTGCTAATATGTGGTAGGCAATTTTTAGGAAGTAAGGGTCTAGGGTGTCGGCCCCAGCACTTTTTCTAGTATCCAACTGAAGCAAGAGGTCCTCTACCTCTTTCAGTGAGGCAGCTTGAAGCGAGAAAGGCGGCAAAGCTATCAGAGTTTCAGGCAGTTGGCTGGCAGTCTGGGAGCGAAGTATGTTTGCAGGGGAGTAATCAAATGCCATGCCTGCAGTAGCAAGTGATTATTGAATGCGTCAAGTATATCCATCTTTTCGGTTATAGTCGAGTTGCCAGAGGTAATCTTGGTCTGGAGCGAATTTCCTTGGGAGTGGCCTAGCAGATCGTTGATTGTGTTCCAGAGCTTGATTGGGCTGTTTGTGGCAGAGTCGAGTTCGGATTTGAAGAAGGTAGCCTTCGATTCTCTGATTGTTTTGGTACATAAATTTCGTAGTCTCCTGAACTGGTTCCAATCCTCTGCAGTGTTCAGTCTGTGCACTTTTTTCCAGAGCTTATCTCTTTCTAGAAGCAAGGACTTGATCTGAGGGGTGAACTATTTACAGGTTTTGGTCCTAGTTCGAACTTTAATCAGGGGAGCATACTTATTAAGGGCCCTCAATAGAATATCGTGGAAGATATTGTAAGCTGACATAATCGTTTTACACCCTAACATCCCCCTAGCCTTACCAACTGCTTTAGTGGTCTGCTTGGATGATTTCAGGTCATCAGTGATGATGATGCCCAAGTCTCTTTCTTCCCTTGTGACTGCCAGCAACTCCTTTCCCAGCCTATAGGTGGCTTCAGGGTTTCTCTTTCCTAAGTGCATGATTTTGCACTTCTTTGCATTAAACCCTAGTTGCCACTCTTCCGACCATTTTGCTGATTTATCCAGATCTCTTCTCATTCTGCCCACCCCATCTGGATCATCTACTCTGTTGCAGATCTTGGTGTTATCTGCAAACTGACAAACCTTACCCTCCAGTCCATCTGCAATGTCACCGATGAAGATATTGAAGAGGACTGGCCCCAGAACTGATCCCTGTGACTTGCTCCACCATCGGAAGAACCTATCTTGTCAGCATACAGGTTGTGAACCCAGTGGCCCCACTAGTTCTACTAATCTGGTGACTAAGTAATCCAGGTTGATGTGGTAGCTGGTGCCTTACACCCCTCCCTCAGGTCAGAACCCCTCCCTATAAAATTGCTGTTTGCCACACTACTACTCCTGGGTCAACTAACAACTGTAAAGCACTGTGAGGGCACAAAGCAAGATAGAGTTGATGGTGATCCTTCTCACAACCTCATGCGATGCCCCAGGCAACAGAATCCCCTGCTCTACCTATAAATACCCAAGGCCCACAACTTACATCAGACTCATATGTGGAGTAGTATATATCATAGCAACAATAGGAAAGTGCTACAACTATACGCATGGTGCCCCTAGGTCAAAGGCCAACATTAAGTTCCACTCCCTCAAGAAAAAAATCGCTGAGGCTAACACCTGGCCTGAGGGATCTAAGAAAACTTATACTAGTGTTACTCCTCTTGTCTGGAAATATCCACCAAAATCCTGGTCCTTTAGATAACCATGGTTCAGGAACAAATTGTAAAAGGAAACTAACTAGTCTCCCATAACATAGGAAACCCACTCCCAAAACATGCTCTGTTTGAAGCTTGAGCTGCACTTGTGCAACCTGATGTAACATCCCTGAATGAAACCTGGCTCAACGCCAAGCTCTCAGATTCTGTCCTCACCCTGCCTGGCTTTAATACATTTAGAAAGAAACAGCAGGATAAGTGTGGGGGTGGCTGCCTAATCTACATAAGGGTGGACCTGTTGGGCTGTAAACTAGAAATCGATAACCTAACCAGAGACTGTGAATGCCTGGCAGTTAATCTCCTCCTAGGGAGGGGACACAAATCCCTCGTTATCACAGCAACCTACATACCTCCAGATAAACATCAATCTTGCCTCAAGCTTTTTTGCTAGATACTTTAAACAAGCTTGTCAAAACTGGAAACTATAGTAACAAAAGACTGCAATATTAATTGGCCTGCCAAATCAAGTGTTGCCCATAGGGACTTAGTGGCCAGCTTGTTTCTCTCCCAGTTAGTTACAGAATGCAGTGGGGTCAGTTATAAAATGTTCACCAGTACCATAACTGATTGGATCCTGGCTACCCACCTGGATATAATAACAGAAGTCCGAGTGCTACCAGACTCTTATCAGTGACCAATCCCCAGTTCAATGCACGTGGACTTCTAAACAGTCCAAGCCCCCCCCCCGATTCTCCACCAGCTGGATCCTATGTAAAAATAAAGTGGCAGGCTTTGAGTTGTACATAGCTCAGATAGATTGGAGCTACCTGGATGGACTTTTGGTGATGCATCGAGGAAGTTAGGAGCTCTCTTAATCGGCTTCTGCCTACCAACCTTCAATTTAATATAAATCCAGCAATCTAATGATGCCCAGTCTTAAAAACCTGTTGATAAACCAGCGGGATTTGTCACTTACAAGAAAAAAGAAGCTGTTTACTTATGATGGAAGTAGATACGAGGAATGCAGGCATCAAGCATACCCCGCAACCTACACCTGATCACTCAAAACCGGTGAAAAAATCCAGGCAAGGACAGAACAAGGGATCTCCACAACAAGACGCTCCAGGTTACCTCACAGAAGAAAAATTTCTTTCGGAGCTCTCCCCACTGAAAAAGGCAATAAAGGAACTGCTAGATCACTCTAAAAAGGTGAGCAATTCTTTGGCAGGCCTGAATAGGAGATTGGGGGATATGGAGACTCAAGTCTCCTCCTTGGAGGACTGGCGAAATAAAACAGATATGGAGCTTCCCTCACTATGGCAAAAATTAAACAGATTTGAGCAGAAATTGGAAGACCTCGAAGGGTGGTCCTGGAGGAATAATGTTGTAATTTATTATCTAATAGAAACGGCAGAGAGAGGGGACCAATTCGTTTTGCTCAAATAGTATGCGAAAATATAGGTAGTCCCTCTCCAAACCACTCATTATATATTATCGAAAGAGCTCATCGAGCCCTACGACCAGCTCCAAACAAAGGAGATCCCCCAAGGTTATTTTACATAAAAATTTTTAAACTACTTGGACCGAACACATATTTTGAACAACACTAAATCAAACCCAAACCTATCATGGGATGGGAAAAGGATTAGATTTTCACAAGATCTACCTCATGCGGGTCGCTTGTGCAGAAGAGAGTTCACCCCTGTAGTTTAAAAACTAATAACTGGCAGTATAGCCTAGAGGTTAGAGGAACAAGGTGTGAATGAGCTTGATACATCCAGCAGACCAGACCTGAGTTTGATTCTCACAACCTCCACTTGCATACTGTGTGACTCTGAGCAAGTCACTTAACCGCCCAGTGCTCCCAGGTCGCCCCTGAAAACAGGCACTTGTGCCTAGTGGGCCTTACCCGTTTACCAGAAGACTAAAATAAATAAATACAAATGTTGTACCCTGCCAAATTAACAATGAAAAAAGACAGTATCATGCATACCTTCGAGACTCCTGAGCAGGAGAAGAGTGATCTAGTTAAACTTTATCCAGAACTATTCAAAATGGGCTGAACTTATTACCTTTCAACTTTCTGGGAAAATGCTGATTTAACATATATTAGTTACAGGAAGTTGGTGGAATCTTAATGTCAGATAACTATACAGCACACCAGTTTGTATTCTCATGTGGAAATTAGTTTGTAAGGTCCCTTTGTTGGCTTATTTGGTGAAAGCAAAGGTGTTTAAGATTGTAAGCTAATTGAGAGAAGGATGGAATGCCCCTCATCTTACAAGGCTGAACTCAAGATACATTTTTATAACTTTCAGTTTAGTAGTTATTGTGAAAAGTTAGCTGAACTGCTTCGAGTTAAACTTAACTTTTTAGGACTTGATATATAGGTTCTAACGAGTATTAAGGGTGAATAATGGAAGGCCTATGTTTATTTTCTCTTCATCTCATTCTGAACTTTTTCTTTATTATTACTGAATAGAAGAGAATTACAGTAACTTTACTGTCAAGATGGGTTCATTCCTTATTTTGATGCTTTTTCCTTTAATTACACGAAGACATCATGGAAAATAGTAGCATTTTTTGAGAAATTTCTTGGACAAATGAACCCCATGCATCAGTTAATTTGAATATTTATGAGGGCTGACCTCCATGTAATAATTTCAAATGCAGGGTCACTGGAAATATCCGTCAAGAGGGACAATCAAAGGTCAGAGGTAACAGTCATTTCTTAAGGGATTGGAAAATGTGTAATAGTCAAATGGGAATTTTATAAAGAAAATGAGGTTCTGAGAAAATATTAGTTAATAAGACTCACAGACAGAAAATGGATTTTCCTGTATGCCATGTGTTGATCCAACCTCTCCATATGTAGGTGTCTTAACTTGGGCAGGGGTAATCCCTACTTGGGTATTAACCGATGGAATTCAGCTTTTGTTTTCCATTTGTAACAGGATGGGGGATGCTAGGTAGATGGGCCTAGCATTTAAGGTATTTAGGTTTGAATTAGGGCACAAGCCAGACAAGTCTGCACAGAAGTTACAGAAGGAAGGTCAATTCCGTATCCCAATTAATGATACAGCCACAGTGTCCAGAGATTATCATTCTGTTAAATAAGAGGTCAGGTAGTATCTGACCACTTAAGTGCTCCCCAATATTTTTTTTATCACTGAGGGGCCCGTTAAATAGGGTTACCCTCAGTTATAGATCATAAGAATGCTGCCTGCTACAACTTATAATTCATATTACCCTATTGGCTATAACTGTGTGCCCATACACAACTTCTGTAGCTGTAGCTTTATTTATTATTTATTTAATTTTATTGAAAAAACATAACTTGGAAATATCTGGGAGAGCAGTGGCAATATATTATAGGTTTGCTAAACTTACCATTATTGGCTCAGCCCTTATAGTCTTTACTGAATAGGAGACAAGGAGCTCGGATACATATGGCCAAAATGTCCCTTCACCACGCAATAACCCTAAATCTGGAGATTGCAGCAACAAGCTTCAGGGAAGGCATTTAAGCCTTGATTTCTCGTGCAGCTAATGATGTTGGTTGCAGCGAATCTTTTCAGTTTTTCTTGTCATTGTTAAAGAGGGCTATATTATGCTTTTTTCTTCCACTCATAAGCTATGGAGGTGTGTAACTCAGAACCTCAAACCGAGGCAGCAGCAAGTATGGGCACATTGATAATGAGCAAAACTTTATATATAATTTAAAATGAGACTAAAGTTTCCATGAATAAAGAAAAGGAAAAGGAACTGTATAACACTACATAAGGTGTGATATGTCAAAATAATGGGTGGATGGCACATGGGTATAATAAATCTCTTTATTAGATAGACTATCATAATCTTTGGTTTAATAACTAATAGATAAAGTCCAGAGTTGATTTCCCTTGCTCAAAAGTAAGACTTGTCATGTCCCTGTCCCTAAATTTTAATTTATACCTTATCCTCTGACCTTCAATAAAGTTTACCTTGTCAGATAGACATAAATTAATTACTATTGGGCTGTTTCTCTTCCATGGTTAGGTGGCTGTTTCTGCTAAATCAGGGCTTATAGCATCTATATCTAATGGTGTGTTTATTAGCTTTTTAAAACATAGGATTGGAAGAGTAGAGACATATTATGTCATTCTACTGAGTTAACAGAAAGTTTTACAACCTAAAACATTTTGGAGCAGGCCAAGGGGAGACTATATTTCTATGATTTCTCTCTTTTGGCTTTCCTCTTATACATTTTATTTTTTAGATAATTCTCCCCTTTCTCATCATTTTCTTTCTTCTATAAATAATAGGCAGGGGGTTGATTAGGTGAATTTTACTTAGACTCGTAGGTTTCTCACAGGGTTAGATTAGCTAGGAGGGCAGTCTTAAGGACAGTGAGTTAGGATTTGTATAATTTTTCTTGTCTTTTATTCCTTCCCCCTTTTTTTCTTTGCTTTCCTTCTCTCTTGTATTTTTCTTTCTTTATATTTCTCATGGGGTTAATATTTTTTAGGGTTAAGGCTTGGGGGTTGGGGTTGGGAGTGAACACCCTGGCTGCAATAACAGACATATATATTATTCAAGCCCGTTTAAAATAGTAATTACATGTAACTCCTTTAGTAAGTTATGAGTGCTGTTAATATGAAAATAGCTTCATGGAATGTAAAAAGGAATGTGATCAAAAGAAAAACGATCCTAGATTCTTAGCTATCTAAAAGTATTGGGATATAATATAATCTTTCTCCAAGAAACCCACCTGCTGAGTACAGAGATAGACTGTCTTAAAAGGTTCATGGGATGGAGGAATATACAAATAAGGTCGGCGTGGCCATCTTGATGGATTCTGTGGTGGATGTTTATCTTACAAAGACAATTATAGATCCTGAGGGGAGATTTATACTTCTTATAGGGAAATTAGCATCCACTGAGAGTGTATTGGACTCTATTTATGGACCTAATATAAATGCAACACCCTTTTTAATGTCTCTAATCTCGGAACTATTTCCTTACATATCATGCATGATGATTTTAGGAAGCAATTGGAATACTCCCCTGGATCCTATTCAGGATAGAACACATCCACCTAATGGGACTATAATGGTGGAGAATAAGGCAATTCAGGATATATTAAAACTATGTAATTTGATAGACCCTTGGAGAACTTTAAATCCCAGTACAAAAGCTTATACCTTTTATTCACATGTTCACAACTCATGCTCTAGAAATGACTATTTTTTAGTTTCTAAATACTACCTAAATAGGATAGCAAATCCTGAAATAAGGTCCTGAACTCTATCAGATCATTTGTTAATTCATTTTATGTTAACATTCACAGTACCCAGTGCTAAGCAATTTTCATGGAGACTAAATAATAACCTTCTAAGGAAAGAATATATTGTTAGGAGTATTAGTAAATCCATCATGGATTTTTGGGAACAAAATGTTAGCTCTGTAGGAAAAAATATATATAATATGTGCTTTGTGTAATTGTTTTCTTAGGGGTGAATTCATTAGGTTTGGTGCTGTCAGTCAATCAATCAATTTTTATTTTACCAGGTGAAATACCATTGAGTAGAACTCATTTACAAGACGGACCTGCATAAGGTACACATAAAACAACTGTAATACAACAGTATGGTTTTGGCAAACATTAGAGAGCATAATAACAATACATAGTAATAAAATGTAAAATGGCAGGAAGTAACAAGCAATATGGAATCAACAGAATATGTAGTATCCTATATACAAATGCAACAAGTACAATATATACAATATCTATATGCCGACGAATGTAAAATTGGTGGTATTGTTACAGATCTGACTTCTGCCACTCTATTTCAACACAATTTGGATCAACTTGTAAAATGGGCCAAAGAACATAGGGCCAGCTATTCAAACATTTGTGCCCAGTGCAAAAGCATAGCACTGAAATAGCGCTGGATTTGTGCGAGGCTGCAATATTCAAAAGTCCTATTAGCACCGGCACTGAGTGGTAGTGCTGACGCTAATAGGTAATAGTATGCAGGGGCGGAGTTAGCAGAGCGCCCATGAATGCCAGCAGCGTGGCATATTCAAAGGTCTAGCGCTGCGCTACAGGCATTAGTGTGACCTGTAGCGCGGTGTTAAATACCGCTGAGAAAAGGCTGGCGGTAATGCAGTGGTGCCCTCCCCCCCATGATTCCCAACCCCCAGTAGACCTCTACATCAAAGAATGACCTGGTGGTCTAGTGGTCCCCCCATCCCCCTGCGAGAATCCTGACCCATAACATGTACAGAAAGCATTGTCCCTGGTAGTCTAGTGGTCCCCACCCCTAATGACTCCTGACCCATTAAATGTATAGCTTGTTTTTCCTGGTAGTCTAGTATTCCCACCCCCTGTGCCAATCCAGAACTGTCAAATGTACATAAATCATTCTTCCCTGGTAGTCTAGTATTCCCCACCTCCCTGCACCAGTCCTGACCCGTGAAACCTACATAAATCATTTTACCCTGTAAATCTAGTGGTCCCCAGCAGTGACACTCCACTCAGATTCAATTCCCCACTAATAGAGCCAGTGACCAGCTCAGCCTCTTCTCACCACCACAGCCAGCCACCGACTGAGGTACAAATGAGCGCTGCCATTCATCACCCAGTTGGCAGCCCGGCCGTGGTGGTGAGAAGAGGGCTGAGCCAGTCGCTGCCCCATTCTTGGGGTATTGTATTGCTGAGCGGGGCATCACTGGGTGGGGGACCATTAGACTACCATGGGAAAAATGATTTATGTAGGTTTCATGGGTCGGACTGGTGCAGGGGGTGGGGGAGCCACTAGACTACCAGGAAAATGACTTATGTACATTTGACAGTTCGGGATTGGTGCAGGGGGGTGGGGGGGCCACTAGACTACCAGGGAAAAATGATTTATGTAAGTTTCATGGGTTGGGATTGGCGCAGGGGATTAGGGGCCACTAGACTACCAGGGAAAATTCTTTATGTACATTCTACAGGTCGGGAGTCATGCAGGGGGGTGGGGCACTACTAGACTACCAGGGAATATTATGTTGCATTATGTGGAAAGGTGGTCAGGATTCATTGGGGGGACCCATACCTCCAACTGTCCCTGACATTCAGGGATGCCTCTGAATTTGCCTCACATTTGTCCTCTGCCCCTTGTGTAATGTGTGTTGTTATGACTGAACAATGGAGATTGTCAGCATAACATAATGTCACACATTAATGTTACAGACAGTATAGTCTTCAGACAATACATCTTACACTGATCCCCTTATTCTATCATCTTTCTGGGTGAATAGTACCACTTTGTGAGATGTGTCCCTGATGTGGGGTCATTGTTCCTGTTCTTGTAAGCCCTGTCCCTGATTCAGGAGGCATGGGGCTGGGAGGTCTGTATGCACCAACTGTGTTCCTGCTGCTTCCAGCCTATCCTTCCATTCTGACCAACAGGGGATGCTGTGGGCATGCCTTGGCCTGCAGCGTCCAGCCTGTACTTCCATTCCAACCAAAAGGTGGAGCTGTGTGCACCATGCAGTAGCACCAGGCAAACTGCATGGTAATGTATGCTAAGCAGCACATAATGAGATGCAAATGTGCTTGTTTGCCCACGGATTACCTAAGTAGGCTAATTTGCATGGAAGCTTTGAATATAGCTCCCGTTTGCCCTGGGCTAACCAGTTTGCACTGGGCTAACGTGTTAGCACTGTGCAATCACATTAGCCCTGGGCAAACCTCACTTCAGCATAGCACAGTTCTGCAGTGTGTGGCTTACACTGTTGTTTGCAGTCATACCTCTCAACTGACCCTGATTTTCAGGGACGTCCCTGATGTTACCTCAAAGGTTTACTCTGTCCCTCCTAGAAATTGTGTTTCCATGACCAAACAGTAGGGGTTGTAAGCATAATATAATGTCAAACATTAATGTTACAGATGTGTTCTTCCTTAGAAAATGCATGTTACACTAAACCACTTATTCTACCAGCTTCCTGAGTGGATATCACCAATTTTTAAGATGGGTCCCTGATTTTAAACCTTTGTCTCTGATTGTTTAAAGCCTTGTCCCTGATTTATGAGGCAAGGGGGTGAGAGGTGTATTTGCAGTAGATGTGAGACATCTCTGTACTATCACACACAATGTTCTCCACCTGCAACACTGGCTTGCTTCAGAGTCTAATGAGCTGCAGTTGCAGTTTTCACTTCCTTGTTACTATATTCAGTGCTGTCTCATTCCTGGGCTATTTTTGCCCTGCACTCCCAGACCAGTTTGCCAGGCTTCCTTAGACTACTATATTCACAGGATTAGCACCGGCTATTTCCTTTTCAATATAGCTTGCTTTGTGCTAAATTTGCCCTCCAGACAGTGCTAATTTAGCCCTGGGGCAAAGTTTTGAATATCTGGCCCATAAGCTCTTATTTAATGAGGCAAAATGCAAAATCATGCATCTAGTCAGAAATAACCCATGCTATGATTATAAATTAAATGGTATCCAACTAAATGTAACCAATGATGAAAGAGATCTCTGGGTTCATATAACATCAGATCTTAAGTTTCATAAGCATATAACTATGATAACAAAAAAATGTTACGCACTGTGTCACTGCATCTTGAGAAATATAAAGTCGTGAACCAGAGGTCATTGTTCCATTGTACATCTCTCTGGTTAGACCACATCTGGAGTACTGTTCCCAGTTTTGTGCCCCTTATACTATAGAAGGTAAAAATAAATTGAAAAAGTGCAGAGGAGACTGACTAAAAAGTTAATAACATGAATAAAAAATCATACAGGGTAAGACTACAAGAATTAAATCTGTTCTCTATGGAATACAAGAAAATGAGAGGTGCCTTGCATTTAAAGTATACCAAAATGAGGCTCTCCTACATATACTAGGGTACAGAAGCATACTTCTAATACTTCAACTACTAGGTCACATATGTGTAAATTAAAGGGAGAGGTGAATAATACTACTAAAAGGAGTCAATGGTATAATCAAAGAATTATTACATTATGGAATACACTTCCTAGACATGTAATCAATAGCAAAGACATGGAAACGTTTAAGGATAGATGGGACAAACATGAAAGAAAGAACGTTTTTGTGCCACCATTAAACAGTATGGTGGCAAGTTCGCTAAAGGACTGAGGTCTACAGAACTTGAAACCCCTTCTATGATTCTATGATACAAAATATACACAAAAAAGAAAACTGTAAGTGACGTAGAAGCAGTACAGCCAAGGGGTAGGAGTGATCAAGGAACAAGGTACAAAGTTTGCAGAGCTTCAGGGGAAGCAAGTACAGAATTCATTAAAACAGAGGACAAACAGCATTTTAAAAGTGGACAATTTGACAGGAATTGCTATCGTCAGGATTTTTTGGAGGTTATTCCATAAAATGGGAAGGGCATGACCTATGGCCGACCTACCAAAATGCGTTCTAACTCTCGGGATGATAAGTGTAACATAGGAGAGGCTTCTCAGAGGGTAGCTTCCGACAGAGCACACAGGCAGGCAGTCTGAAATATACTGTGGCAGCTTACTGCAGATTGCTCTGTACGTCCAGGAAGCTGCATTTTTTTTGGTGTCTGAATTTGAGTGACATCCAGCCTAATTTAGAGTATAGGGAGCAATAATGGGTGGAGTATGGAGCTCCAGTAATAAATTTTAGTGCACAGTGGTAGAGGGTGTCAAGTTTAAATAAAGCAGTGCTAGGATCTTTACCATACAGGAAATCTGCATAGTCCAGCAGTGGAAGAAAGGTGGTTTGAACCAGTCTAGTTTTTGCTTCCTGAGTAAGTAAGTGCTTAATATGGAAAAATATACCAAGCCTCTATTTTAATTTTTTAGCAAGTTCCTCGATATGGTCAATGAAGGTCAGTTTATGGTCAATCCAAAAGCCTAGATATTTAAATTTATTCACGAACTCTAGAGACTCCCCCCAAAAGGTGGTAAGCTTAGGTGTCATACCTGACGGGCATGGATTTGAAGCTTTGACTAGAGCATTGGTTTTTTTTTTGGCATTTAATAAAAGCTTTAGGTGTAGAAGGTGTTGTTGCAAGTGGTTAAAATCAAGTTGTAGGTCCTTGCAGGCAAGATCAGGGGAAGGTCTGTCGATATAAAGAATGGTATCATTGGTGAAGAGATGAATATTAGCAGATGTGATTCCTGAATTAATATTGTTAATATAAATTGCGAACAACAGTGGGCCTAGGATAGACCCCTGAGGCACACCTCTCAGGAGAGTTATAAGAAGGGAGAGGTCACCATCTGCTTTTACCTGCTATTGGCAACCTGTAAGGTAACTGGTGAACCATTTCAATGTGACAGAGTCCAGGCCAATGTTTTGAAGAGCGAGGAGAAGCAGGTCGTGGTCCACCATGTCAAAAGCCTTGCTCAAGTCAAGGAATGAGGCACATACATAATTTTTATCATCCAAGACCTTTAACCAGTCGTTAGAGATCTTTGCAAGAGCAGATACAGTGCTATGACCCTGGTCTAAATCCTGACAGTACAGGGTTAAGTAGTTTGCATGTTTCCAGGTGTTTTCTAAGTTGGGAATTGACTATTTTTTCAAGCAATTTGGAAAGAATGGGGAGAAGAGCTATGGGTCTGTAATTGTTTAGGTCACTTGGATCACCAGCCTTAAACAATGGAATAACGTGCAGTTTTCCAGACTGATGGGAGAACACCCTGGGAAAAAGACACTTCTCTGGTTCCCCCTGCCTGCCTGCCCACCCCAGCTCTCCTGATGACACTCCCTCCCTCCCACCCTTACCCCTCTTTTGACACCTTCTATGTTACCTACGTCTGCTACTTACTCTGTTTTATCTCTCCCCTAAGTATGTTTTAACCCACTGACACAGGCATACATTGTATAATGCCTCAGCTATGTCTATATGTTGCAAACACCTGCAAATTACTGTACCATTGCTGTAAATTTATTTTTTGTATTTTTCTAATTTCTGTTAACTGACATGGAACCTACAAAAGAGCATCCACTCACATGTGTTATTCCTAGATCTTATGAAATAAAATAAAAATAAAGAGACAAATTGAAAAGGTGGGTGATAAGAGCAGCCGATACATGGTAACCTAATTTTAAATAATAAGGGTCAATACGATCACCAACCGCAATCTTCCTGGTATCCAGTTCCAATAGTAGGTCTTCCACTTGTTTTAAGGAGACGGGGCAGAAGGAAAAGACTGCTTCTTGAGCAGGGATGGTTGAGGCTAAACAAGCTAAGTCCTGTGCAGAAAGGTGAGCATGTAAATTGGAGGCTGGAGAGGTATCAAAATCTAACCCAGCAGTGGCAAAATGGTTGTTAAAGAGACACTGTCAACCTGTTTGAAATGCATGCTAATGTGTATTTATAAACAACCTTGTTTTGTTTACAATCCTGGATCTAGTCTTACTGCATAACTTCCTAAGCATTAGAAACACCTCTAAATAGTGCAGTCACTCATGACGCAACAACCTCCTAAACTCCTACTGCATCATGAGTGGCTAGACTGTGTTGTGGGTGTTCCCAGATCCAGGAAAGATGTAGCTGGAGCTGATCAAAGAATGTAAACAAACCTGTTTTAGTGTAGTAACATCAGTATGTTTGGCACTCTATTTTTCACTTTTTTAAAGAAAAAAGAATGAGAATCAAACTACCAACTACATCAGCAGTCTTTAAAGAACGTTGGCAATCATAAAATGTATTTTTTAAACTAGGGACACTTTGAGACCTAAGGGGGTTGACAGTGTCCCTTTAAGGAGATCTAAGATCATCTGTTTATTTGTAGTGAAGGAACCATCTGAAAACATTTAGTTGGAAGGGAATTAGCCAGGCTATGTCCTTCAATGTCCCTTACAGTCTTCCAAACTTTTGCATGACAATTGAAAGAGGAGTCTAGTTCAGTGTGGAAGTATTTAGCTTTTTCGACCCTAGTAAGTTTACTGCATTGATTCCTTGCTACTCTAAAAGCAGCCTTGTCAGCTGGAAGTTTACTTTTGTGCGCTTTTTTCCAGAGGGCATCTCTATGAAGCAGTGCAGCTTTTAGCCTGGCCATGAACCACGGACATGATTTTTTCCTTGGTGCGAAGTTTGACTATAGGAGCATGACGATTTATAGCCTCAAGGACTATATCCTGGAATAGCGCATATGCCTTGATCACAGTGGGGGCCAGGTAAAAGTCTTGCCAATAGGAGTACTGAAGGTCAGAATGGAAGGCATACTGGTCAAAATTATGACAACTTCTTTTGTAGATGTACCTAGAGGTGGAGGCTGATTTGGGTACAGACCTCACACAGGCTATGGAACAGCGGTCACTTAAGTCATTGAAGAAGACACCAGAATGAGTAATGAGGTGGGGCTTATTTACTAGAATTATGTCTAACAAAGTACTATGTGCAGGATTTTTGAAGTTAGGATGGGTAGCTTCTACAATAAGTTGTGTAAGACCAAAGGAGTCACAGATATCCTTTAAGGGTTTGGAGCTAGGAGAGAACTAATCAAGGTTAAAGTCGTTCATGATGATTACTTCCCATGACAGTGTTTCCAAAGTGTTGCACAGATGGTTCAACACCTTTAGCCCTGCAGAAGGAGGCCTATAACATCCAATGATATTGAGAAATAAAGAAGGATCTTTAAAGTGAGGCATTCAAACTCCTTCAGCATAGTAGTGGAGTCAATCACTGTTGCCGTATATTTGCCGTGAATATAGATTGCAACCCCTCCACTCTAATAAGTCTATCAGTTCTTAAAAACAATGTAGGATGGGACATTAATTTCTTGGTCTGGAGTAGAGGGCCTATGCCAGGTTTCAGTGATCACCAGTATATCCAGTTTTGTATGGAGGATCCAGGACTGCAAAGAGTCGGACTTCCTTAACAAGCTACATGCATTTATATGGAGAAAGCTTAACCCCTTTATTTGTGTGAACTCCATGGGTGCTGAGATGGGAAGATAGGACCTGGGTTTAATTCCACATTACTCGAGCATAGAAGCAGCATCATCAGGAGTTTTTTGATGGCACTTAGCATCAACCTGAGAAGCTGAGTTTGACCCCTTTTATAGAGGTGTGGGGAGGTCGATGTAGTAATGGCATGACAATGGTCAATAGGACCCAAGGATGCATAATGAAGCACCCAGACTGCCAGTGTAATAGGATTTGCAAGGGGGGAAGGTCATAGAGCAAGAAGCATAAAGCCTATTATGTGTATGAAGAATACCATGGTAAGACTGAAGTACTGCAAATAATTCAGCATCAGGTGCTAGGATTAAAATCATTGATGGGGGCACTGAGCATGGAAACTAGAGTTGTTTGGCGAAGTACAAGGATTGAGAGTGAGGAAGAACATTTCTACTAGGTAAACAAGAGTTGATAGGATGGACTGCATTTTAAGAACTTGTGGCATTGTCAAAAATAGGTGTAAGCCCTAATAGTCAAGGAGCAGAATAAAATAGGGATAGTCCCTTTAAAAATTAATGACCGTCTAGAAATAACCAATGGGGATAGACACAGCAAAGAGGGAGAGGAAATAAACATATTTAAAGAGTGCTGGGAGTGGGAATGGACGGGCGGGAGAAAATTCTATTTGAAATCATAGCAGGATTAATTTCATAGCAATAAAAGAGCCAAGAAAATAACCACAGCAGCTTTAAGGGATCGCATCCAATCGGGGGAAAACCAGAGGCACTAGCTATCAATGGCAAGCAGATATAGAGGAGCTGCACCCAACAGAAGTGGCGGCTTTCAGTCCTGGCTGTAGTCAGAGGCAGTGGAGCGTACCAGGGTCTGCTTTTCAGCAGGCAGGCAGAGGAGGTGAAGTGGATGGCTGGAATGTCAGCCGCAGCCATGGAGCAGAAGCGGGAAGCCTGGTCAGGGGAAACATGCAAAGAAAGAGAAGTGGCATCAGATTATAGGGCAAAACAACAATGAAGTAGTCTAGAAGCTAAATCGGGGGGCGGGGAGGTTAGCACAAGGGCAGTCTATGTGAAAAAAGCACTTCAGGGGCTAAATCGAGGTCAAAGTCAAAACACAGTTTTTTGAGCGGTGCTCAGTTAGTGAGGTGTTGCTCCCAACAGAGGTTGCTAACCTCAAATCAGTACAACAAAAGAAAGGAGCACTCCAAAACGATATGAATATATGCCAAGATAGCATTGTATTGTAAAAATTCAACAGCCTCCTTAGCTGCTGTGCCTTCAAAAGGGTCCCCTGAAGCGCACAAAGCCAAAGTGCAGGGTTTCTGTTGGAATTTTGGCAACAATAAATGCTATCTTAGCATATATTCATATCATTTTGGAGTGCCCCTTTCTTTTGTTGGGCTAAATCGAGGGGCAGGAGATGAACACAAAAGAATATTCAGGGCAGTTAAGTGGTAGAGTGGGGGTAGACAGAGGAGATAACTGCTGGGGTGATCGGCAGCCTGGTGCCATTGACTACAGTCCAAACACTTGTTCTGAAAGAAGGACAAAGAGAAGAAACAGAGGGAATTGTAGAGAAGTAAATGCATGGGGAAAGCACAGATGCGGGAAGAAAAATAAGTTCAGGGAAATACAGGGACACAAGAGACAGATGTGGTGGAGAAAAGCAAGTTTTAAATACAGGGATTAAGAGAGAGTGAGAATTCAGAGTATGGAAGACAGAGGAAACTGGTACAAGGTTAGTGCAGGAGGGGAGCAGTGACGAAAGTAGACAGGAACGCACAGGAACTCAGTTCCTGTACCTTTTTTGCAGCAGGAACTGAGTTCCTGTACTTCTTCCCACTGACACTGGGACTGAACTTCTTAAACCAGCAAAATAATGAACAGTTTCTGGGCTTGTGACCTGAAATCAGGGATTCCATCACAAAATGTGACTTGTACAACAATGGTATTTTCCTAGAAATACTTCAGTATCCCTAATTGAATCCCATAGTATATCTGCAGTTATCCTTCAGATTGAAGAATTTCATTCTGCATTTCATATTTGCAAGTGCCTGAGTTCCTGTCCTTCTTGTCTACCACTTGCACCACTGGAAGGGAGTGAAAAATCACAGCAAAATTAGAGAAAAAAAAGTAGATAGAATGAGATGGAAGGAGGAAAAAATCAGCAACACAGTATAAAAAAATCAAATCACAATTTTTAACACAGTTCAGAACACTCCCATTCTACCCACTACACATCAGCTAAATCATACAGCATTTCCCCAATAAATTATACTTGAAATCATAGCAGGATTAATTTCATAGCAATAAAAGTGCCAAGAAAATAACTACAGCAGCTTAAAGGAAGTGCATCCAATTGGGGTCAAGCCAAAGGCACTAGCTAACAATGGCAAGCAGATACCAAGGAGCTGCACCTAATAGAAGTGGTGGCTGTCAGTCCCAGCCATAGGCTAAACTTAAAAAACAGAAATCAGAGAAGATACAAGCTATTTCCAAAAGGTTAAGCCAACTAGAAACACTCAATCTATCTAGTTTGACCCTTCAGAATATTCAGGAGATACAAGAACTCAAAGAGGAACTGGCTAGCTTAACTTTAGAGCAAGCGGAATTCTTGATAATTAGATCAAGGGCTAACTACACAGGCATAGGTAACACACCAAGCAAGCTACTTGCCAACAGATTAAAGAAATTAGAATGAACAAACCATATTGCATCCATAGGGGAGTTTCCAAATTTTTATTCAAACCTCTACAGTCCAATTCAAAATCCACCCTCACAACAAAGAATAGAGGATTTTTTAAATGTATTTTCCTGCTCACGCTTGGACGAAATACAGGGGCACAACTTGTTGGTACTTATTTCAATACAAGAAATAAAAGAAGCAATCATTAGCTTCTCTGTTAACAAGGCTCCAGGTCCAGATGGCCTGACGGCTAATTTCTATAAAACCTTTTGTGATTCCCTTTGCCCCATTTATAGTTTATACTTTCATCTTATCCAAAGAGATCTTTCTCTCCTAGAAGCTATAATAATACTACTCCCAAAGCCCAATAAACCTAGAGACAGAGTTTCAAACTATAGACCAATATCATTAATCAATTATGATATTAAAACATTAACCCACATTATAGCTCAAAGAATAAAAAGCCTGTGGCAACCACTTCTCAGTAGAGAGCAGGTAGGGTTTATATCAAAAAGACAAGCCACAGACCAACTGAGAAAACTGTCTCATGTCTTCTCCACATCCAGGGAGTCTGAACATCCAATGGTGCTGGTCTCCCTGGATGCAGAGAAGGCCTTTGATAGGGTTAATTTGGATTTTTTGTTTGCCACATTAGCCAAGTATGGCTTCCCAGACAACTTCAATAATTGGATTAGACTATTATACTCGTGCCCTTCAGCCAGAATATGCTGTAGCAAAATTTTCTCCTCTCCTTTTAGATTATTCCAAGGCACCCGCCAGGGCTGCCCCCTCTCCCCAATCCTCTTTAACTTTTATTTAAAACCTTTGTTGTTTTATTTAAAAAACAATACTTTTATCTCAGGTATCCCAATACTAAAACATAATATCAAACTCTCAGCTTTTGCTGATGATATTCTTTCACATCTTTCAAATCCAATTCTCTCAATTAAAGCTATATTAAGGACTATTGAGAGTTTTAGTTCAGTTTCCACTTACAAACTGAATAAGGAAAAAACTGAGGTGATGCCATTAAAGAAGATTCACACAAAAAAGGAAATTAATTAGCTCGGTCTTCTCTGGAAATCTATAGAACTTAAATACCTAGGTATTTATCTTTGTACCAATAAACATGATTTAATTAATCAAAACTTGGAGGAGGTGATTTGTAATGTATCTCACAACCTTAAAAAACAGAACTCCTTACCCTTATCTTTTTTTTGCAGAATCAATGTTATTAAAATTAATATTTTTCCCCTAATTTGTTTTCCTCTCAATATGTTAAATATATATTTACCCCTTTCCTGGTTTAAGAGAGTTAATTTGATTATAAACAAATTCATATGGGCAGATAGATCTCCGAGGATAGCCTTAAATAAGTTAATGCTACCAAAACCACAAGGTGGTTTAAAATGCCATAACTTTGTTTTGTACTATATGGCATCACAAACTAATACATATTTAAAATGGTTGGACAATGAGATTACCTCCAATCAGTACTATCCCATCTGGACCCAGATAGAACAGGAAATGTTTTAAAAATATTAAATATTTCCAAACACGATTTTCTATACTAAATTTAAAGATCTACTTAAAAACTTAAGAAATGCACCTATAGGAACCTCTTTAAAGATATATATTCAAATGTGTAGGTATATGAACATTAGAGGTCAACATCAATTAAGCAATAAGGCACAACAGGGTGTGGGTTATTGGGGGATTTACCCATGCCTTGTGTGGTGTATCACGAGGCACATCTGAGTGTCTTAACCACACAAGAAGTGGGTAAATCCCCCAATAACCCACACCCTGGAGTGCCTTATTGTGATTATACAATGGACCCATGTGTAATATAAATTTTAAATGTGTTTAAGTATGTTTTTTATAAATGCCATTTCTCAGCCGTGGGTTATTACAGGATATAACCAACACCTACAACTGACCTCTGCGTCGGGCAGTAGACTAGAGGTTGTGGTATCACTAAAATACCTTGGCCTTACCCTGGACCAGGGCTTCACCTTCAAGGACCACGTGGATCAAGTTACTAAAAACTTACAGGCAAAACTAGGCACCCTCTACCGATTGAAAGACCAGCTGATACCTGCAGCAAGGGTCTGCATAGCCACTAGTGTCCTCCTACCAACAATTACCTATGTGGCCCCAGTGGTCTAGAGAGTAGCTAGACTTGAGATGAATAGACTCCAAGTTCTATACAATAAGGTGGCTCGGTTCGCCGACCAGTCAGACCCCAGGAACCATCACTGTGACACGCTATCCTAACTAAATTGGCCCTCCTGGGAAGCCCATCTCCAGTACCCCTTGCTCTGCCAAACCTTCAAATTAATCAGCCCAACCTCCCCTCCCAGCCTCTCAGGACTTATTGCCCTAAAGAATAACCCTTGGCTCCTCCGCACAATGGATCGCATGCTCCTAGCTGTCCCTAGAGTCAGAACCAAGGTGGGGGCAAGTCTTTCACTCACACGGCACCCACTCTATGGAACTCCCTCCCTCCCAGAGTGCAGGAAGCTCCCTCCATCAAAAGTTTCTGCACAAGGCTTAAGGCTCACATTATGGCTACCTCTAAATGCAGCTGCTAGAAATATGGGTCCACCACATGGACACCTAAGCCTCACAGTCCGTTACTACTTACTGTGCACAATCTGTCTCTGCATGTGTGGTTCACACCCTCCTCTTTATTAGTACCAATACACATGCACTGTTGTAATGCCAATCTCAGCACATGTAACCAGCTGACTGTACACCTCTGTATAACTTGCATCATAATTGCATTTTCTACATTTACCACATTGTGATGCATCCTATGTTATGTAATCCCGGGTCGCTCCTGAAAAAGGGACCTCCGGGGCCCAGTGGGCTCACCCGGTCACCAAAATTTAATAAATAAATAAATACTAACACGGTCATGAGATGTGTTTTGACCAATGAGGTTACAGGATTCTCATACCTTATTGTATAATCAACCAATTATCAACAATCCAAATCTCACAGTACATAATACTCCTTTTACCTCTTAGCAAATACCATGCTATCTAAAGAGAAAGGTAGCAGACTTGTTAATTGCTGGTTCCCTACCTTCCATATCAGAGATCTGCAGCATTTTATCACTAAGCAAAACATACTTACAAAACACTTTTATGTTAACTTTGGGCTTGAAATTACAATTTGGTCCCTACCCATGGCTTGGTGACAAGGATAATATCATGTTGAGGCTAAACAACTTAGTTTCCAAAAACACCCAATATCCAACCTATATTGTTACCTCTCTAAAATCAAGGCAAGGGAAATAGCATATCAATGTTCTTTTTGGAATCAAACCCTCAACTCCGAACGCTTAAATTGGATAGATGTATGTCATAATATAGATAAATTCTTCACATTAGATCATTTAAAATCCATACAATTCAAAACCCTGCATAATGCATACTTAACTCCTTATAGTCTATTTAAAATGAGTTTGAGAGAAAATGATAGATGTTTTAAATGTCTGGGGGTAAGGGGTTCCTTAGATCATATGTTTTGGTATTGCTCACACACTCAAAAATTATGGCAATTAATTAAAATCACAGTAATTGACTGCCTCATTAGAAAGTATCTATGGGATCTGAAAGTATTCGTTTTGGGTGATTATCCAAAAGATTTATCATTATCGGATAAATATATACTGGCGCTAATTGGTATTTCGGTTAAACAAACTATTCTGAAGCACTGGTTGGACACAAGTCCGCCCTCCTTTACGGAATGGCTGGAACAAATATGACAAAATCTACTACTCATCAGGGTAAGTAACCTTTTTAAGGGTAAGATAAGCGTGACTGAAAAGGTTTGGAACAGATTATCAGCTATTTTAAGAACCTTGAGACCTGACTAAGAGATCGCATTCCTTCAAATTTTGCTGCTCTATGTTTTATGAATAACTATGCACCCATTACAGACACTCACTTTAAGTTTATCAATCAAGATCACTATTATTATTATTATTATAGTATTGATGTGTTTTTATTTAAAGCATTGATTTATCTGCATTATTTAATATTGTCAGAAATTATTTTTGAGCTTGTAGATGAACTTTATACCTTTATCTCTAGCTCCAGCTATTGATAAACTGTAAAGTAACTAGCTCCCAAAGGATGTATTTATGGGTGGGGGGCTGTAAGGGGGGGGTTGTACCTTAAATTTGACATCAATACTTTAACTTCTAAGATGTTGATAAGTATGTTGATGGTATGTTTTCTTTCTGATGTTATGTATGATTTATGAAAACTTAATAAAAAATGGAATGTAAAAAAAAAAAAAGGAGTTACCTGGATGACACCCCTGATACTGACTCCACCATAGACTACTTTATATATGATTATAAGGCTAATTAATTATTCTTGAGTTAACTCGCTCACTGATTGGCTGCCGTGCCAGGCTGAAATCTCTTAGAAATTCCTGGCACAGCAGCTACGCAGCCATTCGTGCCCAGCCATCTACATTTTCCATAGAGCTGTCACAAACAAAAACTGACAGAGCCCTGTGAAAAGAGCAGTCATAGAAACGAAAGGATAACAAAGAGAAAAGAAAATGGAACTACCTCAAGTCATGCATGTAATGAATATTCATGCCAGCGACACTTCTGTTACTGCCAAACAATGCACGCACCACATGGCAGCCTTCATGACATGTGGCAGTGTCACCACGCCGCACAGAAAGAAAAAGAACAAACCCCCAAAAAGCTCCAAAAAAAGATCAATACTGCGATTAGACTTGTAATCACAATAATGACCTCTGAGCAATCCATTTCCTGTCGATTTACAACTGGCTGGGTGGAGTTGGCCCTCAGCTGCGCCTTGGGCCCCCCTCCCCCCCAGCCAGTCGTTAATCTTCAGGAAATGACTGTCTCTTCAGTCATTACTGCTTAAATTCACTGCAGTCTGGAACAAATTTGCCCCTCTCAAAAAGTGCAAGGTGCAAGGTACCACTGCTGGGTGGGTCACCCCAAAGCTCCTAGTCGACATGCATGAAAGGGACAACCTATGGTATGTGGTGAGAGAAACAGGGTCACCTGTGGACCTACAAAGATACAAATAACTTCAAATAGGTGCACCAGTTGGATAAGACAGGCAAAATCTGAATACTGCAAGGACCAGCAAACTAGGAACTGGAGCAATTGGAAAACATTTTGGGAGAACATATCTGAGCTCCTGGGTTAGGGTGAAAAACAACCCCCTAAAATGCTCAGAATTGGTGGGGCTGACATCATGGACCCAAAAGAGATAGCAAACAAATTTAACACAACCTTCATGGACCTCAGCTCTGTCATCCCTGCCAGTCCCATGCAGGGGTCATGCGATGATAACGACACTGAAACACTAGGCAGAGAAGATCAAGAACCAGGGTACCCTAAATTCTATTTCAAGCCTAGTTCAATAAAAGTTATCTTAAAATAT
Organism: Neoceratodus forsteri; assembly: GCA_016271365.2. NCBI lineage: Eukaryota > Metazoa > Chordata > Ceratodontiformes > Ceratodontidae > Neoceratodus > Neoceratodus forsteri. Next base: position 311,065,660 of record JADMNL010000025.1, read on the forward strand.
GTAAAAAGAGTTCTAGGTAAAACTAGTGTTGCGTGTGATGCAACAGATAGGAAGCTTCTGGCCCAGGCCCTCAAGGAACTTGCCCTCCCCTTATCAAAATTGTTCAATTTCTCACTGCGGTATTCCCAGTTCCCTGGGGTATGGAAAATCATACTGGTCACACTGGTTTTCAAAAACTGACTGCTCCAACCTGGATAATTACAGACCAATATCAGTCCTCTTCCCACTGTCCAAGGCTCTTGAGCAAATTGTATAAGACCAGTCACCTATTTGGGAAAATACAAATGTCCAATGCATGCAACAGCATGGATTCAGGAAGCTCCATAGTAGCAGCACTGTCCTTATAGAGTATACAGACTACCTGAATGAGGCCCTTGATAGTGGTCTCCTAGTGGGAGTCACCTACATTTACCTAAGGCCTTTGACCTTGTCAATCACGAGCTGCAGCTTGGCAAGCTCCTGTCACTTGGGCTGTCTCAGAACATGACAGACTGATTTTGAAGCTACCTCACCGACTACTCCCAGGGTATAAAGATTGATGGCTCTTTATCAGGTGACGAGTGTCTCTCCAGGCAAGCATGCCTAAGGGTTCAATACTTGGCCTCCTCCTATTTGGTCTGTTCATTAACAGCTTTATGGAGGCCTGCCAGTCATCTAAGGTGCTCCTTTATGCTGATGAAGGAATTCTAGAGGTCAGGGGTAAGGGGAAATAGACTTCTAGGAAAACAAACTGAACTTACAAGCTCAAATGGGCAGACTAGGTGGGCCATAGGCCCTTATTTGCCGACACTGTCTATGTATCTATGTATCTATGATGCTGTCATTTATACCACAGTGCTGACCACAGCAAAAATATGTATTGATTTCCTAAACAACTTTGAGTCATTAGAGAAGTGGTTCATGCACGACAAATTGGTCTTGGAACTACAAAAAAAACCAAAACCATGTTATCTCAGGAATGCAAATGGAGAAAAAGGCCCCTCCACTAATTATCCTGAATGACAAGGAACATAAACTAGAACAGGTAGAATCGTGTTAAGTACTTAGGTGTTACCCTGGATGATATCCTATTGTTCTTTTCTCATGTGGACAATATTGTTAGCATGGCCAAAAGAAGGCTGGGTGTACCATACAGGAATATCATCAACCTCACCACAGAAGCCAGGCACATTGTCATATCCAGCACAGTCCTATTACTCCTTTGCTATGGACTCCCAGTCAATGCAGCTGCGAGTGACTCTGTGCTAAACAAAGTCAGCTTGGTTCATAACAGGGTTTGCTGCTTTGTATTAGGGACTGATATGCTGTCCATAGCTACTCCCTATATTCCCTCAACAACTGACTTCCTCTCCAGGGCAGGTTAAAGTACCAGACCTGTTTGGAAAAAATATGCTGATGGGCCTTACCCCCTGGCTATTTAAAATTGCTTTCGACCCATCAACAATCAATACAATACGAGGGGCCAGATATTCAAAACTTAGCCTGGGCACTAAGGGGTGTTTATCCGTGCTAGCCATATTTTGTGCCAAATTTTTGGGTGGGTCTAAATTCAGACACCCCCACAGTATGGACAAAACCTGTTAGTGCCCGAGCACTAAGTTCCTGCTGGACAGATGCAAATGAGGGGATCATCCTTTGCACACGGGCGCAGCGGGATATTGAGAGGTTTGCACAGGTGGTAACTGCCACCTGAGTGGGCACAAGTTACCACCTTTGCAAACCATGACTTAATGAGGCACAAGGCCCTGGTGGCAGGCAAAGGGACTACAGTTGCCCTCCCTGGCCCACTGAAGCAATGATATCCCTGGTGTCTAGTGGCACCCCCGGCCTCTGATCCCCGGTGTCTAGTGACACTCCCCAGCCTCAAATCTCCATCCCCCTCTCTGTTCTGAAGTCCCTGGTGTCTAGTGGCACCCCCATCCTTTGATCCTGACCCCCATAATACAGTATGCATTCTCTGGTGTTTAGTAGCATCCTTCACCCTCTGATTGCTGCCATCATGTCAGGCAAGCTGTCCCTGGTGTCTAGCAGCCCCTCTGCACTGCCAGCCCTGAGCAAACCACCCTGCCACCCCCCCTTACCACTGTCACCAGTGCCATGCAGATCTGATAGAGTGACTGGCACTGCCCTCCTCTCACCACCCCAGCCAGCTGCTGTATGGACTGCCAGGGAGTGCATGTACTGTGTACTGTAAAGAGAGCACATGAACTGTCTACAGTAGACAGTACAGGTGCTCCCTTTGCAGTACACAGGATGCACACTCCCTGTCAGCCCATATGGCAGATGGCCAAGGTGGTGAGAGGAGGGCTGTGTCAGTCACCATATTGGATCCATGCAGCACCAGTGAGGTAAGAGGGGGGTGGCAGGGTGGTTTGCTCAGTGCCAGCAGTGCAGGGGAAGGGCTGCTAGGCACCAGGCACAGCTTGCCTGACACAGTGGTGGATGATCATAGGGTAGAAGGTACCAATAGAGGAAATAAATACAGTTTCTAGAGATGTGGATACGTTGTTCTATCCACACTATCTGGCAGTATCCTTTCCCCTTTAAAAAGTGCAGGAAAGCCTTCAAGCTGGCTCCTCCCACCCACCCGGGTGGTATATCCCTTGGCTCTGCCCCATGATGCCAGATCTTCTTTTCCACTGGAAGAAGCAGGTCCCCTCCTTCACGCTCCTGCATTGTGAGCCCTAGAGCTTTTGATCCATTTGGATTGTTCCAAAACTTTGCTACTGTTTCGGTAATCATTTTCGAGTTTCCTGACCATGATGGATGACAAGTCTGCACCTGGATTTTGCCGGGGCCCGTGTGGGCGGAAGATCCGATCCCCATGCCATGTGCGTTTACTGCCTGGCCACGAGCACAATACCCAGGCATGTGATATTTGTTGGTCTTTTCATACGACGGTCCTCGAGGACCGCCTCACTCACCTTAAATTGGGTCGCCCGGAAAAATGCCATCTGCCGGTCAAATCTAAAGATGCCCATTGGGTGGTTTCCATGGTTGCGGGGTCTGCCAAGTAGCTGGAACAGCTGGCGGCATTCGAGAAGTAGGAGGCTCAGGCCAGCACTCAATCCTCTTCAGCTTCTGCCTTCGTGCCGCTCCAATTGGGCTCTACTTTTTCGGGCTCCTTCAAGGAGCTGTGCCAGTCCCTCCTGACTAAGGGTCAGGGTCCTTCTGGATCTCACAGCTCTCACTCCCATAAGGAAAAGAAGGAGACAAAGTAAGAGAAGACTAATCATCGACAATTGTGGAATCAGGAGCATTCTCAGTCTCACGACTCCCAGGTTTTGACCACGGTTGAAACTGTGGCCTTGGCTGCTGGCTTCACGGAGACCCCATCAGGCCAGTCAGTCAAGATGCCGGCTGATGATTCAGCCGAGAGTTTTCTTGACCCAATCAACTGGTTGTTATCCGAAGAGGCTGACAACTCTCTCTTCAGGACTCCGGTTGTGCCTGTGACCTCAGAAGGGGCTTCCCAGTCTGCTGATTAGAACCCCATGCTCACCGACCCAGACCAGGAGGAGCCACGGCATTCCTTGGCTCCCTCCAAGATCCACCGTTGGCATCCCCAGCAGCCGAGGTCGAGGTCTCGGTCCTCCTCCAGTGGGTCGAGCAGCTCCTGTCGTCATTGGCACTTCTGCTCTTGGCACCATGGGAAACTGCACTGCCACTATTCCTCGTCTTCATTCTCCTCGGGTCAGGAGAAACTTCGGTGCAAGTTGCGTCAGCCTTACAAAGACCTCATGTGGCAACAGTTGGTGCTGGCTGGTACAAAGCTGACCCTGGGTTCCACACTGGCTATCACTTGGCTGTCACGTGAGAGGCCGATATCGACTCCCCTGTGGGGTCAGTCGAGACCGTCCCTGTCCCAGCGGAGCTGGTCAAGACTGTCTTGGTTTGGCCAAAGCCAGCCTCTCTCCACCAATTGTGGTGGAGCCGCTGCCCAAGCAGCCATTGGCTGGTGCTCCGACTAAGGAGTCCTGACCGGCCAAGGGATTTCCCTATCGACTGTCAGTCACCGTCACACCTGACTGTCCTCAGAGGGTTGAAGGTGACTAGGGCAGTCGGCCACTTTATGCGGACTCCGACGAGTCTGAGGATTCCTCACTGTACTCTCATCCGGTCAACAAGGAGTCCGTGGGGGATCTCTTGATAGAGGAAGTGCCCACTTCCTTCCTGGGCATCCTCTGCCTCATCTCCGAGTCCACGAGGATGAAAATGGAGCTAATTGAGAAGTGGGCTAGCTATCCCCTCACAGATATCCTGGACATAGAAGACTCTCCGACGGAGGCTATCCCAGTGGCCGAGGCCATTGTTGGCCCAGCCCTGGAGCTTTGGCAGCGCCCCACGTCCTGCCATGTGCCCTATGCTTGGATGTCCTGCAAGTATGTCAATCAATCAAAATTTATTTATAATGTGCTTTTCAAAATATCAAAGCGCAAGTACAAAACAGCATCTTACATAATAAATAATAACATAAAAACAATAAAAAGCAGCAATAAACCTATCCAAATGCTAATTCAAATAGATAACTCTTCAGGGACACCTTAAATGATTCCGTGGACAGGCACTCTCTAATCTGATGAGGTAGAGAATTGCACAGGGTTGGGGCCATAAAAGAAAAAGCTCTGGCCCCAGATGACTGAAGATGAACCCTGGGATCTCTAGCAATCCCTCGTCAATGGAGCGGAGTGGGCAGAGAGGGCAGTAGGGCCGAAGGAGATCTTTCAAGTAGCCCGGTCCCTGACTGTGTAGGGTCTTATAGGTCAGCAATGCGACCTTGAAGGTGATTCTCCACCGCACCAGTGGCCAGCGCAGTTCGCGTAGCACAGCAGTGATATTGCAAGTTCTTGGTAGCCCAGTCAACAACCTGGCTACAGCATTCTGCACCAGCTGCAGGCAATGGAGATCCACCACCAGCAACCCTAGATATAGGTGCCCATCAGTACCCTCTTGGGTTTCATGGAGCACCCCTCGACCAGGGGCTGGTGGCTGACTCAGAGTTTTGGTGCTCAGGTAATATCAGGGACATCAACAAGCCACCAGACAAGGAGTCCAAGAAATTGGACCATACAGCTAAAAAAGTCTATGCTGCCTCCTCGCTCGGCCTCCGTCAGGCGAGCTCAGCCGTCTTGATGGCACACTTCTCCCACACCATCTTGGGATCTTTGGATAAGGAGATTTCTCACCTGCCTGTGGACATCCAGACCACGGTCAAGCAGGTCCAAGATCAGGGCCAGGCTGTGGCCAAGCAGCAACTACAAACGGCTCTGGATCTGGGGAATTCCTGTGCCCACTTGGTGGCAGCCGCAGTAGCTATGTGCTGTAGGGCTTGGCTATGGATCTTGACCTTCATGGCAGACACTCAGCACAAGCTGGTGGGTATTCCTTTCTTGGGCACTGACCTGTCTGGGCCTGGTGTGGAGCTTCACCTCCAGTGCATCGAGAAGTCCAATGCCACCTTGGACTCTGTAACTTCCACACAGAAGGATCCCACGGGCTCCAGGCAACATAAGCAGAAGCCCTTTCGGTTCTCCACTCCTGTGGCAAAAGCAGTCCAGCATCAGGCTGGCCAGCAGGCTCAGTCCTGGCAACCCAGGCCCAAGTCAGTGGCCTCGGTGGTCCATAAGCCTGGAGGGAAGTGACCCAGTGGCTCCTCAGCCAGGTCCTCCTCCTCCAAGCCTGCTCAGTGACGAGATGGGGGTGCAACCCTCATACCATCACACCTCCCCTGAGTCCTGCTGTGGGGGGCAGGTTCTGCCACTTACTTTCCACCTGGTCCGCTGTCACCATAGACAGGTGGGTTCTAGAAGTGATCAGTCAGGGTCTGCCTCTGGAATTCAAGCAGTACCCTCTGAGCCGAGCCTGCGCCCCACAGGAGGACTTGATATCTGCAGACACTCGATCGGCTCTTCGAGATGACATAACCCAGCTCCACCACCAGGAGGTCATGGTTAGAGTAGCGGATTCTCCGGAATACCCAGGGTTTGTCTCCAGGTACTTCCTGGTGCCAAAGCGTATGAGAGGCTGGCACCCATTCTAGATCTGCATGACCTGAACAAGTTCCTCGGGTCGCACACCTTCAGGATGATAACTCTGTCTCAGATCATACCATCTCTAGAGCAAAACATGTGGTTTTGCTCCCTGGAGTGTAAGGACACGTTCTTTCACATCCCGATCCGTCCATCCCACCAAAGGTTCTTCTGCTTTTGAGCCAAAGGAACCCTCTACAAGTTCTGGGCCATGCCTTTCGGCCTCTCCTTGGCCCCCAGGGTCTTCACCAAATACATTGCAGTGGTGACAGCTTACCTGAGGCACTGAGGGATCTGGGTGTACCCCTATCTGGATGACTAGATGATTGTAGGTTCCTCCAGGCAGGAGGTGGAACAGTCCAGGGATCTGGCCCTCCAGACTGCACCTCCCTTGGCCTCCTGGTCAACGAGGCTAAGTCGGAACTTGTGCCTTCGCAGGTGATCAGTTTTATTGGGGCAGAACTCGACTTTTGCCGAGCCAGAGCATGGCTCCCGGTGGACAGGGCAGAGGTTCTCTCCTCCTTTGCCCGAATGCACCCTGCATGGGACTTCCTGCACCTTCTGAGTTACATGGTGGCCTGCACCAGTGTGGTCCAATGGGCCCATTGGAATATGTGCTCCCTGCAATGGGAGATGGCCAGCCAGTAGTCTCAGTACAAAGGTCACTTTTACCAGCTTGTCACTGTGACCCAGAGAATGTTGGATGCCCTCCGGTGGTGGCTAGTCCCAGAGCATCTGCAGGAAAGGATCCTGTTTGTCTGCCCTGAGCCACCAGTCATCCCGATGACTGATGCCTCTCACCTCTCTCACGCACTGGGGTGCCCATCTGGGGGAACACAGAGTCCATGGACTCTGGACCCCCGAGGAGCCCTGATGGCACATCTTCCTGTTGGAGCTCAGGGCAGTTCGACTGGCACTGACTGCATTCGCTCTGTCTATTTGGGATCAAATAGTCCAAGTCCAGACAGACAACACCATGACCATGTACTACCTCAACAAGCAGGGCGGGATGCACTCCCTGCCTTTGTGCAAGGAAGCTCTCAGCATTTGGACCCTCACGTGCAGCCTGGAGGCAGATCTCCTAACCATTCATGAGGCAGGAGCCTCCAATCAGCTGGTAGATGCCCTCAGCTGGGTAGGCGAGGCATCTCACAAGTGGTCTCTCCATCTGGGGGTAGTTTACAGCCTGTTCTCCCAGTGGGGAACCCTTCAGGTGGACCTGTTTGCCTCCAAGGAGAATGCAAAGCTGAGGCTGTTCTGTGCCTGCCCCCTTAGCAGGGCTCACTGCAGGGGGATGCCTTCTCAAGGCCTTGGACCCCAGGTCTCTTCTATGCTTTCCCCCCACTTCCCTTGATCCACAAGGTGCTGCTCAAGGTCAGGAGGGATGAGGCACAGCTGATTCTGGTGGCTCTGGACTGGCCACATCAGTTTTGGTACCCCAATCTCCTCAGCCGTGGCAACAGGCTCCCAGGGCATCTTCCACTCCACCCAGACCTGCTCTCCATCAATCAGGGGAAGGTACTTCACCTGGACCTTCAATCCCTGCACCTGTCAGCCTGGTTCCTGAGCTGCAAGAGTTTCAGGCTTTGGGTGTCTCCGAAGATGTCCTCACCGTGGTGGAGGAATCTAGACAGGCATTGACCAGAAAATGCTATGCCTTCAAATGGAAGAGATTCTCCATTTGGTGTCAGAGCAAAGGGCTGAACCCTCTGACCTGTCTCATGGCCAGCAATTTGGACTACCTGTGGTCCCTCTCCAAAGGGGGGCTTCAGTTGACGACCATTAAGGTGCACCTGGCAACCATCTCTGCTTACTGGGCACAGGCTGGTCAGTAGTCGGTGGTGCAGGAGAAGGTGGTCTAGTGCTTTTTCAAAGGCTTAGATCACATTTCCCCTCCAGTGCGTGAACCACCACCACGGGACTTGTTGCTAGTTTTGGCAAAGCTCACAGGAAAGCCATTTGAACTGATGCACAGGCGTGACATGTCTCACCTGTCATGGAAGACTGCCTTCTTGGTGGCTATCATGTCAGCCAGAAGGATCAGTGAGCTCCAGGTACTTTCGGAAGAGTCTCCTTACCTGGTCTTCCACAGGGACAAGGTTGTCTTGCACCCCAACCTGAAGTTCCTCCTAAAGGTTGTGTCAGAGTTTCACCTGAATTAGGCGATGACTTTTCCAGTGTTCTTCCCGAATCACATCTCAGAGGCTGAACACAGGCTCCATACTCTGGACCTGAGGTGAACACTCGCTTATTACAAAGAGTGCATGGCTGGAGTTTGGGGAGAGGTTCGCCAGCTGTTTGTCATCTACGCTGAAGCTGCACCTGGCAGACCTGCAGCCAAATGGACAACTGGCAGGTGGATCACTTCCTACATTGATCTCTGCTATAGGCTGGTGGGTAGGGAGCCTCCTAGAGGGCTTAGGGATAGTTCCATCCATCATACCGCTGCATTGGTGGCTGCTTCTAGGAACATCCCTATCCAGGAAATCTGCAGGGCTGTTACCTGTAAGTCAGCACACACCTTAATTTCCCATTACCACACTGACCAGGATGCTAGTTTTGGGGCCTTAGTTCTCCAATCTTTGTTCCCTAAATGGGGGGTGTGCACCTTGCCTCCCTCCTCCCAGAGGACTGCTAGGAGTCTGCCAGATAGTGTGGATAGAACAACATAACCACATCCCTAGAAACACAGGTTACTCACCTGTAACAGTAATTCTAGGAGTGGTATATGTTGTTCATCCACATAGACCCACCCAACCTCTCCTGGCTCAGGCGCACAAGATCTGTCATCATGGGGAGGCGCTAAGGGATATACCACCCGGGTGGGTGGGAGCAGCCAGCTTGAAGTCTTTCTGGCACTTCTTAAAAGGGAAAGGACACTGCTAGATAGTGTGAATGAACAACTGATACTCTTAGAACTACTGTTACAGGTGAGTAACCTGTGTATTGTGTGGATGGGGATCAGAGGGTGGGGTGCCACTAGACACCAGACACCAGTGAATGGTTGTACATGTAGGGGGATGGGGACTGGAGGTTGGGGGTGCCATTGGACACCAGGGACTACAGAACAGAGTATGGGGACAGGGATCAGAAGTTCCAATAAACAGCAGGGAATGTTTGTGCATGTTTGGAGACAGGGATCAGAGGGTGCGGGATGCCGCTAGACACCGGGAATACTTAATCATGTACAGGGGCAAGGATCAGGGGTTAGGGGGTGCCACTAGACACCAGGGAAAAGCTACACATTTACGGGGACAGGTGGTTGAGGTGGGGGGCTGCCGCCACTGTGCCTGATGTGGTGGTCGGCCACAGGAGCAGCGCAAACCTGCAATCACTTCCTATGAAAATGAGTTCATAATGGGCATACATGCTGCCATGCATGCCCTATGGGCTCATTTGCATGGTGCCGGCTGAATATCATGCCAGGGGTTCCCGGTGCTAACAAGTATGGGGGTGCACTTCAGTGCACTTCAGTATGAGCGCATAGATCCATATCAGGGCAGTGCTACTCAACTTTGTGCTGCCCTGACAAGGCCCTATATTCAGTTGGATAATGCCAGTGCCCCGTCTCACTGAATATAGCACCCTCAGGGTCATGGGCAAGAGCAAGCGGAACACAAACCTTTGCATGCTTCTTTTGCCCATTACTGAATATCTGGTCATGGGAGTATGACTAGAAATACCATTCTGGAGAATGAACTTGGGTAAACATTCCATCACTTTAAGGGCATATTTGTGGCTGAACAAATTATCAGAATCTCTGCTAAGTCTCCCTAAAACTGCCCATTTCAAAAACGCTCTGAAAGAAGTCCTCACATCAAGTTCCAAATGTTCCTGCTTCTGTACACCCAGCTTGCACAGTCACACTTTTATTGCTGCTATTATAGCTAAGTTCTACTCCTATACTGAATGCATCCTATGGTTTGTAAGTCACTAAGCTCCTCTGGAGTTGCTGTTTTTTATTATTTACTGTTATGTGTATCCTTACTTCTTCTCTCAGACGTGGAACCTATGTAAAAGAGCACTTGTGCTCCAAGGTACTTCCTGAATGAAATAATAAATAAATACATACACACATACATACATACAGAAATATGTAATAGATATACCACTCTGGTGTCTTGGTTGCGCTCGGATATCATGCGCCTTGGTGTGCATTAGCATACGAGGCCACAGGCGAGTCGTCAACTCCGCCAAAGGCGTGCGTATATCAAGAGCGATCCACACCTCAGAGTGGTTTATCTATCTTATAAAATGTCAAAATAGTTTTGGAGGGGGGTAAAAGTGCAGGTGTGCAGTCGCGCTCTGATATACGCATGGTCATGTGGTGGTGGTCATCCAATAAAAGAACAACAATTTCCCTACCCATTTTATAAATAAATTTGAACTGGACTGTGGAAAACTAGACTTGCTGCATAGTGGTAATGTGATACATGTCATTAGGTCATCATAGTTACTTTAATGCAAGCTCTTGGAACCACAGAGATCCCTCATCAGATGCCTAATTTTTACAATTTTGTAAAATAAATGTATTCAACTATTATAATTTACTAGAGACTACATGTTTATGCCCAGTTTTTCCCAGGGCTTACAATACAGTTTCTCCCAACTTTTCCATGAAATACTCCCATGCAGTTCCATCCAACCATCAGCTCTTTCCCACTGAAGGGAGAACACCTGCCAGTAGAACAGATTACGCATCAAGCCCAAATTGCACAGCTGGGGAGGTGGGGTGGATGTATACCTCTAGCAAAAATAGTTACAAGTGAGTGACCTTTTCTTCTAACAATATGGATTCATCCCTTTACATACACACTGCATTGACTGCTAACAGTACTAATGGAGGGAATTGCTGGAGTTCTTTGGGAAATAAACTATTCAGCACAGCAGAGCCAGTCTGCATCCCTACAAAACAGGAGATTCACACTGTAATGAGAAGTAAAAGTGTGAGTGAGTACCCAGGTGTCTGCCCTGCAGATCTCTGCAAAGGGAAGAGAACTAGAAGTTACCATAAAGTGACCACACCCCTGGTAGAGTGGATACACAGCACTTGTAGTACAGTGTAAGCCAAGTATGTAGCAAAAGGATACAGTGGAAACTAAAGATCTTCTTCAAGAACATCTCCTCCATTAGGCCACACCGTTGGAATTATACAGTAGTTGTCAGTGCTAGGACCACATGGAAACTTTTGCTAGCCATGGGCCGACCACCAAGACATGCCATGTCTACGTGTATATAAATGTGGGCAGCCCCAGCACTTCTCAGTTCTTTTCTCTCTTTCAATCATCCTTGTTGGACCTGCTGAAGGAAATGCTGTCAACCTAGCTGTTGTCTTTTATTTCACTTAGTGTTTTATTTCATCATTTCTGCACACCGCTGAAACCAGAAGAGTCTTTATTTCGGTATTGTAAGTGCGGAGATAAAATTTACAAAGAAGACACACACGTGGTTTCTGTCTGTTGTCTGGACTTGTCTCACAACATGAGGACTTGTGAGATTTGCCAGAGCTTCAACCAGGCTACAAGGCAATGCTATAAGAAAACTCTAGAAACTTCCTTCTTCTCAAGCCATTGGAAGCCATGGAGAAGGAACAGGGCCCAAAGTCTGTGTCTCACTCACTGTCAGCCGAAATACAACCACCAAAGTCTAAGGATCAGGACAAGGCATGATTGTCATCATGGCCCTACTCACTGTCCAGCCATAAACACACAGAAAAGGAAAGATCTGCTTCATTGGAGCTGTTGAGACAAGGTAAACCTGTGTCGTCACCTGCTCCAGTGGCATTGACTTCAGCCCCCTGATTGTTGATGTCACCAAGGTCGTGCTTGGCATAGGCACTGCTGTACCTACTATGGCCAGTAGGACGCCATCGTTGTCAGGCCAACACCCATTGATGCAAGTAGTACCGGCCCCTTTACAGGGTGCCGTCGACTCAGGCTGTGCTGATGTTGTTTTCAGAAATGATAAGACATTCTGCTTGGATTACCAATGCAGCCATACCTTCCAGGAATCAATCTTCACTGCTGATTTACACTAATGGGTCTTAGCTGGAGGTGCTAGTACCACGTGGGAGCCAGAACTTTTCAGGAGGCTGGCGCAGAAGTAAGCTGCAAATATACATGGCACCACAAGACTGGCTCACGATACATGGCTTACCTCAGCACCAGTTCTCAACTGCTTCAGTTCCTTTTTTCCAGCCATTGAGTGCACTTTAGCGATGATGTCGCTCACCCCTGGGAGTCAGAATTTCACATCTATATGACAACATTTATAGGGTGGGTCCCATAGGGCCTTGCAACTTCGTGCACCCATACAGGAAGTAGCAAAGAGAGAAAGCAAAAAAAAAAAAAACATTTGGGAGATAACAAATAGGCATCTTAAGCAGGCAGTAGTAGTTACTCTATCGCTCTCTAACCTTCCTTCCACTATCTCACAGACGCATCTCTCACTGTGCCAAACTAACCTCCAAATTCTGGTTCGGGGGCCTCCCCTCCTATCTCTCATCCTCTCTCCACTCCACCTCCCCACCCACTCTCTCAGATCAAATGACACCCGCACCTTGATGGTCCCTCGCCCTCCACCCTCATCGGTCAGACTGGTTTAGCCCATTGTTTCCCTAAAATCTGGAATTCTCAAAATAAGACAGTCTTCCTCAACTACTCCCTTACCTCTGCCTTACACAATTACCTTTCCCTCAGCTGTTCCTGCTTTAACCCCACTTTAATACCTATCCCCAATTTCTGCCTTCCTGCCATGACTCCCCCGACAGGGTTCTCAACATCCTGAAGGGAAAAATCAGAAAATGGCTTCCCCTTCTCCTCATATTCAGATCTTGCCTCTCCCCCCTCTGTTCTCCACCTGCCCTTCTGGGTCACCAGTGTGCACAACCTAACCCCATCCTTTTTAATCCAACAGCACTTGTGTACTACCTCGAGCCTGTTCCTGGTACACTCATGCACTATAAATGGTTCTATCGCATTATTACTGTTTTGTATGTTCATATGTTCTTTTGTATGATTTTGGACATGTATTGTAATTTGCCAAATGTTCCACTACTGTTTATTGTACAATACCTTGTGTTCCAACTGTTGCGCAATCTTACAATGTTGTATTGTTTGTACTACCTACATACTATTGTAACTGATCATCCTTCACAACCCTATGTAACTCCTCCCCCCAGGCTGCACCGTGAGATGAACAACTTGTTGTTCAGCGTGCCCTCCTGGTGAAACATTTCAATAAATAAATAAATAAATAAAAGTAGATTGAGGAGGGAAACAGACATGATAGGAGTGGTGCAGTGGTTGTGGAGCAGCTGTCTTTAGGGAGACATTCTGGAAGCTGCGATGCTGCCCTATCTGCAGGCACCTCTCTGGGCTAAGGAAAGAGGTTGCCTATGAGCAGAGTTGAATTTATTTATTTATTTGGATTTTGGTAACTGGGTAAGCCCACTGAGACCAGAGGTCCCTTTTTCAGGGGCGGCTCGGAATTAGTTACAGAAAAAGAAACATAGTAGCATTATTTACAGTAGTTACAATAGTTACACAAATATACATTAGCAACAGGTTATAGGGGTAGAATCAGGTTAACATTCAGGCTCTTATTAGCTGTACATGATGTCAGGTAACACATCAGTTTAGTAGGGAATTGAGACAATCACAGAAAATTGACATCATAGTTTTGGAGACACATCCAGGAAGAAGGGAGGTTCAAGGCAGTGTGACGGAACTGAGAACTGGACTAGGGAGCTAATGGTTGCAGCCACAGAGGCTGATATTGAGAAGATATACTTTGAGCCCGGACTTGAATTGGCTAAGGATGGATGAGCCAGTCAAGCTAGCTGGCAAGGAGTTCCATAGGTGGGAGGCAGCAAATTTGAAGGAGCGTTTGGCTTGGTTGGAGCGTATCTGAGGGATGTCAAGGGGGGTGATTTGCATAGGATCGCAGGGTTCGGCATTGTACTTTGGGGGACAGTAGTGAACAGGCTACAGGCGGCATCCACCCCCACCCCGAGACCACAAGAGTCCTCAACCTAAACCTCTAAGGATGCCCATGAACAAAAGTGATTGGACTATGGTGGGCTCAGGGAGGGTGGGGTGGGGTCAAAAGCATATCCCCCAACTGGTCCCGCTTAGTAACTCCTACACTGTTTTGGAGGGAAAGCCCCACTCAGGAACCCGAGGCTGGGACCAGGGAGAATGGGCGTTCCTCCAGGATGGAGCCCCAGGGAAGGGAGGCAGGGGACCCCAGAGGAGGGGGAAGCTTCTCCTAGTGGGGGACTCTATTGTCCAGGGAGTGGAGTTAGGGACACCTAGCAGGGGAGAGAGAGGGAGGTCAAGTGCCTCCCGAGAAGTGCTGCATGGAGGGATGGGAAGCGGATCCATAGGATCACTAGGGCAATAGCTAGGAGGGAGCAGCTGGATGTCATTGTCCACCTGGGGACCAATGACCTGGCCAGGAGAAGGGTGGAGTTAGCCAGAGTACAGGAGGATTTCAGGAAGCTGGGAGGAAACCTGAAACAGACAGCATGCTCCATCTCATTCTCGGAGGTGCTACCTGTCCAGAGCACAGGGGAAGCTAGGGCACTCCACATCCGTACCTTCAACTCCTGGTTGAAGGATTGGTGTGGAAGGGAGGGTTTTGGCTTCATAGGAGACTGGGGTCTGACCTGGGCAGATGCAAGCTTATATAAGGAGGATGGCCTGCATCTGCCCGAGAAGGGTACCTTGGTCCTTAGTGAGAAGTTTAAATGCTTCAGCAGCGAGCATTTAAACTGGCCAAGGGAGGAGAGTGATAGGTTCAGGAGGCTTAGAAACCCCCCCTTCCTGGGAACATGCAGGAACATCAGTTGACAACAGGAATAGCTAAAGCAAGCAGAGAGGGGCAGACAGGCGAAGAGTGTATAACAAGTGATACGAGGGAAGGAAAGCACATAAGAAAAGAAATTGGGGTGGGGGGAAGACTGGAGAGGGAGAACATAAGCAGAGGGAGGGCAGACTGTGAAACATGGAAGGTCATGTTAACAAATGCCTGTAGCCTAGTAAATAAGGTTCCAGACCTGGAGGCCTTGTTGGCAGATGCAGACCTTGACATAGCAGCAATAACAGAGACGTGGTACTCTGCTAATCATGACTGGGAAGTCAATGTACCAAGCTATACACTGTTCAGGAGGAACAGCGAGGGTAAAAAGGGTGGGGGAGTGGCCCTGTACATCAGAGATGGTATAAAGGCTACTGAAGTTCAGGGAAGCCAGGGGGAGGCTGAGGTAATGTGGGTCACCCAGGAGCCAGGGAATGGAACAGCAGTACACACAGGGGTGATCTACAGACCTCCGGCACAGAGGGAGGAAGTAGACAGGGAACTAGTGGAGAACATACATGACATGGCAGCTAAAGGCGAAATCCTGGTACTGGGGGATTTCAATATGCCAGATTTGGATTGGACCACCCAGGCGGCTGCTTCAGCCAGAAGCACAGCCATCTTGGAATCCCTGCAGGGGGTTGGACTCGGACAGCTGGTGCATGAACCAACCAGGGACAAGTCGATTCTGGACCTGGCATGGACCAATGGGAACAGAGTCAAAGAAATATAGGTGAAAGGGCAGCTGGGGTCCAGTGACCACCACATGGTGTGGTTCAACATGAAGACATGAACTCAATTAAGCCACACAAGGGCAAGAGTATTACATTTCAGGAGGATGGATTTCATTGAAATGGGTAGATGTATACAATCAGTCCTGGGGAAGGGAGAGGTAACAGAAGGGGTGGAGGAACAATGGGAGAAACTGAAAAGAGCAATAGTGGAGATAACAAACCAATGCGTTGGGATAGTGGCCAAATGGAAAAGAAGAATGAAACCACAATGGTTCTCTGAAGAGGTGGGGACAAAGTCAGGGCTAAAAGACTGAGTTTCAGAAAATATAAGGGGAGCCAAAGGGAGGAGGGCAGGGAGGTGTACCTTGAATGTCTAAGGGAAGGCTGTTAGGAGAGCGAAGGCACAGACAGAAGAGGGTTTAGCATGGTCTGTAAACAAAGGGGATAAGGCATTGTATAGGTACATCAGTGAAAGAAGAACACCCCGGGGGGGGGTATTGTGAGACTCAAAGGGGAGAAGGGAGAGTGTAAGGAGGGGGATCTGGACAAGGCAGAAATATTGAACAAATACTTCTGCTCAGTATTCACTAAGGAGGGGGAAGGTCAAGGACCACAATTGGGTTGTAGAGGCAAGGGGGGAGGGGGGAGAAGTGGACACCAGTCCATTCACAGTGGAGAGAGTTCTGGAAGAACTCACAAAGCTGAAGGTGGATAAGGCCATGGGGCCTTACCCGTGTCTAACCGAGGATATTAAGGAAGCTGCAAAGGGAGCTAGCAGTGCCTCTGGTGCTCCTGTTCACAGAGTCACTCAACATGGGTGTGGTTCCAGAGGACTGGAGGAGGACACATGTAGTCCCACTACACAAAAGCGGCAGTAGGGAGGAGGAGGAGGTGGGGAACTACAGGCCAGTCAGCATCGCCTCTGTGGTGGGAAAGATCATGGAGACACTGTTGAAAGAAAGGATAGTGGCACACCTGGAATCCAGGGGTGCTCAGGATCTGAGGCAACACAGATTTACAGCAGGAAGGTTGTGTCAAACGAATCTAAGATTTTTTTGATTGGGTGACTAGGGAAGTAAATCAGGGAGGGGTGGTAGACGTCACCTACCTAGATTTCAGCAAAGCCTTCGACACTGTCCCACATAGAAGGCTGATTAACAAGATGGGTAGTCTGGGCATGGGAGACAAGGTGGTGAACTGGGTTAGGAACTGGTTAACAGACAGGAGACAGAGGGTGGTGGTAAATGAGGTACAATCTGGGGAGAGGGGGTGACCAGTGGGGTACTGAAGGGATCAGTACTAGGACCAGTCCTGTTCAATGTCTTCATTAGTGACATTGCAGAGGGGCTAGAAGGAAAGGTCTGCCTGTTTGCAGATGACACCAATATCTGCAACAGGGTGGATACTCCAGAAGGGGTGCAGAAAATGAAGAGGGACCTGGAGAAGTTTGAAAGATGGTCGGAGATGTGGCAACTGTGGTTCAATGCAAAGAAGTGCAAAATAATGCACCTGGGTAAAGGGAACCCTGAGAAGAGCTACAGGTTGCGGGAGGGAGGGAGGAGCTGACTGTCACAAAAAAGGAAAGAGACCTAGGGGTTATCATCTTTGATGACCTTAAGATATCAAAGCAGTCCGCGAAGGCAGAAGGAAGGGCCAGTGGCATGCTGGGGTGCATAGGCAGGGGTATCACTAACAGGAGGTGGGAGGTGGTGATGCCATTGTATAAAACATTGGTAATGCCTCACCTGGAGTACTGCACACAGTTTGGAGGCCAAACCTGCACAAGGACATAAATAAGGTGGAGACTATCCAGAGAAGGGTGACAAAGATGGTGTAGGGCTTGCACCACAAAACATATGAAGTGAGGAGAGACTAAGGGACCTCAATATGTACTCACTGGAGGAGAGAGCAGGGAGACATGATTGAAACTTTCAAGTACCTCAAGGGCATAAACAAGGTGCAGGTGGGGGACCTTTTTCAATGTAGAAAAAGTACTAGAACAAGGAGTCACAACATGAAATTGGAAGGGGGTAGATTAAGAGGTAATGTAAGGAAATGTTTCTACAAAGAAAGGGTAGTCGACGCTTGGAACAGTCTGCCACAGGAGGTAGTGAGGCAAGCACAGTAGAGGGGTTTAATCATGTTTGGGACAGGCACAAGGGAACCTTGAGAGGGAAGAGAGTGAGGAAAAGCCATTGATCACATAGGGTCAGTGGCAACATACAATGTATAGGGTCTACGGGCAGACTGGATGGGCCTAGCGGTCCTTATCTGCCGACAATTTCTCTGTTTCTGTGTTTCTATCATTCAGTTCTTCTCAGTTTTTAGTGTTTAAAGTTAGAGTTTATTTTTGTGTCAGTTTAGTGATTTTACAAAAGTATTTTTCTCAGTCTCTCACTGCCCTGCTGTTAACAGTCGATAACCATAGACAACAACAGTAGGAAACCTCCTCAGGCAAACTGCTCCGGCAGTGGGTCCATGTCCTGTCTACTTCCCCCTCCAGGGTAGAGTTCTCATGATGGATGGTCCTATGCATGGGAGAAAGGATAGTCCTCCTAGAAGCACAAAATGAAACAGGTCTGACCTGATCCTGGTTGGGGTCATGGCACCGCTCGACCTCGGCTTTGAGTTCTTCCTCTTTCCGCAGGAAGGGAAAGAAGCGGTACTACTTGAGGTCATCCTCTGTGAGATCTGCCATGAGATCCTCGGTCTTCCGGAGCAGAAGGCCTTCACTGGTGCCATTGGCATCACAGGGGTTTCAGTTCACAGGAGGTCAGGTCTCGAGCCAGGAGTCCCTCTCTGTCTCTTAGCGGGAACTCTGGAGGGCAGTCCACCACTGGGCAACTCTGTAATTACAGAGCAGTGAGTGCAGCATCTGGCTCATTAGTCTCTGCCTGCAGAAGTGGTCCCTGGCCCCTGGCCAGTGTTACTGGAGCCACAGGTGGGGCCTTCAAGCCAGGTACAGCATTTGGCTCCAGCAATAGCCCCAGGGCCCTTGCCAGTGACCACACTGCTAACTTCTGTCCCACTGGCTACATCCCTATTCAGTGTCACTGCGATGGGACTGGCCACAGTACCTTTGCTGGTAACTTTGGTGTTGGGTGGATTGTCAGGGTCTGGGCCAGGATTGGCATCTGGATGTAGCCTCTCAGGGTCTATCTTGGCACTGCTGTCAGCACCGCCTTCAGTGCCAAGAGCCCTCCTGGTGCTGGATTTGGTTCAAGCCACGGCACTGCTCTTGGCATGGGTTCCTATGTTGGGACCTGTGTCACTGGTGTTGCCAAGGCATCATTCTGGACTGGGGCTCCTGTGGTCCACTCTCCTGCATGATCTTCCCTCGAGGGGGGAGATGGAGGGGGATCAGTTTGACTCTGAACTCATTATCTCTGAGGGTGGTAACTATGACTCTTTCTATAGCCTGGACTCTTCGGACCCAGGCCCTTCCCCTGTTCCTCAGGAGGATTTGACTTTCCAGGCTTTGTTAAGGAACGTGCATTCTGCACTAGATTTTGAGCCTTCAGCTACTGAACCAGGTAAACGTCTCCATCTGCAGCGATTAAATGTTTCTACCATGCTGATCAGCTTGGGCCCCTCTATTTCGCCAGCATCTGAAACCTTCTCAGATACAGTCTGGAATAGGCCTGATTTCTGTCGTTTCTATCTTTGGGCAGATAAATAGAAAATATACTACTCCTACCACAGACCAGTGTACATTTCTCAGCTTACAGCTGATACTGTTATTCTTGCTGAGAATGACAAAGCCATTCTGCCCCAAGAGGCCACTGTGCACCCTGTTAACAAGGAGTCATGCAAGATAAACACTATAGACAAAGAACTTTTGTGGCTGCCACCCTTAGTATGAGAACTGATAGTTACCAAGGGCAATGTTCAAAGTATGAGTATACCCTTAGAGCGTGCTTAAGTCTCTCCCAGAGTCTTTGCCTGACTCTGAGACTAAACATAAAATCCTGCAGACTGTTACTCATGGGTGGCATCAAGTCAACAGTCATCAGCTTAAAGCAACTATGGATACCTTCAGCACTCTCTCTTGTTCTGCTGCGGTGGCCATTTTTATCAGAAGGCAATCCTGGCTTTGTACCTCTGGTTTTTCCCTGGATGTCCAACAGCAGGTAATGAACATTTCCTTCATTGGTACTTACCTGTTTAGACAGCAGGTAGAGAAGTCTCTTGAGGTGTCTTAGAAAACTAGAATGACCATTAAGACTTCCAGACCAGCTCCTGCTAATCCTTAAATGAGGAAAGGGTGAGGTTTATTTCAGAACAGACAGTTCCTTCCAGGAAGAGGTAGGGGAGCCCAAAACAAATCTCAGTCTCCCAACATCATAAGAAGGTGCATCAGAAGACAGATGCTGAAAGCACCTAGTGCCACGCTCTGAAGTGCTGTCCCCAGTCCTTCCTCAGCTGCCTAATACAGACCTCTCCTCTCCAGTAGCGGCATGCCTGACCCAGTTTTACCATCAATGGGAGTTCATCACAATGGACAAGTGGGTCCTCTGGACCATCCGGGAGGGATACTCCCTGAACTTCAGAGAAATCTCTCCAGGCTATCCGGCCAGAAGGCAACCCCTCTTATCAGACCATATGTCAGAGCTTCTTGTGCAAGAGATTGGAGGACTTCTGAGCAACAGAGCTGTGGAGGTAGTACCAGAATCAGAACAAAACACAGGCTTCTACTCCCACTACTTCCTAGTTACAAAGAAATCATGGGGCATGTGCCCCGTTCTCGACCTCAGAAATCTGAACAAGTTCATGGATTGAGAGAAATTCAAGATGATTTCTCTGGGATCTCTGCTTCTCTTCCTAAAGCCTCAAGATTGTTTAGTCTCCCTGGATATACAGGATGATTACCAGCATATCTGAGTGCACCCCCATTACCACAGATAGCTTCATACCTTCAATTCATTGTGCTCTACCAACATTATCAGTTCAGAGTCCTGCTCTTTGGGCTATCCTCGGCACCTTGAGTCTTTACAAAGTGCCTCATCATACTCGCAGTGCATCTGAGAAAAACAGGACTCCAGGTTTACCCTTATCTTGAAAAGTGGCTGATAGCCAGCTCGTACAAGTAACAAGCAGTGACCATGGTCTCTCGGTTCCTTACCTCCATAGGGGTTCTCCTGAACTTACCAGAAGTCACGGCTTCAGCCTTCACAGCATCTGCTGTTCATAGGAGCTCTTCTGGATACTGCCTTTCCTTCCAGACAGTAGAAGACCAGGCGATCTTGTAGATGGAACGCTACATAATGGAGTCCAAATCTGTGCAAGCCCACTCCGTGCAATGCATGCTAGGTCTAATAGCCTCTTCATTGTTCACAAGCCCCTGGCATGGTTGCACATGAGAATGACTCAGTGGATGCTCAGTGCATAGTGGTCACAAGTATCGCATCCAAAAATGTACCCCATTCTGGTACGAACATATGAACATATGAAATTTTCCAGCAGAAACAGGCCACGTGGTCTATCAAGTCTGCTCAAATGTGCAGCTAGCTACCCTACCTTGCAGTTGCCCCCCCTTCCCCTTCACAATAATACCCCCTCTCACCCTGTCCCATCCCATTTTGAATACCCCCATTGTCTTGTAGGATACCACCTCCTCTGGCAGTGAGTTCCATTCTGCCACAACCCTCTCTGTGAAAAAGTGTCTCCTCATTTCCCTCCTATATCTTCCCCCTCCAATCTAAGACCATGACCTCTCATGTCCCTCCCCCTCCTTAACTTAAATATCCTTTCTGTGCCTGTCTTGTTAATCCCCTTTAAGTACTTGAAGGTCTCAATCATATCCCCCGATCTCTCCTCTCCTCTCCTCTAGGGAGATTATATTCAACTCACGCAGCCTCTCCTCGTATGGCCTCTCTCCCAGTCCCTGGATCATCTTAGTTGCTCTGCGCTGCACCCCTTCCAGCAGTCTGATATCCTCCTTTAGATATGGGCACCAGTACTGCATGAAGTACTCCAGGTGTGGCCTGACCAGTGACCTGTAGAGAGGCAGGATCACCTTCCTGTTCCTGGAGGAGATTCCTCTCACAATACACTCCAGCATCCTGTTGGCCTTTGCTGCCGCCTTTCTGCACTGCCCTGAGTTGTTCATTTTCCCAGTTACAACCACCCCTAGATGCTTTTCCTCCTCGGTGGTACCTAGCTGTACTCCACCCAGCTGGATAGCTCCTCCATGGGTTCTTTGCTCCAAAGTACATCACCTTGCACTTTTTAATATTCAGCTCCAGCTGCCACACTTCTGACCATTCCTCCAGTTTAGTCAGGTTGTTCTGCAGTCCCTGCCATCCCTCTGTGTCACTCACTACTGCCCCAACTTGGTATCATCAGCAAAGAGGCTGATCTTATTCCTGATGTCATGCGAGATGTCCGCTATGAATATCCCAATCAACACCGGCCCTAGTACTGATCACTGCGGCACCCTGCTTGTCACTGCCCTTGAAGTCAAGAGCCCCACCCCATCACTACCCTCCGCTGTCTTACCTGTAGCCAGCGCCACTGGAACATTGCAGAAAAGGTTACCCAAAATTGCGGAGCGTTTTGCAAAAATTGTGGGAAATTGCGGGGGTTCGACTACAGACCCTGAGTGCTTCACAATCAACCTTTTAATGTTTTCTGCAGCATATATTGCTAAATGAGTACACTGACACCTGAACATGTTTAAAACAGAAAGAAAAGTTTGTGTTCCTAAAAAGAATACTAAACTGATAAGTTACAGTAAAGCGTTGCCTATCTTCCAAAATTTAAAAGCATCTGTCTCATACAGTACTAAATAGATTCTATAAAGTGAGCCACAGCAAATCAATAATAAATAAAGCCAGAAATTTTTTTTTTTAGTTTGTTTCTGGCTGTAGAATAATGTAGCCTAATCGACAACTGTTTACAGTGCTCTGCCAGCTATTCACCCAATTTGGTACAAGAAAACAATAAGCAGAAAAGAGTGTTGAATAACTGAGTTTTAGTAAAATGTTGTTAGAAGTGTTTAATGGTCATAATTTGTACTGTAGGAACCATACACTATTTTTGAAATCTCATATTTAAATTTTAAATCTGGGGGTTATTGGGGGCGGCAGTATAATCTATAGGTTAGAGTAACAAACTGTGAATGAGTTGACGACATCTAGCAGACCTTGGTTTGATTCCCACAACCTCCACTTGCATACTATGTGATTCTGAGCAAGTCACTTAACCTCCTCAGTGCTCCTGGGTTGTACCTGAAAACAGGCACTTGTGCCTAGTGGGCTTTACACAGTTACCAAAACATGTGAAAAAATACCAGTATATTGTTTACTGCATCATGCAATAGTCAGGGTACCCTGTAATTTACCTTCGTTTTACTCTGGCTGAAGTGATTTTGTTTAAAGATAAATGTTCAGATACATTTTGTGCTTTATAAGCTTGTTTTTAGACTTTAGTCAGGTTTTTATTGTAGTATTTGCATGAGAGCATTTAGATGGTATATTGCTAAGAGTGAGATCACTGTTAGCAACTAGCTTATTCAAGTTTAAAATCTGCCCATCCAAAAATCCTCAGCTGTTTGAATCAAAACTAGTCTGAATGAAAGTATGCTCACAAAGAAAAACTTGCCCTGCCACTTACAAAAAAGGCTTCATAGTTAGCACCCCATTTAAGTAAATGGAATAATTTGCACATTTTCTCTCATCTTTTGTTTCAGTCTGTGTGGCAACAATGGCCAGTGGATATTGAAACCAAACAAGACAAGGATTCAAAAGAAACTTTTCTTTTTCTCTTTTAGATATTTCCTGAAGAAGACCTAAGGTTGAAACAGATTTTTAACTCCATTTTCTATTTTCAGCGTGCATTTAATATAACCATTTTGTTTTGCTTTTAGACCACATGCTGACGCAGCGCCTTGTTTTTTGGTTTTTACAAAAGAAATCAGTGACACATAAAACCCTTGACCTACCTTGCACTGCATTGTTTCGGCCAAACCCAAGTCTGCGTGCAAAACTGTCAATATATTTGAGAGTATTTTATTTAAAATGTTAATACTTTTTACACAGTTCAATATAAAAACTCAGAAACTGCAAGAAATTGTGGACCATGTCAGTTTTTGCGGAGAATGGTGAAAATTGCGGATTCCGCAAAAAAATTGCGGGTGCAATTTTCCAGTGGCCCTGCCTGTAGCCAATTTTTGATCCAGTTAACCATCTTAGTCCCAAACCTCACATACCTCAATTCCCCCCCCAACCTCCCATGCAGCACTGAATCAAAGGCCTTGCTGAAGTCCAAAAATATGACATCCACTACATGTCGTCCTTTGTCCAGTTCCCTCACTACCCAGTCATAATATTCAACTAGGTTAGTCTGACAGGACCTTCCCAAGACAAACAAATGTTGATGACCATCCTGGAGTCCATTATCCTCCAGAAATGTCACCAGCCTCTCCTTCAGGATTGTCTCCATCGGCTTCCCCACGAAGGATGGCAGGCTTACAGGTCTGTAATAGCCTGGTTCATCCTTAGGGCCACTTTTATGGAGGGGCACAACACTGGCGATCCTCCAGTCCCATGTCATGCTCCTGGTTCCAGGGAGGTACTGAATAGGTCTGCCAGTAGCCCAGACAGTACCTCCGCCAATTCCCTCAGCACCCTGGGATGTATGTCATCCAGTCCTGGTACCTTATCCACCCTCAGAGCCCTCAGACCCTCCAATACCCTGCCTTCAGTGATTACCCTGTTAGCCCCTCTCCCCTGCCCACCCTTCCCACCCCTCGGAGCTGCCCGCCCTTCTCCCTCATGAATTAGGAACAGAAGTACTCATTTAGTGCTTCTGCCTGTTCTCTCCTTTCTCTGCCCACCCCGCCCTTTCCTTGATCCTCACTATCTGGTCCTTGCAGCTCCTTCTTTCCCTTATGTATCGGAAGAAGTCTTTTTCCCCGTCTTTGATTCCCTGAGCCAGCTTCAGTTCCCTAGAGGCCTTGGCCACTCTAACAACCTTGGTAACTTCTCTGGACTTCCTCATGTACTCCTCCCTATCTTCCCCATCCCGGATTTCTTGTATCTACTGAATGCAGCTCTTTTTGCCCTCACCTTATCTAAAACTTCCCTATTCATCCAGCTTGGCTTCTTAGCACTTCCCTTCTTGCTCTGCAGTTTAGTACAGGTTCCAGTAGCTCCAAAAGCCCCAATTAGATTTTTTCCCATTTCTGGTTCACATCCCAGTGTGATTGAAGTCCTACCAGGTACCCCCCCCCTAAGATTTCACCCATCTTTCTGAAGTCAACCGCCCTGGTCCCTGTACTCACCACCTCCTTGCCCATGTTGAGCGTAAACCACATGGATTGGTGGTCACTCCCTGCCAGTGGGTCCACCACCCCCACCTACCTTATAGCCTCCCCACTGGATAGAACTAGATTCAGCATATTACCCAATCTAGTCGGCTAGGTAACCAACTGTGCTAGGAAGCTGTCCTGGAATGCTTCCAGGAGTATCTGTTCCCTGGCACTCGATGTGACTGGGGTACTCCAATCCACTCCTGGAAGACTGAAGTCCCCCATGATCACTGTATTACACTTCCTGCACACCTTCCTAATTTGCTCTGCTAGCTCCCTATCCAAGTCCTCCTCTTGAGCAGGTGGCCTATATACCACCCTCATCCTGAGAGTCCTATTTCTCGTGCCCTGGAACTGCACCCACAAGGCCTCAGTTCTACCCTCCTCCCCCTCTTCCATTGCACACCTAATCCCCTCCCTCACATAAATAACTACCCCTCCCCCTTTCCCTCTGCCCCTATCCTTCCTGAAGATCCTATACCCTGGGATCATTAGGTCCCAGTCCTGGTATTGGTTGGCCCATGTTTCGGTGATGGTGCTATGTCCACCCCCCCCCGCCAATAGAGCCTGAAGTTCTGCAGTTTTGTTTCCTAGGTTTCTAGCATTCAAGGAGATAACCTTCCAAGTTGATTCCCTTCCTTCCTTACTCCTTATCCTGCCCTTCTTAACCCCCTCCATCGACTCCACTCTGGGTCCATCCCTGTTGGTATGGGGGGTAGGCTCCTTTGACTGCCCCCTTCAGAGACCCCTCCTTTCAGGTGTTCACTTGCCAACCCCACTGCCTAGTTTAAATGAGCCTTTGTCTCTATGTACCCTTCTAATCCCTATTTTAACACCCTCTGCCCCTCCCTGCTCAAGTGTAATCTGACCTTCTACGGTCTGTGGTCCCGTACCCTGACCTCTTCCCTTCTCTTGGTTCAGGTCGTATGCAACTCTTGCTCCTCCCTGGAGGAGGCCATCCTGCTCCTGCTCTCACACCCCTCCCCCCACCCTCTCTAACTCCCTACCAAGCCACTGCACTTCTGCCTCTAGTCTCCTCAGCCTTAGACAAATTGGGCATCCCCAACCTCCATATACGTTCATCGAACAACCGCCCCACATCCATTACAGCCTACTATTCTCCCCATCTTTGTCCCCCTATTGTCCTGCTGCCCCCTGTACCCATGCCCCCCTCTCCACCGTCCCACAAAATTAATTTTCCTTATCTTAATCAGCACTTACATGTATAGCAGTTTCATGCAGTTTCCTCCTTCTTATTTAGCTCAGCTTCAATCTGCAGTTAAGAATGCAGTCTCGCCCTCGCTGGACCAGTCCTTACAATCTTAGTTGATTTACTGCACTTGTCTATAAATGTCAATGAACAATCCCTTCATGCTAAAGTGCTTTCCCCGAATAACACTTAACAAAGAGATCAAGCTAAAGTGATTTCCCCAAGAACACTTGACAGAAAAGACCCATTCAGTCTCTAAAAGTCCCTTTGAGCTAGAAAGCCAGTTTTAGCAGGACCTTCCATGATTTCCCCTTTCAGTTACAGGTTTCCAATTGACTTTCCCTCTAGAGTCACAGAACCCATAATATCCAAGTAATGTTGGAGGCAGTATAGCGCAGTGGTTTAAGGCTCTGGGCTACAAATCTGGAGATCTGGGTTTGAATTCCACAGCCCCCACTTGCATATACTGTGTGACCCTGAGCAAGTCACTTAACTTCCCTGTGCTCCCAGGTCGCACCCGTAAACAAGCTTTCAGCTTAGTGTGCTATTCCTGGTTAAACAATTGAAAGATAAATAAATAAAGGCCACAGTACCTTCAATGCCCTGTAACTGCCACAGTACCTTTGTTAATGATGCAATGACACAGTACCTCAGTTTGATGCAATGTTCCCCTGGCCGATGAAGTCCCAGTCACAGACCCTTGGCTTTAAGATACCGTTTCCCCTCATGTCGATGAAGCCCCTGCCCCAGAGATCTCCTTGTGGCCACTCCCTTCTGATGTACACCCCTCCCGTCCTCACCTGATTGGTGAGACCTCTTCTGGGAGTGGTTCAATTAGACCATTTAAGAATGGAGGCGGCATGCGGTGGGTGGGAGAGAAAAACTCAAAATGCATCTCTGTCTGAGTGAGCAGCTGGGCTTGGTCTATTTATAATCCAGCTGCAAGTTCAATGTTTTCACGCCTTCTGGCGCCGACTCCTGATTGGCTCCAGTGGGAGCCCCAGCTACCACGGCTGTGGCCACCGAACTCTTGCTCCTATGGGAATCCTCAACATTGTGGCTTTGGCTGCTGGCCTCTCAGTTGCCGCAGATGCAGCGCCCGGTCCCTCCTGCCACAGATGCGGTGCTTGGTCCTCCCTGCTGCTTGGATGTGGCTCCCATTGCCTCCTGCTGTGGATGTGGCTCCCTCTTCCTCTTGCCACGGATGTGGCTCTCCAACTCAAAATGCAGCTCTGTCCAGCCTCTTGTTCAGTCGCTTTCATGGTGGACAGAGGAGGACAATCTTCCTCAAGGCCTTTCCCTTCTCCCAGTCAGAGCCTCAGGTGACTCTCACCATGAATGCCTGCCTGATGGGATGGGGTGACCACTGTCAGGGTTTCAGAACACAATGTGTCTGTAACCCCTCAGAGACTTATCTCCACATCAACGTGCTGGAAATGAGAGTGATGTTGTACGACTTCTGACCCTTAGTGGATCTCGTCAGCCACAAAACAGTCCTCCTACAGACAGACAAGTCAGTCATGTATTATATAAACAAACAAGGAGACAAGGAGGAGCACACTCTTACCTTCTGTGCATGGAGGTGAGGAGAGTGTGGGAATTGTGCCTGGGATCTTGCTCCAAACAGTTTACCTGCCAAGAGTACAACGACCAATCCTTACAAGTGGTCACTAGCTCCAGACATCAGGAGATCACTGTTAGATGAGTTGGGAACATCCAGGACATGGAATTTTCTATCAGGATGCATTCAGACAGCAATGGCAAAATTTTTTTCTGTATACATTTCCTCCAATCCCTGTGGTGCAGAAGGTTCTGCTGAAACTGGAGGTGCACGAGGGCAAGATAATTCTAATCGCCCCCCTTCTGGCCTTGATAGATACGGTTTCTTCTGTTGAACAGACTGTCAGTTATCACACAGAGGATCCTCCCACTCAGGACGAACTTACTGACTCAGGGTCACCTGGTCCATCCCAACCTGCACTCTCTTTCCCTTCAGGCTTGGCTCCTGAAGAAATAGAAGTGAACAGATACAAGGTATCTCAGAGGGTCTCTGAAATGCTTCTGACTTCCCGTAAACCTTCCACCAGGAAGACCTACATAGTCAAATGAAAATAATTTTCCATTTGGTGCTCCAAAACCCACATGGACCCCTTTTGGTGCCCACCTGACAAGGTTCTGAAGTACTTGCTGGACCTTTTTGATGCTGGTTTGTAGTATTCCACAGTCAAGGTCCAATTGTGTCCTGATTAAATACACATAAACCCCGCCCCCGGCCTTCTAGCTCACTCCTACTAGCTATTGCCAGCCACGTCTCATTAGTTATCTAAGCCTTAATTTTTCATTGGTACCCCATCCTCTCACAAGATCCACTCATTTCCTTGGCCTCTCAAGGAACTGTTGCAAATCCTGTGCTTATTACTGGTAAAAGGAAATATCTCCATGTTAAGAATGCCATCTGCGCCTATCCTTCTCTATAGTTGCCTTATATTACTTTGTTATACTCTACCCAAAATTTCGGTTTGCAACTTGGAAAAAGGCCAGTTTCCCTCCTCTATCATCTACCAAGATATAGCCTCCCACATTGGACCATGGCATCCTACATCAGGGACATCTCCTCTATGGTCATGCCCCTCCTCCCACCAGGCCATAACTATAGAACACGTGCAATTCCCAAGGATGGTGTCGGCTCTATCAGTTCTCTATGTTTTATCCCTAGCAAATAGCAATCCTGCCCTTAACACAGCCACCGTTAAACCAATGTACGCTAGAAGGAGTAACAAAAGAATATTTAGTAGGCTAAGACACTACCTTAAAAAAATACTACTGCTTCTCCTACTCTGTTCAGGAAATGTTGAATTAAACCCAGGTCCACCTATTTCTCTGGACGCCCCTGTGGACCTCCCTCAATATAAAGGGGATTAACTTTCTCCATATCAATGTCTGTAGTTTGCTAAAGAAGATTGGCTCTATACAGACCTGGGCTCTACATCCATCTCCTGATTTCTTCATGATAACTGAATCCTGGCTCACACCCTCGACCCCGGACAAATCTATTAACGTACCCGGATATATCACCTACCGCTGTGATAGACCGACTAGAGGGGGAGGGGTTGCAATATATGTCAAAAGCAAATTCACAGTCACAGTCTTTGACTGTACCTCAAAGGCTAAGGAATTTGAATGCCTTGCTCTAAAATTATCACTTTCCAGCGAGAAATCACTCCTTATGGCAGCATGCTACCGACCACCGTCTGGTGGCTGGGCACTTCTGCCACACCTTCAAAACCTTCTTGACTCTGCTAATACTGAATGTATTCTAATGGGGGGATTTTAATCTAAATTGGAATGATGACAGCTCTAAGAAATTGAAGGATCTGTGCGATGTTAATGGTCTGTTACAAATGGCGACTGCTATAACCAGACCTAACAGAAAAAACCCTGAGCGCAGCACCCTCCTGGACCTTATGCTAGTAAACAAACCTCACACTATCTCGCATACTGGAGTATTCTTCAACGATATAAGCGACCATTGCGCTACTGCCTGCATCAGACATCCTTCCCAAATAAAAACAGCCTCCAAATTCAAACTGAAAAGATGCCTGAAAAAGCTCTGCCAGTACATGTTCCTGAAAGATCTAAGCAACATTCGTTGGCAGGATTTCTATCTAGCCCCCACCTTTAACGAGGCATTTAACATCTTTCACAGCCTCTTACTGGGGCTAATAGACAAACACGCCCCACTAAGACTGATCAAATCAAAAAATAAAACTCCTGGCTGGTTCTCTCCCATCCTGAAGAAAGCACTTAGGGATAGGGACTACTGGTGGAAAAAAGCGAGGAAATCCCACCTGGAGGCTGATTGGTTAGCATTCCGTACCACTAGGGATGCTTGTACCAAGCTAATTAGGTCAGAAAATGCTAGGTACTTCCTAAAAGAACTAGAAGACAATAAAAACAACTCTGCCAAATTTTGGAACATCCTCAAAGAAGTTGAAGGTCGGTCCACTGCAACACCCCTTCCAAACAAAATTGTGTCTGATGGTACCACCTATATGGACAAAGCTGATATACTAGAGAAGCTTAATGATCACCTTTGCCAATGCAGGGCTTGCCTTTGACACCTCACCTATCAGCAAACTTAGCCCGGCAAGAGACTACACTGTTGGCTTCACTGATAATCACAACCATAACCAATCGCATCCCACCCCCTTCAGCTTCCTCACAATTATGTTCAAGCAAGTGGAGGACCTCCTCCTTTCTCTGGATACAAAAAAGAGTGCGGGTGTAGATAATATTAAACCTTACTTCCTAAAACTTGGCCATACCTATCTGACCGACTCCATTACACACTTATTCAACACCGCTCTGATTCAAGGTGAGCTACCTGTCTTGTGGAAAACTGCCCACATCCTACCATTATTCAAGACTGGGGATCCCAGTGATCTGAACAATTACCGGCCTATTTCTATACTATCCGTCCTCTCTAAATTACTTGAAAAAATTAACAACATCCAACTTAGAGAACATTTGGATTCACAAAAGTTGCTAAACCCGGCTCAGTCCGGCTTCAGAGCCAAACACAGTACAGTATTGGCTCTTGCCAAAGTAACTACAGACTGGCAAATGGCCTTGGACTCTAAGAAGCATGTATTTGCCCTCTTCCTTGATCTAAGTAAGGCCTTCGATACTGTGGATCGTATCATCATGCTTACTGCACTGAGTAACATCGGACTTGATAGTTCTGCCATTAAATGGTTCACCAGCTACCTAACCAATAGGTTACAACAAGTCAAAGCCATAGGAGATCTGTCCCCACAAAAATCCTTGTTACGAGGAGTCCCACTAGGCTCCATCCTGGGCCCTATCCTCTTTGCAATATACATCAATAATCTGGACTTGCAACTGGGCACAGCAAATGTGCACTTATTCGCAGATGATATTGTACTCTATACCACAAATTCATCCTTGGATCTGGCCCATGAGTACTTACAGAAAGACTTCGTCACCCTCCAGTACAACCTTCTCACTCATAAGCTCCTCCTCAATGCCAAAAAGACTAAAGCAATGATTCTCTCACCAAAGTCTACTTCCGGATGTCCACATATCACAAAGATCCGAACGCTCTTAGATGAACCCCTTGAAGTAGTTGATACCTTTAAATACCTAGGGTTCTGGCTGGATAACAAGCTCAACTTTCTGTGCCACTTAAATGAAACCTCGAAGAAACTAAGAC
This sequence comes from Neoceratodus forsteri, assembly GCA_016271365.2. Taxonomy (NCBI): domain Eukaryota; kingdom Metazoa; phylum Chordata; order Ceratodontiformes; family Ceratodontidae; genus Neoceratodus; species Neoceratodus forsteri. The sequence continues at coordinate 311,097,035 of JADMNL010000025.1, forward strand.
AGCGATTAGGTTTATTCTATCGCATTAAACACCTACTCACGTTAGAAGCCAGAATGAGACTAATACAAACTACATTCCTACCTGTACTGGACTACGCTGACTTCCTTTACAGTCATTGCCCATCAATGATGCTAAACAAACTGGACACCCTTTACCACTGGGCTTTAAGATTTATCTTAAATCTACCCCGTAGTACACATCACTGTCGTCTATACCAGGTTTCGGGATAGACCTCACTCTCAACTAGAAGAAAAAGGAATGCTCTCCTCTGTTTTTTTAGAGCATTATCTGATAACCTTCCTGCATATATCTCGAACATCTTCAAACAGGCTAAAGGTTCCTATGGCCTGAGACACTTTTCCTTAATCTGCTTCCAGATTCCTAGAGTGAAAACTACCCTTGGCTCAGCAGCAATCAACTTCTCATTATTAATGGATTATCTGAAGGAATCATGCAACTGTTTCAGATGCCGATGACCCTTAAGCCCCGGGTGCCACTCTCAAATCCTACACCTAAGTATCTCATCCACCCCACATTCCTAACAACAAAACCCTAGGACCTACAAGCCTAGTTCCCTTAATCCAAGATGGCCCTGCCTATTCTCTACCTTTGACCTATTCTGGCCTCCCTTTTGGCTGCCTACTCTTTCACCCCAATTTCTACCCTATTCCTTAATACTTCCTTATTTTTTATCATTCAGGTATGAGCTCTTACTTAGCGGAGACTATATGGGATTGTTGTGTCTTCTCATTTCAGTAAAGCTTATCATTATCTACCTTTGCATGTTAATTATGTTGACTGGTATGTATAGGCCCATATTGACGGGCACCTTCACAATGTTTTGTCTTTTTTTTTTTTTTGCACCGTTGTCCACCATAATTGTAATCTTATGAAGTGTACTGTATTGTATTAATGCCCAGGACCACCTTGAAAATGAGCTTGCTCAATGGTGTTTATGCCTGGTTAAATAAAGTGATTAATTGATTGATTGTTTCCGCATACCATGAGCTTGTCAGTACCATTTACTTGGCTCAACTGCTACTCTTCAAGAGGTTACTTAAGGGCATTTTACATACAAGGCTCCTCAACCAGAAGCCGGTAGCTGCCTGGGATATCAACCTTGTGTTGGAAATGCTCACCCGCAAGCCATTTGAGATTCTTGTGATATGTGAGCTAAAGCTCTTAACTTGGAAAGCAGCTTTCCTAGTGGCTATCACTTCCATTCACAGAGTGTCTGAAATTAATGTCTTGGCCACAGATCCCATGTGTACTGTTCTCCACAAGGACAAGGTAGTTGTCCGCATGCACTGTAAGTTCCTACCGAAAGTAGTGTCAGAGTTCCATCTGAATCAGTCATTAGAGCTGCCTACCTACTTTGCCAGTTTCCAGTGTAACCCCTAGGTGGCGCTATCCCAAGGGCTATTACCCCTGCCTGCTTGGCTAGTAGCAGGTTAAGGGGCCTAGGTTCAGTGACGGTGCCTCCACCCAAAGGTCAGGGTTGGTATTGGTCTGACTAACCAGGCCACAGCCCTCTGGGACACTGTGACCTCCCCCTTGTCTCCTACTAGTGGCCCACACAGTACACAAGGTTTACCTTCCCAATACCCCTGATAGGCTTTATACATATACCTATGTTTGGCACTTACCCCCAGGAATGGTTCCTTCAGCTTGGCTCTAGGGGCCCCACGTAAAAGAAGGCGATGCAAGACAAAAAGCAACTATACGATACCTTAGGCATAAACTGATACCATAGTCAATGTAAATTGCAGAAAAAAGTAGATCTGATTTATTCAGGGGGCTATAACAAGGATGGGGTAATCAGCTTAATTGGCTTAATCACGCTATATGTATCACAGCTGCGCATGCAGTCAGAGTCCCTATCAGTCACACTCTCTGGGTACCCAGGATGGAGAAGGGGGCTAAGCAGGACCGTTGCTCGGGGTAGGCCGGCATTGCAGCTGGTAGGGGCCCTGTGAGAAAAATAAATAACATGCACACTTCCTGATTGTAATCTGGAGCTGGAGGGCACAGTTCGTGGAAACAACACAACACAATAATCAGATGACACACTTGTGATTTAAAAGATATGTTGCAGGGAGCTACCCTGTTTGTTACTCATAATACCCAAAGCTGAACACAGGATGGATGATGATCGAGACTATCGCTGGATTTTCTGGATTGCCAGAAGAAGCAGGGTAGGGAGACAAGACCCTTGTGGCAGGGCCCAACAGCATTGGGTAGCAGCGGATTCAGTCCGTTTCGAGCTGGGTACAACTTCCAGCCCTCAGCACACAACTCAGCTCAGGGGAATACCAAATCACGACCCCCCCTTCAGTTCACAGCACATTTACATGTAAAGAAAATTACTGTACCAGGCAGACAGCTCCTCAACCCCGATCGCAAAGTCACTGCTAAACCCGGGAGCTCAAAGGTAGCTAAAGTTCCTGACAGGCTGATCACTTTTAGCAATACCTTCGGTCTTCTACAGGTTAAGCCTGGTCCCAATTCAGTAGCTTGTTTCACAGCACACAGATCAGTTCAGTCCAAAACAATTCTCTCTCTCTCTCTCACTCTCTCTCTCTCTTTCTAGGCAGAAAATGGCAAAACAGGCCAGGATTCCGGCCACCCACGGTTCTCCCACGTGAACTACTGCACAGCACGGCTACTCAAACTCTACGAGCTCCTTCCCGCTCAGCTTCCCACTCAAATCTGGCTTGCCAGCAGACAGCTCGTGGTATTTCCCCTTGATCCAAAAGGTTGATTCGTTAGTTGAACTGTCAGTCACAGTAAGCGCTCCCCCTCCAGTTCACAAGGCGCCAACAGCCCAAAACTACAAATCCCAACTGGTAATCCATACAATCCCACTTTAACAGGCTCCATTTTAGAGTCTTCACATACTGATTGGTCCAATTAGGCAGTTTGGGACAAAAATGGTGGCGCTAAGCTGAATAGTCCTTGCTGCAAATAAGGCAGGTTAGCACAAACCACATTATTATTATTATTCTAAATGGTCACGAACAATGAGTTACATCTTTCAAAAGCGCTCCCTCTGCACAAGCAGCGATGGCAGAACCAGAGCAAATATTCAGCAGCTCGAGCAGGACTCGGGCATGGAAACATACAGTCCCCCTTTTTAATTAATTATGACTGCAACAGGCAGCCCTTAAAGGGACAGCACATGGAGGGCACACAGGCACTCATAGGCAATACTTTTAGCTGCTAAACACAGGACACTAGCCTGGCCATGGGCATTAGGGCAAGCTCATGGAAACCTGTTTGGGAACCCCCTTTTGTAGGGGGGGGTTACACCCTTCCTTGCCTGGAAAAACTTGGTGTCTGCATCAAGTCAGTACTGTTATAAATGCAAATTACCTTACACATCTATACCACTAGCAGATAAGGCCTCTAACTTCTACAATATTAGGCAGCATATTAGACTTTTACCATATATATTCTCTATATTTCACAGTACACTACTTCTCCTAAATTACATTACACATGTTGCACAGATTACTCATATATGCACTGCTGCTTGGAATCAGGTTATTACTTTCTGCACATGGAACAATGAGAAAGGTGGCCCTTTCCTATCAGTTACCTTAGGGCTAGATGGGACAGGGACACCATACCTGGAGGGCAGAACAATCAACTGGGAATTAGCACTCAAACTCAGTTTGGACAGTGAGCTCTGGGACACATAAACTCCCTTGTGGACTACATTTAGAGGCAAATCCACTGGCCTCCCAGGGGAATCATAGCTGAGGTGTACTATTGGTTTGATAGCTTGTCCAGTCTTCCTGGGGGGAACAGCCACAGTCTTGGTACCCTTCTCCTCAAACTCTGCACTTTCCTTGCTTGCAAGGGGAACCTCTGTCTGAGTGGAAAAGTTCAGTCTTGGGGCACTGTCAGCCCCTGGCTCTGTGAATTCAGGTTCTATCACACTTTGCTCACTAAGAAGGCACTCTGGCACTGGAGAATTATCATCACACTCAAAGTATTCTTCAGGTTCTGGCATGTCACCAGTCTGTCTCAGATCATCTCTCTTCCTCAGGTAAACCACACAGTTCCACCATACACAATGACTCAATCTCATCAGAGCTGACACTTTGAACTTCACTCTCAGTGAGTATTAGCTCCAGGGACAAAGCTGGGGGGTTAGGCAGTCTGGAAGGCCTAGCTTCATCCCCACAATTGACCATGGGGTTGCCCCGAAACAGCTGACTCAGTTCATAAGAGGGGTAGTAAACATAGTTGCACTCACTCTCATCAGAAGTGGACTGACAAATCATGATCAGTTTGGGTTGGACATGGAGAGAACCTCAAGTCAGTGACCACTGGGGCAGGCTTATTCTGTCTTTGTTTTGCAGCAGCCCAAGTCACTGGTCCAGGGGGAACAACTTCTGTGGGCTCAACTTCAAACAGGATTTGGCCAATGGGCAACAAATGGTTACGGTGCATGGTTTTGACAGCCTTTGAATTGTTTTCAGGCCACACTTTATACACAGGTCAGTCATTCAATTTGCCTACTACTATGTGGGGAAGGTGGTGCCACTGATCAGCAATTTTGTGTTTTCCATGCAATCCCAGATTCCACAGCAGTACACAGTCTCCAGCTTGAAGCTCTTGGGCCTTTACTCTTCTATCATATCTTTCTTTGTTAAAGTTTCTCTTTGCAGCCATTGTTTGAGCTAGTTGGTATGCATGGTTCAATTGAGCTTTTAGTTTTTGCATGTACTGTAGGTAATTTTCAGCTCTGATCCCATCAGGAGAGATCTCAAAACAAACATCCATTGGTAACCGAGCCTCTCTCCCAAACATGAGGCAATAGAGAGAGAACCCGGTAGCATAATTTTTTGTACAATTATAGATGTGGACCAAGGTGCTGATCTGCTGGCTCCATTTGGGCTTGTCTTTTGGGTGGAGAGTGCCTAGCATGTCAAGCAGCATGCGATTAAAGCATTCTGGAAGTGGGTCTCCTTGCGGGTGATAAGGGGTGGTTCTAGACTCCCGCATCCCCCATAGAGAGAGCATTTCCTTGATTAAGTGACTGTCAAAGTCTCTGCCTTGGTCAGAATGAATTTTTTTGGGGGGGCCCCTTAGTGAACAAAGAAATTCTCTTATCAGTACCTTGGCCACGGTGGATGCCTTTTGGTCTTTGGTGGGGAATGCTTGGGCATATCTGGTAAAATGATCAGTGACTGCCAACACGTTACTGATATTCCACTGATCAGTGTTCCAAACTTAGAAAGTTGATACAAACTAACTCCATGGGTGTGCTGGTGGTGATTATGACAAGGGAGGCAGCCCTCTGGGGCAAGGCCTTTCTCTGTAGGCAGTGACTACAAGTCTGTACCTGATGTTCAACATCGGCCCCCATCTTAGGTCAGTAGAATCGGGACCACACCAAGTCAAGGGTTCTGTCAATATCAAGGTGGCCCATGTTGTGTAGGGACCTCAGCACCAAGTCTCTGAAATCTGTGGGAAGACCAATTGTTGCTTGTCTACTTGACTCCCCCCCCCATCTACTGTCTCTCTGTACAGCAACTGATTTATAAGCTTCAATTTAGGACCTTTTTTGTACAATAATGCAGTTCTCAAATCACACCAGAGCAACTTGGACACATCTTTCCCTGCATAGTGAGCTTTGAGGGTTGATCGGATCATAGGGTCCCAAGATTGAGCTTGCTGAAGGCTGTCATTATCAAACTGAGGCAGTGTGCTAATATCTAGCATGGAAAAGTGACAGTACGCAGCTGGTATACAAGTGTCCGAGGGGCCCAAGCAGTCTACCAAGCAGTGCACTGGGTCTGTGGACATCAGTTCATCTTTGTCAAACTTTTGGCACAGTGCTCGAATGTCAGGCTCAGATGACCTGACCCAATCACCTCTGGAATTAGGCCTCTGGGAGAGGGCATCAGCATCTATGTGATTCAGGCCCGATCTGTATTCAACAGCATAATCATAAGAAGACAACGCCGAAAGCCACCGATGCCTGGTAGCATCCAATATAGCTGAAGTCTGCACATAGGTCAGTGGATTATTATCTGTCTTTACCAGTGTCTTTGCTCCATACAAATAGTCATGAAATTGGTCGACAATAGCCCACTTCAGTGCCAAGAACTCCAATTTATGTACAGGATAGTTTTTCTCCGATGGGGTCAGACTCCTACTGGCAAAGACCACTGGTTTCAGGCCATTTTCATGCTCCTGATATAACACAGACCCCAAACCTTGTAGGCTAGCATCAGTGTGTAACACACAGGGTTTAGCAGAATCAGCATAGGTGAGGATGGGAGCATGGGTGAGCTGATATATGATTTCATGGAAAGCAGCCTCACAGTCAGGTGTCCATCGGGACCCAAAAAGTTCACCCGGGCGGAAGTACACTCTCTTTGTCTCGGGGAGGCCATTCTCTTGTATTTTTTGTTCATGGGAGGGTAACCCTGAGTAAGATTCAGAAGTGGGTGAATCACTCTTGAGTAGTCCTTTATGAACCGTTGGTAATAACTACAAAATCCTAGAAACGTTGTAATTCTTTTAGATTGTGGGGTTGGGGCCAGGTGGTCAAGGCCTCAACTTTGCTAGGATCAGTCTCTATCCCCTCGGTGGACACTATGTGCCCCACATACTTTACTGATGTCTGAAAGAACTGGCATTTGTCAATGGACAGCTTAAGGCTGAAGTCTTCCAGTTGGTCCAACACTTTAAAAAGTCTGCTCTCATATTCCTACAATGAACTCCCAAACACAATAACATCATCTAAGTATACCAGGTACTCCAACAAGTTAATGTCTCCCACTGCACATTCCATCAGTCACTGAAAAGTGGCTGGGGCACCTGAGATCCCCTGAGGCATCCTCATAAACTCATAGAACCCAAGTGGACAGATGAAGGCTGTTTTCTCATGGTCTTCTAGGGCCATGGGGATCTGGTAGTACCCACTGCAAAGATCCAACATCGAGAACCACTTGCTTCCATTCAGATAGTTCAGAGCATCCTGAATACGGGGCATGGTGTATTGATCGGGGATGGTCCGTCTGTTAAGGGTCCTGTAGTCCACATACATTCTTACTGTCCCATTCTTTTTTCTCACCACCACAATAGGTGAAGCATAAGGGCTTCTGGATTTTTGTATCACACCAGCCGCTAGCATTTCCTGCAGGTGTCTTCTTACATCATCTATATCTGCTGGTGCTAGGTGCTGAGACCTCTCACGGAATGGCTGTTCATCATGCAGGCGTATGTGATGCTCCGCTCCTCAGACACATCCCACATCCCACATCCCATTCCTTTAGCGAAAACACCTTATCCCTCTGGGCAAGTCTCTGGCTGATTCTAGTCTTCCATTCAGCTGGCAATGGGGAGTCACCAAAGTCAAACAAGTCGGGCATCACTTGGTCAGTCACTCCAGAGGGCTTGTTACTAGGCAACACTGCAGTGTCTGTGTAGTGTACAGTAGCTAGGGTGCAGCCTCTATTCACCCAAATTTCTTGATCCAACACATTGGGGACCTGGACCATTACCCATCGAGCATAGGCATGAGCACGAGCGGGTAAGATACTTGGCTTATTCAGCAACTCTTCCGCAATTTTCCATCACCTGGCGCGTCCAGAATGAGTTTCTTATTGTTGATGTCTTTCCACAAGCGGACCTCCCATTTTAGAGTACACTGAGTGTTGGGGCCCAGGGTCATTGGCTCAGGATCTTTCTTCCATACAACCCCGACTGGGTCATCTTGATCCACCTCTTTGGCATTCTGCTGTGACTCATATGCCCTCTTAATCAATGCAGGAATCCTCAGAGCCCTACCAGTTCGTTGCCCCTGTTTCTCATAGCATAGTTGCGACAACTGTCCGAACATATGAGCATTTGTCCAGATTAGTAGAGGAACCCCATCATACAGCCCAGTAGGGGGACACACCAAAGCTAAGGTCTCCACTTGCTCCGCCACTCCATCCACTGAAGTAGGGAAAGACAACCAAATCCTGATATACCCAGAGTATGGGTAGGCCTTTTCACTCAACCCCCAGACATACAGTCCTTCCAAAGGCTGCAAAGGCACATCAGGCAAATGCTTCCGATACCAGTCTTGAAATATTATAGTTACTTGGGAGCCACTGTCAAGCACAGCCCTGGTAGACACTCCATTCACCTTCACTGTTGTCTCCATGGAGGGGCTCATTACGTCGGACCATTCCAGTGGCACTGATGTCGGTGTTGATCTAGCATTGGCTTTGGTAGCATAACTTTTTTGCACAGCTCTCCCTGGTGGCGGGTTATTATTTCTTCAAATCACAGCTAATAACGGGGCAGTGACTCTCCTCAAATTCTCTGGTGAATGGCAGAAGAAATGGGTGTGTCCATCCTCTCCACATTGATAGCAAAAAGTAGGCTCTCACGGATCTCATGGGGTTTGCGTGCCATCTCCCGACTTGCGTACCACGGGGGTATTGGCGGGCTCATCTTTGGCTCATACTCTGAGTCCTTGATCCTTGGGACCTCCACCAGGGTGAGGATTTGGTGTGGTTTGCAGCAAGTCTCCCACTACAGCTCTCAGCTCTCGCACGTCTTCCAGTAGGTTAACCTCAGCTTGGGGTTCTGGAGAAACAACATGCACTCCCACTCCACCTTTGGCCTCTGGAGATGCCTGATACAGGTCAGGTTCTCTGGCTGCTTCGGTCAACTCTAATCAGCTCTCTCAGCTGTTGTACCTCATCCAAGTCACTCCTCTCCGGGTTCAGGCAGGTACCAACCATCCCAGCATAGGACTCCCAGCCCTCTTCATCAGTCTCGGTCTCATGAATTTCCTTTATAAGATGACAGTACTCAGGAGGGTTAGCCTTCCTGTCTTGTAACTTGACTTTCAAAAACATTACACTAGAATGTCTGGCTGACTTTAGGATATGGTCCAATCTGACCTGGTTCAGTTCCTTCGCAGGTACTCCCCCTTTCCTGTGGACCCTCTGCAGAGCCCTCTCAATACTGGTAACAAATGCGGACAATTTCTCATTTTTCCACTGCTTGGCTGACTTGAACTTCCACAACAAGTCGTCCCCTGACTCAGTACTGCCAAACACTCCTTCCAGTGCAGATAGGTATTCAGCTGCTATAGCCTCTGGGCTAGTTGCTTGGAAGAAGCGGATGGCCTCCAGTGCAGGGCCCCTCAAACTCTCCATCAGCCTCTTTCTCTTTTCCACCTCTGAACATTGCCATTCTTGTACTAAGGGAGTAGCATAGTCCATCCACGTTTCCAAGTTGTCCTTCCCCGTGGGAACTGGGACTGTGTCTGAAAAGAGTCTGAGCTTTCGGTAAGAGTTCAACTGTTTCAAGGAAATTAATATGGGGGAAGGGGCTACAGGAGAACTCTTTGGAGAAGCTGGGGAGGTGGCTGAGGAGTGCAGGGGCTTGTGTTCCTCTGAAAGGTCTAGCACCTTTACGAGCTCTTGGGAAGTTCATCCTTCAGACGCTAATAATTTGAGCAACTTATCCTTATACCCTTCTATAAGGGGGGGCCCACCTGAGGTAGTCGGATCACTGTGCAGGTGAATGACCCTCCACCCCTTCTGGGTACCTTCCATCAGAATAACAAGGGGTACCTTCTCTGGATCTATTGAGGAGCTACAGGAGAACAACACTATCATAGTCTGTTCAATCAAATCTGCATCTCTCCCCTTCACCTCTACTTTGCCTAAACCCTTAACATGCTCCACAGTGGCTACAATATCAGCATTAGTAATCCCTAATGGGACATCCAGTAACAGGAGAGCCTGTTGGGGGTCTAACCTCGCAGCATCACTCCACCCCATCATTCGGTGCACTAACAGCTTATGAGGGGCAATTTTCAGCTTGGGCATAGCAAGATCCTCCATTTTCTCTCCAAAACTAAACATATCTGGGTAACTTCCTCCCTTGGCCACTAGAGGACGTTAATCTCAGCGGTGCCTCCAAGATGTAACCCCTAGGTGGCATTATCCCAAGGGCTACTACCCCTGCCTGCTTGGCTAGTAACAGGTTAAGGGGCCTAGGTTCAGTGATGGGTGCCTCCACCCAAAGGTCAGGGTTGGTATTGGTCTGACTAACCTGGCCACAGCCTTCTGGGACAATGTGACCCCCCCCTTGTCTCCTACTAGTAGCCCACACAGTACATAAGGTTTACCTTCCCAATACCCCTGATAGGCTTTATACACATACCTATGTTTGGCACTTACCCCCAGGACTGGTTCCTTCAGCTTGGCTCTGGGAACCCCCTGTAAAATAAGGTGGTGCAAGACAAAAGCAACTATGCAATACCTTAGGCCTAAACTGACACCATAATCAATATAAATTGCAGAAAAAAGTAGATCTGATTTATTTAGGGGGCTATAACAAGGATGGGGAGGTAATCAGGATAATTGGGTTAATCACACTATATATATCACAGCTGTGCATGCAATCAGAGTCCTTATCAGTTTCACTCTCTGGGTATCCAGGATGGAGAATGGGGCTAGCCAGGACCGTTGCTTGGGGTAGGCCGGCGTTGTAGCTGGTAGGGCCCCTGTGAGAAAAAGAAATAACATGCACACTCCCTGATTGTAATCTGGAGCCAGAGGGCTCAGTTCGTGGAAACAACGCAACACAATAATCAGATGACACCAGGGGTTGATATTAACATTGTTTTACTAGCCCAAACACTAGTGCAAATTGACCAGGGCTAGTACAGCTAACTCTCTACTTGCCCGTCTTGACTAGTGCAGATTTTCATGGCTGTTAATGAAGTTAAAAATGTCTCTACTTTAGCATTCTCTAGTCCTCATGCTAATCTCGCTCAATATTCCAGATGGTCAGGTGTGATTAACAGCTCATTAAGAGTTGTAATTATCTGGCAGTTCAAAAGAGGGATCCCACAAAAGACTCAATGTGAGTCATTATCACTCCACTGTTAAGACTTTCAGTTAGTGTCCAGGGTGTGATCAAGGGTAGAGTGCTATTAAGTCACTAGGTTCCAGTTTTCTGAATGTGTCTATGTCTAACAAGTTGTATCCAACATTTCAGTGACAAAATGCAAAGAGGTATACAGGATCGGCCCTGCAGGTGGTGGGTTTTATCCCAGCCTCACCATAACTTCCCCCTCCCCTTCAAATCTCTTAACTCTGTTCTTTCCCTTGACACCACTGCAGACCAGACTCTGAAGTGACCATCCATAGATCCATAGCTGCCATTGCTGGCAAGTGCAGGGGGTTCCCAGCTCTTCTAAATGGACCATGCCAGCCATCACCATCCATACAGTTCCACCCTTACCCCACTCAGCATGTCCTTTCAGCCTAAAAACAAAGCTTTGGATCATGTATGGTACAAAAATGAACCTTGATAAAATACATAGCTTGAAACCTTGAAATAGGCATTCCTGGGTTGCATAGATCATCCTATACAGAAATAGAAATAGCATAGTGTTATACCTGTATACTGTTTCCCCTGGACTGATGAAAGGACAATGTTAAAGAAATATCTGTTATTATTGGGGCAGAGCATATTAAAATCAATTCATTCTTTTACAAATAAAAATGTCTTAGTTTTCCATTTCCCCAAGCTCCTTAGGCTTGTCTAGCCCCCACCCCAAAGAAATCTTAGATGTGCTCCTGGCTCACTTGAGACTGTACAGAAACTTTAAAAAGTGCATGTCTCCAGTTGACTATAGGGTGGGGACCGAGAGTGTCTTTCTCTGCCTGACTGTTCATTACCCTGTGAGTGGTGGTGACAGTATGGTGAGGTGCATGATGATGTCAGCTACTGTGTGTGCAGAGCTAGGACTGCTTGATTGAACATTTACTGTTGTGATATCCTCTCTCTGTTTGGTGTGTGTGGTGGGGGTAGAAAGAGGAAGAGAGGAGGCCATGGTACAAAACAATGCAGGGGTCTCACTGTCTGTGATGGATGGCATTGCAGTCTTTTTTTCTGCTGGGATGCTGGAAGCAATATGGTAGGAGGATAAATGTGCAACAATCAGAGTACTTCTTGGCTTTGCTTGCATTGTTTCCTTTATAAGTGATCAAAATTTGCCACTGTAATTAAGGGCTAGTGCAACCATCTGCGGGCTAGTGCAATTTTGAATCAACTTGCCCTGCTGGCTAGTGCAAAAAAAGGTTAAGATTGACCCCTGGATGACACACTTCTGATTTAAAAGATATGTTGCAGGGAGCTACCCTGTTTGTTACTCACGATACCCAAAGCTGAACACAGGATGGATGATGGTCGAGACTATCGCTGGATTTTCTGGATTGCCAGAAGAAGCAGGGTAGGGAGACAAGACCCTCATGGCAGGGCCCAACGGCATTGGGTAGCAACGGATTCAGTCCGTTTTGAGCTGGGTACAACTTCCAGCCCTCAGCACACAACTCAGCTTGGGGGAATACCAAATTGCGTCCCCCATCCAGTTCACAGCACATTTACATGTAAAGAAAATTACTGTACCAGGCAGACAGCTCCTCAACCCCGATCGCAAAGTCACTGCTAAACCGGGGAGCTCAAAGGTAGCTAAAGTTCCTAACAGACTGATCACTTTTAACAAGATCTTTGGTCTTCTACAGGTTAAGCCTGGTCCCAATTCAGTAGCTTGTTTCACAGCACACAGATCGGATTCAGTCCGAAACAATTCTCTCTCTCTCTTTCTAGGCAGAAAATGGCAAAACAGGCCAAGATTCAGGCCTCCCACAGTTCTCCTGCTTGAACTACTGCATAGCACGGCTACTCAAACTCTGTGAGCTCCTTCCTGCTCAGCTTCCCACTCGAATCTGGCTTGCCAGCAGACAGCTCATGGTATTTCCCCTTGATCCAAAAGGTTCGATTCGTCAGTTGAACTGTCAGTCACAGTGAGAGCTCCCCCTCCAGTTCACAAGGTGCCAACAGCCCGAAACTATAAATCCCAACTGGTAATCCATACAGTCCCACTTTAACAGGCTCCATTTTAGAGTCCTCACATACTGATTGGTCCAATTCGGCAATTCGGGACGAAAATGGTGGAGCTAAGCTGAACCGTCCTTGCTGCAAATAAGGCAGGTTAGTACAAACCACATTATTATTATTATTCTAAATGGTCACCAACAATGAGTTACATCTTTCAAAAGCGCTCCATCTGCACAAGTAGCGATGACAGAACTGGAGCAAATATTCAGCAGCCTGGGTGGGACTCGGGCATGGAAACACACAGTCCCCCCTTTTAATTAATTATGACTGCAACAGACAGCCCTTAAAGAGACAGCACACGGAGGCCACTCAGGCACTCATGGGCAATACTTTTAGCTACTAAACGCAGGACACTAGCCTGGCCACGAGCATTAGGGCAAGCTCACGGAAGCCTGTTTGGGAACCCCCATTTGTAGGGGGATTACACCAGAATGAAGGAGAATGCATTCTCTTTTCTCTGGATGTTAAGAGAGTGCTTAAGTTTTACTTGGACAGAACTAAGGACTTCAGACAATCCAAACAGCTCTTTGTCTTCTTTGATCCCAATCAGAAGGAACAGCCTATTACCAGCAAGTGCACTTCTGCTTGGATTGTGAGCTGTCTGTGCCAATGCTATGCTATGGCAAAGGCCAAGCTGGAAGGTCGGGTATGTGCCCACTCTACCAGAGCAGTTGCCATGTCCCTGGCAAAGATTCGCTCTGTACCTGTCAGTGATATCTGCAGATGCCCGTGCCAGGCAAAATGCCTCCTTGGAAAGGACTGTTCTGAATGGAATTCTGTCCTGAGTGAGCCTCAGCTCCTACCGTGCTAGTACAGGGAACTTTTGTCTGAGCTTGGCATTCTGACCCTATTGTGTGAATTGGTGGTGAAGACTGATTCCTTGAAGATAATGAAAATTACGTACTCACCGTAATTCTTAATCTTCTAGAAATATCTTCACTGATTCACATGTCCACCTGCCATCCCCTGGCCTCACTCCAATCTGTCTATTGGTCTTCACCCCTTGTTCTTGGTTTGGACTGTGAAGTCACTGTGTTAATGGTTTGCTGACCCTTCTTACACAGGGCCATCAGGACTACCTTATGCCCTTGGGTTTATTGCATAAGTACTTGTGTGGTTATGCTGCACCTCCTCAGTAAAAAGGATACCAGGGTGGTTGAGGGCTGGTGCTGAGGTAAGCCATGTAGCATGAGCCAGTGTCATGGTTCCATGCATGCATGCAGCTTACTGTGGTGCCAGCCCTCCTGAAAAATTCTAATGGTGAAGATACAGTATTCCTAGAAGATCAAGAATTATGGTAAATATATAATTTTCATTTATTTCACTGATGGAGCAGTCCTTGTCAACTCACTGGTTCCACTACCACACTACAGATTCTTCCTTCTCAGCCACCGTTGGCATCACCGGTTCATTCTGTGGCTCCCATCATTGGTCATGCTGATGAGGATGAAGTGGAATACAATCCTGACTTCATGGATTTAGAGGAGGAATATGAGGGAGAACAATTTCTTGCACCTCACTCTAGTTCTACCCTGTCATCCTGCAGTGAAGATTTGGTAGTTTACACCTTGAGATCTCCTGAGGATCCAGTTATCCAAGCCATGATGCAGCAAATGCAGTCTGCCGTGGCTTTGCTGTGGAAGAGGAAGATTACACTAAAAGGAATGCCATAGAATTTTTGGAGGTGCTCTGCTTCTCCTCTACTATAATTCCACCTATATATCCTGCATTAAAGGATCCTACCTTTGCTGTATGGTAAAGACCAATCTCACTTTCTGTAGTTGCTAGAAAGGCTGATAAACAGTATCCTGCACCATCTGCTAAGCCTTATTAAGCTAACCAGCCAGAAACTGACTGTGTGGTCATCATGGTTGCTCATGGTAGGTCTAGGGCCCCTAGATACATGAGTACTTTACCTAGGCAGCTGCATGTGCTGGGCACATGTACTTATGCCTCTGCATCACTGGACCCTAGGACTGCAAACTATCAAGCCCACATGGTAAAATATCTGAGTAGCCTGTGGACTGCTGCTCGTACTGCAGCACAGACTTTGCCTGATGGCTCTGCCAGGAATAATTTACTTAAAACAGTGTCTTCTGGTGCTGCGGTTGACAAAATTTGCTACACACAGCTTACTGATATCGCTGATGCTTCTGCCAGGATGGCTGCTTCTGGCATTTGCATGAGCAGATACTCTTGACTTAGAGTTGCTGGCTTTGTCAGTGATGTGCAACAAGCAGTTTTGAATGCCCCTTTTAAAGGTACAGAACTAGACATGATGTAGAAGAGGCCCTATGTGGCCTTCACACTTCACAAATGACTAAATTCCCTGCTAGAGGTGATGATCAGGGTTCCTTTCATCAGCCTGCTGCCTGAGATAACCATGCCTATTGTCAGCAAGGCCATGGCAGAGGAAGTGGCCCCTTCTGGCTCCCCTCCTCTGTGCCCATACAAAAGCACCCAAAGAAATCGGTTTCTGTGGCCTGCCACCAACAGTACCACCTGACTCTCTTCCTTCTATCCCCCTACCTCAGCTGTTTCCTCCAGGGGTGAGTGTAGGGGGCAGGATCTCCCTGCACTGAAACAAGGGCAGGATATCACTATGGATGAGTGAGTTCTGGAGATAACTGCAAGGGGACATGCTCTGGAACTGTTACGAATCCCTCCAGATCATCCTCTGCTTCCTTCCTGCTATCCTCTGGGCCATTTGTCCTTCGGAAGGAAAAGGTTCAGTCTTTATTCCAAAAACATGCTATAGAACCAGTTCCTCTACAGGACAGAAACAAAAGGTTCCATTTCACATGCTCCCTAGTCCCAAAATGAACAGGGGATCTGCGTCTTGTATTAGATCTCAGGGATCTCAACCTGCACATTGAATGCAAAACATTTTGAATGGTATCCCTGCAAGCTCTGATCCCCGAACTGCAAGCAGAGGACTGACTCTGTTCTCTAGACATGAAGGATGCATAGGTCGGAAAAGTGGCAATTGATTTTTAATGCAAAGAAGTGCAAGGTTATACACTTTGGAGCAAGGAACCCAGGGAGGAGCTATCAGTTGGGAGGGGTTCAGATAGAGGTCACAGAGGAGGAGAAGGACCTAGAGGCAATCGTAACGAGTAACATGAACAACTCAGCTCAGTGCAGGAAGGTGGCAGCTAAGGCCAACAAAATACTGGGGTGTATTGCGTGAGGAGTCTCATCCAGAAATAGGGATGTGATCCTGCCGCTGTACAGGTCACTAGACAGGCCACATTTGGAGTACGGCGTGCAGTTCTGGCATCCCTTTCTGAAGAAGGATATCAGATTGCTGGAGTGGGTGCAGTATAGGGCAACTAAGATGATCCAGGGGCTGGAGAGTAAAACCTACTATGAGGACAGGCTGACTGAGTTGAATATGTACACCCTGGAGGAGAGGAGGGATTGGGGGAATATGAGTGAGACCTTCAAATATTTGAAGGGGATTAACAAAACAGGCACAGAAGGGATATTTAAGCTGAGGAGAGGAAGGGACACCAGAGGGCACGGTATCAGGTTGGAAGGTGGAAGATATCGGAGAGAGATGAGGAGGCATTTTTTCACAGAGAGGGTGGTGGAGAAATGGAACACTCTACCCGAGGAGGAGGTATCCTGTAGCACAGTGGGCAGTTTTAAAAGGGCATTGGACAGGGTGCAAGGGGGTAAAGATGAAGGGAAAAGGGGGGGCAGCTTCAATATAAGGGTGCTAGTTGTACATTCGAGCAGACTAACTTGATAGACCATAAGGCCGGTTTCTGCTGGCAGATTCATATGTTCATATGTTCGTAAGATCAGGAAATCCCACAAATAACACCTCCACTTTATTCAGGAGGGTGAACATTATCAGTTTAGAGTATTGCCCTTTGACTTGTTTTCTGCACCGTGGGTCTTTACCAAATGCTTGGCAGTAGTAGCAGCAGCCCTTTGCAGGGCAGGCCTATATGTGTTCCCTTATCTGAATGAGTAGCTCCTGAAGGCCAGCTCCAGGGAAGCTCAGCTACATACTCTGTCTTGAAAATCAGTTGCTTGATGATTTGGGGGTCACAGTGAATGTACCAACATCTGTGTTGACTCCCTGCCAAAGACTGCAATGCATAGGGGTAGTCTTGGGCACAAAGAAGGGATGTGATCTCTTGCCACAAAACAGGGCAGACACTCTGATTTTTTTTTGTTAGTTGTTTAACCAGGAGTAGCACACTAAGCTGAAAGCTTTTTCACAGGTGTGATCTGGGAGCACAGGTAAGTTAAGTGACTTGCTCAGGGTCACACAGTATGCAAGTGGAAGCTGTGGGATTCAAACCCAGGTCTGGTCTGCTGGATGCCACCAGATTTACAGCTCAGAGTCTT
Source organism: Neoceratodus forsteri (assembly GCA_016271365.2). Classification (NCBI taxonomy): domain Eukaryota; kingdom Metazoa; phylum Chordata; order Ceratodontiformes; family Ceratodontidae; genus Neoceratodus; species Neoceratodus forsteri. Next base: position 311,114,336 of record JADMNL010000025.1, read on the forward strand.
AAACCACTGTGCTATACTGCCTCCCAATTGCCCATACACACTTGGTATACAGGAGCCATTATGTCTCTGCGAGAACAATGATACATCTCCTTGGTCTCATGGCTGTAGCCATAGTGACTATGCCATTGACATGTCTTCATATGAGGATCCCTCAGTGGACACTCAGGGTCCAGTGGGATCAGTTGATGGACAAGCTGGACCATGTAGTTCTTGTCATGTCTCCGCTTTGCAGAGGTTTGATATGGTGGATGGACTGTGAAAACCTATTAAAGGGTGTTCCATTCCTTGTACCGGCTCCTGTACAGATCCTCACCACAGATGCTTTGTGCTCTGGCTGGGGTGCTCATCACTGGCCTTACCAGACACAGGGGTCATGGACCAAGGTAGAGGCGAAGCTGCACATAAATGTATTAGAAATTAGGGCTGTCCTGTAAAGTCTCCATTTATTTCAGAACCATCTCTGCCCCCTATCCTCTGCTAATTCAGGTGGATGTCAGTGTAATGCATTACATCAACAACCAAGGGGGCACTTATGCAGGGAAGCAATGAGAGTATGGTACTGGGCTCTGTCTCACAGCCTTCAGCTATCAACCATGTATCTCCCAGGTCTCCAAAATGTCTTGGCAGACTGACTAAGCAGGTCCCAGTCGATCATTCATGAATGGGAACTGCTAACCTCCGTGGTAAATGACTTTTTAACAAAATGGGTTTATCCAGAGTTGGACCTTTTTGCGTCCCCACACAATGCAAACTGCCACATTTCTGCTTGCTCTCTCCAAGGCCTGCCTGAAGTTTTTTGGTGAGATGCGCTGTCCCTCTCTTGGAAAGGGAAAGTCCTATATACATTTCCCCCCATTCCTCTAATACAGAGAGTTCTACTCAGACTACAGGTGGAGAGCGCCACTCTCATCTTCATTGCTCCATTCTGGCTTCACCAGATATGGTTTCCACTTCAACAGCTAGCAGTGGAGCCTCCTGTCCCTCTACCTCTGTGTCAAGTCTGCTGTCACAGGACAAGGGGTCCAAGATCCATCTGGACAGAAATCCCTACATCTGCATGCATGTCTCTTGAAGACAGAGATATTACACATTTTGGGTATCCACTAAGGTTGCTTGATGTCCTGATTGTGGCTAGAATGCCTTCTACCAGACATACTTATTCCTTGAAATGGAAGTGGTTCACTTTGTGGACTGTTTCCAGGAATTCTGACTCTTTACATGTCCTGTAAATGCTGTGTTGGTATACTTGCTTTCTTTGTCTGATTCTGGTCTGCAGTATTCCTCACTGAAGGTGCATTTGACCACTATATCAGCTTTCAATGCCCCTACTGGTGAGTGTATGATTGCCCAATTAGAGGTGTTCCATGTGTTTCTGAGAGTTTTTTTTTTCAATTGTTTAACCAGGAGTGGCACACTAAGCTGAAAGCTTGTTTACAGGTGCGACCAGGGAGCACAGGGAAGTTAAGTGACTCGTTCAGGGGCATACAGTATGCAAGTGGGGGCTGTGGGAAACGTCCTATCCATAATCAGTCTCATCTTGGTACTTGGATTTTGTGGTTGATAAACTGACGTTGGTTCCTTTTGAGCCTGTTGCGAGTTGTGGCTTATGTTTTCTGTCATGGAAAACATTGTTTTTAGTTGCAATGACTTCTGCTCAAAGGATTTCCATGCTTCAGACTCTAATGTGTGAGCCTCCTTATTTGATTTTTCACAAAGACAGAATCTCTTTTCCTATGAATCCTAAGTGTCTACCAAAAGTGGTATCCGAGTTTACATCGAATCAAATGATACACCTTGCTGTATATTATCCTGAACATGCCAATCAGGGTGAGGCATTGTTACATACTTTGGATGTACATAGAATACTGCAATACTACATTACTTACACCATGGACTGCAGGAAAGTCCTCTCAGCTTTTTGTTTCATTTGTCCCTGTGAAAGAGGGTGCTCCTGCATCTAAACAATGCCTATCCAATTGGCTGGCACATTGTATTACATTCTGTTATAGGTAGTACAGTAAGGAACTTCCTGGAGCTGTTCATGGTCATTCCACAAGGGGTATGGTCACTTCTGTTGCCTGTTTTAAAAATGTCCCTGCTGCTGACATATGTGCTGCAGCCACATGGAACACTACCCACAGTTTCACTAAACATTACAGTCTGGACATCGTCTCTCATAGACGTGCTAGTTTTAGGCTTGCAGCACTGCAAGGCCTTCTATCCTGAATATATATCAGACTGTGCCATCCTCCCAGTTTACTTTGTACTGCTTGGGAATCATTCCAAAGGTGTGGCCTAATGGAGGAGATTTCCTCGAAGAAGATAGAACAGTTATATAAGAACTTACCATAACAGTAGATCTTCGAGAGTATCTCCTCCATTAGGCCATGCCATCCCTCCCTCCTTCTCCATTTTGCTTGGAAGCATCAAGGGAGGTCGACAGTGAAAATGCTGACCTCCCCCACAGTGACGGCACAATACCGATGTCAATATTGTGCCGCCCATGCAGTGAGTGTTTTCTGTGAGGGAGGGCTGCACCCCCCACACCCCCCATGCGGGGGTCTCTACCCCCCTTACCCCATGGACTTTAGGATTATCAACTCCAGGTTGGAGTTGGTCCGGGAGGGGGGTAGAACATTGATGGAAAGTGAAGCACCAAAAAAGGACCATTACAGCGAATGTCATAATGGCCTTTTTTTGTGTTTTGCCATTGAGGTGTTGTCCTGCAGGGGTGCACCGTTTTGCTTTCAGTGAGAGTTCATTCAGATACTATTTCTAAATCTGACTCCATGCATCCAGTAGCTAGCCCCATGCTTCTCCTTGTATGCCTGGGGCTGGTCTCATCTCCTGGTTTCCCATGGCTGGAGGTCCTCTGAGGCTAATACATGGCAGGGAACTGAGGTGTGATGGGGCCGGCCATATACATGTAGACATGGCATGTCACTGTAAGTGGCCCCTGGCTAACAAAAGTTTCCATGTGGTTCTAGTACTGATGGCTGTAGTTCCAAAGGTGTGGCCAACAGAGGAGATTCTCTCAAAGATCTACTGTTATAGTAAGTTCTTACGCAACATTAGAATACACAAGACTGCACACAAGGCTGTGGTGCTCTCAAGTTAAAACAGAAACATAGTCACATGAGAAGCTTGGGCACTCACCACCATATATGATGCTGACACCGTGGATTACAGTAAAAACATATTTATTAGCAATAAAGCAGGCATGAAAGCACCCACCTGACGCGTTTCTGGTCCCACCTGGGCCCTTTCTCAAGGCCTTTGAGAAAGGGTCGAATGAGACAACATGTCAGCGAGGCATGCCTGCCTGGTTTAATGGTAATATATGCTTTTACTATAATCCACGGTGTTAGCATCATACATGGTGGTGAGTGCTCAAGCTTCTCCTCTGACTAAGTTCTTACGTAACTGTTCTGCATAGAGCCTTTCTGGCAACAAGACCTGGACAAACTCCTTCATAAGATGCAAACACCTGCCCGTGATGGTATCTGTCCTGTTCAAATAATGCAGAGCCTTCTTCATATCCAGATGATGTAAAGCCATCTCATCTCTCTTGATGCAGAGTTTAGGAACAATACTGACAAATGGATTAAGATGGAATTCTGAGGAAACATTTGGCAAAAATCTTATCAATTTGAGAAGCTGACTAGATTCAATGCAGAGAGCTTAAAGTGCACTTACTCTCCCGGCTAATTCACAGATACTAAAAATGACGATTCTGATGGCAACAACTTCAGATCACAAGAGCTCAAAGACTCAAATGGTGGACTCAACAACTTAGACAAAAGCAAACCAAGGTCCCATGAGAAGACCAGATCCTGATAAGCGAGTTAGAAAGATAGCCTCTTAGCTAACCTTAGACATGTTTACATGGATGCACCATTGTTTACTGATCTCTGCTTCGATGTGGGGTCCTGTTCACATGATCCCTCAGGACGCTGCGGTGCAAAATGTGGCCGTGTAAACAGGCCTCTTGAGGACAACCCTTGTAGAGTTGTGAAGAGAGAAGGTATACAGGAACATTCCTTCCCAATTTAAGTTGAGAGATCTATTTGGGGAGCACGTCACTCTTCACAGATGCTGTCTAGGACCCCATTGATGCAAAAACCACTCATGAGGGATGGTATCCAAAAGGTTGAGACCATCCACTACTCAGTTTAGCTCTCCCACTGAATGTAGTGCAAGAAAATGAGTGTGAGTGGAAAAGCTAGTGTCCACAGGCTTACGACTTCCTGGATGAACTGGCACCCTTTGTTTGCTTAGATAAAACTTTGCAGTGTTGTTCTCTGTGTTTACCTAAACTCTTTGATCCACTGCCATGGACTGAATGCCTGAAGAGACAAATGAATCTTCCTTAGCTTCAGGACACTGATGTTCAGTGAAGATTCCTTCTTAGACCAAGTCTTGTGACCACCTCCTACTGTAATATACTCTTCATCCTCTCAGTGAGGCATTTGTGGTCTTGCAGAGCATAGATTGAGGGGGCTGGAAGGGAATTAATGCTCTGAAGTTCTGTTCCATCTGTCACCAAGATAGGGCCTGCACCAGCTTCAGGGTAATCTCTGCCTCATGCTCCTTGTGGTCCCCCCCCTTGGAAAGTACCATTTACTGAGGTACCACTGAACTGGCCTCATGTGAAGCTGGGAACCACAGAACTACAAAAGCAGCCACAGCCATCAGGCCTAGAAGTCTAAAAAACTCCTTGACTATGCATTGCTGACCTGCCTGACAAGACATTGCAAAATCTATCAAGTCTGAGGCTTGATCTAGAGGAAGGAGTACCTTGACAAGCCTAGAATCTCATCCCACCCTAATGAACGTGATGTTCTGAGTTGGAGCCTGTGTGGATGTCTCTAGACACAGGGGGAACCCAATTTCTGAATGTATCAACTGAGCTTTAGAGTCCCTCACAGCTATCTTGGGAGAACTGGATTTGATCAGTCATCCAAATACTGATACCCTGCCACACCTTGCCTGTGGAGGTAGGCAACTATCACTGATAGGCATTTGGTGAAAACTCTGGGATCAGAGAGGAGTCCAAATGGCAAGACTGTAATGATATATTCTACAGGGCATTGATATGGTTCATTATCTACACTCTGACAGTTCCACTAGAATAGTCTGATTTGCCAGACATCTTTAAGCTAAGCTCCTCCCACCTGGGTGGTATATCCCACTGACTCTGCCCTGTGACATCAGATCTTTCTTTTGACTGGAAGAACAGGTCATCTCCTTCGAGGCCCCTGCATAGGGCTTAGTGTGCCATAGGCAAACTTTATCTTTCAAAGTTTTTCAAGTTATATGGATTCTTTCCTTGACTCCCCTCATAGATTTTCAATGGAGCAACTGAAGCTAAGGTTCACATTCTGTGTTCAGATGTCAGCCACCGACCAGCACAACATGTGAGTGTATTGCCTGGGTGGGCAGCACAACGTGGCTGAGTGCCACTTTTGTCTTAGGATGCTTCCAGAGTCCCTCTTGCTGGGTCAGCCTTTGAAACGGGATCCAAAGGACCACACTAAGGGCCACAAGAAGAACTTGGCTGCAGCCAGATCTTCCCAGCAGCTTGCAGCCCTTGTAGAGGAAGCTGCAGCTGCTGTGGCCGGGACCTCCTCTGCTGGGGCCAGTGTCAGAGGGTCACTGGAGGCTTCTGGGACTTGTGTTTGGCCCTCCAGACCCTGGGGGAGAGCCTTTTCCACCGTGGTGCCAAGCACAAATGCCACCAGTAGGACAAGGAGATATTGTGGTCCTCCCATTCCCTCGACTCACCAACTGCTTGACAGTGGTCAAATGCACCTCGAAAGAGGGGAAGGTCAAACAGGTTTAGAACTCTTTGGTCCCCTCATTGAGCCAGTCAACTTCAACTCTGGTCAAGCAGGCCATGGAAATTATCCTCAAGCTGGTCAACCAGTTGTCAGACAAAGTCAAGGAATTAATCTCGCAGATGCTGGTGCTTCCAATTCTCATTCAAGAGGACGTGGTTCAATCAGTGTCCCTGTCTGTTCCTCCACATGGCAGTTGAGACTTCCACACCCATACTGCTTTACATGGGCAAGCATGTGGTACACTATAACCAGGCAGAAACTTCCCCTCACCATCAGTTGTCTGGACGATGATCAAGGTCATGGTCGAGATGTCGGTGAAGGCATTCCCACTTGACCTGGATGTGTCGCTGTTGATACTCTTCAACCTCCTTATCCTTTGATGAGTAGAGGCACTATCGTAAGTTGCACTGGTGCTATGAGGAGTTCCCCTGGCAACAGTGGGCCATCGCAGGGTAGGGTAGGGCTCCACCACTTAGGCTTCTGATCACCTGGCAGCCGCCAGTGGTGCTCCCACCAGTTCATGCTATGCAGGTGCTCCCAGCAACTGCTTCTCCACTTCTTTGGGTGGAGCCACTACCACCACTGCTAAAGGTGGACGCTCTGACTAAGGATGCCTGTTTGGCCACTGGCCTGCCAGAACAGCTATCAGTGCAGATTACTAAGGGGAGGATACCCAGGTGGTCTGTGGGGAAAAACAGTCGAGGGCCATTTTCGAAGAGTCCTCAGATAACTCAGATCATGAGTCCATGGCCTCCACTGGGACTCCTCTCCTTGACCAGGGATCAGTCAAAGAGCTGTCCACCACACATGGCCCGGTGTTCTTCGGTGCACTTCTCCACCTAATATTGGAGTCCATGTCAGTTATGCTTTAGCCAGTTCAAAAAAAGGTGAAGTACCCTTTTATGGACATTTTTAAAAGGGACAAATCCCCAGGGTTGCTTTTTCTGTGGCTCAAGCCATTTTGGTACCGACCCTGGAAATTTTACAGCATGCAGCTTCTTACCTGGCACCTTCTACTCGTATGATCTATAAGTATATGGTCCCCACTGGGTCGCTTTCTGGGTTCTCGGACCACCCCTCCATGGAGGAGTTGGTAACTGATTCAGTGTTCTGCAAGTATGGACACCAGGGGGACAGGGACAAGCCTCCAGACAAGGAGTCCCGTAAGATTGACCACACCACTAAAAAGGTGTACACTGAGGCATCCTTGGGACTCCATCAGACTAGCAATGCCATAGTGATGGCCAGTTTTGGTCACTCCCTGATGGGAATTTTTGATTCCATCCTCCCTTGCCTCCCAGCTAATCAACAATTGGTGGTGACAGTCATCAGAGTCCAAGGATAATCACTTGCCAAACATCAGCTGCAGACAGTCTTGGACATGAGCGATTCATGTGCCCATAACATGAAAGTGGCTGTCTCTATGCATTGTAGGGCCTGGCTGCATCTGTCCACATTCATGGCAGACACCTTTCACAAGCTGGCTGATGTCCCCTGCTCAGTCCTCCCATCGAGCCAGTCAACTTTAACTCCGGTCAAGAAGGCCATGGAAATTATCCTTGAGCCTGTCGACCAATTGTCAGACAAGGTCGAGGTATCAATCTCGCAGACCTCGGTGCTCCCGGTCCTCACTCAAGAGAACATGGTTTAGTCAGTGTCCCTGTCCATTCCTCCATGCAGCAATTGAGCCTTCCACACCCATGCTGCTTTACATGGGCAAGCACGTGGTGTACTATAACCAGGCAGAAGCGTTTCCTCACTGTCAATGGGTGCAGACCTATTTGGCCCTGGTGTGGAAAGATATTTCACCTGTATTGAGAAGTCCGTTGCCACCCTGGATTCTGTGTTATCATTCTAGAAGGGCACAAAAAAGAATCCTATGAAACAGGCTTTCCAATATTGGTCCTTTCAGCCACAGCCTTCTTGGTAGGAGCCCCAGCAGGGAAAGTAACAGGCCTGGTGTCCCAAGCCTAAGTAGAGAGTCCAGGCTCCTAAGGAATGAGGGGACAGCAGTGGTGGTGCCCCTCTGGCTGCAGCTGTTGATGCCTCCGCAAAATCTGCCCAGTGACGGGATATGGGGGGGGGGTCATCCATCCACCCGTCCTGTCCCCGTCTGCACTCCCCATAGGTCGACTATATTACTTCTTGCCACATTGATCTGCTATCACAACAGACAAGTAGGTGTTGGATGTAGTGGACAGAGGGTTGCCTCTGGACTTCTAGGCACTCCTTCCTTACCACCTTCCTGCACCTTTGGAGTCCAGGGAGTCTCAGGACACACTGTTCACCCTTCCGGAGGATACTTCTCAGATATTTGCAAAAGGGGCAAAAGCCCATGTCCCAGTTGCCCTGGCCAGTCAGAGTTATGTGTCCAGGCACTTCTGGTCCAGAAACAGACAGGGGTGGCTGGCATACCATATTGGATCAGCATGATCTGAACCAGTTCATGTGGAAATGCAAGTTCTGTGTGGTCACTCTGAATCAGATCATTCTGTTGTTGGAGCAGAACATGTGGTTTGCTCCCCAGACCTCCAGGATGCATTTTCCACATTCCAGTCTGCCTGTCCCACCACGGGTGCTTCTCTTTGTGAGCAGAAAGGGTCCTGTACCAGTTCCAGATCATATCTTCCGGCCTCTCCTCAGCACCCAGGATCTTCACCAAGCGCATGGCAGTGGTGGCAGCATATCTGTGGCACCTCAGTATCAGGGTGTTCCTCTGTCCAGAGAGGCTGTGGAAAGCTCCAGAGATCTGGCTCTCCAAGCTTGCCTAGACTTGGGCCTGTTGACAAGTCTGAACTGGTACCCACACAGGTAATCAAGTTCATTGGGGCAGAACTAGACTCCCTGCAGGCCAAGACCCCCTCCCTGCAGACCAGGCACTGGCTCTTACCTCCTTTGCCCAATCATTTCAAGTTGGGCCCTTGCACCCTGCCCTGGATCTCCTAAGGCTGCTAGGGTACACGATGTCCTGCACCAGCGTGGTCTATTGGGCCCACTGGTGGATGTGCCATCTCCAGTGGGAGCTGGGCTGTCAGTGGCCCCGGAGTCTAGGCCACTTTGACCAACTGGTCACAGTGGCCCAGCTGATATGGGTTGCCATCCTGTGGTGGCTGATCCCAGAACACCTGGAGGAAGGAATCCTGTACGGAACTATCATGTTCATGACAGATGTGTCTCTGGTGGGTTAGGGAGTGTACCTGGAAGACCACAGAACCCATGGGTTCTGGTCACCCCAGGAGTTCTGTCACCACATAAGCTTGCGGGAGCTCAATGCAGTGCAACCTGCACTGATGGAATTTGCTCCTTTAGTATGGAGTTAGGTCATACAGGTAAGGACAGACAACTCCATGACCATGTTCTACCTGAATGGGCAGGGTGGAACTCATTCCCTCCCCTTGTGATAGGAGGCCCTCCACACCTAGATCTCCATGAGCAGAACAAATCATGGGAGGAAGGTGTGGTACCTGAGGATTGGAGGAGGAAAGATGTGATCCCTCTTCACAAAAGTGGGAGCAACGCAGAGGCAGGGAACTACAGACCTGTTAGTTTAACCTCAGTGGTAGGGAAAATGATGGAATAATTTCTGAAAGAGACAATTGTTGAGTACCTAGAGGCCAGCGGGGCACAGGACCCAAGGCAGCATGGATTCACAGCGGGAAGATCATGTCAGATGAATCTAATAGATTTCCTTGACTGGGTGACCAAAGTAGTAGATCAGGGAGGGGCCGTAGATATGGCCCACCTAGACTTTAGCAAGGCATTTGACACAGTCCCACACAAAAGATTAATAAACAAGTTAGCCACCCTGGGAGTGGGTCCCAGGGTGATAGCCTGGGTAACAAATTGGCTGATGAGCAGGTCGCAGAGGGTAATAGTAAATGGAGTACACTCTGAAGAGAGGGTGGTTACTAGTGGGGTACCACAGGGTTCAGTACTGGGACTGGCCCTCTTTAAAGGATACCTAAACAAGCAGTTTTTTAAAATTGCAAACTCCAAAATCTGGCTTCATAGGAGGTAAAGTAAAGGCTACTGTTTACATTTATGCTAAAACTGCATTTATGTAATAACATAAATGCAGTTTCATAGCTTTCGCAACATGTAAAAATCAGCCTTTCACTTACAAAAAAAGCCCTGCCTTCTCCCTAAGATGTCTGCCAACTGTGTTAAGTGATGAGTCATGATGACATCATTGGAGCCAGAGCCAGAGACCAATATAGATTCCTATAGGCTAACTAGTTTTTCCTTCCCTCTTTGTTTTGAATTGTTTTACCAGATTGATTAACACCATGTGTTAACATGTGGATTATTTTGATCAGTACACATGTTAGGCTATGATTTTGTTCACTTTATTTTTTCTTAGCACTTTCATTTTCCGCCAGTGACCTCAACTCTAATTCCCACTCCTGTCCATCACCAAGATTGATTATTCCCAGCAGGGACCTGCTTGCTTCAATACTAAACTATGCACTTGCACTATTTTGGCTGACCGCTGTCCCTTACTAACGGACTGGCCTCCATCGATTTTGTAAGGTCTAGAGTTCCTACTCTGTCATATGATACGTTTCCGACCACTGTAATTAACCCGTGATCCCATAAATGTATCCATTGTGTAAATGTATTACTGTAATTAATCAATGCTCCTTGAATGTACCAATTTCTTAAATGTATTACTGCATGTATGTTGCAGGTCCACCTTGTAAATGAGCTTGCTCAATGGTGTCCACCTGGATAAATAAAGATATTGATACTGATTGATTGATTGATTGATTTACGTTAACTTGCTGAAAATGTTTTGGAATCTAGCAGACTTACTCTTTGGCAAACTGCAGAACAGTACAACACTTCAAATACCTGATGATCTAGTGGTTATGTGATGCCCTAAATTTATTTTTTTTGTTAACCAGGAGAGACACACTGTGCTGAAACCTTATTTACAGTTGTGGCCTGGCAGCGCAAGGAAGTTAAGTGACTTGCTCAGGGTCACACAGTAAAGTACCGGTCTGGTCCAATTCCAAAGTTCATGCATTCTTGCTAATCCACAATAAAAGCTTCTCTTGTATTCTTTTTCCAAGTGAACCCCCTGCACCTAGCCTGGCTTCTGTTGAACACCCCACCATCCATACTGTGTCCTCAGTACTGCATGGGGCTGCATATGAGCTTGCGGTCTCATGAAGAGAATTGTCACACCTCAGACTGTAATCTTGTACCTCAGAGAGTTGTGCACACTTACACCGATATTGATCATCCGCTGGCACTGTTAAAAAATACCTCCCAAATCACACTTAAGTCCACTTTTTCAATGTTTGACTTCTGCTCCCACAGTAAACATTGAGTAGATCACTTCCCTTCTGCACAGTGAAGGCAGTATGTACAGTTCCCCTGTTGTGTTTTTGTCCCGCCTCATTACCCAGCAATTGGGTCTTTGTGGAGGGCCAAGGAATAAACCTCAGGACTCACCTGAAAAATTGCTGTTCATGCCCTCATAAGGGCTGTACTTACTATGGATAACAATATTATTAGCAGGAGAGGCATACTAATGCCATGGGTGAATCCACCAGACTTCCAGTGTCAGTCTACTCCTTTACCTGTGATCTGCAGAACCCCGCAGGACAGTTTCCAGCAAATCTTCTCCAGTACTTTTTAGTGCCCTACTCCACAATGCAAGCTGGTTGGCTACCACCCTTCTAAATCTTGAATGATCTATACACAGCTCCCTCAATACTGTCCTAACAAACATCAACACCCCTCTCCCCCCACCTGACAGTAATCTCCCTACACTGAATTCAAGTAACACTTTAAGTACATTCCTGCCATTGAGTATTTGTCATCACTGGCTGCTCTCATTCACAGTCAGGTAGTGATCATGGTGCTGGCAGCCCTACATTTCAGATCTCACAATGATCTGCTAAACATCCCCCTTCTTGTCTTCCCCTAACCTGAATATAGCTGTACCCTGCTGGAATGGCCTCTTCAGTCCCTCCCTGGCATTCATTCTTCTCTTCTGCTTCCCACACCAAAAACTGGTGAGCTCACTACCCTTCTGCATCATGAATGTGGTTAGTACAGTCGCCCATGTCATTTTTACATATTAATAATAAACATGATCTTCTGGTAAACCAGGCTGATAGCAGCAGGGCACAAGGGGAAACATATGCATTCTTGCCCATATAAGATCTAATCCACCTATGATTAGGCACTATTAAATGATGTGCATAATGATGTGCACACCCATCATTTAATAGTGCCTAGTTAAAGGTAGCCTAGATCTTTTAAGGATAGGAAAGCCTATAATTTCCCTTGTTCCTTGCTGCTATCAGCCTGAATTACTGGAAAGGTTTGTTTATTTTTGATATGTCAAAAAACCTGGGGACCATACTACCTACATTCATGATGCACCAGGGTGATGAGCTCACCAGTTTTTGGTGTGGGTAGAAGTAATGAGAATGAGGGGGACTGAGAAAGCCACTCCTGCAAGGTACTGCTATATTCAGAGATGGGGGAAGACAGAGGGGGAGAAATATGAGCAGATCACTGTGAGAAATAATATGGCGGGCTGCCAGCACCATGATCACTACCTGACTCTATTGTCCTGGCCAACATCCCCCTTCCCATAAAACCATTTCATGCAATTGTCCAAGGCTGTGTGTGGGTATTAATGTGTGAACTGGCAGCCACTACACATTCACTCATTTCCTGAAAGCACTATATAAATACTGATTCTTCTTCTTATTATTTCCCATGGATAAAGATGAGAAGACAAGACAAGCATATTTTTGATTTCCAGGAAAGTCTGAACTCTGGCATTGGACTACAGAAGAACTTTGCTACAAACAAGTGGTGGATCTACGTGGTGGTGAACCCGCCCTCCCATTGTAAAGTACTCGCTTGGTGCTGCTGCATTTCACTTTGTTGAAGAAGTCTGGTTTATTAATTGTACAAATGTTTACATTCAAAAATATGGATTACATTTGTAGTTTCAGTCAAAAACATACTAGAAAAGCATAATAGCAGAAAATATAAAGGCTTCATAAAAATGTTAAAAAGTGCATATCAAGGCCCAGATATTCAAACTGCGCCAGTCTGAGGCGCAAGCCCCTGCGCCGCTCAAAATAGTTGCGCAGGGGTGTGGCCGGGGTGATATTCAAAGGAGTTGCGCTGTTGAGCAACTCCTTTGAATACCAACCCTGCTGCACTGCGCGTAGGCGCAGTGGAACTTGCGCACCGCAAGTTGCCAGAGTTGAGCATTAAACTTGCGGTGGCGCCAAGTACCATTGCGCCATCGTGAAATTTCCGATATTCAAAAGGTGACATGCAAATGGGGCCATAATTTATGCAAAGCGCAGGGGCCATTTGCATCTATTTATGGCCCCATTTGCATGCCATTTGCATGTAGGTGCGCCCGATCGAGGACTTGCTCCTGGCCACCCTGCCAGGCAGCAGCCGTCGGGGACCGCGCCTAATGCAGCCGATCGCGGGCATCACAGTTACATGACACCCCACACATCTCCCACAGCCCGATCGCGGGCAGAACGCGTCATGTGCCCCCCCACATCTCCCACAGCCCGATCGCGGGCAGAACACGTACATGTCGCCCCCCACACATCTCCCACAGCCCGATCGCGGGCAGAACCTGTATGACCCCCAGTGCCTGATCGTGGGCAGAACCTGTATGACCCCCAGTGCCCGATCGGCGGGCAGAATGTAACCCTCCCCAACCCGATCATTCACAAATCTGGACTGTCATATACGGTATGGGCTGCACGCCCATTGGCTGTAGCTCTGCACCAATGGGCGTGCAGCCCTACCGGACAGTCAGTCGTCGAGCGCCAGCGAGGCGGCAGTGGTGGGATGCTGCCGCCCGCCCGGCTGCGGGGGCGGGGTGGAGGGCTTCGTGGGTGGGTGGGGGGACACTAGACACCAGGGAGATGTTTGGGGGGTTGTGTTGTGACATTCTGCCCGCGATCGGTTTACGGTCCACTGGACCACCAGGGAGTTATTCGAGTTGGGGGAGGTTACATTCTGCCCTGATCGGGCACTAGGGAGGTTCATACAGGTTCTGCCCGCGATCGGGCTGTGGGAGATGTGTGTGTGTGTGTGTCGTTCATGTCACTGCCTACGAATGGGCTGTGGGAGATGTGTGTGGGGGTTCATGTACTTGTACTGCCCGCGATCGGGCTGTGGGAGATGTGTGGGGGGGTTCATATACGTGTACTGCCAGCGATCGGGCTGTGGGAGATGTGTGGGGGTTTCATGTAACTGTGATGCCCGTGATCGGGCTGGTGGGGGGGCACAGGGACCGAGTTGGGGGCCAGCCAGGGGTGGCAGCTGCTGTGTTGCGCCCTGCAATACAGCAGCTCACCTGTGGGTGGCCCTCAACTTGATCCTTTTTTTTTGGCTCAAGGTTGTGCAGGCGCAGGTTGGGGGTTGCGCATGCACAACTCTGCACAACCCGACTGAATATCAGGTTGCGCAGGTTATGCATGGTTCCTCCCTCCTGTTGAGCATGCATTCATTTGCATTGCTCTTTTGCGCAACCTGTTGCCAGTGGAGCAACTGCCTCCTGCTGAATATCGCAGAATGGCGCAATGTGGGACTTAGCATCGCACCCTGTTGGCATGGAGCAACCCTTTTGAATATCTGGGCCCAAGTATGCACACTCCCAACACCCCCCATTGTAGCATCCTGGATCCACCATAACCACTAGACCACCAGGTTATTCAAGATTTGTACTGCACTATGGTTTGCCAAAGAGAAAGCTGGTTGGATTAAAACACAATTTCAGCATGTTAAAGTAAACAAAATGAACAGAACCATAGCCTAACATGCGTAATGATCTAAATAATGCACATGGTTTTGACAATTTTCGTGAAACAATTCTATACGAAGGGAAAAAAGAACTAGTTAGCACTATAGGAGCCATATAGCTCTCTGACTTTGATTCCGATGATGTCATCACTTTACACATTTGGCGGCCATTTTAAGAAGCAGGTAAGGCAGTTTTTTTGAAATTGGAAGGCTGATTTTACATTTTTCAAATACTTTGGAACCACATTTAAGTAACTTATATATATGTAATTTTAGCATTAATGAATTCAGCAGCCTTTCCTTTAGTCCTGTTTGAGGTCAGATTTTTGAATAGTTTGTTGTCAAAATGTTGTTCAGGTATCCTTTAATGTCTTTATAGGAGACATTGCAGAAGGGCTGGAAGGAAAAGTATGCCTCCTTGCAGACGATACAAAAATCTACAACAGGGTTGATACACACGGCGGGGGGGAGGGGTGAAAAGGATGAGAAGGGGCTTAGCAAGGCTGGAGGAATGGTCAAAAATATGGCAGCTTAGATTCAATGCAAAAAAGTGCAAAAGTAATGCACTTGGGAATCAAAAACCCAGGGAAAGAGTACACAATGGGGGGGGGCACTAACAACAACAACAAAAATGGAAAGGGACCTCGGGGGTAGTCATATCAGATGACCTTAAGGTAGGCAAACAATGTGAGAAGGCAGTAAAGAGGTCTGAAGGGATACTGGGATGCATAGGGAGAGGCATCACCAGTAGAAAACAGGAAGTTGTTGTCCCTCTGTACAGACAGTTGGTGAGACCCCATTTAGAGTACTGCGTGCAGCAGGACATAGACAGGATGGAGGCGGTCCAGAAGAGGACAACTAAAATTGTGCAGGGTCTGTAACAGAAGCTATATGAGGAGAGACTGAAAGAGCTTAATATGTATACCCTCGAGGAAAGGAGGGAGAGGGGGGACATGATAGAAACATTCAAGTACCTCAAGGGAATCAACAAAGTCCAAGACGGGAGCATATTTGCGAGAAAGAGATGCGCAAGAACAAGGGGGCACAATTTGAAGATAGAGGGGGGACGGCTCAGGGGCAACGTCAGAAAGTATTTTTTCACGGAAAGAGTGGTGGATGCATGGAACCACCTTTCTGAGTAGGTCGTGGGGTCAAAAACAGTTGGGGAATTCAAGAATGCATGGGACAGACAAAAGGCAATTATAGGGAATGGTAGGAGGAAGTAGGCTGTTGGTTAACTAGAATCTGCAGCTTATCCAGTACATGGGGAATGGGCAGACTAGGTGGGCCAAGCGGTCCTTATCTGCCATCAAATTCTGTTTCTATGTTTCTATGTTTCCTGGTGATTCATGTTGCAGGAGAGAACAATCAGCTGGCAGATGCCCTTAGATGGGTAGGAGAGACGTCATATGAGTAGTCCCTGAATCAGGAGGTGGTGAACCACCTGTTCTCCCAGTGGGACACTCCTTTGCTGGACCTGTTTGCCTACTGGGAGAATATCAAACTGAGGCTGTTTTGTGTCCACCTTCTACAGTCCAGGATGCTGTTGCGGCTTGCCTTTGTGAGGCCCTAGACTCCAAGCCTCGTGTATGCCTTTACTCCCCTCCCCTTGAACTTCAAGGTAGTGGTCAAGGCCTGGCACAGATGATCATGATAACTCCAGTCTGGCCATGGCAGTTCTGGTACCCAGATCTCCTCAGCCTCAACAGCAGGTCTCCATGGTGACTACCTCTACACCAGATCCACCAGATCTTCTGACCAGACTTTAGGGGTGGTGCGGCACCTGGATCTACAGTTCCTGCACCTTACGGCCTAGTTCCTGAGCATCCAGAGTTCCAGGTCTTGGGTTTTTTGGATGTTGTGCTCCATGATGTAGAGGCACCTCGGAAAAAGTGAACTCTGCAGTGCTATATCTTTAAATAGAAGAAGCTCTCCATTTGGTGGCAGGGCAAGGAGCTTGATCCCCTTGCCTGCCCTGTGGCTAACATCTTGGATTACCGCTGAGCCCTCTCTTAGCAGGTACTGTGAGTGACAACCCTTAAGGTGCACCTGACAGCATCTCTACTTACTCAGCATGGGCTGGTAAGCCAACAGTGGCCCAGGAGATGGTGGTTAGATGCTTTTTCAAAGGCCTGGACCACATGATGCCTCTGGTGCGTGTACCACCTACACTGTGGGACTTACTGCTGATGTTGGCTATGCTTATGGAAAAGTCTTTTGAGGCTATACACAGGTGTAAGATGTCACACCTGTCATGGAATATGGCCCTCTTGGTGGCCATCATGTCAGCTAGAAGGATCAGGGAGCTCCAGGTGCTCTCAGTGGAGTCTCCCTACCTGGTCTTCCACAGGGACAAAGTCATCCCTTGCGCCAACCCAAATTTCCTCCTGAAGGTTGTGTTGGAGTTTCACCATACGTTACTAACCCATCTTTGGAGGCTGACTGCAGGCTTCATATCATGGACCTGTGGAGGGTGCTGTCTTATTTTGTAGAGTGCACGGCTCAGGGAGAGGCTCACCAGCTGTTTACCACTTATGCTGAAGCTGCACCTTGCAGACTGGCAGCAAAGCAGATGACTGGCAGGTGGATCACATCCTGCATCAACCTCTGCTATAGGTTGGGTGGTAGGAAGGCTCCTGTAGTGCTTAGAGCTCATTCCACCAGATATACTGTTGCCTCAGTGGCTGTTTTCAGGGTTGTCCCTATCCAAGAAATCTACAGGGCTGCTACCTGAAGGTCAGCACACACCTTCATTTCCCACTCCTGCATCAACCTTAAGTCATGCCGGGATGCCGGTTTGGGACCTCGGTTCTCCAGTCTCTGTTCACCAAATTGGGGTGTGTGCTTTGCTCCCTCCTCCCAGAGAACTGTTAGGAGTCTGCTAGAGGAAATGGGTTACTCACTTATAAACATAGTTCTAGGAGTGCTATATGGTTCACATCCACACAATGCAACCAGCCTCCCCGGCAAGTGGCACATGAATCCCTGCTTCCAGCCTGCAAGATATGAAGTCTTGGGGCAGAGTCAGGGGATATACCACCTGTGTGGTGGGAGGATCTTAGCTTGAAGGTGTCCGGCAAATCAGACTGTTCTAGTAGAACTGCCAGAGTGTGCATGTGAACCATATACCACTCCTAGAACTATGATTACAGGTGAGTAACCTATTATCTTACTTCGAGATTTGCTCTTGCAGTAGGCAACTCCTTTAGGACTGAAGCTGGCAGGCACCAGGACCCCATGGAAACTTTCTAGCTAGCAGTACCCAGCGGGGGACCACTCTCAACGTCGGCCCACCCCCGATGTCACATATGGTATAAAAGGGGTGGTCCTCCAGTCCATCCCCAGTGCTTTTCCCACCATAGACCACGCAAGTTGGACCTCTGCGAACACCTACAGTTAGTCGACCTCCATCTTACCATGTTTTTTAACGTCTTTTTGTCTTTTTGAATTTTTTCCAAAAGTACATGTCTTCTTCTTCAACTTCTTCAATTGAGAGGAGCCTTTCCAAGTGCACATGCAGCAAGCAGATCTCGAATAAAGATAGCCATTCGGCCTGCCTTTTTGCTTAGGCCCAGATCACATTGAGGCCTGTCAGCACTGCCATGATTTCAATTAGTGCATGTGGCTCCAGTGCCAGAAGACCCTCAAAGCTTTCCTGCTGAAAAAACAGTTATCTGCTATGGAGAAGGCACTTCATCGTAAAAGCTCGTCTTCTTCTCCCTCATCCTCTTCTTCTCATAAAGAGAAGAAATTGAGTGACAAACACTAGCACTGGAAGAAACTCAAAGAGAAGTCCAAGGCAGAAGATCGCTCTCGGTCTCTCATGAAGTCGGTAACCTCCTCCTCTTCCAGGCATGCCACTGTGCTCCCCGTCACTAAGCCTCCCTCCCTCCCTCATGTCCATTACAGGTGAAGGCCCTTCGGGGCATGGGAAGTCTTCTCACATCTCTCTGCCACTCAGGCTTAAGCCTGTCACCCCTGGAGGCTCTAAGCCAGGTGGCCTGGCCGGTGACCTTCCGGGTGGCAGGCCGCTGTCTGTCACGCTCCCAGCCAGGGTGTCTGCTGAGTCTGCCCTGATGTCAGGGGCTAACGCTAGCAAGCAGCACCCAGGATGGTTGCCCTCTTCCTCTGGAAGCAATGGGAGTATGTCCCACTCAGGAGCCACCCCTTCTCCACAGGAGACTCCGCCTAGGCATCCGCCAGCTAGTTCTTCAGGCTGGCCTCTGCCTACATCAGCTCCATCAGTGTTGGCCTTGCCAACGTCCTCTCAAAAGAACCCAGCACCCCGGCAGATGCCAGTTGACTCCAGTGCCCCTAGAAGGCTGACACCAGGGAACCTGATGCCTGATGGCCAGATGTGGTACCTGCCACATCCGATGCATGAGGACACTCCCTTGGTACCGATGCCAGAGGCCCGGCTGGACCACCCTGATGCTGGGGTTACTCCAGCCGGACAACCTGATGCCAGTGCTATCCAAGCCAGCCCTCCTGATGCCAGATACTTCAGCTCCAACAGAGGGTCCTCCTGCAGGCCTCAACAAACTGTTTATGGTGTGGTGGGCCTACTTCAAAGACAAAGAAGGCCCTACAACCCCTTCTAAGCCGGGCCACCAAGGACTTCCTCTAGCTGAACCTTTGGGCCGCCCTACTTCCCCGCCTCCTAGGGGGATGATGCCAGAGAAGGAGTTTACTCCTCCTAGGGAATGACCACACAGGCCACCAAGGTCACCTTCCCCCTCTCCGAACTCGGAGGACTCGGATGAGGATTCCTTTTCCCCCTCTAGCCCTGGGGATTTGGACCCTCTGTCAGACCCAGATGTCAGAAAGGACACCCCATGCTCCTTGCCTGATGACCCTTCATTCATGGATGTGATGTGTCACATCCAGCAACTGAACAGATGGGACACGGAAGACCTCAGCCTGGAACGGAAGAGGTTAGCTACTTTTCTTTGAAAGAAGGATGCCCTACCCATGATAATCCCTCCGATGATCGATTCCTACAAGGACACCAACAAACTTGCTTGGAAGCGTCCTTTTTCGACTTTGGCTATATCCAAAAAGTCAGATCGCTTGTACACTGTTCCTCGGGAAGACCTCTTTTATGGGGAACAACCTGAGGCTGATTCTGTTGTGCTGAATGCTGCCCATGATAGGTCTAAACAACCATGGCACCTCAGTACACAGCCCCCAGGTAAGGACTCTAAACAGTTTGATTATCTGGCTAGGAAAGTTTTTCCTCCTTTATGTGTGCCATCTGGTTGCAAAACTTCCTTGCCCACATGGTACAGTACCAAAACACCTTTTGGGACAAGGCACTGGAGATTATTCAAGCCATGCCAGACTCCCCAGATGGGCGGAGCTTATGGCCATCATGAAATCAGGCTTGGACATCGGTAATCACATCCTGAGGGCATCTTACAATACGGTGGACTCGGCGGGCAAAGCTGCCACTTCTGCAGTCTGTATCCACCAATATTCTTGGCTGAGAGTTTCTGGGTTCACCCCGGACATCCAGTCCAAATTAATGGATGCCCCTTTCAGAGGTCCAATTCTGTTTGGGGAGGATACCCAAAATATCATCTCCCGTCTGCAACAGGCTGGGAAAGCCATTGGGTCAGTGTGTGCCATGTATAGACCCAAGCAGCTACCTAAGCAGTCCTTTCATAAGACTGGACAGCAGCAATATAGAGGACAGCAACAGTGACAACGGCAGGCAGGCTTCAAATGCAAGGTCTCCACCCCTGCTTCAGGAGGTTCTGCCTCACGGACCCCAAGAACCTCTCAACTCATGCTTCCTCTCCCCGGCTCCTCTGCCTGGCCCCTCTCACCAGCTGAGGCCTCGGGGAAGTGGTGAGGGGTTGATTCTCCTTACACTCTGAAGGGTGGCACCGGATAACATCAGACTGTTGGGTCCTGCAACTTATCGAAAGGGGGCACATTCTCGAGTTTACAGAGGTTCCTCCAGACAGCCCCCCAATGCAGTCACACTGCTCTCTGGCCCATAATGTCCTCACAGCAGAGGAAATCCAGGCTGTCCTTCAAAAGAAGGCCATAGAGCCTGTCCCACTGGAACAACGAGGGACAGGCTTCTACTCCCACTTCTTCCTCATACCGAAGAAGACAGAAGATCTCCGTCCTATCCTGGACTTAAGCCACCTGAATCAGTACATTGAGTACAAGAAATTCAGGATGGTTACCTTGATGGGCCTCCTCCCTCTACTCCACCAAGGGGATTGGCTATGCTCTCTGGATATGCAGGAAGCATACCTCCACATTCTGATCTTCCAGCCGCACTGGAGGTTCTTGTGCTTTTGATTCTAGGGGCGCCATTACCAGTTCAGGGCCTTGCCCTTCAGCCTGTCCTTGGCACAAGGGTGTTCACCAGGTGCCTTGCTGTCATAGCAGCAAATCTCAGGAGGCAGGGGCATTATGTCTTCCCCTATATCGATGATTGGCTTCTAACCGCTCCCTCTCAGGACCGGCTTATAGGCACCATACAAGACATGCTCTCCCTCTTTCAGGACCTGGGGATCACTCTAAATCTCCCCCCAGCCAAGTCAGTAACTTCAATATAAAGGGGCAATCCTGAACATGGCACAAGGCAAGGCCTTCCTCCCCTAGGTCAGAGCAGAGCGCCTTCAATCCCATGCTCGGCAGCTGCTCTCAGCTCACCAAGTTCCAGCCCGGACAGTACTCAGACTGTTGGGACATATGGCAGTGGCCATTGCCACTGTTTCATGGCCTGGCTGTACATGACGGTGATCCAGTGGGACCTCAGGGTTCAGTGGGATCACAGGTCAGACAACCTGGACCAACCGGTCTTGGTATCCAGCCCAGTCAAGCACTCACTGACATGGTGGCTAGATTCTCCCAACCTCTCCAGAGGGGTTCCCTTCCAGAAGGAATCTCCCTTCCAGATCCTGACCATGGATGCATTGGGCCAGGGTCGGGGAGCTCACTTAGGCACTCGACAGACTCAGGAATCCTGGACTCAGCAAGAACTTCATCTCCACATTAATGTTCTGGAGATGAGGGCAGTCCTTTGCATTCTTCAAGCATTCCAGACAGTCCTACTGCCTGGCTCTCTGCTGCTACAAAGTGACAATATGTCAGTGGTGTTTATATCAACAAGCAAGGGGGAACACACTTTTATCCTCTGTGCAGAGAAGCCATGCAAGTGTGGACTTGGGAAGCGGGCCATCAGCTAGAGTTCTCGGCAGTCCATGTTCTGGGCATTCTCAACACCCTGGCTGACAGCCTCAGTCAGACTTGGCCCACGGCCCACGAGTGTGAACTTCTTTTTACAGTGGTAGAAGATCTTTTCACCAGATGGGGTCACCCAGAACTCGATCTGTTTGCTTCCCCATCCAATGCAAAACTACCCAGTTTTTGTTCACTGGATCCAGAGCCTGGTGTTTTCTGGCGAGACGCGTTGTCCCTCTCCTGGATGGGGAGGTTCCTTTATGCATTCCCTCCTTTTCCCTTGCTGCGATGGGTACTCATCAAGTTGTAGTCAGAGGGTGCAGAATGATCCTGGTGGCTCTGTTCTGGCCTTGTCAGATCTGGTTCCCACTGTTACAGCAACTGGAAATGTAGCCTCTGGTGCC
Organism: Neoceratodus forsteri; assembly: GCA_016271365.2. Taxonomy (NCBI): domain Eukaryota; kingdom Metazoa; phylum Chordata; order Ceratodontiformes; family Ceratodontidae; genus Neoceratodus; species Neoceratodus forsteri. The sequence goes on from JADMNL010000025.1 coordinate 311,136,588, forward strand.
CCTGCCCCTGCAGTCAGACCTGCTTTCCCAGGAGCGGGGCTCCCTGGTCCATCTGGATTTCAGATCTCTGCCTCTCCATGGATGGCTCCTGCAGACCTAGCCATCTCCACGTTCAGGGTTTCCCCCAGGGTAGCAGATGTCCTAGTGGCAGCCAGAAAACCCTCCACTAGGGTGACCTATGCCATGAAATGAAAATGGTTCTGTGTTTGGGCCACCGAAAGGCATCTGGACCCATTTACCTGCCCAGTGAACTCGGTGCTAGAATACCTTCTCTTCCTTTCAGATGCAGGACTCAGCTACTCTTCACTAAAAGTGCACTTGTCTGCCCTTTCTGCATACCACGTGCCTATTAAGGGCAAGTATGTTGCCCAGATGGACCTTCCCCACACTTTCCTGCAGGGCATCTTGCACTTGAAACCTCCCATCTGGAATCCTATCTCACCATGGGACCTTTTATTTGTTTTAGAGAAGCTCACTCTGCCTCCCTTTGAGCCTGCCAAGAGTGGCAAGCTGTGCTTTCTGTCATGGAAAGCATTATTTTCAGTTGCCATTACTGCTCGAAGAATTTCTGAGCTTCAGGCCCTGATGTGTAAGGAGCCTTATTTTGTTTTCCACAAGGATAGGGTGCCCTTGTGGACTAATCCTAAGTTTCTGCTGAAGGTAATCTCAGAATTTGTCTTGAATCAGGATAGCCACCTCGAACTGAGGGGAGGCTTTGTTAGATACTCTGGATGTCCACAGGGTGGTCCGCTGTTATTTGGAATGCACCGGTTCAGTTCACAAATCTGATCAGCTGTTTGTTTCCTTCGCCACCTAAATGGTGAAGGCTCCAGTTTCTAAACAGTGTTTATCCAAATGGTTGGTTAACTACATTGTGTTTTGCTACAATAAACACGACAAACCCTTACCGGGCTCAGTTAAGGGTCATTCTACCAGGGGCATGGCTGCTTCTTTTGCCTCACTGAAAAATGTGTCTGCTGCTGACATTTGTGCAACTGCTACTTGGAGTTCTGTCCACACCTTTGTGAAACACTGCAGTCTGGACATTGCTTCTCACCGCAGGGCTGGCTTTGGGGTCGCAGTCCTTCAAGGACTTCTGTCCTAATTTCACTTGAGGAGACTTTTTTCCTCCACTCTTCTGCCCAGGATTTCTCCTCTACTGCTTGGGACTCTGTCCTAAAGGTGTTACCTGCTGCAAGAACGAATCTCGAAGTAAGACAGTATAGTTACATAAGAACTTACCGTAACAGTAGATCTGCGAGAGGAGCTCTTGCAGCAGGTAGGGTATTTCACTTCCTCCTTTCTCCTGGTGAAGATTTTTCCTGTCCATCTCAGATACATTCATACCTTAGTTCTCTATTCTTTATCTCACTTGCTGGTCTCCAGCGGTGGAACTGGGGATGGGTTGGGGGACCGACCCTTGTATACCATACATGGCGTGGTAGACCCAGCTGAAGTACTGCTAGCTAGAAAGTTTCCATGGGGTCCTGACACCTGCCGGCTTCAGTCCCAAAGGTGTTACCTGCTGCAAGAGCTCCTCTCAAAGATCTACTGTTATGGTAAGTTTTTGCATAGCTACTTTTCTGCTCCTATTCCAAACTGAAGGTATTTCTTTTTAATAATATTTAATTATGGTACTGAAGTTATTTCTGATAGGCTGATCCAGTTGGGATGTGAAAACACGCATCCTTCAAATTCAGGTAGCAGAACCAATCTACATATTAGGGGGAAGAGATTATCTCCCTGAAAGGTACCATCTTGAATTTTATGTACCTCAGAAATTTGTTCAGGCCTCTGAAATCTAATATTTTAAAATGGGAAAAAAATTCTTGGGCTTTGATTGGTCAGTGCTGACCTTCAACAGTGATGTTATCCCAGCACAACATCACACCTAATCAAAAAGCAATAAAACACTTTTTTTTATTTATTTTTTTTTTATAAGCAAGCCATTTTATAATTACAATAATACACTCTGAGGTGTGTTTCATGGGGATAATATCACTTCTCAGGTGTTGGACGCTTTTGGTCTGCTAACTTGTGCCCAACCACCTGAGGCGTGACGTTATTCCAGTACAACACAAACCCTGTCATGCATTATTGCTCAGTTGGCTGCTATTCCCAACTTTCTGTGATCAGGAAGTACTGGAAAAGAAATCACTTTTCTGTTTTGATCTCTGGAATCTCCTCTATTTCCTCTGCAAGCAGGTGACTCTGAAACGTCTTCCTTAAGCAGTCTTGCACCCTGTTGGAAAATGACCTGTTTTTCAAGGTACAACTGATAGAAGGAGATATAAATTCTAGAGTCAGACTTTTCCTGACCATCTCCAGCACCCACCTGGCTGTGGAGATGGACAGCCACTTGGAGCAGATGTGCAGGAGACTCCACTTTCCACGGGAAGATCTGAAGGGAGCTGGAGAGAGGCAAGCAAGGAGTCCATTCTACTGTCCATCTGGATGGCTGGAGGCAGACAAAGTGGAGGAAGGAGGGTCCTAGCCACATCCTGTGAGGTGCTTTCCAGCATAAGGTCTTACCTGAGATTATCTGGATCCATGTGGGTTTGAGATGGACATAAAAGCTATTGAGCGCTCCCAGATGGGACTGAAGGTTACTTAAAGGAATCTGCTAACAACTTAAAGAGCAACTCTCTATTATAATAAAAAGCTCAGAAACACTAGATTTAGACCAATTATGTTTTAACTTTATTGTTTTCTAGAGTTTTGTTTTTTACTTTTCTCTCCTGTTGATCTACTAAATATTGCAAATAATGCAGCAATTATTTCACTGAGTCTTTCAAAATGTATCTGACTCCCCTGCTAACCACACAATTGCTGTTTGTGACATCACATTCTGTTGTCAAGATGAGCACTCTGATGTCATAAACAAAGGCACTGTGAGGTTAACAGGGAAGAGGCCAATGTTTTCAGATACTTTCTATACAGACTTTTGATGATATCCAAGAAGTGCCGTAAATCTTGGAAAGGAACATTGAAAATGAAAAAGATATATTCTGTAGTAAATTGTAACAGATGAAACATCTTATTTATGAAAGCACATGCTGAAGCGCAGAGTAGCTCTTTAATAGTCCTATTAGCCTTTTTCGCCTTCTAAAAGAAGGTCTGAACTTCAGGGTCTAACAGTGGTCATCTCGAAAGGGAAATAGACACTGCTGTAACTCTGGAGACAGGTTGGTGCATTTCAACCAGGCCTGTCTCCAAGTGACCACTGCAGTAGCCTTATCTTAGGCTGAAGTGTAGGCATCAACCAACATTTGGAATAACTGGAGGTATCTATGCCATAGTAGATAGCATGTAGGAAGCCTTTATTTGCCTCTTCTGTGTGTTTCCAACAGAGGCATCAGGCATGACCACAGATTGTGCCGGTATTTAGCTGCATAACCCAAGTATATAGTCTGAGTAACTACTAGGGAAGCACTGGAATAGAATCTTTGCCTCAGTGTATCTACACTGTATCTCTCCTCATCAACAGTGCTGGCCTGGAGAGTAGACTTAAACATTTCAGTTCCTGCTGCAGGTACCAGGCCTTCAGCTGTAGGATGAAATTTAAAGTAGCCATGCCTGTCCTTAGGTACAGCAAACCTCAGGCTGAACAATACAATGGTATGGACAAAGGGCACCAGGCAGGAGTCATATTCATTTGATACTGTTGATCACATCTTACTCCTAAAACATAGAAACATAGAATTTGATGGCAGATAAGGACCGCATAGCCCACCTAGTCTGCCCATTTCCCTACCTAATGGATAAGCTGCAGATCCTAGTTAACCAACAGCCTACTTCCCTCTACCCCCACTAGAACTGCCTTATGTCTGTCCCATGCATTCTTGAATTCCCCCACTGTTTTTGACTCTATGACCACCTCAAGAAGGCTGTTCCATGCATCTACAACCCTCTCTGTGAAGAAATACTTTCTCACATTACCTCTGAGCTGTCCCCTCTCTATCTTCGAATTGTGCCCCCTTGTTCTTGCACATCTTTTTTTCTGAAAGATGCTACCCTCTTGGACTTTATTGATTTCCTTGAGGTATTTGAAAGTTTCTATCATGTCTCCCCTCTCCCTCCTTTCCTCGAGGCTATACATCTTAAGCTCCTTTAGTCTTTCTTCATATGTCTTCTGGTGCAGACCCTGCACCATTTTGGTTGCCCTCCTCTGGACAGCCTCCACACTGTCTATGTCTTTGAGGAGATGGGGTCTCCAGAACTGTACACAGTACTCCAGATGTGGTCTTACCAACTGTCTGTACAGAGGGCCAACAACTTCCTGTTTTCTACTGGTGATGCCTCTCCCTATGCATCCCAGTATCTCCTAGCCCTCCTTACTGCCTTCTCACATTGCTGGCTCACCTTTAGGTCATCTGATATGACTATGCCCAGGTCCCTTTCCATTTTTGTTGTTGTCAGTATCTCACCCCCCATTGTGTACTCTTCCCCTGGGTTTTTGTTTCCCAGGTGCATTACTTTGCACTTCTTTGTGTTGAATCTAAGCTGCCATACATTTGACCATTCCTCCAACCTTGCCAGTTCCTTTTCATCCTTTCCACCCCACCTTGCGTATCAACCCTGTTGCAGATCTTTGTGTCATCTGCAAAGAGACATACTTTCCCTTCTAGTCCCTCTGTCAATGTCACTTATAAAGACATTAAAAAGGACCGGCCCCAGTACTGAACCCTGCAGTACCCCACTAGTAACCCTCCTTTCTTCACTGTGGACTCCATTTACTATTACCTGCTGTGTCCTGTTGTCCAGCCAGTGTTTTACCCAGGCTACCCCTGGGACCCACTCCCAGGCAGGCTAATTTGTTTATTAATCTTTTCTGTGGGACTGTGTCAAATGCCTTGCTAAAGTCTAGGTAGGCCATGTCCACAGTCCCTCCCTAGTCTATTACTTTGGTCACCCAGTCAAAGAAATCAGATTTGTCTGACATGACCTTCCTGCTGTGAATCCATGCTGCATTGGGTCCTGTGCCCCACTGGTCTCTAGGTACTCAACAATTCTTTCATTCAGCAATTATTCCATCATTTTCCCTACCACTGAGGTCAAACTAGCAGGTCTGTAGTTTCCTGCCTCTGTCTTGCTCCCACTTTTGTGAAGAGGAATCACATCCGCCCTCCTCTAGTCCTCAGGTACCTCACCATCCTCCCATGATTTATTAAAAAGGGTAGTCAGTGGTGTTACTAGTTCTTCCCTTAGTTCTTTTAGAATTCTGGGGTGAATCCCATCAGGCCCCATTGTTTTATCCACCTTCAGTTTTAAGAGTTCTTTCAGAACCCTTTCTTCTGTGAAAGGACTAATATCAACCCCCCTGTCCAGAGTGCTTCTATTGACTGGATTAGGTATCTCCCCCTGCTTTTCCATTGTGAATACTGAACAGAAGTATTCATTCAGTGTCCCTGCTTTTTCACTGTCGTTCTCTGCTCAACCACCTTCCTCTTTATTCAGCCTCAGTATCCCTGCCATAGTCTTTCTTTGCTCCCTAACATACCTATGAAAGGTTTTATCCCCCCTTCTTAACCGAGTTGGTTATCTTTTCCTCGGTTTGGGCCTTTGCTATTCTGACTGCCTTCCCCACTTCCTTTTGCTTTAACTGGTACAGTTCTCTGTCCTTCTCCTTCTGTGTTTCCTTATACTTTCTGAATGCTATCTCTTTCTCCCTTACCTTCCCCGCTACTTCTTTTGAGAACCGTAGAGGTTTTTCCTTTCGTTTTGATTTGTTTATTTGCTTCACACAAAGGCTTGTTGCCTCTGTGATGGTGGTTTTAATGTTTCCCCCATTGTTGCTCAACCCCACCTTCTTGCCTGTTTGTTAGTGCTTTTCTGAGGCACTCTCCCATTTTGACAAAATCAGCCCTCCTGAAGTCCAGTACCTTCACTTTTCTGTGGCTTGACTCTACAGCTAAGTTTATTGTGAACCACACTGTTTGGTGGTCGCTTGTTCCCAGATGGCTACCCATTTCAAGATCAGAGATCCTTTCTCTGTCCCCATTTGAGAGTACCAGGTCTAAGATTGCTCCCTCCCGAGTGGGTTCCAAAACTAGCTGTCTGAGGCATGCCCCCTGTAGGACATCGAGAATGGCCCTGCTCTTGGATGTGGCTGCAGCAAAGGTGCTCTAGTTAACATCTGGCATATTCAGGTCCCCCATCAGCAATACCTCTGCTTTCTCTGCCATCCCAAGGATGCCTTCTATCATTTCCTTGTCTATTTCCTCCCCCTGAGACGGGGGTCTGTATACAACCCCTGTGCGGATTGTGGAGCCATTTCCAGTCTCCAGGGTGACCTACAGTGCCTCCTCTCCTCTCCTCCCTGTTTACCCTTTAGTTCTGTTGCAGTGATCCCTTCCCTTACATAGAGAGCTACTCCTCCTCCTCTTCTTCCCTCCCTGTACAGACAGTTGGTGAAACCCCATCTGGAGTACTGTGTGCAGTTCTAGAGATCCCATCTCTGCAAAGACATAGACAGAGTGGAGGCTGTCCAGAGGAGGGCAACCAAAATTGTGCAGGGTCTGCACCAGAAGACATACGAAGAAAGACTAAAGGAGCTTAATATGTATACCCTTGAGGAAAGAAGGGAGAGAGGGGACATGATAGAAACTTTCAAGTACCTCAAGGGAATCAACAAAGTCCAAGAGAGTAGCATCTTTCAGAAAAAGAGATGTGCAAGAACAAGGGGGCACAATTTGAAGATAGAGGGTGGATGGCTCAGAGGTAATGTGAGGAAGTATTTTTTCACGGAGAGGGTTGTGGATGCAAGGAAAAGCCTCCCTGAGGAGGTCATGGAGTCAAGAACAGTGGGAGAATTCAAGAATGCATGGGACAGACATAAGGCAGTCCTACTGGGGGGGGTAGGAGGAAGTAAGCTGTTGGTTAACTAGGATCTGCAGCTTATCTGTTAGGTAGGAAAATGGACAGACTAGGTGGGCCAAGCGGTCCTTATCTGCCATCAAATTCTATGTTTCTATGTTTCTATGTCCCTCCTGTAGATTGTGTACCCTGGTATGTTGACATCCCAGTCATGGTTCTCTGTGTACCATGTTTCTGTGACTGCCACGATATCCAGGCATTCCTCTTCCATCAAGGCCACCATTTCAGGAGCTTTTTACCTAGACTATGGGCATTGGTATTCATTACTCTCCATTTTTTATAGCTTTATTTCTTTTGGCCCCATCCCTGTCCTTACTGCCTTTGTCTTTTTCTCCATTTACCCCAGCCCTTCTCCCTATCGACTGCTCTATCTTGGTGTTTACCTCACTAACTACCCTGATTTTTTTGGGGGGGGCTAGGATTTCCCTTCTCCTTTTCAGTGCCTCCCCCTTGGCTAGTTTAAATGCTTGACAATGAAGCATTTAAACCTACCACCTAGGTTCCTGGTTCCCGTCCTGGATAGATGCAGACCCTCGCACCTGTATAGGTCTGCATCCCGCCAGCTGGAGCCTCAGTCTCCAATGAAGCCAAATCCCTGAGCTCTGCACCAGTTTTTCAACCAGTCATTGAAGCCCATGGTGAGGAGAACCCTAGCCTCATCCATGCCATAGACTAACACAGGCTTCAGCAATCTGGTGGTATCAATGATACCCATTTAACCACCTTCAAATAGTCACATGGTGGTGCTACCTCCCAGCCTATCCAGATCAGTGCAGAGGTATCCAAGGGCTCGGTTGCAGGTCCCTTGCAAGTCTTCATTTTCATACATGACCTTTCCAGCATTTGTAAGTGTGACTGCACATATAGGCAAGTAATATGGAACTCCATGCTAGTGTACCTAGTTCCATTGAAATAGAATCCAGTCTTCACCATCACCTGTCGGACATACACAGGTGGTTTCTGGATAGGTGGCGCACATGTGTGCGTGCGCACGCACACACACACACACACACACACACACACACACACACACATATGCACACACACAAATAAAATGAGCACAGTCAACCAGTGGGATTGACAATACTCCTTAAATTAACTGAAGACCAGTCTGAAATAATACATGTTGCTATAACTGATGGATCTGAGCCATGTTTACTATCTACCCATCAGCACTGAAATAATACAGATTCTGTTGTTAAGTCATTTCCAGGAAGCAGGTAATAAGTAAAAATCTTTTTTAAAGACACATTTTTGAATAAAGTTGACTAAAATAGTTAGGTTGATGGGCAGTTACTAGCCAAGTTGAACCCTACTGCAGAATTTTCAAAAATAACAAACATTCCAATGACAGCTGAGAAACAGCATCATATATCACATCATAAACTAACTCCATTGTTTTGCCTATCAAGTACTAAACATCTGTACCTACCTTTCTCTACTGAACCTGAAATCTAAAATTTCTATAACTAATAGAAGACAGCTTGATTTTATTAATTTGTTGTATACCACATTGTTGAAACATACTTGTTGTACTAATTGGTTGTAAACCATATTGTTGTAACATACTGGTTGTACTGTGTTTGTCATTTTTGTGACAAGGTACCTTTGAAAATGAGCCCATGGCTCAAAGCTTTGTAAACTGATGTACAAATAAATAAATATGTTCACAATTGCTGGTCTCACTTTGAGAGGAAGACAGGAGAGGAACTGAGAATAGCCTAAAATGTGCAACCTATGATGTCATTCAGAGATATGGTTCTGAGTACCCTACCCTATACTGACAATCATGCATGGATAAATAGGAAGAAACTGGGACAATTTCATCCAACACCACAATGTTCCACTTCTTAAATGTGTCATTGGTAGAAATGGTACTGTTACTTTACTTTTGCGGTTCAAGAGTTTAGCTACTCTTGCTTACTGTAAAAAAAACATTTTTTATTTTTTTAAAGGAAAACACTGGTAAAGGCACAGCATTTCCCAGTCACTACAAAAATGCCTGATTAGTGCTTTCAGACAGTAAAAATTAAAAAATAAATTAACTCTAAATGCTTTTTTAATTATTTAAACAGTGACCCTCAACTTCCAGTTTCTGTTGTTGGCAGCCACCATCTCAGCTTCCTTAGTTCACTTTATGCTGATATGTTCTGCCAACCAATAGCAGAGGTCGGCTGGACATATTAGCATAAAGTGAGCTCAGGAAGCTCACTGCCGCTCATGAGATGATGGCTGCCAGCAACAGAAAGTGGAAGCTGCGGGTAGCTGTATAAATCATTAAAAAAAAGTTGTTACTATCTGAAAGCACTAATCTGGAGTTTTTGTAGTGTCTGGCGAAAACTGTGTCTTTTCCAGTGTTTTCCTTTAAATATCTAGCATCCTCTTGACTTTCCAATTAAGTTTTTTCAAACTTTCTGTTTCTGCCCCGTCACCATCATGACCCCATTCCTGCCTTCACACAAGCACCGCTGTTCCCATCAACTTCTTTCCTTATCTCAGCACCACTGGCCCAGCAAGCTGGACAATGATCCAGATGTCCCGCTGGAAGGAGGAGCCGCCTCAAGCCTACAGCCAGGTGCGAGGTGGCAGGTAAGGGATGTGGGCCAGATTGTACTTGGGCACTACTGTCATGGTGATGCATTTTTTCTTTGTTTCTCCCTACCCCTCAGGACGTTGATAGTGAGGACATTATAGGCATGTGTATGCAATGCACACTAACACACCATCAGCGACATCCCACCCACCCACAGGCTCCCTGAGTGCACTACCCCCTCTGGTTATCCAGGTGGCAGTGCTCTGGCAACGAACATTACACCCCATCCCCAGCTGGCCCCCAATGACCCGTGCTCATTCCTGAATCCGGGTCACCAGCATTGTTAGTGGTAGCCTGACTGCTGCATCAATGGGCCAGCAAAATGTAACCCTTTCTAGTCCAAGTGAAGAATTATGACTATATTATTTAATTACTCCACTGTTTATTCTGTTTGGAAATGGGTGAAATATTAAATGTCATGTACAACAAATATTCTTTTGAGATTTTAGGCCCAGAAATAAGCAGTGAAAACCCTGAATAAATAATTGAGGCATTATCCAGTGAATTGCTTGATATGTAGTCAAGCTCAGCTGTGCCCCAGCTCCATTTTGAGCTTTTAGAAACAGCAGATTTGAGAGAGAACCAGTGGAAAACAGCTACAGCTTCCCCTTCCCATCACTTAACTGCTAACTGAGACAGTTAACTGGGAGGGGCCAGTGACCTGTGAAAGCAGAGTCAGCTGTGGTCCAGCTCCATTTTGAGCTTTTGGAGAGGCATCCTTGGATGTATAAGTAGAGGTATTTCTTGTAGAAAGAGGGAGGTTATCATGCCCCTCTGTAGGTCCTTGGTTAGGCCACACTTGGGGGTACTGCGTTCAGTTCTGGAGACCTCACCTCAAGAAGGACATTGACCATTTGGAAACGGTGCAGAGAAGGACTACTAAGATGGTGCATGGACTGCATCACAGGTCATATGAAGCAAGATTCGGGGAGCTGAACCTATACTCCCTTGAGCAGAGAAGAAACAGAGGGGACATGATTGAAACATTTAAGTAAGTGAGGGGATTTAACACAGCTCAGACAGGCAAGCTATTTCAACAGAACATGGCAGCATGCACGAGAGGGCATGATATGAGACTGGTAGGAGGAAGGTTCAAAAGCAACCTCAGGAAGTACTTCTTCACAGAGAGAGTAATAGACCCGTGGAACAGCCTGCCCCAGGAGGTGGTAGCATCAAAGACTATCAGGGAGTTCAAACTCACATGGGATAGACATAAAGGACAAGTTAGGATGAAGGCTGCATGGGGGGGTAGTTTCTAGGGTAGACTAGAAGGATCACACGGTCCCCATCTGCTAACGCTTTTCTTATGTTCTTATGGATGTCAATCACTCAGAATCTTTATTTATCCAGGCAGGCACCATTGAGCAAGGCTCATTTGCAAGGTGGACCTGGTCATGAATACAGCAAAGTACAGTACAGAGGCAGGTATACAAAAAGAAATAACATACAAGAAAGAAAAAGTATATACAGTACGAGTACAAGGTTGAAATAAATAAAAAAAAAAACAGCATTATTTTACAATTGAAGAAGTCAGCAGATGTACAATCAACCATAGGCATACAGGGGTTATAAGCAGAGATCTTCTGAGTGAGGCAGCTGGCAACTACACATATAGGGGAAAGAGACCATGTATGGGGTGGCAGGTTAGAGAGGTAAAGAAGAGAAGGGATATATTACCGACGACTGGGGGAAAAATTGAGCTAAAACCACAGAAAGTGACGATGGCTGTCGGGTACTTGTTTATTATGATAATGACGGAGGAGGGGTAGATAATTGGGACACTACTATGGATGGGGTGGGACTTTAGCCAGGCTGGAGTGGACAGGGAATGGTGGGTACAGCAGGAAGAGTTAATAGGGAAAGAGTGAGAGCCAGGGGTAGAAACATGGCGAGTGTCAGGATGGAAAGGGGGAGTTGCGGAATTAGTGGGCTAGCGGTGAGGAAAACATTTGCAAGGTGCTTTCATGTAGCGATCGTATAGCGCCTTGAAGATAGTCAGGCTAACAGGGCAGCTCAGCTTCAAGTTCCTTTGTAAACCATTCCACAATGTGGGTAAAGAAAAGCTTTGAGCAGCTTTGCCGAAACGAGTTTAGACCCTTGGAACTTGGAGGGCAATTAGGGAATAGCTCCTTAGAGCGTAGGTGCCTAACACACTCCAGGGAATACAATCTGAGACATATGAGGGGAGCTTGTTGGTCACTGCTCTGAAGGCCCATAGGTCAGCATTTCTATTCCATCTATAGTGAAGGGAAGTCCAGCCTAACGTCAGTACAGGGAGCAGTGGTGCGTGGAAAGTGGAAGGCCAGTAATGAACCTGATAGCTCTGTGGTAGAGGGTGTCCAACTTAGCCAGTGCAGAGGCAGTGCAGTGGCTGTAGAGCAGGTCCATGTAATCTATTAAAGATAGGAAGGTAGCTTGAACCAGTTGAATCTTGGCCTCCTTTGTGAGCAGGTGGTTAATTCTGTAGAATAGTCCTAATCTTTACCTTAGTTTCTTCTGTAGTTCTTCGAGATGGTTGGCGAAGGAAAGTTTATTATCGAGCCAAACTCCTAGATATTTGAATTTAGCTACATACTCTAGTGTTTCTCCAAGAACAGTGGTCATTTGTGGGATAGCTCCCCCCCCCAGCAGATTTGGGAGAGGAACAAGGGAAAGCAGCTACAGCTCCCCCTCCCCTGTCACTTAATTGTTAACTGAGACAGCTAACTGGGAGGGGCCTGTGACCTGTGAAAGCACAGTCAGCTGTGCCCTAGCTCCATTTTAAGCTTTTGGAAAGGGCAGATTTGGGAGAGGAGCAAGGGAAGGCAGCTACAGCTTCCCCTCCCCCCATTACTTAACTGCTAACTGAGACAGCTAAGTGGGAGGGGCCTGTGACCCGTGAAAGCAGAGTCAGCTGTGCCACAGCTCTATTTTGAGCTTTTAGAAGCAACAGATTTGGGAGAGGAACAGTGGGGCCAGAGTCAGAGGAGAGTCAGCAGAGGATTACAGCACACAAACACAGAGACAAATTGCCCTCCTACCTGCCCCTCCACCCACCCACCCTTGTCTAGACCTAAATATATAGGCAATACAATTTGACTGACACCTAACCATCTTGTAAGGAACAGGAAGGGCAGAAACAAGTCATGTTGGTTTGATTTGCTTGTAATCCCCTCTCACTCTATTAGGAAGCAGGGAAGTAGGGCTAACTAAAGCCCAGTAGCACAGATAAGTAGGGGGAAAGGAGGGGAGAGGAAGGGGAAGAGAGGAGAGAAGGAGGAAGAAAGAAAGAGGGGGGAGACAGAGAAAGTATGATAGGAGTGGTGCAATGCAGTGGCTGTGGGGCAGCTGTATTCAGGAGGACCTTCTGGATGCTACAATGTTGCCCCATCTGCAGGCACCTTGCTGGGCTGAGGGAGGAGGTTGCTAGTCTCCCAGCCTAGTTGGCTTGGATTCAGGGAGCCTCCTCCCCCACCCAGTGACCGCTAAGTGTGCTGCCACTTCCTTGGAGGTTGCCAGGTGGGAGAAGCTAATGGAATATGGTGGGCACAGGGAGGGTGAGGGAGGTGGGGCAGATGCACATCCCCCAGCTGGTGTAACTACAGAACTCCTACACAGTCTTGGAGGAGTGGGAAGGTCCCACAGTGATACCAAATGTAGTGACCGGGATGGATGAGCAGGTCCTCCACAAGGAAGCCCCAAGGATGGGTGGCAGGAGACCCCAGAGGAGGAGGAAGCAAACCTGGTGGGGGACTCCATCATCAGGGGGATAGATCTGAGGTCAGGAAGTGGGGGGGGAGAGAGGGAGGTAAAGTGCCTACCCGGAGGCTCAGCTCGGAGGGATGGAGAGTGGATCCAGAGGATCGCCAGGGTGGTAGCAAGGAGGGGGGAGCTAGATGCCATTGTCCATCTGGGGACAAATGACCTGACAAGGGGCGAGGTAGTGCAGAAGGAGCTTAGGGAGCTGGGGAGGGCTCTTGGGCAGGTAGCATGCTCTGTGGCCTTCTTGGAGGTGCTACCTGTCCTCAGCAAGGAGGAGGCTGGGGAATGCTGCATCAGGGACTTCAACACATGGCTGAAGGAATGGTGCAGTGAGCAGAGTTTCGGCTTCATTGGGGACTGGGGCCCCCATCTGGAGGGATGAGGGCCTGTACAAAAGCGATGGCCTGCATCCAGCCAGAGGGGGATCCATGATCCTCAGTGACTGGTTTAAATGCTTCATTGGCAAGCATTTAAACTAGCCAAGGGGGGAGGCAGAAGGAGGCAGAAGAACAAACACTACCCACCCCCACAAGCTCAAGAGACAAACAAAGAATACAAGGAGGGAGAGAATACCTGGCAAGGGACAAACAACAACGAAGGTCATGGGATACAAGACAAGAATAAAACTAAAAAACATAGCCATGTTGCTAGCCATGTAGCAACATGTTGCTAGCCTTGCTTGTAGAGCAGAAAGCAGCTAACTAAAAGAAGCTACATTTTCTAATTAATTTAAAACTTATATCTCAGCAGGAGTCAGTGTCTGTTAAGATTAAGTAGACAGATAACTTTATTAGAAGTAGAAGGAGTCTTATTTAGGGTTAAAAAAAAGAAAGAAAGTCAGTGTGTGTTCTGTGCTGGGAAGGGTACTGTATCAGCTGACTTTGCTAAGCCAGTAGGAGGAAAGAGAGCTTAATTGGGGTGTGGTTTAGACACTATAAAAGCAGGTGAGTCAAATTACAACTACCTGTTGCTAGCCTTTTTTCTTACTAATTGCCTTCCCACCCTCCACTCACCCACCCAAAGCCAGTTCTACTTTTATAGCCACTGGATTTGACTGTCAACAGGAACTTCCTGTTTGGCAGTAGGAAGGAAAGGATCATAGAGAAACATTGGTTTTGTCAACCCTAAAGGAAAAAAGTAGCTCACTCTCCCCCCCCCAGCTGCTGGTGGTCTGATATTGAGCAAGGAAGAATGAGGCTACTGAAGAAGATAGGAAGTTGCTGTCCCAGAACAGGAAGGGTGAGAGTTGTAAGGAGAGGAGAGAGTAAGCATCCAGAGAAAAAGTAGAGGGGACACAAAATAAGACATGTTAGGAGTGGTGCAGTGCAATGGCTGTGGGGCGGCAGTGTTCCGGGAGACATTCTGGAGGCTGCGATGCTGCCCTATTTATATGTAACTCACCTATGAACCTATTTGCAGGCACCTCTCTGGTCTGAGAGAGGAGGTTGCCCATCTCCAGGTTGACCTGGCTAGGATTCGTGAAACCTCCTCCCCCACCCAGGGACCACCAGGGCCAATGCCACTACCTCAGAGGTTGCCAAGAAAGAGGAGAGGCTGGACCAGAATGGGCTCAGGGAGGGAGAGGGTGGTGGAACAGAGTTGCATCCCTCCAGCTGTACCTCTCCACAAGTCATTCGCTCTTCTGGTGGATAGTGGTTCCTCTATGGAGGCACCTGCAGTGGAGACCAAGGAGGATGCTGGGAACCTTCACAAAGGAGACCCACAGGAGGGTGGCATGGGACCCCACAGGGAAGGAAACAACCCTGGTGGGGGACCCAACCATTAGGGGGTAGAAATGGGGAGGAAGGGAGGGAGGTAGGTGCTTCCCTGGCGCCACGGCTTGGAGGGACAGGAAGCAAATCCTCAGGATCATGGGAGGAGCTGCAGAGGGAGGGAACTGGATGTCATTGTCCACCTAGGGACAAATGACCTGGCTAGGAATGGGATCAGAGCAGTGCAAGAGGAGTTTGTAGAGTTGGGAAGGGCCTCTAGACAAGTAGCGCATACGGTAACCTTCTCGGAGGTGCTGCCTGTCTATGGCAAGGGAGATGCTAGGGCGCTCCTCACCAGGGAATTCAATGAGTGGTTGAAAAACTGGTGTGAACCTCAGGGTTTTGCCTTCACTGGGGACTGGGGAGCCACCTGGAGGGATGCAGACCTATTCTGGTGTGATGGTCTGCATCTGTCCGGGGGGGGAACCAGGATCCTAGGTGAGAAGTTTAAATGCTTCATTGGCAAGCATTTAAACTAGCCAAGGGGGGAGGCACTGAAAAGGAGCAGGGAAATCCCAGCCTCCCCCCACAAAACATGGTGATTAGTGAGGTAAACACCAAGGTACAGAAGTTATTAGGGAGCAGAACAGATTTAAATGTAAAAAAAGACAAAGGCAGTAAGGACTGAAATGGGGCTAAAAGGGGTAAGGCTATCAAAAAGTGGAGGGTGATGAGTACTAATGCCTGTAGTCTGTGTAACAAGCTCCCTGAACTAGTGGCCTTGATGGAAGAGGGTTGCCTGGATATTGTGGCAGTCACAGAAACATGGTACACAGAGAACCATGACTGGGATGTCAACATACCAGGATACACAATCTACAGGAGGGACAGGGAGGGTAAAAGAGGAGGAGGAGTAGCTCTCTATGTAAAGGAAGGGATCAAAGCAACAGAACTAAAGAGTAAACAGGGAGCAGATGAGACACTTTGGGTCACCCTGGAGACAGGAAATGGCACCACAATCCGCATGGGGGTTGTATACAGACCCCCATCTCAGGGAGAGTGAATGGACAAGGAAATGATAGAAGGCTTTCTTAGAATGGCAGAAAAGGGAGATATTGTTGATGGGGACCTGAATATGCCAGATGTTAACTGGAGCACCTTGCTGCAGGCACAGCCATGAGCAGGGTCATTCTTGATGTCCTACAGGGGGCATGCCTCAGACAGATAGTATTGGAATCCACTCGGGAGGGAGCAATCTTAGACCTGGTACTCTCAAATGGGGACAGAGAAAGAATCTCAGATTTAGAAGTGGGTAGCCATCTGGGAACAAGCAACCACCAAACTGTGGTTCACGATAAACACAGCCATACAATCAAGCCATACAATAGCAAGGGTACTGGACTTTAGGAGGGCTGACTTTGGGAAAATGAGAGAGTGCCTCAGAAAAGCACTAGCAAACAGGCAAGAAGGAGGGGTGGAGGAACAATGGGGAGTGATCAAAACAGCCATCACAGAGGCAACAAGCCTTTGTGTAAAGCAAATCAATAAAACACAACAAAGGAAAAACCGCTATGGTTCTCAAAAGAGGTGGCAGGGAAGGTTAAGGAGAAAAGGACAGCATTCAGGAAATATAAGGAAACACAGAAGGAGCAGGACAGAGAACTTTATCAGTTAAAGCAGAAAGAGGCTGGGAAGGCAGTCAGAATAGCAAAGGCCCAAACCGAGGAAAGGATAGCCAATTCTGTTAAGAAGGGGATAAGACCTTTATAGGTACATTAGAGAAGCCAAGAAAGACCAAAGGAGGGATACTGAAGCTTAATAAAGGGGAGGGAATGTGGGTAGAGGGTGACAGTGAAAAAGCAGGGATACTGAACGAATATTTCTGCTCAGTATTCACAAAGGAAGAGGAGGAGGAGTTACCTAAACCAAACAAGAGAAACACTGAAGACGGGGGTCGATACCAGTCCATTTACAGAAGAAAGGGTTCTGAAAGAACTAATAAAATTGAAGGTGGACAAAGCAATGGGGCCTGATGGGATTCACCCAAGAATTCTAAAGGAGCTAAGGGTAGAACTAGTGACACCGCTGACTACTCTCTTTAACAAATCATGGGAGGATGGGGTGGTACCCGAGAACTGGAGAAGGGCAGATGTGATTCCTCTTCACAAAAGTGGGAGCAGAACAGAGGCAGGAAACTACAGACCAGTTAGTTTGACCTCAGTGGTAGGGAAAATGATGGAATCACTTCTGAAGGAAAGAATTGTTAAGTACCTAGAGGCCAGTGGGGCATAGGACCCAAGGCAGCATGGATTCACGATGGGAAGGTCATGTCAGATGAATCTAATAGATTTCTTTGACTGGGTGACCAAAGTAGTAGACCAGGGAGGGGCTGTGGACATGGCCTACCTAGATTTTAGCAAGGCATTTGATACAGTCCCACACAAAAGATTAATGCACAAGATAGCCAGCCTTGGAGTGGGTCCCAAGGTGGTAGCCTTGATAAAAAATTGGCTAGACAACAGGACACAAAAGGTAGTAGTAAATGGAGTGCACAGTGAAGAAAGGAGGGTTACTAGTGGGGTACTGCAGGGTTCAGTACTGGGACCGGTCCTTTTTAATGTCTTTATAAGTGACATTGCAGAGGAACTGGAAGGAAAAGTATGTCTCTTTGCAGATGACACAAAGATCTGCAACAGGGTTGATACACAAGATGGAGTGGAAAGGATGAGAAGGGACTTGGCAAGGTTGGAGGAATGGTAAAATGTATGGCAGCTCAGATTCCATGCAAAGAAGTGCAAGGTAATGCACATGGGAAACAAAAACCCAGGGGAAGCATACACAATGGGGGGTGAGATACTGACAACAGTAAAAATAGAAAGGGACCTGGGGGTAATTATATCAGATGATGATCATGATCAGAGGAAGCGGGGAACTACAGACCAGTCAGCCTCACCTCGGTAGTGGGGAAGATCATGGAAACACTACTAAAGGAGAGATTGGTGGAACATCTGGTTGTCAATGGACTACAGGACCCAAGGCAGCATGGTTTCACCAGGGGAAGGTCATGTCAGACCAACCTTGTTGAATTTTTTGACTGGGTGACTAGGGAGGTGGATCAGGGGAGGGCAGTGGACATGGCCTATCTGGACTTCAGCAAAGCCTTTGACACTGTGCCACATAGAAGACTACTACACAAACTGGGGAATATGGGTGTGGGCAGGACAGTAGTGTGGGGGTAGGTAACTGGCTGGGTGGCAGGACACAGAGGGTGGTGGTAATGGCTGTCACTCCACAGAGGGAAGAGTGACCAGTGGGGTACCACAGGGATCAGTGCTGGGACGGTCCTATTCAACATCTTCATCAGTGACATGCACGGGACCTAGAAGGCAGAATTTCACTGTTACGCTGATGACACAAAGCTCTGTAACAGAGTAGACACACCAGAGGTGTAGACAGAATGAGAAGGGACCTGCAGAAACTTGAAGAATGGTCAGGGGTTTGGCAGTTGAAATTCAATGCAAGGAAGTGCAAGATAATGCATATAGGGCACAAAACCCCAGGCACAATATATCAGTTGGGGGTGAGGATATAGCATGCACCAAGCAGGAAAGGGATCGGGTTATCATCTCTGATGACCTCAAGGTAGGAAACAGTGTGACAAGGCAGCAGGTAAAGCAAATAGGATGCTGGGATGTATAGGCAGGGGCATCACCAGCAAGAAAAGGGAGGTCATAATTCCACTATACAAGACACTAGTGAGGCCCCACCTGGAGTACAGTGTACAGTTCTGGAGACCATACCTATGTAAGGACATAGACAGGGTAGAGAAGGTTCAGAGGAGGGCAACAAAGATGGTGCATGGATTGCATCACAAGTCCTATGAAGACAGGTTGAAGGAACTGAACATGTACTCCCTGGAGGAGAGGAGGGAGAGAGGGGATATGATAGAGACATACAAGTATCTTACAGGGAGGAACAGGGTGCAGGAATACACTATTTTTAAGTGAAACAGATGTTCCAGGACTAGAGGGCATGGGATGAAGCTGGAGGGTGGACGATTCAGAGGAAACATGAGGAAGAATTTCTTCACAGAATGGGTGGTGGACAAGTGGAACACCCTGCCAGAGGAAGTGGTGGGGGCTGAAACAATCACGGGATTTAAGAATGCATGGGATAGACATAAAGGAATTCTGGAGGTCAGGGGTAAGGGGCAACAGACTTCTAGGAAAACATAAACTGAACTTACAAGCTCAAATGGACAGACTGGGTGGGCCATAGGCCCTTATCTGCCGACACTGTCTATGTATCTATGACCTAAAGGTGGGCAAGCAATGTGAGAAGGCAGTAAGGAAGGCTGGGGGGATACTGGGATGCTTAGGAAGAGGCATCAATAGTAGAAAACAGGAAGTTGTTATCCCTCTGTACAGACAGTTGGTGAGACCCCATCTGGAGTACTGTGTGCAGTTCTGGAGACCCCATCTCCGCAAAGACATAGACAGATGGAGGCAGTCCAGAGAGGGCAAGCTAAAATGGTGCAGGGTCTGCAAGAGAAGCCATACGAGGAGAGACTAAAGGAGCTTAATATGTATACCCTTGAGGAAAGAGGAGAGGGGGACATGATAGAAATCTTTAAGTACCTCAGTGGAATCAACAAAGTCCAAGAGGGTAGCATCTTTCAGAAAAAGAGATGTGCAAGAACAAGGGGGCACAATTTGAAGATAGAGGGGGACGGCTCAGGGGTAATGTGATGAAGTATTTTTTCACAGAGAGGGTGGTGGATGCATGGAACAGCCTTCCTGAGGAGGTTGTGGGAGTCTAAAACAGTGGGAGAATTCAAGAATGCATGGGACAGACATAAGGCAGTCCTAGTGGGGTAGGAGGAAATAAGCTGTTGGTTAACTAGGATCTGCAGCTTATCTGTTAGGTAGGAAAATGGGCAGACTAGGTGGGCCAAGCGGTCCTTATCTGCCGTCAAATTCTATGTTTCTATGTTTCTATAGTGGACAGGAAAAGGGAGGGCAAAAGGGAAAAGGAATAGAGAGTGGCAGCATAGCCTGGAAAACCATGTGTGCAAATGTGAGAAGTCTGAATAACAAGGCTGCAGACCTAGAGACCACCATGGTGGAAGCAGACCCGGACCTGTTTGCCATCACGGAGACCTGGTGCAATGCAAACCAGGACTAGGAAGTAGCCATTCTAGGATATACGCTATTCAGAAGAGATAGAGTAGGTAGAAGAGGGGGGTGGAGTGGCTCTATATGTAAGGGATAACATAAAAGCCACAGAAATACGGGGGAAGCAGGGAGGGGAGGTGATACTGTGGGTCACTCTGGAAAGAAGGAAATGGTTCGCTATTAGAACAAGAGTGATCTACAGACCTCCAACACAAGGGAAGAGGGTGATAAGGAAATGGTGGAAGCAACTAGGAAGATGGCTCACAAGGGGGAGGTACTGATAGTGGGAAACTTCAATCTACAGGACATAGATTGGAGTCTCCCCACTGCAGCTACAATCAGGAGTAGGTACATCCTGGACTCCATGCAAGGGGAGTTCCTCAGGTAATTAGTGTTGGAACCCACTCGCGAGGGGGCACTTCTGGACTCAGTACTGTCAAACGGGACAGTGTGACTGATGTCAGAGTGGGGGACCACCTGGGAAACAGTGACCACTGTACAGTGTGGTTTGAGGTAAAGAATGGGTCAGAATCGAATCACGCAAGAGCGGGGGTCCTGGACTTAAGGAGAACAGATTTTAAGAAAGTGGACAAATGCCTTAGGGAAGCACTGGTGGGGATAGGAAAACTGGGGGGAGTTGAGGAAAGGTGAGCAAAAATAAAAGAGGGAATTAGGCAAGCCACACACCTCTGTGTAAGGCAGGTGAGCAAGGGCAAGAGAAAAAGGAGACCACTATGGTTCTCTAAGAAAATAGCAGAAAAGGTAAGGAGCAAAAAAAAAGTTATTTAGAACGTTAAAAAAAAACACAGAAGAAGGCTTACCAAGAGAAACAAAGGGAAGCAGGGAAGGCAGTTAGAAGCACAAAGACACAGACTGAGGAAAGGATTTCCAAGTCAGTTACAAAGGGAGATAAAACATTTTTTAGATACATAATTGAAAAAAGAAGGATGGGGTAAGACTGAAAGGAGGAGGAGGGTGCAGTGTGGAAGAGGACCACCAAAAAGCAGATTTATTAAACAACTATTTCTGTTCAGTATTTACAGAGGAGGGGAAGGAAACAGGCCAAGGGTTATAAGGGGATGGGAAGTGGACCTAAAACCATTTACAGAAGAAAGAGTGCTTAGGGAACTATCAAAGATAAAAGTAGACAAAGCAGTGGGGCCAGACAGGGTGCACCCCAGGATACTGAGGGAACTGAAAGAGGAGCTAGTTGCACCTCTGACAGCCCTTTTCAACATGTCATTAAAAACAGGGGAGGTACCAGGGAACTGGAGGAGGGCAGATGTAGTCTCACTCTATAAAAGTGGAAATAGGTAGGAAGCAGGAAATTACAGGCTAGTCAGCCTGACGTCAGTGGTAGGCCAGGTAATGGAAACACTATTAAAGGAAAGAATTGTGGAATACCTAGTTACCAATAACCTGCAAGATCAAAGGCAGCGTGGGTTCACATGGGGGAGGTCCTGCCAGACAAACCTGATTGAGTTCTTTGATTAGGTGACCAGGGAAGTGGATCAAGAGGGAGCGGTGGACGTGGTCTACCTGGATTTCAGTAAGGCCTTTGACACCGTTCCACACAGAAGGCTGTTAAACAAGCTGGGAAGCTAAGGAGTAGGTCCTAAGGTAGTAAAATTGGGTGGAAAATTAGCTGGGCAATAGGAGTCAGAGAGTGGTGGTAAACAGCAGTCACTACAGAGTAGGCAAAGTGACCAGTGGAGTACCACAGGGATCAGCACTAGGACCGGTCCCGTTTAATGTCTTCATCAGTGACATTGCAGAAGGGCTGGAAGTAGGATTACCACCATTTAAGAAGCCCAAAGTGGGATATTTCCTACTGAAACATGATTTTTCGCAGGACAATATTTAACCTCAGCCAATGCAATAGACTTTTTTTCTCTAAATAATCAAACTTAAGACTAAGTGTTGCAGTTTTTTAGGTGTTCCTAGTGTTTCTTATCATTTTAAGGTGTTTTAGTTAAGGTACTATAGTTTTTTGCAACATTTAGAGGAAATTCTGAAAATATTTTTTATACTATAATGTCAGGACAAGTAGTATTTTTCATGTTTTTCATAGGACAAAGCTGCCCAAATCAGGACTGTCCTGTGAAAATAGGGACAGGTGGTAACCCTAGCTGGAAGGGAAAGTATGCCTGTTCACAGATGACACGAAACTCTGCAACAGAATAGACACAGTAGGAGTGGAAAAAAATGAGACGTGATCTAGAAAAGCTGGAAGAATGGTCAAGGGCTTGGCAGCTGGGTTTTAATGCAAAGACGTGCAAAATAATACACTTGGGGCATTAGAACCTGGGGGCAACATACAACTGGGAGGAGAGGTATTAACAGTTATAAGCAGGAAAGGGATCTGGGGGTGATAATTTCTGATGATCTGAAGGTAGCAAAGCAGTGGGGAAGGCTGTAAGGATGCTGGGTTGCACAGAAAGGGAATCACCGGCAGAAGGAAGGAGGAAATAGAACCCCTATACAGATCATTGGTTAGGCCATGCCTGAAGTACTGTGTACAGTTTTGGAGGCCTCACCTCTGTAAAGACATAGAGAGGGTGGAGGCAGTACAAAAAGGAGGGCAACCAAAATGGTGCATGGTCTGCATCAAAAGCCCTATGGAGTAAGGCTCATGGAACTTAACATGTACTTCCTGGAGGAAAGGGGGATATGATAGCGATATTCAAATACTTCACAGGCAAAAATAAAGTACAGGAGGGAAGCATTTTCCACTGGAAAAGATGCTCAAGGACAAGGGGTCATGTTTTGAAGTTAGAAGGGGGGAGGCTCAGAGGAAATGTGAGGAAGTGCTTCTTCACGGAGAGAGTGGTGGATGTATGGAACAGCTTACCAGCAGAGGTGGTAGGGCAGAAAAGGTGACAGGGTTCAAGAAAGCATGGGACAGACACAGAGGGATCTTAGAGGTAGGAGGGGGGAGACCAGAGACCGAATAGGGTCTGCGGCGACACTACAGGTAGGGAAAATAGAGCAGTTTAAGTAGGTTATTATCTGCTGACAGATTCCATGTTTTTATGTTTTTATGTAGTTGTACAGTAGCACCCATACATGGCTTTAGTCTGCAGTTAACCTTGTGAATCACACATTCCTGTACTACGAACTTGCTATCTTTTTATAATAACATTAGCCTGGGCCTTGACAACAAACAACAGTCAGATGTTATTTTATTGGATTACAGTAAGGCCTTTGACAAAGTCCCACATGGTAACCTAATTAAAAGAATGGAATCTTTGGGCTTCTTGTACCAACTAGTTAATTGGGTAAATGCGTGGCTTACCAATAGATCTCAAAAAGTTGTTTTAAATAACTGTTTTTCTGATTTGGGTGCTGTTACCAGTGGGGTTCCACAGGGCTTGGTTTTGGGACCAGTTCTATTCAATATTTATATTAGCGATATGCAAATTTCTACTAAAAACTGCTTATCCAAATTTGCAGATGACTCAAAGCTCAGGGGACCTGTAAATAATCAGATCAATTTCAACTCACTTAAATTAGATCTGCAGCAGGTTGAAGAATGGGCCATTGAAAACAAGATGGAATTTAACACAGAAAAATGTGTGGTTATGCATTTTGGGAGTCATAACCCTAAAAATAAATATTACCTTAATAATACGCAGTTGAAATCCACTGATTTGGAAAGGGATCTGGGAATATTGGTCAATTCCAAACTTACATCAACTGACCATTGTCTTAAAGTGGCCAATTTGACAAACGGTTTACTTAAACAAATTCAGCGTTCATTTGTCACCAGAACCGAACAATGTATAATTAATCTTTATAGATCCTGTGTTAGACCTTTTATTGACTATGGGTCCCCCTTTTGGAGCCCCCATCTTACATCAGATAATGACCACTTGAAGAGAATACAGAGGCGTGTACAGTAACTAGAATGATTCCAAGACTAGCTAAGAAGCCTTATCAATCGAGATTAGCTGATACAGGACTACACTCTTTAAATAATAGGTGAATTAGAGGGGATTTACTTTTAATTTACAAACTACATAATGATTTAGATCTTATGGAGAAATGTGGGATTACTCCTGACACCAGGCAAACTGTCCCCAGATGTCATAATAAGAACTATTTGTGCCTAAGGCAAGAACCAATCTTAGATATAATTTTTTACCGTTAGAGAGCCCCGCTTCTGGAACAAACTTTCCAAGGAGCTGGTGGACTCTGTTAATATAGAAACATTTAAAAAGGGACTTGACCAGTGGTTATCAGGGACTCACTTTGAGTAAACCTATGTCCATATAGTGTGGGGGAAAATCCAGATGGGCCTTGGCCTTCTTTTTTCCAACTTAACCTAGTAAACCTAGCGCAGTGACCTTTGGGCAATGAGCCTTAAACTTTCTGAAGAAGCATGTTGTTCCAACATTATTATGGATATTATTTATTGCACATCTTGATTAATTGCTAAAGGACAACTAAACATGGCAGTGCTCATTGCAGTGCTTATGGCAGGGCTTGCTGTAATGCTCAGGACAATACTCAGTGCAGTGATCGCTGCAGTGCTCTTGCAAATGCTCATTGCAGTTCTAATGGAAATGCTTATGGCAGTGATCACTGCGATCCTAATGGCAGTGATCGCTGCAATGATCATAGCGATGCACGCTGCAGTGATCACTGCAATTCTCATGGCAGTGCTCACTGCAGTGACTGCTGCAGTGCTCATGGAAATACCCATTGCAGTGCTCGCTGAAGTGCTCATGGAAATGCTTGTAGTGTTCACTGTAATGCTTATGACAGTGTTCACTGCAGTGCTCATGGAAATGTTGTTGCAGTGCTCATTGCAATTCTCATGGCAGTGCTCACTGCAGTGCTTGTGATGCTCATGGTAGTGCTTGCTGTTGTGCTTGTTGCTGTACTTACTGTAATGTTTATTGCAGTGATCACTGTAGTGTTCATGGTGGTGCTCATTGCAGTGCTTTTTATGATGTTCATGGTAGTGCTTGTTGCCGTGCTCACTGTGTTGCTCATGACAGTGCTCACTGCAATGCTCATGGCCATGCTCATTGCAGAGGTGACTGCAATGCTCATGGCAGTGCTTGCTGCAGAGGTGATGGCAATGATCATGGCAGTGCTTGTTGCTGTGCTCATTGCAGTGCCCACTGCAATGCTCATGGTAGTACTCACTGTAATGCTCATTGCAGTACTCACTGTAATGTTCATTGCAATGCTCATGGCAGTACTCACTGTAATGTTCATTGCAATACTCATGGCATTACTCACTGTAATGTTCATTGCAATACTCACGGCAGTAGTCACTGTAATGCTCATTGCAGTGCTCACTGTAGTGTTTGTGGTAGTGTTCATTGCAGTGCTTTTTGTGATGTTCATGGCAGTTCCTGTTGCAGTGCTTACTGTGTTGCTCATGACAGTGCTCACTACAGTGCTCACTGCAGAGGTCACTGCACTGCTCATGGCAATGTTCACTGCAATGCTCATTGCAGTGTTTGCTGTAGTGCTTGCTATAAACAGATCCTAGGTCACTTTAGTTAAGGGACAGAGACATTAAATGATGTGTGGCCTTCTTAGAAATCTTGCATCTAACATGATTTTGTCACATTTAAAATTTAGTAAACAACCTGAGGCAGTGTTTTAAAGTAGCACCATGGTCTACTAATGACATCAGAGCAAGATGGAGCCAATTGCAAAACTAATTATGAATGGTGCACTGTTTGGCCTGTAATTATCCCCATTTGTAAACCTCCGCATACTAATCAACAATTAACTTATAATTACAGAAGACCCACTCACAGAGGTGAATACATTTTGAGGTCCTTTGTTGCAACAAAGGGAAAATCTTTTCCAGAACAAAATGGAGTATCAAAAATATTAATGCAAGGTAAAGCTGTTATGTACCAACACTAGTGCAATTAATGGTTGCTGTTTTTTTTTTGCCCTAATGTGAGTAACAGGTTAATTCTTGGACAGGTAAAGAATTACTGAGCAGTTTCAGCCCATTCTGTTCACACGTGAGGAGGTGTTGATGGTTTAGGGAGAAGTTTCTGAACATCTTCTACAAAGGCTACATGTTTGAATCTGTCCATTGTTGAAAGAGTTAGATAACCCTGAAACAGAAATAATTAAACATTTTCAGGTTAAATACATTTCCTTATTTGTCACTGTCCTAAAGGTATGTGATATTTTACTATCCGTTGCACCTGCAGAACCTGATTATACAACATGCCTGGAGAATGGGGATCTCATGCTATGCCATTCTTTATAACTCAGGACATCTCCATGGACATGGGATCTCTGTCCTTCAGAATTAATTGGTACTTGATTCTTATTCATCAGCTGAGCTATAGGAACTGGGCTGAGTAAAGCTCCCGTATTAGGTCTGCTTGATGGAAAAGCTCATTTTGGACTCTGTAGTAATAATACCTGAGGGTACGCAGGCTGCTTGCAAGAAACTTGCCCCCAAAATACCTTCCTCAGAATGATCATGCATGTGCAGTTTCACAGGTGCAATATCTCTTACAATTAAATTTGCCCATCCATATCATACAAAATGAGCCTGAGCAGCTATTTCCAGTACTCTTACCATTTGTTTCACTTTTTTATTAGAGCATGTTTATCATTAATAGAGCTACTACAGACTAGTGTTCTGCATCCTTTTGGAATCTATTATGTACCCCATATTAGTGTTGAGTAGGCAGTTTCTTTTTTTTTTTTGAATTCTGTTTTTTCCTCCAGCCAGTGGAACTCTCTCAGGCATCCTGTAGTACCCCCTAACTCTACCTCTGTGCCTGAGAGGCCTCCTGGAATCTGGCATCAGCCGGGCTATCCCCCCGGCTCTGAGCCCCCCGAGGTAGGGCCTCCCTATCCATCCCAGGGCGCTCTATCTGCAAATTTGGACTGGGCTGGGCTCGGCCCAGGTAAGGAGTGTCCCCGGTGGTGGAGTGTGGTCCTGGTGGATACAGGTGCCATCGCCTATCCACTTGGCTGGGTATTTTTGCTTTGTCCCCACCCTCCCTCATTACTCCCTCCCTCTCCCTGATGGAGTCCGGCGTGCAATGATGCCAGGGAACACCTTGCCGTAACTCTGCAACCCTCTATTTCTGGACCTGAGCATTGCGGTACTGCCGGTCTCCACCAGAGGTCGCCACAGTGCCGGGCAGAGAATCCCTGGCCCCCCGTGGAAGGAGAGCTGTCCTCCGGACGCTCAATCCTTCCTTCCCCACAGACCCCCGGTGACCTAGGCTTGCTCCTGAAGCCGGGTCGCCGGCGTGGCGCGAGGTGTGGCGTCCAGCGCCTCAACCCTCAGCACCACCGGGCCAGCAGGCAGTTTCATGTTAAACCTCAATTCGTGCACCTTAATAATAGGGAAAGGAAAGGGGAAATTGTTTAACCAGGAAAGGCACACTAAGCCAGAGCTTGTTTCCAAGTGTGACCTGGGAGCACAAGGAAGTTAGGCGACTTGCTCAGGGTCACACAATATGCAAGTGGGGGCTGTGGGATTCAACCCCAGGTCTCCAGATTTGCTGCTCAGAGCCCTAAACCACTGCGCTATACTGCCTCCTAATAATAATGGTCCATCCCTGAATTGAATAGGCTAAAATTTGGCATGTGCAGAGTTGGTGTCCTGATCTCCTTATCCTGTAAATATGGTAATGGTTGGTTGAGCAGTTTAAAAATTCTAGAAGGTTGAATACCCCATAAAACATGGAAATTAAGACCATTTTGTTGCTCGCTGTTAGCACAAAAACAGCTGTGTGTTGAAATCTGAAACTTTCAGGTTTGCTAAAATTTGGCCTAAGAAGGAAGATTCTTGGATAGTTGGTTCTACAGTAAAATGTGTAGATTTTTAATTATTTAGAAAACAAAGTGCCATTTTCTCCCATGTGCAGAATATATTTTTTAAGGATAACAAGATTTTTGTAAAAAACTGACGTACATTGGTTTTGTAAGGTGGGGTCCCAATTTTGTGACTTGACACTGCAATTTTCATGCAGTTTTGAGTTACACAAATTGCCCCCATTGTCCTTAGATTGCAGATATTCAGGATCCCCTTCCTACTACCTAATATTATGCATGACAGTACAGTGTTTTCAATTTTAGGAGACTGATTTAACAAACCAAAAAGTTCATTTCTTGTAATGATGTTTCTTCTATTGGTATTCTATAGCCACACACTTGCAGATTCTTGGCTCAAGGTGTTGGCCCCCAGAACAGACAGGAAGACTGGAACCACACCCTGCGCACAGCCCCATACTTCCCACTGGACACCTACTCCAACCATCAGATCTTTCCACAGTGGGAGAAATCACTTTCAGGTAAACTTGCACCTGCCCCAACATAGGACAGAGCAGGGAGTATGGCTAGATGTGAACATGGATGGAAACCACTATACAAACCACAGACATAAGAAATTGTAAGTCTAATTAATTATTCATGAGCCTAGTGAGGCTGCTGACTGGTTACTGGATCAGTCATTAATGTCTTAGAAATTACCAATCCAGCTGCCAACTGATGCTGTGTGGCATGCAGGGCTCACACCATACAGCTAAAACCTATCTGAAACTGAAAGAAAATGGCAAAAATTAAAGTTGTTATTGTGATTAGACTTATAATCACAATAACAACCTTGATGCCAGTCATTTCCTCAGATTAACGACCAACTGCAAAGAGATGGCCCTCGACCCCCCAACCGGTCATTAACCCCTCAGAAATGACTGTCTTCTTAGTCGTTACTGCTTAAGTAACTTTTAATAATGTGGCTTGATACACTGGAAATCCTGTACGAACTGTGAGACTGACAAGTGTAGCATTACTTGTTCTGAACTCTGCACTGGTCTGTACCAGATGCTGTAATGGTTGGCATATCCCTTACTTTTGTCATGGTTGCCAGTATAAGGCCTGGCCTCAGGATGTTTCTATCTGGGAGGGGTTAAACAAAGCTGTCCCCTTCCAGCTTGGAAGGAAATCTTCTTGGATGTGTCAAAATCCATCAGTGACTTTATAGTCACCTTAGCCTCTTTCTCTTTCAACATGAAGGACTTAACCCAGGACTGAACGAGGTAGAACCTTGGTGTTGCAACCACAGCCCTCTGGAACTATTGTATGAAGGCAACCATACCATAATGGATAGTATGACTCTCCATGTCTTCTTCAGGAAATGTGTCTACAAAAGACTGCGAGGAAGACCTAAGGTAATACTGGTCTTTGATGAAGCACCCTAAATAGGTAGTTTGCTGAAATGCCATAGGGGCAGTAGAATAAATACTCTTCTCCAAGGTATCTATTTTGCAGCTCTCCTTGTCAAGAGACTTGACTGGGGAGGTCTTGGACTTTCTAGCTATAGCTGCAGGAGCCAGACTCTCAGCTGGTGGCTTTGTCAGGAGGAAATCTTTCAGTTCTCTTTAGGAACCACATATACCTTGTCCACCCTTTTTTTGAGAGCTGGAGCATGATGATTCTTCTAAGCAGACCTGTTTTACTAAGCAAAAGAAAATTCATGTAACTGACAAATGGGCTTTCTCAGTGGAGGTCTAACCCAGTTTATCAAGGGACTAAAATTCACCTTCAGATTCATCTCCTGATTGGCCACCCACCTTTCACACTACAAGAATAGGAGCTGATATGGCATAGACTTGGAATGAAAGTGACTGATTTCATTTGTGGAAAAGGATGATCTAGCAGCATAAAGGAGCTGCACGTGAGCCATGGGGTGGGGGGGATGGGGAGGGTGCAATCAATATGGTTCAAATCTATTGGATGATTCCAGGTCTTAGCTTTTCATGCCTTGAATCTGTAATTGTTTGTCTATGGATGAATCCACTTTGTTAGCACATTTATTATTAAAACATGTCAGTTGTTTGGAATACCTACCCAAGACAGAATGGAAAAGAAAGAGAAGGCAATTGCTGCACGGGCTGCATCAGCACCCTGGTTGAAAGTAAGATCAGACGACTTTGTTTTCTGCCATTGGTTTGCTAAGAAACAAAACCCCACAAACCACAGAAATGTCAAAAACCCTGCAACAAAACAAGAAATAAGCAAGTATTTAGTATTTATGTACTGTGAATATCAAAAGAAACACCTTAAAGCAGCAGTACTACTTAATCAGGAAGTGATCAGTTTTCAGTTTTGTAGCACCAAGTAAATATGGCGGTTGCTATCTAGTACTGCTGCTTTCGACACAGCAAGTGGCAGAAATGTAAACAAAAAACAAAGGAAAACTGAGCACATTACTGGGTGATAGTACAAAACCGGTGAGAAAGATTACCAGGTACATGCTCAACAGACTACAGGAAATAAATTGTTGAAAAAGCGTAGATTTTTGTTATCTTGCACTGCTGCTTTAAAGATCAAGTGCACCGTCTAAAGATAATTCAGGATTAACTGTACTTTGTTAAAAAACTGCACTATATTAATGTAGTTCATCTTTGTAACTATTGCATTGTTTCTTAATATTACATCCTGTTTGAAGGATGGATAGGTCTTTTAGTTAAACAAAACACTGATTTAATGTATGATTACACTTAACATTAAAAATATACGTACTAAAAAAAATGAGATTTGCATAAGGTTCCTCAAGTCATTCTAGTGCTTTGTACTGAATAATTTAAATTTTGACCTGTTTGCATCTTCGGAGGGCCTCTGACATAAAACAGTATAGAAACTCATGTGCTGTGAACAATACAAAATATGGACTTTCTTGGATAAAGACTTCCTAGAGATTTATATCTGCTTCATGTCACAAATGCGCTCCGCAGGTCAGACCCTCTGCTCCCACAGTGCCAAACCTCGAAATGCAATAGTGTGAACAGCAGACAAACAGGGTAACCCTCCTGTTTGTTTTGGGTCCGAATCACCTACTAGCCTCGAGTCCTGGGAGTCAAATGTAAACCTTTCTGCTAGCACACCCAGTTAACAAGCTCAGATATGTATTCTCTTCAGGGGATGCAATACAATACTTCACCCAGTGGCATCCAGCCAGGTTTCCAAGTGTACCCTTACGACTCAGTATGAGACCTAGGTATATTCTTACCTTTAGCAAGATAGTAACACACCCTTTCGAGCTCTTAGCTGTCAGAATTATTAACACTTTTCCAGCATTCACATGCAGAAGAAACTGAGAAGGCACAGGCAGAATTTCAAGGAAAATAGTGTTTACTAAAAATTAAAAATAGATAAAATACCAAACACAGAACATATAACATAAATACTTGCAGTCAGAACTAAATTGGAAATTACAGAACAAAAAAGCTGGAATAATTTGAAGTCTAGCTGAATTATGTCATTCAAAAGTGCCTTGTTTTCAGTCCAGAGACCAAGTGTGTCTCACTCCTCTTAGAGTCCAGAGAAAAAAAAGCCCTTTTTTCTTCAGATGCTTGACAATTTGAAAATCCATTGCCCCACCTCCTTGTGAGGTCAGCACCCATGAAGTCACTGTCAGCCCCGTGGCCACTCTATAATCTGAGTATGAATATCCAAGGAAAATATTTTATTTTACTGCTGGCTGAAAATCAGCAGTTAGGAATTTGTAAAATATGACAGTCTCTCTGATCAAAGCATTTCCTTTGATGTTTCATAACCCCACATCATGTTACCAGTTCCTCTCTAGATGTGTAAAAACCAAGAGGGATCAGCCCTTCAAGGGTCATGAAATGCTTACATTGGACCCAGCTTCAAAAGTAATATTTTACGATGTTTTATCACCTGGCATTTTAGAAGGAAGTCTTTAATTAGTGTTTCCACTGGCCAGTTTCATGACAGCCTGCTGACTCAGTCACATTGACACATTTGAGGTCAAAGGTCACTTATTACAACAGTTAGGCTGTTCTGTTGTGTAAGCAGACATTCACATACCACATATTTATATCACAATTTATAAATATAATAATAAGCAGGTGGCAGAGCATCACACTTCATGTGTCAGCTGTTTGAACACATCAAGCTTAAAATGATATGGGTTTTGGATGAGACAGTGAGGAAGCTAGACACTTCAGAAATAGGGGGGCAAGGGCATACAATGTGGTTAGTAGCTCAAATGTAGGGTGGATGACAGCAAATGAATTAATCTGCAGGTAGGACAGAACAAGATGTGACAATTCAAGGCAGTACACTCACTGTGTCTTGACTGTGTTTTAACAGGTTCTATCTCCTGGAGAAAGTTGGGGGAGGGGATTCATTTAGTGAGGCACTGGAGGGAGGAGCAGTGCAAGATGAGGGAAGCATGGAGATTTACTTTACCTATGAGATGGGAGGGAGAGAAGGTACAGGTACAGGAAGATAAAGGTGGTGATTGTTTGGAGATTCAGTAGTCAGGTATGTAGACAGTGTGGCATACAGTCATGATGACCCTGAATCTTGCACAGTTTATAGATTCCAAGGTGTCTAGTATCTAGATATCATATTGTGAATAGATGAGCTTCTGCAAGGGGCACAGTAGTAGCTAGTGGGTCTTGTTTCATGCTGGAATTAATTACACTGATAGGTTGGTATTGGCAGAGTCCAGTAGCAGAGTGAGTCCTCTATAACAATAATATTTAAATCCAGCCTCTTGAAATTAGAAGATTGTGGTCATCAAGAATAACATGAGCCCACCCCATTGAGGGTATGAGTATGGTTACCAGGAATGACATGTGGCCACCCCATTGAGAGTGAGAGTGTGGTTACCAGGAATGACACATGCACATCCCACTGAGGGTGAGAGTGTGGTTACCAGGAATGGCAGGTGGCCACCCCATTGAGAGTGAGAGTGTGGTTGCCAGGAATGATACATGCACTCCCCACTGATGGTGAAAGCATGGCCAGAAGGAATGGCATTTGCCCCCTTCGAGGGTGAGAGTACAGTCCCTAAGAATGTCATGTGCTCTCCTCACTGAGGGTGAGAGTGTGGCCACTGGGAATGGCATGTGCCCCCTTTGAGGGTGAGAGTACAGTCCCTAAGAATGTCATGTGCTCTCCTCACTGAGGGTGAGAGTGTGGCCACTGGGAATGGCATGTGCCCCCTTTGAGGGTGAGAGAGTTACTTGGTTACTTGGTTTGTTGGACAAAAGAAGGCCACAGCCCATTGAGATTGTCCTCCACATGTGTGGTCATTGTATAGGATGCTATTCTAATAACCATTTATCTATTTTGTTTTTGAAAATCATAATAGTAGGAGAATCGACAATATCTTGTGGTAATATATTCCATAACATTGGGGTTCTAATAGTAAAGAAATTTTGCCTTTTGTTTGTATTACATTTTTTAGTGTCGATTTGTTTATTATGTATCCTAGCAACGATTTTTCTGTTGGATGATGTTAAGTCACATTGTTCCATTAGAATAGGAGATTTCTTAATTTTAAATATCTGTAAAAGATCACCTCTTGTTCATCTCTGTTTGAGTGAATATAGGCCTGTCTTCTGTAGTCTGGTGTCATAAACTAAATTTGCATAATGTAGAACAATTTTTGTCGCCCTGCGTTGAATTTGTTCGATTCTATTAATGTCTGATGCAAGATAGAGAGATTCTCCAAAAAGAGGAGCCATAATCCATGTAGGGTCTGACATGGGATCTATACAAGGTCATAATACACTGTTCAGACTTAGAAACAAATGTACTGTAGATCCTACGCAGAAGAGCATGTGTTTGATTTGCTATTTTATTGCAATGGGAAGATGAGGAAAGTTTATTATTTACTAGTACCCCGAGATCTTTTTCTAGAGTGGATACTCTAATAGTTGTATTATTTAAGGTATATACCTGTCCAGGATTGTTTTTACCCATATGTAAGACTGCACATTTATTTACATTGAAGTGCATTTTGTTTATGGCGGCCCAATGTTCAATAGATGCAAGGTCTGCTAGTAATGTTTGTATATTATTAGCATTGTTAACAGTACCACCTAATTTGGTGTCATCAGCAAATTTCATAAGTATATTAGGGGAACAAATTTTCATATCACTGATGAATAAATTAAAGAGTGTGAGGGCCAAGACAGAACCCTGAGGAACTCTGCTCATCACCCTTCCCAAGTCTGACAAGACACCATTTACTCGAACCCTTTAGGTTCGGTTACTCAGCCAGCTATTAATCCAAGAAACCAATGGTAGTGAGAATCCTAGGTGAATACGTTTTTTAATCAGAATGTCATGTGATACTTTGTCAAATGCTTTACTGTAGTCCAATAGAATGACATCAGTTGGTATATTTGAATCGAGCTTCACACTAATATAATTATAGAACAAAAGCAGGTTTGTAGTACAAGAAAAACAGTTTTAAATCCATGCTGGGTGGTATCAAGTATTTTCAGGGTTTCCATTTCTGTTTCAAGAAAAGTTTTAATTGATCTTTCCATTAATTTACAAGGGATAGAAGTCAAACTAATTGGATGATAGTTTTCTACTCTAGAGTGAGAACCTTGTTTAAAAATGGGAGTCACTATTGCTGTTAACCAATCAGAAGGTACCCTAGATTCATGAAGAGATTTATTGAAAATAATAGCAAATGGTAAGACTATAGTATCTTTAACACCTAGTAGAAATTTAGTACATATGTCATCTGGACCAGGACTGGTAGTTTTATTTAAAGTTGATAAAAAATTATAGACCTCATTCAGTGTGATTGTAAATTTTGTATGGCTTGGAAGGCAGCTATCAGGGAGAATTTGAGATGGATCCTGAACGAAAACAGATGAAAAATAGTTATTTAGAGCTGTAGCAGTGTTGGAGTCTGAGGTAATTATTGTGTTGTTTATATTTAATGGCCCAATTTTTCTGTTGTTCCCTTTTTTACTATTTAGGTAGGCATAAAAAGCTTTATGGAAGTCCTTAGTATGTGCAATATGAAACTCTAAATTGAGTTTTGCTAACAAAATTACATTTTTAAATGTTCTAGCTGATTCCCTGTATTTAATTAATATTTCATTCTTTTGTGTTGGTGAACATTTTTTTAATAATGATAATAATTTTTGTTTATGGGATTTTTTTTTTTATGGTTCTGTTAAACCAAGGGGGGATTTTACCTTTGTTATTGTATTTGTATTTTACCGGAACAAACTGATGTTCAAGTTCTTGGATTTGTTTTTTTAAAAATTCCCTTGTTTCATTAATGTTAAGAGGGGAAAGAATGTCATCCCAGTTTAATGTTCCTAAACAATGGTTTATTTTATGGAAATCGGCCCAGTCATATTGTTTGATTTTATGCTTATTCCCTACAAGAGATGGTCACTGTTCCCAAGAGGTTCTGATATTAATAAATTGTTTACCAGTATTTCAATGTTGGTTATGATGAGATCTAAAATGTTATTACCCCTTGTCGGCTCCTTAACCAGTTGATAAAGTTCTAAATCAATAATGGTTTCAAGAAATTTTTGGTCCTGATGGCTTGAACCTGTTAGAGTATCCCAATTTATATTGGGAAGATTAAAGTCACCCAGAATTAAAACTGAACCATTTTTTGCTAGTTGAGAGATTTCATTGGCCAACTGTAAATTTTGGTTATAGTCTGATGAAGGTGGACGATAGCAAGTCCCAATCAAAATCTGGGAAGAACCTTCAGGTTGTATATATACCCATACACTCTCAGACAGGACATTCACTGAAGATTGAAAAGAAGGGATGCTATCTCTGACATAGAGGCAGACCCCACCACCTATTTTATTATCTGGTCTATTTTTGAAATAACGATTAAATCCTGGGATTTCAGTTATGCAGGTTTTATCAGTATTGCCTCAAGTTTCAGTTATAGCTATTACTGATAAGTCAAGACTTTGTGCCTTAAGTTCCAACTCTGCTAATTTAGCAATATTTAGAGAGCAAGCATTAAGAGACATTATATTTAGTTGTTGCTGATTAGAAAAGTGAATACCAGTAATAAGAGAATTGGTTTGAATCCCAATCTCCCCCTTTATCATTAGTTTAAATGAGTCTAAATAAAAGCAGCAATTTTACGAACCAGTATTGTGCTTCCTCGTCTGCTAAGGTGTAAGCCATCCCAACAAAAAAGTGATGGATTTTGATGGAATTCTTCCCATTATGTCAGACAGGGAATACTTTGTCTGAGACACCATTTACAAAGCCATTCATTTAAGGCTTTTATTTTAGCTGTAATATATTCTGTAGCTCGTGGAACTGGTAGGATTTCAGATAAACATATATCACAGCCTTTCTCAACTAGTAAGTTGCACAAGGATACATAGTCTTGTTTTATTTGTTGCAAGGATTGTTTAGTAATGTCATTGGTTCCTACATGTATAACCACTAGTGGATTGTCTCTGGCTGGTTGTAGGATAGGTGTCACCATTGAAGTAATATCTGAAATCCTTGCCCCCCCAATAACTGGAACAAGTACTGTGTTCTTTGTCCGAATTACAAACCACACGATCGATATATTTTATAATCGAGTCTCCCAATACAAATACTTCTTTTTTGGGTGCTATCTCAGGGGTAGATACAGGGTGGGAGTTATGAGAATAGATCTGGGTAGTAAGTAATTGCTCACCAGGTTTTTGGATAAGTTTTGCTTTATTTTCATCATTCTTAACAAGGACTGGGCTCCTTGACGCAGTTTCATTTACCAGTTGTGATAATTATTCAAAAGAGTTGTGTGTGGGGATCTGACATGTTGGTGGAAGGGGAGGGGTGTTTTTGATAGTTTTTTTCAACCCTGTTTGGGGTACTGTAATCCAGGAGTCAACTTTACTTGTATTTGACTGTTGCCAACTTGCGGCTGCAGTTAAGTGTAGATGTAATGATTTGGTGTTTTAATACAGGGACTTGTGGTATATCTAAATGTGGCTCCAGAAAGTTAGCATCATATGCACTTTTAGTTGGAGATATATTTGTTTCTACCAAAATAGACATTTGGTCGATATAGTCTTCTAGTGCTTTTATTTCTGATTTGGAAGATATTTTGGGCTGTAGTTGAGTAATTTCCATTTGTAAGTCACTAACCAAAATACACTTTTCACAGATGTAGTTAGGTGTTACTTTACCAGAGGCATACATCTTACATGTTGAGCAGTATTTATTAGCTTTTTTCATTTTAAAAGTGGATACTGCAAAGTACTATATGAAAGCACAAGTAATGATTTACCTGTTATGTCCTATGCTAATCAGATCCCAGTATTTACCACCTTGTGCCTTTGTTCCCGCTGGACACGATAGACACGCCCAAGACGCATATATCTCATAGGCCCGTGCACACTAGCCCTGCTCGCTAGGCAAGTTTATAGAGCTCAAACCGAAGCGCTAATCATGCTACTTCCGGTTTCACGCTGCAAATAGTTGGTGAAGCATTTGGAAAAGCCTTAAAAAAGGCTTACCCTTTGATAGGAGGGCTGAAAATAGTGCAGCAGTACCTGAAAGGTACAACAAATGTTGTTAAAATGCCAATTTAAAGGGGGAGCACTGGTGGCTATAAACTAACTCCTCCAGTACCCCACAATCCCTTGCTGCCTGCTGACAAGTGCAGCAAAAAGGGAAGGTACCCTATTAACAGGCAAAACAGTATACTTTATAAGGTATATATCACACAGTATTACTAGCAACCTCACTCAGAGGCACATACAACAGTGTAAAGCAGCTTTTTCTATCTGCTGCTCGCTCACTAAAGCAGCTCTTTTATGCAGCTCAAACCGGAAGCACTAATCACACTACTTCTGGTTTCGCGCTGCAAATAGTTGGTGGAGCGTTTGAAAAAGCCTGAAAAAAGGCTTACCCTTTGATAGGAGGGCTGAAAATAGTACAGCAGTACCTGAAAGGTACAACAAATGTTTGTTAAAATGCCAATTTAAAGGGGGAGCACTGGTGGCTATAGACTAGGTCCTCCAGTACCCCACAATCCCTTGCTGCCTGCTGACAAGTGCAGCAAAAAGGGAAGGTACCCTATTAACAGGCAAAACAGTATACTTTATAAGGTATACATCACACAGTATTACTAGCAACCTCACTCAGAGGCACATAGTGGTCCCTAAAAATGGCATGTGCCTACCCCACTGATGAGAGTATGGTTACCTGGAATGGCATGTGCCCACCCCAAGGGTGTGACAGTGCGGCCACCAGGAATTGCATGTGTCTCCTCTTTGAGGGTGTATGTGTGGTCCCCAGGAATGGCATGTGCCCACCCCATTGAGGGTGTTAATAAGCTTCAGTGGGCAGAGTGGTGGGTAATTATGAGGCACAATAAAAGTGCCCTGCTAATGTCAATGCTGTGTTATGTGATCATTGGAACCTGAGGAAGAGCACAACACAGATACACCAAGGCTCTAGGGACTTTTTCCACTAACTTTTTATTTCCTATTTTTTCTGTTTTGTGCTTCAACCCTAAGAGATGCATTAACTTAGTATTTTGCAATTTATTTTGTTACTTATTGAAAAACATAACAAATGACACCTTTAACTTTCTACACATAGGTTTGTAGAAGGCAGCAGACTTGGCAATATTCCTGAAGTTTTCTTTGTGCAAGGCCCTGAGGGCCCTATGTGAAGCAGCAGATCCATTGGGCACAGCATCAGATCTATAGCTTGCTTTGTGCAGGGCCTTGTGGGCCCTATGTGAAGCAGCAGATCCATTGGGCACAGCATCAGATCTATAGCTTGCTTTGTGCAGGGCTCTGTGGGCCATTATGTGAACATCAGACCCATTGGGCACGATGCTGAACCTGTAGCTTGCTTAATGCAGGATGCTGTGGGCCCTATGTGAAGCAGTACACTCATTAGGCACAGCATCAGATCTGTACCTTGCTTTGCACAGGGCTCTGTGGACCCTGTGTGAACAAAAGACCCAGTGGGCACAGTGCTGAACTTGTAGCTTGCTTAATGCAGGGCATGTGGGACCTGTGTAAAGTAGTAGACTCATTAGGCACCACAACAGAGCTGTAGCTTGCTTTACACAGGGCCCTGTGTGCCCTACTGGAAGCAACAGACCCACTAGGCACAGCATCAGATCTGTAGCTTGCTTTACACAGGGCCCTGTGGGCCCTATGTGAACACCAGACCCATTGAGCACTGTGCTGATCCTGTAGCTTGCTTAATGTGGGGCCCTGTAGTCCTTATACAAAGCAGCAGGCTCATCTGGCATGGCACTGGATCTGTAGAATGCTTCACACAGGACCCCATGCAAAGCAAAAAAAAAAACAACCATTGAATGACCATTTGATGCAGGGTTGACATTACCATAATATTGGCACTATCTATGCAAGTATTGCTGTGTCATTTTTTTTTTTTAGTCTTTGGTAACTGGGTAAGGCTCACTAGGCACAAGTGCCTGTTTTCAGGGGTGACCTGGGAGCACTGGGCGGTTAAGTGACTTGCTCAGAGTCACACAGAATGCAAGTGGAGGTTGTGAGAATCAACTCAGGTCTAGTCTGCTGGATGTACCAAGTTCATTCACACCTCATTCCTCTAACCTCTAGGCTATACTGCCAGCCATTTACTTTGTGTGACAAGAGAGAGAGAGCTGACATAAGGGTAATCAACCCTGCATTGCATGATCAGTTAAACCCTGAGTAACACACTACTGATTTACCAGGGTTCTAGAGACTTCAATACTATTTTTTATTTTTCTACTTTGTATGCTGTAACCCAAACAGATGCTTTAACATGGATAGATAGATAGATAGATAGATGATAGATAGATAGATAGATAGATAGATAGATAGACACTGTCTGTTGATAGAGAGATACATATACTGTATATTGTCAGTAGAAAGATAGATACTGTCAATAGATAGATACTGTTGATAAAGAGATAGATAGATAGATGTAAGTAATAATACTTTACAGAGTGGATGGTATTGGGCTATACTGGACCACGCACTGGTGTAATGAGGCCAGACACAGCAGGCAGAGGGTCTTACAGCCCCTGGAAGGTCCAGTACAGCCCATACTGCCCACCCTGGAGGGTATCATTGCACTTAAAAATGTTTTTGTCACATTTTACATCAACTGTTTAAAACAATGTAAAAAAATTAAAAAGTAAGAACAAAAAAAAAATCTGTATAGTAGTCCCCTCACTGCTGCAACTGTCAGTAGAGGGCGCTGTGGCACATCTGTAACTAGGTGAAGGTTAGATTTTCCCTCATCTCTTCCCCCATCACCTGTGCAATTTAAATTCCCTTTTTTAAATAATCAGTTTTTTCAGGAAGTATGGCAGCTGAGCACTTCATGACCGGAAGATAAGGCACTGTGACTGGCGCTGGGACGGATGGCAGAGCTAAGGTTAAGCTAAGAGTAATGCCGTTGGTTTTGCCAGCAGCAGCATAGCTAAGACAGAAGGAATATTTTTTTTAATTGTCACAAGAAATGAGACAAGCAGGGGTGGATCGGCTGCTTTGTCTGGCAGTTGGCACTCACTTATTAAGGAGGCTTATTAAGGCTGTATCTCTCACTAAGCGAGATAAAAATGGCAGCTATTTTAAATTAAAATTCCATTGGCTCAATTAAATTGGAAGTTAATCAGGCAGCCAGAGACTGTGACTTATTGTTTCCTGGTCTCTGTTGCCTGATCTGGACCGACTAGTTGGTGGCAGTTGCCAATAAAAAATGAGAATTCTCCCTATCCATTTTCTAAAGAGAGAGAGATAGCTAGATAGATAAATACATAAATACATAGAATCATAGAAATCTGATGGCAGAAAAGGATCCATCTGGCCCATCGAGTCTGCTCCCTCCCAACTCATCACCTATGTCAAGGGACCTCCTCTTCCCCCACCTGCCAACCCCTTACGTCTGTCCCATGCCCTCTTGAATCCCTCCACTATTTCAGTCCCCACCACTTCCTCCAGTAGTTTATTCCAGTCCTCTGCCACCCTCTCCATGAAGTAACACCCCCTCACATTGCCTCTAAATCTTCCTCCCTCTAATCTTAGACCATGCCCCCTAGTTTTAGTCCCACCTTCTTTGTAAATAAACTCCCCTCCCTCATCTTATTGATCCCTTCACATACTTAAATGTTAAATGTAAATGGACAGACTCATAGATACGTACTGCCTGTAGGTAGACAGATAGACAGACAGACACAGACAGATAGATAGATAGATGGCTGAAAAAGGGGAGATACTGTTGATGGGGGACCTGAATATGCCAGATGTTAACTGGATGACATGTACTGCAGCCACATCCAAGAGCAGGGTCATTCTTGATGCCCTGCAGGGGGCAGACCTTAGACAGCTAGTGTTGGAACCCACTCGGGAGGGAGCAATACTAGACCTGGTACTCTCAAATGGAGAGAGGATCACAAATTTAGAAGTCAGTAGACATCTGGGAACAAGAGACCACTGCATAGCGTGCTTCACAATGTGCACCACCATGGAGATAAGCCATACAAAAACAAGAATACTGGACTTTAGAAGGGCTGACTTTGGCAAAATGGGTGAATACCTGAAGAATGCGCTAGCAAATGGCCAAAAAGGAGGGGTGAAAGAACAATGGAGAAAAATCAAAACTGCCATCATAGAGGCAACAAGCCTTTGTGTGAAACAAATAAAGAAAAAGTGGAGTAAAAAACACTATGGTTCTCAAAAGAGGTGGCAGGGAAGGTTAAGGAGAAAAAGGCTGCATTCAAAAAGTATAAGGAATCACATAGCAGCACGACAGGGAACTGTATCAATTAAAGCAGAAAGAAGTGGGGAAGGCAGTCAGAATAGCAAAGGCCCAAACCGAGGGAAAAATAGTCAACTCAGTTAAGAAGGGGGATAAAACCTTTTAACGGTTCATTAGGGAGCATAGAAAGGTTAAGGGAGGGATAGTGAAGATTAATAAAGGAGAGGGGAGGTAGGTAGAGGGAGACAGTGACAAGGCAGAGATACTGAATGAATACATTTGCTCAGTATTCACAAAAGAAGATGAGGAGGAGTTACCTAAACCAGACAATAGAAGCACTCTGGGTAGGGGTTGACACCAGTCCATTCACAAAAGAAAGAGTCCTGAAAGAACTCCTAAAACTCAAGGTGGACAAAGCAATGGGGCCTGATGGGATTCACCCCAGAATCCTAAAAGAACTAAGGAGGACCTAGTGACACCACTGACCACGCTTTTAACAAATCATGGCAGGATGGGGTGGTACCTGAGGACTGGAGGAGGGCAGATGTGATTCCCCTTCACAAAAGTGGGAGCAAGGCAGAAGCAGGAAACTACAGACCTGTAAGTTTGACCTCAGTGGTAGGGAAAATGATGGAATCACTTCTGAAAGAAAGAATTGTTGAGTACCTAGAGGCCAGCGAGGCACAGGACCCAAAGCAGCATGGATTTACAGCAGGAAGGTCATGTCAGATGAATCTAATTGATTTCTTTGACTGGGTGACCAAAGTAATAGACCAGGGAGGGGCTGTGGATATGGCCTACCTAGACTTTAGCAAGGCATTTGACACAGTCCCACACAAAAGATTAATAATCAAGTTAGCCAGCCTGGGAGTGGGTCCCAGGGTGGTAGCCTGGGTAGCAAAGTGGCTGCACAACAGGACACAGAAGGTAATAGTGAATGGAACACATTCCGAAGAAAGGGGGGTTACTAGTGGAGTACCTCAGGGCTCAGTACTAGGCCCAGTCCACTTTAACATCTTTATAGGTGACACTGCAGAGGGTTTGGAGGGAAAGGTATGCCTCTTTGCAGATGTCACAAAGATCTGTAACAGACTTGATACACAAGAGGGGGTGGAAAAGATGAGAAGGGACTTGGCAAGGTTGGAGGAATGGTCAGACATATGGCAACTTAGATTCAATGCAAAGAAGTGCAAAGTAATGCACCTGGGAAACAAAAACCCAGGAGAAGAGTACACCATAGCAGGTGAGGTACTAACAACAACAAAAATAGAAAGGGAACTGGGGGTAGCCATATCAGATGACCTAAAGGTGGGTAAGCAATGTGAAAAGTCAGTAAGGAGAGCCA
This sequence comes from Neoceratodus forsteri, assembly GCA_016271365.2. Lineage (NCBI taxonomy): Eukaryota > Metazoa > Chordata > Ceratodontiformes > Ceratodontidae > Neoceratodus > Neoceratodus forsteri. The sequence continues at coordinate 311,179,533 of JADMNL010000025.1, forward strand.
GGGGGATACTGAGATGCATAGGAAGGGGCATCACAAGTAGAAAAAGGGAAGTGGTTATCCCTCTATATAGACAGTTGGTGAGACCCCATCTGGAGTACTGTGTGCAGTTTTGGAGACCTCATCTATGCAAGGACATAGATAGGATGGAAGCAGTCCAGAGGAGGGCAACTAAAATGGTGCAGGGTCTGCAGCAGAAACCATATGAAGAGAGACTGAGAGAGCTTAATATGTATACTCTTGTTGAAAGGAGGGACAGGGGGACATGATAGAAACTTTCAAGTACCTTAAGGGAATAAACAAAGTCCAGGAGGGTAGCATCTTTCAGAAAAGAGATGTAAGAACAAGGGGCACAATTTAAAGATAGAGGGGATGGCTCAGGGGTAATGTGAGGAATTCTTTTTCATGGAGAGAGTGGTGGATACATGGAACCGCCTTCCTGAGGAGGTCATTGGGTCCTAAAACAGTGGGGGAATTCAAACATGCATGGGACAGACATAAGGCAATTATAGTAGGGGGTTGCAGAAAGTAGGCTGTTGGTTAACTAGAATCTGCAGCTTATTCAGTAGGTAGGGAAATGGGCAGACAGGGTGGGCCAAGTGGTCCTTATCTGCCATCAAAGTCTATGTTTCTGTGTTTCTATGATAGATAGATAGTCAGACAGACAGATGGATTCTGACTATAAATAGATAGATAGATAGATAGATAGACAGACAGACAGACAGACAGACGGATAGATAGATAGATAGATAGATAGATAGATAGATAGATAGATAGATAGATAGATAGATAGATACTGTCAATTCAAGTTCAAGTTTATCGCAGGAAAACTCCATTGAGCAAGCTCATTCACAAGGAGGTCCTGGAACATTTACACAGACATATGAACACTACATACAAGGTATTGTTACAGTAAAAAAAAATCAAGTGCATGCAAAGTTCATCACTGTCAAATCATGAAAGGACAGAACATATATGGCAGGATTCAGACAGTAACCTGATTTGATTTCCAGCTAATACAGTTAGGTGCAACCAAAGAAATGGTTAGTGTGCGTGGATGGCGGAGAGAGCATAAGAGGACAGGTATAGTTGTGGATTAAGAACAAGTAGGGGGAGCTAGGAGTTAGAGAGGTGAAGGGGAGAATGATGTAATCAGGAGTTCAGGAGGAAAAGGACAGAATAAGCAAACGCTGGGTATCAACACTAGGACAAATTATTTTTATCAGTTATGGTCCCGGGTTGGGCCGAACACGAGCAGACAGTACCCGAGTGAATAACATAAGGGAAAGGGGGAGGTTTAGTGGCAGCTACAGATATCTTTTGTTTTGGATGAGGCTAAAGCTTTGTAGAGATTAATTGAAACTGTGCTGGTTAGTTTCAGTACGGATTGGAGTTAGTTCCATGAAGTGGGTAGGGATAATGAAACGACTCATTGACCAAAGGTAGTATGAGTTCGTGGGATGTCAAGCAGGATGAAGTTTGATTTCTAGTAAGTATACACTGCAGGAGAGGCTAATAAGAGACGTTTAGTAACTCCGCAGTTTATGAAGAAGTAACTTTAGGGTCCAGATACCAACATGGAACAAGCGTCTGGTAACAAGTGAGGACCAGCCAACAGCTGCATACAGGTCGCAGTGGTGGGTTTTATAAGGGGAACTAGTGATGAACTGTAAGGCACGGTGATATGGAACGTCCAGCTTACTTAGGCTAGAAATTGCAGAGGAGGCGTATATAAAAATCACCATAATCTAGTAGGGGAAGAAATGTGGCAAATACAAGCCTGGTTCGGATCGCAAGAGGGAAGAGGGACCTATTTCTAAAGAAAAACCCTAGCCAGGACTTCCAGTGATGTCACCAGGCAGATGGGAGCCTAGACAGAGAGCTTTAAGACAAACCCAGCAAATCTAACTAAATCCTCCCGCCAGGAATAACTTCTAACTTTTCTGGGCATAAATCCAAAGGTATAAGATGTCCACCAAAGTCAATAAACTGAAAGGATCGAGAAATAATAACTCACAAGCTAAATTTAAACAACTGATGCTAGATGAGGAAATGGAAGGCTTCATGGCCCGGTCCCGCCGAGATCGCACAAACTCCGAATCATCGTTTGAATTGGAAGAGGATGATTCTCTACGACCTAGAAAAACTGAGCGGACTCAAACAAATTCTTACCTCAGCACAGAAAATCGAATCCTCTATGGCAGACCTCCGACAAGATGTAAAAAATGTGGATTCATGCATTGCAGACAACACGGCCAAGATTACAGAGGTAGCAGAATTTCAAGACACAGACCAAAGAATACTGCTGTTCTTATTGCAGAAAGAAAGAGATACCCACGCACGTTTAGAAGATATTGAAAACTGCTCACGCCGAAATAATTTTCGGATACATGGAGTTCCAGAGGGTGCAGAAGAGGGTTTTGCAACCCCTATAGACGTTATTCAAAAGTTACTCCGCTCAACGCTCGAAATCCCTTCTGATTTGGATCTTACAATGGACCGAGCTCATCGCTCCTTAGTCCCCAAACCTGCAAGCCCCTTGGCTCGGCCTCAATCATGGGTGGTGAGAATAGTGCTCTTTCAGAGCAAAGAATGGGTATTGCGAGAAGCATGGAGAGTCACGGACTTGAAATATCAGGGGGGCGGCAATTTATTTTGAAACAGATTTCTCCCCAGCCCTCCAAAATGAAAGGTTAAAAGTGCGCTCAGTAATAAAAGAGTTAAAGGAAAAAAAGAATATTAAAGCACAACTATTATTTCCAGCTAAACTATGGCTCCATCTAGATTCCGGACCGAAAACCTTCTCGAGCTTGCTGGAGGCGGCAACACAACTTAAAGAATGGGAGATTTCCTTACCAGACCTAGAACTCGAACTGTTGGAACAAAAGTTGTTTAAAACCACGTGGCAACCAGTAGGTAACCACAGAAGTGAGCATTCCCAGGATCCCTGCCGAAGCAACTAATGAAAGATGCAAATAAAATCCTTCATCGAGCAGCGAGAACTATGAGTCAAGCTGACAAGGGACAGAACCTAAAGGCAGCACAACATCGCTGAAATCTCAGGGTCCGAGGAGGGGGGAAAAAGGAAAAAAAGAAGAAAGAAGGGACACTGATTTGGCTAGACTAGAGACATAATTTACCCAGATAAGTTATGGCTTAACATTAAAGCGGGAGTTAATTGGGATGTGTGGGCATATCTAAAAAGCAGGAACCATTTAGATATTAAGTCTTCTCTTGGCTCCAAATACACAGGATCTTTAATTAAATTGATGAGGGATTCCTCCATTCCCCGTGCATCAATATGTTGGGGTTAGAGAGATCGAGGGGCACAATCTCGGCATGTTAATGAGACTCTGTGGACAGACCGGAGTGCCCTCTTGACTCTGCGGGGGAACTCCAACGAGAGTAACAGAGGGATAAATAAAGAGGTGCCTACCTCCCTAAAAATAAAAGAAGTGATCACCAAGGATGTCTAGTCAAGGGGAAGGGGGAGGGAGAAAATATCTTAAACCTTAATGTGAAAACGGCTGGGTGTGATCTTGGGCAGAAATCGACTCCCTTCCAGCCGGTGACGTATAGAGCTAACAGGAGCAATAAGATCTACGCTCCAAGTCTCTAATAGTGAGACGACCAGTGTCATACACACTGCGCACTAAGAGTGAACCTGGTGATTCCTTACTCCACAGAAAAGGGAGAATTCCCAGGGTTTCACCTAGGAAGTACACGGCAGAGGGAAGTGAAGAGAACTTGATCTCTATTCCTCTCAGTAATAAACCTTTAATACAAAGTTATTATTGTAGCTGACCCTAGTTTTAAGAGTTCTTTTTTCCTTGATTATCTGTTGGTGTTTTGTTTGTTTACATCTTTTATCTTCCCACTCTAAAGTTGTTTATTACGAGGGGAGGAGACAAAAAAAGTTATGAATGTATTATTGAAGTTGAAAGACAGTCACCTAGAGGTAAATCCTAAACAAAGAAAGATAGTTCCCCTCCCAATTTAAAATATTAGAAATGCATAAGAGATATAAATATACCATGCAGACTCAGAAGGGGATATTCCCTCATGGTTCTTTATTTAGTAAATGGAGAAATGGCTTCCCTAAACATATGTTCATATAATGTAAAAGGGATTAATTCCCCTATCAAAAGAACAAGATTATTACACGAATTGAGAAGGCTCCGGGGAGATATAGTCTTCGTTCAAGAGACGCATCTCTCAATGACAGAGCATTTAAAACTGAGAAGGGCCTGGGTTGGTCACGTGGTCGCAGCTTCCCACCCCAAATCCAAAAAGGCTGGAGTGGCTATACTGCTAAGAAGAGGCTTAAACCTAGTAATCGATTCTACGGAGAGTGCATTTCAGGGAAGGTATATGAGGGTCTCAGCTCATGTTCAAAGGCAGGTCATACACCTTATAAACATATATGCCTCTAACTCTCAGCAGGGAGAATTTTTTGGAAAAATATTCCACAAAATTGCCCACCTTACACAGGGCCAGCTGATTTGGGGAGGCAACTTTAACACAGCCCCCCACCCCCAAAGAGATAGATCCTCCAGTCAAACAGTGGGAAATCAGACAGCCTCAAAGTCCCTAATGTCGCTTGCGAGGGAGATGGGTCTGTTGGACATCTGGAGAGCTCAACACCCAACAGAAATAAATTATACCTTTTATTCCAATGCATAAAGCTCCTACTCAAGAATTGATCTATTCTTCACCTTAGCCATGGACTTACACAGAGTGTTGGGCTCCCAGATACATACAATGACTTTATCAGACCACTCACTGGTCTCCATTTATCTATCCCTCTCACCCTAGGATAAACAAACGCTTTGGAGGGTGAATGTTTCCTTACTAAATAACAAATCCTTAGTAAACAAACTAAAACAAAAAGTGGAAAATTTTATTGAGATTCACCAAGGTTTTAATTCACAGACCTATTTAAAATGGGATACGCTTAAAGCAGTCACTAGGGGGGAGATAATTAGCTTTGCCTCTACCCAGAAAAAGCTAGCAACTTTAACACGAAACAGACTTCTAACAGAAATTAACTCATTGGAACGGAAACATAAAGATACCCCAACAAATTTAAGAATTTTGAAACAATTAAGACTAGCTAGAGAGAAGCTGCAAGACTTTGAAAATAAAAAAGTGGAAGGGTACTTACGTTTTATAAATCAAAAGTATCATGAGGTAGGGGGCAAAGCATCAAAACTGCTAGCATTTTGACTTTGGAAAGCCCAAGCAGACAGATACGTACCCTACATTGAGGACAAGGGGAATCCTGGCCAAAAATGGAAGTCACCTAAAGAGATTGCTAATCAATTCCAAAACTACTATCAAACGCTGTACTCAGAAGACCAAAATACTCGTTACTCGACAAAAATCCCAAATTTTCCTAGAATCCATAAATTTGCCTACTCTCCCAGAGACAGCCAAAGAGGATTTAAATCGATGCATAACAATAGGAGAAACATTAACAGTTATTAAAGGGTTACCCTTAGGAAAAACCCCAGGGCCAGATGGGCTTAGTGGAGAATATTATAAAGTCTTAGCTACAACATTGTCCCCAATTCTCACAGAGGTTTTTAACCAATCCCTGGAGGAAGGTAAATTCCCAGAAAGTTGGACACAATCGCTTATAACTGCAATACCTAAGCCAGGGAAGGAGAAGACCAAATGTGAATTCTTCAGACCCATAGCCCTTTTAAATCAGGACCAGAAAATATTCACGAAAATACTCTCAATTCAGCTCCAAAAATACATAGAACTAATAATACACCCAGACCAAACAGGTTTTATCCCCTATCGCCATTTAGCTGATAACATCAGAAGGCTTTTAAACATCTTGCAGGCAAAAAAGGCCATACAACACCCTGCACTAGCTGTGTTTCTCGATGCCGAAAAGGCCTTTGATAGGCTAAATTGGGAATATTTTTTTCAAGTAATGGAGAAGGTGGGCTTAGGGGGCAACATTTTGAAATGGGTAACACTGGGATACCAGCAACCACAGGCTAGGGTACGAGTTAATGGGACCCTCTCCTCCCCTTTTAAAATTGCTAGAGGTACATGACAGGGCTGCCCCCTATCCCCCTTACTTTTTGCAATCAGTATGGAGCATTTTGCCCAAGCAATCAGACAAAGGGAAGACATTAATGGTATCACCATACAATGTACAACCCATAAAATCTCACTATATGTGGATGATACCCTAATCTATAACCCTTCCTCTTCCATTCTCAAATTATTGGAGCTTATTAACCAATTTGGAGAAGCCTCAGGATTTAAAATAAACATGACAAAATCAGAAGTCTTACTGCTGGGGGGAGGGAAAAGGGATCAGGGACTAGCAAACCTGGTGCCCTTCAGATGGGTGGATACCAAGGTGAGATATTTAGGAATACAGATTCCTACTGAGCTCACTACTTTATATAAATATAACTATGGAGCCCTTAAACAACAGGTATTTACAGACTTATGCCGATGGAATCTCCTCCCTCTTACATTTATGAATAGATTAGAGGCAATTAAAATGAAAATCCTCCCTAGATTTCTGTTCCTATTTGCAACCCTTCCTCTTGCGATTCTCCCAAAAGATTGGAAAGATTTAAAAAAAAAAATATCGGACTTTATATGGGCCAGAAAAAAGCCAAGGGTCAGATGGGAGGTTCTTATGGAAGAGAGAGGTGGCGGGGGGGTATGGGGTTTACAGACTTCCCAAACTACTATATAGCAGCTCAACTCTTGCCAGTGGTGAAGATGCTGGCAGGGGGAAAGAGTCACGGCTGGTTGGAGAGAGAGGAGAGAAAATGTCACCTAATCCCTGTTAATCTTCTACCCTGGAAAATTCTCCCTAAAGACCTAAAGGGGATCACAAACGCACTAACCAAACACACCATGATGCTCTGGCTCCAAGCGAGGCAGACATGGGAAATAACTAGACCAGTTTGGAAGTCTATCCCCCTAACATATTTACCAGATTTCCCAGTTTCAGAAACAGATCCGATCCTTTTTAGATGGGCCATGAGAGGCCTTATATATATCCACAACAACTGGTTATGGTGGAGACAATCAAATCCTTTGCCTAGCTCCAGTCAGAGTTTGGACTTCTAAACTCAGATGCCTTTAGATTCTGCCAATGTACACATTATATTATACATAAAATTGGGCTGAGAGAGTTAACACAGAACCCAGCTGACCCTATTACGTACACACATCAAAAAGGTGCTCTCAGGGAATCTAGGGCATACATCTCAAGGATATATAAAACTTTAATGGAAAATAAGTGAACCCTAGCAAGACACAAAGTGGTTGATCGTTGGGGAACAGAGATAGAACTACCACTATCAAACCAAATGTGGCACACGGTCTGGATGGGAGTTCAAAAGACAACTAATTCCCCATCTTGGCGGGAGTTTAGATGGAAAATAAATATCAGATTTTTCAAAACTCCTTCTATATCATATCATTATGCTACCTCCAAATCAAACAGATGCTGGAGAGACTGTGGGGCTCAGGGCTCACACTACCATATATTTTGCGAATGTCCCAGAATATCCCTCTTTTGGATGGAGACAAAGACCCTGACAGTAAAAATCTTGAACTTAAACACCTCTCTGAAATTTGAAAACATGGTTTTGGGAGCCCTCTCCCAAGAAATAAAATCTCAAGCAGGTAGATACCTTTTTAATATACTCATAGCAGCAGCCTTGAAAGCACTCACTCAGAAATGGCTTAGAAAAGAATCCCCACTGACCTCGGATTGGTTTCAGAATATAAAGCGGCCCAAAGAAACAGAAGCCATCACAGCAAGATTAAGGTTATCCATTGAGAAATTTAATGCCAGATGGTTACCCTGGTTTAGACATTGGGAGGAAAAGATGGCATCTTAGTCCTGGAGCAACTACTACATGAATAAATAGCTGTTGTTAATTAACTCACATATCTCTGTTGGAGACAAATCAGAGGTTCAAGCCGGGGGAAGGGACAGCGGGAGGGAAGGGGAATCAGAAATAAAATACAAATCTAAAACTAACTTTAATGGGAATCGAGGGGACAATACTAGAATTAATTATAAAAAGGTGCTCAGCTGACTGTCTTATTAATTTAAGTTAAAATGAGGTTTTAGAAGATTACTGAATTTATTATAAAAATAAGATAATAAGGAAAGGGAACAGGAGAGTAAAAGTTATGAGTTCATTATATGATGATTAGATGAATCCATGATTAGAACCTTATTTGGATAAGATTTTAAAGGAAAAGGGTAAAGGGGGAAGCAGATATCCAGAGTAAATGAAGAATCCTAAGCCCAAAAACTCTGGACGAACATGGGAGAAGATCATCATTTTTTGTGGGCTCCTCCAGATGGAGAACATGTACTGGTTATCATTAGACACAAATCTCCAGATAACCTTGGGATCTGTATTGGACAGTAAAGATAAAATTATATTACAATATGGTCAAATGTATGTGATACGCGGAGTTTATGATCCCTTTTTTTTTTAATCCCATCTATTCATTACCTCTGAGAAAATTGTAATGTGAAGGATGGTAAATCTGGTATTTTGTACCTGTTCCTTTTCAATAAAAACTTGAAGTTCAAAAAAGAAAAACCCTAGCTGTGATTTTAGCCTCCTAGTTAAGTCTTCAATGTGGTCAATAGTAGATAGATAGATAGATAGATAGATAGATAGACAGACAGATACTGTGCATAGACAGACAGACAGACAGACAGGCTGGCAGACAGACAGACAGATAGATAGATAGACAGACAGACAGACAGACAGATAGATACTGTGCATAGACAGACAGACAGACAGGCTGGCAGATAGATAGACAGACAGATAGCCAGACAGACAGATAGAAAGACAGGCTGACAGACAGATAGATGTTTCCCTCCAAACAGGGAGGAATAGTGAGGCACTTTGAACAACATTTATCAGATAGTAAAGCATACACACATTTTTGCGACAACAGAACGATGACTTGTGACAATAAATGGATATTAGGGCTGGCCCGGTGGTGCTGAGGGTTGAGGTGTTGGACGCCTCACCTCGTGCAACACTGGTAACCTGAGTTTGGGAATGACCTCAGGTTGTCAGAGAGCTGGCACGTGGGGGGGGAGCAGGATTGAGCAGCCGGAGTCAGTTCTCTTCTCCCGTGGTGGTCATCACCCCCCTGTGTTCTACTCCCACTAGGTGGTGGTCCAGTGGGTAGCATAGGCGGGAGGGTGCGGCAGTGTAGCGGGAGGGTACCCTGTGGTATGGCATGTGCGTGACTCCACACGCATGGGCACACCGGGGGATGGGGAGAGAATGAGGAAAAAAGCCAATCAAAATATATGTATATATAAAAAAACAATAAACGGATATTATGGTTGGTATGTATCATCCAAAATGGTAATTAATTTTATTCCTTAAAGGGACATTATCAACCTCCGTAGGCTTTAAATAGTCCTTGTTTAAAAAACACATTTTATGTTTGCTCTCCTTCTATTGAATTTGCTGATATAGCTGGTTGTTTTGTGTTAAACAAATCACTGTGTCATGCTCTGCCCATAATGCCCTTATCCTCTTCCCAGTGGGCACATCATGAAACAAGCTAAATACACAGTATCCCAAAGCACTTTATAAGCCATGAAGAGGGACAGTAGCCATTAGGCATAGGCAGGGAAGAAGTGAGAATGATGGATGTTAGGAAAAGCTCAGGGATGTTAAGTAAAGAGGTGGAGAGACCAACAGCTTTAAGCACAAGGAGCATTACATGACTTACTGAAGAGATCTCACAGCGAATGGACAGTAGTGGGATTCAAGCCTAGGTCTCTAGGGCCATGTCCCTGTGCTATAAGCGCTAAGACACACTGCCTCCCCACCAATAAGTAACAGATAATTAAAAACCATGCAATGAAAACTAACACAAGGAAAAACTTCTATATACGAAGAGTGGTGAAAATTTGGAACAACTTACCAAATTATCTTGTTACGTGTAATAACTGTAAGTCCTTCAAGAATGGGTTAGACAAATGGATGGATGAAGAAAATTATACATCATATGTTACATTATTTAGAGAAAGACGAGTATGGACAATCATGTCTGTTTCCTTCTCTGTAAACCAAGTATTATACCAAGTATCACAGAAATAATTCAAAATTACAGATATCCCAGTAATGCAAAGTATCATTTATTTACTGTAGATCACAAAAATTTAGCTGGTAAAATAATGTTGCTATGTTCACGCTGTAGGCAGAAGCGCTAAATTAATTGAACAGCCTACAATTGGTACAATAGTTTTTATTTAAAGTGTTATTAAAATCAAGCCCCAAAAAATCAAAAAAAGGATTCAGAAAGTCTGTATTTCATAAACAGAGGTTGTTCAGGCATCTGAGCGGGGGAAGGGGTGTTCAGTTCATTTCGTTGCATGTCAGCATCCATCCATAGTTCTGAATGATACACCAACGCACTCACTAAGTGTGGCTGGTGTAATGCCCTCAGTGACGGAACAATTCCTCTTGACACCCTCTCTTTGCAACTACTGAACCAGTAACATCTTGAGGGACTGTAGAACCAAAACAACAGTAGGCAACTCAGAAATGAAGGCAAATCAGGTATGCTCGATGACCTGCTAGTACTAGTGGTGCTAATTACAGGTGCTGCAAAACTAAGCAATTAACAGTGACAGCAGTCATTGTAATTCAGTGACAACTGCCTGTGAGATGGAACGAGGTGAGAAAGAAGATTGAAGTGAACGAATGTAATTGCAATTGTAATTAAGTGACTGAAGTAGTAGTGGTTTTAAGTTGTGTTTTAGCTCACAGCTTGCTTTGAATTTAGAATTACATCACTGTGTGGACAGTGGCTTTTGATACAAATATATGCACAAAGTTTAAGTACTCCTAATGTGTCTTCTCAGATCGGACTGCTAAATAAAGCTAACGCAGCATTTTTGTATTCTGCAGTAGTTTTTTTTTGTGACCGTGTAAGTGCACTAGACAAATTCTGCCTATTTTCAGGCACGACCCGGGGGAGAGGGACACAGATGACTGCCAACTGACTTTGAACCAGATTAAGCTATTGGTGGAATTTTTAGTGAATGGAGGAATTTGGCCAGGACACCGGGGAAATTCCCCTACTTGCCAGTAGGGGGATCCCTTGGCTGAGCTCCACAAGCTTGTCAGAATGAAGGAGTCTGCAAAGGAGCAGGATGTGTTGCAGGCTGGAGGCCCTGATTCAAGGCCTACAGAATCCTCACAAGAAATGCTGGATGCTGAATTTGCAACAGATCCGTTTCACGCAGAAGAAGTGAATATGAGCCAAGAGGAATCAGAGACTGAACTTGTACAAGAGATTACGAATCTTGCAAATCAGGTAAAAGATGGAGCAAATACTACATCTAATGCTAAAAGTACTCTATTAGAAAAGAAAAAAACATTTACTTGCAAAAACTCCGGAGTTGGACAGGAAAATATAGTTGATGGAAACAGAAGAAGCTGTTGGAAGTTCACAGACAGCTGTCAAAATGCAGCTGAGTCACCCGGTGTCCAGAGAGAGGCCTGAAGTGCCTAGGGAATCTGTGGAAACTACAAATACACCTGAGAGAGTGGCTGGCAGTGAAAGGGAAGATTCGAGCCCATGCCTAGAGCCACTAGAGAATTTGCAGATACTCCCAGAATGCAAAGAGTCGGCCAAAAGACACCATAAACATCGCTTAGGGGTTGGAAAAGCTAATTGCTCCACTTCAATGCCGGGAACTTTAAAAAAAAACTCTTTGTTCTCGGACAGGCGCTCTAAGCAAGACTGAGGTTCTAGAATAGACATTAATTCCAACATCGATTTTGACACATGGATGCCAGAGAATGCTCTGGCTCAAGCTGGATGGACAAAAGGACAGGAGGGTCACTGGATCCCTGATCCAAGGGTTCCTGGCTATCAACCATGGACTATCTCTCCAGCATCAGGAGTGGCCACCAATGAAAGAAGAACATCGGGCTCCAACATACCCCAGGGTAATGATTCTGATACTGTTATTATACATGATGACTCTGTCTCAAATAATGATATAAATGCTGATACACAAAATGTGACAATCACAGAAGGGGTAATGGTTAATGCATTAGAGAGAGAGGAAGCAGAACCAATACGTTTGGTCCAAATGTGAATAATTTAGATAATAATACTGCAGGACCTTCTCTGGCACCAATGTTTAGGCTCTCTGAACTCTTTGTGAACAGGGACAAACCAGCCCCTAGGTGCAATGTGGTCTGATTGCTATACAAAGGGGGTCTAGAAACTCCCCTGACAGAATTTATATAGCAAAGACATTACTTAAAACATCCATGAGGTTTTTTTCCTCTGAAATATTTGCCTTGCTGGCCTTGGCAATGGGAACTATGATGTCAGCTTTAAAGCTATATCAAGTCTAGACCGGTTCTGGGCAAAATATCAGACTCTCAAAAATAAACCAGTATGAAGTCCCTTTCATGTAATCCCCCTAACCAAACCTCTGATTAAAATCATTACAGTCCTCTTCAAGAATGAAGGGGCGAATATTGAAGATATCATGTTTTGGCTGAGGCAAAAGTGCAAAATAATGGGGAAACCTTTGCCAAACCTTGATAGTGAACAAATTTGGGATGGAAGTTGGCGAATTAAAGTAAAATTGTTCACCACAAACACAGGCCCAGTCCATCTTCCTTGCACTTTTTACTTAGAGAAAGACCGAGGGGCCATATTTTATATTGGACAACCCAAATTGTGTTTCAAGTGTGGATCAAGGGCAGACTTGAGCTCAGCATGTGACTCATCCCATTGCAGCCACTGCCTAGATTTTGGGCACAAAACTTCAGATTGTGTCAATTTATTAAAATGTAACCTCTGTGAACAAACTGGGCACGCTTATGGGAAATGTCCATGGGCTTCCCATAACAGAGACTATTGCCCTTCACATGAGGGGTGGATCAATATAGCTCAGCACCTACATGCAAAAAATTGCTGAACAAGATAGTAGGAATATGGAAACTCAAACCCAGAATCCCATACCTGAAGGTCCAACTTGACAGCCTGATGGGCCTTTGGTTGAAGAATCGAGTACCGAACCCAGAATAATAGAAACTTCAGACCAGGCCCCAGACCAGACAGTTATAGCAGATAACATGGAGACTAAAATGCCCCCCCCCCACCAGGGAGTAATGATCTACCCTTTAAAAAAGTTCCCCCCAAAAAAGAGAAATAGACAGGGGAAATCAGTCCTTATAGTTGAGTCTGCCCCTGGACCTATACCAACTGGAAACACATTCATAATTTTAGCCACAGAAGGTATGGATGGTGATTCTGAGAGGGAAGGTACTGATACCACTTCAATAGTATCTACCACAGACACAGAAACATAGAAACATAGACTTTGACGGCAGATAAGGACCGCTACGCCCATCTAGTCTGCCCATTTCCCTACCTACAGGATAGGCCGCAGATCCTAGTTAACCAACAGCCTTTATCTTCCTGCCCCCCACAAGAATTGCCTTATGTCTGTCCCATGCATTCTTGAATTCTCCCACAGTTTTAGACCCCACAACTTCCTCAGGAAGGCTGTTCCATGCATCCACTACCCTCTCTGTGAAATAATACTTCCTCACATTGCCCCTGAACCGCCCTCCTTCTATCTTTAAATCTTGTTCTTGCAAGTCTCTTTTTCTGAAAGATGCTACCCTCTTGGACTTTGTTGATTCCCTTGAGGTACTTGAAAGTTTCTATCATGTCCCCCCTCTCCCTTCTTTCCTCAAGGGTATACATATTAAGCTCCTTTAGTCTCTCTCCTCATACGGCTTCTCTTGCAGACCCTGCACCATTTTAGTTGCCCTCCTCTGACTGCCTCTATCCTGTCTATGTCCTTGCGGAGATGGGGTCTCCAGAACTGGACAAGTATTCCAGATGGGGTCTCACCAACTGTCTGTACAGAGGGATAACAACCTCCTGTTTTCTGCTGCTGATGCCTCTCCCTATACATCCCAGTATACCCCCGCCTCCCTACTGCCTTCTCACATTGCTTGCTAACCTTAAGGTCATCTGATATGATTACCCCAGGTCCCTTTCCTGTTTTGTTGTTCTTACTACCTCCCCACCCATTGTGTATTCTTCCCTGGGTTCTTGTTTCCCAGGTGCATTATTTTGCACTTTTACATTGAATTCTAGCTGCCATACGTCTGACCATTCCTCCAACCTTGCCAAGTCCCTTTTCATCCTTTCCACGCCTCCTGTGTATCAACCCTGGCAGATCTTTGTGTCATCTGCAAAAGGCATACTTTTCCTTCCAGTCCCTCTGCAATGTCACTGATGAAGACATTAAAAGGACTGGACCCAATACTGAACTCTGGTACCCCACTAGTAACCGCCCTTTCTTCAGAGTGGACTCCATTTACAATTACCTTCTGTGTCCTGTTGTCCAGCCAATGTTTTACCAGGCTACCACCCTGGGACCCACTCCCAGGCTGGTTAATTTGACTATCAATCTTTTGTGTGGGACTGTGTCAATGCCTTGCTAAAGTCTAGGTAGGCCATGTCCACAGCCCTCCCTGGTCTACTACTTTGGTCACCCAGTCAAAGAAATCTATTAGATCTGTCTGACATGACCTTCCTGCTGTGAACCCATGCTGCCTTGGATCCTGTGCTCCACTGACCTCTAGGTACTCAACTATTCTTTCCTTCAGAAGTGACTCCATCACTTTCCCTACCACAGAGGTCAGACCGACAGGTCTGTAGTTTCCTGCCTCTGTCTTGGTCCCACTTTGTGAAGGGAATCACATCCACCTTCCTCCAGTCCTCGGTACCACACTATCCTCCCATGATTTATTAAAAGAGTAGCCAGTGGTTTCACCAGTTCCTTCCTTAATTCTTTTAGAATTATGGGTGAATTCCATCAGGACCCATTGCTTTGTCCACCTTCAGTTTTAGGAGTTCTTGCAGAACCCTTTCTTCTGTGAAAGGACTGGGATCGACCCCTATCAAGAGTGCTTCTGTTAATTGGATTAGGCACTTCCCTCCTCTTTTGTGAATACTGAGCAGAAATATTCATTCAGTATTCCTGCTTTTCACTGTCCCCTCTGCCCACCCACCGTTCATTCTATTCAGCCTCACTATCCCTCCCTTTGTCTTTTCTACGTCTGATGTACCTATAAAAGGTTTTATCCCCTTCTTAACTGAGTTGGCTATCTTTTCCTCAGTTTGGGCATTTGCTATTCTGACTTCCCTCCCTGCTTCTTTCTGCCTTAATTGGTACAGCTCTCTGTCCTGCTCCTTCTGTGTTTCCTTATACTTCTGGAATGCTATCTTTTTCTTCCTGACTTTCACAGCCACCTCTCTTGAGAACCATTATGGCTTTTTCTTTCGTTTTGATTTGTTTATTTGCTTCACACAAAGGCTTGTTGCGTCTGTGATGGCAGTTTTGATAATTCCCCATTGTTGCTCCACACCTCCTTCTATCCTGTTTGCTAGTGCTTTTCTGAGGCACTCTCCCATCTTGCCAAAGTCAGCCCTCCTAAAGTCCAGTACCCTCACTTTTGTATGGCTTGACTTGTAGCTGAGTTTAAAGTGAACCACACTGTTTGATGGTCACTTGTCCCCAGATGGCAACCTACTTCTAGATCTGAGATCCTCTCACTGCCCCCATTTGAGAGTACGAGGTCTAAGATTGCTCCCTCACAAGTGGGTTCCAACTAGCTGTCTAATGCCTGCCACCTGTAGGGCGTCAAGAATGGCCCTGCTCTTGGATGTGGCTGCAGCAAATGTGCTCCAGTTAACATCTGGCATATTCAGGTCTCCCATCAACAGTTTCTCCCCTTTCTCTGCCATTCTAAGAATTCCTTCCATCATATCCTTGTCCATTCCTTCCCCCTGACATGGGGGTCTGTACACAACCCCTGTGCGGATTATGGTGCTCTTTCCAGTCCCCAAGGTGACCCACAGTGCCTCCTCTCCTCCCTGTTTACTCTTTTGTTCAGTTGCTTTTATCCCTTCTTTTACATAGAGAGCTACTCCTATAGCCCCTATAGCAAAAAGGACCAGACAGCAGAAAAATTCTAAGAACACTTAAAGCCCAGGGGATATAATAATTTCCAACTTATAAGAAACTATGCACTTTCTCACAATTGCTACATTAAATGTAAATAGTATCAAAAGTGATAGAAAATGCATAGGGGCTTTACTTTTCCTTCAGGGAAACAGATATGGTATAATCTGCAGTCAAGATACCAGATTAAAAACTCATCATGAACTCCAGCAAGCTTCTCGGGACTGGACTCTTGGGCCTTCATTTTGGTCTACAGGGCCAGATATATGTGATGGCATAGGTATATTGTTTTCAAATCCTTTTCTGAAGGTTTCTAGACTTATAGATATCCATCCTGGTTGGACTCTCTTATTAGACATTGCTTATTTATCAGAAAGATTTCGCTTGATAGTAAACTATGCACCCCAAACAAAAGCCCAGAGGGTAGCCCTATTTAAAGAAACACAACCGTATCTGCACACATCCAGACTAATATTGTGGGTAGGGGATTTTAATTGTGGGTTTAATACACTGGATAGAGGCCTAAAAACGAACACACTTTTCTGTGACTCTCAAAACCTGAAACACATAATTCAAACTGCTAGTTTAAAAGATCCATATAGAGCATACTGTTCAGATGAGGGTTATACATTTTTTTAAGGGAACACTTAAAACAAGAATTGATTTTATTTTCGTTTCCCAATCTTTAGGAAGTTTACAGGCAAAAACATATCCAAACGAGTTTTCAGACCATATGGTAGTAATGGCTCAAACCACATGGGATAATAGCCCCAAGTGTAGAAAAACCAACGGAGGCTTAATGAGGCTATTTGGGAAGATCCTTACTTGCAAAACAAATGGAAAAGGGAATGGGCGGCCCAACTATCTGTAATAGATTTATTTGCCAGTATTATAGAATGGTGGGAAGTTACTAAGAAAGATTGGCGTGAATTCTTTCAGACAATAACTCAATATGTGGCCCAGAGGAATTATATGAAATATTTACAGCTGAGACATCAGTTACAGCATTTAATTTCACAGGCCTCACAGTCCAATCAATATTACAGTGATCAAATAATGAACATAAAACAATAAATGGTGGGCATATAATATGACAGAGCACAGTCGATAAACCAGGAGATGACATTTGGAACACAGTTATCTATGGGTTCATTAGATCCCTACAAAGAATGTCAGAAGAGAATAGAAAATGAAATCATTTTAGAACTAACTTCTCCTTCCGGAAATTTGGTTCATTCTGCTAAAGAACTTTTACACACAGTAGAAACATATGTCATAGAACAATTTGGTTGTCCTCAGGAAGTGGTGAATGCAGAGCTATTACTACAATCATTAAACCTGCCTCAGGTTAAACAGGCAGATGTTGTGTACCTCACTGCTAAGAATACTTTAGAAGAAGTTAAGATGGCAATTACACAATTGGCTTCAAATATAGCTCCTGGGTCTGATGGGATAGGAACAGGGTTTTATAAAAAATTTTGTACTGAATTGGCCCCGGTTCTGGTACATTTATATATACAATATTAGATACCTCAGCATATGGTAGCTCCATGCAAGAAGCAATTCTGATTCTGCTATACAAAAGGGGGGGGGGAAAAATAACATAAGAAATTGGTGCCGGTTAAGCTTTTTAAATACTGATTTAAAAATTCTCTGTAAGATTTTATTAACTAGATTATTAAAAGTTGCAAGTTATTTAATAAACCCTAGACAGACTTGTGCAGTTCCTGGAAGGAAACAACAGGATAATTTGATAATTTTAAGGGAATTATTTGCTGGGCGGGAAGATGGGAGGTTGGAGGGGTTCTTGTTTACAATAGATCAAGAAAAGGCCTTTGATAGGTCATCCCGTGAATTTATATTTACAATATTAAAAGCCTTTGGAATACCTGAGTTGTTTGTCAATTGGATTACACAAATGTTTAAAAAGGCCTATATTGTTCCAAATGTGAATGGGTGGTTGGGGAGGAGGATTCTAATTAAGAAAGGAGTCAGACAAGGGTGCCCCTTAAGCCCTTTACTGTATGTA